>CM034147.1:83573874-84863041 GCA_019776745.2 Taxus chinensis | reverse complement strand
AATAAAGGGTGTCTTCCAGACTATAGGAAGGGTTAATTTGAAGAGGGTGTGTGCACCACAGGTCAACTTCACCTACTGCAACTTAGAGAGGGTACAGGATACCACAGGCTAAGAGACACGCATTCCTTTTGTTAAACTTTATCAAACTGAGAAATATACCAGTTTCCCAGTGAAGAAGGATGAACTTAAGAAGGGTGAATGGACACAAAAACTCAATTACATGCAATACTTCACCACTCGATAAGCACAGAACTCCAAGAACCTGCAATAGAAACTTAAACTTACACAGTGTACCTGCAAGTATGAGAAAGGCACAAAGAAGCACAGAAGAATGAAAGGACCGAGATTAGTCACAAAACACACACTTTTATTGCTTCAATAACATGCACAATGCATCATGATACATTCAGAAGAGGCAATAGTTGCCATTACAATCTTGAAGAGGAGGCTTGAAAGTTCTCTCAACACACAAGAGCAACTTGCAGAAGAGAGAGGACCCTTCAAAAGTATACACTCACCTGAGATATCTAACTGTCCAACTTGTCTGAACTGTTGGAACCCTTTGAAATGAGCTTCCAACTTACATTTATAGAAGAATATGTGAGAAAGAAGAGGAAATGGTCATAATTACATTCCTAAATTGAAGGCCCATGATGTATTTATTGCAGTTAGTTGAACCACCTGAGAAGGTTCCATCATGGGTCATTAATTGTCTGATGACCTAGTCTTCTCAATTAATTAAAAGAATATTTAAATAAAATATTTGAATAATAATAATAAATATTATTATTAAAATATTTAAATAAAAATATTAATTTAATTAACATAATGTTGGGACCCCCCCCGTTGACCCGTTTGACTTGAAGAGGAGGGGGGTCCATGTAGATGGAGTCTGCACAAATCTCAACTCGGTGAGCTTCGAATCCTCTAACTCGGTGTTGCACTCGATTTTGAACCCCACACCAACTCTTTCCTCGTCTTGGCAATCGGGCTCTTTTGCATTGAGTCCTTCGAATGGTGAGCTATCAAACTCGATTCTTATCATTTTCCTCTGTTAACTCGAGGCCATTTATGCATTCCACGTTCAAACTTCATGAAACATCACCACGAGCTCCCTGTAAAGTCACCGAGCTCTTCATCCAGCAAACGATCTTACCTTTCTATGGGCTCAAACTCACTTGAATCTGGTTTCCTTAGCTTAACCCAATGGGTCTATTTCTTATAAAAGAATGGTCATGCATTACCACAATTCTCATCTCTCGGCTATTCTTCCTTTGTATCATATAACACTTGTTCAGTAAGAATGTTTTACCACAATGCTTTGCCATAATAAGCACAATTGTACCCTCCAAACGATGAGAAAATGCCATTATCAATAAAGACCTAATGCTGCCATGATGATGACCCAGGTTCATGCCTCATTAACACGTCGATAGACAACCTTGAGACTGATTCTTGGCCAAAAAGCCCTTCGGTATTGCTGGCCTTAGTGCACTCTGGAATTCTCGGCTCCAATCATTATGCCACTATTGGGATCTTAGTATGGCATATGGTAGCTGTGAAGCTACCATATACTCATTTTTCCAGAAACTAAAAAGATCCTTCATGTTACAATTTGCAACACATAACAGCTGTAGCCCTTCAAAAAATACGTTGAACAACTGGGGCAATCCAAGAGGACCTTGGAAAAATGTACATGTAACAACCATATGAATTCTTCCTTAGTCGTGGATCAAAGCTGATAGAAATAAGCTAGATAAAAACAGCTTGAAATTACAGTATAATCGTCCATGAGTTACAAAACAAGTAAGATCTCTGAACGTGGTAAAAGAATATTTTTATTGTTTGATTGGACGTACATAATGGAAGGGTATAAATATTGCCTACTTCTCATCAGATTTTCTCAAAGAGACCATTTACAAGTGACAAGGAATATGAGCATGCAAAACGATGCCGACCAGGTATTTTCAGAGTTGACCTTCACATTGCTGGAAGTGCTCAAACAGAACTCTTACCTATACTGCAACATGTCAATTGCTTGTGTTACCGAACACTCAACCGAGGAAGGTCTTGATACACCATCTTTGTAATAAATTTCCTCAGGTCTCTTTTTAAAACTGTCGGTTTGACTCAATTGATTTTCATTGGTAATATCTATGAAGTGCTTATACCATCCTCCTGGGTTTGATAGACGTCCTTCCATTATGTACAGATACAAACCCGAGATTGGACAACCTGACTTGTTGGAACCTCCTCATATCTGCATAATCTTACATATCATCTCGGTCAAACAAGATCAATTGCCTGTGCACCGAAGTGGTTGGTCGAGCACTAGGTCTTAATGGATTAACGCCTAGCAAAAATCATGTATGACTTTGACTCTCCCTGATACCCTGGCCTTCAGATCATTCTTGCTACCGCCTACATCGATCTCCACCGAGATCCTTGTAGAGTTCTTTTCATTCGTCAATTTTCAACGAGCTATATTTTGCATTAACAAGACCATCTGTCGACCTCTTACAACTGAGAGTCTCTACTGAGATGATTTCCGAGATGACTATCAATTTGACACTGGATTCTCTATCAACTCGACCCCAAACTCTTCACTAAGTTGAGATAAACTGGGTTCCTTTCAATGCTAGTGTGATCTCTCATATGTAATTTAAGAATTATTTTTAATTTTTATATCTTGATAATAACTGGAGATGGGTTCCTGGGACTACTATTTCATTTTGAACGTGATAGGACCCCCTTGTCCAATCTTGCCAGGTGTGCAAAATTGGATAACACATATCTGGCGACCTCTCGTGGATGATTGCCTGCTAAGCATGATTCCAGTAGCCTTAAGTCATCCATTGGGCATGGAGTCTATGTTGGAATCCTGAAAGGTAGTATGATTTTCTTTGACACATCCCGGAATCTCCTTGAACATTGCCGATATCCTAGACCTCCCTGGAATGCTAAGCATGAAGTCTATTGAATCTGTTGAATGCTTGACATCCATGGAACACTGCAAAAATTTGAATGAAGCAGATTTTGAAACTCTTATCAAAACCTTGAACCTTCTTCTCCTTGACACCTTCCAATGGTGAAACAATGTGCAGAACAACACAAAACACAACAACAAGGAAAGAAAAAGAACATACACGACAACAATGTGCATAAGCACTAGGAGGAAAACACCTAATTTAACTATACAGGGGGTGGAACGCTTCTCAAAAACAAGATTTGAGATGTATCCAATTCACATGAATGGACAGTTCTTCTCCATTGATCCTAGATAGACGGAATGAATTTTCCTCTTTGCAACTTGTGATGATATAAGGCCCACTCCAGAGAGTGTCAAACTTGGCATGCCTGCATGGTTTGGCCCTGTCTTCATCCCATTTGAGAACTAAATCTCCCTCTTGAAAATGCCTATCGGACGCCTTCTTGTCAAAATATTTCTTAACTTGAGCCTGATGCTGCTCCAAAGTTTTCATAGCCTTGGCTCGTACTTCCTCTAACTCCATGAGTTCAGCAAACCTTACTGTCAGAGGATCACTCTCTATAACTTCAAGTTGATGAGCTAACTCCAAAGAAGGTAACTTTAATGAGAGTGGGAGTTTTGCCTCTCTTTCATATACCAAGAACGAAAGGATAATTTCCGATGGCCCTTTTAGGTGTGATCCGATCTGCCCATAAGGCAGTCTTAAGCTGTGTATGCCAAGTCCTCTTGTTAGTCTCCATTGTGCGCTATAATAATCCTTATGAGGTTTTTGTTGCTAGACTCAGCCAATCCGTTTCCTTGTGGATAGTAATTGGATGAAGTTTTGAGGTATACCCCATTTTTAACAGCCCATTCACTCAATTTCATACCAAGAAAAGCTAGCGCATTGTCTGAAATGACTGTAAACAGAACACCGAACCTCGTCATTATACCCTCCAAAAAATATAGAACTGCCTTTTCATTGCTCTCTTTTAATGCTACCAGCCTCTGTCCATCGAGTAAAATAGTCTGTTGCGGTAAGGACCCACTTATGTCCGTCACTGGATGGAGGATTAATCATTCCGATGAAGTCCAACCCCCATTGAACAAAGGGTTGATCCACTTGAATTGGATGTAGCGGAAGAGCTGCCAGCTTCTGCTTACCTGTGAAAAAGGCACATTCCTTACATTTCCTTACCCAGAGATGGGCATCCTTGAATAAATCCAGCCAATAGTAGCCGGCTCACATGATCTTGGTAGCTGTTGTTCATGTGGAATAATGTCCTCCAGATAGGCCATTATGAAACTCTTCTAGTATCTTACTTACCTGTTCCGGTCCTATGCACCGAAGGAGAACGCCGTTCAAATCTTTTCGAAAGAGAATGTCTATCTACCAAAACATATGGGATAGATTGAAGATAGAAAGTTCGTCTTTGGTTTTTATCCATGTTTGTTGGGTATGCTCCTGAGAAGATGAAATTCTTCATTTTGGATAACCAGTCAGCTTGATCAACATCCTCATCAATATTTAGGAGTGTCACGTCTTCATTACCTTTTGATTCCATGTCTGCAGCAAGTTGCTCACATAAACCCTTACTTCTGACAAGTTTAGTGACTTTGATATGCACGTCATAATCCATTACCTTTGTGATCCATCCAGCACGCTTTTCATTCATTTCTTTGTTCAGCAAAAACTCCTTGACACCTGGATGATACACCATCATATGAATCTTGTTGTTGGACAACATGTGCTTGAATTTCTTCAAAGCTCAAATAACCACAAAGACTTACTTTTCAATGAATGAGTATTTAAACTCATAGTCTTTGAGGGATTGACTGAAGAAAGCAATTGGTTGCTCCATCAGGTTGTTATTTTGTTGGGTGAGGATCCCTTAAATGCTCTCTTGACCTGCAAAAGCATAAAGGATAAAATATTTGTCAAACCTAGGGTTCACAAGCATAGGAGCTTGGGAAATGGCTGTTCTGATGGCTTCAAAGCTTTCTCATCCTTCCTTTTTCCATGAGAATGGCATGTTTTTCTTTAGCATGTCTGTCAATGGTTTAGCCAATGTCGCAAATTGAGGGATGAATCTCCGCACGAAATTTATGGTTCCTAGAAAAATCTGGAGGCCCTTCTTGTGACTTGGGAGAGATAAGGACATAATCGAATGAATCCTGGCTGGATCAATTGATAATCCTTATGCTAAAACAACATGCCCCAACAATTTTCCCTCGTGCACTGCGAAAATAAATTTCTTGGGGTTAAGTGAAACCCCAAATACCCTACACCTTTGGAAAAATTTCCTTAGATGCGTGATGTGATATTTTGCATGCTTAGAGTATACAGTTATATCATCAAGGTAAACCAAAAATAATATCATTTATTAGTCCCTTAAATGCCATGTCCATGGCTCTTTGGAAAGTAGTCCCTGGCATTGGACAATTCGAATGGCATTTTATTGTAGGCATACGTGCCCCACTTGGTAGTGAAATCCGTTTTGAATTGGTCGTATTCTTGGACTAGGATTTGATTGTAACCTGAATATCCATCGAGAAAAGAAAATATTTGAGCTCCTACCACCGTTTGAAGGATCTGCTCCATCGATGGAAGAGGATAATGGTCTTTTAATGACGCACGATTCAAATCCCTGAAATATACGCATAATCTGGATCTCTCCATTCTTCTTCCTCACGGGCACCAAATTGGCTACCCATGAGGAATGTTTGATGGGAAAAATTATACAGGCCTCGATGAGCTTGGTTAGCTCCTTTCTCATTAGTGGATTAATTGGTCTCTGTTTCTGACGAATTGGCTTAGCATTAGGATCCAGTTCGATGGTATGTTGAGCTAGACTTGGATCAAAACCACGCAGATCTTTATAGCTCCATGCAAAGATGTCATGATACTCTTGAAAAAGTTTGATGAAAGTTTCTTTCTCCTCAGAAGTACACACTTTTCCGATCTTAAGAATTTTTTCATTTGATACTTCAACTTCCTCAAAATATTCTTATTTGACCACCATGTTAGGGCTTTGTCTTGTGGCTTGGTCATCTAAATTGAAAATGGATTCTAAAGTGACTAAAAAATTTGGTAACTTGTTTCTTTTCAATTGAATAATTTGTTCACCATATGACTCCTGCAACTTATCTTGATTCTTTGTAGCAAACTTCGCCTCTTCTTGTAGGAAGAGGACAATTTGTTTGTCACTATCGAACAATTGCCAACTACTCACATTATCAGGGACTACTGGTCAAACCAAAATTTTAACAAATCGTTGCCCTTATTTCATGATATCAACTGGGTGTGTTGTATTGTGAACCAATTGTAGCAAGCCTATCCACATCTTGATTTTGATCTCTAGGAATTGCATGGATTCCAAGAGCTTCGAAATCTTCAATCAGGTCCCAGAATCGGTTCTTGTATGATCTTAAAAGATCATTTTTGGATGCACTACGTGTCGAAACTTGATGAACAACTAACTCACTGTCTCCAAAAATAGTCAGGGCCTTGATTCCCTTCCTTTGGCCTAGCTGAATTCCTTGCACAAGAGCCTCGTATTCAGCAACATTGTTAGTGCAACTGAACTGCAACTGGAAAGATGAGAAGTAATTATCTCCCTCTGGAGAAATTAACATAACACCATCACCGGATCCATTCTTACTTCTTGATACATCGAAGAACAATTTCCATAGTCCTTTAGAATCACTTGGTGTTTTGACAAGTTGTGGTATGATTGTATCTTCTTCATGGATACAGTAGGTACCTAATCTTGTTTCTTCCAAGACCAGCAAACCAGCTTCTTCTTCTGCCAATACATCAGCGTAGGGATCGTACTGATGATCTCTACTTACTTCATCCAGCAAAGTATCAGGGACTTCTTCACCAAGGGTGGTTGGTTCATGATCGGCATCTTCCTCTTCTGGATCACCGATGGTGTAATTTCCATTTATGGGACTAGTAGTGTAGGGTTCTACATGATTATGGAAGATTGGTTATGCCCTTATAGTTACTTTGGTTCTGTATCGAGTCCTGAGAATCATATACGACCAATCGGATGATAGGTAACCACCCATCTTGGCAGTGAAATCCCATGATAGGTAGATGGCAAAGAGGGGAGGGAGATCAATGACTGATATATCTTGGGTGAATGCCAAGCTTGGGCATGCGTGGATGGTAATTTGAAGTCCTTTGATAACCCCAACAGTCTTAACAGCTGTGCCATCCAGCTGAACAACCCCTCTTGCAACTGGGGCATATTGTATGCCTAGTACATCTGCAATTTGTTTAGGCATGACAAAGCTACTGGCACCAGAATCAATCATGCAATTATGTACCAGGTGGTCACCAATGATCGGGGAAATGTAGAATGGCAATGGTTTGTTTTCCATAGGAATTATTTTCCCTTCCGGTTGACACAAAATTGTAGCATTTGTCGCTCCATGGCTTAGTGATCCGCTAGTTGTACTAAAACTGTTCAGAGCTTCTCGCAATAGGTTTCTTTGAGAAGGGATCGAGAGTGCGTCCCACATGGTAACGATCAGATTGGTTTTCTTCATTTTTTCTACTATGCTGAAGGGAATCGCTCCAACTTTGATGACACTTTTTTGGGCATTGGGGTCCTCCTTTGGAAAATGTTTTTTGGGTACCGTGGTGCTTGGAGAACTATCTTTCCCTGCGGCATGGCTAGCCGGTGTTTCTGGTGATTTCTTTCCCGCATTTCTATCAACTTCCATTTGTAATCCATGTTGAGAAGTGGATGCTAGATCAGATTTGAGAGGTTGAGGCTCCATTGCTCTTTTCTTGGAACAAGTGTTTGCTGCCACTGATAAAGAATCTATATTCAACCCACAAAAATCTTCTACTTGCCAGTTTAACAAAGTGGATTCTTCAGGTGCCCGCGGTTGATCTGCTGCTTCTTGCATAGATGAATTGTTTGTTAACTCTGAAGGGGCAGATACACTTTGAACCATAAGGGCCTGGCTAAGAAACCCATTGGGACAAAGATTTTGATTGTGAGATTGAGAGCAAGGATAACACCATTCATAGTGTTGAACTAGATTATTTTGAACAGGTACTATAGCTCTAGATGAGCTAGATGTAAGAGGGTTTGAAAGTTCAAGGGCCTGATATTTGTAACTTGACTTGTAGTTTGATTTAGAGGCTGATTGTTCCCTTGAAAAGGAGAACGGTTAGCTTGATACTACTGATTTTGTGGCTGATACGGACGATTGTATTGAAATTGTTGCCTTTTGAGTGCAATGAGCTCATTTCTAAAATTTTGCAGTAGCGACTTGACTTCAAACAGGTCATTTGAAGAGGTAGGGGAAGATTGAGATGGTTGCTTGGAGTCTACTGGAATAGGAGCAATGATAGACTGATGATTCGTAAGATCTGGAGAAAAGGGTATTGGTGGTCATGGAGCTATCTTTCCAGCCTGAATCAAAGAATTCTCTACACTTATGGAAACTTCGTAAGCATCAGGAAGTGTAGTCCCTCCCATGGACTGGATCATAACTGCTACATCACTATTCAAGGCTCGCAAATAGTACAAGAATGCATTATGTGCAGAAGGTTTTACGAGCGCCGGAATCCTATTCCAAGTCCTATGGAATCGGAAGTTGAAATCACTCATGTATTCTTGGGAAGCTCTCTTTATGGTAGTAAGTTGTTCCAAAAGTGATAGGTGATCACTTTTGTCTTCGAATTTTTTACATAGCTTTTCTCCCAACTCGTCCCAAGTGGTTATAGTGCCAACACCTAACCCGCGAAACCATTGAAGTGATTTTCCCTTGAAAGAGGTAGCAAGAAGTCTAACTGCAACGTTGTCTTCGGTGATATTATGTACTACGCAGATGCTGGCTACATCAAAGATATGCTCCACTGGAGTAACGTGAGTTTCCCCTGTGTAGAAGGGTAAACTTTTGAGTGCTGCAACAGGTATCGGGTCACGTTGAGCCAACATAAGAGGATTGCTTGCATTAAAAGGCGGAAAAACTTGGTTCCTCGCCATAGAAACGAAAGGTTGATTGTTCCTGGGTAGAGGAAACCTTCCGTAAGGAGGAGTTGAATGACCCCTAGTAGGTAAATATGCAACTGGGGATGTGGAAATGCCTCTTATTCTTCTCTTTGGAGGAGACAAGGAAAGTTCGGTATGCTGATACTTTCCTTTCTTTGAAGAAGCTCTTGTTTGAATTCTTCGCATAAGTTACTGCACTGAGATTTGGAATCCAGAGATATAGAGTCGCCAGGTACTTTGACTTGTGTAAGTTAGAAGAGAAGTACCAACTTTGTCCCACTGGGCGTCCCAAAAACTGTTGTGTGTGGTCGCACGGTGGCTTAAGATTTCCTGTTTGATAATGAGACACCTCTGAAAGATGGAACTCTAACTTCTGTGATGTCCCATCGGGCATGCCAAAAACTGCTGTGTGTGGTTGCATGGTGGCTTAAGATTTCCTGTTTGATAATGAGACACCTCTGAAAGATGGAACTCTAACTTCTATGATGTCCCACCAGGCGTGCCAAAAACTATTGTCGCCAAATCACTGCACCCTCCGAATGGCCAGGATGTGAATATGATGTTCGGTGTGATTGGGACACATGGGATCACCTCTCAAGCTGTGGGACTTGGGCTTGAGGTGAACCTCTGGAGAAGGCCGGATTCCTCTTCCTAAACTAAGTGCTGTACTACTCCTAGTGTAACAAAAAATGATTATCTAGTCCTATGCTAACAATTTCATGGGGTTTTAGGGAAAGAGATTTACCAAAATGAAACTATACTAGGGATGGTGATGCACCAAATAAATGGTGTTTCCAGACTCAGGAAGGGTTAATTTGAAGAGGGTGTGTGCACCACAGGTCAACTTCACCTACTGCAACTTAGAGAGGGTACAGGATACCACAAACTAAGAGACACATATTCCCTTTGTTAAACCTTATCAGACTGAGAAGTATACCAGTTTCTAGTGAAGAAGGATGAACTCAAGAAGGGTGAACAGACACCACAACTCAACTGCATGCAATACTCCACCACTCGATAAGCACAAAACTCCAAGAACCTGCAATAGAAACTTAAACTTACACAGTGTACCTGCAAGTACGAGAAAGGCACAAAGAAGCATAGAAAGATGAAAGGACTGAGATTATTCACAAAACACACACTTTTATTGCTTCAATAACATGCACAATGCATCATACATTCAGAAGAGGCAATAGTTGCCATTACAGTCTTGAAGAGGAGGCTTGAAAGATCTCTCAACACACAAGAACAACTTGCAGAAGAGAGAGGACTCTTGAAAAGTATACACTCGCCTGAGATATCTAACTGTCCAACTTGTCTGAACTGTTGGAACCCTTTGAAATGAGCTTCCAACTTACATTTATAGAAGAATATGTGAGAAAGAAGAGGAAAGGTCATAATTACATTCATAAATTGAAGGCCCATGATGTATTTATTGCAGTTAGTTGAACCACCTGAGAAGGTTCCATCATGGGTCATTAATTGCCTAATGACCTAGTCTTCTCAATTAATTAAAAGAATATTTAAATAAAATATTTAAATAATAATAATAAATATTATTGTTAAAATATTTAAATAAAAATATTAATTTAATTAACATAATGTTGGGACCCCCCTGTTGACCCGTTTGACTTGAAGAGGAGGGGGGTCCATGTGGATAGAGTCTGCACAAATCTCAACTCGGTGAGCTTAGAATCCTCTAACTCGGTGTTGCAATTGATTTTGAACCCCACACCAACTCTTTCCTCGTCTTGGCAATCGGGCTCTTTTGCATTGAGTCCTTCAAATGGTGAGCTATCAAACTCGATTCTTATCATTTTACTCTGTTAACTCGAATCCATTTATGCATTCCACGTTCAAACTTCATGAAACATCACCACGAGCTCCCTGCGAAGTCACCGAGCTCTTCATCCAGCAAACGATCTTACCTTTCCTGGGCTCAAACTCACTTGAATGTTGAGCTTAACCCAACATTTCTGAAAAGAATGGTTTTACCACAATGCTCACGGTTCGTCCTTATCATATAACACTTGCAGTAAGAATGTTTTAGATTTTCCATAATAAGCACAATTGTACCCTCCAAACGATGAGAAAATGCCATTATCAATAAAGACCTAATGCTGCCATGATGATGACCCAGGCTCATGCCCATAACATGTCGATAGACACCCTTGAGACTGATTTTTTGCCAAAAATCCCTTCGGTATTCTGGTAGTGCACTCGGAAATCTCAGCTCCAATCAACAATTATGCCACTATTGGGATCTTAGTATGGCATATGTAGCTGTGAGCTAAACCATATACTCATTTTTCCAGAAACTAAAAAGATCCTTTATGTTACAATTTGCAACACATAAAATAAGCCCTTCAAAAAATACGTTGAACAACTGAGGCAACCAAAAGGACCTTGGAAAAATGTATATGTAACAACCATATGAATTCTTCCTTAGTCGTGGATCAAAGCTGATAGAAATAAGCTAGATAAAATCAGCTTGAAATTACAGTATAATCGTCCATTGTTAAAAACAAGTTTCTCTGAACCTGGTAAAAGAATATTTTTATTGTCTGATTAGACGTACATAATGGAAGGGTATATATATTGCCTACTTCCCACAGAGTTTTTCAAAGAGACCATTTACAAGTGACAAGGATGTGGCATACAAAACGGATGACCAGGTATTTCAGAGTTGACCTTCACATTCAATTTGTTTTTAGGAGAAGTGCTGAGCAATATGAATCGTTTCATTCTGCACCGTAATAAACCTTCATCTCCTGATTCAGGAAAATTTTATGAAGCTTTGAATGGCGTGACTCCAATCCATCGTACACAATAGTGAATATTTGTTTCCCGCAGCTACTATTCGATACTGAACAGATAACAACATAGTTGGACAACCTGCTTGCTGGAAGCGATTCAAAAGAAAGGCCTCTACTGTACTGCAGCATGCCTGCTGCCTGTGTGTGGGAGCTTGTCTCGTGACCACATCAAGTTCAGAACTATACAGAGGACGAGGAGAAGGTCCTGACAGCTATCAAAGCCGATTCAAAGTCTAAACAGTTCAGTATTCTGATTGGAATCCTAACAAGGGTGGATCTGTATGAAAGGAGACACATTCTTCGTATGATCTATGGAAACCAATCCACAGTCCATGCAACACGCATCCTTTCCATCTGGATGAGTTTTCAGCATTTCTTTCCTGCCAAACTCTTCACATATGAGCTACGAATGAGATTAACGTATCGCCTTGATTGGGTCTGCCTGTAGCCTCCGCTGAAATTGGTATCACGTCGCGTTTTTTAACCCATGACCCGCTCCAATTCACAACTGTCCTATTAATCCTCCCGATGACTCGCAAAAAGACTCAGACCACTCCAAGCTGCGCAGAATTATGTTTACATGGCCCGTGTGGAAGTCTCATGATGGATAGCCATCGTAATTTTTCCACTTGGCAATCTGATCCAATTTTTCCAACTCGCAGAAGTCTGATCATGGTTTTCCATCCCAAAATTTCCACTTGGTGGTGCTTTCCTGAATCTCCCCTGCGTGGAATTTCTTCTTTGGCTTGCCATCCACGAAAACCCACTTGGCATTACTCGCCTTATTTCCCACGTCTGGGATTTCTTCTTTGGCTTGCCATCCACGAAAACCCACTTGGCATTCCAACTCCGAATCCCCGCATAACGGCTTGGCCAAATTAATCCACGGGCCCCGGCCTCAGCTTCGCCATGCAACCTTGGAAAGATAGTAAAATATTTCCCATGCGTGGGATTACCTACTCGGTCTTCCATGATCGTGCTCCCGATTTTTTTCTCCTGCTGAGTTTTCCTTCATCAGATTTGAGGATAACATTAAACTCTCAGTGCAAACATTTTAGCTGTAGCTTGTAAGGTGTGATAATTCCGACAGAAACGTTTATGCCTGACAACTTAGTGACTCGTTGAAGATGCTCATATAATTGTAAAGAAAATTGCCTCATGAATATTCTGATATGAAACAGTTCCACCTCTATGAGATTCGCTTCCATGAGTTACATCGTAAAACCAGTAAGGTCTTGATAGAGAATCTTTGTAATAAATTTCCTCAGGTCTCCCAGTAACACTCTCACTGTCACTTAATCGATTTTCATAAAAAATATCTTGAAGGAAAATCCCGAATTTGAAGATGCATTCGATGCTGAATAGATAAAAACATAGTTGGATAACCTGCTTGTTGGAAGTGCTCAAAAGAACTCTTACTATACTGCAACATGTCAACTGCCTGTGCACCGAATGCTTGGCCGAGGAAGGTTTGAACAATGCCAGTGAAAATATATATACTGTATTCACTAATACCCTGGCCTGGCATTCTTGCTACCGCCTGCATCGATCTCTACCGAGATCTTTATAGAGTTCCCTTCATTCATCAATTTTCAACGAGCTATATTTTGCATTAACAAGACCATCTTCGATCTCTTACAACTGAGAGTCTCTACTGAGATGATTTCCGAGATGACTATCAATTTGACACCGGATTCTCTATCAACTCGACCTCGAACTCTTCACTGAGTTGAGATAAACTGGGTTCCTTTCGATGCTAGGTGATCTCTCATATGCAATTTAAGAATTATTTTTAATTTTTGTATCTTGATAATAACTGGAGATGGGTTCCTGGGACTACTATTTCATTTTGAACATGATAGGACCCCCTTGTCCAATCTTGCCAGGTGTGAAAAATTGGATAACACATATTTCATCAGACTTATTGGTATATCTATGTTTATTTATTCATCTTTTTATCAAATTATCTTTGAATTGGTTATGTCTAATCTTTTACAGGTTTCGATACGCCTCAACAATACTCACAACTTCTCCAGGAACCTTCTCTTATAGCTTATTTCCTTATAGGTTTCATTTCTCATCCAATCGTCATCGGCCTTATCTAATTATTCTATAGTTATCACCAACCATGTTAGATCATCTTTGTCCCAGGCCCAATTTGTTAATCCAACCTCTCTTGTTGTTATTTTCGACTACTTTTTAGAACTCCCTGCCTCTGGTTCTCTTTTGCGGGTGATATACAAGCCTTTGTTGCATCCTATTTTGCACTCAGAATCTTACAGGTATGCATATTAACCTTACAATCCAAATCCACCCTCCCAGGTTTCCATCGACCTTCTTGTGCACAGTTTGGATCCTCGTCAATCCAAACTAGGTAACCTTTATTTTATGATTATTTCAACAAATCAGCTTCTAGATTAATTTTAATCATTCCTCATATTCAGTATATTCATGTTTCTACATGATATTTTCTATTACATTCTTTACTTTGATTTTTCCAAAAAAATGGGGGTTGACATCCATGACAGGAAGCTAATAAATCCTTGGAACCACATTATTGAGAAACCCCCACATATATCTATCTAATCCATCTTTCATTCAAGTTTTGAAGGTTTATTAAGTTGCATTGAGAATCAAACATTTTTCACTTGTGCATCCATCATATCACATATGAGGTAACATAAAGCCTCCAAAATTTCTTAGTTACTTGTTTATTTTATTGCGTGTTCACTCGTTTTATAGGTGAGGCAGTTTTTTGTCCAACATTTCTGGAAATCGTGATGGGATGACCCTTGAGGTGATCCTTTACATATTTTCTATTTTTTCTATCTTCTACTAACACTGTAGCATGAGGCCTTGTTTTTTTCTTTCTCATGTTGGGAATTCTCATCGCTCAAGAGTGTAGATAAAAAGGAAAAGCTATATCCAGGTATTATCCATTTTTCCTTATTTTCTCCTTTCTACATTGTACTTGCCTTTCCTATGTGTGACCTCATCGAAAGATCACACTTTGATATGGTTTAAAAAGAACCTTTTATTTTTGCATCCTTTTTGGTCACATAGTTTAAATAGGGGTTTAACCTTCTACATCACACATTCTATCACACACAACCATACCTCACACATATAAATCATGCATCGAAACATCCCCTTCCCCAGTTAACTAATTGGGATTTCTTCACCCAACAATAAGCCGTTTGAGAATTCCCTCACCATAATAAATATGAAACCAAACATATATTGCCTTTTCCTAGGTACCTTGTTATCCATTCCATTTTATTTTTCACACATTCATAATCTAAAAACATAAAAAGAATTGTTTTCTTGGTTTTTCTGATTTAAAATAGAACAAAAATTTTCCTCGAATAGTTCTACAAAAAAATCCACCCTAACCCATATCTAATTCAAATTGATTTCTTCCAATCCCTCTTTTATCCCTAATTATGACTTCTTATGATGTAATCCTACCACCTCTCTATCACATCGACTAGTGGATCCTCTTCCACCTCCATCATCTTCTATCATCCTTGATTCATTTGATATCATCATGCCTATCCAACCTATTGATTCCCCATATAATCCCAATCTCCTCATCATATTCCTACTTCCCAACAAACAATCCAATCCTCACCACCTGATATATTCAGAAAATAATTCCCTAATCCACCACCAGTAAGTTTGTCTTCACCTCCTACATTATATCAATTCAAACCATTTTCAATCAACACTATACACTAGACACCTCCCTCCACATCCATTTTACCTATCTCATCATCTACTCCCATCTTAGATATTGTTCCCATGTCTCCTTCATGGACTATCCTTACATCAACCATACCCATAATTACATTTTCTACCACCTTAACCTCCACTACTTCTCTTTCATCCACATCTAGTACTACTCTTACCACATCCACATTAGCATTATTTGCACCTGCCTCTTTATCCACACCTATCTCAAACACACCCACCATTACAATTATATTTAATACACCCAAAAATATGCCCAAGTATACCTTAACATCATTATCACACATTTATTTTTCCGCACATCATCAATTTCATCCCCCTCTTCTTTCTCAGCATGTACTAATCTTACACCTACACCTTCTAGCATACCTTCTCCATCTACATCCACATCCAAAATGCCTCTCAAAAAACCAAAGAAAAACTAAAAATGAATTCATGCCTCTTCTAGAAAGCCCCTCATTTCTAAATCTACCCATTCTAAATCTACATCATCTCCCTCTCACATTGACATCATCAACTATATCATCTAGACACCCCTTTTTATATCAAAATATTCTCCTATCAATGATTCCACACTTGCATTTACCTCATCCACTTCATTATATCCTCCCACATTTTTTACATCTATTCCACCCTTTCCTGTTATTCCATCCTTAGAATCTATACCAATTCCTCTTTTTGTGCCCTTTCCTACACTGACCCTATCGATTATTATGACCATATCTCCATTATCCCCCTATGTTTCCACACCACATTCATCATTCAAAGAATATTGGAGAGCACTTCAACTTATAGCATCCATAGGTTACCCTCTAGTCTCATCCACACTATTAGACCCTCCTACACCAAGAAAATCCTCACCTTCTTTATAAAAAATCATGCAAAAATTACTTCCCTCATCAACTACAACACCACCTCCAGATTTTTTGGTTGAAATCATTGTCATTTTATCCAAGGGTAATCCTCAACAATCTAAATTCATAAAACTTAACACACTTCCACAATTATCCCTTGTGCATCCACATAGAAAGATTGATATTCCTCCAAGAAAGACCTAGTCTACATCCTCCATATTGGGGCCACATCCATCCATCCTCGGACCACCTACTTCATCATGAATAATCAATTAATCTAAATCGAAACATTATAGTTACCTCTTAAGACTGGTTGCTTCATCAAGAGAACTTCCACCTCTACCTACCAATCGATCCAATCCTAAGTCATCTAACCTTACTTCTTCTAGAACATTGATCACCACCAAAGCATCAAGGCCAAAAAATAATTATCCTTCATCTTTGACATCCACATCATCTCACAAGATCCCTCCTGACATATATATCAAATTATATGCCGAATTCCTCCAACATTTAATTCAAACTTTTGCCATCACTCTTCCACCCATCAGGGCCTTTGAGCCAATTTTTTTGAATCCCTCATGGTTTAATTCCCACTTAATTTGCACCTATCATTGCACACCGAGGCATGACACCAAACATTGTAAGGCCCTTCAGACTATCTTCCATAATCTTATACAGAGAGATGACCTTCTTGAGGCTTCTTCCTCTTCTTCTACCATTTCATCCTCAACCAATCCAATCCTTGTTACACAACCTCCTCATTTATCTACATCATCCTCTATCATTCCTCCTCCACACATAATTCCTCGTAATCCCTTATTTATTTATTTTTTTCACCTTGCTCCACCACCCCTTTCAGTTCCACTTCATCTCTTCTGACATCCATCCATATCCCTCTCGTTGGGGGAGCATCCCCCTTTCTTATCGACACTTTCATGTCTTCTTCATAATCCATGCATCTTATCATCATGGTTATTTTGACGCTAGGGGGCCTACCTTATAGGATTAGTCCACCTCCGGGTTAGTTCCTCTCCACATGTGGCATCTTCTTATTTGATCTAGTCTATCTTCATCCCTATCTCATCCAACTTATCTGTCTATTATACTTTTCTCCTGTGACCACATACTTCACCATATCTATGCTTCCATTAGAAGAGCCATGGATTTACCTGAAGAATTATGTTGTGGCCATATCATTCCTATATTAGAGGCATCATTATCCTTACACTAAGTATACTTCTGTAGCCATTATTCTTGCCTCCTCATTTATGAGGTGTTGCACATAATTTATAATCTGTTATTCAAATGGTCTCATCTAATCCCATCCAAACCTATCTTCGGAATAATTTTCCCACTCTTGGTGGACCATTTACTCTCCTCCTAAGTACAATTTTATGGCCATTTTTGTGCTCCCCTGTGGTGCATCATACCTTTATTTTAAGTATCCATCTCTTTATCTCTTAAGTGACACATATTTTCCTTCCTTCTTGATTGGAATACATAGTTTTCATCTCCACTCCTCTACATCTCTAATTACATGCTATTCTAATGTGAGCTTAACATCGACAACCTCATCATCAGAACGTCACCACTCAAGGAGCCAACATGGAAATTTTTCCCCTAACTAGATTGGGCCATATCTTATCACACATAACTATGGGTTGGGAGCCCATCATTTGGCCTCCCTTGATGGTAAACTAGAAGTGCAACCTCTTAATGCATTGCACTTGTGACCATTATACTATTATAACATCTTCCAATGCTCTTAGTCATATTATTTTGATAATTCCTATATCTTAGACTCTTCCATATATCATTGTGATGATTTGGAATTATGTGGTCTTCTGTCACTTCCTATATGTGAGAACCCCATGATAATCACCTCCATCACCCTCTTATTCACCTATTGGAACCATGTAAAGTATCCAATGGCGTCTCTTGTACATTTATTATCCCCCCTTAAGTGGTCTACTTAGCTAGTCCCAGCTCTCCCCCATGTAAAATATAAAAAATCATCGATGCTCTTGTGAAAAATAAAATTCATCAAGAAAATAGACTGATTCCTCAAAGGATACATATTTATGTAAAAAAAGAGAAAGGAATGCAAACCAAAGTCAAAAGAAAATCAAAATAAATAAACTGATCCCTCAAAGGACAACTATCATATATTACTCTGTCCATCTATTTTATGTGTAAATTTTACCATAACCTCGAAGGATGGCTACTCCTTATGGCATTTGAAGGCTTCCCGCATTGATCATCCTTTCATTTTAATATCATACTAAGGAAGCTTCCCGTATTGATCAAATTTCTCTCGAAAAACTTCCCACATTGATCAGTTTCTCTTTCCCCTTCCCAGAGATGTGGCATAGATTTAGGGAACACCACTTTTGGAGAAACATCTTCCCTTATAAAATTACATATCAAACCCCTTTGTCATGTTGAAATTTTGTGTGTGAATTCATTTCATCCATCCTCCTCTTGATATTTAGTATGACTAACTGTCATTGGTTTCATACTAACATTTTTTTGGTCACATGTGCCTTGCATTACATATATCCCCTTTTTGTTTACCTCTAATGTAGTTGGAGGAATATTTTCCTTGTACATTCCTTCATGAAACTAAGTGTTTTTCGCATCTGTAGGTCTCCACCGTTATGTTGCATTATATCCTAATCCTATCACATTTGTCTTTCAACCCATCTTTCTTTATCTCAATCACCTATATGCTATCTATCTATCTTACAACACATTTACTCTTACTTATATCCATCATTAATAAAATCCATTCTCAAATTGTTTTCATCACATATTATTCATATGCATTATAATCGCCATGATGAAATTCAAAAACAAAACATATAGTTCTAATCCTCCTTAACACATCACACATTTATATCACTGTTTTATCCATACACATATGCATCCAAAATAACCATTTGATCTTACATTTATTTCACCACCATCATCAAATATAAAACAAACATGTTTTCTAAAAACCATCATCATCACATCAAATTAAATTCATCACATAAGATAATGAATACATAATAATCCATGAAAAACCCATATATCATATATATATATATATATATCAAAATGTGTATCAATACATCATTTCCCTCTAACACGGTTCTCTTAACACAGAAATATCAGTGAATCCTAAAAAATGAATATCAGAGAGCCTGATATCCTCCCCTACATGATGGGTACCTCTATCTCTCTATCATCCTCATCACCTCCACCATGGCCCTCTCCTCATTATGGCTAAGCCACACTCGCTATGATACCTAATATGCCATCTCTACCTACCGCTCTCCTCTACATATGCTCCTAGTAACAGAGTATCTTCAGAATCTTCTCAATCACAATCCCCTCTTAATACTTAATCTCTATGGATAAGGATCTATATCTATCAATCGAGATCATGTCAGGAGGTCTCATCTCTCCTCATCCCTACAGTGTTTCCTGTCCTTCAACCACATCCTCAGAAGCTAGTATAGTAGAAATATCCCCAAATAGGACCCTATAAGCATCCCTCTACTGACAATATCAATCCCTATATTGTATTGTGGTGTCCTTTTCTTCTCTCATCTAATCTAGATTAGTGCAAAGCCATGACAAATCATCATTCTCTCTAACTCCCCTGTCTCTGACTCCCAGAGCTTCCTCTGCATCAGCCCCAACCTCCACCTCCATATCCTCTACATCCTCCTCTCTTCACTCCATAGCCACCTTACCTTCCCAGATATCATCCATCCAGTCACCAAACCTAGCCCTAACTCCTACGTCATCATCATTGTCCCATAATGCAGCCTTATCCCTTGATAGATATGTCATGACATGGCTCCACAACTACCTGTCTATCTCCTTCCCTCTGTATAAAAAAATAACATATGTTATAGTTTGAACGACCCAAGATTTTTGTCACACTAAATCAAAATGAACGACCTTAATCATCTTCAGATATATCCCCTGTATCCACCTCATCCTCCTCATACCTTCCAACTCTATGTCTAAACCAGGCCATGTGGGGAAATATCAATATAACCACCACCTAATTTGATTAACATCTAACTCTATGAGCCGATCCACATACCAATCTACCCTCCTATCATTGAAGGCCTGATCCTCCCTCCATCTCAAAAATCCAATTACAAGCTCAATATTGTCTCCTCCAACCCATGGAAGCCCTAGTGGCCTAATCACATCAATATGCTCATAGGCCGAGTAGTATAGCAAGAAACCTACATCTAATCCTATCCTCTACCCTGCTCTGTACATGGAGAGTTCATGGTAAACCTGAGATAATAGAGAAGTCTTGAATGAAAACATGCTCTGATGATCCACAATGTCTGCCACTACACTGGCTAATGCCCATAGAAATCAAGCCCCACTAGATTCTGGAAAATCATTACACAACACGACCATCATCACCATGTAGATCAAATAGTTGTGTGGTACCCCAGCCTCATATCTCAACTCATATGTAAAATACCCTGAAGAAAATATGATGTGGGTCACATCAGCTCCAAATAGACGTGTCAACACTACTAATCTCTTCTCATTGGTAATGGGAACTATCTACTCCCCCTGTATCAGAAATCTCAGAATCCAATACACATCCTCTAGGGTGATGGCCATCTCCCCTGTCTTGAACCAAAATGTCCATGTCTGCCGATCCCATCTCTCCACAAAAGTAATCATAAGTGCCACAACCCATGAGATCCTCTGATAATACTTGAATCTTCCTAACCCCACTATTGCCAAGTGATCCCACTCGGCAGCTGTGACATCTCCTCTGATGTGCTCATATAGAGTAGGCACTTTATTCCTCAAATATAAGGTCTCCCTGGCCTGTAATCACATATAAAACAAACATACATCAAATCGACCATACAAAATCACATCATAATCCATTAAAATTCATCACAATCCAATACATTCCAAAATATTATCCTAATCCATTGAATTTCATCCAAAATACTATCTAATCCTAAATTAGACAATTCACCCCTAGTAGATACCGACCCAGATCAGGTCGACGTATCTTAGGGCCAATTAACACACCTTAGGGATCAATCAACGTTGACCCACCGGGGTCACTACCAACCTCCCTCACGTCATCCAATTTTTGTAAAAAAATTAAAAATAATAATTAAAACATTAAATTTAATTAAAACCAAGCATGGGTTTTTTTACTCACCATCCTCCATCTAGGTATTGCATCTCCGCATACCACTCCTCATTGAAGCTAGTGGCAACAGTTTGTTTCCCCTTGTCCTTTCCCTTCTTTGGCAAGATAGTTTCCTTATTTGGTGCCATCTTCTTGTCGGGTTACTAAAAACAAACTCTTCCTTGCTCCTCTTCCTTGCTCTACTCAAACTTTTGGCTTTCCTTTATGAAAAATCCCTTTACTCCCATGCCCTAGCTACAAAACCCTAGCCTAGAAAATCCTTCCACAAGACAACGTACCCTTCTAAAACCTTCCTCCATACACCCGTGTACTCTATCCACTCTGGTTTGTAAATCACACTAGTAATGCACTCAGATTTCTGACAATTTTTCCTTCGCACAAATCTTCTTTGTGGATGCCCTAGTTCATAAGAGCTCTTATGTATCACAAATGCAAGGTAATAACAATGTATCTTGACCTTCTACTTATAAATTTTACTTCTCTCCTGCGATAAATGTTATACTGCCTACCAATGTACTTTTGCAATAAAGTCACCTTTTTTTTCACTAAAGAAAACCTTAAGCGCTCTTACCCCCGCGCTCAATCCTGCATGAAAAATCTCTACAACCTTCTGGTGCACAAAATTCCTTACTGACCAAAGACCCTCATGCATGAGCTTGCAGTGCCGAAGGAATTTATTATGTCCTTAATCTATTTTTTTCCCTTTCTTACCTCATGTTGTTCATGCGCTTCTCATCCTTTGTACATAGTCTTTGTAAAGATATCTTGACAAAAAAATTCCTTATTTCCACCTTTTCTACATGCGCTTTTCTACACCACGCACTTTTAATATGGACCACAAAAACACAACTTCTACTACCATGTTCTATTTTACTTTGCATTACTCCACCCACACAAAAATAGATGTATGGTCCTCTAGGCATACACAACCTTTTGAAAATAATAAGTGGCTACCGATGCACAAGGCACAAAAAACAACAACACAAAGAAAGGAAAAATCAACGAGAAAGGGAAACACAAGGAAAAGAGATGCATTAAAGGGAATCCTAGGCTAAATGGCAATACTACCTTATTTATAAACATAAGGAAGACTTATTTATAGTAGGGCTTTAACCTACTCAAATTTAAATGGCCTGGTAACCATGTTCCATCAAGCGCTTATAATTAAAAACCACCTAAATCAAGGATATATGAGATGATATATGGCCCTAACCAATGGATTTTCAGCTTGCTAGGATGGCGTAGAATCTTGGAATCATATAAAAAACCATCTGCCCAACCTCGAATTGGTTTTTTTTTAACATGATGATCATCCCATAATTTTTTTCATGCTTTTAAGTCTTCTGACTG
This sequence comes from Taxus chinensis, assembly GCA_019776745.2. Taxonomy (NCBI): domain Eukaryota; kingdom Viridiplantae; phylum Streptophyta; class Pinopsida; order Cupressales; family Taxaceae; genus Taxus; species Taxus chinensis. The sequence goes on along the minus strand of CM034147.1, from coordinate 84,840,086 downwards.
CATCTAGCAAGTGATCGACTTTCGTCTAACTGCATTAACTTCTCCATGCACTCTTTAATTTATTTTTCATTAGCTAACCCTCCTACGGACACAATACACAACGATGGTAGCATAAATTCAACTATTAAAACAACCTTCATGCCAAACACCAACTAAAATGGTTTGGCCTTGTTCAATCTCTTGTAGGTTGTACTATATGCCCATAGAATGGTTGATACCTTGTCATCCCAATCTTGTTTTCCCACATCACAAATTTTAGTTAACATGTGAATCAAAATTTTGTTAAATTCCTCAATAGTTCCATTGGCTTGTGGGTGATAAGGGGTGGTCTTATGAGGGGCCACTATGAACTCTCCCAAAATAATCCTGATAGTTTCATTCAAAAAATGTGTAACCCTATCACCAGTCAAAATTAAAGGACATCCATACATGCTGATTCTGTTCTCCCATAATAATCTAGTAGCTATCAATGTTGTATAGTACCTTATAGGAATTGTCTCCACCCACCTTGTTAAGTAATTAGTGCAAATGATGATATAACGTGAACCAATCCTTCATACAAAAGGTGAAATTGTTCCTAAAAATTCAATGGCCCTCTTTTTAAATGGTTTTTCGCTAGTTATAGGTCTCAAGGGCATCTCATATATTTTTCTTGGATTTCGAAGGCGTTGGCAATGGTCATAAGCCTTGCAAAACTCAATATTATCCTAGTAGATGATTTCCCACCAAATAACTATGAGTATAATCTTCTACGTGGTGGAATTCCCTGCATATTACCCTCTTGCAATCCCACCATGTGCTTCTTCCATGATTGTAATGCACTCATGTTATAACATGCATAGGTGAAAAACCTCACCATGACCTAACTTTTATAAGTATCCACAAATTAGCATGTAGGGCGCGACACATATGACTAGCTATTTTATTTCCAAAGTATTCATTCCTTCCGGTGCCACACCCATTTTGAGAAAAACAAAAATATCTTCCAATTCAGAGGGCGCACATTGTAGTCTAAACATATATACATCTGGATATGTATTTCCAATACTTTGCACATCCTCTCCTGAATATATTATTAACAAATGGCCGGGCCTCGAGTTAATCTTTCCTGGTTTCACAACAACTGTAAAATCAAACTCTTGAAATAAAAAGACCCACCAGCATATGCACTCTTGCAAAATGGGCTTGTTCACCAAGTACTTCAATGCCATGTGGTATTTGTAGAATATGAAAGGTTTTGCTAGCAAATACTACATGAACTTATGTAGACCGTAGATCATTAATAGTTATTCACGCTTAGTAGTGGTATAGTTTCGATCTAATAGTGTGAACTTCCTACCTAAAAAGAAAAGGGGGTGATAAACAATCCCCTCACCAGGTTGTGCTAGCACTACTTCAATGGTTGTCCCTAAGGCATCAACATGCACATGGAAAGGTTTATCCCAAGAAGGAAAGCCTAATATGGGGGTAGTGATGAGATTATCCTTCAATGTATCAAACGTCATTTGTTGCACCTCTCCCCAGTGAAAATCACTCTTGTGCTTTAGTAACTTCTCCAATGACATGACGATTTTGGCATACCCCTTGATAAAATTCTAGTAGTATGCCATATGCCCAAGGAATCCACACATTGCACTTTGACTTGTAAGCTCCCCAATCCCACAATAATGGTAACTTTGGTGGGGTTCACCAACAAACCTTACTTACATAAAATCTGCCCCAACATGGATTCAAATGGAGTAGCGAAGAGACACTTCTTGATGTTGAGGGATATGCGAAACTACTGACATATTTCAAACATCAAATGCAAATTTTCACAATGGAATTTTAATAGTCCATAAATTGTCCAGTCATCAAGGTAGACTTGAAGGAATTTATGGATAAAATCTTGAAATTCTTGGACCACTATGCATGAAAACACAATAGGAACATTCTTTAGTCATAAAATCATGATTGTATAGGAAAAAATTCCCCATTCAGTGGTGAAAGTTTTCTTCTCTTGGTATTCTTTAGCAATTATAACCGGATGGTATTATGAGAATCCATTCGTGAAGGAATAGATTTTGCACCTAGCCAATCCTTCCAAGAACTCCTTGGTAAAAGGGTTTGGGAAAGGATCAATTAAACATACCACATTCAGGTTCCTGTATTCAACACAAATCCTTATCCTTGTAGTCATTTTTACCCTCAATCATAAAGAAAGGAATCACATGCACATTAGCCTATCACCTAGCGAAAGTTGGGCCGCACCTGAGGCACACGCAGGTGCCGAGTCTCTCTTTTATGTGAGTTTAGTGGGAAACATCATCTATGAATTGTGTTTGAATGACCTTCAAAAGGGTTCAGAACATACAAGAACCATATGGCTCAAAACGGCCTCTAGATGCTTCTAGTCATTTCAGGTAGAGTTTTTAAAAGAATCTATAATGTGCATCATTTCAAATAGAAACATACAAGCATCCATACTTAGCATGAAAGGAAAGATAACTCATGAGAGAGAAGTATGCATTAGAATCATTGATATTCATGTATACATATAACAGATAACCTCATTACATCCATTGAGCTATTACAGAGTGTCACAAAGAAGTAGACCGTAGTCATGCATTGCAACTGGACTTATGTAACTAAGCTATTCAAAAAGAAAATTACAATCCCATGCCTAATAAATCCTCTCCCAAATTTAATTATCTACTCGTAGAGTCCTTGCAGTAATTCTACAGAGCTCCGCCCATACTCTATCTTTCTCTCTCTTTTTTACTTTGCAAGCGCTTGTATTTATAGCTTTCTTGGATTGCCAACTCACCCTCCAGTGCCCTCAGATCTGGTGCCAAGTGTCTGAATGTGGTCCTCCATGCGAGCATGCTTCTCTAGGCCTAATATTTTCACTTTATCCCATGATGTGCTTCTAGAAGATTCTATTATGCTCCTTCCTGGGCCAACCTGTCGCCAGGCTGACACCTTATCCACGTGCAACCGGGTCATGCTTTTCACATGTTCTGATCTAGGTGTCCAAATTGGCTAAGTCCCAAACCCTTGGCTCTGTCCTCGCACATCATGCACGCTACGGGATTACTTAAACCCTTCTCTTAAACCATCCTTTGCACACTTTTTCCTTGCACACCATTTCATAACGAGGACCTTGCGCACCTAGGCGCCTTCATATTTGGTCAATATTCTAGGGGTCCAACATCACCCCACACTACACCTGTTCTCCATCCATGGGAACACTTCTCTCAATGAGAGAAAGAAAGAAAGAATAAGGGGATGAAAGAATGGGGAAAGAAGAAAGAATGGGGGAAAGAAAGAATCACTATAAAAGACTAGGAAAATCCTTTTGCAAGTCAGCTTCCAATTTATTCTAGGCATCAACTTCATCCTATGCCCTCTGACAGAGGTCATCGACCAGAGCGCTCACTTCATCAAACTTTAATCCATATCTTTCTGTGCTCATGGTGTCAGTGATATTTTCCAACTCCTTGCATATATCCTCCAATGCGTCCATTCTTCGTGTAATACATGGATATAGCTCCTTCAACTGGTTCTTGATTGAAACTCTTAAGGTTTTAATGGCCTCTGAATTCTTCTCAATGTTGGTAAGGATTTTGTCTCTTTCAACCCTATTCCCCTTGTTTTTCTCCTGGAACTCCTTGAGTTACAATTCATGAGGGGTGATTAGGGTGCCCGCCACTCTGTTTCTATATGTAGAATTTTCATATGTGGCTTCAGTAGTCCGGGAAGCGATCCTCACATCAGTAAGAAACTTGCTATATTCCGTGATGAGCGCTACGATATTCAATTTTTCTTCCTTCTCCAGGTGCACGGCAACTTCCTTTGCAGACTCTAAGGATAATGGTTGTCTTTCCATGATGAGGACTCTTGTTAAATACTCCAAGAATCCCAAGGTAGATCCATACTTCTATGCGGGTGATGCCAAGTCTGGATGCTTGAATAGTGTGGCCATATTGATAGATTCTACTTTCTTATACACAACGCTCACCTTGGCCTTTTCATCCTCCAATTCCTGCTACCACTGGGTGCTGATTAATTTTTCCTAGCTCAACTCTTTGGTTAGTACAACTAGCTCTTCCTCTTTCTCCTTCAGCTCCCCTTCCAGATCCCTGATTCTATCATTTCACTTGAAGAGCCTAGCCTCTAACTCAACGAAGACTTTGTTTAGCACGTTACATAGCTGTTCATCCAAGAGCTATTGGGTATCCACAACTGGGTTATCTTCTCTTGGTCCTGGAAATGTTACCATTTCCCCTTGGCTTACCTCAAACTCTAGCTCATCAAGGTGGGACTTGATTGCCCAAGAGATCATCTTCCTTGTCCATGGGTAGGCGACCTCCTTGTCAAAAGATGACATGCATACAAGCTCCTCTGGTGGAATGGTACTCTGGAACCACGTGCGAAACACTTTCTTGGGGTCATCAACATAACCCACCTCTAGCGTTCCCCCATCTACGTGCCTTCCTCCCATGTGCATACCCTTGGGTATACTTACGGTTAAAATGGAGCCTTTAGTGCCACCGCATTCCTCTTCTGTGCTCTTCTTCTCCTCCTTGTTCAATGCTGGTTCAACACTACTCTCCACCTTGTCCTTTCCCAAGGTCTCAATGTTCCTTATGTATCCTTCTGGCATCTTGGTTGTCTGATCCTATGTGGAGCCTAGAACTCCTTGTTTCTGTGTGCTAGCTTGCTTATCTTCTCCTGTGTTTTGAGAACCCCCTCCTACTTAGCTGTCCTTGCACCGCACAAAAAGGAACCCGTGATCTTCTTCTCCTTCTTCCTACTCCGAATCATGTATATCAAAAATAGGTGGCCCTTGATCTTTCTTGGGGTCTTATTCCCCACTTATTCTTTGCTATCATCCTTCTCTCCTTTGCTCAAAATCCCAGCTTCTTCCTAGGTGTTCTCCTCTTCTACCCTCTACTTCTTCCTAACCAGAGACTCTGGTATAGGTGACTCTATTTCTTCCTTAGATGACTCCTTGTTCGATGGTTCTGCTAGTTCTGGAGTCTTCTCCTTCACTAAGGGCCTCTTCTTACATGCGTATGTGCTAGTACTAGCACTCATCCTGGGGGAACCTATGGTCTATGTCTCCACCACTTTTGGAAACTTCTTTTCTAGTCCCTTTTCCTCTCGTTTGGGCACAAGTCTCTTCCTACCAGTTGGGTCCTGAGGTATGGACACCTAATTTTCTAGGTACGTACCCTTTTTTGATTTGGGTCATATGAAAATGTAGATGTGCACTGCGGATTCTTCTACAATGGGTAGAGTCACCGTCCTTGTCATTTGTACTTCCTGTGATACGTACCATTCTATGTACACGTGATTGGTAGGGTAGACTAAACCTTTATGCATTTCCCTGTGGTCTTTGTCCAGACTGCCAACATCTAACTTAAACTTCTTGGACTCCTTGAACATGTTTACTCCCACTTGGAAGTATTGAGATGTGAAGGAAAAGGGGAGCTTGCACCATGGGCTCCATGTTTCATCCATCAGTTTGAATCGAACTAGGTAGAAATGCTAGTACACAGAAAATTCTACTTCTTCCATAGTGGCTGCTGGTAGTTATTCGGGAATTCTCCCTTCTACCCCGAACGCATTCCTCAAGCGCATATACCACTCCTCCAAGCACACCTTGTGTACTGTTGTCATAGTGTCACAAGCATATTTCTCAAAACTTTTGGTGGGTGAGGGGTATTCAATAGGGTACTCCCATATGAATTTATCTGATGCATCTGGTACCCCGATTTCTGAAAACACAATGGTTAATAACACATTCCCAAAAAGGATCCCGTCTCCCTCCTATTCGCGTAGTTGATAATTTCATCCATGATGAAAGCGGATAAATTGTAGATGGTGCTCATCTGAGATCTTCTCTGCATACATTCAACTAGGGCTTACTAACTTGGGTCCATCTCTCCTGGCCATTTAGCTTTGACACTAGGTGCATGACGATCTTCATTACTAGATCCTTGATTTCTGTGAAATCATAGTACCTTGACCCCTTTTTGCAAGAAAATGTGGTGATCAGTTTCCTTGATCACTTCCTTCTCTATTAAATCATCCTCCAGATTTTCTTCTTCAAAGATGAGGCCTGTGAAATGTGAGATGAGCTGAGGGGTTATGAAAATCTTGACGCTCCGTGAAGTGGAAGTAATCCTCGTACATGTGTGACATCAGCCACTGGTATAGTCACTCAGGTTTCCTGAAGTTGGGAAAATCAAAAAGTTCTAGTAACCCTGCCTTCTGCTAATTTGACCTTTACGTTGTCATTATATATAGGTAAAACTTTTGGCATCCTCTTGTTTTGTTAGGCTGCACTAACTCCAGCTCCAACTCCTTTTCAATTGTGACCTGTCCAATGATTATAATCATTTACAGACATATCCCTAAGATGGGACTCCCACTCCTTTCCTAACAACACTCCATATAGGTACTACAATTCTGCATACCATTCCTCATTTGTGTTTGCCTCAATTTCTTGTTGTTTGACACTTACCCTTTCCCTTGCCCTTTTTAGGTGTACTAGCTGGTTTCTTGGGTTCCATTGTCTAAGTCTTCTACCCACTTCAAATTACTTCTGGTACTTTGTTCTTCCACTCTCTCCAACCCTAGATCTTGAACTTGTGAAGAAAATTGTTTTAAACCTCATGCCCTAGTTCCTCAAACCCTAACTGGGATACTCCTCTTCACAAGATGGTATATTCTCACACTTCTCTCCCATGCCTGTGAAATCCCTTCGTCGAGGTTTGACAAATCCCAACTAGTTACTCATGATTCAATCCTTTAAAATTCTCCTTCACATAGATCATTTTCTTAGAAGCCCTAGTTTGCAAAGGTGTAAAAAGCGTTTCATTTTCCTTATATGTAAAGTGAAAAATGAAGTGTCTCGACTCCCTTATTTATAGTTTTTTCCTTTTTGAGTATTAAATGCTACTTCACCTACCACCATAATTTTTTCATTTAATGTGGATTTTTCAAACAAATCCCGACTTCAGCGCTTTCACTCATGCACCCCACCTGTGTGGACATCCCCCCAGCCTTTTGGCATGAAACCAATCCAACATGACATGAGACTCTTGCGCACGTGCATAACCAATGCACTGAAGGCACTTCTCCTATCCTAATTTTTTCTCTCACCTACCTCATGTTGCTTAAAGCTAATTTCTTCTCCTTGTACGTGGGATCTGCAAGTAGCTTTATCCTGGCACCAATCATCCTTCTTCCATCTTTTCCCTCCATACACCTCTTTTAACCGGTCCATTTAACTGGGATTTTTTACACAACTTCCTTGGTACTTTAACCATGCACTCCTTCACATTACTTCACCCCACACTTAAAATGATACACGGTCCTTCTGTGCATTCATAGATTCTCAACAAGTAGAAATAAATTTACCTATGCCAAAGGCACACAACAAAACAACAACGCAAAAGGGAAACACAATGAAAGAAAATGCATAAAGGAAATTTCCAAACTAACTAGAAAAACTACCTTATTTACAAACACCAAGAAGACTTATTTATAGTATGGCTTTAACTTACTCCCATTGAAGTGTCCAGGTAACTTCGTCTCATCCAACGCTTGTAACTGGAACATGCGCTCGAATCAAGGATGTACGAGATTGTGTAAGGACCCAACCAATGGAATTTCAACTTCCCAGGATGGTGTAGAAACTTAGAATCATATAGTAAAACCATCTTCCCAACCTTAAACTTATTGTTTCTAATGTGACGATCATGCCAAGCTTTCTGCTTTACTTTCTCTATTATTTGGCTCCACCTGGCAAGTGATTGTATTTCATCCAATTTCATTAACTCCTCAATTATTTCTTCCAGTTGCTTGCTCATCAGCCAACTCATCCTGTGTGTGTTATTCATAGAGAAGGTAACATGAATTCAACTGGCATAGAATAGCTTTTGTGCCAAACACCAAAAAAAATGGTGTGGCTTTGTTTAGCCATTTATACATTGCCCTGTAAGCCCATAATACTACTGATACTTTGTCATCCAAATCTTGTCTTCCGATATCACAAATTTTGGTCAGGCTATGACTTAGTATTTTGTTGAATGCTTTCACGGTTCCATTTGCTTATGGGTGATAGGGCGTAGTCTTGTGATGAGCCACCATGAATTTTGATAACAGGATCCTTACAGTCTCATTCAAGAAATGCGTACCCCTATTTCTGGTCAAACTCAATGGGCATCCATACCTCATGATAATGTTCTCCCACAAGAACCTTTCCATTGTGGCTATTGTGGAATCTTTAGTTCAAGGCTACCTCTACCCATCTTGGTCAAATAATCTATGCAAGTGATGACATAGTGTGACCCAATCCTACAAGTTCCACTGGTGCAATAGGGCCTACAAAGTCTATTTCCCACTTTTTCAAAAGGCTCTGCACTAGGGATAGGGCACAAAGGAATTTCATCTCTCCTTCTAGGTTTTCCAATGCGTTGACAATGGTCACATGCTTTATAATAGTCTTTACAATCCTTTTACAGGGTTTCTAATCACAAACCATGCCATTAATATCTTACGTGTGGTGGCATCACCTAAATAATTGCCACCCACACTTTCTTTGTGTGCTTCCTCCATGATGGCTAGGTGCTCATGCTCTAATACACACATGTGCAAAACTTCATCACATGTCTAAATTTATATAAGTCTCCACTGATTAACATGTAGGCTGTGGCGCGTATGGCCAAATAATGTTTCTGTAAAGTCTTCATTCCTTCCAGCACCACACCTTCCTTTAAAAATATTACAATCTCTTCCAAATCCAAGGGTGCACACTGCAACCTAAATAGTTGCGTGCATCTAGCATTGTCTCCTCAGTACTCTGTGAGTCCTCCCCTAAATCAATTCTTTATAGATGATCAGGTCCAAAATTTCTTTTCCCAGGCTTTACTACAATGGTGAATTCAAACTCTTGAAACAACAACACCCACCGAAATATAAACCCTTGTAGAATAGGCTTGTTCACTAAATACTTTAATGCCATGTGGTCAGTATAAAACATAAAGGGTGTTGCTAGTAGATATTATCTAAACTTGAAAAGTGCATAGATAATTGACAATGCTTCGCACTCAGTTGTGGTATAGTTCTACTTTGCTGGTGTCATCTTCCTGCTTGCAAAACATAGAGGATGATCAATGATACCTTCACCTGGTTGTGCAAGCACTGCTCCAATAACTATCCCTGAGGCATCTACATGAACATGAAAGGGCTTGTCCTTAGAGGGAAAACATAATTTGGGTGCGGTGACAAGCCTCTCTTTTAATGTATCAAGAGCCCTCTGTTGGGCCTCTCCCCAATGAAAGGAACTCTTATGTCTAAGAAAATCCTCTAAAGGCATGACGATCTTGGCATATCCTTTAATGAATTTCTTGTAATAGCCCATATGCCCAAGGAATCCACGCACTGTGCTCTTGCTAGTAGGCTCCCATAATCCCACAATAACTGCAACTTTAGTGGGATCTACCAGCAAGCCCTCCTTACATATGATATGCCCTAATAAATTCCCAAAGGGTGTAGAAAACACACACTTTTTAATGTTGAGGGATATCCTCAACTATCTTACACCTCTCAAACATTAACATTAAATTGTCACAATGGTCTTTAACCAGATCATACACTGTCCAATCATCCAAATAGACCTGAAGAAACTTATGGATGAAGTCCTGGAATACTTGCACCATTATGTGATGAGAAAACAATAGGTGCATTCTTCAACCCAAAGGGCATGACTGTGTATGCAAAACTTCCCCACTCAGTTGAAAAAGTTGTCTTCTCCTAGTCCTCCTTTACAATCCAGACTTAGTGGTACCCTGAAAACTCCATTCGTAAAGGAATAAATTTCACGCCCAACGACTCCTTCCAAAATTTCTTCAGTAAAGGGGGTTGGAAAGGGATCAATGACACAAACTATGCATTAAATTCCCTATAACCCACGTAAATCCTAATTTTCCCATCCTTCTTGATGTTGATTACCATTGGAACTTATCCATTCTGACTCTTCCACTGCCTCAATGATCCCAGAAGCTATCATTTTGTCTATCTCCTCCTTAACCTTCACACACAAATTAGGATTCATCCAGTAGGGCCTTTTCATAACCTGGGCACACACCATCCTTTAGTTTTATCTTAATCTCCCCCAAGGAATGGTGAACACCTTTGAGCTCGTGGTACCTACGTGCAGGAATAAATAATCAAATTCATGTAGTAGATCAATGATATTAGATACTTCCTTCTCCAACTAGTAATCTCCAATAATAGCCTCCTTAGGTTCTTCTCCTGAATCGATTTTAACCTTCTTTGTCTTTAAGGGTTCATGGTAAGAACATGCATGTGAGTATCAGCACTATCCACTACCTTGCACATCCCTACTGAGTGGCTAATATCCAAGATCTTTCTGATTCCTCTCCATCAATCACATACACCAACTTTCCTTTCTCCTTTTTCAAACATGCGTGCTCAAGCTATGACTCTTTTATTTCCTCTACTTCTTCAAAGCATGCCTCCAATCCTGGTTCACCTAGTAATTCCAACAGCCTATCTTCCATCATGGCACTATCCCCCATGGTAAGGTGCTTGATACCCTACAAGGACTTATCAACTAACGGCTTAGTACTCCGATACTCAAAGGTGTGAATAAGGCTCAGCCATGCGAGCTCTTGCCAATTTCTTGTCTGGAAGCGTGTCTCCAAATGAATGTACCATACACGTGTGCGCGCAACCCTACAGTATAGAGTATAACTTGTGCACCCAGAGGGATGGTGGCAAAGCTTCTACACATTCTCTCCAAATCCTCTCACAAACCTGGATATGGAAAGAGGTGGGCTCCTTCCAATGGTAGTCCTTGATGATGGTGGGCACATTTCTCCTAGAGAATCTAATAGAGAGAGTAATTCTTACCTTGTGCCACTCCAAAAGGATCTCTTGATGTGTATCCCACCACTATGCCTGCTATGTGCTAAGAAAGATTTATAACTTAACATCCCTCTCTGTTCCTTCTCATCCTTCCACTGAGCTTCTACTTCATGTAGAAATATTTCAAGAAAGGCTCCTCTTAAATACTTTGGTAGTTCTTTTCCTCCTAGGCACTAAACTATGCGCACCTTTATTACCTTGGTCACCGACCCTCTTAACTGCCATTCCATCAATTCATAAGTCCCATGCACCCAATTTTCACATGCCAAATTGGTGGTATCACTCACTGAATTAGCATCTTCAAACTAGATAACCCCATTAGTAAGATGTATTATCTCTGGTGTCTCTAATTGAGCACACATATATCCTATCTAGAAATTCTTCCCCCAAAGGTTCAGTATAGGGTGTCAAATTCTCATCAGCTAGGGGTATAAGGACCCATTCCTCCTTGTTTTCAAATATGATGTACCCTTTGTTGAACCAAAGGACCACATTATTCTTGTAACATCATGGGTGCCCAAGTAGCACTGGGAAATTGTCTACCTTAGCGAGCAACAAGACTTTGAAGTCCCTAGTAAACTTAGCTCCCTGGAAATTAATAGTTTCATCCTGTAAGACACTTATGGGAATTTCCTTAGTCTTGTTTTCCATATACAACACATTCGAACATGGCTGTAACGCTGGTCTTCCCATCTAATGCCATGCATCCAAAGTTAGAACATTAACCTCCGCACCAGTGTCAATGAGGATATTGCTGAGGATCCATCCATCTACAACTACATTCAATATGATCTCCTTGTCATAGTCAAGGATATGAGAGGGAAGGTTCACGTGCAAGACCTGCCTCTCACAATCTCCTCCAGCGTGTGGTACCTTCTCTCTCAATCATGATCCTAGCAAGGGAATGATATTCTCCTGCCTTAGTATTTTACACACCTCCTTGACCTCATCCAGGTCATCCTTTGGCACGTTGACTCTCCTTCCTTGTTCCTCCCTCCTGGATTGCTCCTTTAGACACTGAATTTCCCCTTGTAAGCTTCGAATGACATCCATAGTGTCTTGATATACCTCCTTCTGATGCGTAGGGTTGGATACTTTTCATGAACTACTTCTTCCCTTGAGCCCATGTTCCTCTGGCTTGGTATCTCTCTTACGCGCATGGCTTCTGCCCTTGTTGTTACTAGGATAGGCTCCAAACCTACATCCTATGTTACCTGAGGTATCCACTGGGTGTCTACCTTCTTAATTCTGACCATTGCAACATCTTTGTCTTTTCAGTGCTACTAATTCATGTGTTCAAACAATTTCAGGCACTCCTAATACTTATGCTTCTTTTTACACCACGAGTACTACAACAGGTTCAAGCATTCACGTTTGTAATGATTGGTGGATCCACAGTTGAAATAGGTTCCATGTGGGAACTTAGTCCTTCCTCCTTTGTGGTTTCCACAACCACAGAACCCTCCTAAAAAACCTCTTCCATGCACACCTCCATCTGTGCGTTCCTCATAATGGTAATCATCACCCTTAGAACTACTAGCAAAGCTAGTTTAGCACACCCCATGATCAATGGCCTCATGGATCTGATCAATGAGCCTACAATCCTTAGTATCATGGGTTGTAGAGGTGTAAATTTTGCAATAACAAGATACATTCTTCTGGATTGTGTGCTGCAGTAAGGGGCACCTACTCGCATCATGGTCCCCATGAAAAATTTCACAATCTACTACCACGACATGTACTATCCTCTAGGGGAAATTATCCTTTAAGTTCCCATCTATTTCACAATCTGTGCACCACAACCACTGTGAGTCTCATGGGCTGAGTTCGAAGACAATTTTTCTAACTGCTTGGCCATAGCAGCAATCTGAGCCTCCAAGAATGGGCTAACACTAGTATCAACACTACCAATAACTTCGATGCGTAGGGAAACTTCCAATGCCTCGTGCGGGTCTGTAAAAGTGTTATGAGATAAGGCCCTTCTAAAAGGAGTGATTAACCCCCCAACAAACCACTAAGCATGCTATGAAGGGTGAATATCATATGATAATTTAGACAATAGAGTTTTAAAGTGTGCATCATAATCCCACACACTCTCTACCATTCCTTGTTGAATCTCCTTCAAAGCACTGATGATCTTCTGCTCAAACTCAAGAATGTGGAATTCTGCCAAGAATGCATTCTTTAAAGTAGTATAGTCCACCACTATTTGATGAGGGTCATATTTCCTATACCAGCTATGCGTGTACCCTTACAACATGGTTTCAAACTAACTAGCCTTCCATTTTGGGGTTGTGACACCCTTTGTGTGCCATAACAGTTCACATTTTTGAACATGTTTCGTAGCATCCTTAATACCTCTATAATCGGGAAAATGTAGAGACATTTCAAAGAAAACTTGTGGGGGTGGTTGGGGACTAAATCCTCCTACGCCAGATCCTTAGTTTCTGGCTATGTTTCCTCTGCCACATGACCCACAAAATCCACCAGGTCCTAAACCACTAGATCCACCAGGCCCACCAGATCCTGAACCACTAGATCCACTAGACCCACCAGCTCATACTCCTCCTAAACCACCAGATCCACCAGGACCACCAGGTCCTGAAGTGGTCATGCCAAGGGTCCCAACAGTTCCACTGAGCTATGTGCCTACGGTCTGTGACAACGCCCCACTACCAATAATATACCCCGTTCCACTCCCATATGTGAGACCAAATGCTTGAGTTCCTATACCTTACCTAAAAAGTCCTAATATTGGGCTGGTGTTTGTAGCCATAGAAGTCCCAAATGAGAAATTATACTTCCTGGGTGTAGACCGATCACCTCTAATGTAACCAACTAGACTGGTAATATTTTACCTCTGATTTGGAAACCCAAGTGCCAAGGTCCAGTCACTAGGGGGCTCAGATGCATGCCAACGGTTCTTCTTTCTCTACGTAATGAACTCTCATCAGAAGTCAAAGGGGTCTCTTTCATGTGCTTGTCAAGATGTGGTCGCATAGACTGCTCAGGTTCCACGTCCTCTGTGTGAACCTCAAATCCTTCCCACAACATCTATTACCATAAATCCATCACACCTGTAACCTCACATTGTATAGCAATATCCCTTTCACGCGCTTCACCATACTTGAGTCATCTTTCCTCCCTATCCTTCTCCTTTGCGACATCTACCATCTTCCTCCACCCTAGCTTCCTTTCCCAGTGCTTAGAATGGTTTAGCCAGCCATTGGGAATGCCTCTAAACTCATGTTAATAATCAAGATCTTTAGAGCCAGAGGGACATCATGATGAAACGATCCTCTGGGCTCCTGGAGAAACTCAAACACAAAAACCTCTAGACAGGAATAAGTGGAAGTGGTGTACTCTAGAGTGTAGCTAGCCAATACTCCTTTCCACCAATGATCCACAGCACAGGTCCATGTTAGATCTACATCATGTAGTATTTGGTATTCTTCTTGGATCCACACGTGATCCATAACGCAAACCTGATCTAGATGCATAGGCTGAGAGCCATTCATACAGTTCCATAGGGAAGTAGTAGAAAAAAGTTTCATACAGATCATGGTAGAGATTCTTTTCTACCCATCCACGTGCATCAAACTTAGGTCCAATGCTGAATCTCTGAGAAAATTCATCCTCTGTGCTCTTGAACCATGATTCAACACTTTTCAACGTTAACCACACTGTCATTATGTTGGTCCGGAAATCTGTCACGCGGACAGATCTATGGATAGACGAGCCAACAGTGTTGCAGGGCTTAGCCCCTCTTTGAGACAACAAAGCGAAACTGGTTTATTGCTACTTCTACTAGCAGGAACCTATGCAAGTCTCACAGAATCTGCCTTCAGGGGTTGGGATCTCATCCCAGTAGAGTGTTCCAGGTTGCGAAAAGAAAGGAATGAAAGATGGAAAAGAGAAAGATCAGATCCGAAGGAAGAAAAGAAATTAATTCCAAAGCAGAAGGGTCAGAAGATCTATGCTTTTGGCTTGGTAGTAAACAGAGCCAAACCTACTTGCATAAATAAACAAAGCAATACTGATAAACAAATGACAGAAAAGTAGATATGATTCTAACAGATTAAACACATACAGATCTAACATAAGAAAGATCTAATGCATAACACAGCTATTGAGCACAAAGTCTGAATAATTGTATTACTGTTCTTTTCTGTTACAAGAAAGCTCAAAGTCTTTCTCTCCTCACTTCTATTTCTATCTGAAAAATGTTCACCCCCTAGTTATACAACAAGTATCCTCATATTTATAGAAGATGAGAGAGAGAGAAGGCAAAAATGGAGCCAACCACTTATTTACAAGATATTTACAAAATATCTAAAAGTCATGTTGACTTTGACAACTTGGACAAACGACATCATCCCATGATGCAACATGGATGATGTCATCATTTGTGCCAACACATTTTTAGACATTTCGAAAAGAAAGTCGGAGAATAGAGAGAGGAAGAAGGAGAAGAAGAAGAAGAAACTATTCATCATCATCATCCTGCGGCCGAAAAGGGGTCGCCTGTTTCTGATGCTGCTCAGGAGATGAGATGTGAAACTGAGCGCGATATTCCAAGAACTTGCTGATCATCGGCCCAAATTGATCCTGTGATGGATCCTTGTGCCGTTCACTGATTGCTTCGCAAGTTTCCCGCTCATCTATGAGCTTTTCTGGGATCTTGGAATAATCTTTACCCGCCTCGATTAGGAACCCGATGAAGTCCCTACAGGCCAGTAGGTTGTTGATGGATTCGGTGTCGAACGTGACTTCTGGCCCTGTCCCTTGAGAAGCTATCTCCTTGAAAACTCGGATAGTATCATCAGCTGATCTCAAGGTGAGGGAAGGAGTGAGCAACCCTGGAGTCATGGATAGAACAATTTTCTCCATTTGATACATCGCATCCAGGGCCTCTTCCTTCACCTTGTCTATCTTTTCCAAAACGAATTCGAGCTGATCTATCCGATAGTCCAGAGTGGACATGGTTTTGTTGAGGGTCCTTGGATGACCGAAAACTCCGAATTTGACCAGATCTTCGACTGAACAGTCAAACATTTGTTGGAAGGCCTCGTGCTGGAGTCTAGCGTGTTCTAACTCTTCTGATATTGGAACTGCTAATGCTTGCAGCTCCTTGTTCGCTTTTCCGATGTTCAGGTATAAACTGATATACTCGGCGATTACTTTTTTACTATCTTTGATGATCTGGCTCCTCCAAGCAGAAACAACCATACCTTGCTCGCCAATCTTTGAATATTCGTTGATTTTCTCCTTACTGAGCAGCTCAGGAATCTCGGTGGCAGTTGTGGGAGGTGCACTTCCCATCTTCTGTAAGGCCTGAAGCAGGTATTTATTCTGCTCCTTCAATAGCCTTTTCTCCTCTTTTGTTTCCTGAAGCTTCTTGCAGAGTGCATCCACTGCGGAAAGAGCTTCCCCTTGGAGACTTTCAGAGGATGTCCCCATTGTGACTTGGGTCACTGTGAAATCTACCGGAGACAGATCTTATTTTTCTTTGAGGGGATCGGGGTATGCTATTTCCATGACCCTCTCGCCTGCAGCGCTCTTCGAGAAGCGTGTGACCGGCTTGTGCTTCTTTGCTCCTTTAGCCGGAATTACCGAAAAGTCCATCGGAGTGATGGGGACTTTCCTCTTTTGTTGGCTTAGCTGCTGAGAGATCCAAGCTGGTCCTATAGAAGAAGGACCAGAGACAGAGGGGGAGGCAGCAACGGTAGAGGAGGGGAAAAATGTGGAGACATGCGGTGGCGGCATGGAAAGAATAGCCGAAGAAGTGTCCACGGGAGGAAGGGAAACCGCAACTGCAGAAGACATAGGAAGGGAAGGGAGCTCGGAGATGAGGGAAGAAATGGAGGAAGACAAATCAGTGAGGGAGGAGAAGATGGATGAAGAGTCAGGGGAAAGGGTAGAAGAAGGGGCAGAGGACACAACCAAAGGAGTGGTTGCCTGAGACACCCGAGGAGGGGAAGGAAGAGAAGAAGAAGGGATAGAAGGGACCTCTGAAGTTGTAGCGACGCCGACTGTAAGCTATGAAAAATACACTACTAACAAGGAAGTAAAATACCAATAATCATACCTCCTCCTTCGCGTTCCGTAGCAAACCTCAGAATGGGCTAGGAAACTTGGATTGAACCCTGATTTTGTGATATGTAGGTGCTTTTCTTCAAGACGGAGCAAGACCTTCCTGCAACAACGATCCTCTTACTTTGCACTGGATGGGAAAAAGGATTATGAGGCTATTTTGGCATTAGGACAAGGCAGAATGATGTTCTTTGCTCAAAGGATGCAAGAACTTAGATATGGCATGAAAGCTTATTCTCCGTGTCCTTAGAGGGGAGGGGTAAGGTTGTATTTATAGCCTGAGGGAGTGATTAGCTTAAATTAATTTAAGTAATCATGGTTTGAAAATGTGGGCAAGATTAAGTGGGTGGTTTGAAAATGTGGGCAAGATTAGGTGGATGGTTTGAAAATGTGGGCAAGATTAGGTGGATGGTTTGAAAATGTGGGTAATATTAGGTGAGTGGGGGCCACGAAGAATGGGTGAGGATTTGAATTATATTTTTAATTCATAAGTGGAGGATTTTAGG
The DNA here is from genome assembly GCA_019776745.2 of Taxus chinensis. Taxonomy (NCBI): domain Eukaryota; kingdom Viridiplantae; phylum Streptophyta; class Pinopsida; order Cupressales; family Taxaceae; genus Taxus; species Taxus chinensis. Next base: position 84,822,543 of record CM034147.1, on the reverse strand, counting down.
TGAGTGGGGACCACGAATGGTGGGTGAGGATTTGAATTTGAATTTTTAATTCAATAGTGGAAAAACATGGAGAATAATGACATGTTGTGAGGATTAGATTATTTTTAGATTTGGAAATGGATAATTAATCAAATTATATTTGATTAATTCGAAGTGTATTTTTGTGGGAAATGAGGAAGGGAAATTAATTGATTTAGGATAGATGTGAAATTGGGGTGTCTACATTTGCCCCTCTTTGGAAGGGTACTATGAAAGTAGTGTCCTTTCAAAGAAAGTAGACGGTATGGGGGAAGAATTCAATCTACTTTTTAAAAGGTAGAGTGAATGTTTGTTGGGGAGAATAGAAAGTGGTGAGTGACGGATGTCATGGTATCCTCCAAGACAAAAATGTCATGAGAAGATGTGATTATGTATAGATGTGGTGATGCCCCCTCGAGAGGATTGACGAGAATGAAATATACGACAGAACTCTCGAAAAGAAGGGAAATGGATTTGGTGGAGAAGAGGATGATAATGGAGTGGAAGAGACTGGAATGACCGCACGACGCAAATGGAGGAAGGATTCAATCGACCTTGAATGCTAGGTGTGAGCGTGTGTGGGAAAGAGAAAAGGGAATGGATAGGGTTGGGGGTTGATTATGAGAAGAGTAAGGGAGATAGGGGAGGGGAAAAAAAAGGAATGAAAGAGGTAGAAATAAGAGAGAGGGATGATATGGGAAGAAGGGAATGTATGAAGGACAAACAAGGAGAAAAAGAGGAAAATGACAGAGTAGAGGGTGAAGGGATGAAATAGAGAGATGTGCAAAATGAAGGAAGCAACAGAGATAGTAAAGAGGGATACGTGGCAGTGAAATAAATGAGAGAGTGAAGAAAAGGAGGAAATGGGAAAGGATAAATAAGAAGGAGAAAACGAGGTGGGAGTAGGGGGTGAAATGGAGGGAAATGGAAAGAGGACAAAAGAAGAAGTAGAACGGAGAAAAAAAAGAAACTATGAGGGGCGAGGAAAGTGTGAAAAAGAGGAGAGAAAGGAAGAGAAACATATACAGAATGAACAAAAAGGTAGGGGTGGTAGAGAAAACGGGAAGAGGTCAGAAGAAACGTGAAAATTAGGGGAGAGGAAAGGAAGATAGAACGAATACGAGGAGAAGATTGAAGGAATCAAAGTCATTGCGAGGAAGACCAAGGCAAAGAATATGGAACATACCGTATGGAGATGCATGTGGAGAGTGGGATGGATAGAAGAGGCAATGACAATGACAACGCTGTTAGGGACAATCCAGGTTATCGACAATGAGTGGATGGGGAAGGAGTGAAACGGGAAAAAAAATGGAAAAAAGAGAAAGCGAATGAAGACTGGATATAGGGGAACGTAAACATAAGACGAGGGGTAGGGAGAACCCGTTGCCAATGAGTGATGGGCAAAGAAAATGATGGAAGGAAGGAAGGGAAACTACTAGAAAGTCCAAGGGAGTGACTAAGGTCGTGCGGAATGAGGAGTGATAATGGTTAGGGAAAACCCTGTTGACAATGTATGAAAGCGGGAAGAGAAGAGGATGATGAAAGATTGACATCGGAGTATGAACAGTAATGGTGAATATGTGAGATGCATAGAAATGTAGGGGGAATACTGAGAAGATGATGGGGGAAAGAGTAGAAGAAGATGGGATGTATGAGTTGAAGACGAAGTGAAAGATAGTGAGAGGATGGGCAAAGAGGAGGATGGACGAGATGAGGATGAAGAAGCGACACATGAAAGGAATGGGAGTGAGGGAAATGGAATGAAGGATGATGAATCAAGGAGGGGAAAATGGGGGATAGAAGAATGTGCAATGCCAGGTGAAAGAGATGAGGTGTATGTTGTAAGAAGATCCTCTTGAGAAATGATAATGGTAGGAGGAAAAAAGTGGGTGAATAGAAAATACCAGGTGAAAGAAACGATCGATAAAGCGAACGAGGACTGAGAAAGGGTAGACGTTCACGATGACAAAGGTACGTGTAGGGAAAACCCGTTGCATAATGAGTGTCATGGGACGTAGAAGATGGTTAAGGAAGATTGCCATGTGAGCAAAACTCTAGATGACAAATGGTCCAAGGGAGTGAAGTGAGTGTCGTGCGAGAATCGAAAAGGAGGTGATAGGATTTGATAATGGGAAAACCCGTTGACAATTATGAAGGGTGAAGGGAAGGGAAGATGATGATGAAAGGCAATGGATACAGGAGTCATCCTAACAGTAATGGCGAATATGTGTGTAAGATAGAAATGTAGGGGGAATGGTGAAGTAAGATTGCCAAGCAGAGGAAAGAGTGAAGAAGATGGGAGGGAGGAAGTTGTGACGAAGTGGAATGAAGAGGAGAGGATGGTGGTGATGAGGATGAACGAGTGATGAGCGAGTGTAAGATGACCAAGACATGCTTAAGAGAATCTCTTAAGTAAGATGGTCATACTGCTGGAGAAGATTCGTAGGATCACCCAACCGGCAGGGATGATATGCAAAGAGAAAGAGAAAATGATGATTGTAGAATAGAAGAGATGGAGGTGGTATGTTGTAGAAGATGATCACGATGAGAGGTGGGATAAATAAGATAGGAGGAAAAATGATGGGTAATAGGAGATAGGCCAGGTGGACAGATCAACGATAAGATAGAAGTCTAAACTAAGAATGCCCAGGCGGCTGGGATGGTTAAGTTCACGATCGACAAGTTAAGTGTAGAAGAGGACCCTAACATAAGAGTTGTCATGTGACGGAAGTAGGTTAAGACAAGATTGCCTGAAGTGAGCAAAACTGGAGATGACAAATGCCATACAAGCGAGAAGTGGTGTTTGCGAGAATCGAAAAGGCAGGTGAAAGGATGTGGATAATGGGGAATGCTGAGAAAAAAGTGAGTGAGGTATGCCTAAGTGGTATATGATATGAGATGAGGTGATAATAAGAAAGAAAGGACACAAAGGAGTATAACATGAATGGATGAAGGAATATATGCAGTGGAGGGTGGAGAGTGTGAGGGGGAATCCTTAATTGGGATGCCCACGTGGTGAGAGTAATGATGCGGGAATGGGAAGTAGAAGAGGTGGAGTTGGAAGATGTGTTTGGTGGTGATGGTTATTTGATGAGAGGGCATGTGGTGAAGAAGCTTCTACAGTGGGAAGATCTTAGGGAGAGGGTAAACCTCCACTGAGGATTCCATATAGAAGGGGTTATTAAGTAAGATTGTCAAGTGGGAAGAAAACGGGTGAAAGGAAAGAATACCAATGGGTGAGAGGGGACATGAATGGTGAGAAGAGTAATATGGGTATAAGCGGCGGAGGAGTAAAAATGAGAAGTGAGAATGAATGGATCAAATACATGGTGATCATGGTGGGGGAGAAGGAGCTGCTGGATAGTGAATGCTACTTGAGAAAGATCGTCAAGTAGGATTCGCAAACTGCAACGGTGATCAAGTAGGATTCGCAAACTGGAGAATGCATTAGTATGGGTGAATGGATGGGGTGCAAAGTAAGATGTTGATCATGCAGGAAGATACTCACGTGATGAAAAGCATCTTAATTTTAATATAGCACATAACAGGATGCATCGTGATATAAAAGATCAGGATGACTAGACTGTAATATGCGTGATAGCATAGACAGGGGCCATCAAAAAGGTTTGATGCCCCAGTACGATATGCAAATGGAAGAGAGCATAGACAGAGGCCATCAAGAAAGTATGATGCCCCAGTACGACATGCAATCAGATAACATAAGAATATTACAGAGAACACCAGGATATATAAAATCAAGATGCCCCCAGTAATATATCAAGATACAAGAAAGCAATTAATAATTTGCCACTAATAATGCAACACAAGAACCAGTAAACATGTCCCTAACGTGTTCCACAGTGATGATTGATTAGATGTGCCCCCAAGCAGAGGTACAAAGGATTGGGTCAGTCTCCTCAAACAAGGAAACAATGATAGCCGGATTTTCCCCAAGCGAGGATTCACACGAGGAGAAGTGGTTTGAAATTGGTAGTCATAAGGTGGTTGGACCATTCATTTGGGATAATAGTTCAAAGGATGAACTGTGTTACTTATTGAGTTTTTACAATTTTGTGGATGTTTTTGGTCTTTTGAAAATTTTACAAATGTTTTTGTATTTTGGATATTTTCTAATGTTTTTGTTTTTGGATTTTTTTGATTTTCTAATGTTTTTGAATTTTTAGGATGTTTACACTGTGTTTGGAATTTTGACGATTTTCAAATGTTTTTGGATTTTTAGATTTTTACATTGTTTTTGGATTTTTGGATTTTGACACTGTTTTTGGATTTTTAGATTTTTACGCTGTTTTTAGATTTTTGATGATTTTCAAATGTTTTTGGATTTTTGGATTTTTACATTGTTTTTAGATTTTTGGATTTTGACACTGTTTTTGGATTTTTGGAGTTTTACACTGTTTTTGGATTTTTGATGATTTTCAAATATTTTTTGATTTTTAGATTTTTACATTATTTTTGGATTTTTAGATTTTTACATTGTTTTTGGATTTTTGATACGATATTCAAATGTTTTTTTTGATTTTTACATTGTGATTTTTTTACAATTTATGGACCAGAGTGCAGACTTATTTTTGAGAGACGATGTACCGTGTTCCGCATTGTAACTTATGCTCAAAATAACATAAATTCACTTTCCATTGGCATGATATGGTGGTGATGATATGATGAAAAGAATTCCAACTCCATTCTTGACTCCACACAACTAGTAAGATGTGTGGGCTCATCACCAAGAATCAAGAAGGACGTAGGAGGTAGATAATGAATATAGAGACAAATGCTAACAACAATCCCTTTGGGAAATTGTGACTCCATTCTTCATAATGGTACTGAACCGGTTTCAAAAATGGCTTTCACTTTATGAGTCACATGCTAGACTTAGACAGTTATGTGGCCTGCTGATTGATAAGATATGAGGTTAAGGGATAGTTCTCTCTTCACTTAGGCATCTAAATTACGTGTTTGGGGATTCTATAATTTGTAAGCACTGTAAGATTTTGTATTTTTGAAATGACTCCCTATGCCTTGCCCCATGCTACTAGTGAGAAGCAAGGGCTCATCACCAAAGGCAAAATATAGGCGAGTGAATTTCCTTTTTGTCTTTTTTTTTTTTTTGTTTTGTTTTTTTGTTGTTTTTTTTTTGGAATATTTTGCAATGTTTTTATGCTTGTATGAGAATGACCCTCTATGCTTTGCCCCATGCCACTTGTAAGAGGCAAGGGTTTATCACCGAAGACAAGACGTAGACGAGTAAGGGCATCTTCCTCCATTCCTAGTCTCACACTACTAGTAAGAAGTGTGGGCTCAACACCAAAGACTATGAAGGACGAAAGATGTGACAATGAATTATTCATAAGTTATTGAATTGATGGATTTTTTTACAATAGTGCTTTGTATTTGGGAAGAAACATTTTCCCCCAATCTCAGCCCCACACGACTAGTAGGACGCGAGGGTTCAACACCGAAGACTGAGATGGACGACCAAACGAACTGGGTAACGAAGTTTAGAGCTTTGTTATGAAAGAGAGAATGTATTAGAAGGGGATATATTACCATCAGTAAGCTTCTAGGTATGACCATAGAGGAAAGCGACTGAAAGTGGAAGAAGTATGACGCTCACAAACTTAATAGGATTTATATTAGCACTTGTCTCATGATGATAAATATGAAGATGTGATTTTGATAAAGAAAATATCTGCCAATGGAAATGAATGAATTTAAATTATTTGGAGATAAGAAAGACAAAAGGAATAATGTACATGTTGTATCCTGGAATAGTGAACATCTCAAGGATAAAATTTCTTTAAATGAACTACATTCATTGGTTCATCCAAGATCTTGACCATCTGTCAGTGGCCAATTTATAGGCTCCAGAGCCAAATTTAGCTATGATTACATAGTTGGGCTCAAATTTGTCTTGTTTGTCTCGTTCTTTGGGTGTGTTCTTTCGATTTTCTTTGAGAATGAAATGATTGACCTTAAATTTTTTAGGTTTGAATTTTTTATGGTAGCTATGTCGTAGCTGATTTTGATATACTTGAAGATGATCTAGGGCATTAAGTCGTTTTTCATCAAGAAGCTCGAGTTCATTAAGGCGTGAATGTTGATAATAATCTTTATTGATTACGTCTTTGAGGGATATTCTAAAGGATGGGAATTCAACCTTGACATGTAAAATATCTTCCCCACCATAAACAAGGGAGAAGGGAGTGGCCTCAGTTTGCATTGTTTGATTTTTTGCTTCTGTTTGTCCATGAATTAATTGATTTGATGATAGATTCAAAATTAAAGATGGAAAAGGTGGCATAAAGATATTCCTAGGTATACATACCTCGTAGAATATATGCACATAGAATTCTTGATAGGTGAGAATCATTAGTGATGAGATGCCTGCAAGATCGATCGTTGAAAGTATGATGGTCATGACAGGTTGCATTGTTGCAAGTGTCCAAACTTGATGTGGTTGTGTTTCGACAAAAAGGCTAGAGATGTTAGGCATAAGAGCCAATATTGGAAGAATAGAATCAAACTTAATGGTACCTGTTGATGGAACCTCGTCTGTAGTGTCTACAGTAATATCAAGGTTTGAAAGGGAGTCTTGAAATGAGATCAAGGTCTCGTTAGATGTTGGAAGAATGTTGTCACCCAAAACAGGTTCAATATATGTTTGGGCTGAAAGAGAGTCTTGAAATAAGTTCAAGTGCTGAGCAGATGTTGGAAGAATGTTGTTGTCCAAAATAGGTTCAATGTATGTTTGAACTAATGGAAGGAAATTTGAAGAAGATATGGATTGGTTTGGAATTAGAGAGTCTTGACTGTTGTCGTCATGATCTCGTGGAATTTCAGTATATATAGGAGTTTCGACAGTAGTCAGCTCTTCATGGAAAGTTGTGGTATTGGATGTGTCGTTGGTTGCAAGAGCATTGTCATCAAGTTCTACAGAGATGACGTCGTCGTCAATTAAGTCTTGGACGTAATTCTTAAATCGTACACATTTATCTATGTGATGACCATCAATGCGATGAAATTCACAGTATGTGTTAGGTTTGTACCAGCATGGCTTAGCTTCCCCTTTGACAAAGGGTTTTGTAATTGGATATTTTATCAGTTTAGCCTCTTTTAATTGATGAAAAACACTAGAGAGACTTTCTCCAAGGGGGGTAAACTGACGTTGGACTTTACGTGAACTGATTTCTTCGTGAGGTTGTATGATCAGATTTTTGGGTGATCGCTCACTGATTTGGGTAGCCATATGAGAGAGTTATGTTGTCATCTTATTAATTTGTTCTAATAGCTCATTGTGTGATGTTTTTTGTGAATTATTCATGTTTGAAAGAGAGGGAGAACGAAGAAATGTGCGATAAAAAAATCAACCTATTGATTATGATCTTTATTTTGGCTCAATCGAGTTTTAACAAGTAAGTCTATAAGGAGAAGGCTTAAAAAAAGCTACTCGGGATACAAGTGGGATATAACTCAAACAAGCTATGATGAATATCTTGATTGTTTTGGATTAAACAAGCTTAGCAGACGAAAATGTAAGGAGTACACTCAAACAAGGTACTCAATACAAGTGGGATGTAGCTCAAACAAGCTATGATGAATATGTTGATTGGTTTGGCTTTAACAAGCTCTGGATTTTTGATAGGAAGAGTAACTCAAACAAGTGACTCAACACAGTTGTGAACTCAAAATGAGTTTTGAAGGGATTTGTGTCGGATGGGATTTTGTGAAACTCAACAGCTAATGAAATAATGAGTGAACTCAAATAAGTCACTCAATGTCATTTTGATATAGCTTGAAACAAGCTAGAAAGAATGTTCTGAAAATTGATGAGATAAGGAGTGAACGTAAGTCACTCAATATCTATTGGATATAGCTGAAAATAAGTTATGGCAGATGTATTATTAGCTAAAGCAAGCTAATGAAATTGGTGCGATGTTTTGGTCTGTGTGGTTGGATTGTTTGGATGTTTTCGCTTGGTATTGAATTGGTCGAGAACTGATTTTTTTGTGGAACACAACTAGGGTCTAAACTTTTACAATGAACACATTGATATCAGCCAAGTTTTATGATTAAAAAAAAAAATGCTAAACTATTGTGTTTTCAAACAGAAAGCAATCATGTGGATTCAATTGTTTTGTCTTATGAAGTAACTTCTTCAGGAATGATCATTGTTTCATGCGATCATACAAGTATGCTGTGAAATGGTGGATGCAGGCTCTTATTACTCCAAGAAGATGCGTCCTCCGATATACCCTAGTCCTGATATACCTAATTCTGTACGGGGACAGAATTGGTACGGGGAACCCTTAGAGCACTGGAGGAGACTCACCAATTCTTACTTGCCTGTTTCGGAGTGAATCACCACATCCAGAACAGGTTTTGTGAAAAGGTGGAAGGTGATGGAGGGATGAATGTGTATGGTGTCCTTATAACTCCTCGAAGATTTACAGGGACGATGCCCAGGCTTTGTTGTTACAGCTATTTAGGCGTGACTCACATGCGCTGCACGACAGCATTACCTGTAAGTGAAGAGCAACGGCGAGGTAAATACCGAACGCTGTGATGAGACTAGGTCTCAAAGTGTAATGCAAATGCAAATGCTGTTGGTGCGTGGTAGTCAAGTCCACGTCACTGGTGTAGCTTTGGTGGTGATGAAATCCACCTCGTCTACGTGTAAAAACAATATGATAAAGTGATTAAACGCAGGGTTCTTTCCAACTTGAAATAAATCACTAGCAGAAAATAATTGCGTACCTGAGCATCCTTTTTTTTAGTTTCAGCAATTGTCTTTAAATGGTGGTATGTTTGCGGGATTTTTGTTGTTTTTTTTTTGTTTTTGTTTTTGACAATATTGCAGCAACACGGTTCTTTCTGTTAAAAAAAAATGAAGTCATTCCGAGTTCGGGAGCAAAAGTTATGGCTTCCGGAAGATGGGCTACGAGAACGCTCTGAATGAAAATTTTAAACGTGAGAAAAACGTCTCGGGAGCTGGTTTTTTTTTATTTTCTGACTTCTATACTTCACCTGAGAAGCTAAAATTTTGACAACAAGGTTAAAAAATAAAAATAAACAGAAAGAAAGAGTTAGATCATAAAATGATTGAATAAAATAAAAGAAAGAAAAAAATAGTAAATGATTAACTTTCTACAAAACAGTTATTTTAGCAAAAGGAAATAAATAAATAAATTTTCCGGATTGGTTGTCCCATGACAGTAAGATGATAAACTAATGGATAGTTCATATGTTTTTATAGATGACGAGTAAATAGCAAAGCCAAAACTGTCAACTAAACACCAAGCACCGAGGAGATCAAAGACAAGATGAGCTTCAGAGTTTCATTATTGCTATAACCTGCAGATACACCACAAGACACCACACAACAAAAACACTATCCAAAGCGTGAAGGTTAACCAAAGAAGACCAAAAGGAACAGAAAAAGAAATAATAATAAACAATAATAAACAAAGAACAGATAAAACCACTAATTGAGAAAGTAATGGTAACAGATCGAAAGTAACCGGGCATGCCAGAATGTGAGCTATGAAAAATACACTACTAACAAGGAAGTAAAATACCAATAATCATACCTCCTCCTTCGCGTTTCGTAGCAAACCTCAGAATGGGCTAGGAAACTTGGATTGAGCCCTGATTTTGTGATATGTAGGTGCTTTTCTTCAAGACGGAGCAAGACCTTCCTGCAACAACGATCCTCTTACTTTGCACTGGATGGGAAAAAGGATTATGAGGCTATTTTGGCATTAGGACAAGGCAGAATGATGTTCTTTGCTCAAAGGATGCAAGAACTTAGATATGGCATGAAAGCTTATTCTCCGTGTGTTTAGAGGGGAGGGGTAAGGTTGTATTTATAGCCTGAGGGAGTGATTAGCTTAAATTAATTTAAGTAATCATGGTTTGAAAATGTGGGCAAGATTAAGTGGGTGGTTTGAAAATGTGGGCAAGATTAGGTGGATGGTTTGAAAATGTGGGCAAGATTAGGTGGATGGTTTGAAAATGTGGGCAATATTAGGTGAGTGGGGGCCACGAAGAATGGGTGAGGATTTGAATTATATTTTTAATTCATAAGTGGAGGATTTTAGGTGAGTGGGGACCACGAATGGTGGGTGAGGATTTGAATTTAAATTTTTAATTCAATAGTGGAAAAACATGGAGAATAATGACATGTTGTGAGGATTAGATTATTTTTAGATTTGGAAATGGATAATTAATCAAATTATATTTGATTAATTCGAAGTGTATTTTTGTGGGAAATGAGGAAGGGAAATTAATTGATTTAGGATTAATTCGAAGTGTATTTTTCATAGCTTAGCTTAAATGTAGATGTGAAATTGGGGTGTCTACATTTAAGCTAAGCTATGAAAAATACACTTCGAATTAATCCTAAATCAATTAATTTCCCTTCCTCATTTCCCACAAAAATACACTTCGAATTAATCAAATATAATTTGATTAATTATCCATTTCCAAATCTAAAAATAATCTAATCCTCACAACATGTCATTATTCTCCATGTTTTTCCACTATTGAATTAAAAATTCAAATTCAAATCCTCACCCACCATTCGTGGTCCCCACTCACCTAAAATCCTCCACTTATGAATTAAAAATATAATTCAAATCCTCACCCATTCTTCGTGGCCCCCACTCACCTAATATTGCCCACATTTTCAAACCATCCACCTAATCTTGCCCACATTTTCAAACCATCCACCTAATCTTGCCCACATTTTCAAACCACCCACTTAATCTTGCCCACATTTTCAAACCATGATTACTTAAATTAATTTAAGCTAATCACTCCCTCAGGCTATAAATACAACCTTACCCCTCCCCTCTAAACACACGAAGAATAAGCTTTCATGCCATATCTAAGTTCTTGCATCCTTTGAGCAAAGAACATCATTCTGCCTTGTCCTAATGCCAAAATAGCCTCATAATCCTTTTTCCCATCCAGTGCAAAGTAAGAGGATCGTTGTTGCAGGAAGGTCTTGCTCCGTCTTGAAGAAAAGCACCTACATATCACAAAATCAGGGCTCAATCCAAGTTTCCTAGCCCATTCTGAGGTTTGCTACGGAACGCGAAGGAGGAGGTATGATTATTGGTATTTTACTTCCTTGTTAGTAGTGTATTTTTCTTTTTTGTGAACATAATCATTATCGCTATTTCACAATCATGATTAATTGCAATAATTATTAATATTTATTTTTTTAACAAAAACTATTTCAATTGTATCCGCGTATGCTCTTTTCTTGCGCCTTCAAGCGATCTAGAAAATCAGAAACGGTCACAATTTCACATCTATCCTAAATCAATTAATTTCCCTTCCTCATTTCCCACAAAAATACACTTCGAATTAATCAAATATAATTTGATTAATTATCCATTTCCAAATCTAAAAATAATCTAATCCTCACAACATGTCATTATTCTCCATGTTTTTCTACTATTGAATTAAAAATTCAAATTCAAATCCTCACCCACCATTAGTGGTCCCCACTCACCTAAAATCCTAAACATAATCATTATCCTCACTGTGAAATCTTTCGGAGACAGATCTTATTTTTCTTTGAGGGGATCGGGGTATGCTATTTCCATGACCCTCTCGCCTGCAGCGCTCTTCGAGAAGCGTGTGACCGGCTTGTGCTTCTTTGCTCCTTTAGCCGGAATTACCGAAAAGTCCATCGGAGTGATGGGGAATTTCCTCTTTTGTTGGCTTAGCTGCTGAGAGATCCAAGCTGGTCCTATAGAAGAAGGACCAGAGATAGAGGGGGAGGCAGCAACGGTAGAGGAGGGGAAAAACGTGGAGACATGTGGCGGCGGCATGGAAAGAATAGCCGAAGAAGTGTCCACGGGAGGAAGGGAAACCGCAACTGCAGAAGACATAGGAAGGGAAGGGAGCTCGGAGATGAGGGAAGAAATGGAGGAAGACAAATCAGTGAGGGAGGAGAAGATGGATGAAGTGTCAGGGGAAAGGGTAGAAGAAGGGGCAGAGGACACAACCAAAGGAGTGGTTGCCTGAGACACCCGAGGAGGGGAAGGAAGAGAAGAAGAAGGGATAGAAGGGACCTCTGAAGTTGTAGCGACGCCGACATCCTAGGTGGATGGGCGTATAGGACTATCCTCTGTCAATTCTTCCTCAAGAGTAATGACTTGCTCTGGCTCTGAGGGAAGAGGACTTTCAGGGGCTTCCTCCTGAATGGTGCTAGGTTCACCTTCTGCACCTTTGCCTTTCAGCTGCTTCTTTGACCTTGGAGGTGCGTTGCCCAAAGGGGAAGTTGTGAAATCTACCTCGAGGTAGATTAATCCGTTCATGCGGCACCAATGTTCCATTCTCCGCATAGTCTCTTTCATCCTCTCTTCAATTGTTTGAGGAGCCTTGCTCCTGTCAATAGCTGGGAAAGGCCACTTGTCCCCGTCTGTGTCATTATAGACTTTGTCGGTTTCATCTTCCGTAGTTTGGAAGCCTTTGGGGACGATTGCCACTCCATACTGAATAATTTCTGCCAATGCCAAGCGAGAATGATCCTTTCTCCTTAATTCTGCCTCGTGGATGAGATCAATGTAAATATCCTCAATTTGAGGAATGTGGATCGGATCAAGCTTAGCCCTTGGCAAGCAGCCCCTTGGGTCAAAGGTAGGCCTGGCTGGGAAATCATGCTTCAAATTAAGGAGTTCCAACTCATCATACATCTCCTTCGCCTTGTGGTAGGTGGAGCATGTGTAACGGCCTACTATGAGGGGGAAAGGAGTTCCGCCCTTCTTTCTCTTGAGGCACTTTTCATGGTATGTGACAAGCTGTCTTGATAGTTCCAATAGAACCAGCTTCGGTCCAGCATACCTTGGCAACCTGGTTGGTTCGCCCAAAAAGTTGACCGCCCTCAGATAGGTGAACGTGGGAAACTGGGTGAACAAGGCCCCCCACTTCTCCACGGCTGACACTGTATTCTTGGTCGTGTGGCCATGAGTCAAGCTTGGTCGCAACATTCACATGATATAATAGAAGAAAGCATCATTGATTTTAGCGAAATGTTGGATGCTATTCTCCAGCCTCAGTTCTGGATAATACTCATATATTTTGGCCTGAGGCCAAGTTCCACTTCGGTACAGCCCTGGATAATCTCTTTCAGATGCGGCAACGTAGACTACGTAGGAGTTCATGTGGAATACTCCTGTTGTGGCAAACTGTTGCAGCTGCTCAGATATTGTGCTGCTTATTATTTCCCCCTAGCAGAAACGCTGATCGGGCAAATTCTTATTTATTGTTTCCAGGTACCGCAGCATCCACTTATGGAAATAGTGGGCATCTGAAAGCCTGAAGACTCTGCTTAGGAAGGTGATCGTGTCACTGAGTTCCTCTGAGAAATCACTTCGGTGGATAGTCTAAGGCCACCGGGTCACCACCTTCTTGTTCTTAAGGTAGACCTCATTCATTAACTGCATGCACTGGTCCTCGTTGTCTTCCCAGGCCTTGATGCATTCTTGTTGGCTAACAGCCACATAGTTCCGGTGGTGAGGGATGCCAAGCATCAACTCAAAATGACGGGCAGTGAGGTTTATGACTACCTCGCCCTTGCTGTTCTCGACACATCTTGTGTCCTTGTTGAAAGATTGTGCAACTACCATCATGAACTCATTGTTCACAGCGCTGACAAGGATTCCTCCGGCAAAGTGCAGGGCACTGCCTTTTAGCTTGTCCATCCATGGACTTCTTGTAACCTTCTGAGTTCTAACCCAGAACTCATCCATGTCAATGTGACCCAACTCTGAGTCCCTAACATCCATACTGCATTCAGCTAGTGATTCGGGCATCCTGACCCTTTGATATTTATACTTCATTTCTTCCTCTGTCAGCTTGGCCTTTCCTCTTGATTTAGTGGGTCTCTTGCTTGACGTAGACATGTGTCTTTTTGAGTTCAGCTGCTGATCTTAAATATATGTCAAAAATTTGGAAAGCGGGTCCACATGGCGAGATAATGACAGAGCAGAGCTGACAAATCCAGAGTGATCACGTGCTTGACAAAAGAATGAAAATGACATGGGCGCGCACTTATATATATAGAAAAACTTGTCATCAATGCACCAACCACTTTTGAAATGGCGCATGAAAACTACTGTCGACAGGAGAAAGCGTGCATCCTTTGGCGCACGGAAGTAATTGACAACAGAAGAATGAGCGCGCCTTTGGTGCACCAAATGTATTGTCGACATGAAGTTATGTGCGCCCTTTGGCGCACAAAAACTTGGTGTTGCAGCGGTATTATATGTGCCCTTTGGCGCACCAAAAACTGACTCAGCATCCTTTGGCGCACCAAAAGACGTGCTAACATAGAAAACCATGCGCCAAAGGCTTTTAAGGGGGCGCATCAAAACTATGTGTTACAAGGCAGATCCATGCGCCCAACCAAAAAAGGCTCAAAAAGACTAAGTTCAAAAACTAGATTTCCCGGGGAGGGATTTTGCAATGTTTCGAACGCGAAGGATCCCTAACGAGGGATCGAAACAAAATTTTCGGTATGGTTATCGGTAAAATTGCCCTTGTCAATTTTACGGGATAACAGCTGGCTCTTTCTAGGGACTATCCCTGAGAAAACTCGGGGGTAGAGAATCCCAGATCATATGTGCCTATCCATTGGGTACGGAGTCAAAAACAAGGGGGACCGGAGGGAGAACAAAGGAAACACAAAACCAACCGAAAGCAAACACACGACGAAAGCAAACACACAAAAAAAATAAACTGTACAAAGAAGAGAGCAAGCTCTACTTCCTGAAGATCTTGAGATGTTTCCCGCTATAGGGAAGTGGGAGTTCAGCTCCATCCAGATACGAGAGATAGAAACTATTCTCTCCATTGAGTTGCTTGATTTTGAAGGGCCCTCTCCATAGGGAATGAAATTTTCTTTGCATGCCCTTTGGTTCTCTTCGCTTGTCCCACAAGAGGACGAGATCTCCCACTTGAAAATTTCTCTGCTTGGCCTTCTTATCAAAAAGCCTCTTTACTTGATTCTGATGTTCAGTGATCCTGTCGACCACTCTTACTCTCTTTTCTTCAAGTTCTGCAAGATACATGATTCTCTTTTCTAGAGAATTCTGAAAAGTTTCATCTTCGATTACTTGTGCCAAGCGTAGAGTAGGAAGTTCCACAGAAATGGGCAGCTCAGCATCAGTGCCATATAACACTTGAAAAGGTGACATGCCGAGAGATCTCTTGGGAGTAATACGGTCCGCCCACAAAGCGTTGTATAAAGACTTGTGCCACATCCGCTGATTCTCATCTACTAATTTCCGTATGATGGTCACTAAGTTCTTATTACTAGATTCTGCCTGACCATTTCCCTGAGGGTAATAGTCCGAGGCATGTGCTAAAGTTATTCCATATTCATAGCAAAAACTAATAACTTCCCGTGGAGGAGAAGTTAGAAGCATTATCAGCAACGATTTTGTTTGGAACGCCGAACCTGACAATGATATTTTCTTTGATAAAACTGCACACCGCCTCAGAAGTGGCATGCTTGACAGGTATGGCTTCCACCCACTTGGTGAAGTAATCCATTGCTGTAAGGACATAGCTATGTCCGGCACTCGATTGAGGATTGAGTGCACCAATAAAATCGATTCCCCATTGCCTGAATGGTTCATTGATGATGACTGGCCTTAGGGGAAGGGCAGCCAACTTGGGCTTGCTGACAAATTGTTGGCAGGGTTCACACTTTGCCACCCAGGTAGCCGCATCTTGAAAGAGCGTTGGCCAATAGTACCTGGCTCGGATGATTTTGTGTGTTGTCACGGAAGAAGAAAAATGACCTCCACAGGCTGAATTGTGAAAACTTTCCAGTAGTTTTACTTGCTGGGGCTTGTCAACACATCGCAGGAAGACACCGTCTATCCCGCACTTATATAAACCATCATCCCAGATGACATATTTAGCTGCCCTGAGCTTTATAGTGCACTTCTCCTTTGCAGTTAGGTGCATTGGGCATTCGCCGTAGGTAAGGAAGAAAGTGATGTCGGAGTACCATTCGTCACCAGTTGCAACAAATAGAACCAGAGGTAGAGAATCAGGATCCTCTAGAGGGCTTTGCTCTTTGTTGGTACAATCCTCTTTTCCTTTAGGGCCTTCTGAATCTTTGTTTTCAGCCATTAGCTGACACAGGCCCTTGCCTCTTACCAGCTTGGTGGGTTTAATATCCAGGTCATATTCCTGGACCTTTGCGATCCAATTCCCTCTCAGACTTCCTAACTCCTGCTGAGTTAGAATGGATTTCACCGCCGTGTCAGGAACCAACACCACCGTATGCGAGTTTAGAATGTAATACCTGAAATTTTTTACTGCTTTGACAACGGAAAAGGCATGCTTTTCTAATTGAGTCATCTTCAACTCGTGAGGTTTGAGGGGAGAACTCATGAATGCAATCAGGGATTCAATGTCTTCTGAATTCTTTCACATTAAGATTGCAGACACAGTATGTTCTGATGCGTAGCTATACATGATGAAGTCCTTGGAGAAGTCAGGACATACCAGGACTGGTGCATGAGCAACAGAAGCTTTTATTTCTTCAAATGACCTTTTCCCTTCTTCACTCCATCTGATAGTTGGTGATCCTTTCATCATGTTCAGTATGTGGCGAGTCTTCTCAGCAAAGTCAGGAACAAAACGCCTAAGAAAGTTCACCTTTCCGAAGAAGGAATGAACACTAGTCTTGCTTGTAGGCAGAGTAAGGCTCTGAATAGCCTTAACCCTTTCAATATCTATCTTCATTCCTTCTTTGCTAACCACATGCCCCAGCAACTTCCCTTCCATGACTCCAAAAACAGACTTTTTGGGATTTAGGGAAATTCCATGTTCTCGGCACCTGGCCAGTACTTGCTCCAAGTGATCACAATGATCACTTCGTTGTTTAGAGAACACGGTTAAGTCATCTAGATAAACTGCAATGAATTTCCCCATCATACCTTTAAATGCGAAGTCCATGGCCCGTTGAAAAGTAGCACCAGCATTAGTTAGGCCGAAAGGCATCCTACTGTAGGCAAATGTACCCTAGGGAGTAGTGAATGCTGTTTTGAATTGATCTTTAGGCGAGACTTCAATCTGATTGTAGCCTGAAAAACCATCAAGAATGGACAGCATCTCTGATCCAGTTGCTGCTTGCAGAACTTGATCCATTATCAGGAGAGGGTAGTTATCTTTCAACGAAGCTTGATTCAAGTTTCGGAAGTCTACGCATATGCGTATTTCACCGTTTTTCTTGCGCACTGGCACAATATTCGCCACCCAAGTGCTGTGATGGATAGGGAAGATGATTCTCGCATCCTGCATCTTCTGAATTTCTGCCTGGATGGTGCCCGAAATCTTAGGATTATAATGCCTTTGCTTCTGGCGAAAGGCTTTGACATCTTCTTTCAGCGGTATGTCATGCTGAACGTCCTTTGGCTTGAAGGACTTTAGATCGGCATAGGACCATGCCAACACATCCATATATTTTTTCAGCAACTTGACAAATTTCCGCTTCTCTTCAGGCGTGCAACATTTGCCAATGTTTACAAATTGCGGATGTGCCTCAGAACCTATATTTACTGGTTCTGTTTCTGGGGATGAGTCAGGATCATATTGCTTCTTCTTTTTCATAAAACAGTCGTGCTTGTCAAACAAGTGCTCCAGAGAAACCAGAACCTTCGGAATTTTATTTCCTTTGAGCTGACATACGCCGTCCTTCTCCTCCGATTCATGATTTTGGCCGTTGATTGATTCACGTCATGTAGAGGTGGATCCTTCAAAGTACAACTCTTCAAAATTTTCTGATTTTTCTAGAAAGGCAATGAGGTGATTATCATCGTTGAATACCTGCCAATGCTGAGAGTTGTTTGGCACGCTTGGGCGGAAAACCACTTCAATGGTGTATTTGTTCGTTTTCAAACCCGGGTGCGGGAGCATGAGAGATGCCGAAACGGCCAATGAATCGGCCATATCATTTTGAGCTCTTGGAATTGCTCCTATTGAAAAGGCATCAAACTCCTCGATGATGTCCCATACTGCATTACGGTAGTGCCTGAGCCTCTCATTTTTCACTTGGTAAATCCTTTTGACCTGATTTACGACTAGCTCAGCATCACCTTGAACTTTCAGATTTTTAATTCCTCTTTCCTTTGCAGCTTGCATACTGAGCAACAGAGATTCATACTCAGCAGTATTGTTAGTGTTGAAAAACTGCAACTTGAAAGAAAGAGGAATTACCTCCTCCTCGGGAGATATCAGCACAACACCAGCGCCACATCCGCTGGTCGCGCAATTGCCATCAAACTGCAGGGTCCAAATCTCATTAAGATCTTTTTCTTGAACAAAAACGCCCTTTGTATCCGTCTCGGTAGATAAGAAGTAGTTCCCCATCCCTGATGATTCAAAAAGGATTTGGGCTTTGGGGTCCTCAGAGCTAGTAACCAAGTACTTCTTTTGTGATTCCGGTTCTAAAGTCTGCATCACACCTTTGACAGGTATCCTAGATTTAGACCAGTACATGTGAATTTCTCCACCAACTTCGCTGCAAAAGCTTCTTCCCAGCAGAATTCCATAGGCTACCGGAATGTCAGCAACGAGGATGGTCATCTTTACCCTCTTTTTTGGAAATGCCGCAAACGCAAATTGCGCGTCTTTGATTTGACCAATCAATGGCACTTGCTTGGTCTCTAATGAATAGCATCTGCCGAAAGGCTTGGTAAGAGTGAGGCCCAAAGCATGGGTGACTTTTGCCGGCATGACGTTATCGGAAGCTCCAGAATCAATTATACAGTTGCTCAACTTATGGCCATTGATTAGGAGAGAGAGATAGAAAGGTTCTATCTTACTTGATGCAGATGTTGAAGCAACATTTATGCGGGATTCAGGGGGAGTGGAAAGGATTCCTTTTGGGGAAACCTGTTTAGACGCAACAGCTTGACTCTGAATATATTTAGTTAATCTTACAAGCTGTTCGGGATTTGACTGAAGGTACTCAGCTTCAGACATTTGGATCTTGGTCTTTTTTGCATGATCTATTATATCAAATGCGGCCAAGGGTTGCGCTGGTGAGGGAATGAGTCCTTCACTTCGCTATGGTGGGACAGGGTTACTGATCTTGATAGGAATCTGAGGGGGCTGATTCGGAGGAGAGATGGGCGGGAAAGACTTCTTTACAAAAGACTTAACAGGAATTTGAGTAGGAAGAGGATTACCTCTTTTAACAATGGTTGGAGGTGTGTTTGACACGACCTTCTCTTTCTACGCATGGGCAGCAACTTCCGCTTCTTTTCCTTGCGAGCGGGTAAAAACAGCATAGGATTGCCCACTTGCATAGCCCTGAGTACTTTCTTCTTCATCAGATTCATCCTCATCAAATTCCATGTATCCAATAATAGAGTTGCCAGTCGGTTCACCGACATCTTGATCATCTTCACCTTGAAGCGAAGGTTCTTCATAGTACTGCTCTTCCTCTTCTATTTCGGCCAAAGCATTGACCGGAGGAGCTTCAAGCGCCAACCGTGGAGCAGTTGCAGGTAGACGCGGTCTTTGTGAAACATTGTTGGGAACGAAACTCCTTCGTGGAACATATCGGTATGAGGAACTAGGAGCCTAGGCCAACTGCTTCTTTAATGCGAGCAGATCGTTCGCCATCTTTTGGAATGCTGGATCAGACGAAGTAGCAGGCGAGGGATCTGAAGATCTGGATTTTGATGATTCCTTTTTCAACTCGCCAGATATTATCAAATTGTCTTCTATCTGAATGGCAGCAGCCTGAGCGAGAGGTAGGGTAGCTACTCATTCTTGAAGGAGAAAGAAGCTAACTTTTGAGCTCATGGCGTTCACGAAGAAACACTTCTGATTCTTCGGTGTTGGAAGCATGGCAGTAGGGACACGGTTGATTAATGCATTAAACCGGGTGACGAAATCGCGCATGGTCTCATTGGCTTCCTTTTTTAGGTGCGTGATCCATGATAGCAACGCAAATGCATCTTCTGAAGGCTTGTATCTGTCTTCAAAATCTTCCCGCAAGGTTGCCCAACTGGTGATAGATGCGGCCGGCAAATGCTGAAACCACTCGGCTGCGGGTCCTTGTAAAGTTTCCAGAAAAAGGTGAACCGACACATCTTCATGAGTCTCGTCCAAAATACTGCATGACATGATGAATGTAGATATGTGGGAATCCGTGCTTTGATTTCCGCTCCCGTCGAATTTAGGAAAATTCTTTCGGTTTCCGTGAGGGAGCGCGTGAACTGGATGTGGCAGTGCGAGAGGACCCATAGCATTTCCCCATGGTACCGCCATTTGGGAGGCTGGAAAAAGCACACGAGCTGGGAGGGTGGTTCCATTGAGCAGCAAGGCACTACAAAGGGATGTAGATGCTCCTTGTAAAAGACTTTTTCTTCGTGGAGGTGAGACACTCCTGGATGACCGGCTAGCCGAGCTTAACGCTAAAAAACGTGCCGGTGTTACGCTGAAATTGTGCCTTTGAAGCAGATCGAAAGTAGGATCAAATTCTCCACGGGCTCTCCTGCTGCGCGTAAAAGGTTCACTTACCAGCGTACCTTCCAGATCTGCAATGTTATGGCGCAGATTTAAACCTTATTTATGGGTGTACTTGCTGATTTTCTAGTTTTTCTGACAAAAACCAGCAGCATGCACTTTTTTGGATATTTAAAAATTATCCTCTTCGAAGAACCGATTGCGGTTAGTGACAAATAGCAGCGAGGATAAGATGGCAGGGAAGAATAGCAGGCTGATTTTCAGATCTGATTTTTACTTTTCAGAGGGTTTCAAACTTTTTAGAAAACAGTGAAAAACTCAGATCTACAGAAAAATGTTAACTTTGATAAAAACTCAGCGAACTAAAGACCTGTAACTAGGCCCGATCTATGGATCCCAGAAGAAAATTTTCAATTTCAGGCACTTTTGCAAATTTTTTGGATTTTTACGAAAAGTCCAGATTTGCAAACAGGCAGCAATTTTCTTATATTTTTCTGATTTTATATTATATCACCACCATAGATCTGACAGATCTGTTCGATCCCCAGCGGAGTCGCCAAAAACTGTTGGCTCGTCTATCCATAGAAGTAGCAATAAACCAGTTTCGCTTTGCTGTCTCAAAGAGGGGCTAAGCCCTGCAACACTGTTGGCTCATCTATCCATAGATCTGTCCGCGCGACAGATTTTCGGACCAACAGTTTTTGGCGACTCCGCTGGGGATTGGGATCTCATCCCAGTAGAGTGTTCCAGGTTGCGAAAAGAAAGGAATGGAAGATGGAAAAGAGAAAGATCAGATCCGAAGGAAGAAAAGAAATGAATTCCAAAGCAGAAGGGTAAGAAGATCTATGCTTTTGGCTTGGTAGTAAACAGAGCCAAACCTACTTGCATAAATAAACAAAGTAATACTGATAAACAAATGACGGAAAAGTAGATATGATTCTAACAGATTAAACACATACAGATCTAACATAAGAAAGATCTAATGCATAACACATCTATTGAGCACAAAGTTTGAATAATTGTATTACTGTTCTTTTCTGTTACAAGAAATCTCAAAGTCTTTCTCTCCTCACTTCTATTTCTATCTAAAAAATGTTCACCCCCTGGTTATACAACAAGTATCCTCATATTTATAGAAGATGAGAGAGAGAGAAGGAAAAAATGGAGCCAACCACTTATTTACAAGATATTTACAAAATATCTAAAAGTCATGTTGACTTTGACAACTTGGACAGATGACATCATCCCATGATGAAACATGGATGATGTCATCATTTGTGCCAACACATTTTTAGACATTTCGAAAAGAAAGTCGGAGAATAGAGAGAGGAAGAAGGAGAAGAAGAAGAAGAAACTATTCATCATCATCATCCTGCGGCCGAAAAGGGGTCGCCTGTTTCTGATGCTGCTCAGGAGATGAGATGTGAAACTAAGCGCGGTATTCCAAGAACTTGCTGATCATCGGCCCAAATTGATCCTGTGATGGATCCTTGTGCCGTTCACTGATTGCTTCGCAAGTTTCCCGCTCATCTATGAGCTTTTCTGGGATCTTGGAATAATCTTTACCCGCCTCGATTAGGAACCCGATGAAGTCCCTATAGGCCAGTAGGTTGTTGATGGATTCGGTGTCGAACGTGACTTCTGGCCCTGTCCCTTGAGAAGCTATCTCCTTGAAAACTCGGATAGTATCATCAGCTGATCTCAAGGTGAGGGAAGGAGTGAGCAACCCTGGAGTCATGGATAGAACAATTTTCTCCATTTGATACATCGCATCCAGGGCCTCTTCCTTCACCTTGTCTATCTTTTCCAAAACGAATTCGAGCTGATCTATCCGATAGTCCAGAGTGGACATGGTTTTGTTGAGGGTCCTTGGATTACCGAAAACTCTGAATTTGACCAGATCTTCGACTGAACAGTCGAACATTTGTTGGAAGGCCTCGTGCTGGAGTCTAGCATGTTCTAACTCTTTTGATATTGGAACTGCTAATGCTTGGAGCTCCTTGTTCGCTTTTCCGATGTTCAGGTATAAACTGATATACTCGGCGATTACTTTTTCACTATCTTTGATGATCTGGCTCCTCCAAGAAGAAACAGCCATACCTTGCTCGCCAATCTTTGAATATTCGTTGATTTTCTCCTGACTGAGCAGCTCAGGAATCTCGGCGGCAGTTGTGGGAGGTGCACTTCCCATCTTCTGTAAGGCCTGAAGTAGGTATTTATTCTGCTCCTTCAGTAGCCTTTTCTCCTCTTTTGTTTCCTGAAGCTTCTTGCAGAGTGCATCCACTGCGGAAAGAGCTTCCCCCTGGAGACTTTCAGAGGATGTCCCCATTGTGACTTGGGTCACTGTGAAATCTACCGGAGACAGATCTTCTTTTTCTTTGAGGGGATCGGGGTATGATATTTCCATGACCCTCTCACCTGCAGCGTTCTTTGAGAAGCGTGTGACCGGCTTCTGCTTCTTTGCTCCTTTAGCCAGAATTACCGAAAAGTCCATCGGAGTGATGGGGACTTTCCTCTTTTGTTGGCTTAGCTGCTGAGAGATCCAAGTTGGTCCTATAGAAGGACCAGAGATAGAGGGGGAGGCAGCAACGGTAGAGGAGGGGAAAAATGTGGAGACACGCGGCAGCGGCATGGAAAGAATAGCCGAAGAAGTGTCCACAGGAGGAAGGGAAACCGCAACTGCAGAAGACATAGGAAGGGAAGGGAGCTTGGAGATGAGGGAAGAAATGGAGGAAGACAAATCGGCGAGGGAGGAGAAGATGGATGAAGAGGCAGGGGAAAGGGTAGAAGAAGGGGCAGAGGACACAACCAAAGGAGTGGTTGCCTGAGACACCCGAGGAGGGGAAGGAAGAGAAGAAGAAGGGATAGAAGGGACCTCTGAAGTTGTAGCGACGCCGACATCCGGGGTGGATGGGCGTATAGGACTATCCTCTGTCAATTCTTCCTCAAGAGTAATGACTTGCTCTGGCTCTGAGGGAAGAGGACTTTCAGGGGCTTCCTCCTGAATGGTGCTAGGTTCACCTTCTGCACCTTTGCCTTTCAGCTGCTTCTTTGACCTTGGAGGTGCGTTGCCCAAAGGGGAAGTTGTGAAATCTACCCCGAGGTAGATTAATCTGTTCATGCGGCACCAATGTTCCGTTCTCCGCATAGTCTCTTTCACCCTCTCTTTAATTATTTGAGGAGCCTTGCTCCTGTCAATAGCTGGGAAAGGCCACTTGTCCCCGTCTGTGTCATTATAGACTTTTTCGGTTTCGTCTTCCGTAGTTTGGAAGCCTTTGGGGACGATTGCCACTCCATACTGAATAATTTCTGCCAATGCCAAGCGAGAATGATCCTTTCTCCTTAATTCTGCCTCGTGGATGAGATCAATGTAAATATCCTCAATTTGAGGAATGTGGATTGGATCAAGCTTAGCCCTTGGCAAGCAGCCCCTTGGGTCGAAGGTAGGCTTGGCTGGGAAATCATGCTTCAAATTAAGGAGTTCCAGCTCAGCATACATCTCCTTCGCCTTGTGGTAGGTGGAGCATGTGTAACGGCCTACTGTGAGGGGGAAAGGAGTTCCACCCTTCTTTCTCTTGAGGCACTTTTCATGGTATGTGACGAGCTGTCTTGATAGTTCCAATAGAACCAGCTTTGGTCCAGCATACCTTGGCAACCTGGTTGGTTCGCCCAAAAAGTTGACTGCCCTCAGATAGGTGAACGTGGGAAACTGGGTGAACAAGGCCCCCCACTTCTCCACGGCTGACACTGTATTCTTGGTCGTGCGGCCATGAGTCAAGCTTGGTCGCAACATGCACATGATATAATAGAAGAAAGCATCATTGATTTTAGCGAAATGTTGGATGCTATTCTCCAGCCTTAGTTCTGGATAATACTCATATATTTTGGCCTGAGGCCAAGTTCCACTTCGGTGCAGCCCTGGATAATCTCTTTCAGATGCAGCAGCATAGACTACGTAGGAGTTCATGTGGAATACTCCTGTTGTGGCAAACTGTTGCAGCTACTCAGATATTGTGCTGCTTATTATTTCCCCCCAGCATAAACGCTGATCGGGAAAATTCTTATTTATTGTTTCCAGGTACCGCAGCATCCACTTATGGAAATAGTGGGCATCTGAAAGCCCGAAGACTCTGCTCAGGAAGGTGATCGTGTCACTGAGTTCCTCTGAGAAATCGCTTCGGTGGATAGTCTGAGGCCACCGGGTCACCACCTTCTTGTTCTTAAGGTAGACCTCATTCAGTAACTGCATGCACTGGTCCTTATTGTCTTCCCAGGCCTTGATGCATTCTTGTTGGCTAACAGACACATAGTTCCGGTGGTGAGCGATGCCAAGCATCAACTCAAAATGACGGGCAGTGAGGTTTATGACTACCTCGCCCTTGCTGTTCTCGACACATCTTGTGTCCTTGTTGAAAGATTGTGCAACTACCATTATGAACTCATTGTTCACAGCGCTGACAGGGATTCCTCCGGCAAAGTGTAGGGCACTACCTTTTAGCTCGTCCATCCATGGACTTCTTGTAACCTTCTGAGTTCTAACCCAGAACTCATCCATGTCAATGTGACCCAACTCTGAGTCCCTGACATCCATACTGCATTCAGCCAGTGATTCGGGCATCCTGACCCTTTGATATTTATACTTCATTTCTTCCTCTGTCAGCTTGGCCTTTCCTCTTGATTTGGTGGGTCTCTTGCTTGACGTAGACATGTGTCTTTTTGATTTCAGCTGCTGATCTTAAATATATGTCAAAAATTTGGAAAGCGGGTCCACAGGAGGAGATAATGACAGAGCAGAGCTGACAAATCCAGAGCGATCACGTGCTTGACAAAAGAATGAAAATGACATGGGCGCGCACTGATATTTATAGAAAAACTTGTCATCAATGCGCCAACCACTTTTGAAATGGCGCATGAAAACTGCTGTCGACAGGAGAAAGCGTGCGCCCTTTGGCGCACGGAAGTAATTGACAACAGAAGAATGAGCGCGCCTTTGGCGCACCAAATGTATTGTCGACATGAAGTTATGTGCGCCCTTTGGCGCACCAAAACTTGGTGTTGCAGCGGTATTATATGCACCCTTTGGCTCACCAAAAACTGACTCAGCATCCTTTGGCGCACCAAAAGACGTGCTAACATGGAAAACCATGCGCCAAAGGATTTTAAGGGGGCGCATCAAAACTATGTGTTACAAGGAAAATCCATGCGCCCAGCCAAAAAAGGCTCAAAAAGACTAAGTTCAAAAACTAGATTTCCCGGGGAGGGATTTTGCAATGTTTTGAACGCGAAGGATCCCTAATGAGGGATCGAAACAAAATTTTCGATATGGTTATCGGTAAAATTTCCCTTGTCAATTTTACGGGATAACACATTACTCATTACATAGATCATGATGTATGTTATTTCCCACTACAACTTCAAAAAGAGGTCCTGGTAATGGAACCAAGATGTAGTCATTTTTACCCTCAATTAGAAAGAAAGGAATCCCATGCGTGCCGGCCTACCACCAAGTGAAAGTTGGGTGCTCACCCGAGGCACGCGCCGGTGCTGAGTCTCTCTTTTATAAGAGTTTAGTGGGAAAAATCATCTATGATTTGTGTTTGAACGACCTTTAAAAAGGTTCAGAACATACAAGAACCATAGGGCTCAGAACGGCCTCTAGATCCTTGCAGTCATTTCAGGTAAAGTATTTAAAAGAATCTATAATGTGCATCATTTCAAAAAGAAACATACAAGAATCCATACTTAGCATGAAAGGAAATAGAACTCATGAGAGAGAAGTATGCATCAGAATCACTGATATTCATGTATACATATAACAGGTAACCTCATTACATCCATTGAGCTATTACAAAGTGTCACAGAGAAGTAGACTGCAGTCATATATTACAACTGGACTTATGTAACTAAGCTATTCAAAAATAAAATTACAATCCCATGCCTAATGCATCCTTTCCCAAATGTAATTATCTACTAGTAGAGTCCTCATAATAATTATGTAGAGCTCCGCCCATACTCTCTCTTTCTCTCTCTCTTTTACTCTGCAGGCACTTATATTTATAGCTTTCCTGGACTTCCAACTCACCCTCCAATGCCCTCAGATTCGGTGCCAAGTGACTGAATGTGGTCCTCCATGTAAGCATGCTTCTCCAGGCCTGATATTCCCATGATGTGCTTCTAGAGCTTCTAGCATGCTACTTCCTGGGTCAACCTATCACTAGGCTGGCACCTTATCCACGTGTAGTTGGGTCATGCTTTTCACGTGTTCTACTTCGGATGTCCAAATTGACTAAGTCCTGAACCCTTTGCTCTATCCTCGTGCATCACACGTGCTACGGGATTCCTTAAACTATTCTCTTAAACCCTCCTTTGCGCACTTTTTCCTTACACACCATTTCATAACTGGGACCTTGCGTGCCTATGCGCCTTCATACTTGGTCAATATTCTAGGGGTCCAACAATCCTTCAATCCTTTTTAATGCTGATGACCATGGAACTTACCTATTCTGATTCCTCCACAACTTCAATGATGCATGAAGTAATCATCTTGTCTATCTCTTCCTTGAATTTGATGTGAAGATTCATATTATTTTGATAAGGCCTCTTCTGAATCAAGTGCGCACCTTCTTTTAACTTGATTTTCATCTCCCCCAAGGAGTGGTGAACACCTTTAAGTTCATGCTACCCACGCAGAAATAAATAATGAAAATCACACAATAGATCAATGATCTTTGATACTTCCTTCTCCGACCAATAGTCTCCAATAGTGGCCTCCTTTGGTTCCAGTCTTCGAACCAATGTTAACCTTATTTGTTTTGAGGGGATCATGGTAGATGCATGCTTTCTCATTACCACTATCAATAACTTCACATATACCTTCAATATGCTTAGCATCCAAACTCTCCATCTCTTCACCATAAATCACGTAGACCATATTTCCCTTTTCTTTCTCTATACACGCAAGCTCAAGTTACATCTCTTCTGACCCTTCTTCATCAAAGTTCGGTTCCAAGCTAGGTTCACCCAATAACTCTATTATTTTATTTTCTTCCATGAAACTATCTCCCATTGTTAGGCACTTAAAAACCTGTAATGCCCTATCCACCAATGGTTTAGTACTCAGATACTCGAAATCTTGAAGAAGGTCAATCGTCAGCTCTTGCCAATTTCTTGTTTGGAGGTGCATCTTGGAGTGAATATACCATCCACACACACAACCTTACAAGGTGGAGTACAACTTATGTACTCATAAGGAAGGTGGTAAGGCCTCCTTGCCTCCCATCCATGCTTTCTCACATGCTTAGATGTGAAACGAGGCAGGTTCCTTCCCATGGTAGTCTCGTATTGCAGTGGGTGCATTGCTTTGGGAGAACCTTATAGAGAATGTGATTCTCACCTCGCGCCACTCTAGAAGGCTATCATGATGGGTCACCCACTAGTGCATTATGGTCCCAAGAAAGTTATAGCTGAGCATCCTTCTTCTTTAAACCTCATTTCTCCATTGATCCTTCATTTCCCATAAGAAATCATCAGAGTTGGCCCCTCCAGAATAACATTTGGAAACTTCTTCCCTCTCTAGGAGCCTATTGACTGAGCATGCCTTTGTTACCCTTGTCATAGAGCCTCTTAGTTATCGACCAAATTAACTCATAAGTCCCATGTGCACCCAATCGTCAAATGCTACATTAGTTGTATCACTAATGGACCAAGCATCTTCAAACTAAATAACTCCCTCTATAGGGTGAATCACCTTAGGGTCCCTGATAGAGCACACATAGATCCTTTCAAAAACTTCTTCTACTAAGAGATCCAGTATAGGGTGCTGATTTTCCATCAGTTAAGGGGATGATGACCCCCTCTTACTTGTTCTTCAAAGCTTATGTACCCCTTATTGAACCTTAGGTTGGAATTGTTCTTATAATACCAGGGGTGCTCAAGTAATGTTGGAAAGTTGTCTGCCTCAGCTAGCACCAAGACTTCAAAGTCTCCAGTGAACTTTTCCCCTTGGATAATGATAACAACATCCTTCAAGACACCAATGGGCATCACTTTTGTCTTGTTAGCTATATATAGCACATTCAAAGATGAATGTAATGGGGGCCTTCCCATTTGATACCACACAACTAGAGTGAGAACAATGACTTCCGTGCCTGTGTTAATCAGAATATTGCTCAGAAGCCACCCATCTATAGCAACATTCAGGGTGATTTCCTTTTCATAATAAAGGCTATGGGGAGGAAGATTAGGCATATAGAACTTACCTCTCACGCTCTTCTCCAGGGCGTGGTACCTTCTCTGCGTAAATACTCTCCTAGACAAGGGGGTGAGATTATTTTACCTCACCATCTTGCATACTTCTCTAACCTCATCTAGATCCTTCTGTGGAGACTCGTCATTCTTCCTTTGCTCTAACTATCTTGACTGATCTTTCAGGAAATTGATCTCTCCCTGAAGGCTTTGAATCACATCCATGGTTTATTGATACACCTCCTTCTGATGAGCATGGTCTGCTACTTTCCATACACCACCTCTTCTATAATAGCCAACGGTATTTTTCTTGGTACTTCCCTTTGTGCGCGCAGCCTCATCTCGTGTTGTAACTAGTATTGGTTCTAGTTTTGACTTCACACGTCACTCTGTGGCATTCAATGTGAATCGGCCTTCCTCATGCTTACCATCTTGGTACCTTTGTCTTTCTGGTGCTGCTGACTCATGTGCTCAAATAACTCTAGGCACTCCTCATACTTGTGCTTCTTTGCACACCATGAGACATTGTAGCATAGGTCAAGGAATTCTCGTTTATAGTGCTCCGTGGATCCACATTTGTAACACGTCCCATGTGGGAACTCACTTCTTCCCCCTACGTGGTTACCACGACAACGATATCCTTCTCAGAAACCTCTTTCACGCATCCCTCCATCTACACACCCTTCACAGTGATGACCATAATCTTTGGAATTGCTTGTGAGGCTAGTTTGGCACACACCACTATTAATGGAATCATGAATATAGTCAATCAATCTACATTCCTTGGTGTCATGAGTAGTAGAGGAGAAAATTTTGCAATAGCTAGACACATTCTTGCGAATCATGCGCTACCCGGAGTGGGCATTTCTAGCTTACATTATGATATCCATGGAAAATCTTCACAGTCTACTGTCATGATGTGCATACTGATTTCCACGGGAAACTATCCTTTGTATGCCCTTCTACCTCACAATCCATGCACCATAGTACACATCAAGTCTCATGTGCCACGTTTACAGATAGCTTCTTCAGCTGCTTCACCATTGTAGCAATCTCAGCCTCAAGGAAAAAGCTAACACCGGTATCTCATGCTTCCGATATCCTCAATGCGAGCAGGGTAGCCTCTAAGGCCTCGTGTAGGTCTGTGAAAGTCTTGTGTGAAAGTGCTCTCCTAAATGGTGTTATCAATCCTCCAACAAGCCAATGAACATTCAGAGAGGGGTGAATATAATAGGATAGCTTTGATAAGAGAGTCTTAAAACACATGTTGTACTCCTGCAAACTCTCTTCCATTCCTTTTTGAATCTCCATAAGCATGTTGATACTCTTTTGTTCAAATTCAAGGCATATGAAATTCAGCAAAGAAAGCATTCTATAGTGCGGTGTATTCTACCACCGTTTGATGGGGGTCATACTTTTTTTACTAACTATGTGTGCGTCCTTGTAGCGTCATTGCAAATTGATAACTTTCCTTCCGCTCTGGGGTAGTGATTCCCTTCACATGCCATAGGATTTCACACTTGTTTACATGCTCTGCAACATCCTTAACACCCTTGTAGTCTGGTAGGTGCAAAGACATCTTGCAAAAATTACTTACTGAGGTGGTTGAAGCCCTTGTCCGCCTGATCCAAAACCTGGATTCCCCCCTTAGTATTACTATGAGCCAAATAACTGGCTTTTACATTGCATGGGTCGAGTCTAGGGGACAGAAAACGTACAAAACATGGGAGCCCATCCCTCAGTTGACTGCAGATGCATTAAAATAGCATGGGGGACCTTACAAACACTCATACCCTATCATTTTGACCAGATTTCCTTGGTTAGAACTGCGACCCATTCTGCATTAAATCTGGTCGTTGGAATCCTCACTTCTGGCCATGAACACAAGTCGGATTTCTATTATATCCTTCAATTTTCCTCTCTCCAGATTGCACCAAAACTCAAGATTAACCCTGGAATCCACCTTCTAGATAATTTCACAATATTTTCGTTGATATAAAGAACGTGCTAAATCTTTAGGTCTGGATGTGTCTCAGACTTGATGTCGATCTGAAGATTTAGGGAACGAAACCTGAAAATGCGTTTTGAACCCATTTCTTCCCGCACTAATGCCACCTGGATGACCACGTGTTCATTGCATTGACCAGGTCGTGCTGATTCTCTCTCCTTCTCTACTTTTTTGGACACTGTGTCCTCCTTTTATTGGCTCAGGTCAGTGCTTGAAACCTCACCCTTATGACTTTTGGACTAAGTGTCTCCTTGTGACACGTGTCATCCATTTGGTTGGTCAATCGGGTCTGCCGACTCTTCGCGCCTTTCGCGTCCATTTAGTCCCGAATGTCCCAGTGCTGCGCGGGACAAAAACTTCCAATCCACCTGAAATGGGCTTCCATGTCCCTTTTCTAGCCTATCGACACATGGCGTGATCTGATTGGCTTTCGGCACCAAACACTCTAACATCTTATGAAAACCATATCATTTTCTACAGAGCTCGGATCGGCACATGCTTGGACTTGTCAGAAAGCTGCCAACATCAGCTCTAGTGCTAGAAATTCAAATTCAAATTCTTGGTGGATTTGGTTAGTAAGAAATGAGAAAACATATCTCTGAGCATTGATGAGCAGATCTAATTTTTTCAACCACCCAATTTGATATGATCCACCCTCCTTTCTTCTTCAACATGTCAAACATTCTTGGGAAGCATATTTTACAGATCTCCAGGTGGATTTATAGGAATTGAATGCTTCTTGTTTTTGGTTATGTTTCAAGTTTTCCCTTCTTCTTCCCTTCCTCCTCCATGGATTCATCTATAAATATAAGAGATAGACTCATTTGTTATGTTGGACACTCTAGATCCTTACACGTTTTGCTAAGGACTCCATACTTTTTGTATTTTGAGTTGCAGACCTCTAGATCTGGCTCCTGCATGTGGATATCAACCTCCTTCATCATTGTAACAGCTCTGTGCATTTCTAGAATCAATAGAAGCATTGTTTTGTGACTATTCTCTGTCCTAATGTGTTTTTATTCCTTCTTCTTGAATTTTATTTTTTGTTGCATGATGGTTGTGCCATTTCACGTCCCTTGTAGTTCCTTATTTGGTTTTGTTCCATGAGAATGATCTGGCGAATATGTGTTTAGCTGTGCTACTAGTGGCTAGCCTCCTTTCATGCATTTTCTTTCATTCTCACTCAGAATAAATAGTGTTCATCCCTCTTTTCTGGTGATATTAACTTTTAGTGTAGTTTCCCTTCATGTCATCCTTCTATCCCTAGTCCCTTGGCATTATTAGCTTAATTTTCCCTTCCATCACTAGGAGTAGTGGTAGCAGTAGAAATAGATAGAGGAATCGACATTCTCTGGAAATCCATCCCAAGCACGCAAGATCCCACAACTTGGCGACGGTTCCATTGTGGTCTCAAACACCTCAACCCTTCCAAGATACGAGACATGGGTGTACGTTTGAGAAACCAACAATTACCTCCACCACCAAATCCACCAGATCTATCAGGTTCTGTCCCTCCTGACTGATTAGATCCTCTAGATTTTCCAGATCCACTAGGTCCTCAAGTTCCTATACCACCAGATCCACCTCCTGTAACCCGTTAAGGGCCTGAAGTGGTCACACCTAGCATTCTCAATGTCCCACTAAACTACACACCAATATTTTATGATAATACACCACTACCAGATGTGTGTCCCACGTCACTTCCATACATGATACACAAAATTTGTGTACTCACACTTTACTCAAACGTAGTTCCAGACAATATTCCTCCAAACATAGGAAATGATTGTGCACCCATAGATGTACCAAATGAAAAATTATATCTCTTAGGTGCAGATCGGTCACTCCCACCAATACCAATTGGGTTACAAATATTTATCTCTTGATTTGGAAGACTAAGTGCTAGGGGTTGGTCATCAGGTGGATTCAAATGCACACTAATGGCTCTCCTTTCCCCAAGTGATGAACTCTCATAAAAATTTGAAGGGGTATCTCTACCATGCTTGCCAAGATGGGGTAACACAAACTACTCAGGATCCACATCCTCCGCGTGAACCTAAATTCCTTCCCACAACATCTGCCTCCATAGATCCATCACTCTTACACCCTCAAGTTTTCTAGCCAATTCCCTTTCACGTGCCTCACTATACTTGAGTCATCTCTCCTCTCTCTCCTTTTCAGCCACAAGGTCTTCCATCTTCCTCCACCCTAGCTTCCTCGGCCAACATTCAGAGAATCTTAGCCATCCATAGGGAATGCTTCCAAACTTAGTGTAATGAGAAGGATCTTTATGGCTAACATGCAAAAATGATCCTCTAGGTTCCTTTAAGAACTAAAAATCAACAACCTCAGGACAAGACTATGTAGAAATAGACTATTCTAAGGTATAATTGGTCAACATTCTCTTTCAAAAATGATAAATAACACGCGTCCAAGTCAGATAAAAATATTGTAACCTCTGATATTCCTCTCAGGTATAAATGAAATATCTATAGTACCAGATTGATCTAGATGCATACACAGAAATCTATTCATACAACTCTACTGGAAATTAGTAAAAGAAGGTCTTATATAACTCATGATACAAGTGTTCTTATATCCATCTACATGCATCAAACTTAGGTCCAGTAATAAATATCTGAGAAAAATAATCCACCATTATCTTAAACCATACTTTGACTCTATCTAATATCAAGTGCTCTGTCATCACACATCATTCTCACAACAACTTCAAAAATAGGTCCCAATAATGGAACCAAGATGTAGTCATTTTTAACCATCTACTAAATTCTAACCCCATGTGTGTGAGCCTATCACCTAGTGGGAACTGGGCGCTCACCGGAGGCCCACACGGGTGCCAAATTCCTCCATTATGTGAGCATTATGAGATGATCTTGCCATTGTTAGAGGATTAGTTGCAGAAAAGTGAATATTCATGTAAAATCACAACATGAGCTATCATATCCTTATACCCAAGAATTTGATAACAAGATAAACATCATGACACAAAATACAAAGAATATATATATCATAAAATATAAAAAAATAACACTATGGTTTGCACCCCTGAACCAGATATTCAGAACAGAGCCATATATTTATACTGATCATAGTCTCAGCAACCACATTACATTGAAAAGGTTTGTATCAGACCAAATGTATCAAGATAGGGATCTAACCCATATATCAAAGGTCTTAGATATGCTTTCTTTATTACAAAAAATTTACAGACCCATCCCTTAGACATGATAACATTCCTACAGTCCTCTACTGAGAACCCTAACTCCTAGGGCCACCTAGTATTCTCTGTAGAGGTTCGCTCTTCCCATGCTATATGTCTTGGTGTATCTCTTCATGCCTTCATGTTTGTATTTTATTTTACCCAAACATATCTTCTTATAGGATAAACATCCACCACCATGCCTTTCTTCAGGAGCAGATCAAATGCCAAGTGTTAATGTGGTCCTTCAATGGTGCATGTTTCTTATGCTTCAAGATCTCCACTTTCTGTAATGATGTATTCCTAGGAATATTCCATGTGTGGGATGTTATTTCCTTAACCACAAAGTCTCTAGGCTGGAACCATATCCACTCGACATACCTAGTCAGGTCACATTTTTCCTCAAGTGCCTCTAGAACATTGAATATGGCTAAGTCCTTAGACCCTGTGTATTGTCTTGCGCATGCGACTTGGTTTTCCCTAAACCCTTCTTAAACCATTGTCCTACTTGCTTATCCCCATGTTCCCTTATTCCTATTGGTCCTACACACTCACGCACCCTTTGGTACTTAGCCAATATTTTGAGGTCCAACAACACTAGGACAAGGTCCTCTATTGGTAGGGCATAGTTCACATGTGGTAGTTAGGTCGATGGGACTGCCCCAGACCATATCTAAGGTGATGTTAAGGGATGCCCTAAGAGAGGCCCACTACTATCAGGACCATATAAAAACTACATGATTTGATATGCCCTCTTACACCAAACATTGAGCCTAGTAGGTAGCCAATAAATGGACTAGATCCAGGATTCACAGATTAGGTAGTATAGGGGGTCATCGGCCCCATAGATAGCACTAGGGTGAGGTTACTAGTTCTCAGAGAGAAAAAACAATAGAGGTCAAGGAGGAGAAGATAGAGACCAAGTAGGGACCAACATAGGGTGGCGAGATGATGGTAGGATGTTTTAATGGTAGGGAGGAGGAGATAGGTGAGACCGGAGAGGAGGTCATCAGGTGGGGGTGAATGATATCTATACTGGATATTATACTACCATTTTGATTTTTGTTATATATATATTGGCCTGCATGCCAAATATTTGAGATTGTACATGATATTTTTGAGATACTAATAATTATTTATGTCTGTGCATTTATGTATTGATACACAGACACTCCCATTATATAGTTCATGATGTTTATTGGATGGATGGTGTACTTGTTTTAATTTCCATTGCTACTGTGTATTATGGAAGCTAGTTGTGTTAGGAATGATTGATGTGTGGTCATGTAGGAATGATGGAGTCAGGTATAGGCATGGTTGAGTCAGGTATAGGCATGGTGGATTCAAGTATAGGCATCGTTTGGTCATGTATAGACATGATGTAGTCAGGTATAGGCATGATGTAGTCAGGTATAGGCATGGTGAAATCTAGGTAATTTCTAAGTTACTGATCTTATGGAAATAATGTATTGTATGTATGTTGTGGTTAAATTTCTAAGTAATTAATATCATTAAAATATGAAATGATTTAAGTAGAATATGGTTGTGGTGATAAAATAGTAGGTATGCATGTTTTTAGGATATTATACCTGACTCAATCATGCCTATACCTGACTCCACCAAGCCTACACCTAACTCAATCATGCCTATACCTGACTCCATCATGCCTACATGACCTCACCTTAATCATTTCTAACACAACAAGTTTCTAAAATACACAATATCAATGGAAATTAAAACCAGTACATCATCCATTCAACAAACATCATCAACTATAGAATCAGAGTGTCTATGTATCAATACATATATACACATATATAAATAAGTATCATTATCTCAAAAATATCATGAACAATATCACATCTTTGGCCTGTAAACCAATATATATATATAACAAAAATCAAAATTGTAGTACAATATCCGCTATGGATATCAATCACCCCCACATGATGGCCTCCTCGCTGGTCTCACTTGTCTCCTCCTCCTCCCTACCAATCAAGCGTCATTCCATCATCTCGAAACCCTCTGTTGGTCCCTTCATATCATCCATCTCCTCCTCATTTCCCTCTATGGAGCCTTGTTTTTAGGAGGTAGTAACCTCACCTTGGCCCTGACTCTGGGGCCGATGACCCCTATACTACCTTAGATATAAGTTCTAGATCTAGTCCACTCACTAGCTACCTTATGGGCTTAGTGCTCAATGTAAGAGGGCACATTAATGATTGTAGTCATTAAATTCTCATGATAGTACTAGGATTCTCTCATGGCATCCCTTAACCTTGCCTTAGATATAGTTTGAGGTGGTTCCATTAGCCTAACTACGACATGTGAACTCTACCCCACCAATAGAGGACCATGTCCTAGTGCCACTTCCTGTACTATGGGACGCTATCCCAGTGCCTGTGTTGGTACCTGTGTAGCTACTTGGGCATGTAAGGTCATGACCTGTGCCTGTGTAGCCACCAACTATACCTGTAACATGTTCCTATAATACTGCTACTTGTGCACCATCCCTTGTAAGAGCATGTACCTGTACTTGTGCCTGAGCTTGGGAAATAATCAAATAACCCTATAATATAGTCACATGCCCTGTCAAAGTAACCACCTCTTCTTGTGCCACTATCAACTAAACTCATAGCGTGGTCACCTATCCCTATAGGGCATCCCTCTAAACCATCATTGTGGCCAAGTTCGACTGACTTGACCATGGTGATGGTGCTTGTAACTCTGCTACCCACCACTTTCTGTATGCCACAGTATTCCTTGCATTATCTAGTCTTGTATCCAATGATACCTCATCCTATCCTATGGGGTATATGGGTCAGGGTGGAGAAAAACATCTCTCCACATCATCCATGCGGTACTGTGGGGAGGCTAGCGATACATCCTACTATAATCTGAATTGGCATCAAAATATTTTGATCTAGATCATATCATGATTGTCAACATGTCTGAATTGTATCCACCACACTAACTGTAACTCATTTAGTTCCTCATCCATCCCTCTAAAATCTGAAAAACCAACATATAACTGCCAAACTATGTCCATCGCATACCAGCCCTCCTACTCCCTCATGTAGTATACTATGTTAAGCATTTCCTCCTCCACTCGAGGATGACCACCTACAGCCACCCACCTCCTATAACCTTACCTCTTTCTACCATGGTGCCAATCTGGTACTGGTAGTTCTCACAGATACACTACCACAATATGCTCGTATGCCCAATAGTGTAGTAGGAATCTACAACAAATGTTGTAGCATCGTATCCTATGGTAATCCCATAACTCCCTATAGAGTTGCACTAAATATGAAAGTGGACATGGAAAGTGGACCTGATCCTCAATCATACCTCGCAATAATCCCATCATCCCTCTGGGAAACTTACTACCCTCTAAATCAGGTAGTGCATGACACCTGACCACCACTATCATTAGCACTACTAACCACGTCTCCTATGGGTGTATGTAGTCAATTTTTCACCCACCAAGAACAAGGGAACCTCATGCACACCAACCTAAGAAGATGCTAGGCACTCACCCGAGACATGCGAGAGAGAGTCAAGTCTCTCTTTTATGTGAGTCTAGTGGGAGGCATAATTCATGATTCTGACTTAGTGATTTAACAGACATGAAGAAGCTATAGAGGACAGGATGGCTTCTACACCCCTTCAGTCATAACAGAAACAAATCGTGCAATAGAAATAATAGAAACAAGAAGTTGTAAATCCACAAATATACTTAATCATTCAAGTAAGGTCCACGATTATACAAGATCAAAAGTAGAGTAAAAATATGCAGATAATACAGAAGGAGATCTTAATATAAACATAGTGGTAACCTTATCATATTCATTCATAATCTTGATACAAAGTATCATAGAGAGGCAGACCATAGTCATGCGCCATATCTGGATCTATATGTGTATACTCGCGAAACATAATTCGCATTCCCCATTTCCCCATTACATCCTTACTAGAATAATTTACCCATTTTCATCCCATAGTTCTCGCAGTAATTCTACAGAGCTCCGCTACCTCGCTTCTATCTCTATTATTTTCCAAGGGTGTGTGTATAAATAGGCATATGAGTTCTAACAAACTTCTCTGCAACCTCATATCTAGCCCCAAGTGTCAAGGTGTGGGTCGCCCAAGGCGCATGCCTCTCCATTTCATGATTAGCTTTTTGGATATTCCTATCGCAAGGTATATTCCTTCTAAGACACCCTGTGGGCAGGCTAGAACCTTATCCAAATGGAACACGTTCTTCATGTGTTCTGTCCAAAAGTCTGAAAATGGCTAAGTCCCAAATTGTGCTTCATGGGAACATCTCTAAGAACCCTTTTTGAATCTTGCCTTGCGTGCCTTCATTTACGTGCTTCCTCTGGCTATGCATGCCTATGTGCCTTTAAGATTTGGAAGCCATATTAAGGGCCCAACATTACCCCATACTTCACCTGTTCTATGCCCTCAAGAACCTTTTCAAAGAATGCAAGGCCTTGCCTTGGAAAATAATGGAGGGAAAGAATAAAGAATGGGGGAGAGAAAGAATAGAGAGAAAACTACCCAAAGAAGAAGGGAAATTTTTTTCCATAGGTCGGCCTCCAGTGTACTAAGCGCTGACTTCTTCCTATGCTTTAGTGCAGATGTTACCAACCAAGGTCCTCACCTTGTCAAAGGTTAACCCTTCCCCTTGTGTGGTAATGGTTTCCACCACAGTCTCCAATTCCTTAGTGTGATCTTCCAGAGCATCCATCTTCCTCGTGATGACCT
This sequence comes from Taxus chinensis, assembly GCA_019776745.2. NCBI lineage: Eukaryota > Viridiplantae > Streptophyta > Pinopsida > Cupressales > Taxaceae > Taxus > Taxus chinensis. Next base: position 84,783,754 of record CM034147.1, on the reverse strand, counting down.
TGTAGAGCTCTTTTAGCTAGGTTTTGATTGAGACTCGCCGGTTCTCAATAGCTTTGATTTCTTTTCCACTTCGGCTATGATCCTTTCTTGCTCAGCTCTATTACCCTTATTCTTTTCCCTAAAGTCCTTCAACTCAACCTCGTCACTGGCAAGTAGTATGATTTTCACTTTGTCTTGATCCATGTAATGGTCGTAAGCAACCCCCATGGTTTGTGCAGCTACTCTTATGTCAGCAAGCACCTTATTGTATTCAGCCATGAGCGCGACGACCTTCAACTTGTCTTCCTTCTCTAAGTGTGTAGCTACCTCCTCTGCCGACTCCAATTCCAAAGGCTACCTTTCCATGGTGAGGATCTGAGTCAAGTCCTCTAAACACTCCAAGGAGGATGTATACTTTTGTGCGGGAGGGTTAAGGTCTGGGTGCTTCATGATAATCACTTGGGAGATGAGATCCACCTTCTTGGAAACTTCACGTACCCTATCCTTTTCCTCTTGAAGCTCCCTCTGTAGTTGAGCGTTGATTAATTTCTCAAGGATGAGGTCCTTTTTTAGCTTCACTACTTCTTCCTTCCTCTTCTCCAACAGGTCCTCCAAGACTTTAACCTTTTCATTCCTACCAAAGAGCCTAGCCTCGATTTCCACGGAGACTTTGTTGAGTGCATTACACACTTTCTCATCTAATAGTTGTTATGTGTTTACAATGGGGTTGTGCCCCTTTCCTTTAAACAACGTTAATACCACTATTTGGTTAACCTCAAACTTAGGCTCATCGAGGTGGGAGTTGAATGCCCATGATAGCATCTTCCTTGTTTACGAGTATCCACCCTCATGATCAAAGGACTGCATGGCGGTGAGCTCCTTGGTGGGCATGGTACTCTGGAAACGCATGCACAATACTTTGTTGGGGTCATCAATATAGCCCATCATTGTTCTTCCCCCTTCTATGCATTTACTTCCCATGCACATGCCCTTGGGAACAGTTCCCAAAAGAATGGGGCCTTTTGTGCTACCCACACTCTTCTCCCTCTACTCTTCTTTGAATTCACTGAGCACTAGCTCCACGTTGTGCTCCAACTCCTCTTCGACCAAGGTATTGATTATCCTTTTTGCCTCCCTTGTCACTTTCTCATTCACCTCCTCCTAAGTGAGCTTGGGCATATCTGGCTCCTTGGTACTAGCCCCTTCATTCCTTTCTTCGCTCCTTTTGCCTTCCTCCCCTTGGGTGCCCTTCCTCCTTACAAAGATGAAAGCATCATTTATATCCTTTGCTTCCTCTCCCTCTGAATCATGGACATCAATCAGCTCCTGATCCACCTCCAACTCTTCCCCTTCATCATCATCCTTTTTACCTATAGAGGCATTTGATTCATTTATATCTTTAGACCCTTGTTCCTCCGTCCCTTATTATTCTTCCTTTACAGAAAAATTCAGAGTTAGGGATGTTGTCTTCTATTCATCTGAAGGTTCTTCAGGGGATGTTGGCTTCGCAGGATTTGGTGTCTTCTCCCTGACCATCATTCTCCTCTTATTTCGGATGTAGGTACTCAGCCCTACGGTATCTACATTCTGACTCTCCACCACCCTTTGTTGTTGTTGTTATTCTTCCCTCTCCTTGCACTTTGGTGTGGGATTATTTCTTCCCATGGGGTTTTCCAGGATGGATATCTCATTCTCCACGTACGCGCCTTTTTCAAATTTCAGCCTTATACGCAGGTAGATCCTAGTAGCAGCACTCTTAGCAATTGGTAAGGTCAATGGCCTTATGATGTGCATGTCCTATGACACGTACCTTTCAACATACATGCACTTCCTCAGGTAGAACAACTTCTTTCTCATCTCCCTGTGCTCTCTGTCAAGGGTGGACAACTCTAGATTTAATTTCTTCGATTCCTTGTATTTGTTTATCCCTACTTGGAAAAATTAGGTAGTAAATGAGAAGGGGAGTTTGCACCAGGGACTCTAACTGCCATCCACCAAGATGAATCTTCCAATGTAGAAGTGTTGGTATACCACGAAATTTGCTTCTCCTTCAATCGCCATGGGGAGTTGCTTAGGAATCTACCATTCAGCCCCGAATGCGTTCCTAAAGTGTGTGTACCATTTGTCTAAGCGCACCTTGTGTACCCCTATCATTGACTCACATGTGTATTTCTAGAATCTGTCCACTGGCACAGGATCTTTAGCTGGGTACTCTCATATGAATTTATCAGATGCATCTGGCACCCCAATTTCTGAGAACACAATTGTTAACAGAATGTTTCCAAACAAGATCTTTCCTCCATTCTCCACACTGCTTATGATTTCGTCTACTATGTACTAGGAGATGTTATATACGGTGCCCTATGTGACATTCCTACAAAAATTCAACCAAGGATTGCTCACTTAGGTCCACCTCTCTTGTCCATTCAGCTTAGAGACAAGGTGAGCAGACATCTTCATCAGTGGATCTCTGATATTCGAGACGTCATAGTATCTTGATCACTTCTTATAATCCTGGGATGCAATTGTTTCTTTGATTGCCTCCTCGTCCTGAAGGTCATCTATGAGCACGTCCCCTTTATAGCTTAGGCCTATAAAGTGTGAGATCAAATGGGGAGTTAGACATATTTTGCACCCTACGAAGTATAAGAAATATTCATGTACGCACATCATTAACCATTGGTACAAGCGCTCGGGCTTCCCGAAGTATGTCAAATCAAAAAGATGGAGAAGCTCTACCTTCTCCATTTTCACCTTGACTACATCACTGTAGATTGGCATCCCATAAGGTGTTCATTTGTTTGTGGGGTGCACCAGCTCCAACGCCATTTCCTTTGTGATTATACTTGACCCGTGATTGTAGTCAATCATGGTCATCTATCTTATGTGGGACTCCCAATCTTGCCCTAGCAAAACCCCATCTGAGTATTGCATCTTTGAGTACCATTCCTCATTGGTATCCAAGGGGATTTCTTCTTCTTTCTTCTTTCCTTTTCCCTTACCCTTTCCCTTCTTGGATTGTACTATAGGTTTATCAATTGTTTTTGTGGCCATCATTTTACCCTTTGCTTTCATTCCCTGGTTACTCTCGAGTTGTCTAAGAGTTTTCCTTACACACCTTGTGCCCTATAGCACAAACCCTAATCTATGATTTTCCTCCTTCGATCATGGAACTCTTTCACAATGTTCCTCACACCCGTGAAGCACTTCTTCTCTGGTTTGTAGATCTAACGGACCAATTGTGCGTAAGTTTTTGAGATTTTCCTTCACACGAGTCATCTCTCGAAACCCTAGATTTTGAAAGAAAATCATTGTCCTTGTTTTTGCAAAAACTGAAATAATGAATTGCCCATCCTTGTATTTATAGATTTTCCTACTTTTACGCATTAAAGGCTAGGCTACCTACAACCGTACGACAATATTTAATGTGGAAATTTTCAAACAAACCCAAATTCAACACTTTTCCTTATGTGCCTAATTTTTGCGTGAAATTTTTTTCACCCACGCCCAATTATTGCGTGAAACTGCTTCCACCCGTGCCCAATCCTTGGGAAATTTTTTTTCCAACCTTCTGGCACATGCAAGTAATCCATCTTGATAGAAGACTCTTGCATGCACATGTTCCCAGTGCCAAAGGCACCTCTTCCACCCTCATGATTCTTTCTTTCTCCTACCTCGTGTTTTTACGCTTTTCCTCCTTATACGTGGATTTCCAATATAACCTTATTTTTCCAACCATCTACCTTCTTTTCTCCTAATGCATCTTTTCAATACGGCCAATTCCAATGGTTTACCAACCCAATTCTCCTGTAGAATAACTCCATGCTTTCCTTGATCAACTTACCCCACACTAAATCAATATGCGGTCCTCTGCACATTCATAAGTCAAAAAGTAATAAGGTTACCGGTGCCCAAGGCGTAAAACAAGATAGTAACACGAAAGGGAAAAAATAAGAAGGAAAAACATAAAAGGAAATTTTAAAAATAACTGGAAAAACTACCTTATTTACAAACACCAAGAAGCATTATTTACAGTAGGGCTTCATCCTACTCCCATTGAAGTGTCTAGGTAATTTTGTTCCATCCAGCGCTTATAACTGGCACGCACTCGAATCAAGGATGTATGAAATTACATAAGGACCCAACCAATGTACCTTGAACTTTCTAGGATGGCATAGAAATTTTGAATCATATAGTAATACCATCTGGCCAACCTCAAGTTGTTTGTTCTTAATGTGGCGGTCATGTCATGCCTTTTGCTTAGCTTTTTTAGTTTTTTGGCTCCATCTTTCTAGTGAGTTCACTTTTCATCCAACTTTATCAATTCATTAATTCTTTCCTCCATTGCACTTGTTCATCATCCAACCCTCCTGTGTGCGCTATACGCAGTGATTGTAGCATGAATTCAACCGGCAAAACAGGCCTCCGCGTCAGAACACCAGTTGAAATGGTGTGGCCTTGTTTAACCATTTATATGTTTTTTTGTATGCCCAAAGAACTACTGATACCTTGTCATCCCATATCCTGCCTACCCACATCACATATCTTAGTTAGCGTGTGGCTAAGGATTTTTTTGAATGCTTTTGCAGTCCCATTTGCTTGAGGGTGATAAGGGGTAGTCTTGTGATGGGCTACCATGAATTTTTCCAATAGAATCTTAATGGTTTCATTTAAGAAGTGAGTGCCCCTATCACTTGTTAAACTTAATGGGAACCCATACCTACTTATAATGTTTTTCCACAAAAATCTAGCTAGCCATGGCTGCGGTACAATCCTTAGTGGGTGCGGCCTCTGCCCACCTTGTCAGATAATTAGTGCAAGTAATAATATACCATGAGTTAGTCCTTCGCGCAGCTAGTGAGATTGGTTTGAAAAAATCTATTTCCCATTTTTCAAAAGGTTCTACATTGGCGATGGGGCGCAAGAGCATCTCATCCCTTTTTCCAGGTCTTCGCTAAGGCATTGGCAGTGGTCACAAGCCTTGCAAAACTTAATGCAATTTTGGTCAATCATCTCCCACCATAGTCTGGTGACTAGGATTTTGTGTGTGGTTGCATTCCCCCACATAGTTTCCTCCAGCAATCCCACCATAGGTCTTCTTCTATTATGGCCACACGTTCATGTTCTAATACACATTGGTGACAAAACCTCATTGCGTGACCCATTTTATAAAAATCCCCATTAATCAACATGAAGGGTATGGCGCGTATGGTTAACCTTTTCCTCTCAAGAGCATTCATCCCTTTGGGTGCCACACATTCCTTGAGAAAAAAGGCAATGTCTTCTAACTCTGAGAGTCACGTGTCTGTAACCTAAATAGTTGCACGTCAGACATGGTTTCCTCGATACTTTGCGTGCATCCTCTCCCGAATCAATCCTTGGATAAATGATATGGCCCACAATTGTTCTTTCCCAGTTTTACAACCACTTTGAATTCAAATTCCTGAGCATAAAAGTACCCAATGACATATGCACCCTTACAACACTGCTTTGTTTACTAGATACTTCAAGGATATATGGTCAATGTAGAATATAAAGGGAGTTCACCAGTAGATATTGTCTGAATTTGTGGAGCGCGTAGATCATTGACAATGCCTCGTGCTTGATCGTTGGATAATTCTATTCTGTTGGTGTCAACTTCCTACTTGTAAAACATAAGGGATGATCAACAATCCCCTCTCTTGCCTTGAGCAAGAATGGATCCTATTGTTGTACCTGAGGCATCCACGTGGACATGGAAATTTTTATCCCATGATGGGAATCATAGAATAGGTGCTGTGATAAGCCTTTATTTTAGAGAGTCAAATGCCCCTCTATTGTGCCTCTCCCAACCAAAAGGCATTCTTATGTCTGAGCAATATTTCCAAAGGGGTGGTGATCTTGGCGTATCTCTTAATGAACTTTCTATAGTACCCAGTGTGTCCAAGAAATTCATGCATGGCACTTTGGCTGCTAGGATCCCTTAACCCCACAATAACTGTAACTTTCATAGGATCCACCAATAAGACCTCTTTGCATATGATATGCCCCAACAACATTCCAAAAGGAGTTACAAAGATACATTTCTTAATGTTGAGGGAGATCCTCAACCACCGACATCTCTCAAACATCAAACTTAAGTTATCACAATGGTTCCTGACCAATCCATACACCATCCAATCATCCAAATACACTTGAAGGAACTTGTGGATAAAGTCCTTAAATGCTTGCACCACTATGCGCAAAAATACAGTGAGCGCATTCCTCAATCCAAAGGGCATGACCATGTATGCAAAGCTTCCCCACTTGGTGGTGAAAGTTGTCTTTTCTTGGTCTTCCTTAGCAATCGTTACTTGGTGATATCCTGAGAATCCATCCATAAAGGAGTAGACCTTGTCGCTCAGTACAACTCCTTCCAAAATTTCTTTAGTGAAGGGGGTGGGAAAAGGATATCTATGATACAAACAACGTTCAATTCCCTATAATCCATGTATATCATAATCCACCCATCCTTCTTTATGTTGATCACCATTGGACTTAATCCATTCTGATTCCTCCATAGCCTTAATGATACTAGATGCTATCATTTTGTCTATCTCTTCTTTGAACCATTACGTGCATGTTGGGAATTCATCTTGTAAGGCCTCTTCCTAACCGGGCACACACCATCTTTCAACTTTATCCTCATTTCCCGCAATGAATCATGGATGCCTTTCAACTCATGGTATCCATGCGGGAATAAATCCTCAAATTTAGGAAAGAGATTGATGATATTTGATACTTCATTTTCTAACCAACAGTCCCTAATGATAGCTTCCTTGGGCTCCGAGATCCGAGCCGATGTTAACTTTCTTTGTTTTGAGTGGTTCATGATATGTGTGCGCACATGAATCTGCACTGGTCAACAACTTCGTGTGTCCCAATCGAATGGTCGAAATGGTTGAGGTTCTCCATCTCCTCTCCATCAAAAATGTATACCATTTTTCTTTTCTCCTTTTTGGCACACGCACGCTCAAATTGTATGTCTTCTGGTTCCTCCTCTTCAAACCACGCTTCCAAGATAAGTCCACCAAGTTAGTTTACTAATCTATCTTTCCGCCATGGTGCAGTCCTCTAGAGTGAGGCATTTGATAGTCTGACAACGCCCCATTAACCGGTTGCATGGTACTTCGGTACTCAAATGTGTGAACCAAGTCAGCCACTAATTCTTGCAAACTTCCCATTTGGTGGCGTGTTTCAGAATGGATGTACCAAGCACGGGTGCAACCTTGTAGTGTCGAATATAGCTTGTGCACCCATAGGGAGGGTGGTAAAGTTTCTGCACGCCTTCTCCCCATGACCCTCCTCACATGCTTAGAATGTGGGAAGAGGTGGGTCCATTGCCATTGTAAACCTTGATAGCGGTGGGTATGTTAATTTTTCGAGAATTAGACAGTGAGCATAATTCTAACTTCGTTCCATTCCAACAAGTTTTCACTACGCATGGCCCACCACCTCACTTCTATGCCTATCGAAACATAACCTCAGCATACCTCATCGCTCGTCATCACTCCAGTGGGCTTCCATTTTTTCTCAAAAAGATCTCAGGGTATGCATCCCCAAAATACTTGGTTATTACCTTTCCTCCAAGGATCTGAACTATACGTGCCATTGTTACCTTGGTCACTGATTCTTTCAGATGTCATCTAATTAATTCATAAGTCCCATTCATCTAATTATCGCATGCTATACTGGTAGTATCATTGACAGATTGAGCATCATCAAATTGGATGACTCCCTTCTATAGGGTGGATGGTATTTGGATCTCTTATGGAGTGCACATATATTTTTTCCAAGACCTCCTCTCTAAGGGGTTCCAGTATAGGGGGTGGAATTCCCATTAGCAACTGGTATAATCACTCTCTCTTCCTTGTTTTCAAAGCTTATGTACCCCTTGTTAAACTGAGAGATCAACATTATTCTTATAACACCATGGGTTCCCAAGTAAAGATTAGAAATTATCTACCTCTGAAAGCACCAAGACTTCAAAATCCCCAGTGAACCTAGTCCCCTGAATGGTAATTGTCACATCCTTTAAGACACCTATGGGCATTGCCTTTATCTTATTTTCCATATACAACACATTTGAAGATGGCTGTAATGCAGGTCTTCCCATTTGATGTCAGGCATCCAGAGTGAGAACATTAACTTTCGTGCATACATCAATGAGGATGTTGCTAAGTAACCATCCATCCACTACTGCATTCAATGTAATCTCTTTGTCATAATCAAGGCTATGAGGTGGGAGGTTTACATGCAGGATTTTCCTTTCATGTTCTTCCCCGACGTGTGGCACCTTTTCTCTCAACCATGCCCCTAGCAAGGGGAATAACATTATCCTACCTCAGCAGTTTACACACCTCCTTAACCTCGTCCATGTCATCCTTTGGTGCTTCTACCGGTTCTTCTTTTCTCATCTTTTCTAGTCTATTATTTTAAGCATTGGATCTCCCCTTGTAAAATTTGAATTACGTTCTATGGTTTCCTAGTAGACTTCTTTCTGGTGAGTTGGGTTTGGATACTTCCCATGTACTACTTCTTCCCTTGAAACCAGAGGTCTCTGCCTAGGTACTTACCTTGCACGTGCGTAGACTTTACCCGTGTTGTTACCATAACAAGTCTCTAGTTCTGATTCACGTATCACACGCGGAAGCCATTATGTGCATCAGCCTTCTTAATACTCACCGTAGCAAGTGCCCTTATCCTTCCGAGTACTATGCTGACTCATATGTTCATATAACTCTGGGCACTCTTCATACTTATGTTTTTTTCCACACCATGATGCATTGTAGAATATCTATGGACAGTTCATGCTTATAATGGTCTGTGGCTCCACAATTACAACACGTCCCATGCAAGAACTCACTTCTTCCTCCGTGGTGACCATGACCATGAAATCCTCCACGAAACCCTCTTCCAAGTGCACCTCCATCTCCACGTTCTCTTCATACCCATGGTCATCTCCTTTGGAACTGCTGGCAATGCCAGTCTGGCACACACCAAGATCAATTACCTCATGAATTTGGTTAATCAATCTACAATCTTTGGTGTCATGTGTGGTTGAGGTACATATATTACAATAACAAGATACATTTTTGTGGATAGTGTGCTGTAGCAAGGGGCACCTACTTGCATCATGGTACTCGCGACATATTTCACAATTTACCACTACGGTGTGCATCGCCTTCCGAGTACATACCCCACCATTATCCTTTGTGTGTCCTTCTACATTACAATCTATGTACCACATCCCACTGTGAATCTCTAGAACTATGTTGGTAGATAATTTCTCCAGTTGCTTGGCCATGGCAGTGATCTGAGCCTTAAAAAAGGAGCTAACACTAATTTCAACACTACCAACTACCCTCAGCATGCACAAAACAACTTCCAACACTTTGCACGGGTCCGTGAATGTTTTATGAGATAAAGCCCTCCTAAAGGGTGTGATCAATCCTCTGAAAAACCACTGAGCATGTTGCGAAGGGTTGATATCATAATATATTTTAGACAGAAGGGTTTTAAAGCACACATCATATTCCCATGCATGCTCTCTGCCATGACCTACTAGGATTTCTTTGAGAGAGTATGATGCTCTTTTTTTCAAACTCAGGTATGTCAAATTCTGACAAGAATGCACTTCTCAGTACGGTATAATCCACAATAGTATGATGAGGGTCATACTTTCTATACCAACTATGCATGCGTCCTTGCAAGGTCATCACAAATTGAATCACCTTTCAATCTTGGTTCGTGATCCCCTTTGCGCGCCATAACAAGCTCACACTTATGCGCATGCTTCGTACAACATCTTCTATCCCGTTGTAATCTGGTAAGTGTAGAGACATCTTGAAAAAGACTTGAGGAGGTGGCTAAGGCCCTTGTCCTCCTGATCTAGTCCCTTAGTTTCCTCCGGTGTTTCCTCCTCCACCAAGCCCAATAGAGCCTGAGCCACTAGCTCCACCAATTCCACCTCTAGATCCTCCTGTGTTCGGTACAAGGCGTGTGTTTGTCTTGACGAATGCTCTCGTCATCCCACTAAATTGCACGCTTCGATAGTTTGTGAACTAGTACCAATCCTGGTCGTATTTCCTCCACCACTTCCTAACACCATTCCAAAACCAACTGAATATGTGCCTTGTCCAAACATTCGACCAAATACTAAAATAGTGTGTGAAGCCATAGAAGTCCCAAATGAGAAGTTGTATCTTCTAGGCACCGATCGGTTGCTTCCACTGATATCAAATGGACCAACTCTACTTTTCACTACATTTAAACAAACCAAGCACCAAGGTTTAGTCGCTAGGTGGGGTCAGATGCATGCACCAATGAATCTTCTTTCTCTACATGATGAACTCTCATCAAAAGTTGCAAGGTTATTCTCTCCCATGCTTACCAAGATGGGGTACCAAAAACTGTTTAGGTTCCACATCCTCCGTACGTGAACCTTAACTCCTTTCCACCATGTCTGGCTCCCATAACCCACTTATAATCCCACTCTATTTATCAATCTCCTTTTCACGTGCTTTAATATACTTGAGTTGTCTCTCCTCCCTTTCCTTTTCAGTTTTTAGATTAGCCATCTTTTCCCAACCTGGCTTCCTCACCAAGCACTCAGAGAGGTTTAGCTAGCCGTAGGAAATTTCTCTAAACACATCATTACCATCAATATTTTGATTGCCAGCGGAATAACACGCAGGAATGATCCTCTGGGCTCTCATAAAAACTTAAATTGAGCAACTTCTGGATAGGAATACAGTGGAAATGGTGTATTCCAGAGTGTAGCTAGCCAATACTCCCTTCCACCAATGATCTATAGCATTGGGTCCATGTTAGATCATCATCTTGCAAGTTTTGATATGTTTCTTGGGTCCAAGGGTGTGACTTATAATACCACCCCGATCTATATGCATAAGCCGAGAGCCACTCAAATAACTCTACTGGGAAACAACAGAAGAAGGTTTCGTACAACTCATGATAAAGAGTGTCTTCCACCCATCTTTGCATATCAAACTTACATCCATTACTAAATCTCTGAGTGAATCCATCCTCCATGATTTTAAACAAATCTTCAACATCTTCAAGTGTTAGGAACTCCGCCATCACTTTTTGCACAGATCATGATGTATGCCATGTTCCAATACAACTTCGAAAAGAGGGTCCCGGCAACAGAACCAAGATGTAGTCAATTTTGCACCTACCAAGAACAAGGGAACCTCATGCGTGCCGACCTATCACCCAGCAGGCGCTGGGCACTCACCTGAGGCGCACGAGAGGGAGCTGAGTCTCTCTTTTATGTGAGTCTAGTGGGAGGCATAATTCATGATTCTGACTTAGTGATTTAATAGACGTGAAGAAGCTATAGAGCTTAGGATGGCTTCTACACCCCTTCAGTCATAACAGAAACAAAGCACACAACAAAAATAATAGAACTAAGAAGTTGTAAATCCACAAATATACTTAATCATTCAAGTAAGGTCCACGATTATACAAGATCAAAAGCAGAGTAAAAATATGCAGATAATATAGAAGGAGATCTTAATGTAAACATAGTGGTAACCTTATCATATTCATTCATAATCTTGCTACAAAGTATCACAGAGAGGCAGACCATAGTCATACGCCATATCTAGATCCATACGTGTATACTCAAAAAACAAAATTCACATTTCCCATTTCCCCATTACATATTTACTAGAATCATTTACCCATTTTCATCCCATAGTTCTCGCAGTAATTTTGCAGAGCTCTGCTACCTCACTTCTATATTTATTCTTTTCCAAGGTTGTGCGTATAAATAGGCATCTGAGTTCTAACAAACTTCTTTGTAACCTCAGATCTAGCCCCAAGTGTCAAGGTGTGGGTCACCCTAGGTGCATGACTCTCCATGTCATGATTACCTTTTTGAATCTTCCTATCACAAGGTATATTCCTTTCAGGACACCCTGTCGCCAGGCTGGAACCTTATCCAAATAGAACATGTTCTTCATGTGTTCTATCCAAAAGGTCGAAAATAGCTAAGTCCCGAATTGTGCTTCACGGGTGTGTGGCCTTGGTTCTCCAAGAACCCTTTTTGAATCCTACCTTGCACGCCTTCACTTGCACGCTTCCTCTGGTTGTGTGCACCTATGCACCTTTAAGATTTGGAAGCCATATTAGGGGCCCAACATGTAGCATACAAATCCCCATAAATAATACTAGAATTGTTCTCTATTAGGTCATTCACCATCTCCCAAAATACCTCAATCATCACCTCGAAGGCTCCATATTTAGATACTGAATATATTAGCTCACCAAAAATATTTAGCCGTAGAATCTTGTATACATCCTCTAGCATTATGGTCATCTCACCGGTGGGTAGATGAAAGGTGTTGGTCACTACATCCCATCTATTGATGAGTGTGACCATGGGACTATGATCCTATCAAACTGGCTTATAGCACCTGATGCCCATGTTGTCAAAATTTCACCCCCCCCAGGGTAAATTTTGATAACATGCATCAGAGTATTCAAGTCCCAAGCAGATTGATTGATTCAGGGCCAAAAATCATGTTGCTAGAGTCCCCTAAAATATTTTCTAAGTCCCCTGTCTGAGAGGAAAGGAGAAAGCTCTGAGAAAGTGCGGAGAAGGTTGCAGAAAGCAAGTAGTTCGGGCCAGGAAAATTTATGAAAATCGGCTAAGTCCCAGTCCAGCACAAGTTGGATCAAATGGGACAAAGGTACGCGAACCGCTCGAACCGGCCGAAAGGAGACAAGTCAGCCCGAAAGCAATTAGGACAAGCGGGCCAAAAATACCCGAACCGGCCGAACCGGCCAAAAAGGGTCAAGTCAGTCCGAAGCAAAGTGGGACAAGCGGGCCAGAAATGCCCGAACTGGCCGAATCGGCCGAAATTGTCCCAAAAGGTCCAAAATCAAAATGGGACGTCCGGGACAAAAAGACCCGAAATACGTGAAGAAGCCGAAAGCCAATCAATAGGTGCCATGTGTCTTTGGCCAAATGAGGGACAAGGAAGCCCATTTCGGGCGGATCGGAGGTTTTTGTCCCAAGCAGCACTGGGACGTCCGGGACGGATGGACGCGAAATACGCGGAAGACCCGGCAGGCCCGAGAGCCATTGAGAAATTACCACGTGTCATCAAGAGAGGTCAAAAAGTCAAAGGGAAAGTTTTCGAGCGTTGATCCGAACCAATGAGAAGCTGCCATGTATCCAAGCGAAAACCCCACACAAAGGGATATGTCGTCGGGTCATCCAAACCCGACGCACAAAGGAAATCAGGTTTCATAGTCGGGAAAACACGACGGAGAAACATGACGCAAGAACATGTCGGAAGGGTTGAAAAACCTGACACCTAAGAAATGTGTCGGAGGGGTTGGAAAGGCCGACGCACAAAGAAAATCCAGGTTTCATAGTCGGGGAAACAAGTCGGAAAAGCATGGGGCGAAAACATATGTTGAGCCACCTCCCAAACCCGATGCAAATGGATAGGAGAATCCCGAACCCGAAAAGTAGGGCTGAAGACCTTTCTCATCCAATCAGAGTCATGCCACGTGTCATCCAGGTGGCAATGCGCGGGAAAATATTTTAAAATTCTGTTTTCGCCTGTTCCGTGCCCTAAATCCTCAAATCGTCATATCTTTTGATCCAGAGCTCGGATTTGCATGTTCCTTATATCAACGGAAAGCTAGTGAAATCCTCTACATGATTCTGGGATAATCTCGAGTTTTGGTGTAGTCTAGAGAGAGAAAATCGAGAAACGGCTCTGACGTGTGGTAATGACAGAAGTGACATTTCAGCGACCAGTTTTAATGCAGCAGACAGCCCGCCGTTTTGCCAGGATCCGTTGACTTATACCCTGATGAAATGATTTAAAATAGTCGACCTGATAGGTGGTTGGAGGATCCTCCATCTGACTTTCCTCTTTCTTCCTTCTCTCATTCTTCCTATATATTGTAAGGAGTGGCAAAATATAAAAGAAGGTTGTTCATTCTTTCTGCTCGGCCCTCCCTTCTTTTCTTCTCTAGGGTTGAAAATGGAGTTCGAACCTCCTCCCTTTCTCTGTAATGGAGTTCCTCTGCCTTTTACCATTAATGGAATGATGTTCTGTGCAAACCTCTGGAGCAACAAAACGTGTTTCTGTGATGCATCTGTCCATCCTCTCTCGTTTTTTCTTGTCTTCTTCTTGCCTCTCTTCATTGCAGGTGTCTGTGCATGTTTGAATGTTCATTGCAGGTCTGGAGCTGTGTTCATGGAGTTTTGGGACATTTTCTGTGTGAAATCTATCCTTGGGTTTGTGATGCTTCTGTCCATCCTTCCCAATGGCTCACCTCTCTCTGTCCCATGGCAGTTTTGATAGATGTTCAACATTCTCCTTCTCTGGTGTATCACCGTTTTAGTGTAGGCTTTTGCTGTGTTTTTCCCTTCTCTCTCTCTCTCTATCTCCTTGGCATGGTTAGATTAGGATTAGATTAGCTTGCCTGCACTGGAATAGCTTGTGGCAGGTAGTTTAGGAGCAGGAACCAGCCTTCTCTGGAGATTCCTCTCTCGGTTTTACAAGTCCCACGCTTGGAGAGAGGTTTCCATGTTGTGCAATCACACTGGATGCCTGAACATCAACCTAGAAGCCTGATGTGCGTCCAGGGGTGCTGTGATTTTGCATCAACAGTTTTGGCACGCCCGGTGGGACCTTAGAGGTCTTTCACTTCATCTTTTGCAGGTTGATGTGTTCCTGTGAAGATTTCAGCCTTTGGAGGCACTTGCAAACACATCTGGCGACTCCATCTGATCAGCAACCCATTTCTCTGAGCTTGCAGACCTTCGTTTCCATACATTTTCATCCATCTTTATTTCCATCCCTTTCATTCTTTTCCATTCCATGAAGTTGTGCAATCATGACTTCATTTCCATCATGGATTTCACATCAACAACAGCAGTATATTCCACCTCCAACACGTTTTACAAATCCTCCAGATCAGCATGCATACTCATATGAACAGAGCAGTGCCAAAGTCATTTTGGCTATAGAGCTTTCCAAGAGCAAGGGTATGCATACAATGAAGACCATCAGATCCAAGATGCTGGTCTGTTGGAGAAAATCCAAAAGATGGATGAGGGGATGGTGCAGTCCAGGGCTCAAGCAAAAATGAAAGCTTTTGGAATCAGTTATGGAGCACCCTGTCCATGGGTGGGACCTTTTCCAAGGCATTACAGCCCTCAGGAGAAGCTTGACTTCATGATTGCAATGCTGCCTTTGCTTGCATAATGGATAGCAGAAATAGAGGCCTACAGACTTGTTGTTGAACAACCTTGTCAATGGGTAAGTTCTACACCATCATCTATGTTTTTCTCTTTCCATTACTCAAGCAACATCATCTCATTTAAACTCCTCATCTGCTGTCCCAAATATTGAATCCATTTCTCCACCCCCTAGTCTTCCACCCCATCTCGATTCTTCTTTCCTTTTCCCTTCCAAACAGTCACCCCCTCCACAAGAGCTAAAAGAAATACCCCCTCCTCCAAAGAAACAAGAGGTTTCACTGCCTCCACCACCACAAAAAATTGTAAAATCAGCTGAGTTACAACCCATCCCTCCTCTTGCATTCCCAATTCCATGTGGGAAAGAAGAAATTGTAAAAATCAGTCATCAAGGACAGCAAGAGGAAGAGCCAAACAGAAAAGAAATGACAGACAGCTTGAAGGTTTGGGCTGCCAAATTTGGGATGACAAAGATCCCCTTGATGGTCAAGCCTACAGAAGAAGCTAGGGTTGGAGAACAAATGGTGGTCAGGACTGATTTTGTTGCAGCAGAAGAAGAAGATCTTGCAGCCCCAACTTGTCCTCTAGAGCAGCAGATTGAAGAGTTTGACTTGACAAACTTCATGCTGGAGAAGGAGTTCAATCAAGAGCAAGATTTCCTTCAAACATTGGAGGAAGGAGAAGCTGCTCCAAATCCAAAAGAAGAGGAGCACAATCTAGCTATGGAGGAGAAAAATGCAGATCCAAGGGCTTTGAGCACAAAGCAGGTTACAGAAGAACCTTCAGTTCTTCTTTCCACTTCATCTCTCTCAAGTTCTAGCACTGAAAAGGAGTTTGATCTCTCAAACTCAATATTGGAGAGTGAAGGAAACCATGGTGGTCAAGTTGCAGATCAAGAGGACACCATGGAGGAAGTTGAACATGAGCAGCAGGACAGCAATGAGGCAGTTTACCTGTCAGATTTGGAGGACTGTTTTGATGGAGAAGAGCCGGTTGAGTTTTCACCATTCTCTCTTTCATCATCCACATTCCAAACACAAGAGTCTGCTGTCATGAAGGAGAGCATTCATTTGCAGCAGCCTGCATCTTATAGCAGCCCTTTGGAACCAAAATTGGAAGATTTAAATCTTCCATGTTCTTCATTGGAGGAAGAGAAAGGACAGAAGAATTTCACCATTTCTTCCACATCATCCATTCAAGAGGGTCTACAAGAAGACTCCATTCTCGGAGTTGAAAATCACAGCAATGGGCATATCAAACGGATCAGACCTTGCCCAATCAGGTATTTGGCTTCATTGGAGCCAAAGGAGAAGCCACAACTAGTCATGCTTGCTTCTGAGCATGAGAATGAGCTAAAAAGTACCAAGGATCAGCTGCCATACCTCTTCAATCCAAATGCAGAGCAACTAAAAGAGGTATTGGATTTTTCAGTTGATACCTTGATGATTTGGATAGAAGACCAGCTTCTTGTTGATTTTCCATCCATCCAAACAGCCATGATCAGTGCCAAATCAATTCCATGGCTGCCAATTTTGAAGAAAGGAAGCTATTTCTCACAACCAGTTGCAGGATTTGTTTAGCTTGCCTTTGCTTCCAGTTAGAGTAGAGTAGCTAGGTTTGCTTTCAGCAGAAGAAGTGCTTGTGCACACTCTGCATGTTCCATTTGGGCATGTATGATTTTCATTTTTGTACATAGTTTTGGTGTTGCTGGTTTTACTCTTGCACAGTTCATTTCAGTGGTCTTGGTGAAGACACTCCAGGTTCAATGGGTTTCCAAGTGGCTCAGAGGGAGATTTTCAAGGTTCAGATCAGTTTTCAGGCTTGCTTATGACTCCATGCCCAATGGATTGCTTCAGGCAACTGGTCTTTTCATCTAGCAGGCAGATGACCCCCGCACTGAGTCACCAAACTGTTGTCAAAATTTCACCCCCCCCCAAGGGTAAATTTTGATAACATGCATCAAAGTATTCAAGTCCCAGGCAGATTGATTGATTCGGGGCCAAAAATCATGTTGCTAGAGTCCCCTCAAATATTTTCTAAGTCCCCTGTCTGAGAGGAAAGGAGAAAGCTCTGAGAAAGTGCGGAGAAGGTTCCAGAAAGCAAGTAGTTCGGGCCAGGAAAATTTATGAAAATCGGCTAAGTCCCAGTCCAGCACAAGTTGGTACAAATGGGACAAACCGGTACGCGAACCGCCCGAAACAACGGCCGAAATCTGGAGACAAGTCACGCCTGGACGTGAAATTCTGGGACAAGGAAAAAATGGGCTAACTGAAAGTACGCCGTGGGAACGGGCCAAAAGCGTGAACCAACCGAGAAGGAGTCAAGTCAGTGCTGAAAGCAAGGTGGGACAAGCGGGCCAGAAATGCCCGAACCGGCCGAATCGGCCGAAATTGTCCCAAAAGGTCCAAAATCAAAATGGGACGTCTGGGACAAACGGACCCGAAATACGCTGAAGAAGCCAAAGGAGCCGAAAGCCAATCAAAAGGTGCCACGTGTCTTTGGCCAAATGAGGGACAAGGAAGCCCATTTCGGGCGGATCAGAGGTTTTTGTCCCAAGCAGCACTGGGACGTCCGGGACTGATGGACGCGAAATACGCGGAAGACCTGGCAGGCCCGAGAACCATTGAGAAATTGCCACGTGTCATCAAGAGAGGTCAAAAAGTCAAAGGGCGAGTTTTCGAGCGCTGATCCGAACCAATGAGAAGCTGCCACGTATCCAAGCGAAAACCCCACACAAAGGGATATGTCGTCGGGTCGTCCAAACCCGACGCACAAAGGAAATCGGGTTTCACATTCGGGAAAACACGATAGTGAGAAACATGGCACAAGAACATGTCGGAAGGGTTGAAAAACCTGACACCTAAGAAATGTGTTGGAGGGGTTGGAAAGGCCGACGCACAAAGAAAATCCAGGTTTCATAGTTGGGGAAACAAGTCGGAAAATCATGGGGCGAAAACATATGTTGAGCCACCTCCCAAACCCGATGCAAATGGAGAGGAGAATCCCGAACCAGAAAAGTAGGGCTGAAGACATTTCTCATCCAATCAGAGTCTGCCACGTGTCATCCAAGTGGCAATGCGCGGGAAAATATTTTAAAAATCTGTTTTCACCTGTTCCGTGCCCTAAATCCTCAAATCGTCATATCTTTTGATCCAGAGCTCGGATTTGCATGTTCCTTATATCAACGGAAAGCTAGTGAAATCCTCTACATGATTCTGGGGCTAATCTCGAGTTTTGGTGCAGTCTAGAGAGAGAAAATCGAGAAACGGATCTGACGCGTGGTAATGACAGAAGTGACATTTCAACAACCAGTTTTAATGCAGCAGACAGCCCGGCCGTTTTGCCAGGATCCGTCGCTTCTACCATGATGAAATGATTTAAAATACAACCTGCTGAGGTGGTTAATGAGGACATCTTGCACTTTCCTCTTTCTTCCTTCTCTCATTCTTCCTATATATGTAAGGAGTGGCAAAATATAAAAGAGGTTGTTCATTCTTTCTGCTCGGCCCTCCCTTCTTTTCTTCTCTAGGGTTGAAAATGGAGTTCGAACCTCCTCCCTTTCTCTGTAATGGCGTTCCTGCCTTTTACCATTAATGGAATGATGTTCTGTGCAAACCTCTGGAGCAACAAAACGTGTTCTGTGATGCATCTGTCCATCCTCTCTCATTTTTGCTTGTCTTCTTCTTGCCTCTCTTCATTGCAGGTGTCTGTGCATGTTTGAATGTTCATTGCAGGTCTAGAGCTGTGTTCATGGAGTTTTGGGACATTTTTTGTGTGAAATCTATCCTTGGGTTTGTGATGCTTATGTCCATCCTTCCCAATGGCTCACCTCTCTTTGTCCCATGGCAGTTTTGATAGATGTTCAACATTCTCCTTCTCTGGTGTATCACCGTTTTAGTGTAGGCTTTTGCTGTTCTTCCCCTCTATCTCTCTCTCTCTATCTCCTTGGCATGGTTAGATTAGGATTAGATTAGCTTGCCTGCACTGGAATAGCTTGTGGCAGGTAGTTTAGGAGCAGGAACCAGCCTTCTCTGGAGATTCCTCTCTCGGTTTTACAAGTCCCCACGCTTGGAGAGAGGTTTCCATGTTGTGTAATCACACTGGATGCCTGAACATCAACCTAGAAGCCTGATGTGCGTCCAGGGGTGCTGTGATTTTACATCTAACACATACCATTCATCTCCACGAAAGCTCAAGAAGATATGTGAGTTTATTAACCATCCACATCATTTTTCGCTTTGGTAACGTTCCTCATCGCCTCATCACTGAATAATGGTGGGATACGGTCAAAACAAAACATTGTCAACTAACTTTGCGATGCCTTCGGCATTCATAACTTAGTTTCTCATCACCTATAAAATACCCGCAACTACCAATGGCCATTTCTAAATCGACCTAAAAAAACCCTCAAAAAAATCCTCATAAAAGTGGTTGACGATACTGGGAAGGATCTCGAGCCAATACACACATTCCTAATTATCCCTATGGGCAATACCAAACATGAATTCACACTTCCATCAATGCGACCTACACCCTTTTCACTTGTCTATAATAAAGAGGCTTATTTTTCCTCTCAAATTCTAAATCCCCTCTAAGCATTATGCTCTCTAGGACATGCTAACTGATGATGAATTTCATCATGGTTACCACTTAGCACATATCTGAGAGTTTATTAGGTACAAATGTCATCTTAATGCTCTGGATCACCTGTAGAAGTTTGATCCAAGCTAATTGTATCAAACGTGCTTATGAAAACCATGTTCATGAACAAACCTTCCAAGTCGATGACCTATGAATTGAAAAAAAATCAACATGTAACCAAAGAAGAAAAAATTAAACGGGGAAATATTCAGAGGACTAATTGGCTTGGACCATATATCGTAACTCATACCTATGGATTAGGTGCCTCAAATCGTTTGTCAATCCTCTACTTGATGATAAACCCGAAACTGATGCCCCTTAGACACATTGCATCTTTGACCATTCTATTGTTGACTCATTGTCCTACCTTACCCTTTGTCATACTTTACAAGCACAATCGCTTAAGATGCTAAATCCAAATCCATACACTATCCCCAA
Source organism: Taxus chinensis (assembly GCA_019776745.2). Taxonomy (NCBI): domain Eukaryota; kingdom Viridiplantae; phylum Streptophyta; class Pinopsida; order Cupressales; family Taxaceae; genus Taxus; species Taxus chinensis. Next base: position 84,763,428 of record CM034147.1, on the reverse strand, counting down.
CAATTAGAATCAAGGTTATCATGTTAGTACCTGTCACTTGTTAGGTCTCTTCAGTGAATATGTGTACCATAGCACTGCACATAACATGATTAGTTGATGGATACTGGGTTCATCTCCCTTTAGATGAGATCCCATGGTTGTTCCACCTTTCCTAGTTTGAGACATGTAGATTGGCTATCCTCCACCTTGGTCTCAGTCAAGTGACTTCAATGACCTCAGTATGGGGACCAAACTCCTAATGATTCAAACTTCTAATAAAAGATGACTCCCTCAAAATGACATCTTCCTCTCGAAAATAGATTGCTACTATATTATAGACTAGCTCCCTCAAAGGACAACTATGTGAAGTTTTAAAAAAAAAGTGAGAGAAGTACTGAAGCTTCCCACATCGTAATCATGGCTTCACGAAGACCTCAAGGAGTACACATATTCATTAAGGGGGTATAAAATTCCTGCATATATCAGTCTATCAAAACAAAATTATTTTATAGTCATGGACTTGCCCACTGTGAGCTACGACCCCTTACCCAAGGTGCCCTATCGACTAACAAAACATATAAAATATAGCTACCTCTCACCCACCTTACCATTTCCACTCTCGTTTAGCTCAATTTACTCAAGGGACATCTTGGAATACTTAGACATTTGGTGATCTTGATGACTACCTTCATCGTAGAACAGTTAATCATGGTAATGCCTTTCGGGTCTTATATTCCTCACCTCCTCCAGAGGTTATTGAGTCTACTCGGTATGATCCTACCTGGAATTAGGTGGCTTGTATTCTCCCACCTCTTATCTTTTAACCAATCTTTTTTAACGAGAATTCGATGTGTTTCTTATCACTGAGACTTGGTCCTCGACGCTTATCTTCTGGAGGTAATCCTCCCCTTTCACCATAATCACACTTCCAATACATCATTTTACCTATAATCTACCCCACACCTATTACACCTAAATGACACAACATGTCCCAAAAACCTACCAACTCATTTTCATATTCTTTTCTAGCTCATGGGAGAACTGACATCAGCCTGAGGTCCCTTTTTCGTCGAGACTATGTAGGCAGCAATCCGAGGGAATGGGGCTCGGTTAGGAGTGAATTAGCTCAGCCATTCTCTACCCTAAAACATATTCATCAGACCATGCCTAGACTTTACGTGTTTACATCACAGTTTCTTCCACTTAGGGAATTCCCCTTCTCGATAACAAAAGGTAGGAAGGTCATAGCCTCAGTACATAACAAGTTTCTTACCACAGACATACTTATTTAGTTACACCTACCATCCTTCTGACTCATCACTATGAATATATTATGACAACATTGCTGACAGTGATGACCCATAGTATCATTCATGTGCAATTAAATACCCATGGAATGGGTAACCAACCTGACTTGATTCATGCCTATAACCTGGAGGTCGATCCCATGACTAACCAAACCTAACTCAATCCATGCCTATTGTAAATCACTTAATAATGTGAGGCCACACTCCCCTTTTGAATCCCTTAACATGGGATGAAGGGTCCCCTGATTAGTTACATGTGTACCTAGCCATGCCCCCCTCCACCCCAATAATATTGAATTGGACTTAAAGGTGTGTAACCTAAATTAATGCATTGTCCTCACTATATTTCCCCCTATTTATCAGGTATCTTATATTGATAATAAGTGATCTACACATATAGTTCACAGTAAACACGTGCACTCAAGTTAACTCAACCTGAAGACCTATTCTTAGCAAGTTTCCCCATAATGTGGGTGGAGACTTACCCAAACCCTAAAAATCAGATACCTACATTCCCTCTAACCACATTCCTGCATGCTCACAAGTGAGATCCCAGTCTAATCCATTGGGATAAGTGATGAACATGAGATCCAGTTTGGTCATCAGGCAAGATCTCCCTAATTTGGTCGAGTAAAAGGTAGGGGTAGTATAACGCACACTTGACTGACGTCGGTTGTCCCTAACCATTTCCTAGGTTGAATCTGGACCGCCGTTGGTTACTCCTTTTACACCATCAAAGGTCAATAGCCTTATTTCAAACAAGGTTGACGAAGTTAGAACTATGGAAGGTATAGAAATTTGGTCCTAAGCAATACATACTAGGCTCAGGTGTAGATAATGCATCTTCAGAGTTGCTAATTCCATAGTAGAAAAGGTCACATCTAAGAATGTTGGTGCAATTTCTTGGTTTTCACACTTTGCCTTAATTTCCATGTTCCATTTTTTTCTCCAAAAACTTTCATTTGTTCTATCTGGTGGCCTGCAATTCATGTTTTCCATTTAAATGCATTGAAAGGGCCCTCATATTTCCCTAAATTGAAGAAAAATCCAAGTTTCCCCTCTGTTGTGCCTATTTTTTCATTTACATGGGTTGTGTCATTTTTTCTTTGCCCTAATCATGAAAAATTTTGAAATAAATCGAATTCAAGTTATTTGTTGCTAAAATCCTGATCCCCGGGCCTAAGCCATTGTGAAATCATGATTCATTGGATTCAAAACGGAAAAAACTGGCTTCCTTATGAATTTTTTTGATTTCTAGGGCATCCACTGCATTTTTTATGTTTTGACGGGCATATGGGTGTCATCTGCTTGTCAAAATTATCCTTGCATGTTATCGCTAACATACCAGGTTGCTATTGGCTGGAAGCGGTTGGGAAAATATTACAACTTGTCATTTTTTGATTTTTAGCAAAAGGAAAATTTTACTCTGCGGCCCCGCATTTGCTACAGTAGTATGCCTACGTGGCATGATTTGATGGGTCAGATGGACCAGTGGGTGGCAGGGGTCACTTAGAATTTTTATTCAATTTTGGAAAAATTCTCAATATCAATTTTTGACTCGAGGGCCCGTGTCTGATGCAAAGTGGACACGTTTCCATGGAGGTCAAATGGAAAAGTGGGGACTTAGAAATATTTTAAGTTTTTGGCTTCAAAATGCTAGAGGAAAATATTTTCCCGGGAGCCCGCAATGAATAGGAAGAGGACACGTGTCCCAAATTTGGCAGAGATTTGGAGCACAGAAGAAATGTTGGAAAATTTACAATTTTTGGTGAGAAATTTCAAAGCAAAAAATGAACCCGCGGAAAATTTGTAGGTGTCCCCCCACAGCCAATCAGGGGGAGACACGTAGCACTATTTAAAAGTTAAAAAGGGAAGCTTAGGCCCGCAGGAGGATTTTTTGCTCATAGAGGAATGAAGGAAAAAATGAGGGGTTGGCTCCGCAGCGAATGGAAGACTGCCACATGGTGAAGGAAGCAGGGGGCGTTCGTGCCCGCGGAGGTTCTCAAGGAAATTTTCCTTTTTTCACAAAAGGAGAAAAATTTGTTATTTTTGCCCCCAGATCTTGGTACGGTCCACCTAGGGACAAATGGCATGTCAAGGGGGCATGCGGGGAAAATTTTAAAAATTTTCCCGAGGTCAGAAAAGGTTCGAAATGCATTTTAAGGTTAGATGCCTGGTCCAATGGTATTTGGACATGTGTCCACCTTATCCAGAAGTCAAAGAAGATATTTTTGAGCCTACATGTTGAATCTCATCAAGACACTTGAGGGCAGAAATTTAAAGTTGATTTTAAATCAACAGTTGCTGAGTGTTTTCATTTCTTGTCGCCATTGGAGCTACAAGATGCTTGGAATCATCATTTTTGCACCAAATTGAATGAAATTTTATATGAAATCACATTTCCTTGACCTTCTAGATGTAATAATATCATTCATTTGAGCTATTATGGTGCCCTATAGTGATTTTAATGAAATATTTTTCTCGGCCCATGTTAAAATGTGAAAAGTGAAAAATTAAAGTTGTAGAGTTAAAAATGATTAGGGAAAAGGGTGGAAAATGATTGCAAATGCATTCTGGCATGGCGGAATGACAAAAACATGACCCTAGGATGGATAAGGATCCAAATCCATGCAATATTTTGAAATATTTGTGCATCTCCTACATTTTGCAAGCTGTTTTATAGTTTTATATCATTTTTCATCAAATGGATAGGGTTTTATAACAAATTTGATCCCTTTGGCATTTTCTTTGCTTGGGATGCAAGAATCCAAGATAACATAGCGTATATTATATAATTTGGAGGCATTTTGTAAAGTCTGTTGAGAATTTTGGAGAAAGAGAGAAGAATTTTCATGAGGAAAACTAGAAGAAGTCCATTTTCTTTTGGAGAAACTACCTGAGAGCCATTTTTTATTCCTGTTTGCATCAAATGTTCATCATGTTGAGTCAGTTTCAGTTGTAAAGCCATCATCAAGCTTTGAGATTGTCTAAATAACATTCCCTTGCTGATATATTTGATCAAATTCTTCGATTAACTGGTTTTATCTCTTGGCAAAGCTTGCATACACTTGTATTTCAGTATGTTTTCAATTTGTGCTTCATGCTCATGTTGTAATCTTGTGTTTGGGATCTTTATTGGTCATACATTGTCTCATTTCTTATAGAGGGTTTGAAGGCATTTGCAATCTTCCATTCAGAAGAGCATTCATTTGAGTGAAGATAAACAGATTTAAATTCATCTTACCTTTCTTGTAAATTGAGGGTGTTTGTAAACCTTTGGGTGTACCTTAGGGAATTATCTACCAAGGGTTTCTAAATGCTTCATTGATATTTTTCTTCAAGCCTTTATGGTAGGTTATCAAAGTTTGTATGGAATAGTGCAGATTTGGGCATCCATGTGTGCACACATCCTAGTTGAAAGAGCACTTCACATTCATTAAAAAATCTCTGATGTTTAGGTGTTGTAATTCATTTGCAAAGCTTCCCAAAGAAGGTGATTATTTCTAGCTACTCTTGTCCCAACATCTCTCATCAGAATTTCATTTTAAACTAACTCATCCTACCTACAATACCCCTGTATTTGCATTGTGTGTCCACAAAATAATTCAATCCTTTCACTAAAATGCACAAAGTTGATCAGGGTTTTATCATGTCTTTAGCAACTCTAACTTTGTTTTTAATACATTTCCATCATTTAGTACTGAAAACTCCTTTGATTTTGGATAATGAATACTTGATCATGTTTTAACAAAGCCTCTTCCATATCATATGCAAAACACAAGGATATCTACATCTCCTTACCATATAAGGGCTGCAATATAGGTTCTCTTACCTTGGTTGATAGGCACAACCTAAAATAGTGAGGGTTAGATCAAAACCCTCTTGAAGGTGCTATCCACTCCCTCAATTCTTGAATGCAAACAAGCAGATAGGTGTGCTTTCTTGGCTACAAATGACATACAAAACATCTATCTATCCTTGAGTGTCTTGTGCAAATTTATGATGTTGTTCAAGTTGTGAAGGAGAGTAAAATTGGATACCAACACCCAAGTGGCACCACTGCTAGGGACTTATTGGAATTTCTATGTGGTTTTGAAGTGTTTGAAAGGTTTGAGCATTTGTGTGATTAAGTATTTGAGCTATTACATTCTTGAGATATCATTTCATATTTCAAATCTACATGTTTTGGGTAAAAAAGATTTCAAACTCAGCTTGCTCTTCTCATTTACCAGCAGTTTATATGGTTTGGATGCATTGTTTTTGGTTGAATTAAGAAATAGAAGATCTGATTTGTAAATCCTTGAAAATTTTATAGTCATAGCATACATTTGATAGAATATTTTAGTGTTTTCTTGCACAACTAAGGTGAAAATCCTTAGTGGAAACTCCATGCTATTTGGATCTTGAAATACCAGTTGTCTTACACATTTTTGTCATTTGAAACTTGTTGTTTAAATCTGTTAAGCTAGAGGGAAGGAGATCCCTCTTCATCAAAGACTCTTGTAAGAAGTTGCTCACCAAATCAAGAAGCTTAAAACTAGAAGGAAGAAGAGTGTGGAAAGTGATTGGTGATTTGGTTGCAAGGAAAGAGATCCCCATAGTTGAATTTGAAGGAGAGCAGCCTGTTATTGAATATTATAATTCATCTTCAAGTAGATCTGATTTAGGCAATCTTCTTGCTGATTTTCATTTTCCATCAGGCGAGGGACCTTCTTCTGTATTTAAAAAACTTGCTCCTAAATCTGCTCTTGTGGTTTCTAAGTTTGTTAAAGTTTATCAAGAGAGAGAGCCTTTGCGAGGTTATCATTTTAAAGATCACTCATCTATTCCAATCAGACCCATTACTACTCCCAACCAGTTTGTTTCACCTCTAAGATCACCCCCACCAAACAATATGGCTCAGCCTAGACCTCCATTTTTTGTTAACACATTTGGTCCTATAAATTTTGGAGGAATGGATGGTTATCCAAATGTTGTCCCACAAGATGTGAGAAATAGGTTACCAAAATTCCAAGGTAACAATGCCATTACCAGTGATCAGCATCTCAAACTGTTTGATAATATGATGGAAGATTTTGAGATAGAATTTGAGGATGTGTATATCGAGTTGTTTATCCATACACTTAAGGAAAACGCTAGGGATTGGTACAAGGATCTACCTGATAACTCTATTGATTCATGGACTGAGATGAAAAATGCATTTAGATTGCAGTATGGTGATAGGACTGATCCTAGATTTCTTTTGTCCAAATTTGAAAATATCAAGAAGAACCTGAATGAGATAGTCTATGAATTCAATAAAACATTGAGAAGGTTTCCTGTCATTTTGAGGCCTTGTCATGAATATTGCTTGATCAAATATGCAGATGCATTTGATAAAAAGGCAGCCTATTACTTGAGAGACAAAAATCCTACAAAATTGAGGCAAGCTTTCACTATGGCACTCCAAATTGAAAATAATATTAAAGTTGTTGGTAAACCACTTAAGAGAGATGGTGTGAATCTGATCAACCCTAAGAAACCTCAAGCTAGCAAGGGTGCTGATTTAGAAGATGTTGTTAAGACTTTGGCAGGGGTTGTCAAAGAAGTTTCTTACAAATTAGCCTGAGCGGAGAAAGGAATTGGGAAAATTTCACAAGGACAGCAAAGAACTCAAAACCATGATAGATTTGTCAATCATCCTAGGGGTGATCAAAGACAACATGATAGAGGTAAAGGGCCTATTGGATCTGCAAATAGACAATCCCAAGCACGTGAAAATATAGTGGTGTTTGACCCTCTGACTGCAAGAGTTGCTATTGTTCAAGAAATTGCTGATATGTATTGGTGTGATAGATGTTTTCTTCCTCATCCTCCATGTGAAATGGACGAGCAAGATATTGATGATGATGATCAGAATGAAATGGATGATGACATTTGTATGGTGGGCAGCTCTTGAAGCTCACAACAAGAAGCAACATCAACAGATGTGATAAGTGCAAGGATTGTTGCAACCTTTTGGGATTGCATAAAGAGGGTACCATTTCTTTCTCTTCCTCAAACTCATGATGTAGATGTAGTTCATGCCTTTGAAATTCTTAATAATGACTTTGAATATCTAAGGGCTTTAATGATCAAGAAGTATGATGGTAGTATTCCTTCGAAGGAAGATAGACAATTGTTAATGAATGTTGTGGTTGGTCAAGAGAAAGAGTACAATACTAGAAGTAAATTTCTTAGAGGATTTGGTCCTCAAGCCAAGCCAAAGACACCCTTAATCACAAGCATTCCCAAAGACAATCCTAGAAAATAAACAATTTCCAAGAACCCTGTTGTCCCATGCAAAAATATCAGTCCTCTTCATGCCCAGGTTGCCAAGAATACTTCTCCATCTGATGAACCTTCTTGTTTCCCTTCCAATGTTATTTTACCAAAGAATGTTCCATATGATATAGCCTAGGTTTTGAGCCAAATTAAAGTGAGTATTCCAATTATTGAATTGCTTAGAATTCCTAAGCATAAGAAGAGAGCATTTGAGTACTTGGGATTGAAAGAAGAAAAGATTACCCCAAGCAGAAATGTAAATGTTGTTAAGAATCCTATTCAAAGAATTGCTAGCCTTGGAACACCATCACCAATGGAATATTTTGGAGAGGCACCTGAATTATATTTGGGGACATCCTCGGTTGATTCCCAATTGAATGTTGATCCATTCTTCACAACTTTTCTCATAAAAGATAGGTCGATTCACAATTACATGTTTGATTCCGGTGCATCTTGTAATGTCATGTCTCTAGAAGTCATGAATGAGTTTCATATCAAGGTGATAACAGCATATGGGAAGTGTAAGTTGTTGGTTGTGTGAAGGGTTTAGTAGTGCAACTTGTAGCATATCTGGGTAAGGATTTAAAACTTGATGTTGTTATTGTTGATTTCCCTGCCAAATGGGGTATGCTTTTTTCAAGAAAGTGGGCTACGAGTGTTGGTGGTATAGTTCAAATGGACTTGTCCTATGCCACCATTCCTATTGAGGACAACCTTTTCAAGCTCTATGGTGAGAAGAATATGTTACACTTGATTGAAGATCCTAGCAATGCTTCTTATGAAGTGTTGTTTGTTGATGTAGATGTTGATAACTTCATTGGTTTTGCTGATGGAAAGGAGAACAAGATGGACAAATCCTATTGTCCTTGTATGGTGGGTTCTCCATGAACATTGTTATTTTATGGAGCTTGCTCCAAGTTTGGGAATGGTGCTAGTATAGTGTTGGTTTCTCCAAGTTTAGAAGAGTTTCCTTTTTCCTTCAAGCTCAATTTTGAATGCACTAATATTATATCTGAATATGAAGCATTGTTGTTAGAGTTAAGGATTGCATGGAAATATGGAGTGAAGGATATTGTTGCTAAGGGAGATTCAGAGTTGGTGGTGAAGCAAGTAAGGAAGATGTATGCCACAAAAAATTATTGTATGAAGCAATATAAGAATGTTGTATGGGACTTGATTAAAATGTTTGATTCCTTTAACATTGTTTATCATGATAAGAATCTTAATGTTGCTATTGATAATTTGGCCGTCCTTGGCTCTAGATTTGACAATTGCACTGTTTCACCCTGTTGTGAATATGACATTGAAGTACTAACAAGGCCAGTTGTCCTAGATAATGTAAAACATTGGAATATTTTTGATGATGATGCACAAATCTTGAGGTTCTTACAATGCTAAGATGATTTTACTGGTCAAAACATTGATTGCGAACCAATGGTGTGCATGAATGAAGGTAAAGAAACCTTTTTTGACAAGGATATAATACAATTGAAGACAAACACCATTCCTAAAGGCCTTGTGGCACTTGAATCCAACTTTAGCAATGTTGATTGTATCATTAATAGAAACTTGTTTGCTTTAAGGGATGTGGAAGAGCACAACTTGGGAACCAAGGACAAACCAAGGAAGATTTGGTTGGGCAGCCATCTCAGCAAAGAAGAAAAATAGTCATATGCCCAACTTTTCAAGAAATATCAAGATTGTCTTACTTGGTCTTATTCAGAGCTAAAGGCATATAGGGAAGGTTTGTTCCAACATGAGATTCCTCTTGAGGAAAAAGCTAAGCCATTTAGACAAAGACAAAGGCCCATTAATCCACTTCTATTCATGAATATGCAAGAGGAGTTGAAGAAATTAAGAGATGGTGGCATCATTCATCCTACTAGATACTCTTCTTGGGTTGCCAACCTTGTGGCAGTTAGGAAAAAGAATGGTGATATCAGATTTTGTGTGGATTTTATGAATCTAAACAAAGCATCTATGATGGAAAACTACCCATTGCCAAACATGGATAATATATTGCAGCTTATAACAAGGTCAGAGATGCTTTCTACCTTGGATGGTTTCTCCGGATACAACCAAGTAGTTGTCAAAGAATCAGAAAGATTAAAGACAACCTTCACTACTCCTTGGGGGACTTATTTTTTTGTGAGGATGCCCTTTGGATTGATGAAGGCTAGTGCCACTTTTTAGAGGGCAATGGATGTTGCCTTTTCTGGTTATATCAATGAATTCATAGCAGTTTACCAAGATGATGTGACTATTTTTTCAAGGCAGCGAGGAGATCATTTGTAACACTTAGAAAAAATGTTGATCAGATATAGAGAGTATGGAATTTCCCTTAACCCAAAGAAGTGTCATTTTGGCGTGCAAAAGGCCAAGTTTCTAGGACATATTGTGTCCAAGGAAGGTGTTATGATAGACCTAGAGAGAGTAGAAGCAATTATCAAAGTGCCCATTCCAAGAACCAAGAAAGGTATTCAATATTTTTTTGGCCAAATCAATTTCATTATAAGGTTTGTTTCTAATTTTTCTGAGATAACTCTCCCAATCACAAGCATGCTAAGAAAGGATAAAGTTATTAAGTGGGAAGAGGCTATCATCCAAGCTTTTGAAGGAATAAAGGATGCACTCAAGCATGTACCCTTTTTGGCAGCTCCAAAGTATAAGATGCCTTTCCAAATCTTCTCTTTTACATCTGAATTTACTATTGCTTCGTTTTTGTTACAAATGGATGAAAGGGGAGATGAGAGGCCTATTGCTTTCTTTAGCAAGGCTTTACAAGTAGCTGAACTGAAGTACATAATTATGGAGAAACAATATTTTGCATTGGTGAAGGCAACAAATATTTTTAGATCTTACATCTTGAGTTCAAAGGTTGTTGCCTATGTCCCTCATACAATGGTCAAAGACATCTTATCTGACATGGAAATATCAAGCAAGAGATGTAGGTGGGTTAACAAACTTCAGGAATATGACATGGACATTCAAACTACAAAGCTGGTAAGAGGAACTTGGGTCTTACCAAGCTCATGGTTCAGAGTAATTTGCCAAATGTAGAAGTGAATCAGCTAGAGGAAGAAAGGGCAAATCTACTTGACAAATTGATAAATTCTAATTAGTACAAGGATGTGATCTTCTACCTCAAGCATCTATGCTGTCCTAGTCACTTGAACAAAAATCAGAAAAGAGCCCTCAAGCTAGCTTCTCAAAAATATATCATAATAGACCTTGGGCTGGCTTGGAAGAACCCTAAAGGTATCCTCTGTAAATGCATAACTGAAGATCAAGTTCCCAATTTGATTGCTGATTTCCATGGGGGAGTTTTTGGAGGACATTTTTTTGGTAGAGTGACATCACACAAGATTTTAAGAGCTGGTTATTAGTGGCCAACTCTTTTTAAAGATGCAAACCAGCTAGTTAGAAGATGTTATAGTTGCCATCATTTCTCAGGAAGATTAAGGGCTTTAAGTTCCCTTCCTTTGCAGCCTATATCAGTTGAAGTCCCTTTCAAAGAATGGGGAATGGACTTTGTATGTGAGATTTCAAATCCTTCTAGTGTTGGTCATAAATGGATCCCTATTGCAACTGATTATTTCACAAAGTGGGTTGAGGCCATTCCATCTAGAAAGGCAACACACCAAGTGGTAATGGATTTCTTACTAAATCATATCATTTGTAGGTTTAGAGTGCCAGTTAAGATTGTATATGATAATGCTATGTGTTTTAAAGTTAAGCCTTTGATGGAAATGTGTAATGAATATGGGATAAATCTGACTTATGCTTCAAATTACAATCCACAAGGGAATGGGAAAGTTGAATCAAGTAACAAGAACTTGCTCAAGATCATTAGAAGGACTTTGGAAATCAACAAAAAGAAGTGGGGAGAGCAATTTAAATTTACAGTATGGGCAGATAGAATCACTCCAAAAAGAGCAACTAGTCAAAGCCCATTTGAATTGGTCTATGGAACACAAACATTGCTGCCCTTACACTTGCAATACTCCACATTTCAGTTTTCCCAGTAGTTAGAGGATCAAGAACATGGTCCATATGAATCAAGGATCAATCAAATCATTGAGTTGGATTAAGAAAGAAGAGCCTCTCATCAAATACATGTCATATTTAAGGATAAGTTGAAGAAGTTGTTTGACAAGAAGGTCAATCCTAGAGCCTTCAATGTTGGAGATTTGATCTTGCTATGGGATACTAGGCATGAAGATAAGGGAAAGCATGGAAATTTTGATGCCCTAGGGATGGGCCCTTATGCCATTGACATCAAAATTAGAGAGCATACATTCTTTCTCAAGGATTTGGATGGGGATTTGCTGGAGCTAATGGTAGACATTTAAAACACTTTTTGGATTAAATCCCCAAAGGAGGTATGCACAAGTTGTACATTTTATATAGCCCTTTTTTTTTTGTCTTTTCTTTGTTCTTATTGTTGTTGGCTTGTGGTTTTCCCTTTTTTCCTTGGCAGCCATTGTTGGTCTGAGTTTCTCAGTCCTTTTTGGTGAAAATTCTGGTTTTTTTGGGATGCAAATGTGTTTTGACTCCTTGCCCAATGGATTTTTGGCACTTGGTCTACGTTTTGATCTTATGTCACTCACAGGGAGTGCCCATCCCCAAGCAGGAGCCAATGTTGGTGCAATTTCTGGGTTTGCACGCTTTGCCTTAATTTCATGTTCCATTTTTTTCTCCAAAAACGTTCATTTGTTCTATCTGGTGGCCTGCAATTCATGTTTTCCATTTGAATGCATTGAAAGGGCCCTCATATTGCCCTAAATTGAAGCAAAATCCAAGTTTCCCCTCTGTTGTGCCTATTTTTTCATTTACATGGGTTGTGTCATTTTTTCCTTGCCCTAATCGTGAAAAAATTTGAAATAGATCGAATTCAAGTTATTTGTTGCTAAAATCCTAATCCCTAGGCCTAAACCATTGTGAAATCATGATTCATTGGATTTAAAATGGAAAAAGCTACCTTATGAATTTTTTTGATTTCTAGGGCATCCACTGCATTTTTTACGTTTTGATGGGCATACGGGTGTCATCTTCCTGTCAAAATTACCCTTGCATGTTATCGCTAATGTGTCAGGTTGCTATTGGCCGAGAGCAGTCAGGAAAATATTACAACTTGTCATTTTTTGAATTTTAGCAAAAGGAAAATTTTACTCTACGGCCCCGCATTTGCTATAGTAGTATGCCTACGTGGCATGTTTTGATGGGTCAAATGGACCGGTAGGTGGTGGGGGTCACTTAGAATTTTTCTTCAATTTTGGAAAAATTCTCAATGTCAATTTTTGACTCAAGGGCCCACACCCAATGGGAAGTGGACACGTGTCTAGGGAGGTCAAATGGAAAAGTGGGGACGTCGAAAAATTTGAATTTTTTGGCTTCAAAATGCTAGAGGAAAATATTTTCCTGGGAGCCCGCAATGAATAGGAAGAGGACACATGTCCCAGATTTGGCACAGATTTGGAGCGTGGAAGAAATGTTGGAAAATTTACAATTTTTAGCGAGAAATTTCAACGGGAAAAATGAACCTGCGGAAAATTTGGAGGTGTCCCCCCACAGCCAATTAGGGGGAGACATGTGGCAATGTTCAAAAGTTAAAAAGGGAAGCTCAGGTCCACGGGAGGATTTTGTGCTCGCGGAGGAATGAAGGAAAAAATGAGGGGTTAGCTCCGTAGTGAATGGGAGACCGCCACGTGGTGGAGGAAGCAGTGGGCATTCAAGCCCATGGAGGTTCTCAAGGAAATTTTCCTTTTTTCATAAAAGGAGAAAAAAAAAAATATTTTGGCCGTACAGATCTTGGTAGGGTCCACCTAGGGGACACATGGCGTGTCCAGGGGGCATGCGGGGAAAATTTTAAAAAATTTCCCAATGTCAGAAAAGGTTCAAAATGCATTTTTAAGGTTGGATGCCCAATCCAATGGTATTTGGACACGTGTCCACCTTATCCAAAAGTCAAAGAAGATATTTTTGAGCCTACATGTCGAATCTCATCAAGACACGTGGAGGACAGAAGTTTAAAGTTGATTTTAAATCAACGGTTGCTGAGTGTTTTCGTTTCTTGTCACCATTGGAGCTCCAAGATGCTTGGAATCATCATTTTTGAACTAAACTGCATGAAATTTTATATGAAATCACATCCCCTCGACATTTTGGATGTAATGTCATTGTAAATTTGGGCTATTTCGGTTCCTTGTAGTGATTTTCATGAAATATTTTTCTCGGCCCGTGTAAAAATGTGAAAAGTGAAAAATTAAAGTTGCAGAGTAAAAAATGATGAGGGAAAAGGGTGGAAAATGATTGCAAATGCATGTTGGCATGGTGGAATGACCAAAATGTGACCCTATGATGGATAAGGATCTGAATCCATGTAATATTTTAAAATATTTGTGCATCTCCTGGCATTTTGCGAGCTATTTTACAGTTTTATATCATTTTTCATCAAATGGATAGGGTTTTTGTAACAAATTTGATCCCTTTGGCATTTTTCTTTTCTTGGGATGCAAGGATCCAAGCTTGGCATAGGGTATATTATGTAATTTGGAGGCATTTTGTAAGGTTTGTTGAGAATTTTTGGAGAAAGAGAGAAGAATTTTCACGAGGAAAACTACAAGTGTTCCATTTTCTTCTGGAGAAACTACCTAAGGGCCATTTTTTATTCATGTTTGCATCAAATGTTTCATCATGTTGAGTTGGTTTCAGTTGTAAAGCCATCAAAAAGCTTTGAGATTGTCTAAATAACATTCCCTTGCTGATATATTTGATCAAATTCTTGGATTAACTGGTTTTATCTCTTAGCAAAGCTTGCATACACTTGTATTTCACTATGTTTTCAATTTGTGTTTCATGCTCATGTTGCAATCTTGTGTTTGAGATATTTATGGGTCATACATGGTCTCATTTCTTGTAGAGGGTTTGAAGGCATCTGCAATCTTCCATTCAGAAGAGCATTCATTTGAGTGAAGATAAACAGATTTAAATTCATCTTACCTTCCTTGTAAATTGAGGGTGTTTGTAAACCTTTGGGTGTACCTTAGGTCATGATCTAACAAGGGTTTCTAAATGCTTCATTGATATTTTTCTTCAAGCCTTTGTGGCAGGTTATCAAATTTTGTATGGAATAGTGTAGATTTGGGCATCCATGTGTGCACACATCTTGGTTGAAAGAGCACTTCAAATTCATTGAAACATCTCTGTTGTTTAGGTGTTGTAATTCATTTGCAAAGCTTCCCAAAGAAGGTGATGATTTCTATCTACTCTTGTCCCAACATCTCTCATCATAATTTCATTTTAAACTAACTCATCCTACCTACAATACCCCTACATTTACATTGTGTGTCCACAAAAGAATTCAATCCTTTCACAAAAATGCACAAAGTTGATCAGGGTTTTATCATGTCTTTAGCATCTCTAGCTTTGTTTTGAAAACATTTCCATCATTTAGTAGTGAAAACTCCTTTGATTTTTGGATAATGGATACTTGATCATGTTTTCACAAAGCCTCTTCCATATCATATGCAAAAACACAAGGATATCTCCATCTCCTTACCATATAAGGGCTGCAATATAGGTTCTCTTTGCCTTGGTTGATAGGCACAACCTAAAATAGTGAGGGTTAGATCAAAACCCTCTTGAAGGTGCTATCCACTCCCTCAATTCTTGAATGCAAACAAGTAGATAGGTGTGCTTCCCCGGCTACAAATGACATACAAAACATCTATCTATCCTTGAGTGTCTTGTGCAAATTTATGATGTTGTTCAAGTTGTGAAGGAGAGTAAAATTGGATATTAACATGGAATAAACATCACGACATTAGGCAAGGTAAGTTCATTGGGATGAATAACATAGGTAGTATCATCACAAGTGCACAACTTCAAATATCACAAAAGGCAAGTGTTGGTTAGGAAAGGCCATAGGTAAGGCCATGTTAGGGGAAAAAATATGCCCCAAATGATGGTGATGTCAGGTGGGAGGTTATAAGAACATTAGGATAATGGATAAGCGTAAGGTCAATTATGGAGTGGGTGGAAAAATGTGGCGAGCAAGAAGATTTAGTGCAGGATTGGGAAATGGGGTGAAAGGATAACCGATATCGGTTATGTAAAACCAACATCGGCTAAAGGTAAATGATCATGGTAAACTAGGGCACTTGACTGATTTCGGTCAAGAAAACCTGGTGTTGATCAGGTCGCGGGTGTGGTAAAAAATTAAAAATCCCTATAATACAAATTTATTTTCACCTATTGACCAGGATAAAATGAGAGAGTGAAGAGTGTTTTACATTTTTAATGGAGAAAGAGACAAGAATTATACTCAACTGAATTGGTGAGGAATCATTGGTCAATTTGATTAAGTTTTCCAAGCCCACGAGATCAAGATGAGTGATTCAATTGGTGAAGAGTGAGGGGTTTGATTCAAACATGGAAATAATAGGAGGAGGTGTGGGAGGGGCTCTTGCACCCATCCCATAAATTCAAACATGATGATGAAATAATGTAGAGGTAGGAGTCAATATTTTATGATTGTTTTTAATGAAATTTTAGGTAAAAATGAAATGAATGAAAAAAATAGGGTGGGGAATTAAAAGTTCAAAATGTAGTGAAAAAATTAAAATTGTTGGCAAGGGGTGGGGGGATATAGTTTAATTAGGTGTAAAATGGAAACGGGTGGGGATTGGGTAGCTTTTAGCTAGTTTTAGGTTGCTTTTTTATTATTATTTTGTTTATTTTTTGGAAAATTCAGGATGTGGGGTTTCGGCCATGGAGTCGGACTAGAGAGCGACGTCAGTCAGGTCTCAACCAATATTCGTTTGACATGCCAATGTCGGTAGGGAAATCAGTCTACTGACATCGATTGAGGGTGACTGGTATCAGTCAAGGTGACGGATGTCATTCATAGGGAAAAGTGACCGGGTCCAAATGGGTTAAAAATCAAATGGGAGGGTACATGGGAAAAGAATGAAGGAAACTTAGATGGATGAGGTATAGAATTAGGTGGGTTTGCGTAAATGTAGGTAAAGGTAGGTGGGTAATAGGTGATGAAATTAGTATGGGAACATATTAGGTTGGATTATAATGAATAATAGGTTAGGCAGGTAGTTTAGGTAATATATAGGTAGGTAAACAAATGTGAGTATGTGGTGTAGGTAGGGGTGAGTTAATTACTTTTGAAGAAATAAGAAAAAGTAGTTCAGTACTTGACATTGTTAAGTTTTATGAATGCAGGCACGAAAACAGCTTGCAATGCATGATAGAAAATCACAATTGTTGGCAGATATCAGACCCACCATCATAGTGGATGAGTGGGACCACATATAAGATGTCGGTCTTAGTTCCATCAGGAGATATAGACGAATTGTTAGGGATAACAACACGATGGTCGCTCTCATTGATAGATGGGATTATATGACCAATACTGTAACATTCCCATTTTAGGACTTTAGGAACAAGGATATATATATATATATAATGTTATTTTTTCTAAATCAACATAATTTAGAACACACATTCCAATGTCAAACTATCTCATTATAGAAAACCATATGCAGTTGTAAATGGCTTGGTGAAACAATGATCTCTCGGTTTATGACTTAATGATGTGTATACAATGTATACTTGGTTCCTTTGCACTCTTAGGAATACCCAAGTGTTCTTCTTAGTAGGCCTATCTCAATATCTGTTACTGATATTCATCTGAAATCCGCTTCTTAAACTAGGTGACATAGGACAACACAACTAACAACTTGCAATACTTTGGCCAAAGTTTTTAAGCATGTTTATCATGTTTAAATTCCTTGATGGAATACTCATCAAATGGAATAATTCACTCACCACACTTGCTCTATTATCTAGAGTGGTCTTTCCTAACTCTTGTCAGTCCAATATGATTCAAGATTCCATACTAGATAAGGGAAGCAACATGCACTAGTGTCAAAGACTACTCATGGTGACTAATGGTACATAGACACACTCAATCAATGTGAGTTGATTGGTTGTGTCTATGTGTCTATTTTTCCGAAGTCAATAGGAGTTGACCTCGACACTAGTTCATGTTCCTATTCCTTCATAGGATAAAACTGTGATCCAGTCTTAACTTTGTGATAATCAATTTAAACAAACTAAGTGGGGTATTGATACATATCAACTGCATCATAGTATCCTTTAATGACCCATGTCATTACGAAGGTACTACACTGTAGTTGATGTGTAGCAACATCCAATTGAGTTTCCTCAAATGGACTAACTCAACTAAGATTACAAGTTTATTAACACATTAATAACTTCATTAAATATTAATTACCGTAACGCCTAAGGATTTCACTAGTTTATTTAACCTATAAGGTTGCAAGTTGAAGTTACACATGAGGCATGTATGTAGGTAAAATTTTCTTCCTAACCACTCAGTTACATGTTTAAGTTTATCATTTAAACAAAAAAAATTGTATCATGTAATGACATAATAAATCTTATTGTTATGAAAGTGTGTTATTAGTTCCTTACTTATCTCAGCCCAACTTAAATAAGTTCCTTATAAACCCTTTTTATTTTAGAATTCATAGAGATAAAGAATAAATTATATTTTAAATTATTTCAAGAATTCTAGCTTATGATTATGGAAATATGTCAAAGAAAGTATATGCACCCATTTACTTACATCATTCCTAATAGTTTAAACAAGCCTTCAAATTATTCCTCAATTATTGAGATCAAGGGAATTGTCCCTTTTTTACTATGTCATGGAATAATGTCCATTTATGAAAATTGTTTTCATATGTTCTAAATACATCCATAATTCACACACACACACACACACACACACACACACACACACACACACACACACACACACACACAAATCAATCATAGATATTTTATGTTGTTTATAGATCTAGTTATTCAATTTATTAGTTGCATCTCTTTCATTTGAGAACCACCAACTAAGGTTTCATATTCACAACTCATATTGTTTATAACATAAGAACTATTAAGCTCCAATATCATATCTCTAAAAATACATATTCTTATCTCCTTCATTTAAGATATTACTTCATAATACATTCTAATTCATGACAAGAAGGTGTTACATTATAGTATTATTTAGCAATCAACACATATTTTTATTCATTAAGAAGGAGTGATACATTCACTGAATTCATAAGCATTTCATAAATTACAAATCATCAAAACAAAAGTACAAAACTAGTTTTATTACAACTCTCTTTTCCGATATGTACATCTCAATTAATGACGCCACATATCATCATAATAAAGATACAGTTTCTTTAATAAAACAAATGTAACTTTATATATGTATTTCTCCTTTCATATTTTACGAAATCCATCTACAAAATTGTTAGCATGGGTCAGTTCATTGAACTGAGAATGATAAGCACTATAACATTAAGCCGTTATGCTTTTAACTAACTGTTCCATAAAAATAACTTTGTTGTTTATGAAACAGTCCTGAAAACACAACCAATAATAATAGAAAGACTTTTCCATAAAAGAATACAATCCAAGAAGAAGAGAGAGATGTTTTAAAGTTTCTAATTCTAGGTAAGGATTAGGTAATCAGCCTATCAACCCTATCTTTTCATGAATAGAATCTTTATAACATACTGAAAATAAAACAACAATGTTAAAGGGAAATTCATATTTCATCCTAACTTTACCTTATCATTCAATTTCCAAATTAAGGTGCCTCATTTACCAGTTCTAACTTTTGAAAAGTAATTCTAGATATACAAATCTACCTTCTAGAATACGTATACAGTTTTTCTACTTCAAGTAAACATTGAAATTTATACACGAAGAAATAATAGTCAGCAAAGAATTATATTCCTATCTAAAATCACAACTAAAGCAGGCTCAACAAGAGTCTACATTAGATTGATTAAAGTTTAATTTCAATGCTCCAAATAAGGAAGACATAATCAATAAAATCAATAAGATAACTCATAGAAGAACTACTCTAAAAGACCTAAGTGGGTTCATATCAAGTCTAGCTCAAAGGATCAGTCATAATTTCCCCCCTGCAGTCCCAATAATTACACACTTAAAGCATTCATAAAACAAAAGAAGAACAAGCTACCAATCAGAGTCACTCAAGTTTCTACCAACCACTAACAAGTCCAAAAAGGGTAGAATGATAAAATTTTAGAACCAAACTAAAATAATATCATTCCTTATCCTATGCTATATTTCACCCTTAGGAATGATTACAAGGATAAAGTGTGATTAACATTCCATAATGAATAAAGAAACTTCAACCATGTCCTCAAAAGAATCTTCAACAACACATTCTAAATGATATCAAAGTATCTTAAGAATTCTAGCCAATATATCAGTTAAAGATAAGGACATAGTTAAAAATTTAACAGATTCAGTTTCCTAAACCATTATTGGAATAACTCCAAAAAAGAAAATAGTAAATCAACAAAACCTCCCTTTAAACAAAATCTATGGAGCATTAAATCATGACAAGGAGGGAGCCTCAATCATTTCTCATTTCATGACTATTCAGTCACTCCATGCTAACATTGACAAATAAAAAAGGGAATGGATCACTTAAAGAGAAGAACAAGAGCAAATTTAAATGTCCCAAAGAATCAACAAGTTCAACTTGAAGCACATAATATAACTCATAGTTGGATGACCACAATGATCCAAGCGAAGAATAGAACCCCATAACTTATGAAAGCAAAATAGTTTGTCCATCTACCACACAAAAATTTAACCAATATTCACTTATTAAACTGAAAAATGAAGAATTGACCCAAATACTTATAATCATAGAGAAAGAAAGGAAGGTGAGTACTCATACTCAGTTCAAGCTAGTTCCTCAAGAAACAATCGATTAACAATCAAGGAGAATAAAAGGATCATTCGAACAACTTTATTTTCCTAAAGTTCAACAACAACGAATAAATCAAAGAGAGTATTTTACATACTTATTAAGATATTCCAAAGTAACTAAAATCCTAAAATGGGTTTATGAGAAATAATAAGTAATACTATAGAACGTTACCTTAAAACTTTTGAAGACATTACCTCTTTACAACTTAGCCAGACAAGGATCAACGAATGAGAAAAGACTTCAGAAAATTCCCTAGAAATAAAGGTACTCCAAATCCAACACAAGATGAGTATTCCACATAGAAATGGATTATAGCTAATAGCCAGTTTGAACATAATAGTGTCACTATTTTTTTATCAAGAGGACAAATCAAAATGAAGAGTTCACAATAGTATGAACAAAGACTTACAACAAAACCAAAGTTTCCTTCATGCTAGATTCCTAATGAAAACATTAAAGAGGCATGAAAATTAGATCTACATATTTTCACGAGCCATACAACTATTAATAACATGAAAACCTCTATGAAAGTTTCTAGTCAGACAGAAAACCATAATAACTTGTTTCAATGGCAAAAAAGTCAAAATCTACAAATGAGCTAGCATTATAGCCACAATTGAAATTTCTATATTTATTTTCACATTCTTCAACAAAGAATCATTTTTCATTCAGATAAACAACAAAACACCAATGAAGCAAGAACTTAAATGATAAAAGAATCAGAAAAAGAATATTTCCTTAAAGAGGAGAGTTGTTTTTTATGAAGCACTTAAGTAAAAGTGAAGGTCTTAATAGATAGGGCCTATCATGCCTGATGGAACTCATGTATTCACTTTTCACATAAAATATCCTAACAGAACTTCGATTCCTTCCTTTGAACACCAACAATATCCTCAAAACCTTTTTCTTCTTCTTCTTATATTTTTCATAGTGCCAATTTTATCTTCTCACACCATGCAAGGATAAACATTCATTCAAGAACTCGAAATGGAGTTTTAAAGATCAAAAACCACATGCAGAGCTTAAGCTTGAAAATTACCAAATGACCAAAATAGAACTGCAACCCCTCTTTCTTCTTCTTAGGCAGTTTTCACCATTTTACAAAAATATTAAATGCAAAACAAGACTGACAGTCCTTCCCCATCTCCCGCCACCACCATCTTATGTTTGGAAATTACTAAATTCAAAATTTCATGTAGATAAACCTTGGCAAAACTGCCAAATCATTCCCCCAAATTTTCTCATGCATTCACCAATTTTCAGCAAGACAAAAGTCTTTAATGTCCAATAATGCCTCATAAACACCTAGAAGATGGTGCCACCAACTTTCCCCTTGCATGTCGTCACATAGGTCATTTTAGGTTACCCAACAATAGGTTAGGTTCAAAATTAGTTTAGGAACTAACATAGTTTCTTTGGTCTAAGTCTCAAGTTTTAGTCTTAGGTATTTAGTTATTAACATCCCATATTAAAAAAAGAACATAGAAACTTAGGATAGGTTACAAATTTAAGATAGAGTTAAAAATTTAAGAAACATAGTTTAATTAGGTTCCAAGTTTATAGTAAGAATTACATCCCACACTTACGAAAGAAGAGATAGATTACCATCCTAGATCACGTGCGAAGCAGGGACAACAGAGATCATTCGTGATTTTAGTATAGTTAAAGTTTAGAGATCGCATGATCTTTCCAGCTTGGTCATTATGACCACAAATTTTATAAATTAGAAGCATACCTTGGATCAATGAAATTTATCTAATGTAATGTTGTTATGCATCCCAAAAATTATGAAAATTGAAGCTCAATTTTTAAGTGCAACAAAGAGTCATGGATTAATTTATCATTTCCAAAGTAGAGAATTGTTCAACACAAGAAGAGATGAATCACCTCATTTTCTATAAAGCATAAACATGGAAGAATTGTACCTATTTTAGTAGATAAAATATTATCTATAACAAAAATGATTTCACAAATAATAAGAGTACATTGTCTTAAGAAAAGAATCACAAGTCAATGTTTGCAACTTCC
This sequence comes from Taxus chinensis, assembly GCA_019776745.2. Lineage (NCBI taxonomy): Eukaryota > Viridiplantae > Streptophyta > Pinopsida > Cupressales > Taxaceae > Taxus > Taxus chinensis. The sequence continues at coordinate 84,740,943 of CM034147.1, read as the reverse complement.
AAAACAGAATTCATCATATATATCATCCATGTTAAAGGTGTTATAAATACCTTCCATTTTCCAACTAGGGAGATAACTACCACCCTAGAGGACACATATAGGATCTTGAGGTTTCCCATTATAGGGGCACAGGTCTATCATATCAGAACCGAAAAGGCGTTGGAGCCCATGGGTATAGTGTTTGGAAATTTTTTGGTAGAGTTGACATACCATAGTGCGAGTGTCAGGTATGGAGAGATGTACATGACACATCCTAATGAGACCCATTTTCCATTGTTGATGATGGTCATGATTAGTTGTTTTGACCTCCCATATTCAGATGGTGATCGATTTCCTCTAGTGTTGATGGGTGTTTTGGAGGATATGGTAGAGTAGTGAGTATGGTTTGCATGGGCACTGAAATTTATAGTGTAGCTATATAGAAAGATATGGGTGTATCATTGGATACATAGGTTTGGAGTGTGTTGTACCTTCTTATTACATTATTGGGTGTATGAGAATATAGTTTTCCTATGACCAACCAGACTACTAAGGCAGGATTTTTTTGGAGGAGTATTCCGAGTTCATTTACGGTGGTGGGTACTGGTGGGAGGCCATCCTAGGGTTGCAAAGGAGACCAAGGATGTGACCTATTACAAATGACTATTTTATGGGGTATCATCTATTGATATATTATGGAGACCTTATATAGGGTTTCCATCTTACATAGGGATGGCAACTGAGTTGGATGTATTATAGCTAGTCATGTGGATACAAGGAAGATGTGTCAATGAGAACAAGATGATTCCTGTGGACAGAGTCTAATGACAGTTTGGGATCCAGTAGGATGTGCCTCCGAATTTTCCATTTTACCATAGAGATGATGTGGACAGACCATTGTCTCTACCACATCCAGTAGATCTAGCAAGGAAGGAGGAGAGGATAGAAGATAGGAGGATTAGCGACGCAGGTACCACTGACGGCTATAGGCAGTGGTGGATAACGTAGTTATAGGAGGCACCTCTGAGACTAACGTGTCCTGAATTAGTGATGATCATAGTTCAAAGAAATGCATTATAGGGTCAAGTGGCTTCCCTACATGCACAAACTACAGGGTTACAGGGACAACTAACAGGGGCACAGGCATAGGTGACAACCCTGCAGGCCCAAATAACATAGGCACAACCTCCCGCATAGGGTGGAGATGGGGATGGAGGGTAGGTAGCCACCTTATAGGAAAAAATGGCTATATTACAAGGCTAATTGGCCACAATACATGCACAAGAAGCTACATAGGTACCACTATAGGCACCTACACTAGTATAGGGTCCCATAGTAAAGGATCCTTCACCAGGATATGGTCCTCTTTTGGAAGGGAAGAGTTCTCAGGTGGTAGTTAGGATGATGACACTACCACAAACCATATCCATGGTGAGGTTCAATAATTCCCTGAATGAGGATCACTACTATCAGGACTAGCTAATGACTACATGAATTGATGTGCCCTCTTATGTCGAGCACTGAGCCCAACAAGCAACTAGTGAGAAAACTAGATCCATGACTCAGAAAATCAGGTATTATAGGGGGTCATTAGCCCCAGAGAAAAGGCCAAGGTGAGGTTACTAGTTCCCGAAGACCATGCCCCACAAAGGGAAAGGAGGAGGATATGGAGGCTAGGAAAGGACCAAAAGAGGGTGGTGAGATGATGACGAGGTGATTGAATGGTAAGGAGGAGGAGGCTATAGGTGATACTCATGAGGAGATCATTAGGTGGGGCTGATTTATATCTATAACGGATATTGTACTACCATTTTGATTTTTGTTATATATACCGGCCTACGTGTTGAAGATGTGAGATTGTACATAAAATTTTTGAGATACTGAGACTTATTTATATATGTGTATATATGTATTGATACACAAACACTCCCATTATATAGTTTATGATGTTTGTTGGATGGATGATGTGCTTGTTTTAATTTCCATTGTTATTGTGTATTATTGAAACTAGTTGTGTTAGGCATGATTAAGGTGAGGTCATGTAAGTATGATGGATCAAGTATAGGCATGATTGATTTAGGTCTAGGCATGGTGTAGTTAGGTATAGGCATGGTGGAGTTAGGTATAGGCATGGTTTGGTCTTGTGTAGGCATGGTTTTGTCATGTATAGGCATGGTGGAATCTAGGTAATTTCCAAGATACTAATCTTATGGAAATAATGTATTTTATGTATGTTGTAGTTAAATTTCCAAGTAATTAATATCATGAAAATATTAAATGATTTAAGTAGAATATGGTTGTGGTGATAAAATGGTAGGTATGTATGTTTTTACAATATTAATTTCCAATTTTTTATGTAAATGAAAACTAACTAGGGTAGAATGTGAATGTAAAGGGGGGAAATTGGTTGGGGGAAAAAGTGGCTGAGCTAACCTCCAAGGGCGCCATGCCCTCACAGTACTACCTACATAGCCCTAGTGAAAAGGGGCCTTAAGCCGATGTAGTCCTCCCATAGGCTAGGGAAGAATATGATAGGAGAGATGAATGGGTCAGTAGGTTTTAGTCATAATTAAGTCTAGGTCATTTAGGCATCATTGAGTATAGGTTGAATAGACATGGTTGAGTATAGGTTGAATAGATATGGGTGATTTTGGTGGAAGAGAATTTCCCAGAATGTAGGCGTCGAAGGTTTGGTCCTATGAAGGATGATCAATAAATAAGAAAAGAGGTGAATGGTAAGAGGATACAAAAATTATCCTAAGTGGTAAGAATCATTACGAGTCTATCATATCAAATATTTTCCTATGAATGTAAGACCCCAAAGGCGTTGCATGATTGAGTGTTCTAAGGATGAAGAAGGTCACATGATCATGAAATGTCACATTTGTAGCACATCCCTTGAGTAGCTAGAAGAATAGAAAGGAAATATTGTGAGGTGAAAGAGGTTTTTTTATCATAACCTTGGTGTGATACAACATGCCTCTTTTGCAAGATACCCAAGATCAAAATAGGAAATTCTATGAGGAAAAAGTTTTCTTTTTCTTTTGTCTTTTGTTTTATAGATTGATTGATGTGGGAAGTGTATGTGGGATGAATATAATATCTCCTTGAGGTCTTTGTGAAGCTGGTTGATGTGCGAAGCTTCATAATATTTTTATTTTATTTTTACAGAAATAGTCTTCTTTTTGGCTAGCTTTGTATAGTAGTCCTTTGAGGGAGAAGTCTATTTATAGTAGCAAAATAGAAAGATAGATGTCCTTTTTGAGGGAGTCATCTTTTTTCTAGAAGTTTGAATTTGAAAAATCCCATATATTACTTTTGAAAATCATCGTCGTTGATCATCTCTTTGAGTGAGATACGAAGAGATGGAATTTGGACTTTGAGAGGCAAGTGATCCTTTTTACCATAGACCAAAGAGAAAGGCATGGAAGAAGTTGAGGTATGAATACTAGTGTGATAAGCCCATAATGAAAAAGGAATGTGTGTGTGCCAATCCTTACCACTATCGTTAACCACTTTCATAAGAATTTTATTTAGAGTTTTGTTAGTCAATTCGGGTTGTCCACTTGTTTGAGGATAATAAGGTGAAAAAAAACTGAGTTGAATGTTGAAGGCATCACAAATTTTCCGTAGGTTTTTTTTTTGAAGTTTTTTCTGTTATTAGTGATGAGGCGGTGAGGAAAACCAAAGCAAAAAATGATGTGATGGTATATAAATTCACATATTTTCTCAAATTTTATAGAAATAAGAGTTACAAATTCCACCCATTTAGTGTAATATTCGATAGCGGTAATAATCCATTGATGACATTAGGAAGAATGAGGGTTGATATCTCTAAAAAAATCCAAAACCCATTGAGATAAAGGCCAAAGGTCTTGTGTGACGAGGGTTGTGATGAAGATTAGCATGTTTCTAACACTTCACATAATGCATGACATAGTCAAAACAATCACGGTTTAGGGTTGACCAGTAATAGCCTAGGTGAAGGATGCACTTAGAAATAGCTAAGCTGCTGAAGTGACCCCCATAAATCCCATCATGAACTTCCTTGATGGTGTATGAAATTTCAGAACTTGTAAAGGGTCTTAAGAGGATACCGTCAAAGAAAAATTTATAGAGAAGATCACCCATGATGACATATCAAGAGACACTTTCGACAAAGGATCATTGACCATTACAAGTAAGATCTAAAGGAAGAATTGAAAGGGAAATGTAGTCAGCAAACTGCTTATACCAAAGCTCACGTGGGCTAGTTTCAATGTTTTCTACAAGGTTAACGTCTTGGATTAGATAATAAGGTGATTACAACCTTTGTATTGTGATAAATATTTTTGAGTTAGATTCCAAAGAGGGGATTTGAGAAGAAAGAAAAGCCATGTTGTCCATAAATTTATTAGTGGAATGCAGGGTGGTTTGAAGTTCATAATGGTCAAAGGTAGTCAAAAGCATGTCAACATGATGTTTATAATTTTTAAGTATCTTGTTACGACATTGGTATATACCATTAACTTGGTTCACAACCAGTTGAGTGTCACCAAATATATTAATTGATTTAAAATATAAGGCTATGGTGGTTTGAAGACCTAACACGAGTGTTTCATATTCAGAAATATTGTTAGTAAAATCAAAATCTAGTTTGAAAGGTAGTGGCATTGGTTCACCATCAAGAGGAATGACGATAACTCCAGCAACACCCCCACACTAATATTTGGAACCATAGAAGAATAACGTCATCTGGTAAATGGTATCATCCAGGGAGAGGGTAGTGATGGATTCATAATGGAAATTGAAATTAGAATATTGGTTTTTGGACAGAGATGTGTATGTGAGTTAGTCAGTAATGGTTTTTCCTTTGAAATATTTTTGATGGATGAATTTGATATCTAGATCTATAAGAAGCATGATATAATGTGCAACATGTTGATGTTGGTATGGCTTAGCATACATGTAATGTAAGGGGTAATTATTGGTGAAAACAAAGGTTTTATGGTTGAGTAGGTAATGGCGAAGTTTTGTGGTGACACAAACTAAGGCTAAACAAAGTTTTCAACATGAGTATATCTAGTTTCGTAGTCTAAACAAATACAACTTATATAATAAACCTCTTTCTCCCTATGTTTCTCATCACGATGAGGAAGCATGACACCTAGGGAATGATCAATAGAAGAAATGTAAAGGTAAAATGGTTGGTCATCCTTAAGGGGAATGAGTACAGGTGGTTGGAGGAGGAATTATTTTAAGGCATCGAATTCTTTTTGCCATTCATCATCCCATTTGAAGGAGACATCATTTTTTAGAAGATGATGAAATGGATGAAACCAGTAAAAAATATTAGAAATAAAGTGACAAATAGATTACAACTTACCTTGAAAACTATGAAGTTGAATAAGGTTAGTAGGTGGAGGTATTTCAAGAATCAACTTAATTTTAGTAGGATAGATTTAAAGAGGTGGTTAGAACAATTTGGAAAGAAGGATGTTGGGATGGGATTAGTTCTTCTAGAGCCTCTTGAGGTGTAGTTACTATGTGGAATCCTAAAGTAGTGAAGGGTGAAGTGATTCTCACTTCCCCTGGGCATGTGGTCATTAGCTTTATGGAGATTGAGTAAAATAAAACTTGGTATGCCTCAAATATTTATGCTCCCAACAAGATATGTGAAAGAAGGCAGTTATGGGAGGATAATTCAAGTTTTAGAAAACTTTTTAAAAATAAATATTAGATCATCAGTGGAGATTTCAACACCCCACTCTCCCTTGGAGAGAAGAAAGGGGGATTTATTTCTTATTCTAATAGCATGGAAGATTTAGCTAAATTTCTATCCAGAAACAATTTGTTTGATTTGGAATTGGAAGGTCCAAAATATAATTGGATCAATAGAAGGATGGGGTATGAGCTCATTTATATTAGACTGGATAGATTTTTGGTGATTTATATGTGCATTATTAACCAACTTTATTCTCTTAAAACCCTTCCCAGAATCGGATTTGATCATATTCCCTTACTCCTAAACTTGGGGATGAATCAACCCAAGAAATATAGACCTTTCAGATTTTAAAACATGTGGTTGGATCACTTGGATATTTTTAACATAATTCAAGACCGGTGGGATATCCAAGTTCATGGGGTAGCTATTTTTAGATTGAGTTATAAACTAAAGAATGTTAAAAGTAGTCTTAAAATATGGAATAAGGAAACCTTTGGGAATATTTTACAATAAAAAAAGTAGAATTGCAGAGGATTTAAGAACTATTTAGGAACTGATGGAGAATGATGGCCTTAACCCTGTTCTCAAATATCAAGAACAAAACCTTCTGATTGAGTATCATGACATTCTGGGTAAAGAATATGTTTATTGGATACAAAACTCTAGGGTGAAATGGCTTAAGGAGGGTCATAGGAATACTAAATTCTTCCACTTTACTGCCCCTTCAAAATCCAACCTTCTGAAGATTAATGAAATTAGAGGAGAGAATGGGGTGACCTATTCGGAAAGTAAGCATATTAATGTGACAATAATAAATTATTTTAAGGAGATCTTCAAGGTGGGTAATATTACGGGGGAAAATGCTAAAAATAAATCCCTTGATCTATTCTAGAATGTGATTTCTCCTCTTAAAAACAAATACCTCTTAATGATTACCATGGAGGAGGAAATTCATTATGTTGTCTTTGAAATGGAACCAGACAGAGCTCCTAGTCCTAATGGTTTCCCAACATTTTTCATTCAAAAATTCTGGGAGGTGATTAAACAAGAGGTCATTGATATGGTCCAATATTTATTCAATAATTGGCATCTCCCAAGATAAATAAATAACACTTTCTTGGTCCTTATTACCAAAGATATTGGGGCCAAAGAAGTTAGGGACTTCAAACCAATAATCCTATGTAATACCAGCTATAAACTGATAACTAAAAATCATTGTCAGTAGGATCATAAATGTTCTAACTTCATCTCAGTTAATCAAGGGGATTTTGTCCCAGGAAGGAAAATTAAAAATAATATCATTGTGATCTAAAAATCTATCAATTATATTGAACACTTGGGAAAATCAGTTATGCTTGTTAAGACGGATATGCATAAAGCTTATGATATGATTTAGTGGTCTTCCTTCGGGCCATTCTGATCAAAGTAGGCTTCAATATAACCTTGGTGAACATGGTCATGACCTGTATCTCCACAGCTATCTTTTTTGTTCTTGTGAATGAAAAACCAAAAGGTTTTTTCCAAGGGGGTCAAGGTTTGAGAGACAAGGAGACCCTCTCTCACCCTTTCTTTATGTTACCAAGGATGAGTCTTTAAGTATGCTTTGTCAACATGCTATATCTTCCACTAGTATTCAGGTTATTAAAATCACTAATGGTCTTCCTTCTATCTATCTTAATCAGTTTTTTGATGATAATTTTATGTTGGGTAAAGCTTCTATCTAGGAAGCCTCAAATTTTAAGGTGGTTCTAAATGACTATGAAATCATCTTGGGCCAGATGGTTACTTTCCTTAAAATTATGGTTTTTTAATTAATGTGGAGCATCCGGTCCAAGTCAGACTAGCTCACATCCTGGGGTGTTAGATTAAACAATTTCTTGATTTTTATTTAGGTACGCCCATCATCTAAAAGAAGCTAGATATTTCTATATAGAATACTCTATTGGAGAGAGTGAACAAATTTTTTTCTTCTTTGAAGGGTATCATTCTCTCCCAAGAAGGTAATATTTAATTACTTTAAAGTTATCTTTATGAAATCCCTATTTATGCCATGTCCCTCTTTAAGCTCCCTTCTAAAATTATTGGGTTCCTGGAAAAAAATCAGAAAAGATTCCTATGGATAGGATTTGAAGATAAGTTCAAATTTCCTCTTGTGGCTTGGGAAAAAGTTACTTAAACCAAGTTATGTGGGGGCCTAGGATTAAAAAACATCTCTCTTGTGAATGAGTCTCTGATAGCTAAAGCTGGATGGAGGATTGTCAGAGAAGAGGTTCTTTAGGTAGACATCATCAAGAAGAAATATTTTTGAAATATAGGTAGAATGGAGTCTTTTTTCAACCAAAATGATTTACCAAGAGGGTCCTTTTTCTAGAATTCCCGTGTGGCTTATAAGGACATTTTGACTAAGGGAATGATTTTGGAGTTTAGAAAAGATAATAGAATCAGTTTCTGGAATGATAGTTGGATCGAGGACTATCCCCTGGCTAGCATGGATAATTGGAAAAGGGTAGCTCAATACTATGAAGAAAGGGGAAAATTTTGGATAAGATACTTATAGATTTATGAGGAAACCATCATCTGGGAAGTCATTGTCCTCCCTTTTTATTTTAATGGGGACCTACAACCTTTTTGGGATCACAACAACAAATTAATAAATTTATATATCCCTATTTTCCAAAACAAGGATGCTTCCATTAAATGGAAAGAGGAAGATTCTAGGAATTTCTCGGATAAATTAGCTTATAGACTAAATTGTAAAGATTCCCTTCAAAAAGTGTATTGGGGAAGGCTCTAGGTGAAGGATATTACTCCTAAAGTAAATATATTTTAATAGTTAGTGGTTAAAAATAGGATCCTTACTGTGGAAAATCTCAGGAAATGTGGTATGAAACTTCCCAACAGGTGTTTGTTGTGCAAGAAAGAGGAGGAAATTGTCAACCATATTCTCCTTCATTTCCGCTTTTCTCAAAAGGTGTTTGGATATATCCAGGAAATATTTAAAATTTAATGGATCATGCCTAAGCCTATTGAGGATTGTTGTATACAATGGGAGATCCCTTTCAGTTTCCTTGTCTTCTTGTGAGCCTGGAAAATTTCCCTCCCACATAAATTTTGGGGATTATGTAAAGCTAGGAATGACAATATTTTTTGTGACCAGAATTCTATTCTTATGAGAGTTATAAGTAAAGTATTAGTGGCCATCAAAGAAAACACAAAATTGTTTAAAGGTAAGGAAAATAAACCTTGCTCGAGATGGGAGGAAGAAATTCTTGAGAGTTTCACCCTTAGTCCAGTGGAGATCAATAGACCAAAAATTCATAGCAGCTGGACCAAACCGGAGAACAATGTAGTTAAGATAAATTTTGATGGGGCATCTACAAGGAATCTAGGCCCTGCTGGGGGTGGAGGAATAATTAGAAGCAGTGATGGTGAATGAATTTTTACCTATGTTGGTCCATTAGGGAGACAAACTATCAATATGGCAGAGGCTAGAGGTCTACTATGGGGGGTAAATTTGGCTAAGGATAGAAGGATCAATAATATCTAGATTGAGGGGGATTCCCTCATTATTGTTAATGCTCTTAACAATAAAAATATTATTAATTGAACCTTAAGAAATGTTCCAAATGATGTCAGGGAAATTTTAAAAGGTTTTGACAAGGTTTCTATTAATCATATCTTGCGTCAAGGTAATACGTGTGTGGATAAGTTGGATAATTATGACATACGAACCATGATCAAAAGATCTGGAATAAAGGTGATAATTTTCCCCCAAAAATTAATAAAGACATTGGTAGAGATGGGTTTCACTAAATTTGATGATTCTAGCACGAGTGTCTATTAGTATTACTTGAACTGAGACAACTTACTTAAGGGGAACAATTTCAATTGTATCGATGTTTCGAAAGGGCTTCCGAACTTAAGAAGATAGAGTGAGTGGGAGAGTTTATGTTTTGTGAATATGGGTGGTGATAGAATTAGGATCGAGATGACAAGTCAGAGTATTAAGGTTTTCAACCAGCCCTTGTGGAAAACGCTCAAAATTGGGGTCTTCTACAATTTTATCTCCAAATTTCATGGTCACAACCCTTCTCTATCAAATTACTTTGGTAGGGATTGGAAAGAGGGAAATTTTATGGTGAGAGGCATGGAAATTGAAGTTTCTGAGGGTATCATTTCCGATGTTACAGAGATGTAGATGGATGGGCTCAAAATTTTCAAAGATAGAACCCATTGGTAGCATGAAATTGAATTTTTTTCATGGGTAAGGAAAGGTGGTCCTATTTCACTGATGGCATAGCTAGGTATTGTATTCCAAACATCTAGAAAGATTTATGCCTCCAAATTATGAAGTATATCACCTTAGAAGGATAATATCACAAAATTTACACTCATCATCTATTTTTCCTTTACATGTTTAGAAAAAAAATCATGGTGAGCATTCTGTTCTTACTTTTTATGTCACTGACTAGTTCTTTGAAGGTTTTCTAGAAGGACAAGGTGGAGATGCCTCTAAATGAATGGCTCATCCTCCTGATGTACGAGAATTAGAAACCCATCTTGGACACTTCCCTGAAAGACAAGGTCGAGGAGGACGACCTTACTCTGGTGGTTTTCCTCACCAAGATGAGGGCTAGTAAAATGTCTGGGTATAGAAATGTAGGGGATGATGATGATATGGAAAATATGGACGAAGGCTGAGGAGAAGTAAGAACCTCTAGGAAAAGGGGTATTGAAGGTGATGATAAGGATATTGAGGGGTGAATCAATAAAGTTCAGTATCTGGAAAGGGTTATTTAGGCCATGGATGAGACAAATGTTGGCCACTGGGAAACCATGATGGAAGTCATTCGTGCTTCCAAAAGAATTTGTTCAGCCCTATTTAAGGTCAAACAAAATATTATTGAGCTAGAGTCTTAGGTCAAATAACTAAGAGATAATATGGATGTGATGGAGGAGGGAATGAAAAAGAGGAAGTTCAACTTGTGCATCAACAGTTATGAGGAAGAACTAGAAGAAGATATGACTGTGAGGAGAAAAAAGGAGAGTTTCATCAAAGATAGTCCTGATGTAAATAGGGAAGCTTCCTTGAAAAGTTAAATTGGTTTTCTATTCCCAGACTTTTGGCAGGATTTTTGTGAACTTCTCAACCTGGTGTTTTTGTTTGTTTCATTTTTGTTCCTCTGGTATTTTGTGTCATGGTCCTCACTTTTCCTTGTAATACTTAAGCATGTTTAACTCCTTTTGGATTTTTCTGTCTCCTTTTGCTTGGTGTTTTTTAATCCTTTTTGTTATTCCTCCTTTGTAAGGACCCTAGGATCCAATCCCTATTTTTACCTTATCTAATAAAAAAACTTCAATGCCACGCAAATAAATAATAAAACCAAGGATCTTTCCGGAGACAACAACAAAGACACACTTCTTAGGTAGAAGGAAAACATAGTATTTGATGAGATGGTCAAATAAAAATTTAAGGACAACAAAGTGCTCAGACTGATGTTTATATTTGGTAAGAAAGTCATCAACGTAATATTCCACTATTTTATGCATGATGTTATGAAAAATATAATCCATAGCCTGCTGATATGTAACACTGGAATTTTTAAGGCCAAATTAAATGACACGATAGTAGAAGGTCCCCTAAGGAGTGATGAAGGTGGTTTTGTGTTGATCTTCTAAGGTGGTATTGTGTAGCTACCTGGGCTTGTAAGGCCATGACCTGTGCCTATGAGGCCATTAACTTTCCATGTAAACCTATAACCTATGCATGTAGCACTACTACCTATGCACCATCCCCTGTAGGAGCCTGTACCTGTACCTATGCCTGAGTCTAGGAAATAGTGAAATGAACTTGTAATGTAGTCACATTCCCTGTCAAATTAACTACCTCTATTTATGCCGTTGTCAACTAAACTCTGAGTGAGGTCACCTTTCCTTGTAGAGCATCCCTATGAACCATCACTGTGGGCAAGTCCGGATGACTTGTCCATGGTGGTCCTACCTGTAACTCCACTGCACACCCCTATGTGTATGCCACTATAGTACCTTCACTGTCCAGTCTTGTATCTAATGGTACGTCCTCCTGTCTTGTGGGATCTGTGGTCCAGGGTGGAGACAAAGGCTTCTCCACATCATCCCTATGATACTATGGGAAGGGTGGAGGCACATCTTATTATAATCTGAATAGGTGTCAAACTCTATCAATTAGGATCATCTCATGCTCATAGGAACGTCTTCCCTGTATCCACTGCACTAACTATAACTCATTTAGCTCCTTATCCATCCCTCTAAAATCTAGAAAATTGACATATAGCCGCAAGACTATGTCCATCACATACATGCCCTCCATCTCCCTCCTGTAGTATACTACGTCATGTTCTACCTCCTCCACTCGAGGATGACCAGCTATGGCCACCAACCTCTTGTAACTTTCCCTCTGTCCCCCATGGTGCCAATTTGGTACTGATAGTCCTCACGACTATACTACCACAATATGCTCGTATGCCCAATAGTGTAGTAGGAACGTACAACAGATTCCATAGAATCTCATCCTCTAGTAAGCCCACAACTCCTTGTATAGCTTCACTAAATATGCAGGTACTCATGTAAAGCAGAGCCAATCCTCAATCATATCTCACAATAATCCCATCATCTCTCTAGGAAACCAACTACCCTCTGAATCAAGAAGTGCATAGCACCTGACTGCCACCATCATCAACACTGCTAAATGTGTCTCCTGTGTGTGTGTAGCATACAAATCCCCATAAAAATACTGACATTTTGCTCTATCATGTCACTCTTCATCTACACAAATACCTCAATCATCTCCTCGAAGGCTCCATCTATAAATACCGAATATACTATCTCACCAACAATAGGAAGCTGTAGAATCCTCTATGTTGGTATCCAAATTTAATCTCCTTCAAAACTTGAACAACATCATGAACTTGCACAAGACACTCAAGGATAGATAGATGGTTTGTATGTCATTTGTATCTAGGGAGCACACCTATCTACTTGTTTACATTCAATATTTGAGGGAGTGGATAGCACCTTCAAAATGGTTTTGATCTAACCCTCACTATTTTCGGTTGTGCCTATCAACCAAGGAAAGAGAACCTATATTGCAGCCCTTATATGGTAAAGAAGATGGAGATATCCTTGTGTTTTGCATATGGTATGGAAGAGTCCTTGTGAAAACATGATCAAGCATCCATTATCCAAACTCAAAGGAGTTGTCACTACTAATTGATGGAAATGTTCTCAAAACAAAGCTAGGGCTATTAAAGACATGATAAAACCTTGATATGCTTTGTGCATTTTTTGTGAAAGGAATTAGTTATTTTGTGGACACACAATGCAAATGCAGGGGTAGTATAGGTAGGATGAGTTAGTTTGAATGAAAGTTTGTGGGGAGATGTTTTAGACAAGACTAGCTGGGAATTACCAACTTCTTTGAGAACCTTTGCAAGAAATTTGTAACACCTACACAACAAGAATACTTCCATAGTTTTTAAATGCTCCTTCAACCAGGATATGTGCACAAATGGAGGCCTATATCTACACTCTTCCACACAACCTTTGATAACCTGCCACAAAAGCTTGAAGAAAAATACCAAAAAATCATCTAGGAATCCCTATTTAATCATGACATGAGGTGCACCCAAAGGTTTACAAAAAGTCTCATTATTGAAGGACAGTAAAATGATTTTAAATCTGTTTATCTTCTATCAGATGAAAGCTCTTCTGAATATAAGATTGCAAATTCCATTTAAACCATTAACAAGAAATGATACCTTGTATGATCAAAGAGATCCTAAACACAAGGTTGCAACATGAGCAAGAAACATAAACTGAAAACATTCTGAAACATAAGCATATGCAAACTTTGCCAAGAGAATGAACAAAATAATCCAGAAAATGATCAGATACATCAGCAGGGGAAAGTCATGAGAATAATATCAGAGCCTATTGATGGCTTTAAAACTAAAACCAACTCAACATGATGAAATATGATACAAAAATGGAATTGGAAATAGCTCTCAGGTGGTTTTCTCTAGAGAAATGGATTTATTCCATCCTTTTTTCTTGAAAATTCAGAGTCTCTTTTCTCTTTTGTCTCCTCTTTTTACAAATGCTTCAAAAATACATTTTATACCTCATGCCAGCTTGGATCCTTGCCTCCCAAGCAAAGAATATTCTTAGGGATGAAATTTGTTACAAGAAACCTTATCTATTTCATGAAAATGACATTAAACTGTAAAACAACTCATAAAATGCTAGGGATGCACAAATTTTTTAAAGTATTACATGAATTCAGATCCTTATCCATCCCAGGGTCATGTTTTTGACATTCAAACATGCCAACGTGCTTTTGCAATCATTTTCACCTTTCTACCTCATCATTTTTTACCTCTGTAGCTTTAATTTTCACCTTTCACATTTTTTACATCGGACCCGAGCCAAAATGCATTAAAAACATCATATATCATCAAATTATCTCATGAAAATGGTGTCATTGTTCTTAGAAGGCTGAGGGGATTCAAAATCATATAAGGTTTGATGAATTTTGATGAAGAAACTCGATTTCCAAGTTCCTTGAAGTTCCTATGGTGCCCAAAAATTGAATTTACACAGTAACCGTCAATTTCGGTCAACTTTAAATCCCCGTCATCCACATGTCAAAGATATTCCCCTTTTTTCCTTTGGATAAGGTGGAAACGTGTCCAAAAACCATAGGCGTGGGCCCCTTCCCTTTAAAATTTGCATCTGTAACCTTTTTATGCCTTTGGAAAATGTTGACAATCTTCCCTGCTTGCCCCCTGGACCTGCTACGTGTCCACATGTGGGCCCCACCAAAGCCTGCGGGCCAATTTGATGAATTTTTCCACTTTTTTGAGAGAAGAAATTTTTTCTCAAAATTCCCCGCGGGCCCAAACACCCGCTCACTCCCTTGCCACGTGGCGGTCTCCCATTCGCTGTGGAGCCAACCCTTCAAGTTTGCCTTCAACCCTCCGTGAGCACAAAAACCTCTTGTGGGCCCATGTTCCCCTTTTAACCTTTTGTAAAATGCCACGTGTCATCCCTTGATTGGCTGCGGGGGGACACCTCCAAATTTTCCATGGGTCAATTTTTTACTTTGATATTTTTTGCCAAATTGTAAATTTTTCCATTTTCTCTCCGCGCTCTAAACCTCCACTAAATTTTGGACACATGTCCTCCTCCAATTGGACACAACCCTTTGGGAAAAAAATTTCCTTTGTAATTTTGAGCCCAAAAAACAACAAATTTTTCTAAGTTCCCACTTCTCCATTTGACCTTCCTGGACACGTGTCCACTTTTCATTGGGGGTGGGCCCTCGGGTCAAAAGTTTCCCATGACATCTGGAGCCAAAAAATTTCTCCAACTCCCCCCGCCATCCACATGCTCTTCCTACCACATGTCACCTTCCAATTCATTGTGGGCCTTCAAGAAAAAATTTATTTTGAGAAATTTGCAAAAATGAAGCCAAAATTTCTAGATGACCTCCGCCACCCGCCAATCCTCTAACCAGTCAAATTGTGCCACGTAAGCACATCACTGTAGCAATGCAGGGCCGCAGACCAAAATTTTCCTTGTGCCAAAAATCAAAAAGTGACAAGTTATAACATTTTCCCAACCACCCTCGATCAATAGAGACCTGCCACATTAGCAATAACCTGCGAAGATGAATATGACGGGAAAATGACACCCGTTTTCCTGTTAAAACGTAACAAATGTAGAGGATGCCCTAGAAATGGAATTTTTTCACGAGGATGGCAGATTTCCCGGTTTTAAATCAAATGAAACATGATTTTACATTGTTTTTGACTTGGGGAGTAGGATTTTAACCTCAAATAACTCAGATTTGATCCATTTCAAGTTTTTTCATGATTTGGCAATGGAAAAAACGAACAGACCATATAAATACAAAAACTAGGGCACAAACGGGGGGAAACTTGGATTTTGTTTCAATTTAGGGCAGAATGAAAAGATTGTGAGTACTTTCAAAGCATTCAACTGAAAAAAATGAGTTGCAAATCACCCACTCGCGCAAATAAAATGTTTTTTGAGAAAAAAATGGATATAGAAAATTAGGAAAAAGTGTGCAAACTCAGAATTTGCACCAACGCTCTATACATCCTCCAGCATGATAGTCATCTCTCCAGTGGGTAGATGAAAGGTGTTGGTCATTGTATCCCATCTATCAATGAGCACAACCATGAGATTTTGATCCCATCTGATCTTCCTATAGCGTATGATTCACACCAATTAGACATCTCACATACGTTTCCACTCATCCTCAATAATGTTGGGACACATTTTCCCTAATAATGGTGAGACACAGTCCTACATCGTAAACTAATGTCATGCATGTATCCATACCACTCAACACTATCAAAGACTAAACTACTTTTCCCATTTCTCTACGACCTAATTACCCCACCTATCTATTTCCTAAACTACTTCCTAGGCCTATCATTTATTCTTAGTTAGCTTATCTAGTTCCCATAACCAATTCCATCACTGTGATCTAATCTTCCTCTATTACCCACCTATGTTTACCTATATTTACGGTCAACCACCTTCTTCTCTCCCTCATACCTCTCTGTTTCCCTTATTCATTACCTATCCACCCTCCAATTTCATTTTTCACCCCATTTTGGCCTTCTCAACTTAACCTATTTAGACTAAGTCAATTTTCATAGTGACCGATGTCGGTCACCTTAACCGATACCCGTCACCTTGAACCGATGTCGGTCAATGATTTTCCCACCAACACTAGCATGAAATGATTAACATCAGACACAACCTAACTACGATCCCTGCAGTAAAGTGTAGACCACTGCTAACCAGTTTATCCATCCATGGGCTTCTTGTGACCTTCTTGGTCCTCACCCAGAAGTCCTCCATGTCAATGTGCCTGAGATTTGAATCTCTGATATCTAGATCACACTCTGTAAGGGATTCAGGCATCCTGACCCTTTAGTATTTATATTTCATTTCTTTTTCTGTTAGCCTAGCTTTACCCTTGGACTTAGTTGGCTTCTTACTTGATGAGGACATGTGTGGATCTGAGTTCAATTATTGATCTGAAAGAAGAATTAGGGAAGTCCATCACAGAAGAGCCATGTTAGCTGTTAATTCATCCATCAAATCTTACATAATGAAAATTTAGAAATTTACGAGCCTCTGGGCGCAAGGCACGACTCTACATTAGGTTGCAGGGTCTTAGAAAAGCAAGGTGCACTTTGGGAAAGTGTTGCATGGGAGAAAACAATGCCAAAAGGGGTGAAGGGCATAGAAAGGATACACACAACATTTAGGTGTTGGTGTCGAGGGATGTGCACTTGCGCCATTAGAAGTCCTTAAGTGGGGCACATATATGGTTGGTGTTGCAAGGTCCTAGGATGTGCCATTAGCACAGATGTGGTAGATGTTGCATGAGAGTGAGGTGCACCAAGTGTTTTAGATTGCCCGGCATGGGAAAGGTTTGCAAAACATTTAGATGTTGTTGTAGTTGTTTTGGTGCCAGCGCTTATGCCTAGGAAATTTTTTGACAATGTTTTTAAGGCGTAGAGAAGGTTTATGCTACATGCAGGGATAGTGTGCCTATGGCATGAATGTGTTTGATGTTACAAAGATGAAGTTTATGCTGAAGGAAAAATAGTGGGTTTATTGCAAAAAGATTTATGATTTTCACTCTTTTGGCTCCAATTTTGATGCTTAGGAGGGAAAACTTAGCAAAACAAGGGAAAGATGAGTTTGAGTGTTTTTTGGTAGAGTCTTCCAGATTTACAGATCTGGAAGGAGGAGAAGGGGCTTTCGGAGTTGAGTATTTGGGTTCATTTCTTATTATCAATCCTAATTACGTAAACCATCATAAAAACCACAACCAATCCACAAAAAGGGCAAGGGCCACTTACCAGGTATATATAACGATAAAGGGGACGATGCAGGGTCCACGAATGTGAAAAATGGCAACACACGGGGCTGACAAGAATGCTGACAAGTGCAGAGGAATAAATTTTACATATTTTTTGAATTGTGAAAATGATAGGTCGAACACACCTATATATAGCAAAAGGTGCAATAAATGCGCCACCAACTTTTTCTATAGCACACTTATGTAGATGTCGACACAAAGAGATTTGCACCACGGTGTAGCTTTGGGAGTGTCGACACTACGTTTTCAACGCCATAGAACACTTTAGAGATGTGCACCATTTGGAATGTTGACAAGTTGGTGCATGCGCCTTGGCGCACCTTTGAGAGGCACAACATTGAGAGGCGTAACATTTGGAGTGTTGACACTCAATAGAATGCACCAAAGGAAAAGAGGGGCACAGTTTTGGTGGATGTTACATAAATGAAAATTGCGCCCAACCCAAAAAGGTTGAAAATGACCAAGTTCTAAAAACTAGATTTTCTGGAAGGGGATTTTATGCCATTCTGAACACTAAGAGACCTCAACGGGGGACCGAAACGGAAATTTTGGTATGGTTACCTGCAAAATTTCCCTTATCAATTTTACAGGATAACAACTGGCTCTTTCTAAGGACTAACTTTGAGCGAAGTTTACTGTGGCTAGTTAACCTTCTTCACATCATTGCACCATATGACATCAACTCTTTCTGACTAAAATATTTTTCGGCCTAACCCAAAGTTGACCTTGACCTTACTCCTCACCCTCATGACCTTATTACCTATCACCCAACCTCAGAATAAGTTAGGTCATGTTTTTTCCCCTACCCTATCCTTACCTATGGCCTTACCTAAATCACCTAACCCAATATCACCTTTTGTGATACTCGATGTGCTACTCGTTTTTTTCTGCATATTGACCTTACCTTACCAAAATTCATGTTGTTTATCTCAAACACACCTTTGGTTCCCTGGAATGAAACCTATTTCCCGTTCTTACACCTTGCGTAGTTTTGTTTCAAGAATTGAACCTTGTTTAGATAAACCTATTGACCTTTGAAAACGTCGAGTTTGCAATCTCTTCAACCTGGTACCTTATCATAATTTATAAGTTTACATGTATAAGACTGCCCCTACCTATTAACTGACCTAAATCACCATTACCTATGACAAACCTACCCTCATTTTAATCACTTACCCATTTATCAAACCAATCACCAAATCTGTTTCACACCTCATCAGCTTTGGGTTTGAGGGGGATCACCTCCACCCACACTTGGGGAAACCTAATCTTCACTCATACCTCGGGCATAGACTTCCTGTTTTTGTTAGCATTGGTTATCAATACAAGATACATGAAAAAAGGGGGAAATGTAGACACCAAATTTGGGTCACACACCCTTTAGTCCCCTTCAATTAATTAACGTAACACATTTAAATAATCATGACCCCTTCATCCCATATTAATATTCATCATCACATTATTAATTGATTTAATTATTTTAACTAAGTTAAATTCATCCTCACACCTAGATCTCATCATTACACCTCACCCTAGACCCATTCTAGGGGCATTTAACTCACAATGGCCAAGTCATCATTCTCTGCATTAAGTCATCACTCTCAGTGATTAGTCACCACTTAGACTTCTTCTATGACATTCCTACCTTTTCTAACGAGAAATCCACTTCCCTAAGCGGACTCAACTTGGAAAACATGCCAAATCTGGGAAGATATTCCTATTTTTGCTAAAAGGGACTAATTCAACCTAACTAACTATGGTTTTTTCTCAACCGACATAGGTTACCTAACTTCCATCGGTAACCTTATATACACATTCACAACTCTTTGCATGGGTTGGTAATTCAATTATTAGATCTTGATTGCATTCAAGTGTGAATCTTCAATCCCTCCTTCATCTAGATGATGAGCACACACAACCCAAGTGTAAGACAAGGATTTGGTTCTCCTTCCAGAGCATTGAAATACTCACAGGAGTATGTAGGTTATATGCTACGGCACTAGACTCAAACACATCTCCTTTAATAAACCATCAACCATCTCAACTCACAAGATCTATAAGACACCAAGTAAGTACTTTGATTTTAATCATTCGAGCTTATTACATTGTAGATCTATTTCTTTGTTTAGTATTTTATTTCTTCTATTACCTGTACATCACCTTCTTCCCACAAACCCACTATTCAACCACCCCAATCCTTTTCACCCTTCCAAACCTCCTTCTTAGTAGTCTTGACTCTTCTCAGCCATATTATGACCCAAACCATACTACCCTCGTTCTATGTGTAATCATAGAGAGTCTAAAAAACCATTTTTAATATTTTATTATATATTTCCCATACCGATGTCGGTTCCCTGACCGCCGTTGGTTTATTCCCCATACTAGCATCGGTCACCAGACCGATATTAGTCTTTGTGCCATTTCACATTCTCAAACCAACAAGCTTCCCACTCACCCAAAACTAACCCAAACCTCAACAAATTAGCCTCAGACTGTTATTAGACCTTTGCTAGACCTGATTGACCTAAACAAACCTTGGTTCTAATTATATTTAGTGTTGCATTTTTATTTAGCATTGAATCTAGCGTATTGTGTGTATGAGAAACCTAAATCATTATATTACAATAGGACCTATTATTTCATTTTCTTATTTACATTAAATTGTTATTAAATAGAGGATTGACAACCATTTGAGGAAGCATCATGCTTCCCGGATCTATCCTTGCTAGGAAGTCCTCTGACTCTTTCTATTTAATACTATTTGGTGGTTTTATTGTGTTTATTATATAGGTCGTTCCTCCTAGTCAAAGGGAAGCTCACAAAATCAGCTTAGATCAAAAATCTACAATGCACGCATTCTACCTTCTACCTTAACCTCACAGGAATTCCTCCTTAACCATTTTACCTTCTATCTATTTCACCAATAAGTTTTACACTTTATAAGATGAAAGAGATAGAAGGTAAAATGGTTAAGGATGAATACCTATGAGGTGAAGGTGGAAGGTAGAATACGTGCGTTGTTTACTTTTGATCTAAGCTAATTATGTGAGCTTCCCTTTGGCTAGGAGGAATGACCTGTATAAGAAACATAACAAAACAACCAAATAGTATTAAATAGTAAGAGTTAGAGGACTTCCTAGCAAGGTTAGATCTGGGAAGCGTGATGTTTCCTCGAATGGTTACCAATCCTTTATTTAATAAGAATGTAATGTGAATAAGAAATTGAAATACATAGGTCTTATTGCAATGTAATGATTTAGTTTTCTCATACACACAATACACTAGATTCAATGTTAAATAAAAATACAACACTAAATCCAGTTAGAATCAAGGTTTTTTTCAGGTCAGGAAAGTGTGTCAGTGGTCTATTAAAGGTCTGGGGATGATTAGTTGAGGTCTGGGTTAGTTTTGGGTGAGTGGGAAGCTTTTTTTTATGAAAATGTAAAATGACATAGAGACTGATATTGGTTTGGTGACCAATGCCGATATGGGGACTAAACTAATGGTGGTTAGGGAACTGACTTCGGTAGGTTCAATAGGTAATAAACTATTAAAAATGGGATTTTAGGCTCTCTGTGATTACACAAAGAATGGGGGTAGTATGTTTTGGGTCGTAATATGGCTGAGAATATTCAGGAATACTAAGAAGGAGGTCTAAAATGGTGAAAATTATTGGGGTGGTAGAATAGTGGGTTGGTGGGAAGAAGATGATGTACGGGTAACAGAAGAAATAAAATAATGAATGAAGATAAAAATCTACAATGGGATAAGCCTGAATGATTAAAATCACAGTACTTACTTATTATATTGGAGACCTTGTGAGTTGAGATTGTTGATGGTTAATTAAAGGAGAGGTGTTTGGGTCCAGTGCCGTGGAAATACAACTTGTGTGCTCCTGTCAGTATTACAATGCTCTGGAGGGAGAATCGGATGCTTGTCTTACACTTTGGTTGTGTGTGCTCATCATCTGGATGTAGGAGGGCTTGAATATTTGTGATTGAATGCAATTAAGATCTAATAACTAAATGAATAACCCATTTAAATAGTTATGAAAGTGTATATAAGGTGATTAGTGGTGGTTATGTAATCGACGCTAGCAAAGGAAAAACCAACATTGGTTAGGGTGAATTAATCCCTTTTACCAAAAATAAAAAGATCATCCCAGATTTGGCATGTTTTCCAAGTTGAGTCTTCTTAGACAAGTGGAGTTCTTGTTAGAAAAGGTAGGAAGGTCATAAAAGAAGTCTAATTAGGTTTGAGAAGAATTCTTATTTAGCTAGGTACAATGGTGAATCAACACTAAGAGTGATGAATCAGTGATAAGAGTTATGACTTGGTCACTGTGAGTTAAATGCCCCTGGAATGGGTCCAGGGTGAGGTGTAATGATGAGGTGGAGGTGTGAGGATGAAATTAATTTAATTCAAATAATTAAATCAATTAATAATGTGAGGATGAGTATTAATATGGGATGAACGGGTCATGATTAGTTAAATGTGTTACGTTAATTAATTGAAGGGAACTAAAGGGTGTGTGACCCAAATTTGGTGTCTACATTTGCCCCTTTTTTGCATAACTTATATTGATAAGTGACACGGACAAAAATAGGAATTTTGCACCCTAGGTATTAGTGAATATTAGGTTGCCCCAAGTGTGGATAGATGTGATCCCCCTCAAACCCAGAACTGATGAGGTGTGAAATGAAGTCGGCGAGTGGTTTGATAAATGAGTAAGTGATTAAAATGAGGGTAGGCTAGTCATAGGTAAGGGTGATTTCAGTTGGGTAATAGGTAGGGGCAGTCTAAAGCACACAAACGTATAGATTATGAGAAGGTATTAGGTTTAAGAGTTTACAAACTCTACGTTGTCAAAGGTTGATAGGTTTATCCAAACAAGTTTGAAATGGTTTAGGTATCCAAGGTATAGGATATGGTCCTAAAACAAAACTAGGAAAGGTGTAGGAATTGGAAATAGGTTTTGTTCTAGGGAACCAAGGGTATGGTTGGGATAAACAACATGACATTTGGCAAGGTAAGGTCAGTAGGCAGAACAACATGAGTAGCACATCGCAAGGTATAGAAATTACAAGAATTCAAGTTTCAAAAAGGGTGATGCTAGATTAGGTGATTTAGGTAAGGTCATAGGTAAGGCAAGGATAGGGTCAAAAACATGCCCCAACTGATTCTGATATTGGGTGATATGTAATAAGGTCATGAGCATGAGGTGTAAGGTCAGGGTCAACTTTGGGTTAGAAAGAAAAAGATTTCGGGTAGGAAACGTTGGCGCCACATGTTGCAATGAGGTGAGAAAGGTTAATCAACCGCGGTCATGGCCAAATGATGTCAGTTAAGAGAAACTGAATGCAGTGCACTAGGGCACATGACTGATGTCGGTTTATGGAAACCAACGTCATTCAAGTCATATTTGGGATAAAAAGGTAAAATCTATGAATTATGGATTAATTTTTGCTTTTCCATTTGTGAAAACAAGTAGAGAGGTGTTTGACAAGAGTGATCATGATTGGGCTAGATTCTAGGATGATTTTGAGAGAGGTGAGTGGTTTGAGAGTTGTAGAGCCATTCCTATGAGATATTTTGGTGCGATTCGATTGGTGGTGTGCCAGGGGTTTGATTCAGACATGGAAGAAGTAGGAGGAGGTGTGGGAGGACCACTAGCTCAGAGACTAGAAATCCTAACGAGGTGACGTTAGTGCGTAGAGGTAGGATTTAATCCTTTCTCTTTATTTTTTATTGAATTTGTGGGAAAAAATGAAGTAAAATGGGGGAATTAAAAATTCAAAATGGAGTTAAAAATGGAATAATTTGGGAATGGGGTGGGTGCAATATAGATTAATTAGGTTGTAAAATAAAAAAGGGTGGGGTTGGGTGGGGTTTGGGTAGATTTCAGGCTTGCTTTTTAAATTTTTAGAAAATTGGGGGTTTGGGGGTTCAACTTTGGACCTGAACTAGAGACCAACGTTGGTTAGGTCATGACTGACATCAGTTGTGTCATACCGGTATTGGTGGTAAAATAGTCAACCGACGTCAGTTCAAGGTAATCGGTATTAGTCAAGGTGACCGACATCGGTCACTGTGAAAAGTGAATTAGTTTGAACAAGTTAAGTTGAGAAGGCCAAAATGGGGTAAAAAATGAAATTGGAGGGTGAATAGGTAATGAATAAGGGAAATAGAGAGGTATGAGGGAGAGAAGTAGGTGGTGAGGGTAAATATAGGAAAACATAGGTGGGTAATAGAGAAATACTAGTTCATACTGATGGAATGGTTTATGGGAATTGGATAAGCTAAATTTGAAGAAATGATAGGACTGGGAAGTAATTTAGGAAATAGATAGGTGGCGTAATCAGGTCGTAAAGAAACAGAAAAATTAGTTTAGTCTTTGATAGTGTTTAGTGGTATGGATGTAGGAATGACATCAGTTAACAATGCGGGAGTGTGTCCCACCATTATTAGGGTAGATGCATTCCAATGTTGCTGAGGATGAGTGGAAAGATACGCTATATGTCGGATTGGTGGGCATCAAGCACTACAAGTGGATCCAAAGGGATCAAAATCTCATGGTTGTGCTCATCGATAGATGGGATGTAGCAACCAAAACCTTTTATCTACCCACCGATGAGATGACCATCATGTTGGAGGATAGATATAGGATTCTACAACTACCTATTGTTGGTGAGATATTATATTTGGTATCTACATATGGAGCCTTAGAGAAGATGATTGAGGTATTTGCGGAGATGGAGAGTGACATTAAAGAGCACAACTCCAATCTTGTTTATGGGGATTTGTATGTTGCACACCCACAGGAGACACGGTTAGCAGTGTTGATGATGGTAGCGGTCAGGTGCTATGCACTTCTTGATTCAGAGGGCGGTCAGTTTCTTAGAGGGCTGATGGGAGTATTGTGAGATATGATTGAGGATCGGGTCTGCTTTACATGGGCACCTGCATATTTAGTGCAGACATATAGGGAGTTATGGGCTTAATAGAGGATAAAACGCTATGACATCTATTATACGTTCCTATTGACTTGTTGGACGTATGAGCATATTGTGTAGTGAATTCATGAGGATTATCGATACCATATTAGAAATATGGGTGATAAAGAGTAGGTTACATGAGGTGGGTGGTCATAGGTGGTCATCCTTGAGTGGAGGAGGCTGTGCATGATGTATTATACTATAGGGGGGAGATGGAGGGCCTGTATGTGATGGACATACTCTGGCAGGCATATGTCAATTTTCCAGCTTTTAGAGGGATGGATGAGGAGCTAAAAAATTTATAGTTAGTGTAGAGGATACAGGGAAGATGTATGGGTGAACATGAGATGATCCTATCGACAAAGTTTGATGCTAGTTCGGATTACAATAGGATGTTTCAGCACCCTTCCCACAGTACTGTAGGGATTATGTGGAGAGAACTTTGTCTCCACCCCAGCCCATATACCCCACAGTACAAGAGGAGGTACCAATAGATATGAGACTAGATAATGCAGGGACTACTGTGGCATATAAACAATGCTGGTAAGTGGAGTTACAGTGAGCACCACCACTTCTAGGTTAGCAAGACTTGGCCATAGTAATGGTTCAGAGGGATGCCCTGCAGGGACAGGTGACCGTGCTGGGAGTTCAGTTAACAGTGACATAGGAAGAGGTAGTTACTTTGATAGGGGATGTGACTACGTTACAGGGTCAGTTGAGGATTACCCAAGCTCAGGAATAGGTACAGGTACAGGTTGCTGCAGGGGATGGTGCATATGTTATAGGTTTACAAGGATAGTTGGTATCCACGCATGCACAAGTTGGTGTATTACAGGCCTAGGTAGCTACATAGGTACTAGCACATGCACTGGGAAAGGTTCCCATAATAAAGGCACTAGAACTAGGACAAGGTCCTCTATTCATAGGGCAGAGTTCACAGGTGAAAGTTAGGCAGATGACACTTCCCCAGACCATATCTAAGGTGAGGTACAAGGATTCCCTAAGCAATGCCCGCTACTATTAGGATCATATAGTGACTACATGCATTTATGTTCCCTCTTACACTGAGCACTGAGACCACAAAAAAGCTATTTTGTGGACTAGATCAAATACTCACTACTCAAGTAGTATAGAGGGTCATCGGCCCCAGAGATAGGGCCAAGGCGAGGTTAATAGTTCCTAGACACCAGGCCCCATAAAGGGAAAGGATGAGGATATGGAGGCTAGGAAATGACCACTAGAGGGTGATGAGATGATGACAGGGAGCTTGACTGGTAGGGAGGAGGAGGAGACACGTGATATTGAAGAGGAGGTAATCATGTGGGGGTGATTGATATCCATAATGGATATTGTACTACCATTATGATTTTTATTATATATATTGGCCTGTGTTCCAAATATATAATATTGTAGATGAGATTTTTGAGATACTTATACTTAAACTTATATATATATATATATATATATATATATATATATATATATATATATATATATATATATATATATATATATATATATATATATATATTGATACATGGACACTCCCATTTTATAGTTGATGATGTTTTTTAGATGGATGATGTACTTGTTTTAATTTCCATTTCTATTATATATTATGGAAACTATTTGTGTTAGGAATTTTTAGTTGAGGTCTTGTAGGAATGATGGAGTCAGGTGTAGACATGGTGGAGTCTAGTATAGGCATCATTGAGTCAGGTATAGGCATGGTGAATCAGGTATAGGCATGGTGAAGTCATGTATAGATATGGTTTGGTCATGTATAGGCATGGTCAAGTCTAGGTAATTTCAAAGTTACTAATCTTATGGAAATAATGTGTTGTATGTATGTTGTGTTTAAATTTCCAAGTAATTAATATCCTAGAAATATGCAATGATTTAAGTAGAATATGGTTGTGGTGATAAAATGGTAGGTATGTATGTTTTTACGATATATTAATTTCCAATTATTTGTGTAAATGGAAACTAAATAGGATAGAATGTGAAAGTAAAGGGGGGAAATTAGATAGGGGTAAAAGTGGTCAAGCTTACCTCTAAGGGCCCCATGCCCTCAGAGTGCTACCTACATAGTACCAATAAAAAGAGGCCTCAAGTTGGTGTAGTTCTCCCATAGGCTAGGGAAGAATATGATACGGGAGATGAATGGGTCTGTAGTTTTTAGGCACTATTAATTCTTAGTCATTTAGGAATTGTTGAGTATATGTTGAGTAGGCATGGTTGAGTATAGGTTGAATACGCATGGTTGAGTATAGGTTGAATATGCATGGTTGAGTTTAGGTCATGTAGGGATGGTTGTGTATAGGTTGAATAGACGTGGTTGAGTATAGGTTTAATAGGCATGGTTGATTCTATGTCATGTAGGCATGGTTGAGTATAGGTTGAATAAGCATGGTTGTTTTATATGTTGAATAAATATGGGTGATTTGGGTGGAAGAGGAATTCCTATAATGTAGGTGTTGAAGGTTTGGTCCTGTGAAGGAGGGTCAATAAGTAAGAAAAGAGGTGAATGGTAAGAGGATGAAAAAATCCTCCTAAGTGGTAAGAAACATTATGATTCTATCATAGAAAAGATTTTCCTATGAACATAAGACCCTAAGGGCATTGCATGATTGATTGGTCTAAGGGTGAAGAAGGTCACATGATCACGAAATGTTGCATTTGCAGAAAATCCCTTGAGTAGGTAGAATATTAGAAAGGAAATATGGTGAGGTGAAAGAGTTTGTTTTATCGTAACCCTGGTGTGAGACAACATGCCTCTTTTGCAATATACCCAAGATCAAAATAGGCAATTCCATGATGAAAAAATTATCTTTTTCTTTTTACTTTTGTTTTATAGACTGATCAATGTGGTAAGTCTATGTGGGATGAATATAATATCTCCTTGAGGTCTTCATGAATTTGATTGATGTGGGAAGCTTCGGAAAAAAAAATTAATTTATTTTTGTAGAAATAGTCTTCTTTTTTGATAGACTACATACCATATGACTAGCTTTGTATAATTGTTCTTCTAGGGAGTAGTCTATTTATAGCAGCAAGATAGAAAGATGGATTTCCTTTTTAAGGGATTCATCTTTATGCTAGAAGTTTGAATTTGAAAATCCCGTATATTACTTTTGAATTTTTTTTGACTTTTAGGTCATGGACAAGACTATAGAGAAGTATAGGCTTCTTTTATGAAGACAAAACCATAACACACAGGTGTTAGCTATCAAAGATAGGTTTGTAGTGATGAATGACCATGAGATTCCATCTTAAAAAGGAAAAAAATTATCCATGAGAATCATGCCATGAGTAGAGCCGCTCATTGAAGATAAGGATGAAAGGTGACGAGTAATCACATGATTCTTGTTTAGTCATTGATCCTTAAAATAGGTGAGTGGAAGGTGAATGTTTCTAAAGGGACAAGCATTTAATAGAAAAAAGGTGATATATGACTTGATTCAACAATAGAATGGTCAAAGATACAAGGCATTGAGGGGATCAGATTTGGGGTTACCGTCAAGTGAAGATAAATGATAAGTACCCAATCCATAGGCATGAGTAACGATATAGGGTCCAAGCCAATTAGGAGAAAACTTTCCCCATTTAGTTTTCTCCACTTTTTTACATGTTGATTTTCCTTCAAGACGAGGTCTATGACATGGAAGGTTCATTCTTGGAAACATTTATCACAAGAATGTTTGATACATTTTTGGTAGATTTGGAGGTGATTGAGAGCATTTAGACGACGTTAGTCTAATAACTCAAGTTGTGCCAAAAACTCCTTGCAAAAATCATCATCGTTGAGCATATATTTGAGTGAGATATTAAGAGATGGAATTTTGACTTCCAGAGGTAAGATAGCCTCTTTACTGTAGACCAAAGAGAAAGGTGTGGCAGAAGTTGAGTTACGAAATACTAGTGCGATAAGCCCATAAGGAAAAAATAATGTGCGTGTGTAAATCCTTAAAATTATCGTCAACCAATTTGATAAGAATTTTATTTAGAGTTTTGTTAGTCGATTCAGCTTGGCCATTTACTTGAGGATAATAAGGTGAAGAAAAAATGAGTTGAATGTTGAAGGTATCAAAGAGTTTCCATAGGGTTTTATTTTTGAATTGTTTTTCATTATCAGTGATGAGGCGGTGAGGAACACCAAAGTGAAAAATGATGTGATGGTTGAGAAATTCATAGATTTTCTTATCTTTTGTAGAAATAAGAGGTACAAATTCCACCCATTTAGTGTAATATTTGGTAGTGGTAATAATCCATTGATGATGTTAGGAAGAATGAGGGTTGATCTCTCTGACAAGACCCAAACCCCATTAAGAGAAAGACCAAAGGTCTCGTGCGACCTATAAGGCATGAATAGTGGTGTGATGAAGATTATCATGTTGCTGACACTTCACTCAATGCTTGACATAGTCACAACAATCACAATTTAGGGCTGGCTAGTAATATCCCATGTGAAGCATGCACATAGTGATAACTAAGTTACTAAAGTGACCCCCATAAATCCCGTCGTGAACTTCCTTGATGGTGTACAGAATTTATTAACTATTAAAGCATCATAAGAGGATACTGTCAAAACCACATTTATAGAGAAGACCACCCATGATTACTTAGGGAGAGACACTTTTGAGAAACTCTTGTTATCCATTACGAGTAAGATTTGAAGGAAGAATTGAAAGGGAAAGGTAGTCAGAAAACTGCTTATAACAAAGTTCAGATTGGTCAGTTTCAATGTTTCCTATAAGGTTAACATCTTGGATTAGATAAAAATGTGATTTCAACCTTTGTACTATGAAAAATATTATCATGTCAGAGGGCAAAGAGGGGATTTGAGAAGCGATACAGGACATGGTGTCTGTAAATTTATTAGTGGAACGTGGGGTGGTTTGAAGTTCATAATGGTAAAGGGTAGTCAAAATCATGTCAACATGATGCTTATACTTTTGAAGTATCTCATTATGACACTAGTAAATACCATTAACTTATTTCACAAATATTTGAGGGTTGCAAAATATATTAATTGATTTAACGTCTAAGGCTATGGTGGTTTCGAGACCTAACACGAGTGCTTCATATTCAATGATATTGTTAGAACATTCAAAATATATTTTGAAATATAGTGGTGTAGGTTCACTCTCAAGGGAAATGAGGATAACATCCTAACATTTGGAACCATCGATGAATAATGTCATCTGGTAAATGGTATCATCTAGGGAGAGGGTATCAATCGATTCATCAGGGAAATTGAAGTTAGAAGATTGGTTTCCAGAGAGAGGTGCTTCTGTGAGTTGTTCAACAATTGTTTTTCCTTTTACATATTTTTGATGGATGAATTAGAAATCTAGGTTTGTAAGAAGCATGAGCCAATGTGTAACACATTGATGTTGGTAGGTCTTAGTGTACATGTAATGTAAGGGTCAGTATTGGTGATAACAAAGATTTTGTGGTTACATAGGTAATGGTGAAGTTTAGTGGTGACAAAAACTAAGGCTAAACTAAGTTTTTCAGTGTGAGTGTATCTAGTTTCATAGTCTAAAAGTGTATGACTTATATAATAAATTGCTTACTCCATGTGTTACTCATCACGATGAGAAAGCATGGCACCCAGGGAATGATTGGTATAAAAAATGTAAGGTAAAATGGTTGGTCGTCCTTAGGGGGAATGAGCATAGGTGTTAGAGGATGTATTTTTGTAAGGTGTTGAAGGCTTTGTTGCATTCATCATCCCATGTGAAGGATACATCCATTTTGAGAAGATGATGAAATGGATGGAAGTGGTTAGAAAGATTAGAAATAAAGTAACAAATATATTGCAACTTTCCTTGTAAACCACGAAGTTGAAGAAGGTGATTAGGTGAAGGAAATTTGAGAATAGCCTTTATTTTAGCAGGATAAACTTTAATACCATGAAAATAAAAAATAAAACCAAGGAGCTTGCCTAAGAGAACAAAAAATTCACACTTCTTAGGTTGAAGGAAAAAAAAGTATTTGATGAGATGGTCAAAGACAACTTTAAGGACACCAAGCTGCTCGGCCCAATGTTTAGATTTGGCAAGAAGATATTAAATGTAATATTCTAATATGTTATGCATGATGTCATGAAAAATATAAGTCATAGCTCAGTGATATGTAGCACTAGTGTTTTTAAGGTCAAAGGGCATGACACGATAACAAAAAATCCTCTAAGGAGTGATGAAGGAGTTTTTGTGTTCATCTTCCGTGGCAAGTTATATTTGGTTATAACTAGAGAAACTATCCATGAGTGATAGAATATCATGGCCGATGGTGAGATAAACTAGTTGGTCAATACTAGGTAAAGGAAACTAGGCTTTAGGGAAAGCTAAGTTAAGGTCATGGAAATCCATGCAAATGCGATGTCCCCATGTCAATTTTATGATTGGAATGATGTTAGAGATCCATTGGGTATAATCAATGGGTAGGATTAAGGAAATCAAAAGAAGGCATTATATTTCTTACTTGACAAGAAGGGAAATGCGAGGATGCATTTTTCATAGCTTTTGTTTCACAGGTTTTGGCATCAAGAATGGTGACGATATTGTGGACCACAATTTTTCGGGTCAATATTGGGAATATCAATATAGGACCAAGAAAAAGTGTTGCTATGATCCTAAAGGAAAGAAGTGAAAGCTTCATGTTCAGTAACATCTAAATATTGGCCTATTTTTAAAATGCGTGGGTTGTCCTGAGTGTGAATATTAATCTTGATGGTCGATTCATTCACCATGGTTTTCATCTTATAAGGTAATGCCTAGTGAATATAAGAATCTTACGCACTAAGGTAAGTGAGAATAAACTCATCGTTCTGACATTGAACGATGTTAATAGAAGGGATATTGTCATTGATCATGTCAAGATATAGGAAGGGAAGAGAAGAGGAAGCCTCATCATCATGCTGATAACTCAGAGGTCCCAGGGAAATGGTGTCCACAAAAATAAAAAGTTAGGAGGATTGGATTCTGGGTTCATAGACTATGCAGGTGAATGTGGTGAAGCTGGTAAATGGGGTGGGGAATGTTTATCATCCTCAATGAGTTTGACTCGGGCCTTCCTAGAAGGTGGTTCAGAAAATATAAAATCACTAAGGTCTATATGCTTACAAGTGGTCCAAGGAATGATAGTATAGTGGCCTTGTTCATATAAAAGAAAGCCAAATCCCTTCCAAGCACAATGATGGAGGAAGGTGTGGGTGAAGCGGTAGTTGGTGAGAGATTGAAAGTCAGAGGAAAATGGTCAAGTTTGGGAAGGTGGCTCGGGTGAGTAGGTAGAAGCATCAAGTCCCCCATACATTAAGTTGGTGCGAAGGTGGGGAGGACCATAGGGGAAAACCTCACCTACGCGGTGATCATAGTGGGGATGTTGATGAAGGTTACCATACTCTTGAGTAAGGAATGTTTCAATGTTATAAAGGTGATACTTCCCCAGAGTGAGGCATTGAAAAACACCTTCTAAGGGATCAGTAGTTGATATGTGGGTAGTGGGAATGGATGAATCACTAGGTAGTTGGGAAGAAGAAGCATTATTTTTTTGAGAAGTAGATGGGTTGGGCAATGGGTCAGTTGTGGTAGTAGTGGGAATAGAGGAGATAGTTGTGGAATATGTAGCGACATAAGTGGTGGAGGAGGAAGCGGCTGAAAAAGAAGTGGCAGAGATGGTATATGCTTTAAATAGTATAAGGAAATCATTGGGTCGATAAAACATGTTACAGGTCTTGAATGGTGAAGGGTCAGCTAGAATGGTAAAGTTGTGCCCTTCATGTTTGAAATTTAAATCACAGTGTAAGGTTGAAGGAACACAACCCATGGTGTCAATCCAAAGTTGGTAAAGTAGCATGTTGTACTGGAATTCCCCCTCTAAGACAGAGTAATTCAGGAATGGCATGGGGACCTATAAAAATGTGGAGAGTGATGGTGCCAAGGGTGGAATTCATGGAATCATTGAATGAACACAATATAACTGGGTTATTATGCATACAATTGGTAGGGATGTGTATTTGGTTTTATGCATGGGAGTAAATGATGTTAATATTGGCACCACCATCAATCATAACGTGTCAAACGTGTATATTATCAACACAGATGGAAATAAATAGGGTGGGGTCAGGATCATTTGATTGGAGAGGTACAATCTCATCGTCAGAGAAAGTGAGAGTGGTTACTTGATGAGTGGTAGTAGGAGAAGAGGAAGGGGGTGAAGTGGTAAGAGATGCCACATGGTGAGGAGTGATAATGGATGCAACATGTATATGGTAATTAGGTAGAACCTAAATAGATTGTAGGACCTCAATAAGAGCCACAACGATGAGACTCATAGGTTTGGACAAGGTTGTACAAAGACATTTTGAGAGGATACTAGTGCAATTGTTTAATTATTGTATCATGGGAAACCACATTGAAAATAGGGTATATGGGTCCACGGATGGTGATTTTTTATGTAGGTGTAGATGGAATATTGGGTAAAAGAGTAGCAGATGAGCTGGTTGATTTCTCCTTTCCTTTTTCCTTTTGGGATCGAGTGGTAATTTGAACTATATTAATCTGTGGTAAATGAGAAAGTGAGTCATGATAGGTGTAGTGACAGGATGGGAAAAAATATGGTGAGGGCATAAACTAGTTTTGTAAAAACAATGAAGTACATTGGCAGAGGTTTGGCTAGCTCTCTTATGTGGACCATATTGATCTTAAATGTTAGAGGGGGTAAAAGGGTTGTGGAGGTGGAGATGAAGGTTTTTGAATAGGTAAGAGATGAGGATGTGTGGTGATAGGTGAAGGTGGAATAGGGTCATCATCTAAAATATCATCATCGTCAAAGTTTTCTTTGAGAGGAAATAGTTAGAGAAGAATAATATTAAGATCCTTACAACTTTCCACATCATTCCCTGGTACACGATGGTAAGTAAAAATTTTGGTGTCGCCAAACCCTTCTAGTTTAGGTTTGAGTTGTTTATAAGATATAAGAGGTGGCAATGTGATGACAGATTTTTCCAATAGGTTAGCTACGATGTTGGCATAGGACCCTACCAATGGATCACAATGTGAAGTAAGTGTTGGTCTAGATGGAAGTGTGTGTAATGTCTTTGGCATGGATGTTACTATGATGACTTCCACTTTTGTCATTGCAAGCGTTGACATGTGATTTGTCTTAGGAAGGTGTATTCTTTTGACATTGAAAATCATGTTTGCAAAGGATAAATTATTACTGTTCAAAAATTCATACTTGCTGTAATATTGTTTACTCAGAAATGAATCCATTTTGCTCAGTGAATTGTAAGTTGTAAATTTGTATTGATTTTTTCATACTCACCATATGATACTAACATACCTTGAATCGATTCCATTGATCCAAGGTATGCTTCAGTTCTTCATTATTATCATCTTGATAACTGACATTCTGAAATAGGAAGGTAATGAGGAACTGAGCTGTGTTTTGTTATAAATTTTAAGGACCTGGCTTTAGGTGTCCTTACTAGGAATCATGCTACAAATAGTGAGTTGGACCTCCTTTAAAAATGTTTCATAATGGTGAAAAATGTGAGGAGATTTAAGGATCATCTACGAGACTAATAAGGCAAATATCTCAGCCTTAGTTAGAATGTTTAATGTTATTCATATCCAAATTTAAGTTGTGATGATCTTATGCTATATGGATTTTAATCTAAGGTAATCTATACCTACCTTAGACCCATCACTAAACTACTAAGGGGTTATGACGTAACCTAAGATGGTATGTTTTAATGTTATGAGTCCTGAACTAACCTAAGGCAATTTTTAATGACCTAAGAACTAAGGGAGAAACCTAGCTAATGTTAATGTAATCTAAACTAAATCAAGGAAGGAGACCTAAGGGTTACGTGGCAAGTGGGAAGTTGGTGGCGATGGTTTCTAAGGTATTTATGGGGATTAAATTTTTTCATTACATCTTGAGCCTGCCAAGTTTGGTGGAGGCATGGAGGGATAGTAGGAAGCCTAGCTGGCACCATTGCTAAATTTAAACTACATGCAAAAATTTGAAACAGACCTCACCAAATTTGAGTTGGCAGTGGCATGAGGTAAGAGGAGGGAAAGTAACATTCAATCCATTCAATAGCCTCAGGTTTAGTGGAAGAAATCACCTAGTAAACTAGTTAGACTGATTTGGAGGAAGTTTTTTTATCATTTGCTCTTTTAGTTTTTCGCTCTGCATGAGGGTTTTGGTTCTTTGAACTAGAAAATCTATTTTTGACCGTTTGTGATATTTGACATCTTCAAGTTGTTTTTGGACCAATGGAATTTTAAAGGAAGTAGGAAATTTGGTTTTTGATGTTGTTTTAAAAAAAAGAGAGATTTTTGAAGGCTCAGATGGAAGTCTTCTGCAAATCAATAGGCAGCTCTATCAGGTATGATAGGATATTCTTATTAAATAGTTCTGATTTTTATCAAACATATTCATAAAAAAAATCTTCTCTTTGAAACAATCAGTTGTGTGAAAATACTTATGGTGTATTTTTGTTGTATTTTCTATTTGGAAAAGATTCAATATGGGTATTTTCTTGATAAATGTTTGAGTAGATCATGTTATATCTTTGTTTAAAACTGGAATGTAGCCAAAGTTGTGTGAACTTCTGACTTCCTGTGCAAGATGGTTTAAGAAAAAATAATGTTTATTTTAAAATTTGATCAGGGATATCTTTCTTTGTTAGGAGAAGGTAAGAAAATTGATGTTTTCAGTTGAAACTTGAAGTGGCTTCAATCTTATTTTATCACTGCTGCTAAGTTATGTTGAAATGGGTGTTCAAATTAGTTATTTTCTTTTGGGAACAACTTGTCGAAAGTAACAGTAACTAAGTTACTTCACTTGAACTTTATATTTTTGTGATCCTTTTAGGACCTCTATTGACTGTGCAAAATCTTGAGTCATTGCTATGAAGGAAGATAACCTGAGTCTTGTTTCTTTTGGTTTTAAAATACCTTTTATACATGTTAACACATATCTGAGCTTGCATTATGTTAATCAGGTTTCTCACACTTGTAAGGTGGGTAAATATTGTTAAATTTTACTTAATTCAGATTTGAACGATTCCTCCTATTGCAACTATTTAATGGTAGGATTGATATATGTCCTGCTATCATAATTTTTGGGAAGGCACGTTAAAGTCTTCTCTTATCTTTTGGATTTGACTCCAAGTGTTTGGATGGAGTCTTGTCACTTTTTTTGTTTCTCCTTGAGATTGATTCTAAGTCTGGAACTCTTTCCCAAACTTCTGTATTGTTCCTTGATTTATGTGAAGAAGGGGGTCTGGGTAACTGAAGGTAGGATGGAACAGTCTGAATTACATTTGTTACCTTCATTTTTACATAATATCTTTGAAATGAAAATTGAATCTCATCAGGGTGTTTTAATCCATCAATGCTCTTTTTATTTTACTCTTTGATTAGAAATTAAGGAAGCTTCCCAATGGGTGCTTTTAACATGGGAATGAATTTAATATTTTTTTATTGTTCTCGATGTTTGGGAGACTTGTATTAACTGGAAATATTTGATTAATCCATTCCAAAGATAGACTCTGTAGTACAGAAACTGTTCTCACTATTGGATGGGAAACCTTCTATTCGATTCATGTCTTGCTAAGTTTTTTCTTATATCTGTAGGCATTGATTCAATTTTGAATTCATTATTGTTTAATAATAGTTGTTTTTTTTTAATTAAGGGAAAATAGTTTTGAAGGGACTATACCCTGTATACAAAAGGGCTCAAAAGCCAGATAGAAAATATGAGAGAAGTATTTTAGTTTGGTTGAGAGGGGCAAAAGTGATTCAACCAAGAAGGCTCTTTGTTAACCAGATATTACAATACAGGTTAAAAGTGTATCTGAAACTGATACATGTAGATCCAGAACCAAGAAGACAAGAACATTTAAGACTTCCAAAAGATCTGTTAACAGAAAAATGAAACTTAGCTAGGGTTGGCTTAAAAATAGCTCCAGAACCGCCCGATGACAGCCACATCGCAGCCAAAAAACCACAGAAAAACAACCCGTTACTTGATGGCTCTGTCTATCTTGGTCTTGATGGCCTACAGTGACATGAAAAAGGCAATGGCTGTGGCTTGAGAGGAGTCGTTCATGTCTGAACATGGGAGATTGCAATGTCACTATTCTCTTTAGAGCCCCATATGTCTTCATTGATAAGTCACTTAAACTGCAAATACTGTGGACATGTTGTTCAATGAAGTTATAGATGCTTTTGAGGGAAGATAAAATGCAGTCATTACAGATTTTGGCATTCCCCAATCTGCCATCAAGAGACTACCGTTTCTTGAATACTTCACCAATGACCCCCTCTTCCTCCTCACTTTACTTAAGGATCCTTTTACCCATGGCTCTCTCTATGTTTTTTAGAGCCCCTTTGAGTATCTTGAATCTCCTTGCTCCACTCTGTCAATCCTCTCAAGAAAATCCTCCTCTTTGGGCTTCTCCATAGGCATGCTAATATGCAGGAGGTTTTCAGCAAGTTCTAAGTCCTTATGTGCTCCTAAGGACTCAGTTGGGAAGGCACGGATTTTAGCTTTCTTTCTTTTGGATTGCTGGACTCCAAGCGATCATCATCATTCTTTCTTTTTAGCAGGGGTGGAATGGGAGCTAAGTATGGGAAGGTGGGGGTATGAAGGAGGGAGGTGGGATAGGGTTCATTGAGGGCAGCTGGAAAAGTGATGGTGAATCAGGAGGATAAGGCCCTGGTGCAGATGGAACAGCCCGAGAGTGATTTTGAACTTACCCTTATAGATTTCTCCAAGGAATTGATCAGATAATGAGGAAAGAATCTAATAATGTTATTTCTACAAAATGATTCAGAAAAATCTTTTATGCTTGTGAGGATAAATTCACATATCTTCCTTCAAGGGTAACATACCTTACCACCATTCTGGAAAGTTCATCAAAAGGTACAGGGATCGACTCCATGTTGAGGCCAGACTATGTAAAAACTCAAGATTCTCTCCCTCTTCTAATGAATTTCTTGGTTTCCACCTCCCTGTCGTACATTTTTATTGAAGTGTCATTTTGTGCCTTCCAGGCTGAGACCCATGATCTGAGCTATGAGCTCCTCTGTAATTTCCATTTTCATGTTACTATACTTGACAATTCTATTCTTCCAACCCTTGGCGAATTTGATGGAGATGTCTTGGTTTAATAATAGTTGTTGAATTGGAAGGTTTCTCAATATAATTTATTCTATTGCTTTTGGAAAATTGAGTGTGTTTTCCCTTTTTATTTGGATGGAATATTGCGATCTTCCTTCTCTTTTCTGAGAAAGGTAATTATTGTTGTTTTTCTTTGAAATATGAAGGGAAGTACATTCATTTCCTTCTCTTCTCAGAGTTGTTTAATACAATGTTGTTTCCTTTGAACTCTGAAGGATGACTTAAGTTGCTTCACTTTCTGTTCACTTTTCTTTCATCTGCTTTACACTGTTTGAAGCTGAGTGGGTAATTAGAGGTAAAAACTACACTTCTTTTTCTCCTTGAACCGATAATTTGAAATTGAATTTGAAATTGGTTTAGTGAAGGGAAGAGGGGAAATCCTATTTTAGGATGGTGATGATTCATCCTGAATTCCATCCTTAAAGTTTGAATGAATTTGGTCTTAGTATTGTATGAATAATTATGTTAAAGTTGTGTATCATGATTCATTGCTTCTTTAAAACAATTCTATTTTGGGAACTGTTAGAGTTAGTATCCTTCTTGAACTTTTCACATAAATCAAGAATGAACTGTAGATAACTATAGTATGAAATAGATAAGTAATTTCTAAGTAATATTACTTATCTGTTGTAACTTTTCTTATAGAATTACTGATTGAAGAGTGTTGATTTGATCATGATCCTTACTTAATGTGATTTGGTTGTTCACGTTGTTCTTCCTTTTTATCTTTATTTCTTTTTGAGATATCTATCTAAAAATCTTTACTGTTTTGTAAAAGAAGAGTTATTTTTGTGAGACAGCTAGTTGAAAGCACATCATTCTAATGCTTAGTGCTTATCATGCTCGGTTCGATGATCTGACCTGTGCTAGAAATTTTTGCAGATGGATTCCATAAGTGATAAAAGAGGAAAAGTTCTTTTATGATGTTTCTTATGCTTACCTAAAGGCTGAATCTTTTATGAGGAATTATTATTCTTAACGAAATGTAATTGAAAAAGAGAAAAGTTGTAGTTCTTACTTAAGTTATTTATACTGATTAACATGAAAGATGTCTAAAATGGTTAGGCTTGTAAAATGCGTATTTACCTTGATGAATGGAAAAAGGATTGAGTGTTACTTGTAATTGATATGTCATTCTCTTTGGGTATACTGTAAAGGGAATTTGTAAACTTGTCCTTATTCTCTCGTAATCATATCTATTTTGAATCATTTCAGTTGTACTCAAATGAAATGGATAAAAAGAGAATTGGTACTCTATTATTTTTTTAAACACAAATTTTAAGTTGGCATGCGTAAATGAACATTCAACTAGGTCCCTATGGTTTATTAGATGACATTAATAAAAGAGTAATTTACTTATGGTTCTTGTATAAAGTAAATTACAACAATGAATCCTAACGAATATAAGTTAAAGGAAAGACAAACATTCTAAGGTGATAAGAATTTTGTTAATACCTTTGAGAATCATACTCAAATGAGGTTCGTAAGGGAGAAGGTATACTTCTTCTTGTTAAATCAAAAATCAAAATAAGGTAACTGAAAATAAATACACACATACATAATAAATAGACTTCATCTTAATGAAGTCTATTATTAAGGAATCAGAATCTAAATTTAATCATGCTTAAACTTGGTTAAGCTAAGTAAGATAATCTTACTGTTGGTATGATGATTCTATTTATAAGTCTGGATCTTATAATAAGATACCAAAGAATGAAACACAAACCTTCGAGAAGAGGGATTAGTTGTAGATTTATCTGCATGGAAATTATAAATCATTTATGGCTAGTAGCCGTAATGATCAAAGAAATTAAGAATTTAGTAGGGTTGCTGAAATTAAATCTTAATTAAGAAGATAAGTAAGTGTTTAACTTCTTAACTAGATATGTACCTCCAGATGAGGTGATTCCATAGTATGTTGGTACATACCAATTGCAGTACTGTGACCTCATGAAGATTAGGGTCTTCATGATGGCACCGTGTTGCATTTGACATGTCCCAACACCCTTCCGAATTGGATCGTCTAGACCTACATAAACTTGGACTTGACCTTAGCTTTACTGTAGGTCAGTTTAGTAACATGATTTTGTATAGGGGATAACTCTCGATGACTATAGGTAACTAGACACATGCAATCGAATTGGGTTGATTGAGTATGTCTATGTACGCTTAGTCACTGCAAGTGATTCTCTATACCAATCCATGTTGCTAACCTGGGTTAAGGTTAAACCTTGGACAAGTGGATTGACAGGAGTCAGTGAAGACCATTCTAGATAACAGATGAAGTGGGGTGAAGGATGTATTTCATTTGACGAATATGTCATCTAGGAATATGAACATGCACATCATGTGAAAATATTTGGCCAAAGTATCGCAAGCTGCTAGTTGCATTTTCCTAAGTCACTGTTTAAGAAGTAGGATTTCAGATGAATATTGGTAACACATATTCAGATAGGACTCTTAAATAGAACACTTTGATACCTAGAAAAGGGTAAGATAACCAACTATACTTATTATATGATACATTGCATCATGAAATGAGATATCAGAAGTTCACTGAGTCATTACAACTGCATATGGTTATCTATTATGAGATTGATTGGAATGGAATGTGTGTTCTAAATTATGATTATTTAGAACAGAGAACATTATTTGAAAACTTGAAATGTGTGTTCTAAATTATGATAATTTAGAACAGAGAAAGCTATTAATAAAAATCCCTTGTTTCTAAAGCTTTAAAATGGGAATGTTACAGTGTGGGTGAATTTAGTGGGAGAGGCTTCACTAGAGGTGGAATCAAAAGTTGAGTAAGTTTGACCACTTTTTTGCTAGATGGTATGGTTTAGGTTTGGATTGGACCTTCTTGGGTAAAGATATAGTAGGTGAACTAGTTGTTGAAGGTGGTGTAGGTTTAACTACCTCTTTGGAGGATAGTGGGTTCTTGGGAATTGGTTACACCTTCTTGGGTAAAGGTGAAGAATAATTGCGTGATGTAGAAGGGAAGGCAGATTGTGGAAGGGGATGGTTTAGCCAAGGTGATAATGGAGGTGCGGAGAAGGTCATAGTAAGAGGAAATGTGGAAGGTACTAGTTGAAGAGAAGGGAATAACATTGGTAATGATGAGGATACAGGTAGTGGTGTAGGTATAGGAGGTAGAAAGGATGTAGGTGATGGTGAAGACGTAAGTTGTGTAGGTAATTTGGGTGCAACAGAGGATCATGGCGAGGTAGGTTGTTGTCCTTTTGGTTTACTCTAGGTAGGTGGTTATTTGGCCAAGGTTGATGGGTGGGTTCCTAATATAGATAAAAGTGGTGAAGATGACAGAGGGATAGTAGGTAACTGGTGTCGATCGAGGAAAACCTAACATTGGTTAGGGTGAATTAGTCCCTTTTACAAAAAATAGGAAGACCTTTCCAAATTTGGCATGTTTTCCAAGTTGAGTCCGCTTAGGGAAGTGGAGTTCTCGTTAGAAAAGGTATAAATTTCATAAATAAGTCCAATTAGGTTTGAGAAGAATTCTTAGTTTGTTAGGTCAAGTGGTGACTCATCACTGAGAGTGATGACTCAGTGTTGAGAGTGATGAATTTGTCAGTGTGAGTTAAATGCCACTAGAATGGGTCCTAGGTTAGGTGTAATGATGAGGTTGAGGTGTGAGGATGAAATTAACTTAATTAAAATAATTAAATCAATTAATAATTTGAGGATGGATATTAATATGGGATGAAGGGGTCATGATTAGTTAAATGTGTTACATTAATAAATTAAAGGGGACTAAAGGGCATGTGACCCAAATCTGGTGTCTATAATTAGTTTGAGATGATTTAATATAATGGATTATTACAGATGGATATTGATTTTTGATGTCTCTACTCATGGTTATTGTATGGTGAATTAGGTATTATTCCTTATGGGATCTATATGTTTTACTTATTATGTGTGTTTCCAAATTGAGTTCATGGATGTGATTGTTAGAATGGAACATGCACTTTGATTGTGGTTATTATGAACATTCATGCTAGAAACCTTGTAAGACAATAATAAAGAGGGGTCTGGTACCTTTGCACGCTTTGGGTGAGAGCTCGGATCTGTCTAAGTGAAGTTCCAACGCACCTAGGGTTTTGAGTGGGAAAATAAGACTACATTTTGGTTCTGTTTCCAGGACCTCTTTTCAAACTATTTACCAGGATGTTGCATGATGATGGTGTATGGGTTGACTCTTATGGATATTGAAGATTGGGTGATTGACAAACAAGATCAGTTTGTATGAAGATATGGTTTTGTACCTTACTTTAATGAGCGTGTGTGGATTGAAGAACATATTTATCATGCGCTTTATGAGACATTATTTTCCTACTTTCCAATAGAGTTGTATGAGTGGTTGTCAGCTTATGCACCAAATAAAATTTGGAGTTACAAACTAAGGATTTGGACACAAGATGAGTATCAGGATTTTTTTGATGCAGATGAACCTTGGATGTGTGTTATAGATCATTGGTGGGTTGGTGTTGTTTGCAATTATGCTTTGGAGTACATTGTATATACGCATTCTTAGCTGAAAGTTGCTGAGTTTTATTTTTTTCATGATCCTAGAGGATCTTACATTCGTATTATTCCTTTTTCCATTAATAACTTGATGTTGGTGTTGAGTTTAGAGCACCTCCCTATGGCTAGATAAACATCCCACCATGCACAGGGGCAGGAGAAAGTGTGGTGAAAGATGGCGTACCTTACGATAGAAAGGATAAGAAAAGAGAGGAGACATAAGTATAATGAAGCATGGGAGAGGGAATTGGTGAAGAAACATGATATTGAGGAGTCTGTGGAGTTGTGGAGGATGATGTCTCTGGAAGGATTCAAGGCTCACATGGAAGATGTGGAGCTCAAGCATCAAGATCTCCCCCACTTAGGCAAGTCCAGTAGAGAATCCCCTTCAACTTCAAATGAGAGTATGGTAGAGGAGGAAAGAGTAAGGACCATAGGCACACATCTAATCCCACATAGAAACTTAGACCTTATGCCTAGTGTTCCAGTTCTAGAAGTAATCATTAATCATCAAGCTAGTATAGGTAGTCCAGTAGCTTTAGGTAGATATAATTTTCCTTTGAATACATAAGTGCGTCAGATAACACATACATCTATGGCATCACGGGCGACAACATATTTGTTGTTTGGAGGGTTGATTTGAGGAATATTTTCTATCATGTCATTAGCATAAAGTGTGGGTGCACAGGACATTAGGAACTGTTATCCAATTTTGTCCCTGACGAAAAAATTGGACAATGGATGACTATCGTGATTTCAGACTAAAAAGGGGGCTTCAATAACCATTTTTGGACATCAGTGGTAAATTTCATGTTTAGGGGGTGCTCATGGTATTTTGGGTAGTTTTGGAGTCATCTTGAAGCTATTCTTCCCTTTTTAGATCTTGGAGT
The DNA here is from genome assembly GCA_019776745.2 of Taxus chinensis. Taxonomy (NCBI): domain Eukaryota; kingdom Viridiplantae; phylum Streptophyta; class Pinopsida; order Cupressales; family Taxaceae; genus Taxus; species Taxus chinensis. Next base: position 84,697,662 of record CM034147.1, on the reverse strand, counting down.
TTATAAGGTTTTTTCAAAGCAAGAAAATTGGTTTTGGGGCCCACTTTTAGTGAATATTGATAAAAATGATCAATTTGATAAAATTCATGTTTTAGGTTTCTTGTTGTGTTTACATTACTCATAAGTTCGAGAGGAAATCCTAGAAAATCCAAAGTTTGGTGCAAAATATTTAATTTACATAGGATGGTGAAGGTTCAAAAACAACTTGCCGAGAAGCTTGGTGAGTTGATTGCCAAGTTGAGCACCGCATCCTTGATAACTCAATATTGGACTCATTATAATAATAAATTCCATTGAAACTGATTCAACATGGAGGACTTGACTTTGGAGGAGGGTGAATAATGAGTGGGCTTGGTGATGTGAATGCATATTTGAGTTAGTATGGATTTCTTGTGAAGAGTACAAACGAAGAATCACATTGTAGAATTGAGTACAAAGCATGGGAGTTTGAGGATTTAGCTCAAACATAACAATGGGTGAGTTTCTTGTTAAATGGAAACTTGGTGTGAAGATTTTCTAAGCCATGGAGCAATAGACATTGAACGTGGTGGTAATGGAGGCCACCGTAGGGATAAAGTCAAGTGGGTAATGTGCTCAACGCAATGTAGAGGAAATTTATTTGAGTTCATTGAGATCATAAGGAAATGGTCTCTAGCCTAGAGCTACTCAGGCTTGAAGGAATCATGGTGAAGAAAGGAAATGGATAGTATTAGATGAAAAGCTCAAACATAGAGCTCAGTCGATGTGAGTGAAACATACAATGTGAACACACCTTGGATAACAACTTAGGAAATGGGACCAACTTAGGTTCATTTGAAGCTCAACAAAGCCATGACGATGCATGTGATCAGAAGCGTTACTCGGGTCGATGAGATCATGGGAGCTCACTCAGTGGAGGAGTTCATTGACTCGGACACGAAAATTCAAGCTCATTTGAGATAGATGCAGTATGGATCAGGCATGATGAGTTCGAGCTCAGATGGCACTCGGTGAATTACGCGACATTGAAAACTCTACAAAATGTTTGCAATCATCTAGTTTGTTTGCATGTTAGAGCATGGAAATTATCAATAGGATGAATCGAGATGATGACCCAGATGCATGAATGAACTCTAGATAAACTCAGGATGATGAGCTGACAAGGCCAACTCAATTCATGACTTGGTGAGCATCAATCAAGGAATTCATGTGATTACTCAGTTCGAATGGGACTGCGAAGAGATCAACATAACAAATTAAGGAGTTCAGGAGCTCGGTAGAAAGGCAAGCTAGATAGGTAGAACTGAAATTTCTCAAGCAGTCACAAATTTGAACTAGATCACTTAAATAGAAGCTCATTCAATCATTGGCAATCTGATGAAATAAGGTAATTGTCGAAGGTCGTCGATATACTCACGAGGGAGCTTGACAATGATCCCGGGTTGTCGATCTGATGGGATGCATGGTAAGACCAATTGGAAACTAGGATAGATGCCAAGGCATGATGAGGAATAATTCATAATAGTCAGCTCAATTAAGCCAGTGATATGAGGCATCAAACATTTTAGCATGAGCTTGACCTACACAAGTTAAGAGTAAGGATGACTCATAGCATAAATGGATAGATTCGAGCACAACATGGGACTTGAGTTAAGTATAGGAACTCGTAGGAAAGGAGGATAGCTCGACAAATTTCATGATAAGCATCGAGCTCACATACTGGTGGAGTCATGTTTACTATGAGCTATGATCAAATGGAGGAACATGGACGTGACTCAATGATGAAAGTGAAGCTCAAGTTTGGAGGCTCGAGTTGCTTCGGAAAGGTGAATTCATGAATGAGTCGGGGAGCTGGAAATGATTAGCTCGACCTAAATGGCTCAGGTTGCATCGAGCTAACTTAGATGAACGTTCTAATCGACTTGAGTAAGTCGGGGCAGTTTTAAGAGAATTTTTGATTCAGAATGCCTGGTTAGTTTTTGGAAAATGGTGAATAAAATCCCATGCTTAAATTGCATTGAAAGAATGGTTTTCATATTTGGAGCCAAGACCCAATTTCTAGGTTAGGGAGTTTCGAGCCATGACCACTAGATGTCGAGATTCCGCGGGATATCTGTGGCCAAGCCATGGCGCAGGGATCGTGTGGGTATTGGATCCGTATGGGGAATGAGCCGAGTTGCATAAATGTCCGAGATTTGGAGTTGTTGGGAGTTCACGGTCATTCAGAAGTGGTTGGTTGGCTTCTGAGAAGAGGTCAGATACAAGCATGACATGGCGAACACTAGTCAATCTGAGCCAAGTGACGATCCCGGTCAAACCAAATACTCGGAAAACGTAGTGCAGAAGGAGCACGTGGACCAAATGGTTGGGGTGACGTGGTGCCAAACACTCAAGCCCCGAGCCATTTAGTGTCGAACCGGTCAAGGGGATTTGAGTGATTAACATGTCCGACATAGTTAATTACTGAGATTTTATATGGCATCTGAGTCAATAAGACCATGCACACATAGAAGAGTTCATTCGAGCTAGATCATGAGGTCAGACCAATGTGGAAAACTAGGTGAGGTGTTCAGAGATGATGCGTTGAGCTTGGTCAAAGACCACCATGTGTAGCTAGCTAATGCAAGGCAATGAGGTGGTGGTGAGTGGTAGCAACATGTCCAACTTATTTGGTGGAAACATTGGAGGTGGGCATGTAGTATACATATAAGATTGCATATCACAACACATAGGAGCTCACCAAACAATGCAGCTCGCCAACCAGTTCAACGAGCTGACTGGTGAGTCACTTTTCCAAACCAAGCCAAAACCCTTATTCCAGGAAATACCAATGGAAATATTTTATTTTTATCAAAAATATTATTTTTAATTAATAGTGGATAAATTCAAAATTTTGAGTTATGGATACATGGTGGAATGTTCTTAAGTGGTTCAATTATTGATGTAATTAATAAAGGCCATCATGTGCTATTATTAGGCCTAGATTTTAGGATTTCTCCCTCTTTATCTTTAGTTGGATTTTCTATAAATAAATAGGAGGAATTCAATCCAAATGTTTGGACATTTTTCACATTTCTCCCCCTTTTCACAAGTTAGTCTATTGTGGATTGTGGGAAATTTCAAGCCTCTCTTCCAATATTGTAATGGAAAACTTTTCCTCTTCCTCATGTAATGATGCATTGGGAACATGATTGAAGTAATATTTTTTTTTTCTATGAATAATTATTGGTCCTTTCATCATTCTAACTACTTCTTTGTGCCTTTCTCGTGTATGTAGGTATATTGTGTGACTTCAAGTTTCCATTGTAAGTTTTGGGAGTTTTTTTCTTATCTGAGAGTGAATATTTTTATGTGGTTGAGTTGCGGTGCTTTTTCATCCTTCTCATTTTAATATTCCTTCACTAGAAGACCAAATATTTGTCTAATAACAACCCTTTCTTGGTGCATCACCACTTATAGTATAGGTTTTCTTCTTGTAAATATCTCTCCCTAAATTCCTTGAAAATGTTAGTATAGGTCTAGTTAGCTATTTTATTGCATTATAAGTAGTGTTGTTTTTAGTTTAGGAAGAGGAAGTCGACCTTCTATGGAGGTTTACCTCGAGCCCAAGTCCCACATCTTGAGATGTGATCCCATGTTACCCAATCACACTAAATTCCCTACCCATCAACTGACTATTTGGAGGGTGTGGTGATTTGGTGATAACAGTTCTTGGAAAACCTAGTGGGAAAAGAGTTGATATTTAATCTTCACACTTGCACGAATCAAAGTAGCAGGAGAATCCATATCTCTGGATTTTGAATATTAGTGTATTAATAGAAGTGAATAATTTAGACAAGAGTTTCTACGAGACAAGTAGGAAATTATCAACATATTAATTTACCTTTTTCTCCTCCAAAAATAAGGAGAAGAGAAATTTTAACATCACTAGTTGCATCATCACCACATAGGGGTCATTGCTGGGCCCCTAAAATATTGGATAAGTATAAGAAGGCATGTGGGTGTGCAAGGCCTATTTGAATAAGGGAACGCAAGGAGAAAGAGCATAGGCTAGGATTTTAGGAGAGTTTTAGTGGAATTAGTGGCACGTGCAAGCATAGCAAAGATCTTAGGACTTAACCATATTTGGCATATCAGGTAGAACACGAGGAAAGCATGACCTGACTACACATGCGGAGTGGATAAGGTGCCATCCTGGAAACTTGGTGCCCACAAAAGGAATATACCTTTTGATAGAAGATTCCAAAAGGTCATCATGTCAAAGGATGGAGAGATTTCATTTAAAGAGGCATGCTCCCATGGAGGACCACTTGGACACATGGAAAGTGATCTACAAGTTCAAAAAGGTATGGCGGTGTTTGATATATATATATATATATATATATATATATATATATATATATATATATATGAGTTCCCGGTAGAAGAAAAAGACACGGATGGAGGGACCAAGAATTGAGGAAGGGGCGAAGCCATGTAGGAATACTATGAGATCTCCATAGGTTGGGTTTAGAGGATCTATAGGAGTATTTTGTATCAAGGGGATGGGTTTGAACATTACTTTTATTTGTGCTATGAAGGGCCTAATTCTAGTTTCGATGCATATCATTGGTTTGCGCTATCATATGGATCTGTGATTGCCTCAGTTAATGTAATGTGGTTATCAACATGCTTAATATAAATATATGTGTGGTTCCAGTTATACTTAAATCTGTATGAGTCGGTTATAAATATATTTCACATAAGTGGATGTAAACCCCTGTGAATTTCTTTTCTGTTATGATTCAAATTTATGTTTTGTAATGCTTTTCTTATAACAATGAACACATTGGTCTAGAATCCATTCTGAGCTCTAAGATGAATGTATGGTTCCTTTCCAATCTATTCAATTAAGTTTATATCCTAAGTAATTCATTATCACACAACTCATACAAAGGACTCGGTGCCCACGCATTCCTCAGGTGAGCACCCAGTGCCTATTGGGTGATAGGTCGGTGCGTATGGGATTTCCTTGTTCTTTGAAAGGGCATAAAAAAGACTACATCTTGGTTCCGTTGCCAGGACCTCTTTTCAAAGTTGTTGTGAGAAATGACCTACATATTTATCTTTGTGATGTGTAATGAATGAGTTCCTAGCTCTAGAAAGTGTTAAAATATGGTTCTAGAGCACAGAGGACGAGTTCACTCAAATATTCAGCACTGGACCTAAGTTCAATGCACGTGGATGGGTAGAAGATAACCTATACCATGAGCTATATGAGACATTATTTTTTTGCTTCCCAGTAGAGCTATATGAATGGCTCTCGGCATACACATCTAGATCAAGTTGGTTGTATAGATCATATGTGTGGACCCAAGATGACTATTAGAGGATGCAAGATGCAGATCTAACTTGGACACATGTTATTGATCACTGGTGGAAGGGAGTGTTGGTCAGTTACATTTTAGAATATGTCATTTTGATGTATTATTTCCCACAAGTTGTTAAGTTTTATTTTCTGAGGGAGCCTAGAGGGTAATTTTTGAGTGTTATTCCTTTGGCTATGAATATCTTGGTCGTTACTTTGAGTTTAGAAGCATTCCCCATGGCTGGCTAAGCTACTTTGAGCGCTATGTGAGGAATCTAGGGTGGAATAATATGGTAGACATTATGGCTGAAAATTAAAGGGAGGAGACACAGCTCAAGTATAATGAATCTCATGAAAGGGATATGACTAGAAAACACAAGGTTATAAGTGTGATGGGTCTATGGAGGAAGAAGTTGTAGGAGGGTGTTGAAGTTCATGTAGAGGACATGGAGCCTGAGAAGTTTGTGCTACTCCATCTTGGAAAGTGTGGAAAAGAGGCCCCATTCAGCTTCTTATGAGAGTTCATTGCATGGAGAAAGGAGAGTCATCGGCGCGCATCTGAACCTACCTGATGACCAAACCATGGCACTTGGTTTTCCAAATCAAATGAGTATTGAAAACCCCGTTGGTATCAGTAGGAGTGACCAATCAGTGCCTGGGGGTATAATTTTTCATTTGGGATGTCCATGGCTGCACATACCATTCCGGTGTTTGGAGGAAGTTTTAGATAGAGTACAAGTACGTAAGGTTTAGGAAACACGTTTGGGATTGGTACAAGATACACTTCTACTAGTGGAGAAATCTCACAGACCATTGGCACATAGTTTAGTGGAATGTTGGGGACACTAGGCGCAACCACTTCAGGCCCATTTCTGGTTACAAGAGGATTTGGAGGTGGAACTGGTGGATCTAGAGGCACATGACCTAGTAGATCCAGTGGATATGGTGTACGGAACACCAGAGGGAACCAAGGATCTGGATTAGGAGGATAGGGGCCTTAGCCACCTCTTTAGGTGGTATTTCAAATGTCTTTCCACTTGCCAAATTACCAAGGTATAGAGGATGTTGCAAAACATGTGCATAAGTGTGAATTGTTATGTCACACAAAGGGGATCACTACCTTGGAGTGGAAGGGAAGTTAGTTTGCAACAATGTTGCAAGGACACACACATAGCTGGTACAAGAAGTATGACCCCTATAAAATGGTGGTAGACTACATCGCATTGAAGAATTCCTTCCTAGTAGAGTTCCATATACCGTAGTTTGAGTAGAAGAGCATCAACACTTTGAAGGAGATCCAGTAGGGAATGGCAGAAAGTGAACGAGAGTATGATGCATAATTTAAGACTCTCTTGTCAAAATTTTCGTATGACATTCACCCTTCACAACATGCTCAATGGTTTTTTGGAGTGTTGATCACTCCATTTAGTAGGGCATTATCCCATAAAACATTTATTGACCCGCGTGAGGCTCTAGAGGATGCCTTACGCGCTGAATAAATCGAGAAAGTTGATACTGGTGTGAGCCCTTTTCTGGAGGCTCAAATCACGACCATGGTCAAATAGTTAGAGAAGCTTTCTTTAAACTCTACACATGAGACTCATAGTGATGTTTGGTATGTGGATTGTGAAGTAGAGGGGCATGCAAAGGATAGTTGCCCCCAGAAGGAAGTACATGCCATAGTGGTAGATTATGAAATTTGTCACGGGGACCATGATGCGAGTAGATGCCCTTTGTTGAAGAGTGTAATTTGGAAGAATGTTTCTTGCTACTAGAAGATCTACACCTCTACAACCCATGATACTAAGGATTAAATGCTTATTGACCAGATCCATGAGGTCATTGATCATGGTGTGCGCCAGACCAGCCTTGCTAATAGTTCCAAGGAATATGATCACCGTTATGAATGACACGCAAATGGAGGGGGGTGTGGAAGAGGTTCTCGCAGAGTATTCCATGGTCATAGTAACTACAGAGGAGGAATAAGTGAGTTCCCAAGAGGAACCTGCTATAAATGTGGATCTATAGAACATTACAGACGTGAGTGTCCAGATTTATTGCAGTTTTCATGGTGCAAGAAAAAGCATAAGTATGAGGTGTGCCTTGAATTGTTTGAGCACATGAGCCAACAAAACCTGTCGTGCCCACTTCCCTTTGACACTTTTGGATACTGATTTTGATATTATTGATCATATTATGGACACTATTATGTTTTATTTCAATATGATGGTTGGATGTTAGGTCATGGGTTATCATTGATCTGGACTCAGTTATTATGCATGATGATTACTAGAGACATTTTCTATATGTGGTTGAGGATATACTATTTGACATGGACATATTATAAATGTTGATTTTGACTTATGATATTGGATATTTTGAGTAGATCTGGTATGGTAGATTTTGATGATGATATAGTTGATTTATTTAATTAAAAATAATAATGTTGAAATTATTGATTTTGTTGTGATGTGTGTGTTTGGATGATTTTGAGATATTGTTTATATCATTTTGGATGTTCTGATATGGCCACGAGGCCGAAGGAGGTATTTACATTTTGCAGGTTAAAAATCACAACAATGTCTGGGGACTGGAGACTAACCATATTGAAATTCTGGGTGAAATCAACAAGGTCACCATGGCAACTGTGTTATGAGCTTGTGTGTTGTGTTATGTTAGAAATTCCCATAGGGGGGATTTCCATTATATGTGACCATGGGATATGTGTTTTATTTATGTGTTCCTTTTTAATTATTGTTGTATGTATTTTATTTGTAACGTGTTCCCTCTTTTAATTAATTCAAATGTGGTGGATTAATGTGATGATCATATAGTTAAATTTTATTTACACTAAATTGGGATGTGGAGTGTAATTAATAAAGTTGTTTTCTAAGATATTAATGTTGTAAGAGTGTGTAAGAAATTGTAAGAGTATGTAAGGTCTAACACTCCATCTTTTATGGAATTCGAATTTGACCTTGGAGGCCAAATTTGGAGGCTTGTGGGACAAGTTAAATTTGTCCCACACCTCTTAAAATGATCCACCAACCATGCCTATGGTTTGGAGGTTAAATGTAGGCATTTATAATGCATTTTGAGGTGACAATATTTAAGTTTTATTTGCACTTCCCTTACATAATTTTAATTCAGTCCTTTTTGGAGTATGAGTTGTTTTGAAGTGTGGAAGTCATTTTGTCATTTTTTATTTATTTTGATTTGTTGGTTGATGTTGACTTCCTCTTGGGGATGAGGAAAAATGATGTGGCATCCCACTTGGATCCACATCATCCGCTCTCTTTCCTTTCCTATAAAAGTGTATCTTCTTGCTCATTTAGGGGTGGTTGAAACTTTATTATCTCCTCTTGGGGGAACATTTTTTTTGCTGTTTCTTTTGGAGCTTGTTTGAGGAAGAGCTTTGAGTCTTTTTTCTTGCTTATACTTGCTGGTTTTGGACTGCACTTTGACATTGTGGAAAGATTTTGATCTTGGAACAAAATTCAATATGGAGAGGTAGGATCTAGAGTTGTATTTTAATTGTCTTCCTTATCTTGCATGCATACTTAAATGGTGTTTGTGTTTGCATTATTGAATGGCTGGGTAGAATGCTTAGGGCATGGTGTAGGAGAAGTTTGTAGGGATTTCACATGGGGGGAATAAGGGATTGATAATTGCATAGTTTTATTGTGGAGGGAGTTTTGGGTTGGGATCCACCTTGGAAAAGAAACTGCTTGCATTTCTTACTATTGGGGGGGGGGCATAAGGAGGGGTTGGGAGATATAAGGTTTATGGGGTTGATATGATTATTGGTGGTATGCATTTGGTGGATTCCCAATTCCAAATTGGGAGGCATAAGGAGTTCCCCATAGTCCTTTCTCTTGTTGGCTTGTTTGATCAAGCCTATGTGTTGTATTAATTGTTTCAAATGCAGTTGGGAACTGCTGTCTTATTTTTGAACTGTGCATTTTATTGATTGTATGTAATGTGAATATTTCTTGTATGTGATAGAATCCTTGTTGCCATGTTTTGATATTCATGCTTCATTTCAATATGGTTTGGGATCGGGGGCCAATGAGGAAGGATGGATTCTCCCTTCTCATTGGATGTCTTGGTTGGGTGGATTGTGTTGCCTTTCCCCCTTCCTTGTTGTGATCAAAGTTGAAAAGAAGAAGAAACTTTCATGTTTCTGTTTGGAGCAAGGAGAAATTATAGTTTGACATTCTTTCCCTTTTGAGTAAAATTCAATGTAACCTTTCCCACTTCGAGTGGATGAGTGTATAAAATTTACAATGTGAAGTTATTGCATTGATAGTAGAAGTTTGAATTTAAATTGAGATATGTACAAGAAGAATTATACTTCTCTGTTTTGTTTTGGAAAGAAAATGTAAATGATATTCCATATTTTTTTCTTTGTAATTGAAAACCAATTCAAATTGGAAAAGAGATGAGATGTAAAGTTTTCAATTGAATGTGAATAAAGAATTGCATTAGTCCCTCTAAATTGTAATGTGTGTAGGATTTTATTTGCTATAAAAAAAAGATGTCTCTGTTTTTTTTAAGAATAAGAAACAATGTTGTATATCTCATGTATTGTAATTGAAATCAAATAGAAAGGAAATTTGTAAATTTTTCTGAAGGATCAATGAAAGAATGCATTCCTTTCTCAAAATTGAATTGCACATTTGATTTGAATTATTGTTGAAAATTGATTGTTGTTTGAAAAGAAAAGAAAGAAGCATGCGTATGGAATGAAAGATAGTGTTATATTAATTGCAAAATTATATATTAAAATTGAAATCAGAGATGCATTTTTAGTTAGAACTGAATGGATGACCTAACAAGCATTGTATTTGATTACGTTAGAATAATACGCACATTCAAAATACAAATTGCTAAATCAATTTAAAAGAAACAACTCGTTGTTTTTAAAACTTAAATTTGGAAATGCACATTTTAATTAAAATGAGAAGTTCAGACTTATACTCAACAATAGGTTATGAAACTTTGAAATTCACATTTATGAAGACCTAAGGAACTCTAATTCACTCTAACAGTCAAGAATGAACCTCCAAAACTTAATAGAATTCAATTCGGAGCTTGCACGGTTGTTTTTCCCATCTATTGCCAGAAAAATGCAAACTTGGATAATTGGACAAATTGACTTCACTAAAACACTCTAGAACCTCCTTAGACTGATCCTCCATGTCTTTTTGACATGTGGAGTGAAGGAGGAGTTCAAATTTAATCAAATAGAGAAGTTAGAAAAATGCCAATTTACAAATTAAAATCCTCTAGATATTTTTTACAAAATTGACCCTCAAAAATTCATCAAAATCAAAAATTTATCATCTCTGTGCAAAGAGGACTCTGATATCTTTTTGGAAAGTCCTTGTTTTTCTAAAACTGACTTTTCTATCAAAAGTTATGGCCATTTGAAGTTTTACTTCAAAATGGCCATCCAAAAATTAATCTAACTGTTTAAAAATTAAAATTTAACCTTTGGAAAAAATTCCCCAAAAATTCTGTGGCCCTGCAACCCTTGCAACCAATTAGATGTTTCCACGTGACACTTTGGAGGGTGGACTCACTTTGAAAACTTAACTTATTGAAAATTTGACCTTGGGAAAATTTTCCCATTTTTCCCCGCAACCACGCGGCCCCGCAACCTATCACGTGCTGACACGTGGCTTGGTGGGCACGCGGAATGAATTTTAAATGTTTGTATTTTTGACTCTTTTGGAAAAATTTCACTTTTTCCTCTGCGGCCCCGCACCCCCATAGCCAATAAGGTGTTGACATGTGTCCTAACAGATTAACGGGCCCGCGTAAGTCTTTTTGAATTTTAAACCCTTTTGGCTCAAAGTCTTAAACCTCTCCGTCATTCCACCAGCCCACATTCAATCACAATATGACACGTGGCATGGGTTTTCTCCTTGGCGAAGGTGCGCAATGAATTTCACCTTTGGGCTTTTGGCCTAAAAATTCTAATTTCTAACTTTCCCCACCAGTCTGTTTCTCCCCGCGTCAATCGGAAAGTGACATGTGTCCTTCCGGGATCACGGGCATGCGGAGGGAAATCAAAATTTTACACTCAAGGAAAAATTCTCAATTTTCCTCCCCGCTCCAATGACCTGCTGAAAGGAAAAAATTTCTCCCTAAACCCGCAGACTCCCCAAGGGAAAATTTCTCCCCAAAACTCCATCGGGCCATAACTTAAGATTTATAAGGAGTTAGGAGGACTTATTTATATGGTTGGAAAGGTGAGGAAATTTCCTATCTAATGAGAATGATTTCGGAAAATTTTGATGACCCTAAGTGTGTGAAAATTCAGGTTAAACCTTGTAAGCCTGTTAGGGCAGAGATGAGTGAGAAATCACTCTCCTAACCTAAGTGATGAATTTAACTTCTTGTTTTGACCTTGTGCCTTGTTGATAATAGTTGATTGAAAAAATTGCTACAAGTTAGTCTTGATTGTTGACCTAAATCTAGTTTGTGCTAACTGAGATCTTGTAACCCTCCTTGCAAACAATCTTAATAAAAAACAAAATCATTCCATAATTTTCCTAGCTAATCCTAGTTTGTGTATTGGTCTCAAGTGGTAGTTTGAAGTGGGAAATACAACACCAGAAGGACAAGGGTGCTAGGATGGTGAGTATAAATAAGGATGACACACATTGGATTCCTAGAGTGGCACATGAGTTAGGTTTAGAACCTGTTCTGGTAACAACATGAGCAGATGTGGCTCATGCAAAAGAAGTACCAAGGCAAAAGACTCTAGTATCAAGAGAAGAAGTGATGCATGGGAAGTATCCAAACCCTTCCCACCAACAAGAAGTGTATCAAGAGACAATGGATTTCATTTGGATTTTGCAGGGAGAAATCTAGTATCTAAAAGAGTAGTCCAGGTAGCAAGAGCAAAGAAGGAATGTTGAGGCTCCGCAGAAGGACCTCGATGAGGTAAAGGAAGTGTGAAAAATGTTAAGGAAATATAATATTATTCCCTTGCTAGGAGAATGGTTGCGGGAGAATATTCCATTCACCATAGCAGAACATGAAAGGCATGTGTTGTATACAAACCTCCCTTCCCATAGCCTTGACTATGACAAGGAAATCAAACTAAACATAGTTATGGATGATTGGCTTCTAAGAAACATATTGATTGACATGGGAGCAAAATTCAATGTTCTTACATTAGATGCCTGACATCAAATGGGAAGGACCACATTACAGACATATTCGAATGTGATGTATATGTAAAACAAAACTAAGGAAATGCCCATTGGAGTATTAAAGGATGGAGTGATTACCATTCAGGGGGCCAAGTTTACTAGAGATTTCTAAGTCTTGGCGCTTTCCGAGGAAGACAATTTTCCAGCATTACTTGGGCACGCGTGGTGTTATAAGAACAACATTGACCTAAGGTTCATCAATGGATATATACATTTCGAGAACAAGGAATAATGGGTCATCATCCCTCTAACATATGGGAATTTGGTGCCTTACACTGAACCTTTGGGACAAGAGGTCCTTGATAGAATTTATGTGAGCTTCATTAGAGACCTGAAGATAATTCACCCTACAGAAGGAGTTATTAAGTTTGAGGATTCCCAGTCTTTGAGTGATACAACAAGCATGGTGTGTGACAATTGGGTGCACGAGACTTATGATTTAATTGGGAGACAACTGAGGGGGTCTGTAACAAAAGTGACCAAGGTGCGCTCACTCAAACACCTAGGGGGAAAGAAGTTACCATACAGGACATGGAATCTCAGTGGAAAAATGAGGACGAGAGAAGAGGGATGCTCAGTTATATCCTACTCAGGACTATAGTGTGCTGGTGGGCTACACATCGGGAGAGCCTCTTAAAGTGATGAGATGTAAGAATCACGTTCTCTGTAATGTTTTCAAGGAGCAACGCACCCACGGTCATTTAAGACTACCATGGTAAAGGGACCGCTTCATTTCATATCCAATCATGTGAGAAGGCCTGGATAGGAGAAAAAGAAGCTTTGCCACCATCATTATGGGTACATAAGTTGTATTCCACGTTACAAGGTTGTGCACGTGCGTGGTATATCCATTTAAAAACATGTCATCAGATAGGAAATTGGTAGGAACTGACAACTAATCTCATCCAAGATTTTGAATATTAGAGCACAAACCCATCAGTGGATAAGGAAATGTAAGTTATCAAGAACCTTACGATGGGGGATAGTGCCATGGCGGGATGCATGCTACTAGATTTTCTATGTGAGCTCATTTTAGAGGCACACTTCGATGAGGATGAGAAAAAGGAGATGTAGTTTTAAAAATCATGCATAGAAAAGGAAAAAGGAAAGATGGTTTATGTCATAAATGAAGAGGAAATGGAGAGTATGGATGTTAAACACTCTGTAGGAATGTGTGATGTTATAGATAGCACTGATGAAAGGACACACACTTACCATGAGCCCTTGAAAACTAAGAAAGTTAACATTGGGTCAGAAGTAAAACTTAAGGAAGCAATCATTGGAGACTATAGGTCGGAAAAGGAGGTCTCAAAGATCATTGATCTATTATGCAAGTTCCAAGATTTGTTCCCACGCGGGTATCATGAACTTAAAGGTGTATACCATTCCTTAGGGGAGATGAATATAAAACTAAAGGAAGGTACGCTCCTAATCCAAAAGAGGTCATATATGATGAATCCAAATTTACGTGTACGGAGCATGGAGGAGATAGACAAAATGATAGTGTTAGGTATCATTGAAGCTATGGAAGAGACAAAATGGATAAGCCCAATGGTCATCAGCATTAAGAAGGATAGGCGGATAAGGATATGTGTTGACTACATGGACATGAATGCATTATGTTTCATTGATCCCCTCCCTACCCCATTTACTGAAGAAGTTTTAGAGGGAATGGCCGGGCGCAAAGTCTACTCCTTCACCGATGGGTTCTCAGGGTACCACTAGGTGTGAATTGCAAAGGAAGACCAAAGAAAGACAAGTTTTACCATTGAATGGGGATGTTTTTCCTATACGATTATGCCTTTTGGATTGAAGAATGTGCCTATTGTGTTCTAGCGCATTATAATGCAAGCCTTTTAAGACTTCATCCATAAATTTATCTGGGTCTATTTGGATTATTGGACTATGTATGGTCTTGTCAAGGACCATTGTGATAATTTAAGACTAATGTTTGAAAGGTGTTGATAGTTAAGGATATCCCTCAACATCAAGAAGTGTGTCTTTGCCACCCCATTCAGAACCATATCGGGACATATAATATGCAAGGAGGGCTTACTAGTGGATCCCACCAAGGTTACAACCATTGTGGGTTTAGGGGAGCCTACTAACCAAAGTGCCATGCATGGATTCCTTGGGCATACAGGTTACTATAGGAAGTTCATCGAGGGATATTCCAAGATCTTTATGCCCTTAGAGGAATTACATAGACACAAGAGTGCCTTTCATTCAAGGGAGGAACAATCGAGGGCATTCAACACTTTGAAGGATAGGCTTGTCACAACACCCATTCTCTGTTTCCCCATTTGGGATAAACCTTTCCATGTTCATGTGGATGCCTCTGGTATAGCCGTTGGAGAAGTACTAGCACAACCTAGTGAAGGTATTGTCGAACATCCCTTGTTTTTTGCAAGCAGGAAGTTAACACTGGCAGAACAAAATTACACCACTACTAAGCACAAAGCACTATCCATGATCTACGCTTTGCACAAGTTTAGGAAATATCTACTAGAAACACCATTTGTATTCTACATGTACCACATTACACTAAAATACTTGGTAAACAAGGTTGTTATACAAGGGTGCATATGTTGATTGGTCATGTTATTCCAAGAATTTGAGTTAATAGTGGTTGTTAAGCCATGAAAGAGTAATTTTGGGCCCGATCACTTGTCTAGGATTGACTTGAGAGAGGACATGCAAAGCATTGAGGAGACCATATCAGACAAATAATTGTTTAGGTTGTGGCGTGTGCCCTCAAACTTAGAGGATATTGCAGTGTTTCTCAAAATAGGTATGGAACTAGAAGGGATGAAATCATTAGAGAGGAAGTAGTTAGAAATACGCATTGCACCCTATATGCTAATTAGTGGTGATTTGTACAAACTAGGATGTGATGAAGTGTTGCACCGGTGTGTGCTAGAACATGAGTTCCTAGCTATTACGGAGGAAGTGCAGGTGGAAACTATGTAGGGGATGCCACTGTGTGCAAGATATTACAAGTTGGGTTATGGTAGGAAACCCTATATCAATATTACAAAGAGTATTGCACAACATGTGACCATTGTCAACGCTTTGGAAAACTAAGAAAGAGGGATGAAATGCCTTTGCGCCCTATTCCAAGTATAGAGCCATTTGAGAAGTGGGCCATAGATTTTGTAGGCCCCATTTCACTAGCTACACGTAGGATCGGATCACGTTATGTAATCACTTACACAGATTATTTGACAAGATGGGCAGAAGCAACACCTACTCAAGATTGTATAGCGGCTATAGTAGCTAGGTTTCTATAGGAAAATATTATTACAAGGTATGGATTCCCGGTTGAGCTTAACCAGTGATAGGGGTACGCATTTCCTAAATGAAACCATTAGTATTCTGTTAGCAGAGTTCATGGTAGATCATCATAAGACTACCCCTTACCATCCACAAGCAAATGGAACTACTGAGACATTTAATAAAATACTAAGTCATACCCTAACTAAAATTTGTTACATTGGTAGACGAGATTGGGATGAAAAAGTATCAGCAGTTCTATGGGTGTATAGGATAACCTACAAGAGGTTGAATAAAGCCACACCATTCCAATTGGTGTTTGGCATAGAGGATATCTTACCGATTGAGTTTATGATACCTTCTTTGTGTATAGCGCACACAGGAGGATTGGCCAACGATCAAGAACTGGAAGAAAGGATTGACAAATTGATGAAATTGGATGAGAGAAGATCATTGGCCAGGTGAATTCAAAAGGATGAGGAGGCTAAAACAAAAGCATGGCATGATCACCACATAAGAAACAAACAATTTGAGAATGGGCAGATGATATTATTATATGATTCTAAGTTTCTGCACCATCCCAAAGTTGAAATTCCATTGGTTGGGTCCCTATATCATCTCGTGCATCCTTAATTCAGGAACATTCTAGTTGAGAGAGATGGATGGAATGAGATTGCCAGGACATTTCAATGGGATTAGGCTAAAGCCCTACTTTAAATAAGTCTTCTTGGTGGTTGTAATAAGGTAGTTTTTCCATTTAGTATATGTTTCCCTTTAAGCAATTTCCTTTCTTGTGTTTCCCTTCCTTGTAGTTTAGTCTATTGTTTTTTTTGCACCTTGGGTGCTGGCAACCACATTAATTTTTGAAGGTTATGCATGCGTAGAGGACCGTGTATCTATTTTAGTGTGGGGTGGAGTGATGCGAAGTATAGGCCCGTAATACAAGTTGAACTGGTAGTAGAAGTTGCAGTAAATTGCCCAGTTGATGGATATGAAGCGCGTAAGGAGGAAGGAAGCGCATGGAAGAAGAATTGGATGGAATTTTTTTTAGGATAATACTTTAGGGAAACCACATACAAATAAGGAATAAGTGTAGGAATAATACGAGGTAGGAGAGAGAAAAAATCATGTGGACAGAAGAAGTGCATTTGGTGTTGTTGACACACTCGTAAGAGTCTTCTGTCAAGATGAATTGTTTGTGCGCCAGAAGGTTGTAGCATGTTTCACGCAAAATTGGGTGCATAGGTGAAAGCGTGTAAGGCTAGCTTGGTGGAAAAAGCTACATTTAGTGATAATTACGGTGGTAGGTAAAATAGCATTTAATGTTGGAAAGAAGGAAAAGCTATAAATAAGAAGTCAAACACTTCATTATTTATCTTTCATTTACAAAACGAAAAGATATCTCATGAACTAGGGCACCCAAAGGTGCTCTGTGCAAAGAAAAATGTAAGAAATCGGAGAGGACGTGACTAGAGAATATCCACAAACTAGTAGGAAAGGAGTACACGGGCGTGGATGAAGTTGATGAGAAGGAAGTTGTTAATAAGTTTCGTCTTGTGGAAGAATTGTTCCAGTTAGGGTTTGGCGGCTAGGGCACAATGTAGGAGGGTTTCTTCACAAGGTAGTGGATTAGGGTTGGATAAAGTGGTAGAATAGAGCAAGGAAAAGATGCTAGAAGTGATAGCCTAACTAGAAGGATGGAACCAACGTAAACAACCATATCACCTAAAAAGAATAAGGGCAAGATAAAAGGTAAGAAAATGAGTAATTTCAAAAGCACAAATGAAGAGTGGTACATGGAGATGCAATACCCAGATGGGGTATTGCTAGGAAAATAATGGGAATCTCATTTATGGAACATGACTGTAAGCGACTATAACCACCGCACCAACATGATAGAGAAATACATGGCTTTGGAGTGGGTTCGCCTGATAAATAAGAGGACACCAGAAGGCATGCCCATCTACAGTGATGAAGTAAAGGTTAAATTGGAGAAGGCAAGATTACTAAAACTCTAGGAATTAACTTACTTCGGAAAACCTGAGTGCCTCTACTAGTGGTTAATTATGTGCGTTCATAAAGACCATTTTTATTTTGTAGGGCGCAAGATGCGCATAAATCCCCAGTTAATTTACAAGTTCACAGGCCTTATCTATAAAGGGGATAGCATTGATGATGACCTAAACAAAAAGGAAGACATCAAGGAAATAGTTGCTACATATGACTATAAGATAGGATCATGATACTTTGACATCAAAGAGATCTTAGAGCCCATGATGAGGATTGTCACACGCTTGGTAACCAAGCTCAATGACCAAGAGAGATGGACGCGAGTGAATAAGGCATGGATGAACATATGCTGGAAAATATCTGAGGGGACCATCTACAACTTATCTGCTTTCATCGTGGATGAAATCATTAGCAGCGCATAAGAAGGCAAGAAGATACTATTTGGAAATATATTTCTCACAATTGTCTTCTTAGAGATTGGAATTCCTGATGGGCTAGAAAGGTTTGTTTGGGAGTAACCAGAAGAGGATCCTTCATCCGCAAAGTGGTTCACAAAATATACTTGTGAGACCATGATAGCCACTCACATGGCACGTTTAGAGAAATGGTACAAGTGCATCAGGGACACGTTTAGGGTGGAATGGAGAATTCTAGAGTAGTTACTCACACTCATGAAAGGAGAAGAAGAATTCATTGTATATCAACACTTTTTCATTGGTAGATTTAGGTTGACAGATGAAACAATGATCCCATGGTGCAAGTTGCCCTTCTCCTTCACCATGCAATACTTCCAAGCGGGGGTGAATAGATTTAAAGAGGCCAAGAGACTAAGGTTTGACCTTAGTGAGGTGGATCAAAACCACAAAGAGCTACACAAAAATTTTTTTTACCCGAAGAGGTGCACATAGGTGGAGAGATATGTCTCCCACGAGATACAGATGATGAAACCACTGACATTACCAATCACTGGAAGGGTTTCAGCAAGAATATACCTTCACATCATGCCAAATTTTAAAAGGGTTCATACTTGGAAAATGATGTATCCATCCTTGAGGACCCCATAGGAAGAAATAAACCCATGCCAAAGAAGAGGGAAAGAGAAGAGATGTAGAAAGCACCAAGTGTTTAGGTTACACAAGAAGTAAGATCACCAGAGACAAGTGCTAAGCCCAGTACTTACGCACAGAGAAATAAGTCAATGGTGAAAGAAAATACTCTAGAGGAAGAAGTGTCAGAGCATGAAGAACCCATCACCTAGGAGAAGTCACCAAAGGAGGAGGAGAAGGAAGCCGAATCTCCTGCTAAGAAGAAGCAAAAGGTGACAGAAAAAATGATTTGGAGGATACAGAGATCTTGGAGGCCCATAGAGGTGAAAGGGATGATGATGAAGATGATGAACTTGAGGAAAATCAAGGCCCTCCCATATTCAAAGTACACGACTCAGAAGAGGAGGGAAAGGAAGAAGAAAATTAGTACATATTTTTCAAGAGGAAGGATGGAAAGGAAGAGGAGGATACTCAGGAAAAAGGGGTAAGTGAGGAAGTTACAAAAGAACAAAGGACCCCAAGCCTCACTAAGGAATAGGTAGATGAGGCCATGGAGAAAGAAGTAGCAAAGATCATCGAAGACCTAGTAGAGCAAGAGATGAAACATCGCGCAGACCTAGTGATCAAGGAAGAAGAGGAGGAAAGTGTAGAAAAGGAATACGACAACATGGGAGGGGATCCCAGATAGGATGTGAGCTTTCCTAAGGCCACATGCACGGGGAGAAAAAGTGCAGAGCTAGCACATGTTTAGAGGATGGGCTATATTGATGATCTAAACAAAGTGTTGCGCACACACTTTAGAAGCACCATACCAATAGATAAATTCTTGGCTATGGCATCATTTGAGGAGGAAGGTGCATACCCTCAAACGAGGAAAATTCTTTCTTGGGAATTTAAGTCCCACATTGACGAATCAAAATTCGAAGTAAGCCAAGGGTCAATAATGAAGGTACCGGAGTAAAAAGGTGACAACCCCTTGGTAAACGCTTAGTTGTTATCAGACGATAAAATATGCAACATGCTAAACAAGGTTTCAGTGAAAGTAGAGGCTAGACTCTTCAGGAGGAATGACAAGGTAAATTTCCTAGAGATAGAACTAGATAGGAAGGAAGAAGAGATGGAGAAAAGAACCAAGGACTTAAAGAAGGAGGAGATAATCAGTGTGAAGCTAAGGCGTGAGTTGAAAGAAGAGAAGGAAAGGGTGTGTGAGGTCTATAAGAAAGTAGAGATGATCACAAATTCCATTTTCTTGAAGCATCTAGATCTAACACCACTAGCGTAGAAGTATGGATCTACCCTGGAGTGTCTAGAGGACTTAACCCACATCCTCACAATGGAAAGATGACCACTAGCCTTGGAGTCTGTAGAAGATGCATCGGTGTACAAAGAAAAGGAGGACAAGATGAAGGTTGTGGAAATTGTGGCCTAGTACAAGAAATTCCTTGTGGATTTGAAACCCACCGCCCAAGTCACTGAGGCTGATTATGAAAACTACACCGATAGACATAGAGTGACGAGCATTATGATCGCCACCCATGAAGCAGAGCTTAGGGAGTTCCAGGAGAAGAATAAGGGGAATAGGGTGGAACGTGAAAAAATTCTAGCCAAGGTTGAGAATAAATCAAAGGCTATTGAGACCTTATGAGGATCAATAAAAAATAGGCTGAAACGTTATATCCCTAGATCACTTGAAGGATGGACACGCTTGAAAATTTGGTCAAATAGTTAAAGGGTATCATGGAAACAATGAGTACCCAAGGATAAGGGATAATATTTTAAGAGGTGAGCACCTTAGTCAGAAACCTCTGTCAATAGGCACAGAGCTAGGTCAATACTTGGAATAAGTTGGAGGTAGACTTGATGAAGGATTTCACTCTCCTCTTGTAGAAATAATCATTGTTTCCCCATTCTATCATTCTTCCCCAACTTCTTGATTCCTTTATTCTTTATCCAAAATATTAAAGGAAAGCCATTCTTTATTATTTGAGGTGTTCCCAATGGTAGAGAAAAATGTAGTGTGGGGTGATGTTGGGCCCCTAAAATATTGGCTAAGTACAAGAAGGTGTGAGGAGCATAAGGCCTATTTGAATAAGGGCACGCAAGGAGAAAGTGCACAGGACATGGTTTTAGGAGGGTTTTAGTGGAACCAGTGGTGTGCACAGGCAGAGAAAATATCTTGGGGCTTAACAATATTTGGTATATCGGGAAGAATATGAGGAAAGCATGAATTGACTATGCATGCAGAGTGGTTAAGGTGACAGCCTAGAAACTTGGTGCCCATGGAAGGATTATACCTTGCAATAGAAGATTCCAAAAGGTCATCATGAAAAAGGATGGAGATCTCATATCTGAAGATGCATGCTCCCATGGAGGACCACTTGGACACATGGAAAGTGATCTACAACTTGATAAAGGCATGGCATTGCTTGATAAGGCTATATATATGAGCACCTGGTAGAAGAAAAAGACATAAATGGAGGGACCAAGAATTGAGGGGGAAAAGCCATGCAAGAATACTGTGAGAGCTCCATAGGTTGGGTTTAGAAGATCTATTGGAGTATGTTGTGTCAAGGGGATGGGTCTGAACATTAATTTTCTTTGTGCTATGAAGGGCCTACGTCCATTTCTAATGCATTACATTGGTTTGCGCTATCATATGGATCTGTGATTGTATCAATTAATGTAATACGATTATCAACATGTTTAATATAATTATATGTGTGGTTCCATTTCTACTTACATCTATATGATTCGGTTATAAATATATTTCACATGAGTGGGTGTAAACCCCTGTGCATTTCTTTTCTATTATGATCCATATTTATGTTTTGTTATGCTTTTCTTATATGAATGAAGACATTGGTCTAAAATTCGTTCTAAGCTATAAGATGAATGTATGGTTCCTTTCCAATTTATTCACTTAAGTTTTTGTCATAAATAATTCATTCTCACAAAACTCATATAAAGGAGGGACTCGGCTCCCACACGTGCCTCGAGTGAGCACCCAGTTCCTGCTGGATGATAGGCCGATGCACATGGGATTTCCCTGTTCTTTGAAAGGGAATAAAAATGAATACATTCATTCAGTTCCTCCTTATGGAAGGTTTCCTCCACCCATGAATAATCAACCTCTTGTTGGTATGGAATCCCTTGCAAGGAACCAAGTTTTTCCTCCCTTCAATGCAAGAATTCCTCTCCAGTTGGCTCAATGTGATCCTATACCTAGTGCGTCACTCAAAAAAAATCCCTTTTACATAGGAGAAACTCATATTACTCTGGTGGAACATATTCTTGATGTATCCATCATTTGCGCAATACATAATATTACAGAGGAAAATGTTGCGGTTAGACCCATTGCCACTTCCTTCAAGGAAAAAATACTTTAGTGGTTTTGTGGGTTAGAAGATGGTACCATAACCACTTGGGATGAGTTAGGAGAGAATCTATACAAAAATTACAAAGACAAGAGTGACCACTTGTCACTCATGGAACAACTCACCACCATAAAGAGAGCTCCTCAAGAATACATGAGTTATTTCCACTTCCGATTCCACAAGACTTGGAATAGTATTATGGCACTCATAAAACCTTCTCCCACTAAATCCTTCTTGTATTATTTATGAGCCTTGAATAGTGATATAATATTTATGATTCAGTCAATGGGAGGTACTACGTTGCCCGATGCCTATGAATTTGCAATAAGATCCAAGAAGGGAAGATTGCACCTAGACCTCCCATGCATTTGTTTGCTAAATTTTAAGGTAATCAGACAACCATTTCCCTTGTTCCATAAAATTCTAGTCAACAATTTTTGGTTGCATCAGTTGTGTCTTCACCTGCCCCTTCAAATGATTTGGTTGAGGTCAAGTCACTACTACAAACTTTTGGGAATGAACTCGTAGCACTCAAGTGAAAATAGTATCAATATGCTCATCCTTACCAATCCCAGAATCAACAGTACCAGGATAACCACCCACCTTTTCAAGGAATAATTAATTTTAAAATTAAGTTATGAACGTCAAGCCTCTAAAATTTAGGAATCCTCTTGTTGTTATCTCTTCCAGAGCCCTTATACCTATCTAGAATAATCTATTTCAAGGCTATGAATGGTGATATCCTTATTCTCAACCCCACAATCAAAATATTTTCTCCAATGGAGTTATCATCCAGGACCTTATGGTTCAAAGTGTATCTGCTCTGCCAGATCCAATAGAAATTTCATCTATATAGGAGGTGGCAGATTAACTGTAGGCCCTTGAAGAAACTACTTTGATAAATTGGAAAGTAAAAAAATTTTACGGGTTGAACATAGATTCATCATCAGTAGCAATGGATATTCACTCCAAAAAGAGTTAAATGGAATATCAACCTTCTAAATCCAATCAATCATCCACTTCGCAGCCTCGGCCATAAGAGGATGTTGATAAAGATGCGGGAAAGAAACTATCATAAGCACAACCTACTTAGGTCGTTGGGAAAGAAGGTGTTTAAGAAATCATAGTACCTAACAAGAAATTTCCAAAAGAGGATACTAATGCCCAAATAAATGTCATAAAATGAGGAGAAAAACCTTTCAGTATTGTAGAATAGATGAAGAAGACCAACCTTGGTGATACCATGTGGGACACACTCTCAATTCCTTCTCAAAGAAACCTATTGCAAGAGGCTATGAAATTTTTTAATACAACTAATGGATCATCAGGTCATGGGGTAGCAACTGCTACAAGTTTGTGTCAACTGGAAGGGAAAATTATTCCTAAGGTGAACAAACCACCACCATTTTATATTTCTCTTATCATTTGTGATCATTTGGTACATAATTACATGATATATTTTAGTGCAACTAGTTCGGTCATGCCCAAACAAATTACAAATTTGATGGGTATACAATATACGCTAGTTTCTATAGGATTTATTAAATTAGATGGTACAATAGTTTAGACCGTTGGAATCATCAATGGACTCTAGCTTACTATCCATGCATTTCAATGTTTTTCATTCACACACGACATAGCGATCATCAATCTTCCTCCTCTCTTCATCATTTTCCTATCACGAGATTTCATTGCCAAGATGGGAAGTTACCTGTCAACTGACTGGTCGCATATGATCCTTAGGACTTGATACAAAACTAAAGTAACTATAAGGGTAGAACCAATTTTTCATAATAATGTGGATACTTATACCACTAGTCCTAAAAATGGGAATTATACCATCCATGATCCAGAGGAAGAAGATGTTGATCATGAACCAACCACTCTTGTGGAAAAAGTCCCTAATAATGTGCTAGATGAGGTAAGTTTATATCATCAGCATGATCCCTATGTTGAGGAATTAGCAGAAGAAGAAGATGGTTTGCTACTTTTAGAAGAGATAGGACTGGGTACATATTGTATCCACAAAGAAGGTGTAATCATACCACAACTTGTTAAGATCCAAAACATATCTGAAAGAATTTGGAAACTATTTTTTGATGGTTCGAGAAGTAAAAATGGAGCAGGTGCTGGTGTTGTATTATAGGATTTCCATGTTTGTCTCGCAATATGACATACTGTTGATATCATGACACCAAGTAAGATGGTGTAGGACATCCAAAAATGATTTTCTATGATCTAATAAGAACTGAATGTAGGATTTCATCGAATATTTTGAGGCTTTTGGGATCCACACAGTCCCTAGAAATCAAAATTAAGATGTTGATAGGCTTTCTACGATTTGCTCGCAATACGACATACCTGTTGATATCATGAAATAAGAGTGAAATCCTATTAAAATGCTCATTCAACCTGCATTTCCTTATAATATGGGTAGTTGGAAAGTTTTTTATAGTGAAAAACAAATTATTCTTTTTCTGCAAGAAGAAGTGGAGTTTGCTGTGAATAACCAAGATAAATTGCAAGACTCATATGTGACTAGATTATAAAATTGAAAATCAATAAGCAACCAAAAGGCTTGGTTACTCTTGAGTTCATTTTTAATTTAGATGATCAGGCTAGAAGACAAATTTCTAACATGGTAATCAAAGAGGATGATTTCTAAGAAGTTGAGGTAGCAGATGAAAATTTCCTAAAGATTGGAAAAGTGTGTACCCCAGAAGAGAAAGACACTTTCGTCAAAATTTTCCAAGAATATAATGATTTTTTTGCATGGATTTATAAATATTTGTGTGGCTTTGATCTAGGTTTAGAACAACATACCATCAAACCTCATCCTAATGCCAAATAAGTCTATCGAAACCAGAGGTCGGTTAATCCCAAAATTGAGCCACTAATGAGAAAGGAGCTGACCAAGATTATTGAGGCTTGCATCATTTTTCCAATCAAGCATTCCTTCTGGGTAGCAAACCTAGTTCCCATGAGAAATAAGAATGAAGAGATTTGATTATGTGTGGACTTCAGGGATTTGGACAGTGTGTCATTTAAATACCATTATCCTCTTCCATTTATGGAGTATATCCTTCAAATGGTGGCTGAAGCACAAAGGTTTTCTTTCCTCAATAGATATTAAGGTTACAATCAAATTTTGGTCAAAGAATCTGATCAGTTCAAAATGGCTTTCACTACCAAGTGGGGCACATATGCTTACAACAAAATTTCATTTGGATTATGTAATTCCATAGCTACTTTCAAATGATATATGGACATGGCATTAAAGGGATTGATCAAAGATATCATCTTAGTGTATCTTGATTATATAACCATGTACTCCAAGCATGCAGAAGATCACATTACACATCTGAGGAAAGTTTTCAGGAGATGTAGGGAATTTTGGGTTTTACTCAATCCTAGGAAATGCATTTTTGCGGTGGACAAGGAAAATTTGTTGGGACATATTTTTTTAGCGAAAGGAATTTTATGTAACACCCTTTACAGTTGTTATTTTCCTCATTTACATTTCAAGTGTCGACATGTGATTTTCCTTATAAAGATATGTTCTTTTAATTTTTGGAGATCATGCTTGATATGGATAAATCATCTTCTGTTCTTCAGATCCTTTGACTGAATTGGAATGGCTTCCTTGAAATCCATTTTTCACTTCTTGTAGGTGAGTTGTAATATGGTTTA
This sequence comes from Taxus chinensis, assembly GCA_019776745.2. NCBI lineage: Eukaryota > Viridiplantae > Streptophyta > Pinopsida > Cupressales > Taxaceae > Taxus > Taxus chinensis. The sequence continues at coordinate 84,671,717 of CM034147.1, read as the reverse complement.
AAAATTATAAACTTATCTATTGATTTGACTCATCCTTTGATCAATTTCAGTGATCCAAGGAATGTCTTAAAATATTCTCTATTGATAAAATGGTAAATCAACATTCCATGAATTGAAAGACATATGACTGAAACTATGATTGACTACAAGTTCTTTGATTGTTGTGTGAACGTGTTTCTATTCAATCAGTATGTTGTGTTTGGATATTTTCAATTCGATCGTGGCAGGAAAATGCTGACGCAAACAAACTATAGCCTATTCATGGCATAGGAAACATTCTGGTTCCTAAAACTAAAGGGATGTTGGTCCAAAAATTTGTCGGGTGGGTAGATATATGGATAGAAAGGCCAACAGTGTGCAGGGAATAGCCCCTCTTTGAGACAGCAAAGGGAAATTGGTTTATTTCTATTCTACAAGCAGGAATCTGTGCAAGTCTTACAATATTCTTCCTTCAGGGGGGTTTGGAATCTCATCCCAGTAGAGCTATTTCTGATGAAGAACATAAAGGAATGAAGGAAGGCATAGAAGAAATATGGATCTGAAGGGAGAAAAGAAATGAATTCCAAAGTAGAAAGGTCAGAGGGTTTATGTTTTGGGCCGATAGTAAATAGAGCCAAACTTAATCACATAAACAAACAAAGAAATACTGATAAACAAAAGACAAAAGCATATGTGAATATAACAGAATAAGCATGTAGATCTAACACATAACACAAGAATTCAGCACAAAGTCTCAATTTTTTGTATTAATAATTGTTCTGTTACAAGAAAGCTCAAAGTCTTTCTCTCCTCACTCTATTTTTCATACAAATTTGCTCACCTTTGAATACTACAAGTATCCAAGTATTTATAGAAGTAGAAGGAGAAAGAAGACAAAAAGGAGCCAACAGCTATTTACAAAATATCTACAAAATATCTAAAAGTCAAATGTTGACTTTGGGGCAATTTTGTGGATGATGTCATCATTTGTGCCAACATACTTTTAAATATTTTTACGAAAATGGGATTAATCCCAGGAGAAAGGAGCCTATTCGTCATCATCCCTTGGCTTGAAAGGGGTGTCTTGCTTCTGCTCAAGGGAGAAAATGTGAAATTGAGCTTGATACTCCATGAACTTGCTTACCATCGCTTAAAGTTGATCCTGAGTGGGACCCTTGGTGTGATCCCTGATGACTTCGCAAGTTTCCCGTTCATCTCTGAGTCTTTCTGGGAGTTTGAAATATTCATTTCCTGCCTCCATCAGGTATCTGAAAAATTCGTGGCAGGCCCGAAGGTTGTTGATAGATTCTATATCAAAAGTGGCCTCTGACGCTAAACCTTACGACGTGATTTCCTTAAAGAGCCGAATAATATCATCCACCTTCCTCAAGGCGTACGATGCACCGAGCAACCCTGGACACATTCTTAAGATGATCTGCTCCATTTGATGCATTACATCCAGGGCTTCCACCTTGATTTTGTCTATCTTTTCCAAGAAAAACTCCATTTGGTCAACCTGATAGTCTAGAGTGGCAAAGACTTTATTGGGTGCTCGTGGGTGATCACAAATGTCGAATTTCACCAAGTCATCAACAGGGTAGTCAAGCATCTTCTAGAATGTCTCATGTTATAACCTAGCATGGTCCAACTCTTCGAAGATAGGTCCTGTTATTTCCTGGAGTTCCTTGTTAGCTTGATTTATATTTTGATAGAGCTCTTTGAACTTTTAATCACTTCCTCACTATCTTTGAGGATATGATCTCTCCAGGAGGACACGGCCATACCTCGCTCGCTGATCTTGGCGTACTCATTTATCTTCTCCTAACTAAGAACTTCAGGAGGGTTGGTGACTGTCATAGGAGGGGTATTGCCCATCTTTCGCAGGGCTTGGAGAAGATGCTTGTTTTTCTCTTTTAATATTCTTTTCTATTCCTTTGATTCTTGAAGATTTTTGCAAAGGGCATCCACTGTAGATAATGCCTCTCCTTGTAGGCTCTCTAATGATGTTCCCATCGTGACCTAAGTCACTGTAAAATCTGTAGGGGATAGATCTTCTTTCTTCTTTGTAAGATCAAGGTATGCGTTCTCCATAACCCTTTCACATGAAGTGCTTTGAGAGAAGTGGGTTATAGATTTTTGCTTCTTGGACCCTTTATCCAGAATAATAGAGAAGTGCATAGGTGCAATAGGGACTTTCCTCTTGTGTTGGCTTAGGTGTTTGGAGATCCATTATGGACTTAAGGGAGTAGGACAGGAGGAAGAGGAGGAAACGGGGGTGGAAGAAGGAGCAACTGCAGTGGACATGGGGAAATGTGTCAAGACACTTGGTGGTGGCATTGAGAAAGAATCCAACAATCCAATGCTCACGGGGTTAGGAGTGATTGCAGGAGAGGAACCGTGGGGGTGGAAGGGATCTGTGAAATGAGGGAAGAAATGCTAGGGGCAGATCCACAAGGGAAGAGAAGATGGAGGAAGAGGGAGCGGGAATGGTAAAATACGGAGGAGAAGAAAACCAAAGGAGTGGTTGGTTGAGGGACATGAGGAGGGGAAGGAGGAGTGAGGGAGGGAATGGTTGGGACCTCACTAGTTGTAGCAGTGATGAAATCCTGAGTGGATGTCTCTGTTGGAGCACTCGCTTCTTCCTCTCTTCTTGGGGAAACTAAGTCCACAACTTGTTCCCTTGTGGTGGAAGGAGGGCTCTCAGGAACTTCTTTCTAAGTAGTGCTTTCCTCTCCTGCAATATCCTTTCCTTTTCCTTAAGGCAAATGTTTGGGCCTTGTGGGTGCATCGTCCTAGGGAGACATGGTGAAGTCCACCCCAAGGTAGATGATACCATTTTTCTTGCACCAATGGTCAGTGCGCTGTAGAGTTCCTTTGACCCTTTTCTCAATAGTTTGAGGGGCCTTGTTTCTATCAATTTCAGCAAACAGCCAATTATCCCCATCCATATCTAGATAAACCTGATCAACTTCTTAATCAGTTGCTTGGAAACCCTTTGGGATGATGGCCACACCATATTGAATGATCTCTACTAGGTCCAGGCGGGAGTGATCCTTTCGTCTGAGCTTGAATTCATGATATAGATAGATGTAGATATCTTTGATTTGATGGACATGAATTGGATCGATTTTTTCCCTTGGGAGGAAATCATGAGGATCAAAGGTTAGCGTCACCAGGAAATTATGCTTTAAGTTGAGCAATTCAAGCTCTGCAAACATCACCCAATATTTTCTCTGTGAAGTGTAGGTGTACCTACCCACTGTGAGTGGGAATGGAGTTCCACCCTTCTTCCTTTTTAAACACTTCTCATGGTGTGTGATAAGCTATCTAGACAGCTCCAATAGGATCAGCTTGGGTCCCGCATACCTCAGAAATTTGGTGGGCTCTCCTAAGAATTTAGCGGCTCTGAGATATGCGAAAGTGGGGAATTACATGAATAATGCTTCCCACTTCTCTGTAGTGGTGACCACGCTTTTGGTTGTCTGACCATAAGTCATGTTGGGCCTCAAGAGGTAGATGACGCCATAGAAGAAGACGTCATTGACTTTACTGAATTGGGCTATGTTGTTCTCAAGTTTTAATTCTAGATAGTACTCATATATTTTTACCTAGGGCCATATCCCATACCGATTCAATGCTGGGTAGTCCCTCTCTGAGGCAGTAGCGTATACCACATAGGAGTTCATATAGAACCTCCCAGTTATTGAAAGTTGTTGAAGATGCTCTGAGATCATGCTGCTGATAATCTCTCCCCATTCAAAATGCTGATCAGGAACATTTTTACTCATGGTTTCTAAATACCTGAGCATCCACTTGGGAAAGTAATGGGCATCGGGGAGCCCAAACACCCTGCTCAAGAAAGTGATGGTGTCACTCAGCTCCTCTGAAAAGTCAATGCGATGAATGACTTGTGGCCACCTGCTTACCACCTTCTTGTTCTTGAGGTACACCTCATTCATGAGCTACATGAATTTGTCTTCATTTTCGTTCCATGTCTTCATCCAGTCCTCTTGGCTTACCGCTACAAAATGTCGGTGGTGAGGGATACCCAACATGATCTCAAAATTCTGAGGTTGATTATTACCTCGCCCTTCTCATTTTTGACACACCTTGTGTCCTTATTGTAACAACAACCCACTAACATCATGAACTCATTGTTGATTGTGCTTACTATGATCCCTGCAGCAAAGTGTAGACCATTTCTAACCATTTTATCCATCCATGGGCTTCTTGTGACCTTCTTGGTCCTCACCCAGAAGTCCTCCATGTCAATGTGCCTGAGATTTGAATCTCTGATATCTAGATCACACTCTGTAAGGGATTCAGGCATCCTGACCCTTTAGTATTTATATTTCATTTCTTTTTCTGTTAGCCTAGCTTTACCCTTGGACTTAGTTGGCTTCTTACTCGATGAAGACATGTGTGGATCTGAGTTCAATTATTGATCTGAAAGAAGAATCAGGGAATTCCTTCACAGAAGAGCCATGTTAGCTGTTAATTCATCCATCAAATATTACATAATGAAAAGTTATATATTTACGAGCCTCTGGCCGCAAGGCATGACTCTACATTAGGTTGCAGGGTCTTAGAAAAGTAAGGTGCACTTTGGGAAAGTGTTGCATGGGAGAAAACAATGCCAAAAGGGGTGAAGGGCACAGAAAGGATACACACAACATTCAGGTGTTGGTGTCGAGGGATGTGCACTTGCGCCATTAGAAGTCCTTAAGTGGGGCACATATATGGTTGGTGTTGCAAGGTCCTAGGATGTGCCATTAGCATAGATGTGGTAGATGTTGCATGAGAGTGAGGTGCACCAAGTGTTTTAGATTTCCGGCATGGGAAAGGTTTGCACAACATTTAGATGTTGTTGTAAATGTTTTGGCGCCAGCGCTTATGCCTAGGAAATTTTTTGACAATGTTTTTAAGGCACAGAGAAGGTTTATGCTACATGCAGGGATAGTGTGCCTATGGCATGATTGTGTTTGATGTTACAAAGATGAAGTTTATGCTGAAGGAAAAATAGTGGGTTGATTGCAAAAATATTTATGATTTTCACTCTTTTGGCTCCGATTTTGATGCTTAGGAGGGAAAACTTAGCAAAACAAGGGACAGATGAGTTTGAGTGTTTTTTGGCAGAGTCTTCCAGATTTACAAATCTGGAAGGAGGAGAAGGGGCTTTCGGAGTTGAGTATTTGGGTTCATTGCTTATTATCAATCCTAATTACGTAAACCATTATAAAAACCACAACCAATCCAAAAAAAGGGCAAGGGCCACTTACCAGGTATATATAACGATAAAGGGGATGATGCGGGGTCCATGAATGTGAAAAATGGCAACACACAGGGCTGACAAGAATGCTGACAAGTGCAGAGGAATAAATTTTACATATTTTTTGAATTGTGAAAATGATAGGTCGAACACACCTATATATAGCAAAAAGTGCAATAAATGCGCCACCAAATTTTTCTATAGCACACTTATGTAGATGTCGACACAAAGATATTTGCACCACGGTGTAGCTTTGGGAGTGTCGACACTACGTTTTCAACACCATAGAACACTTTAGAGATGTGCACCATTTGGAATGTTGACAAGTTGGTGCATGCGCCTTGGCGCACCTTTGAGAGGCACACCATTAAGAGGCGTAACATTTAGAGTGTTGACACTCAATAGAATGCGCCAAAGGAAAAGAGGGGCATAGTTTTGGTGGATGTTACATAAATGAAAATTGCGCCCAACCCAAAAAGGTTGAAAATGACCAAGTTCTAAAAACTAGATTTTCTAGAAAGGGATTTTATGCCATTCTGAACACTAAGAGACCTCAACGGGGGATAAAAACAGAAATTTTGGTATGGTTACCTGCAAAATTGCCCTTATCAATTTTACAGGATAACAACTAGCTCTTTCTAAGGACTAACTTTGAGCGAAGTTTAAGGGTAGAGAATCCCAGATCAACATGTGCCTATCCATTGGGTTACAGATGTAGACACCAAATTTGTGTCTTACGACCCCCTGTGACCCGCATCTCATTTCGCAACCTAACCTCATCACCTAAACCTTACACAATTATTTATTAATTACCTTATAATTAATAAATCCACATCGCCTTACCTGCCACCTCATCATGACCAATTTCTAACCCTAAACTAACCTAATTAAGACCTATAACTTAGTCTACACCCACACCCATGAGTAATGACTCCTCACTCGCACCCAAAACTGACCTTCTAGTCACTTGACCAAGCCCGCAACTAATCCCTCGGGAGAAAAGGAGGGAAATTTGGCTATTTTACTAAAAATAGCCCACTTTGACCTGACCGATACCGGTTCCTACTCGACCGCCGTTGGTTACGTAACCGCCATCGGTTCCCTGTAAATGGGCTCCCCTAACCAGAAACAAAGGTCGAAGGATTTTTGGATCAATTAGGATCATCAGAAGAAAAAAAAAAAAGAATCTGGATTTTACTTGGCCGAGCAGAGACAAGTGAAGAGACAAGAAGAGTTTGCAGTGAAGGAGACCAAGCCCAAGACTGCAACTGAATAACTAGAGCCCTGTGATACTCAGCTGATCATCGGGAGGGAGGTATCTCATCTCCTGAGTGCAAGGCCATCCTACCTGAGTTCTACCTTTTTCATTACAGTTCTCGGACCTGCATCCTCATCAATAATCAGTAAGTTGCATCTTGTGTGTTCTATTTAGTAACATTTCTTAGACTTTTGAATCACAGCCATCATAAATCCATTCCTAGATCCGCTACCCAGCAACACATTACATCTAACTATCATTCATTTACCTCTCATCACCCTGTTGCATAATCCCACTCATTTACTAGCCTTACAAACAACACAACCACCCTACAGTCCCTAAAACATAGCCCCCACCAATATCGGTTAGTAGCAACCGGTATCGGTTATTGTGACTCAAAACCAGAAACCAGCCTTTCCTCCTACCTGTTTCAACGGAGCAATTAAATTGTTATTTTACAATCTTTCGTGTTAATTTATATTAGCAGGGGAACTGACCACCTTCGAAAGGAAGTTTTATATTTCCTGGGCCCAAGGCAGTTCCCTCATTTATTGTCTAATCAAAATCTTGTGGTCTTGTGTTCTTATTTGCAGGTAGTCCTTCCAAGACAAAAAGGAGTTCTTCGCAATCAACCTGATCTCTCTCTACGGTATGCGCACACCATCTCGACATTCAACAGGTATTCCTCCTAGCCCTAACCCTTATCTGTTTCTAAAAGGAATGAAAGGATAGAAGCAACTCTATTCCCAAAAAGCTAAAACATTCCGAGCGAAACATTTTGGCACGCCCGGTGGGAGCCATTTTGGGTTTCTTTCTTTCTTGCTTGCTTTCATATAGGGAGCATACTTGCTGTTTTCTTCTTCTAAAGATATTCACAAGGTATTTTGTTATTTTGGTAAAAGAACTTGCTTTCCTTTTACATCTTTGCATTAGTGAAAGTCATCTCTTTTTCTTCATCGAATATCATTTTTGATTTGGGGTTTTAAAACACGTGCATCACATTCTTGCTTGTTGTTTTCAATTCTAGTGAACATAGATTAAGTAACAGGTCGTACACGTGGGGGTGATATCCACGGTATTGACAAGAAATTAATCTTACTTTCACTGCACAACACATACCGAATCACTTCACAATTAACACAACAGCTCAAACATCCCCCCTTTTTTCTGCGGTATTCCTCCACCCGATTGAGGTAACCTTACAAGCCAAAACAAACTTGACATTTCCCCTAAGTCTTTTTTTTAGGATTCTGAAATCATTCTATGTCTAAAGGGATAAGCCCACGATAATTAAAATTAACCCTAGGGTTAGTCTCTGGATTTGCGTGTGCATCTTGCTTATTTTCGGTTCTGTTTTCTCTGTCATACTCTGTCTTCTACGATCACCTCAGAACAATTTGATAAGTGTACTAAGCATTGTTAAAAATCAAATCAGCAGCTTCTTATATTTTTCTTATACCAGTCTTATTACACCGACATCGGTTAACTGACTGACGTCGGCTAAACTCTGAACCACATCGGTTATTAGACTGATATCGGTTACTGTCTTTTACGATTCCTGACAAACCAGCAACCTGCCAATTTCACCATTCTGAGGCTATTTCTGTTCCCGATAGATTGAATCCCTATTGTGTACTCTTGTCCATGGTTGTTATCACTCGTAAGCAAGCCGCCGCCATGGTTTCACATGCCTGCTCTGTGCCTTTTCCTGAATCACCCCCTTCACATTCTATAGGGAACCCTACGGACACCAGTGAGATCCCCAAAATTCCTGTAGGAGATAAGGAATTTGCCAAATTTCTGGATACTAATCCTAGTGCTATACAATACTATTTGTCTCATGCCCCTGACCGTACACCCGATGGTCAACTCCTTGTTGGCATGCCTATTAGTATAGCTGCTCATTTAGCTCCCACTCCGCCTGATAACACCGCCTTGCTTCCTACATCTTTAGCCCCGTCTCCCAATCCGACGGCTTCAGAGGTTCATACGACACAGATTGGATTTCCTTTGGTTAATCTTGGACCCCACATATCATTACCACCGACTGCTCCTACCTCATCCCTCTTGTAGACTGCTCCATTCATGACTTGCTCTCTGCCACCTATCCACACGAGCTTTCCTTCTTAAGCTCTTCCTACCTTTTCATTTCCATACATGTATCCTGTGACCTCAACATCTTATATAGGACATCCCTATTCAGTCGCCTCAACATATTCATCCTCCATACCTTATCAGCACTTAACCTCACCGTTTTCTAGCGGAGGCCCTTGGCCCAATTTGCCTCCGTTTACCACAACCGCACCATCATCTCATCCAACCACGGATTTCATCAAACAAATGATGGACAAAATGCAAAATCTGGAGGCTTCTATTTCGGGAAGTCGTAGCGCCTTGACATACGAGAAAGTTTTTCGGGAGCCTATTCACCCTTCTGTCCCTCTTCATTCATATCCTCCTCAATGGGAATTGCCAAAATTTACTCATTTTAATAGTAAAGAGGATCCTCAACAACACTTGCGATCATTTAGACATGCTTGTTATTTGATTGCTCATGATGATGCTTTGTTACTCCGCACCTTTCCCATGTCCTTATCAGGACCCGCCTTGGAGTGGTACAGTGCTTTAACCCATCACTCAATCTTCTCTTTTAACCAACTAGCCCAATCTTTCTTGGATCATTTCTCCATTAACATTGCCAAGAAAGTATCTATCACTGACCTCTATACCATCCGACAATTTGAAGATGAATCTATCGCAGATTTCGTTGGACGGTGGCGGGGCCTTATCAACCAACTTACATATGTCTTGCCTCAGGCTGAACTTATCAAACTTTTTACGCGGGCATGTGCTAAGCACATTTCTCCTACCCTTCAAATTCAAACTTTCCGCAAATTTGACGAGGCCTTTACCATGGCTCGGAAACTAGAAATTTGAGCCTTAGAAGAAGAGAAATTGCGGTTGCGCAACAAAAACCCCAATTTCCGGACTCCAGATTCTACCAATAAACCAAACACCACCACTCCTCACACATCCACTTCTTCGAAATCAAAAGGAGCTGTCCACGCGGTGATGGTCAAATCTCAAGCACCGTCTAATACCCCACCAAAAACCACCTATAAATATAAAGCTGAGCCCATCAATTACACTCCTTTGGGAGAAACTTATGGTGTCATCTTGGAAAAATTTCTCAAATCCGGAGCTATCACCTTGCCTCCTATTAAACCTCACTCTGGGTTTGACTCCACCCGTGCTATACCTTCCTGGTACAAAGAAAATGACTTTTGTAACTTTCACCGCGTAAAGGGACATAGTCATGAAAACTGCAAGATGTTGAAAAACATAGTGCAGGAAATGGTTAATGCAAGGGATATAACCCTCGATAATCCTAATGCCCCTGCCAACCGAAATTTGAAAATCTTCAACAAACCATTCCTGAATCACTCTTCCAATAGTAACATAAACCAGGATATCTTAGCCGAGGAGAGTGTTCATGAGATCCATGCAGTCTTCGACTCCCAGCCAAAAGCCTCTATCGAGAAAATTTTGAGTCAAGCCTCTTCACTGACCCAGGGGCCCAAACCTCCTTCACCACCATCAAGCCAAAGAGAAATCATTCCTTTACCCATAAAGGAGTTAACTGCCCAGAGTTCTCTTCTCATAGATGAGTCTTCTTACACCACATCTCTACAAGATTACGAGCGGATGTTATCTAACCTATCTATTTCCCAAACGTCCCCTTTTACCGCTCTTGCTGCACAAGAGGAAGGCTCGCCACTCCTTTTGTCATCTTTAAACGAGAAACATCTTGCACTGACATCGCCAAATTCTTTAACCATGACGGATCCTCTCAAACATGCCCTCCTACCTATTATTTCTTCATCGCCTAAATATTTTCACCGACCGGTTGACCTCTTAACACCTATTGATACAATGCCTCGTCTACCCCCTGTATCACACCCACAGTGGACCGGAATCACAACCCACCTTTCTTCCATACAAAAATTCCAATTCACACCTGAAGACTGTCATTCTCCAGGAGATAGACGAGTCCTATGGGAATGTTTGAGTACCCCCTATTCTACTCAAATGCAGATGACCGATCCAAACACCTCTACCATATACCCGAAGTGTTTACAGAAACTCAAAATGCCTATGTCCTCATCTTCACCCCCCGCGTCTCTACCCAGTATCTCATCCACCTCTGTCAGCCTAACCAAATATTCCCCTTCACTTGGGACCTCACCAATACCTAGTCTAACACACCCACCTAAGCGACTAGATTTATCCAAAAATAAAGCTGCCCCTCCACTTAGGAGACAACCTCAATCCGTGCCTCTATCACAATTAAAACCATCATCGTCACACCTACCTTCCATATTGGGACCTCATCCCTCCACCTTGCATCAATATATCATACCTCCTGCGTTTTCTTTAAAACGACCTACACCTTCTGCACCCATACAGAGATCTAAGGGTATATCAACATTGTCACCTCACGTATCCTGTCCACCGATCAACCCTAAACAAATTTCATCATCAAAGGACTTGTTTGCCATCACTCCTCTTTTGTCGCCATCGTCTCCGGATACCACGTTATCTGGAGCCTCATCATCTAACCAGCTAAACATAGCTCCTGCGCCAAAGAAACCACGTTTAGTTAAAACCACGTGTCAACACCCCTTGGCTAAACCACAACCCGTATGAACCAACCATGCCCAAACATTACCGAAACCCGCTCAATCAATACCCTCATACTCCTCCGATTTTGACCCACTCAAAGGATCTTACGCCAAAATCCTTGCTATGTTGGTGGAGAATGCGACCATTTCCCTACCCCCACTTAGACCTTATGACCAGTCTAAACCTCGACCTATAGGTTATGATGAGTCTAAAATTTGTGCTTATCACCGCACACCAGGACATGATGTGGAGGGATGCAAAGCTTTAAAAGCCATCTTTCGTCAGTCACCTCTCTCAGATAGAAAGGTTAAGAAAGACAAATTACGAAGGGAGAGACCTTTAGCTTCAATTCCCTCTCCTATACCACATGTCCCCACCTCACCAATATCTATCATTATTACAAACCCACCTCTTGAAGACCATGATTTATCCCGACCATCTTCCTCATCTCAGGTCCACGAGATTAATATGATTAGTGTTGCTACTCGAGCGCAGAAAAACAACGAGAAAGTGAAAGAAAGCACACCTGCATCCTCTCTTTCTCCGTCCACCATCCCGATCGCACCATCACCTAAAGTGGTTATTCATGGACCCACTTACCCCGTCTCTAATAGAGTTGCCCACTGAGCCATGATCAAACAGATTCACCAATCACCTGTAAAAATGACACTGTATGATCTCATTCAGACTTCTGAATCTCATCGACAAGCTCTCGTTGAAATCCTTCAAGGGATCGAGGTCTTACCTAATGAAACCTTGCCTATTACCTCCATTCTAACACCCAATCATGTTGCTTCCCTCACCAAACAACCTACCACCCCAACCACTTCTATCTCTGTACAACAAGCTGCTGCAGTCAGTTTCTCCGAAGACGAAATTGTTGACTTCGGTACAGAAGATCCTGACCCTGCTCTTTTCATCTCAGCTTACATCTGGGACATTCGGGTACGTCATGTTATGATCGATGGGGGCGCTAGCCTAAACATCATCTCTTCAAAAGCCTTCCAATAAATGAATATCCCTTCTAGCTACATGTGTGCCAACCCCATCATGTTGCGGTCATTCAATGATGCTATTACCTCTACCTTAGGCACCGTGATCCTTAACATTCGTGTAGGACCACATACTTTACCCGAAATCTTCTATGTCCTTGAGGGAGAGTTCCAATACAATATATTGCTAGGTCGCCCTTGGATCTGGGCTATGGGATGCGTTCCCTCAACCTTACATAGATGCATAAAATTTGAGTACGAGGGGAAGTCCTACACCGTAAAAGCTGATCCTCCCCCCTTCAAAACATGCAATATGTTATATTTCCCTAATGATTTTCTTGTACCAATCAAGACACCCATTCATCCAACCCAACCATCCACTTCAACCACACCTCTACCATCCACTTCAACAGCACCTACACCTGCAACCCATGAAACCACTGTCGCAAAAACCACTTCCCTTCTCGCAGCTAACATCCCAACCGCAGACCCCTTAGTAGATGTTTTTCAACACCTTACACTGGGGGAGTATCACCTATATAACGTTAGTTCTTTCCATACTCCACAGGAGTACGGACAGGTACATGCACATCCTACCTATGACCATCGTGTGGGGGAAGTAATCCCCTATGGACCACCTCACTGCCGCACTAACCTAACATATGGGGGTGTCGACGCATCTTCCATTGCCCCTGAGCCTCCTCTTGGTGTGGTTCCTTTCCAATCCGATTTTCAATACCTGAAAAATCGTCATTTCACCCTCACCTTCTTGACTTGCTGTGCTTGGAAAGGATTTGGTTTTGGTCTTTATGAACAAGGCCGACATACGATCATCCCCATCACCACACGCAAACATAATGATCGTAGTGGTCTCAGATTTCCTAGAACACTTACACCGAAGGAACCTCATGTCACTTGTCTTCTGGAAGATGACGACGTCACCCCTACCGAACCATCATCACCCATTTTTCCTTCATCACCCACAGAGTCGATGGATCCTGAATCTATCCCTCCTAACTTTTTTTTTTCATAAATGATATCTTCCTAGGTCCTCTCACTTATCAACGCGATAATAAGGACCCCTCTTCTATCCCCCTTCTGTATCCAGACATGATTGAAGAGGAATCACCTTCAATTAATGTTGTTGAGTGCCAGGATGATGACTCCATCCTCACTTACCTTGGTGCGGACGAATCTTATATTCAACGCGCCTTACCATCTGAAACTCAAACCATGTTGAACGAGTCTACTATAGAAATCAACATCCACATGGAGGAGGATCCTCACATTGTGAAGATCGGATAATCCCTTAGCGCATCAGAACAGGTCACCTTTACTACCTTTCTCCGTACTCGTAACCAAGCTTTCACTTGGTCCTACGCTGACATGCCAGGAATTGATCCTGACATTGCTGTCCATAACATTACCCTGAAACCTGATTCCAAACCAATTAAACAGAAATTGAGAAAAATGCATCCACGCATTGCCCTCTTGGTCAAAGAGGAGCTTCAACGACTCCTTTCTATTTCCTTCGTCCTGCCTATTGACTATCCTCAATGGATTTCCAACATCGTACATGTCACTAAAGCGACGGGGGGACTTCGGATATGCACCGATTTCCAAGATCTTAACCTTGCTTGCCCTAAGGATGACTTCCCCCTACCTAGTATTGACCAACTTGTTGATCTCACTGCGGGCCATGAGATGCTCTCTCTCATGGATGGATTTTCAGGATATAACCAAATTTTGGTTGCCCTTGCCGATCAACATAAAACTACCTTCATAACTCCTTGGGGAACCTTCTGTTATCGTGTAATGCCATTTGGCCTTAAGAATGCTAGTGTAACCTATCAGCGGGCTATGAACTACATTTTTCATGACATTATGCACACTATCCTTGAAGATTACGTCGATGATCTTCTTGGCAAATCTAAACATCGCAGTGAACATCTCGATGTTTTAACCATTATTTTTTATCGCCTGTTAGAATATTCTGTCCATCTTCAACCAAAGAAATGTGTTTTTGGTGTCCTTTCGAGAAAACTTCTTGGTTTTATCGTCTCTTTTCATGGCATTGAGGTCGACCCATCTAAAGTCAAAGCTATCCTAGAAATGCCCCCACCTACTAACCTCAAACAATTACGTAGTTTACAAGGTAAGATCCAATCTATCCAGCATTTCATATCTCAACTCTCGGATCGATGTCAACCTTTCCATCACCTCCTTCAAAAAGACATTGACTTTCAATGGAGTGAAGAGTGCCACCAAGCCTTTGAAGCTCTCAAAGCTTATCTCTTGCAGCCACCCGTGCTTATCCCACCTCAGGACGATCACCCCTTCTATCTTTACCTTTCCGCCACCGACCACGTTGTAGGGGCCATGCTTGCACATCGTGACTCTGAGAACCGAGAACAAGCCGTTATTATATAATTCGTACTTTGGTGAACTATGAGACTAGGTATACACATGTAGAAAAGTTGTGCCTAGCCCTATCATTTGTGGCCACCAAACTCCGACACTACCTCCTGAATCACAAAACTTTCGTCATCACCAACACAGACCCCATCCATTATATGTATGCCAAACCCCATCTAAACCAATGCATCGCCCAATGGCTCATGCTCCTCGCCGACCTCGACCTTGAGTTTGTCCACTAGAAATCAATCAAAGGACAAACCATCGCAGATCAACTCGCGGAAGCCCCTTTACCCGGGGTGCAATTTACCAATTTTAATTTCCCCGAAGAACTCATCACCACTCTTTCACCCAGGGAGGAGTCGTATCCAATGACCCTCTTCTTCGATGGATCCAAATGCCAACGTGGCGGAGGAGCTGGTGTTGTTCTCATTCCTCTCGAAGCTGAGCCTATGCCTCTCTCATTCCAACTCGATTTCCCCTGTACTAATAATACTGCGGAATACGAGGCCCTTGTTCTGGGTCTCCAGGTTGCGTTACACTTAGGTGTCAAATCTATCAATATTTTCGGTGACTCTCAATTGGTAGTCAATCAAGTTATGGGCATCTACCAATGTAAAAATGAGGAACTTCAAAAGTACAAATACTACGTGGATTCACTTCTAGCCTTATTTACTCACTATTCTATCCAAACCATTCCTCGCTCCACTAACAAATTTGCGGATACTATGGCTTGCTTAGCCTCACAAATTCCAGCTTCATCCACTGACTCTGACATATTCGTCTTGGTCCAATAACTCTTTGCCCCATCTTACTCAGCCCCGATTGTTTGTATGATCAATAATGTGTCTGCTAATTCACAGGATACCTGGTATCACCAATTTCACGACTACCTTACAACCTCCGTTCTCCCACCTGACCTTACTAGTACGGAAAATGCACTTTTCTTAAACGTGTTTCTCGTTATGTCGTCATGGGGGGACTCCTTTATAAACGTGGCTTTGATGGCATCCTCCTTCGATGTCTAACCGGCGCGGAGGTCACCTATACCATCCAACAGGTCCATGACGGTATTTGTGGTGGACATTTTAGCGGCCTGGCCGTGGCCAAACGAATCCTTCACCTAGGTTATTATTGGCCTACTCTCAATAACGAATGCTACGAATATGTTAAGCGTTTTGTTATGTGTCAACAACTTGCCAACCTTCAACATACCCCTAGCCATCCGCTACAGGTCACACAAGATCTTTGGCCCTTCTCACAATGGGGTTTAGACCTTATTGGTGAGATTCATCCATCCTCTTCGCAATGTCACCGATGGATAATCATAGCAACCGAATATTACACAAAATGGGTGGAGGCTATTCTGCTCATTTCAACTAAAAAAGAAAAAAATGTAGAGTTCATTAACCACCACATTATCTATCGTTTTTGTGTTCCTCATCGCCTGATAACAGATAATGGAAAATCTTTCAAAAATAAGTTGTTGCAAGACCTTTGTGACAACTTTGGTATCAAACTTAGCTTCTCATCACCCTACTATCCACAAGCGAATGGACAAGCCGAATCCTCTAATAAAACCCTAACCAAAATCCTTATGAAAGTTGTCAATGAGTCCAGAAGAAATTGGCACGATCACATCCCCTTTGCCCTCTGGGCTTATTGTACTAGCATTTGTACCTCCACTAATGCCACACCTTTTATTTGGTATATGGTACCGAGGCTGTCTTGCCTCTCGAAATACAAATACCCTCCCTCAGAATATCTCTTCAGGATATTCTCACCAATGATGATTTCCGCCAAGAGCGGTTAGCCCAATTGGAGCTTCTTAACGAGCGTCGTCTTACAGCTCTTGATCACCTTCAAATCTATCAAAAATGCATCAAGCGTGCTTATGATAAGCGACTTCATGAGCGTACCTTTAAGGTTGGTGATCTTGTCCTCAAAGAGAATCAACATGTAACCAAACTAGAAAAGAGCAAACGTGGAAAATTTGCTCCCAATTGGATTGGGCCTTACATAATCACTCACACTTATGGATCAGGCACTTATCATTTAGCTTCGCTTAATGGTAAACCTGAGCCTGAACCCCTTAATGCCTTGCATCTTCGACCATTCTACTATTGAATTTAGTGTTATATCACTTCTTATCTACCTACCGCTCGTCCCTTGAGCTCATTTACCATTACATACACTTTGTTTCCTACATCTTAAAATCAAATCAAGCTCACATAGTTTGATTCCCACCTCCCCTTAACGATGCCTTCCCTTTTTAGTCTAGTCCATGACTTCAAAGTATTAAAATGACACATTCTTAATTATATGCTTATGGGATTTTCTTGAGTCAAACTTTCTACCAAACTAGATGCTTTACGCCAAAAGGACATCTGGCTCTCTAAATTATATATAGACTGCTCCCTCGAAGGACAGCTATATGCCAAACTATTGTTGCTATTATATATAGACTGCTCCCTCGAAGGACAGCTATGCACTAAAATCACATTTGCTACTATAAATAGACTGCTCCCTTGAAGGACAGCTATACACAGTCAGCCTTTATCAGAAGCTTCTCGCATTGATCAGCTTCGTGAAGACCTCAATAATAATACAATCAATATCCCTTGTAGACTTCCCGCATCGATCAGTCTATATTCAGTAAAATATAAGCCACATTCAAAAGAACTTTTGAGTAATGGACTTGTCTATTTAGGGTAGGTTCTCTTTCATCAAAACACTCACTTTGTAACAAGTTCTCTGTACCTCAGCTATACCATCCACCTCACCTCACCATTTGTTTAAACTCAAGGGACGTAACGTACACCCAATATATTGTGATCATACAACTCTTTTCACCTATTGACTTCTCATCTATGCACGGTACCTAGGGGTTCAAGCTCATTCTATGCTATTATGTGGTTTGTTTAGCTCTTTTCACCTACAGAGCACTTTTTCCTCTTTGACTCGAATCTAGGATTATGTGTTGATCTTAATCAGGACATGGTTCCCTACCACTTGGGTAGGCTAACTTTCGCTTCACTTATACCTATTCCAAAATCACTAATTCATTACCAACACCAACAACATTACCCTACCAATATCAATATCAATATTTTTTACCAACCAACAACTTGCCTAACCATACCTAAATTGCTTGAGTTCATCTCTCCCTGGTCCTAAGGGAGAACTACATTGGTCTGAGGCCCTTCCTTGCTTTGTGCAATGGGCTATGTAGGTAGCACTTCGGAGATATGGTGTCTCCCAAGGTTAGCTCGAGCATCCCCTACCATAAAATAATTATTAGCGACCGACATCGGTCACTGTTAAAACCTGGAGCCGAACCCGACGCGGCCCCCCCCAAATCCATTTTTTCCTATTTCTCCCTCTATACCCACCCAAACACCCTAAAGACCTACCCACCCAGCTGCCTTGGCCTATTTAACCTATCTATCGTCTCCTTTTTTCAAATCATTTCCATTTATTAATTATTTTATCAAAATCTAACATTCCTACCCAAAACCCAAATACAACATAATACACTCAAATCCACACAATGAGGGGTTTAGAACCTACCGGTACAATGACACGTCGTCGTGGTGGGATGGGTGGTGGTGGTCCAGCTGGTCCAGCACCTCCTGCTCCTCCTGGCTGTGCCATGGCTCTAACTCTCCTCTGCTGGGTCCTCCACCAATCAACCTGCCTCCTACTCACTCGGGCCCACTAATCACTCACTCCTCCACTCAAATACCACCACCTCAACCAAAAAATGCTCCAGTCTCAACACTCCACCTTAGATAACTCAAATTAGCTTTCAAATTGACAATGTGATAATGACAGGCCGTATTTTTCTTTTTATAGGTTTTTGACCTATAACCGATATCGGTTTTATTGTGCCCTAAGGAACCGGTATCGGTCACCTAACCGATATCGGTCATAGACAATCGACACCGGTTTTGACCTATAACTCTTCCCCAATTTTTGCCCTTCTTTACTACTCGCCCTTTCTCACAAACATCGCCTATATCTACCTTTGCTAAAAACCCCTTGTTAACTTCATTTGGCCCGACCCAAGGCCGCAACCCAACCATTTGGCCCGACCCAAGGCCACAACCAACCCATTTGGCCCGACCCAAGGCCGCAACCAACCTATTTAGCCCGACCCAAGGCCGCAACCAACCTATTTGGCCTGACCCAAGGCTGCAACCAACCTATTTGGCCTGACCCAAGGCCGCAACCAACCCATTTGGCCCGACCCAAGGCCACAACCAACCTATTTGGCCCGACCCAAGGCCACAACCAACCTAATTGGCCTGACCCAAGGCCTCACCCCAACCATTTGGCCCGACCCAAGGCCGTAACCCAACCACTTTGCCCGACCCAAGGCCGCACTCAACCAATCAGGCCCGACCCACGGCCCTCACTAATCAATCAGCCCGACCCAAGGCCGTATCACTTAAATACCTCACCCATCATCAACAACATACAATTTTTTCCACCCATCATGTAGCTTTTTGTTCACTCGAGCTCACCTGTTCGTGTTTTAGCATGATTAGGGTCCTTGACTTGATCTGTCGACCAACTTTGCGTAGACCTAGACCGTGACGTTTATCTCAACTAAACCAACCATTTGGTACTGCCGAACATGCCTAAACATTCCTGTACCTTACCCATTATATCCCCTGAAGCTACTTCATATGCCTTGGATACCAGGATTATATCACCCTTGTTTGGATAAACTATTGACCTTTGCCTATGAATTGCTGGTTTACTTGTCAAATCATGTACCCTAGTCGCACTACTGCATTTCAACGTGCGTCTGCTTCCTTGGACCTCCCCCACCATCTCACCATCGTCTCCACACCATTTACCCTTTATCAACTCTATCCCTAATTTCCCGCTATCTCAATCTGTGATAGATTTGAGGGGGATTACCTATACCCTTAACAGGGGAAACCACTTCATATTATTGTCCATGCAGCTTTACAAAACAAACTAAACGACAATAAGGTGCTAATGTAGACACCAAATTTGTGTCTTACGACCCCCTGTGACCCGCATCTCATTTCGCAACCTAACCTCATCACCTAAACCTTACACAATTATTTATTAATTAGCTTATAATTAATAAATCCACATCGCCTTACCTGCCACCTCATCTTGCCACCTCATCATGACCAAGTCCTAACCCTAGACTAACCTAATTAAGACCTATAACTTAGTCTAAACCCACACCCATGACTAATGACTCCTCACTCGCACCCAAAACCGACCTTCTAGTCACTTGACCAAGCCCGCAACTAATCCCTCAGGAGAAAAGGAGGGAAAGTTGGATATTTTACTAAAAATAGCCCACTTTGACCTTACCGATACCGGTTCCTACTCGACCACCGTCGGTTACGTAACTGCCATCGGTTCCCTGTAAATGGGCTCCCCTAACCAGAAAGAAAGGTCGAAGGATTTTTGGATCAATCAGGATCATCAGAAGCAAAAAAAAAAGAATCTGGATTTTACTTGGCCGAGCAGAGACAAGTGAAGAGACAAGAAGAGTTTGTAGCGAAGGAGACCAAGCCCAAGACTGCAACTAAATAACCAGAGCCCTGTGATACTCAGCTGATCATCGGGAGGGAGGTATCTCATCTCCTGAGTGCCAGGCCATCCTACCTGAGTTCTACCTTTGTCATTACAGTTCTCAGACCTGCATCCTCATCAATAATCAGTAAGCTGCATCTTGTGTGTTCTCTTTAGTAACATTTCTTAGAATTTTGAATCACAACCATCATAAATCCATTCCTAGATCCACTACCCAGCAACACATTACATCTAACTATCATTCATTTACCTCTCATCACCCCGTTGCCTAATCCCACTCATTTACTAGCCTTACGAACAACACAACCACCCTACAACACAACCACCCTATAGTCCCTAAAACATAGCCCCCACCGATATCGGTTAGCAGTAACCGGTATCGGTTATTGTGACTCAAAACCAGAAACCAGCCTTTCCACCTACCTGTTTCAATGGAGCAATTAAATTTTTATTTTACAATCTTTCATGTTAATTTATATTAGCAGGGGAACTAACCACCTTCGAAAGGAAGTTTTATATTTCTTGGGCCCAAGGCAGTTCCCTCATTTATTGTCTAATCAAAATCTTATGGTCTTGTGTTCTTATTTGTAGGTAGTCCTTCCAAGACAAAAAGGAGTTCTTCGCAATCAACCTGATCTCTCTCTACGGTACATGCACACCATCTCGACATTCAACAGGTATTCCTCCTAGCCCTAACCCTTATCTGTTTCTAAAACGAATGAAAGGATAGAAGCAACTCTATTCCCAAAAATTTGAAACATTCCGAGTGAAACAACAGAGTCAAAAACAAGGGTGACAAAAAAATAAAGGAAAACACACAACCAACAGAAAGAAAACACATGACAAAAACAAACACACAACTAAAGCAAACTATACAAAGAAGAGAGCAAGCTCTACTTCCTGAATATTTTGAGATGTTGCCCACTATAGGGGAGTAGGAGCTCAGTTCCATCCAGATATGAGAGATAGAAGCTATTCTCTATGTTGAGCTACTTGATCTTGAAAGGCCCTATCCAAAGATAGTCAAATTTCCCATGCATGCCCTTTGGCTCTCTTCACTTGTCCCATAGAAGGACGAGATCTCCCACCTAGAAATCCCTCTTCTTAGCCTTTTTATCGAACAGTCTCTTGACTTGATTCTGATGTTCGGTGATCCTGTCGACCACTCTTACTCTCTTTTCTTCAAGTTCTGTTAGATACATGATCCTCTTTTCTAGAGAATTCTGGAAAGTCTCATCCTTGATCGCTCATGCCAAGCATAGAGTAGGGAGTTCTGCGGAAATGGGGAGTTCAACATTGATTCCATATAACACTTGAAAAGGTGACATACCGAGAGACCTCTTCAGAGTAACACGGTCTGCCCAAAAAGCATCATATACTGACTTGTGCCAGGACCGCTGATTCTCGTCGACCAACTTCCGTATGATGGTCACTAGGTTCTTATTACTGGATTCTTCCTGACCATTTCCCTGGGTGTAATAATATGAGGTATGGGCCAAGGTTATCCTGTATTCATAGAAAAAATCAATAACTTCCCATGAGGAGAAGTTAGAAGCATTATCAGCAATGATCTTGTGTGGGATGCCAAATCTCACGATGATATTTTTTTTGATGAAGTTACAAACAACTTCAGAGGTGACATTTTTGAAAGGTATGGCCTCTTCCTCCTGAGCATACAAGTGTTGATATGTGATTTCTTTATAAAAAGAATGTGTTCCTTGATTGAGAAATCATGCTTGATATGTACTGTATCTTCTTTGCAGATTGCAGATCTTTGACTGAGTCTGATTATGATTAGACTCTTTTATTTATTTCATTTTACATCTGAGTTTAATCTGATCACGGAATGAATTATGAAGTTATTCATCTATAAGATCTAGCCTTGGATCAGTGGAATTGATCCAAGTATTGCTTTAAGTTTGTTCGTGATGAATTAAAATTACAGACCTTGAACAGGTTGCAAGGTCTAGAAGCATTGAATAAGCTAGTCCGGAGTATAACTCAGGTTGATCATGTGAAATGGATTGGTTCCCGATATCGAAGTATATCTGGAAGGTCTCGATAGTGGACCAGGTAATAATTCGGTTTCATATAGTTATGTAGCCTAAGGAAGAACAGGAGCTAACCCTGTTCAAGAATGTATGATGTAGGTCTTTTTCTGAGCGTACGGAATGTAGACCTAACTGGAATTATTAATGTTTAGTAACCTAAAACTAAACCTAACCTAGGGGTTAGATTAGTGTTAATCTAACCTAGACCTAGGCTAAGTGCTAATGTCCTAAGTTAGTATCTATGTTCTTTGAAGTTAGAATAATTATTATCCTAAATTCTAACCTAAGTTACTAACCTATCTATTGAACAAGAATGTAAAGGGACCTATGGAGGGGTGCGAACCATGGGCGGAGTTTTCTATGTTATTAAATACAATGGATAAGTATGAAGGATAGGTATTGGTGGAGGTTTTAGAAACGGCTAACCTTAGCCGACGTGGCAGATCGCCAAAACTGGAAATGGACTTGAGATTTTATTTGTCTATCGCCAACTTTGGCGGTCGGTGGCAGTGGAGTTTGAGCGGGAAATTAGGAGTTAATGCATTCAATGAGCTTGGAAGTCGAGCTCGGAACTGGCGTGAAGGCATGCAAATTGGAAAGTTGTTGGTTTGTTTGGCTTATAGCGAATTTCGGTTTTTCTTCTACCTGTTCACTGGTTCTTCGCACCAGTCTTCTTTGTGTTGCATGGCGAGTATGAGCTTAGCTAGCTCTTTTCTCTGGAAAGGAAAATATATATGTCATGGGGATAGCAAAATTTTGTTGGTCGCTCTAACTTGGAAAAGGAAAAGGAAGTCCGAGCTCTTTCAGTGGTCTGCTTCGGAAATTTGAGCAAAAATCCAGGCATGTTAGGCCCTAACCTTTAAAAATCTTGCTATCTTTCAAGTGATTTCATTAGAACAACTCTGTTCAAATGGTTTATGGAAATAGATGATTTTCTATGGTGGTCTTGTGTGATTTTTGGTACTGTATCTTCTTACTGGTTCGATTTTTCGTTTATCCCTTGATGGGTGTTTATTAAATTCGAACTGTGGCCTTATTTCTCTATGTTTGCACTCTGGCTTAAATATGTGAAATATATGAAATGTAGGAATGCTCGGCCTGTTCGGCGTGAGCCCATAAATTATTCCTGTGATGGGTATAGGCCATTGTTATGTTTGTCGATTTTTAGTCGTCGAATTGTTGTTATGGAAACTGTCGGAAGGGATACTGATGGACATTGTTTGATTGTTCATTTAATTGACCTTTCTTCTTTTATAAGCTCTGTCGTGGCTGTTATCTAGTGGTGATAAAGGATTCTAGTTGGGTTTCGTTATAAAATTTTATAGTTATTGTGAAAGGAAATTCTTACTGTGTTACAGTAATTCTTTTACGACCTTGCTGGAGTTGTTTTTCCCCTTGCGTGGAGGTTATGGGGATTCAACCCATTAATAGTATTGATATATATACATATGATTATTATATTGAAACGACTCTTGGAGTCCTCTGAATGAATCGTATATTATGATCCACTGTTGAGGAAATAGATACTTCTCTGAATATTGATAATTTAAACTTCGTGGAAGTCTTGTAGAAGTAACAGGTCATACGACCTTAGTTATTTGTAATAAATTTGGGTACAGACTCCCTAGGTATGCATTTACGTTCTTCTGTGTAAGCTTGTTCGAGAATTTTGACGAGGCTCAGTTGAATTCCTTGTTATGAAATCGGTATTTGATTTGCTTACACTTGATTTTTGAATGCTTACCATAGTTGGCATTGATAGAATCATGTTGACTATTTTTATCTTATACTATTGTTGGGTTTCGTGGGTTTGGAATCATATCTGGTATGTCGGCTTCCGGGAAGCTAAACTGTGAATACTGTTTATGGACTTTGTTTTAAATCCTCGAATGGTATACATGTCACTGTTGTATGTATAAGCCCGAGTTTGAACAGGAAATGTTCTTGGCCTTGTTGGCTTTCTTTGAATATCTTGGCGTCATGAATTATGGCTTCTATAAAGTAGGTTGTAAACACCATACTTTTAGTTCTGATTGCGTTCAGAAGTGACTTCGTTATCCCATGTTTTGTTTCCATTCTGATTTCACTCCCGATTTATGTGACTGTACATGGTGCGTGGTTTTTTGTTCAAAAATCTCTTTGCTTAGTTATAAGTAAATGTCATGGCTTAATGTTTTTCGAGCCTCTTGTCGACTGCGACAACAAAGGAGATCCTTTGAATTCGACCTTGGGTCTAAAGCCTTACACAGTAGAAAAGGGCTTGAGCGGGCTGTAGGTTGTTATTGGGATTGATGACAGGTTACGTCTTCTTCGCATTGTTATCCATTCTTTTGTTTGATTGAATGTTTGAGTTGTTGACTGTACCTAAGCAGGTAATGGCAGTGTTT
This sequence comes from Taxus chinensis, assembly GCA_019776745.2. Taxonomy (NCBI): domain Eukaryota; kingdom Viridiplantae; phylum Streptophyta; class Pinopsida; order Cupressales; family Taxaceae; genus Taxus; species Taxus chinensis. The sequence goes on along the minus strand of CM034147.1, from coordinate 84,647,097 downwards.
ATCTTCTTGTCCGTCGCTTCTTGCGAAAGGTCATTCTGAGTCTGTCTGGTAAAATGAACATGTTGTTCGGCATGGGGGCTACTGTACTGTAGTTGCTTAATTGTAAGTTTTAACAAAATAGTGTGCTGTTTATGGACTCGACTGATTTACTTGCATGTGTATTAAGTGAATGCCTTGCTTTTGGACAGAAGGTATAGTCATGAGCTAGTTCAGAGGGCAACATGTTCAATTTGTTTATTTCTCTTCTGTTGTAAATATTAAGATGAAATAATTGTCCAGCTAACATCTGTAATTGTTTTTACATAATGACAGTATCAGGATTGATATGATATTCCTCCTTTAAGTTGAATATAATGATTGTCTGATGTTTGTTCATCTTGGGATTTACGATGAATAATTGCTTAGGATACTTTTGTTCTTCTTGATCCCTAATATTTTCGATGAAATAATTGAGAAGCATATAGGACTACTCTGTAACGAAAATTATTATTACACGTTATAGACATGATATATTCCTAACGTTTGGTTTGAATCATGCTTACTTGATTGATGATTTTATATCATTTAAACAGGGTGTTTAATGAAAACAATTGACGGATTGCAATTGTTTTAAAATTTAGTGCTTATCATGCTCAGTTCATCGAACTGACTCATGTTGACTATTTTTGCAGATGGTTGCCGTAAGTGGTAAAAGCATGCAGATCTGACAGGATGATCAGATTGTTTAATTTGATTTATAATGAATTACAGCTTGATTTTCTAAATGTTCTATATGAGGAAAGATGTTCTTTTTCCATTAAGCGTTGTATCAAGTATGCTGCTTGCATAAAATGTAATTGTATAGTTCTGAAAGGAATGGAAATAAGTATTTGTTACTTATGTGTTGTATTCTTAATTCTGTTAGTTGACCTTCTTCGGTTTATATACCGGAGTGGCAATGTTATCTTTGTGTAATTTGGATGCTTTTGTGATTGTCAATGAAAGCATATATGAAAATGTGATTGAATTCTTATGAGTGCTTAGTAGTTCTAATTTGTTCTATCGAAAGCTAAATTGAAATTTAAATCATTATCTTTCTAAAAGATAGGGATAAAATGAACCTAAGAAGAACGCTAATCAAGCTGGATTAAATTACTAATCCCTAGTCCTGAGTATGACAGGACAACATTAAATTGGATTCTTAATCATTTATATCTTTATACTAATAAGTATGATATAAATTCAGTTAGGAGAACTGATATAAATCTAATGGGGTTCAGATGGCAATCTCATGTGAAGGTTATGAGATATTGTCCAATTCTGTTGTTTTAGAATCATGTATATTCTAAAAACTCCTTGATGAGACCTTAGCCTTAATATCTCCACTATGCAATGGGTTTTATTGAGGAAGGTCATCTTAAGATGAAGAATCCAGGGATCGGGAAAGGCTAACCTTAGGGGAAAGTCTTTAATGTAATTTAAAACTCAACGTGCGTAACGCATATTATTAAGTAGATCTTTTCGAGGCGGATTTAAAGGTTGACGGCACAAGTCAACTGCAGGGTTGTACCTCCGAGAAGATTAGGATCTTCTCGAAGTTACAATAATGCGGGTGACTTATGACGACACCCCTTGCATTGATCGCTAAGATTTACACTTTGATCTCGTACAAGTTACTTTTGGACCGATTAGGTATGTGGTCACATTATATGGCTGCCTAGGAGACTCGGGGTATCTTGACACACTGGTTTAATTAGGATTGACCCAGTATGTCATTTTATCCCTAGTCTTCGGGAGCATCCATATAACGTGGTTACCTTACTAATCCGTTCCCGAGTGATTAACTGGATAAAAGGGACTGACAGAAGTCGGTATAAGACATTCTACATAACATGAGAATGGGGTGAAGGACGTATTCCAGATTGACGAGTATGCCGTTAAGGAATACGAGACATAAGCAGTATGTTTCAAATCTTTGGCCAAAGTATCGCAAGCTGCTGATTGCGTTGTCCTAATTCACCTAGTCTAAGGGATGAGATGCCGATGAATAATGGTAACAATTATTCAGTTAGGTTCCTTGGACAGAGCATTCTGAATCCCAGAATAGGGAAGAGAACCACAGGAGTGAAGTGTTAAATAATAACGCCAACTCTTATTACTCATGAATAGATCGGTAGATTACCGAGTCATGAAATGAATAGATCGGAGGTACTCCGAGTCATTACAGCTGCATATGGTTATCTGTTATATGAATGGTTATTTGATTTGTGAGTTCTAAATTATGTATTTAGAACTAGGATGCATTTCTCAAATATAAAAAAAAAAATTGACTTGTTCTATTGTCTAAAATGAGGATGTTACATCTTGGTATCAGAGCTGAAGGTTGCAGCTCTTGGACCTATTGTGTCCATAATCTGATAAAAACCTAAATTTTCTTGTAACAGAAAATGATTAGAACAAGGGGGAACATTGCAAATAATGCTCCACCTGAAGGAGGAGTGGAAAAAACCCAGAAACTTGATGAGATGCTTGCTGCCCTGTTGGACACAAGAGATCGCTTAGCTGTACTTGAACAGCAGGTGATGGGAAATGAGGAGGATGAAGAAGCTGATAATAATAATCAGCCACCTCCTGAGGACAACCCCAATATGGGTGTTGATGTTAATGTTGTGAATGCACCTGTCCAACTAGAAAACAAAAAGGCCAGATTGGCAGCAGAACTCACTAATGATATAAAAAGGATAAGTCCACCTAAGTATGATGGCACCACATTAGGAGATGGAGCTGAGAACTGGCTCAGCGAAATGGAGAAGTACTTTGCAATAAGGAACTTCTCAGAGGAAACCAAAGCTATTTGGGGAGCCTATCAGCTTTCCCACGAAGCATCTTCATGGTGGGATAGCCGTAAAGCTGAACTAAATATTGATGAGACCAATATTACTTGGGATCAATTTAAAGGCTATTTTAGGCAACGTTGGCTGCCACAACTTTTCTATGATCAGAAAATGATGGAATTTCAGAACTTAGCTCAAGGGAAGCTAACTGTAACTGAATTCTGAGAGCGGTTTACAAAACTCCTTAAGTATGTACCGCAGTATCAAACTGACGAGAAGTTCAGAATACGGAAATTCATCATGGGATTGAATCCCGTGATATGGGGAGAGGTCGATGTTCACAGTACAACCACTATGGAAGGAGTTGTTGAAAAGGCCATAAGGCAAGAACAGAAATTAAAGGCTATTTCTGCTCATAAAGAGGAAGTGCGGAAGAAGACTGCAAACCCTTCTTCAACCTCTCTTGCACCCAGAAAAGGACCATGGAAAAAGTTTGGAAACAAGAGTAAGTTTCCAGGAGATAACAATAAGAAAGCAGCAGTAAATAAGCCTGCTGGAAACATAAGGGATAATTTTGCTAAAAATTATAACAATGGGCAGAAGCCCTATGGAGGACAACGTGACAATTACAAGGCTGAAGGAAATTCTGAGCCTAAGAAGGGACCTGTAGGAGGCTGCTACAATTGTGGCAAATACCACTATGCAAATCAGTGCCCTTTGAAGAAGGATGATCATAATCAGCAGCATAAGATACATGTTGCAGTAGCAGACAAGCAAGATGAAAAGTAAGTGACACCTATAGAAGTTCCGGGTAAGTTATTTGGCATACTTGTCACTATTCTTTTTGATACAGGAGCTACTGAATGTTTTATATCTAATAAACTTGCTTCTAAACTTAAAAGAAAAGCTGGAAAAATGGATAAATATTGGACTGTACAGTATGGTAATAACTCTGTTCATACAGTGAGTATGTGTCTTTTTGGGGAAGTCCTTGACTTACCTAAATTTTCCACGGAAGTTGATCTCTATGTTACACCTTTAGGATCATATGACATTATCATTGGTGTCAATTGGTTAGCTGACCATAAGGCAAAGGTAGATTGCTATGAAAATAACATAAAGTGTTTAGATGATCAGCTGGAAGCAGCAGAGATTCAAGGGGTGAAACGGGAAATTGCAGTTAGAAAATTGTCAGCTATGCAGCTTAAAAAGGCTAAGAATAAAGGATGTACTCTTTATGCAGTAAAGATATCTGAATCTTCAGAAGAAGATGGTGATTACATGAAGCAAATTCCTCTGTTACAAAGTTTCAGGGATGTTTTTCCTGAAGAATTACCAGGGTTACCACCCAAGGGAGAATTTGACTTCACCATTGAAATCAAACCAGGAACTGAACCAATTTCCAAAGCACCTTATAGGATGACTACTACAGAGTTAGTCGAGCTTAAGGCACAGTTGCATGAAATTTTGACAAAAGGTTTGATTAGATCAAGTGTTTCACCTTGGGGTGCGCCTGTAATATTTGTGAAAAAGAAGGATGGAACACTAAGGCTGTGTATTGATTATCGGATGTTGAACAAAGAAACAGTCAAGAACCGATATCCACTTCCTAGGATCGATGATCTGTTTGATCAGATGCGTGGAGCAGCGGTGTATTCTAAGATAGACCTTCGATCTGGTTATCACCAGTTAAGGATTAGAGAGGAAGACATTCATAAAACAGCTTTCCGAACAAGGTACGGACATTATGAATTCACAGTTCTACCCTTTGGATTAACTAATGCACCTGCAACCTTTATGAATTTAATGAACAATATTTTTCAAGAATACCTAGACAAGTTTGTACTTGTATTCTTGGACGATATTCTCATTTATTCTAAAAGCGTTGATGAGCACAATGAGCATTTGAAGATAGTTTTGGGAATTTTGAGAAAAAGAAAGTTGTATGGTAAGTTATCCAAATGTTCTTTCTTTGATTCCGAAGTTCACTATTTGGGTCATGTCATAAGCAAAGAAGGAATTGTTGTAGATCCTTCAAAAATAGTGGCAATAACTGAGTGGCCTGCGCCAAAGAATGTGCATGAAGTAAGAAGCTTCATGGGTCTTACAGGTTACTATAGAAAATTTGTAAAGGATTTTTCTAAGGTAGCTGCACCAATAACTTCATTGCAAAAGAAGGATAAGAAATTCATGTGGAATGAAAAGTGCGAAGTGGCTTTCAAAAGTCTAAAAGACCAGTTGACTTCTTCACCGATATTAGCTGTACCAGACCCTAATGGGAATTTTACCGTTGTAACGGATGCTTCTGGGGAAGGCCTTGGAGGTGTTTTCCTACAAAATGATCAGGTCATTGCATATGAAAGTAGAAAACTTAAGTTACATGAGCTGAACTATGCCCCTCATGATTTGGAGCTTGCTGCCATTGTTCATGCACTTCAAGTCTGGAGACACTACTTACTTGGGAAACCTTTTGAGTTGAAAACTGATCACTTAGGGCTGAAATATATTTTTACTCAGCCTAATCTGAACGCCAGACAGAGAAGGTGGTTAGAATTTTTATCACAATATGACTTTGATATTAGCTATATCAAAGGGAAGGAGAATAGGGTAGCTGATGCTCTAAGTCGTAGGAGGCACATTTCTGCTCTTATAACATTAAGAACTCAGTTTAAAGACGAGGTAAAAGGTGCCTCAGAATCTGATGCATACTTTCAACAAGTAAAAGCAGCGCTTGCTGCAGAACCTAAGGATATAAGGTATAAAGGTTTTCATTTTGATAATGAAGGAATCTTGCGTTATGAAAACAGGGTATATCTACCTATGTTGAACGATTTGAGAAAGAAGTTGTTAGTTGAATTTCATAATTCACCTTTCTCTAGACACCCGGGTATCACAAATATGCTTGCTGATCTGAAATAGCAATACTTTTGGAAAGGCATGAAAAAGGATGTAATTAATTTTGTGACTCATTGTCTGGAATGTCAGCGGGTGAAGGAAAAACATATGCACCCTGCTGGACTACTATATCCTCATAGCATACCGCAGTACAAATGGCAAGTAATAACCATGGATTTTGTACAAGGACTACCCATGTCCAGGAATAAACATGATGTTATCGTGGTAGTTGTAGATAAACTGACTAAGGTAGCTCATTTCATCACTGGAAATCTAAAGGATGATTCACCAGTGTTGGCCAAAAGATTCGTGCACGAAATTTTCAGATTGCATGGTGTACCTGAATTGATTATATCTGACAGGGATCCTAGAATGATGTCAAGGTTTTGGCAAATGCTTAATGCAGCTCTTGGAACAAAACTAAACTTCAGTTCTGCATATCATCCGGAAACGGATGGAAAAACTGAAAGGGTAAATCAAGGGTTGGAGGACATGTTGCGGATGTATTGCATGGATCAACAGTATAAATGGGAGGAGTATCTTCCATTAGTTGAGTTCGCATACAACAATACTTATCACTCATCTCTTAAAATGGCACCATTTGAAGCACTTTATGGAAGAAAGTGCAGAACTCCTGTTAGTTGGGACAGTGTGGAGGATAGAGTGGTAATTGGACCAGAGATTCTCACAGAAATAGAACAGCAAGTTAAGCTGATTCGTGAAAGATTAAAGGAAGCAGCAGATAGGCAGAAGAGCTATGCTGACCTTAAGCGGGTTGATAAAAGGTTTGAGCTTGGTGAGAAGGTTTTTCTACGTGTTAAACCCAAAAAGAGTTCTATAACTTTTGGCAAGGCTGCCAAGTTGTCACCTCGATTTGTGGGACCTTTCGAAATTGTCAAAATAATCAATCCTATAGCTTATCGTTTAGCATTGCCACCTGCTTTATCTCGCATGCATGATGTTTTCCATATTTCTTTGCTTAAGAAATACATTTCAGATCTGTCACATGTTTTAAATTGGAATTCCTTGTAGGTCCAAGACCTAGGAATAATCGTGGTTAAACCCACACGAGTGCTGGAAACTCGCCAATTGCATTTAAGAAATCGTGATATACAGCAATGTAAGGTCCAGTGGGACCAGTTTAACGAAGAAAGTGCAACTTGGGAAAATCTGGAAGAGATGAAAATTGATTTTCCTTTTCTTTTTCAAATAGAATGAAATCTGTTGACAAAAACATTCTTTTATGAACTTATTGTTTTTAAGTATTTATGAAAGCCAGATGAAGGCAAACGTTATTTAGGTTGAATAAAATGTGTGGTGACATTGATTTCTGGAACTATACAAGTTGGAAAATAGTCACATTGTTTGTGTACTAATAAATTGATTGACCTGAAGGTTAATTGAATATGTAATCATCGGGACGATGAATATTTTTAGGAGGGAAGCATGTAACACCCTGAACTGTTGTTACTTTCTCCTGAGCATACAAGTGTTGATATGTGATTTCTTTATAAAAAGGATGTGTTCCTTGATTGAGAAATCATGCTTGATATGTATTGTATCTTCTTTGCGGATTGCAGATCTTTGACTGAGTTTGAATATGATTAGACTCTTTTATTTATTTCATTTTTCATCTGAGTTTAATCTGATCTCGGAATGAATTATAGAGTTATCCATCTATAAGATCTAGCCTTGGATCAGTGGAATTGATCCAAGTATTGCTTTAAGTTTGTTCGTGATGAATTAAAATTACAGACCTTGAACAGGTTGGAAGGTCTAGAAGCATTGAATAAGCTAGTCCGGAGTATAACTCAGGTTGATCATGTGAAATGGATTGGTTCTCGATATCGAATTATATCTGGAAGGTCTCGATAGTGGACCAGGTAATAATTCAGTTTCATATAGTTCTGTAGCCTAAGGCAGAACAGGAGCTAACCCTGTTCAAGAATGTATGATGTAGGTCTTTTTCTAAGCGTACGGAATGTAGACCTAACTGGAATTATTAATGTTTAGTAACCTAAAACTAAACCTAACCTAGGGGTTAGATTAGTGTTAATCTAACCTAGACCTAGGCTAAGAGCTAATGTCCTAAGTTAGTATCTATGTTTATGGAAGTTAGATTAGGTGTTATCCTAAATTCTAACCTAAGTTACTAACCTATCTATTGAACAAGAATGTATGGGGACCTATGGAGGGGTGCGAACCATGGGCGGAGTTTTCTATGTTATTTAATGCAAAAGATAAGTATGAAGGACAGGCATTGGCGGAGGTTTTAGAAATGGCTAATTGAGCCGACGTGGCAGTTCGCCAAAACTAAAAATGGTCTTGAAATTCTCTTTGTCTATCGCCAACTTTGGCGGTCGGTGGTAGTTGAGTTTAAGCGGGAAAATTGGAGTAAATGCATTCAATGATCTTGGAAGTCGAGCTCGGGACGAGCTCGGGACTCGTGAGAAGGCATGCAAACTGGAAGTTTGTTGGTTTGTTTGGCTTATCGCGAATTTCGGTTTTCATTCTGCCTGTTCACTGGTTCTTCGCACCAGTCTTCTTGGAGTTGCATGGCGAGTATGAGGGTATCTAGCTATTTTCTATGGAAAGGAAAATATATATGTTATGGAGATAGAAAAATTTTGTTGGTCGCTCTAACTTGGAAAAGGAAAAGGAAGTCCGAGCTCTTCCAGTGGTCTGCTTCGGAATTTTGAGCAAAAATCCAGGCATGTTAGGCCCTAACCTTTAAAAATCTTGCTGTCTTTCAAGTGATTTCATTATAACAACTCTGTTCAAATGTTTATGAGAAAATAGATGATTTTTTCCTATGGTTTTCTGGTGTGATTTTTGGCACTGTATCTTTTTGCTGGAATCGACTTGTCATTTATCCCTTGATGGGTGTTTATTATTTTTGAACTGTGGCTTTGTTTCTTTGTGTTTGCATTTTGGCTTAAATATACGAAATATATGAAAAATAGGAATGCTCGGCCTGATTCGGCGATAGCTCATAAATTATTCCTGTGAAGGGTATAAGCCACTGTTTATGATTGTTGATTTTTAGTCGTCGACGCTTGTTGTTGATACTAGCCATCAATACTGGTTGTGGGTACTCGCAGAAAGGAATACTGATTGGACTTTTGTTTGACTGATCAGTTTATATTGAACCTTTGTAAGCTCTGTTGTGGTTATTGATGATAGTGGTTATTGATACTTGTTGGGTTTCGTTTCGTCTTTTAAAAAAATGTTGGGAAGAGGAATCTTATTGTGTTACAGTAATTCTTTATGACCTTAGGCCGGAGATGTTTTTTCCCTTACTTTGTGGTTATGGGGATTTATACCCATTAACAGTATGCAATATATATATAGGTTTATTATTTGTTATAATCAGTACGACTCTGTGGAGTCGATCTGAATGATTTATATATATATATCCACTATATAGGATATATATATATATTTGAACCACTGTTCAAGTTAAATATAATTGGAATATTGGTATTTGATGTGCCAGCGACTTAAGGGAATAACATGTTATTTCGTCCTCTGTTATTTTTGTAGAAAACCTTCCTGGGTATCGCATTTAGGATCCTTCTGTGGTACAGATTCTTTAAGTGTATTTTTACATCGACACTCTGTTGCAAATCCTTGTGTAAAAATAATTGGCAAGGGTTCAGTTGGATTACACTTGATTTTGAATGCTTAGTATGGTTAGCATTTAGAAGCATTTGTCTGACTTTTTTATTATGCACCGTTGATGGGTTTACTCATTATTTGTTGGAATCATATGCATATCTTATTTCTTTTGGCTTCTAAGCTTACTGTTACTGTTTGCGGATTCAGTTGAATTCTTGGAAGGTAACCTGTCATTTTAGTCTCATATTGAACCTGACTTTTGAGACACTGAAATCGTTTTCTCACTTGTTTGAGTTCCTTGAGTATGGATGATTATCATGTGTCCTGGCTCTGTATGAAGTAGAGTCGCAGATACCATACTTTAAACTTGAATGTGCCCAGGTGAGTAATTAGATATGCTATATTCCTTTCCGTTTATTTCAGTCTGATTTGAGTGACTGTGCGTGATGTTTCGGAGGTTTTCGTGTGATTGTCTTGGCATAGTCTTAAGGAAACATCAAATTGCTTAATGCAATTGAAGTCTATTGTTGATGCATGATATACTAGAGGTACTTTGAATTCGACCTTGGGTCTAAAGCCTTACACAGTAGAAAAGGGCTTGAGCGGGCTGTAGGTTGTTATTGGGATTGATGTCAGGTTACGTCTTCTTCGCATTGTTATCCATTCTTTTGTTTGATTGAATGTTTGAGTTGTTGACTGTACCTAAGCAGGTAATGACAGTGTTTACCTTCTTTTCCTGTCGCTTCTTGCGAAAGGTCATTCTGAGTCTGTCTGGTAAATGAACATGTTGTTCGGCATGGGGGCTACTGTACTGTAGTTGCTTAATTGTAAGTTTTAACAAAACAGTGTGCTGTGTATGGACTCAACTGATTTACTTGCATGTGTATTAAATGAACGCCTTGCTTTTGGACAGAAGGTATAGTCATGAGCTAGTTCAGAGGGCAACATGTTCAATTTGTTTATTTCTCTTCTGTTGTAAACATTAAGATGAAATAATTGTCCAGCTAACATCTGTAATTGTTTTTACATAATGACAGTATCAGGATTGATATGATATTCCTCCTTTAAGTTGAATATAATGATTGTCTGATGTTTTTTCATCTTGGGATTTACGATGAATAATTGCTTAGGATACTTTTGTTCTTCTTGATCCCTAATATTTTCGATGAAATAATTGAGAAGCATATAGGACTACTCTGTAACGAAAATTATTATTACACGTTATAGACATGATATATTCCTAACGTTTGGTTTGAATCATGCTTACTTGATTGATGATTTTATATCATTTAAACAGGGTTTTTAATGAAAACAATTGACGGATTGCAATTGTTTTAAAATTTAGTGCTTATCATGCTCAGTTCATCGAACTGACTCATGTTGACTATTTTTGCAGATGGTTTCCGTAAGTGGTAAAAGCATGCAGATCTGACAGGATGATCAGATTTTTTAATTTGATTTATAATGAATTACAGCTTGATTTTCTAAATGTTCTATATGAGGAAAGATGTTCTTTTTCCATTAAGCGTTGTATCAAGTATGCTGCTTACATAAAATGTAATTGTATAGTTCTGAAAGGAATGGAAATAAGTATTTGTTACTTATGTGTTGTATTCTTAATTTTGTTAGTTGACCTTCTTCGGTTTATATACCGGAGTGGTAATGTTATCTTTGTGTAATTTGGATGCTTTTGTGATTGTCAATGAAAGCATATATGAAAATGTGATTGAATTCTTATGAGTGCTTAGTAGTTCTAATTTGTTCTATCGAAAGCTAGATTGAAATTTAAATCATTATCTTTCTAAAAGATAGGGATAAAATGAACCTAAGCAGAACGCTAATCAAGCTGGATTAAATTACTAATCCCTAGCCCTGAGTATGACAGGACAACATTAAATTGGATTCTTAATCATTTATATCTTTATACTAATAAGTATGATATAAATTCAAGTTAGGAGAACTGATATAAATCTAATGGGGTTCAGATGGCAATCTCATGTGAAGGTTATGAGATATTGTCCAATGCTGCTGTTTTAGAATTATGTATATTCTAAAAACTCCTTGATGAGACCTTAGCCTTAATATCTCCACTATGCAATGGGTTTTATTGAGGAAGGTCATCTTAAGACGAAGAATCCAGGGATCGGGAAAGGCTAACCTTAGGGGAAAGTCTTTAATGTAATTTAAAACTCAACGTGTGTAACGCATATTATTAAGTAGATCTTTTCGAGGTAGATTTAAAGGTTGACGGCACAAGTCAACTGCAGGGTTGTACCTCCGAGAAGATTAGGATCTTCTCGAAGTTACAATAATGCGGGTGACTTATGACGACACCCCTTGCATTGATCGCTAAGATTTACACTTTGATCTCGTACAAGTTACTTTTGGACCGATTAGGTATGTGGTCACATTATATGGCTGCCTAGGAGACTCGGGGTATCTTGACACACTGGTTTAATTAGGATTGACCCAGTATGTCATTTTATCCCTAGTCTTCGGGAGCATCCATATAACGTGGTTACCTTACTAATCCGTTCCCGAGTAATTAACTGGATAAAAGGGACTGACAGAAGTCGGTATAAGACATTCTACATAACATGAGAATGGGGTGAAGGACGTATTCCAGATTGATGAGTATGCCATTAAGGAATACGAGACATAAGCAGTATGTTTCAAATCTTTGGCCAAAGTATCGCAAGCTGCTGATTGCGTTGTCCTAATTCACCTAGTCTAAGGGATGAGATGCTGATGAATAATGGTAACAATTATTCAGTTAGGTTCCTTGGACAAAGCATTCTGAATCCCAGAATAGGGAAGAGAACCACAGGAGTGAAGTGTTAAATAATAACGTCAACTCTTATTACTCATGAATAGATCGGTAGATTACCGAGTCATGAAATGAATAGATCGGAGGTACTCCGAGTCATTACAGCTGCATATGGTTATCTGTTATATGAATGGTTATTTGATTTGTGAGTTCTAAATTATGTATTTAGAACCAGGATGCATTTCTCAAATATAAAAAAAAAATTAACTTGTTCTATTGTATAAAATGAGGATGTTACATAACTTTGTCTGGCACTTGATTGAGGATGTAGTGCTCCGATAAAGTCAATTCCCCATTTCCTGAATGGTTCCTCAATAATGACAGGTCTGAGGGAAAAAGTAGCCAATTTTGGTTTGCCAACAAACTGTTGGCAGAGCTCACATTTTTCTACTAAGGTGGTTGTATCCTGAAATAGTGTTGGCCAATAGTAGTTGGCCCAAATGATCTTATGTGCTGTTATGGATGAGGAGAAGTGACCACCACAGGCCGAGTCATGAAAACTTTCAAGCAATTTGATTTTTTGTGGTTTTTCAACACATCACAAGAAGGTCCCATAAATCCTGTGCTTATATAAACCATCATCCCATATGACATATCTAGCCACTCTGAGCTTTATAGTCCACTTTTCATTTGAAGTTAGATGAGCTGGGAACTCACCATAAGTGATAAAGAAAGTGATGTCTGAATACCATTCATCGTTGGTCGTAACAAATAAAACCATTGGTAGAGAATCAGCTTTCCTCAGCTGACCCTGCACTCCGTCGATGCAATCAATTTTCTCTTTAGGGGCCTCTGAATCTTTTCTTTCAGCCATAAGCTGACATAGGCCCTTGCCTCCTACCAACTTGGTTGGTTTTATGTCCAGATCATACTCTTGGACCTTTGCGATCCAATTCCCTTGTAAGCTTCCTAACTCCTATTGAGTTAGGATAGACTTAACTACCATGTTAGGAACCAGCACTACCGTATGAGAGTTTAGGATGTAGTACAAGAATTTATTTACTGTTTTGACAATGGTGAAGGCATGCTTTTCTAACTAAGACATATTCAATTCATGAATTTTGAGAGGGGAGCTCATGAACACGATTCGAGATTCAACATCCTCGGAGTTTTTCTGCATTAAGATGGCTGATACAGTATGTGTAGATGCATAACTATACATGATAATATATTTGGAGAAGTCAGGACATACCAGGACGGGTGCATGAGAAACGGAGGCTTTTATATCCTCAAATGATGCCTTTCCTTCTTCACTCCACTAGAAATTTTGTGACCCTTTCATCATATTTGTTATGTGACGAGTCTTTTCAGTGAAGTCGGGAACAAAGCATCTGAGAAAATTCACCTTTCCGAAGGAGTGAATGCCAATTTTACTTGTGGGTAAGGTAAGGCTCTAAATAGCCTTAACCCTTTCAACATCTATCTTTTTTCCTTCCTTGCTGATAACATGTCCCGGTAACTTTCCTTTAGTGACCCCGAAAACAGAATTTTTTGGATTTAGGAAAATCCCATGTTCTTGACATCTAATCAATACTTGCTCTAAATGATCACAATGATCACTTCACTTTTTTGAGAACATAGTTAAATCATCCAAATAAACTATGATGACCTTTCCCATCATACCTTTGAATGAAAATTCCATCACTCGCTGAAAGGTGGCACTAGCATTGGTCAAGCCAAAAGGCATCCTACTATAGGTGAAAGTGCCCCAGGGAGTAGTGAATGTTGTTTTGAATTGGTATTTTAGCGAGACTTCAATCTGATTGTAGCCTGAAAAACCATCAAGCATGGACAACATCTCTGAACCGGTTACTACCTACAGGACCTGATCCATTATGGGGAGTGGGTAGTTGTCCTTCAAGGATTCCTGATTTAGGTTGCAAAAATCTATGCATATGCATATCTCGCCATTCTTCTTTCGTACGAGCATGATGTTTGCACCCCAAGTACTATGATGGATAGGAAAGATGATTCTCACATCCAACATTTTCAGTATTTCCACCTGGATGGTACCTGAGATCTTAGGATTGTAATGCCTCTATTTCTGGTGAAAGGGTTTGACATCATCTTTTAACGAGATGTCATGTTGAACGTCCTTAGGCTTGAAAGACTTTAGATCAGCATAGGACCATGCCAATACGTCCATATATTTCTCCATAAATTTTAAAAACTTCCACTTTTCTTTGGGTGTACAACATTTCTCGATGTTTACAAACTGCGGATGTTCTACTATACCCAGGTTGACCGATTCGGTCTTTGGAGAGGAGTTAGGATCATTTTGACAAAACGATCATGTTTGTCAAAAAATTGTTCCAGAGAGACCAAACCCTTTGGAATTTTATTTCCCTTGAGCTGACATATGCCATTGCCTTCTTTTGATTCGTTTGCTTGACCAATGACAAATTCATGCCATGCAGAAGTAGATCCCTCAAAATGAAGCTCATTGAAATTATCATCTTTTTCTAGAAAAGAAACAAGCTAATTGTCATCGTTGAATACTTGCCAGTGCTGAGAATTGTTTGGCACACTTGGGTGAAAGACTACCTCAATGGTATACGTGTCTATTTTCAACCCTAGGTGAGGGAGCATAAGAGATTCTGAGACAGCCAATGAATCATCCATGTCATTTTGAGCTCTTGGAATGGCTTTTATTGAGAAATCATCAAATTCCTCAATGTTGTCCCATACTGCATTGCGGTAGTGCCCGTGTCTATCATTTTTCACTTGGTAGACCCCTTTTACTTGGTTGACGATCAGTTCGGTATCACCTTGTACTGTTAGGTTCTTGATTCCTCTTTCCTTTGTAGCTTGCATGCCGATTAACAAATATTCATACTCAGCAGTATTGTTTGTATTGAAAAACTACAATTTGAAAGAAAGAGGGAAAATCTCTTCTTCAGGAGATATCAGGAGGGCTTCAGTGTCACATCCACTTGTTGCACAACTGCCATCAAACTACAGTGTCCATATCTTGTTAAGGTCCTCCTCTTGGATGGGAACATCAATTTTATTAGACTCAGTGGATAAGAAGTAGTTCCCCATCCCTGATGATTCGAAAATAATTTAGGCTTTGGGGTCATCAGAGTTGGCTACCAGGTACTTCTTTTGTGATTCAGGCTCCAATGTCTGCATTACACCCTTGACGGGGATTCTGGCTTTGGACCAGTCCATGTGAATCTCTCCACCAACTTCTCTGCAAAATCTTCTCCCTAGTAGAATTCCATATGCTACTAGGATATCGGCAAAGAGGATGGTCATCTTCACCCTTTTCTCTGGGAACGCTGCAAATGTGAACTGTGCATCTTTGATCTGACCAATTAATGGAACCTGTTTGGTCTCCATGGATTAACATCTGTCAAAAGGCTTGGTAAGGGTGAGGCCTAAAGCATGAGTGACCTTTATCGGCATTACATTATCAGAATCCCCATAATCAATTATGCAGTTCCTTAGTTTGTGCCCATTGATTAGGAGGGAGAGATAAAAAGGTTCAATTTTTCCTGACGTGGAATTCAAGGCAACATTTATGCAAGATACAGGAGGAGTGGAAAGGATTTCTTTTGGGGAGACCGGAGAGGGGAAAACAACTTGGATTTGGATATATTCGGTCAATCTTACAAGTTGCTCAAGGTTAGATTGAATATATTCAACTTCAGACATTTGAATCTTGGTCTTTTTAGCGTGATCGGCTATGTCGAATGTGACCAAGGGTTCCGTTGACGAAGGAATGAGTCCCTCATTTCACGATGGTAGGGTAGGGTTATTGGTCTTTATAGAAATAAAAGAAGGCTGATTTGGGGGAGATATGGGAGGAAAAGACTACTTCGTAAAAGGTTTAATAGGAGGTTGAGTAGGAAGATGATTACCTCTTTTAGTGATGGTTGGAGGCGTGTTCGACACGGCCTTCTCCTTTTGTATCCTGATGGAAACTTTTATTTCTTTTCCTTTTGAGCGGGTGAAAACAACATATGACTATCTACTTGCATACCCTTGGGTACCTTCTTCTTCATTAGACTCCTCATCTTCAAATTCCATATACCCAATTGTAGAGTCATCACTTGGTTCACCGACATCTTGATCATCTTCACCTTGTGATGAAGGTTCTTTGTAAATTTGCTCCTCTTCTTCGATCTCGACCAAGAAATTAACCAGAGGGGCCTCAAGTGCTAACCTTGGAGCAGCAGCAGGTAAATGCAGCCTTTGTGGGGCATTGTTGGGAGTGAAGTTCCTCCGTGGGATATCCCGGTATAGAGTGGTAGATGAAGCTTGAGCTAATTTCTTCTTTAATGCGAGCAAGTTGTTTGCCATCTTTTGGAATGCCAGATCTAATGAAGTGGCTTAAGAAGGATTTGAAGCCTTAGGTTTAGACGACTCTCATTTTAACTCACCAGATATAAGCGGGTTGTCTTCTATCGGAATGGTCGAAGCTTGAGCGAGGACCAAGGTGGTGATTTGTTCTTGTAAGAGTAAGAAACTTACTCTTGAGCTCATGGCATTCACAAAGAAACACTTTTGATTTTCTGGTGTTGGCAACATGGCAGGTGGCACATGGTTAATCAGCGAATTGAAACAGGTGATAAAATCACGCATGGTTACATTAGCCTCCTTCTTTAGGTGAGTAATCTTTGACAATAACACAAATGCATCTTTTTAAGGCTTATACCTATCTTCAAACATAGTTCATAATGTGGCCCAACTAGTAATAGATCCGGCTGGTAAATGTTGGAACCACTCTGCTGTAGGTCCTTGCAAGGTTTCTAGAAAGAGGCGTATCGACACATCTTCATGGGTCACATCTAGGATGCTGCATGACATAATGAATGTGGATATATATGAATCCATGCTTTGATTTCCACTCTCATCAAATCTCAGGAAATTCTTGTGATTTCCATGAGGGAGTGTGTGAAATGGATGTGGTAACGCAAGAGGGCCCATAGCGTTTCCCCATGGTACTACCATTTGAAAAGTTGGAAAGAGGATGCGATCCGGGAGGGTATTTCTGCTTAATACCAGAGCACTGTAAGTTGATGTGGAAGCTCCTTGTGAAAAATGGTTCTTTCGTGGAGGTGAGGCACTTCTGGTTGACCAATCAGCTGAACTCAATGATGAGAAGCATGCTAGTGTGATACTGAAGTTGTGCCTTTGAATTAGATCAAAAATAGGATCGAATTCTCCATGAATTTTCCTGCTACAGGTAAATGGCTCACCCGCCAGTGTATCTGTTTAGGCCTACAGTGATTTTAGAGAAGATTTATAAAAACTCTTTTTGTTTGTACTTGCTGATTTTCTGATTTTTCTGACAAAAATCAGCAACATGTACTTTTCTAAATATTTAAATTTATCCCTCTTTTGAAAACCAATTGCAGTTTAATGAAAAATATTAACAGGGATAAAATGATGGTTAACTTAGCAAGCTGATTTTCAGATCTTAGATTTTAATTTTTTGCAAGGGTTTGAAAATATTTGTAAAACTATTAGAAACTCAGATCTATGAAAATACAGAGATTTTTATAAAAAATCAGTGAACTAAACGTTTCTAACTGGTCCAAATATATGGATCTCTTAAGAAATTTTTTGATTTGGATCAATTTTTGCAAAAAATTTGGATTTTAAACAAAGAATTAAGATTTGCAAATAGGTAGTGATTTTTAAAATTTTAGCTATTTTCTTAGTCTTCTCGGCAGCTTTTGAAAACTATTGGTGTCTTTTAGCTGACATAACACTTACATAGATCTGGTTCTCTCCCCAGTGGAGTTGAAAAAAACTGTTGGTCCGAAAATTTGTCAGGTGGGCAGATCTATGGATAGACAAGCCAACAGTGTGCAGGGCATAGCCTCTCTTTGAGACATCAAAGTGAAACTGGTTTATTGTCATTCTACCAGCAAGAATCTGTGCAATTCTTATAGTATTCTGCCTTCAGGGGGGTTTGGAATCTCATCCCAATAGAGCTATTTCCGACAAAGAACAGAAAGGAATGAAGGAAGGAATAGAAGAGAGGTGGATCTGAAGGGATAAAAGAAATGAATTCCAAAGTAGAAAGGTCGGAGGGTTTATGTTTTGGGCTGGTAGTAAATAGAGCCAAACTTAATCACATAAAAAACAAAGCAATACTAATAAACAAAAGACAAAAACACATGTGAATCTAACAGAATAAGCATGTAGATCTAACTTAAGAAAGATCTAACACATAACATAGGAATTCAGCATAAAGTCTCAATTTTTTGTATTAATAATTGTTCTGTTACAAGAAAGATCAAATTATTTCTCTCCTCACTCTATTTTTCATACAAATTTACCCACCTTTGAATACTACAAATATCCAAGTATTTATAGAAGGAGAAGGAGAAAGAAGAAAGAAAGGAGCCAACAACTATTTACAAAAATGGGATTAATCCTAGGAGGAAGGAGCCCATTCATCGTCATCCCTTGGCTTGAAAGGGGTACTGCTTAGGGGAGGCAATGTGAAATTGAGCTTGATACTCCATGAAATTGCTTACCATTGCTTGAATTTGATCCTGAGCAGGACCCTTCATGTTATCCCCGATGAATTTGCAAGTTTCCCATTCATCTCTGAGTCTTTCTGGGAGTTTGAAATATTCATTTCCTGCCTCCATCAGGTATATCCAACAAAGTCATGGAAAGCCAAAAGGTTGTTGATAGATTCTATATCAAGAGTGGCCTCCGACACTAAACCTTGCGACGTGATTTCCTTAAAGAGACGAATAGTATCATCCACCTTCCTCAAGGCGTACGATGCACTGAGTAACCCTGAAGACATTCTTAAGATGATCTTCTCCATTTGATGCATTGCATCTAGGGCTTCCTCCTTTATTTTGTCTATCTTTTCCAAGACAAACTCCATTTGGTCAACCCGATAGTCTAGAGCAGCAAGGACTTTTTTGGGTACTCGCGGGTCATCAAAAGTGTTGAATTTCACCAAGTCATCGACTGGACAGTCGAGCATCTTTTGCAATGTCTCATGTTACAACCTGGCATGGTCCAACTCTTCGGAGACAAGTCCTGCTACTGTTTAGAGTTCCTTGTTAGCTTGATCTATATTTTGATAGAGCTCTGTGAACTTTGTAATCACTTCCTCACTATCTTTGAATATCTTCTCTCTCCAGGTGGACACTGCCATACCTTTCTCATCGATCTTGGTGTACTCATTTATCTTCTCCTGATTAAGAACTTCAGGAGGGTTGGTGAAAATCATAGGAGGGGAATTTCCCATCTTTTGCAGGGCTTGGAGAAGATGCTTGTTTTACTCTTTTAATATTATCCTCTCTTCCTTTGCTTCTTGAAGATTTTTTCAAAGGGCATCCACTGTAGATAAGGCCTCTCCTTGTAGGCTCTCTGATGATGTTCCCATCGTGACCTGAGTCACTGTAAAATCTATAGGGGACAGATCTTCTTTCTTTTTTGTGAGATCAGGGTATGTGATCTCCATAACCCTTTCACCTGAAGTGCTTTGAGAGAAGCGGGTTATTGAGTTTTGCTTCTTGGTCCCTTTAGTCGGAATAACTGAGAAGTCCATAGGTGTAATAGGGACTTTCCTCTTGTGTTGGCTCAGGTGTTTGGAGATCCATTCTGGAATTAATGGAGTGGGACCAAAGGAAGAGGAGGAAATGAGGGTGGAATAAGGAGCAACTATAGTGGACACGGGGAAATGTGTCGAGACACTCGGTGGTGGAATTAAGAAAGAAGCCAACACTCCAATGCTCATGGGTTTAGGAGTGACTGCAGGAGAGGAAACCGTGGGGGTGGAAGGGATCTGTGAAATGAGAGAAGAAATGCTGGGGACAGATCTAGAAGGGAAGAGAAGATGGAGGAAGAGGGAGGGGGAATGGTAGAAAATGGAGGAGAAGACACAACCAAAGGAGCGGTTGGTTGAGTGACATGAGGAGGGGAAGGAGGATCGAGGGAGGGAATGGTTTAGACCTCACTAGTTACAGTAGTGATGACATCCTGAGTGGATGTGTCCGTTGGAGCACTGACCGCTTCCTCTCTTCTTGGGGACACTAAGTCCATAACTTGTTCCTCAACGGTGGAAGGAGGGATCTCAAGAACTTCTTTCTGATTAGTGCTTGCCTCTCCTTCTATATCCTTTCCTTTTCCTTTAGGCAAATTTTTTGGCCTGGCGGGTGCATCACCCAAGGGAGACGTGGTGAAGTCCACCCCAAGGTAGATGATACCATTTTTCTTGCACCAATGCTCAGTGCGCTACAAAGTGCCTTTGACCCTTTCCTCAATAGTCTGAGGGGCCTTGTTTCTATCAATTTCATCAAATGGCCAATTGTCCCCATCTGTGTCTAGATAAACCTGATCAACTTCTTGATCAGTTGCTTGGAAACCCTTTAGGATGATGGCCACACCATATTGAATGATCTCTGTCAGGGCCAGGTGGGAGTGATCCTTTCGTCTAAGCTTGAATTCGTGATATAGATCGATGTAGATATCTTCAATCTGAGGGACATGAATTGGATTGATTTTTTCCCTTGGGAGGAAATCATGAGGATCAAAGATTGGACTCACCAGAAAATTAGGCTTTAAGTTGAGCAATTCAAGCTCTGCAAACATCTCCCAGGCTTTACTCTGTGAAGTGCAGGTGTACCTACCCACTATGAGGGGGAATGGAGTTCCACCCTTCTTCCTTTTTAAACACTTCTTATGGTGTTTGATAATCTATCTAGAAAGCTCCAATAGGATCAACTTGGGACCCTCATACCTTGGAAATTTGGTGGGATCTCCTAAGAAGTTAGCGGCTCTTAGATATGTGAAAGTGGGGAATTGCGTGAATAACGCTCCCCACTTCTCTGTGGTGTTAACCATGCTTTTTGTCCTCCGGCCGTAAGTCATGTTGGGCCTCAAGAAGCAGATGACGCCATAGAATAAGATGTCGTTGACTTTATTGAATTGGGCTATGCTATTCTCCAGTTTTAATTCTAGATAGTAATCATATATTTTTACCTAGGGCCATATCCCATACCGATTCAATGTTGGGTAGTCCCTCTCTGAGGTAGTAGTGTATACCACATAGGAGTTCATATAGAACCTCCCAATTTTTAAAAGTTGTTAAAACTACTCTGAGATCATGCTGTTGATAATCTCTCCCCATTCAAAATGCTAATCAGGAACATTTTTACTCATGGTTTCTAAATACCTGAGCATCCACTTGTGAAAGTAATGGGCATCGGGGATCCCAAACACCATGCTCAGGAAAGTGATGGTGTCACTAAGCTCCTCTGAAAATTCACTGCGATGAATGACTTGTGGCCACCTACTTACCACCTTCTTTTTCTTGAGGTACACCTCATTCATGAGCTTCACGCATTTGTCTTCGTTTTCATTCCATGTCTTCATGCATCCCTCTTGGCTTACCGCTACAAAATTTTGGTGGTGAGGGATACCCAACATGAACTCAAAATGTCATTCCGTGAGGTTGATTATTACCTCACCCTTCTCATTTTCGACACACCTTGTGTCCTTATTGTAACAATGGCCCTCTAACATCATGAACTAATTGTTGATTGTGGTTACTAGGATCCCTACAGCAAAGTGCAGACCAATTCCAACGAATTTATTGATCCATAGGATTCCTGTGACCTTATTGGTCCTGGCCCAGAAGTCCTCCATGTCAATGTGCCCGAGATCTGAATCTCTAATATCTAGATCACACTCTGCAAGGGATTCAGGCATCCTGACCCTTTGGTATTTATATTTCATTTCTTCTTCTGTTAGCCTGGCTTTACCCTTGGACTTAGTTGGCTTCTTACTCAATGAAAATATGTGTAGATCTGAGTTCAGCTATTGATCTGCAAGAAGAATCAGGGAATTCCATCACAGAACAGCCATATTATATGTTAAGTCATCCATCAAAGCTTATAGAATGAAAAGTTAGCAATTTATGAGCCTCTGAGCGCAAGGCGCAACTCTACTGTAGGTTGTAGAGTCTTAGAAAAGAAAGGCACACTTTGGGATAGTGTTGCATGGGAGAAAACAATGCCAAAAGGGGCGCAGGGAGCGGAAAGTCTACACACAACATTCAAGTGTTGGTGTCGAGGGATGTGTGCTTGCACCATTAGAAGAAATTAAGTGGGGTATAGATATGGTTGGTGTTTCAAGGTCCTAGGATGCGCCATTGGCACAAATGTGGTAGATGTTGCATGAGAGTGAGGTACATCAAATGTTTTAGATTGTGCGGCATGGGAAAGGTTTGCACAACATTAAGATGTTGTTGTAGTTGTTTTCGCGCCAGTGCTTGCGCCTAGGAAATTTTGTGATAATATTTATAAGGTGTGGAGAAGGTTTATGCCACATGTA
The DNA here is from genome assembly GCA_019776745.2 of Taxus chinensis. Classification (NCBI taxonomy): domain Eukaryota; kingdom Viridiplantae; phylum Streptophyta; class Pinopsida; order Cupressales; family Taxaceae; genus Taxus; species Taxus chinensis. The sequence goes on along the minus strand of CM034147.1, from coordinate 84,624,627 downwards.
GGGACAGTGTGCCTATGGCACGACTGTGTTTGATGTTACAAAGATGAATTTTGCGCCGAAGGAAAAACAGTGGGTTGATTGCAAAAATATTTATGATTTTCACTCTTTTGGCTCCAATTTTGATGCTTAGGAGGGAAAACTTAGAAAAACAAGGGAAAAATGAGTTTGAGTGTTTTGTGGCAGAGTCTTCCAGATTTGTAGATTTGGAAGGAGGAGAAGGGGTTTTCGGAGTTGAGTATTTGGGTTCATTGTTTATTATCAATCCTAATTACCTAAACCATTATAAAAACCACAGCCAATCCACAAAAAGGGCAAAGGACACATACTAGGTATATATAACGATAAAGGGGACGATCTGGGGTCCACGAATGTGACAAATGGCAACACGCGGGGCTGACAGGAACATTGACAAGTGCAGAGGAATAAATTTTTCATGTTTTTTTAATTGTGAAAATGACAGGTTGGACATGCCTATATATAGCAAAAAGTGCAATAAATTTACCACCAACTTTTTCTATGGTGCACTTAAGTAGATGTCGACACGAAGAGATTTGCACCATGGCACATCTTTGGGAGTGTCGACACTGCGTTTTTAGTGCCAAAGCACACTTTAGAGATGCACAACATTTGGAATGTTGACAAGTTGGGGCATGCATCTTGGCGCACCTTTGAGAGGTGCAACATTGAGAGGCGCAACATTTGGAGTGTTGAAAATCAATAGAATGCGCCAAAGGAAAAGAGGGGTGTAGGTTTGGTGGATGTTACATAAATGAAAACTGCGCCCAACCCAAAAAGGTTAAAAATGACCAAGTTCTAAAAACTAGATTTTTCGGAAAGGGGTTTTAAGCCATTTGTAATGCTAAGAGACCTCAATGGGGGACCTAAACAGAAATTTTTCTATGGTTACTTGCAAAATTGCCCCTGTCAATTTTACAGGATAACAAGGGACTATCCTATGGAACCCTAAGCTAGGTAAGAATATACATATTTACTACCTAGCTATGTTAATTAATTGAATTTTATCCTAACCTAAGCTTTGTACTAAAGGATCATGGAGAGGTTACTAGGTTATTTAAATTATCCTAAAACCTAATGATATATGGTTATATCTAACCTAATTCCTAAAAACTATTGTGTTGGAATTAATCTAACCTATGTGGAAACTACCTAAGGTGGTAATTTATGGATTGGGTTATATCCTAAGGTTACCTATCCTAAGCTAACCTAAGATCTAACCTAAGCAATTATGACTACCCTAAACTAATGGGCATGAAGGTGGAATTGGTGGTTACATGTATCACAGGCAACGGTTCCAAGGCATTTAAGTTGTTGATAATGTTTTTCAAATCTCACATACCGCCAATTATGGCAGAGGCTAGTTGACTTGGCAGAGGCTTATGTGGAAACTTCACTAAAAATGGAGTTACATGTTAATTTTGATTTGGCATTCACCAAACTTGGAAGGTGGTGGTAAGGAAGGATAGGCGGGAAAATAGGAATTAATGGAATTTATGGTTTTCAGTTTTTGTGCTCAAACCACTTTGGTAGGCATGCAAACAGGTTTGTATGGGGTCATTTCACTTTGCATGTTTCACAAATTTCTCTCTGCATGCTCTCTCATTTTTTTGAACCAGCATATTGAACTGCACTTAATGGCTATTCTTGAGGTTTTAGACCTATTTTTTGGTTCGTGGGATATATAAGAGGCAGTGTGGAAAAATAAGGTGGTTGTTTGATCTTTCGTGGAGAAGAGGAGAAGTTGTGAGCTCGGCTGGAGGTTCTCTTTGATTTGGCAAAAACGCTATTAGGCATGATAGGCTCTAATCTTTAAGATCTCTTGCTTTCTTATAAATGTTTCATTAAAATGATTTTGTTCTTTTGAGATTCTTGGATTGCATATCTCATCTGGTTATTTTCTTGCTGGGTTTATTAAATCTTGTGATATTGGTGTTGAATCCTTGGTAAATGATGTTCTATTTGGAAACTTACCATATGTAGTTTTCTAAAAAAGAGATGCATGCAAAAACGTATGTCTGTAACTTGAATTTTTCATGCTGGAATGGGTAATGGAAGTATTCTGTTAAAAAATCTTCGATGTTATTTAGATATGGTTTAGATTTTTTGAGAACCTTGGGTTCTATCTGATTGTGTTGGAATTTTTGTTTTATTTGATCGTGAGCTTGTGTTGAGATTTTGATTTAGTAGAGCTTATATTCGAGCTCGTATTTGGTTTAGAAATTGGTTCTAGTTTTGTGTTTGTTGAGAACTGTTGATGGAGGTTCTTGTTGTTCTGAACCAGTGTTGGAATCTTTTATATCCCTTAACTATTGTTAAATTTAGAATATAGCTCGATGCTTGTGTTTTATTTCCTTATGATAACCTAGACTGTTAATGCCAGTTCATAATGTACACGGTACTTATATTTTATTACTCATGTTTGGGGCCTAAACTTTGGTGAGAAACTTGAGTTTCGTTGGGGGATAATATTTGGCCTCCTATTTTGATAAGAATTGGTGTTGGAGCCTCTTATTCTTCTAAACCAGTGTTGAAATCTTGGGTAACTCAGGACTATTATTGAAGCCAAATGGGGCTCTGTACTCGTGCGTTACTCTTGTGGTATTATGGACTGTTAATGGAAGTTCATGATTTTATCGCACTCTTATCTTGTTATTTATTTGATTATGAACTCTCGTTGGAAACTTGTGTTTCATTTGAGATAGGTATAGGACTCCTTGTTTTGAATATGAACTGTTAATGGATATTTGTATCTTATACTGCCTCATACTAAGATACTGTGCATATCTAAGCTCATGTTGAGTTTTTGTAATTTGACACTGTACATGAAATTTAGTACTTAGTGTTTGGAAATAGTAGTAGGAACGATATATCATTTCTATTCTGGTATGTTGAGTTTTATTTGTTAATGACTTATACTTGGAAGGGAACTTGTTGCTTCCCTGAACCATGAATAATTACTTGGGTAGTCTTGTACCTTTGTGAGAATCTTGTGTTTGTCATTGTGCTCAGATTTTTTACTTTCGAGCTCTGAGCTAGTAGTATTATCGACACGTTTTATTTGGTTGGGTATTTGAATTGGGTTTTCTTAACTTCTTAAAGAGTTTAAAACTCATAACTTTTATAATCAAATTACTTACCCTAGGAAAATTGTGAGAGTATATTATATCAAGATGTTAAATATCCTTGGGGATTTAACTAGAAACATTTTCTAAGAATAACGGATTTCACTCTGAGTTGTTGATACTTCTGATCATGTTTAACTTATTGATTGGTTATTTTTATATCTCTTATTGGTTATAGTAAATACACCTTGTGTCTTTATAAATGAAAGGAATGTGATTCATGTAGAACAGACCGTGTTTTAGGTGTGTTATTTGTATTTCATTCTAGATATGGAATTGAAACTCATGTTCATTAAAAGTAAAGAAGTGTAAGGAATATGGCAGTGTGCTTTCTTATTATTGGATAGATCATTGGTTGAAATTTTTTGTTTTGATTCTCTTTTTATATAGAGATTTCTTTATGAGTTGTTTTGTCTTCTTTTACCCAATCATTTGTAGAAATGATGTTAGAAGAAATTTTATTATTCAGTTTTATTGAGATGGAAATGTCAGTTTCTTTAGTAGACTGTTGTTTGAAAAGACTTTACTTGTTTGGTTTGAGATGAGTAAGTTTGTCTCTTGCACTCTATATTTTTAAGAATTCTCCTTGGATGATCTCAAGTAGAGATTAACTCCTGTATGAGTCTACCTTGATTTTTGAACGTTGTTTCTGATCTTTAAAATTTAACTTCTATATTTGGAAGTAGATTTAAAATTTTAGGTAGACCGATTGATTCTTTATTCCTTCTTGGATTAAAATGAAATTTTGTTATGATGAATATCTTAAATGTTAAATTTTAAGGTAGTTGCCTTTTATAAGAAATAGTTAAATCACATTTTGAATATGTTTTGTTTCTTGGATGTTGTGTTTGAGCATAGTTGTAATGGTTCTTCTTCTTCTTTTACTTTGGAGCTAGATGAATCATCCTAGGTAGAACCATGATTTAAATCCTTCTTTTGGCTTGAAGCAAAGATTAATGTTGTATTCTTTTATGAAATATTGGGAACAATGAGTTGTTATGATCTGTTGTTTGACTAAGGATAATTGATAGAATCAATTAGACTCTATTTTGTAAGTTTGATATGGTGGATTATATTTTGTCCTTCTCTTGAAAGTGAATTCAATTGGTTAAAGAGTACTTTTTTTCCGTTGCTTTTGATATATTGTTTTCATGATGTAATAATTGTCTCATTAAAGCATAGTTGTTTTAATGGAACAATTATTGAAATGCACTTCTTTTTAAAGGATTAGTGCGTATCATGCTCAATTCATTGAACTGACCCATGCTAGCAATTTTTGTAGACGAACTTTGTAAGTGATAAGGAAGGAAAAAACTTATGTGGTGCATTAGCTGATTTAAGTCTGATTTTGTGAAGAACTCTGAATCATTCTTGAGATTGTATTGAAAAAGAAAAATTAGTATTATTTTGTAATGAAGGCAGTTTCCTTGTAGCATACCTAAATGTATAAGTTTTAGAGATGAATTAAATGTTGAGAATTTATTTGTTGTGGGTGTGTAAATTATCTTATACTTTCATTGCATAGATGGAATCTCATCTTGTTGTTATAATCCACATTATGTGTATGATGAATGGCATATTCTTAGATAAGTTTGACAATGGGAATTGGACTAATCTCCCTAAATAGGATGCAGCTTCTTAAGTTGCAGAATTTGATGTCATGACTAAACAATTCAATATAGTAATATGATATGGAATGAACATTCAGTAATAACTATTGAATTTGTAAATGATTTATAGGGGTGCTAGACCCTAGCACTTAATCATGTAAAGGAATATTCTTCCTCTATCTTAAGAATGCAAATAAAATGGAAGACATGATTCCTAATTATTAGAATTCATTTAATAAATTCTACTTAGTTACAACCTAGATGGTTGTTACACTTCCTTGAATGGTTAAGTCACAATAAATGGAACTTATGATGTTGATATCCTATTATGGTTGATGATTTGTTAAGTCCAGTAAATAACATTAAAGGAAATCTTTAGCTATGAAATTTCTTTAGCAATTAGTTGAATTTTTTATAGAGATGAACTTAAGGAGTGTTGGATTAGGGTTAGGTAAGGTTGTTGAAATATATTTTTAATAATCCAAATGAATTAACTTTATAATAAACTCCTTGGGGTATGTACATCTCAATGAGGTTGTTCTGTAGGATGCTGGCACATGCCAACTACAGACTGTACCTTTGAGAAGATTAGGATCTTCCTGAGGATATAGTAATACAGCTGACTTGTGGCAACACCCTTCTACATTGATCATCTAGATCTACAAACAATGGAATTGACCTTAGTTCTCTCTAGGTTTGGTTAGTAACATGTCTAAGATATGGGGTAGCCCCCTAAAACTCATAATACCTTGGCACACGGGGTTGACTTAGGTTGACCCAGTATGCCAAATTACCCTAATTCTTAGTGAGCCTCCCCCTATCATAATGTATGTTGTTAAATCGAGCTAGGGTTAAAACTTGCGCAAGTGGACTGATGGAAGTCCTTAATGGAAATTCTAGATAACAATAGAGTGGGGTGAATGACATATTCCAGATTGACTAGTATGTTGTCAAGGAATAGTAATATGAATAGTATGTTAGAAATATTTGGCCAAAGTATCGCAAGCTACTGGTTGCGTTGTCCTATGTCACCTAGTCTAAGGTTCATGATGCAGATGAATATTGGTAACAAATATTTAGATAGGTTTCTTAGACAGATCACTCAATTCCCTGAGCAAGAAAAGAGAACCAATTATAAGTAATATATGGAAAAGTATTCAATACTTAATGTTAAACATGAATAGATCGGTAGTTTACTGAGTCATGAAATGAATAGATCGGTAGCACACTGAGTCATTATAGCTACATATGGTTATCTGTTATATGAATGGTTGATAAAGAATGTGTGTTCTAAATTATGAATTTAGAATAGAGAACATTATTTTAAAAAAAATTCCCTTGTTTATAAAGTCTTAAAATGGGAACGCTACACTTTTATTCAATCTGGCCAGGATTCATTCAATTTTGTCTCTATCTCTCCCAAGTCATGAGAAGGGTCTTTAGAGTTTTTTAGGAACTATAAATCTCATGCAAAGATTCATCCCTTAGTTCACATCCTTGGTTAAACCATTAATAACCATGTTGAGGAAAAATATGCCATTCTCATGGACAAAGAAATGAAAAGAGAGCTTTGAAGCCATCAAAATGGCCATTTCTCAAGCGCCTATACTGGTGAATCCAAGGTTTGATAAATATTTTATTCTTTATGCTTTTGCAGGTTAAGAGAGCATTTTAGTGATCCTCACTCATAAGAATGACAATCTAATGGAACAACCAATTTATTTCTTCAGCCAGTCCCTAAAAGACGATGAGCTCAAATAATCATTTTTTGAAAAGAAATTTTTTTCTACCATTCGAACTTTGAAAAAATTCAGGCACATGTTTTCCAACAACAAAATTCATTTGATGGTGTTTCATCTAGGCATTAAGGATTTTTTACTGAACAAATATATGAATGAGAAATGTGCTTGATGGATTACTAAGGTGATGGAGAATGACATGCACATCAAGGTTACCAAGCTAGTCAAAGGTAAAGGTTTGTGTCAACAACTTGCTACAGATTTGAAATCAAAAAGTGACGAGGACATGACGCTTTTGAATAGTGGTGAAAGAGATGATCAGGTTGACTGGTTATCAAAAATTAAGGCTTTTATTCTCTCAATAACATACCTAGTTGACATGGATAGGACTCAAAGATGGACCTTTTTTCTCCAATCTACCTTACATTCTAGTGGATAATGTTCTCTTTCGAAGGGATTTCAATGGTGTTCTCCTTTGGTGTATAGGACCATAATTGGTAAAAAACATTTTAGAAGAATTTCACAATGGTCTATCTAGAGGACATTACTCGACATGAAAAACTGCCACAAATATTATGAGGTTTGGCTACTATTGGCCAGATTTATTAAAATTTTCCCATCTCTGGGTAAAGAAGTACAAGGAATGTGCCTTTTTCACCAAAAAATAAGAATTTGGAATCTCTTCCCCTCTATCTAATCCAATTAGATCAACCCTTTGTTAAATGGGGGTTGGATTTCATTGGAATGATCAATCCTCCATCTAATGATAGACATAAATGGGTCCTTATTGCAATGAACTATTTTACTCAATGGATAGAGGTAGTAACATTAAAGGAGGTCAATGAGAAAGTTGTTCTAGATTTCCTAGAAGGAATAATGACAAGGTTCGATATCCCATTTACAGTCATTTCAGATAACGCGATGGATTTTATTGGTCTGAATCTAAATAAATGGGTTGTTAAGAATGGGGTTTATCTCAAAAATTTATCCAATTACTATCTATAAAGAAATGGGTTGGTCTGAATCTAGAAACATGAACCTCACAAGGATTATCAAATGCAAAATGGAAACCAACATTAGGAATTGACATACACAACTCAAGACTGCTTTATGGGTAGATCGGATCACACCCAAAATGGCCATAAAAAATTCTCCTTTCATGCTTGTATATAGAAGAGAAGTAAAAATTCTGTTATCCTTATAATTACCTTCTTTAGAGTTAGCTCGTCAGCTTGAGGTTATGGGGAGCGATCCTATGACAATCAAGTTTTCTGAACTCATGGAGTTAGAAGAAGTGTTGAACAAGGATATGAAGACTTTAGAGAAACATCAGGCTCAGGTTAAGAGGTCTTTTGACAAAAAGGCATCTAACAATAATTTTCAAGAGGGAGATTTAGTTCTCAAATGGGATGAAGATAGAGCTAAACCAAGTATGCACACCAAGCTTAACACTCTGTGGAGTGGTCCGTACATTATCAAAAGTTGCAAGGATGTGAATTCATTTCATCTATCTATTCTCAATGGAAAATAACTACCAATTCATGTAAATGGGATACATCTCAAAGATCTCCGCCCCCTATACAGTTTAGTTAGGTGTTTTCCTCCAGTTTCTTTGCACATTGTTTGATGTGTTTTGTTTCTCTTCCCTTGTTTTTGTGTGTGTTGTGTTTCATTATGGTTCTTGCATAGTGTTCAAGCTAGGGGATTTTTTCAAGAGAAGAAAGGTTTAAAGTTTCAAAGAGAGTTTCAGGATATCCCTAATTCCTTAGATGCTTCATTCAAAAATCCTGCAGTGTGCAGTAGATGTCAAGCATTTACCAGGTTCAATATACTTCATACCTAGAATTACTGAAGAGTTCAAGATCAATAAATCCCAAGGAAAATTTAGGATGCATCACAGAAGATCAGATCATTTTCAAAATTCCAACATTAACTCCATGGCCAATGAATTGTTGAAGGCTACTGGAACCATGCTTAGTAAGCAATCATCTCTGAAAGGTCACCAAAAATGTTATCCAATTTTTCCCCTCATGAAAAAATTGGACAATGGAGGCCTATCATGCTATTGAAGTAAAAAAAGGCGCTTCGGTAACCATTCCATGACATTAGTGGTAAATTTCATGTTTATGGTGGGCTTATGGTATTTTGGGTATTTTTGGAGTCATCTTGAAGCTATTCTTCCCTTTTCAGATCTTGAAGTTTATAAGATTTGTTCAGAGAAAGAAAATTGGTTTTGGGGCCCACTTTTAGTGAATATCAGTAAAAATGGTCAATTTGATAAAATTCATGTTTTAGAGGTCTTGTTGTCTTTACATGAGTCCCAAGTTCAAGAGGAAATCCTAGAAAATACAAAGTCTGGTAAAAATGATTAAATTTACATAAGATTGTGAAGGGTCAAAAACAACTCATTGATTAGCTTGGTGGGTTGATTTTCGAGTCTAACACCATATCCATGATAGCTCAGTAATGGACTCGTTAGAATCATAAATGACATTCAAAGAAGCATCATGTCGTATAATTGAGTGAAAATAATAGGAGTTCTAGGATTTAGCTCAAACATAACAGTGAGTGAGTTACTTATCAAATGGAAACTTAGTGTGAAGCTCCCGTTAGTTGAGCTGAGCCATGGAGTAGGAGACATTGACCATGGTGGGAATGGAGGCCAACATAGGGATAACTTTATTTGAGACCATGGTGGGGTTGTCATGCTCAATGCATTTTAGGGTAACTTTATTTGAGTTCATCAAGCTCATAAGGAAATGGTCACCAACACAGAGCTATTCAGGCTTGAACGCATCGTGGCTACGAAATAAAATTTAGAGTATTGGATGAAAATCTCGAGCTTGGATCTCGGTCGATGTGAGAGAAACAAGTGATGTGGGGGCACCTCTACTAATAACTCAGGAAGAAAGTCAGGTTTTTTGAATCTCAACAAAGACATGACGAGGCAGACGATGGAAGTGACAAGGGTGAGGATTCATTGGCATTAAATGAAGTAAATTATGGAGTGGGAATGATGAGTGGAGTTCATTTGAGCTAAATGTAGCATGGATATGGAGGCACAAGATCAATCGCATGGAATTCATCTAGGTGAAAACTCAACACAACATTTGTAAGATTACATTGGATGCATGAGAGCACCAACTCAATGGTGAACTATGAGTGGCCAGACATGAACGAGCTCAAGTTCAACTAGCAAGGTGTTCAAAAGATGCCAACTCTATGTTTGTGTTTCACTCGGAATGTTTCGGCTTCTGGGAATAGAGTTGCTTCTATCCTTTCATTCCTTTTAGAAACAGATAAGGTTAGGGCTAGGAGGAATACCTGTTGAATGTCGAGATGGTGTGCACGTACCGTAGAGAAAGATCAGGTTGACTGCGAAGAACTCCTTTTTGTCTTGGAAGGACTACCTGCAAATAAGAACACAAGACCACAAGATATTGATTAGACAATAAATGAGGAAACTACCTTGGACCCAGGAAATATAAAACTTCCTTTCGAAGGTGGTTAGTTTCCCTGCTAATATGAATTAACACAAAAGACTGTAAAATATCAATTAAATTACTTCGTTGGAACGGATAGGGGAAAGGCTGATTTCTAGTTTTGAATCACAGTAATCGATACCGGTTTCTGATAACCGATACCGGTCGGGTTTAGGATCTACAGGTTGGTTTTTTTGTGGAGTGGTTGTGTTGTAGGGTAGTTATGTTGTTTGTGAGGCTGGTATATGGGTGATATTAGGAAATGAGATGATGAGAGGTAAAAGAATGATATTTAGATGCAATATGTTGCTGGGTAGTGGATTCAGAAATGGATTTATGAGGACTGTGATTCAAAAAGCATAAGAAATGCTATAACAGAGGACATGCAAGATGTGACTTACTGGTTTTTGACGAAGATGCAAGTTGATCTCCTTTACTGCAAACTCTTCTGGTTTCTTCACTCGTCTCTGCTTGGTCAAGTGAAGATCTGGACTCTGTTGATCGCTCCCAATGATCTCTGTTGATTCAAAAATCCTTCGACCCTCGATTCTGGTTAGGGGAGCCCATTTTACAAGGAACCGATGGCGGTTACGTAACCGACGGCGGTCAAGTAGGAACCGGCATCGGTAAGGAAAAAGTAGGCTATTTTTAGTAAAATAGCCCACCTTCCCTGCTTTTCTCCCGAGGGATTAGTTGCGGGCTTGGTCAGGTGACTAGAAGGTCGGTTTTGGGTGCGAGAAAGGGGTCATTAGTCATGGGTGTAGGTGTGGACCAAGTTATAGGTCTTAATTAGGTTAGTTTAGGGTTAGGGCTAGGTCATGATGAAGTGGCAAAATGAGGTGGTAGGTAAGGTGATGTGGATTTATCAATTACAAGGTAATTAATAAATAATTGTGTAAAGTTTAGGTGATAAGGTTAGGTTGCGAGATGAGATGTGGGTCACAAAGGGTCGTAAGACACAAATTTGGTGTCTACATTAGCCCCTTATTGTCGTGTAGCTTGTTTTGTAAAGCTGCACGGACAATAATATGAAGTGGGTTTTACAGGCACGTCAGCAGCTGACGATGCAGGACAGGATGCCCCCACTGTTGGTGCAGATGTGACCACATGTGTCCACAGCGCATTGGGTTATCATTCGCGAGGTGGGACTCAGTGGAGTCCAGCGATATAGAGCGATCGACAGAGATCATAGCTTGATGGTTGCCCTCATCGAGAGATGGGATCTGGCAACCAATGTGTTCCATCTCCCGACTAGGGAGATGACTATCACATTGGAGGATGTGTATCGCATCCTTCAACTACCGATCGAGGGAGAGGTAGTCTTCCAGGTAGATTCTGAGACAGCCATGGACAACATCCTACAGGTTTTTGGAGATGCAGCCGCGCTACTTACCTATCACAGCGCGAGTATCAGGTATGGTGATATGTACCGTGTACACCGACACGAGACACGGCTTGTCATGTTGATGATGATCGGGATCACCTGCTTTGCCCACCCGGACTCAGAGGGAGGCCGCTTTCCACGTGCATTGATGGGGGTGCTGCATGAGATGGTGGAGGAGCACACCTGTTACGCTTGGGCACCAGTATACCTGGTGCAGTTATACAGGGAGCTATGGGGCTATCGCCGGATGAGGCGATTTGGGATTTGCTCTACATTTTTACTTCACTGTTGGGCATATGAGCACATCATGTGCATCAGACCAGTAGGGCTGCCCCAGCAGCCAGGGCCACAGGTCATTTACAGATACGGCTTTCAGAGGTGGTCGGGGGTCGTGGGGCAGCCACGAGCAGTGCTTGCAGGGTGGGATTTCGCCTATTATAGACATGTGTTAGAGGGCCTGACAGCGGTAGATATCGCATGGAGACCTTACAGAGGTCATCACCCTCACAGAGGAGCCCGCGTACAGTTGCGCTGGATCCAGTACACTTTCTGGATAGCAGGACGGAGGCCGGGAGAGCATGAGAGGATACCCCTAGAGAGGGTACGTAGGTAGATGGGGCTGCGACAGGATGAGCCACCTCCCTTCCCTCAGTATAGGAGGGATGATGTAGAGGCCCCACTACCTGCACCAAAGCCCTTGGACCCAGATTGGGTTGCAGAGAGGCCAGCAGGTGATGCGGTAGATGATGCTGGGTGTACGAGGGCATTCATGGTTTGGTGGGCTGGTCAGAGAGCAGCTAGGATAGCACCGCCAGCACAGCCAGACTTGGCTGCAGTGATAGCAGAGAGAGATTAGCTCAGGGGCCAGGTGCAGCTATTACAGGGGCAGTTGGCTGCTACACAGGCACAGATAGGTGTCCTACAGGGGCAGCTAGCCCAGGCTCAGGTACAGGCATAGGCACAGGCACCACCACCAGCAGCGGCATAGCCACAGCCCCAGGCACAGGTACAGATACCACCACGGCCACAGGCACCACCAGCGGCACCAGCACAGGCACAGGGGGTACTGGCAGTAGGAGTCCGGGGACCAGCCCCAGTACCTACGGTGGCACGGGACAGATATATGGAGGCGAGAGCGGAAGCCCGGTACTATTAAGATGTTCTTGATGGTACCGGAGCTGAGTATCACCCATATGCAGCTTATAGAGTAGAGACCTCCCATAGTCAGAGATCGCAGGGAGGTGCAGCCACAGTCGGCGTGTCTGTTACAGGCAGGAGGCGAGAGGCACCACAGGGACCAACAGGGAGAGGTGCTGAGGGTGGTGGGGAGAGCTGAGGGATCCCTACATAGTTTTTGTATATGGACATGGGCACCGGTCTGTGAACCGGTTGTGTTGATAGAGGCCTGCGTGCCTACATTTATTCATTTATTAATTCATTCATTCATTATAGACCGTCCTGCGAGCCGAGTACGGGTTGTACAGTTGATACCGGCCTGTGAGCCGAGTATTTTTTTGATATGAGGGACCGGCCTGCGAGCCGAGTCGAGATTTTTGATAGTTATTGCGGCCTGCGTGCTGGCTTTGTTGGATGATGAGATCACAGAGGCCCCGATGCAGGGCACATTGTATATTTGAAACTTGTATATATATAGATATGATGTTTTGATCCACATGTAGTGTTTAAAATGTTTTTAAGTATTTCGTCAATGGTTTGTGATATAGAATGTATGATGAGTTTAATTGACATGTTGATATATGGATGATGTTGATGTATTTTGCACGTATATATGGATGACATGTTATATGATGAAATGTTGCATGTTTTGGTGCTGGTTTTGTGACATTGTTATATATGTATCTGAGGAGTTGGATCCAAATGATGTATAGATTGATAGTTTTTTGATATCCTTAGTTGATAGCTTGTTTGTTTTTGTAAAATAGATGATGTTAATGAAATTGTAATGATATGTGTGGTGGATGGACAAATATGGATAATGGTGTTGTTATGCAGAAAAAGAGGCGGGCGCGACAAAAATTAGGTAGAAAATGAAGAAAAGAACCATGTTTCAAAAAGGCAGGTGTGTAACCGATATCGGTTAGGGAACTGATGGCGGTAGCTGATAGACCGATATCGGTTAGTTAGGGATGAGCTTTTCTAAAAATAGAAAAGCTAGGGTGGCAACTTAAGTTCTAATTTTGAGAGCCATGCAAGAAGTTAAATACGTGAACACGACGCTTTTTGACGACTGGGACAGGTATTTGCATGAGAGATTTGAGTGATAAGGAGAAAAGAGACAGGGAATTGCATGAGAGATTTGGGTGATAAGAAAAGAGACAGGGAAAGTTAATGCGATCTGAGATTCAGACGGTAGAAAGGTGAATTTGAAAAAAAGTGGTGATCATGGCAGAATGAGGAGAAGCATCCAGCAGGCAGGGACGAGAGGGAAGACAAGTGCCACCTCAAGCTGCTTCAGCTCAAGAGGTAAACGGTTTGGTTGTAATTTGATTTTTGCATGTTTTGTGAATAGGATGAGAGAAGTGTAAGTGGGTAGATATGAGAAAGAAAACGTGGTAGCAAGGGTTATAGATGAGGTGAGTGTTATGGGGTAGGTAATCAGGGGTTTCAGGTATGTTTGTATGTACAGAAAGGAATAAACGCTCAAATGATTGTCGTAGGTGGTGTATTTAGGCAGGCTATATGAAGGTAACAGTGACCGATATCGGTTAGTAATAACCGGTATCGGTTACTCAACCGGTACCGGTTAGCTATAAACGATACCGGTTGCTGTAGGAATTTCCAGAATGTGAGAAAAAATATGAGGGGATTTGATGGATTGAATGGTTGTTTGTTATTTTGATGTATGCAGGAAGAGACAGGGATGAGGATGAATGATAGTGTACTAGCACTGTTGTCACAAATCCGAGCGGATGCAATGCCAGCTGAATGGACATTGATAAATCATTTGGGGTTAAGTGGAATCCGCTATTATTCACGAATCGCACGTAACCATGCGATGTTGTAGGCGTTGGTTGAGAGATGGAATCCTGAGAAAAATACCTTCTATCTGCCAACAGGGGAGATGACAGTGACATTAGAAGTATGTTCCATATTTTGAGACTCCCAATTATAGGAACACCAGTATATCAGGCAATGCCCAACGTAGGGCGGGCAGCGATGACAGCAGTATTTGGTCCATACGCACGTGATTTGACACAGCGAGGTTTGACATTCACTTATGGTATAATGTATGTAGCACACCCTGAGGAGACAAGGTTAGCAGTGATATTAATGATAGCGGTAGGGTATTATGCATTACCGAGGGCGAAAGGGGGAAGATTTCCAAAGGAATTGATGTGTGTTATTTGGGAGATGATAGAAAGGAACGTGACGTTTGCATGGGCACCTGCATATTTGGCGGAGCTATACAGGGGTTTATGGGCTTGTAGGCAAAATCACAGGACGACATTGGATGGTTCATACTTATTACACTGTTGGGCCTATGAGCACATTGTTATTGTGCGACCAATAGGCCGACCCATCCAGGCAGGAGAGACTGGAGTACAGAGGTTGGGATTTAGACGATGGGTCCAGACAGAACAAGAGGCAAGATCCTAGGCCATGACGGGTGACATTGAGTATTACAGGCAGGTATGGGAGAGGGTGACGATTGCGGATATCTATTGGAGGCCTTACGGGAACTATATGGTAACAGAGAGCATAGCTGAGGAGTTGAGGGGTGTAGAGCGATTGAGGTGGATCGCGGGGCACAAGCCAGGTGAATATGAGAGGATTCCTATAGATCGCGTGCGGTGACAATTTGGATTTGTGCAGGACATACTGCAGGCTTATAGACCATATATGAGGATTGACGCAGAGGCAGCATTCTCACCTCCCCAGCCAACACCTCCAAAAGGTCCTGAAGAGGTAGCAGCCGATCGCAGGGTAATGCATGCAGGAACGATAGAGGCCTACAGATTATGGTGGGTAGCAGAACTGCGAGGTGTACGTGATTGTCCTGACATAGCGGTGATTATGGCAGAGAGGGATCGTCTGTAGCGTTTAGTTCAGCAGCTCCAAACGCAGGTGAATGAGACAAGAGGATTGTTAGCAGTTGTGGAGTCACGAGAGGAGAGACTAGAGGCTGGATTCCTCCATGCGAGAGGGCGTATTCATATGTTACAGGAGAGATTGGCAGATCAGTGGGCGGTTCCAATATCCGTGGTACCTTTGAGGACGGAGAGGCCCGGTGAGAGGCGTCGACAATCACGATCATCCCCTAGTTCGGGATGAGGCGTAAGGGTCTAAATAAATGTTAGCTAGTTATAAGAATAAATAAGGATGCCGACCTGCGTGTCGATGATAGAGAAGATGTATTTGTTTAACATCTAAATAAAGCTGAATATGTATGTTGACTTGGGTTACGATAATAATAAGAATGTTTGTATTTTGATTTTTGGTGTTTTGAAAAAAGGATAAAGAGGGATGTGATGAAATAGAAATACACAAAAAAATATTTATATTTACTACACATGATAGGTTATGGTAGGGGATGGTCGAGCTAACCTTGGGAGACCCCATGTCTCCAAAGTGCTGCCTACATAGCCCTTTGCACAAAGCAAGGAGGGGCCTCAGACTGATGTAGTTCTCCCTTAGGACCAGGGAGAAGTGAATTCAGGCAATTTTAGGTATGGTTAGGCAATTGGTTGGTTGGTAAAGGTATTGATAGTAATATTGGTAAGGTAAGGTTGATGGTGTTGGTAACGAATTGGTGATGTTGTAAAAGGTATAAGGGAAGTGAAAGTTAGCCTACCCAAGTGGTACGGAACCATGTCCTGATTAAGATCAACACACAATCCTAGATGCGAGGCAAAGAGGAAAGATTGCTCCGTAGGTGAAAAGAGCTAAACAAACCACACAACGTAGAATGAGCTTGAAGCCCTAGGTACCGGTGCATAGACGAGAAGTCAATAGGTGAAAAGAGTTGTATGATCACAACATATCAGGTGTACGTCACGTCCCTTGAGTTGAAACAAATGGTGAGGTCAGGTGAATGGTATAGTTGAGGTACGGAAAACGTATTACAAAGTGAGTGTTCTGACAAAAGAGAACCTACCCTAAATAGACAAGTCCATGACTCAAAAGTTCTTTTGAATGAGGCTTTTATTTTATTGAATGTAGACTGATCGATGCGGGAAGTCTACAAGGGATATTGATTGTATTATTCTTGAGGTCTTCACAAAGCTGATCAATGCGAGAAGCTTCTGATAAAGGCTGACTGTGTATAGTTGTCCTTCGAGGGAGCAGTCTATTTATAGTAGCAGATATGATTTTAGTGCATAGCTATCCTTCGGGGGAGCAATCTATATATAATAGCAGCAATAGTTCAGCATATAGTTGTCCTTCGAGGGAGCAGTCTATATTTAATTTAGATGACTAGATGTTCTTTTGGTGTGAAGCATCTAGTTTGGTAAGAAGTTTGACTCAAGAAAATCCCATAAGAATACGGCTTATTTTAATACTTTGAAGTCATGGACTAGACTAAAAAGGGGAAGGCATCGTTAAGGGGAGGTGAGAAGTGAGCTTGATTTTATTTTGAGATGTAGGAAACAAAGTGTATGTAGTGGTAAATGAGCTCAAGGGACGAGCAGTAGGTAGATAAGAAGTGATATAACACTAAATTCAACAGTAGAATGGTCAAAGATGCAAGGCATTAAGGGGCTCAGGCTCAGGTTTACCATTAAGCGAAGCTAAACGATAAGTGCCTGATCTATAAGTGTGAGTGATTATATAAGGCCCAATCCAATTGGGAGAAAATTTTCCACGTTTGCTCTTTTCTAGTTTGGTTACATGTTGATTCTCTTTGAGGACAAGATCACCAACCTTAAAGGTACACTCATGAAGTCGCTTATCATAAGCACGCTTGATGCGTTTTTGATAGATTTGAAGGTGATCGAGAGCTGTAAGACGATGTTCGTCAAGAATCTCCAATTGGGCTAACCACTCTTGGCGAAAATCATCGTTGGTGAGAATATCCTGAAGGGATATTCTGAGGGAGGGTATTTTTATTTCGAGAGGTAAGACAGCCTCGGTACCATATACCAAAGAAAAAGGTGTGGTATTAGTAGAGGTACGAATGCTAGTACGATAATCCCAAAGGGCAAAGGGGATGTGATCGTGCCAATTTCGTCCAGACTCATTGACAACTTTCATGAGGATTTTGGTTAGGGTTTTATTAGAGGATTCAGCTTGTCCATTGGCTTGTGGATAGTAAGGTGATGAGAAGCTAAGTTTGATACCAAAGTTGTCACAAAGGTCTTGCAACAACTTATTTTTGAAAGATTTGCCATTATCTGTAATCAGGCGATGAGGAACACCAAAACGACAGATAATGTGGTGGTTAATGAACTCTACAATTTTTTCTTTTTTAGTTGAAATGAGTGGGATAGCCTCCACCCATTTTGTGTAATATTCGATTGCTGTGATAATCCATCAGTGGCATTGCGAAGAGGACAGATGAATCTCACCAATAAGGTCTAAACCCCATTGTGAGAAAGGCCAAAGATCTCGGGCGACCTGTAGGGGGTGGCTAGGAGTATGTTGAAGGTTGGCGTGTTGTTGACACATAACACAACGCTTAACATAGTCGTAGCAGTCGTTATTGAGAGTAGGCCAATAATAACCAAGGCAAAGGATTCGTTTGGCCATGGCAAGGCCGCTAAAATGTCCGCCACAGATACCGTCATGGACCTGTTGGATGGTATGGGTGACTTCCGCGCCGGTGAGACATCGAAGGAGGATGCCATCAAAGCCACATTTATAAAGGAGTCCCCCCATAACTACATAACGAGAAACGCGTTTAAGAAAAGCGTGTTTATTAGTACTAGTAAGGTCAGAAGGGAGAACAGAGGTTGTAAGGTAGTTGTGGAGTTGGTGATACCAAGTATCCTGCGAGTTAGCGGACACAGTATTTATCGTACAAACAACTGGGGCTGAATAAGATGGGGCAAAGAGTTGTTGGACCAAGATGAAAATGTCAGAGTCAGTTGATGAAGCTGGAATTTGCGAGGCTAAGCAAGCCATAGTATCCGCAAATTTTTTAGTGGAGCGGGGAATGGTTTGGATAGAATAGTGAGTAAATAAGGCTATAAGTGAATCCACGTAGTGTTTGTACTTTTGAAGTTCCTCATTTTTGCATTGGTAGATGCCTATAACTTGATTGACTACCAATTGAGAGTCACCAAAAATATTGATAGATTTGATGCCTAAGTGCAGCGCAACCTGGAGACCCAGAACAAGGGCCTCGTATTCCACTATATTATTAGTGCAAGGGAAATCGAGTCGGAATGAGAGAGGCATAGGTTCAGCGTCGAGAGGAATGAGAACAACGCCGGCTCCTCCACCGCGCTGGCATTTGTATCCATCGAAGAAGAGGGTCATTGGATACAACTCCTCCTTGAGGGAAAGAGTAGCGATGAGTTCGTCTGGGAATGTAAAATTGGTAAATTGTTCCCCAGGTAAAGGGGCTTCCGCAAGTTGGTCTGCTATAGTTTGTCCTTTGATTGATTTCTGGTGGACGAACTCAAGGTCAAGGTTGGCGAGGAGCATGAGCCATCGGGCGATGCGTTGGTTTAGATGAGGTTTGGCATACATGTAATGGATGGGATCCGTGTTGGTGATGACGAAAGTTTTGTGATTCAAAAGGTAGTGTCGGAGTTTGGTAGCCATGAATGATAGGGCTAGGCACAACTTTTCTACATGTGTATACCTAGTCTCATAGTCCACCAAAGTACGACTTATATAATAAACGGCTTGTTCTCGATTCTCAGAGTCACGATGTGCAAGCATGGCCCCTACAGCGTGGTCAGTGGCGGAAAGGTAAAGGTAGAAAGGGTGGTCGTCTTGAGGTGGGATAAGCACGGGTGGCTGTAAGAGATAAGTTTTGAGAGCCTCAAAGGCTTGGTGGCACTCTTTGCTCCATTAAAAATCAATGTCCTTCTTAAGGAGGTGATGGAAAGGTTGACATCGATCCGAGAGTTGGGAGATGAAACTTCGGATAGATTGGAGCTTACCTTGTAAACTACGTAATTGTTTGAGATTGGTAGGTGGGGGAATTTCTAGGATAGCTTTGACTTTAGATGGGTCGACCTCAATGCCACGCAAAGAGACGATAAAGCCAAGAAGTTTTCCTGAAAGGACACCAAAGACACATTTTTTTGGTTGAAGACGGACAGAATATTTTAACAAGCGATCAAAAATAATGGTTAAAACATCGAGATGTTCACTGTGATGTTTAGACTTGCCAAGAAGATCGTCGACGTAATCTTCAAGGATAGTGTGCATAATGTCATGAAAAATGTAGGTCATAGCCCGCTAATAGGTTGCACCAGCATTCTTAAGGCCAAATGGCATTACACGGTAACAGAATGTTCCCCAAGGAGTTATGAAGGTAGTTTTGTGTTGATCGGCAGGGGCAACCAAAATTTGGTTGTATCCTAAAAAGCCATCCATGAGAGAGAGCATTTCATGGCCTGCAGTGAGATCAACAAGTTGGTCAATACTAGGTAGGGGGAAGTCATCCTTAGGGCAAGCGAGGTTAAGATCCCAGAAATCTGTGCATATCCAAAGTCCCCCCGTCGCTTTAGTGATAGGTACGATGTTAGAAATCCATTGAGGATAGTCAATAGGCAGAATGAAGGAAACATAAAGGAGTTGTTGGAGCTCCTCTTTGACCAAGAGTGCAATGCGTGGATGCATTTTTCTCAATTTCTATTTAATTGGCTTGGAATCGGGTTTCAGTGTAATGTTATGAACAGCAATGTCAGGATCAATTCCTGGCATGTCAGCGTAGGACCAAGCGAAAGCTTGGTTGCGAGTACGGAGAAAAGTAGTAAAGGCGACTTGTTCTGATGCGTTAAGGGATTGTCCGATCTTCACAATGTGAGGATCCTCCTCCGTGTGGATGTTAATTTCTATAGTAGACTCGTTTAGCATGGTTTGAGTTTCAGCTGGTAAGGCGCGTTGAATATAAGAGTCATCCGCGCCAAGGTAAGTGAGGATGGAGTCATCATCCTGGCACTCAACAACGTTAATTGAAGGTGAGTCCTCTTCAATCATGTTTGGATATAGAAGGGGAATAGAAGAGGGGTCCTCATTATCGCGTTGATAAATGAGAGGACCTAGGAAGATAGCATTTATGAAAAAAAAAAAGTTAGGAGGGATAGATTCAGGATCTATCGACTCTGTGGGAGACTAAGGCAAAATGGGAGATGATGGTTCCGTAGGGGTGACGTCATCATCTTCTAGAATACAACTGACACGAGGTTCCTTCGATGTAAGTGTTCCCGGAAATCTGAGACCACTACGATCATTATGTTTGCGTGTGGTGATGGGGATGAGCGTATGTCGGCCTTGTTCATAAAGACCAAAACCAAAGCCTTTCCAAGCACAGCGAGTCAAGAAGGTGAGGGCGAAGCGACGATTTGTCAGGTATTGAAAATCGGATTGGAAAGGAACCACACCAAGAGGAGGCTCAGGGGCAACGAAAGATGTGTCGACACCCCCATATGTTAGGTTAGTGCGGCAGTGCGGTGTTCCGTAGGGGATTACTTCCCCCACACGACGGTCATAGGTAGGATGGGCATGTACCTGTCCGTACTCCTGTGGGGTATGGAAAGAACTAACGTTATATAGGCGATACTCCCCTAGCGTAAGGCGTTGAAAAACATCTACTAAGGGGTCAGCGGTTGGGATGTTAGCTGCGGGAAGGGAAGTGGTTTTTGCGACATTGGTTTCATCAGTTGAAGGCGTAGGTGCGGTTGAGGTGGATGGTTGAGGCACAGTTGAAGAGGATGGTTGGGTTGAATGAGCGGGTGTCTTGATTGGTACGAGCACATCGTTTGGGCGGTATAACATATTTCAGGTTTTAAAGGGGGGAGGATCAGCTTTTACGGTGTAGGACTTCCCCTCGTACTCAAATTTTATGCATCTATGTAATGTTGAGGGAACGCATCCCATGGCTCGGATCCAAGGACGACCCAGCAATATATTATATTGGAACTCTCCCTCAAGGACATAGAAGAGTTCGGGTAAAGTACGTGGTCCTACCCGAATGTTTGGGATCACGGTGCCTAAGGTAGAGGTAATAGCGTCATTAAATGACCGCAACATGATGGGGTTGGCACACATGTAGCTAGAAGGGATATTCATTTGTTGGAAGGCTTTTGAAGAGATGATGTTTAGGCTAGCACCCCCGTCAATCATAACACGACGTACCCGAATGTCCCGGACGTAAGCGGAGATGAAAAGGGCAGGGTCAGGGTCTTCTGTACCAAAGTCAACAATTTCATCTTTAGAGAAACTGACTGCAGCAGCTTGTGGTACAGAGACAGAAGTGGTTGGGGCAGTGGGTTGTTTGGTGAGAGAGGCAACGTGATTTGGTGTTAGAATGGAGGCAACGGGTAGGGTTTCATTAGGTAAGACCTCGATCCCTTGAAGAATTTCAACGAGAGCTTGTCGATGAGATTCAGAAGTCTGAATGAGATCATATAGTGTCATTTTTACGGGTGATTGGTGAAGCTGTTTGATCATGGCTCG
Organism: Taxus chinensis; assembly: GCA_019776745.2. Classification (NCBI taxonomy): domain Eukaryota; kingdom Viridiplantae; phylum Streptophyta; class Pinopsida; order Cupressales; family Taxaceae; genus Taxus; species Taxus chinensis. Next base: position 84,602,676 of record CM034147.1, on the reverse strand, counting down.
ATGGGCAGCTCCATTAGAGATGGGGTAAGCAGGTCCACGAATAACCACTTTGGGTGGTGGTGCAATCGAGATGCTGGATGGAGAAGGAGAGGACGCAAGTGTGCTTTCTTTCGTTTTCTCATTGTTTTTCTACGCTCGAGTAGCAACACTAATCATATTAATCTCGTAGATCTGAGATGAGGAAGATGTTTGGGATAAATCATGGTCTTCAAGAGGTGGGGTTGTAATAATGATGGATTTTGGTGAGGCGGGGACAGATGATATAGGAGAGGGAATTGAAGCTAAAGGTCTCTCCCTTCGTAAGTTATCTTTCTTAACCTTTCTAGCTGGGAGTGATGACTGACGAAGGATGGTTTTTAAAGCTTTGCATCCCTCAACATCATGTCCTGGTGTGTGGTGATAAGCACAGATTTTAGACTCATCGTAACCTATAGACCGAGGTTTAGACGGGTCATAAGGTCTAAGTGGGGGTAGAGAAATGGTCGCATTCTCCACCAACATAGCAAGGATTTTGGCGTAAGATCCTTTGAGTGGGTCAAAATCAGAGGAGAATGAGGGTATGGGTTGTGTGGGTTTCGGTAATGTTTGGGCGTGGTTGGTTTGTACAGGTGGTGGTTTAGCCAAGGGGTGTTGACACGTGGTTTTCACTAAACTTGGTTTCTTTGGCACAGGAGCTACGTTCGGCTGGTTAGATGATGAGGCTACATATGACGTGATAGCAGGAAACAACCACGGAGAAAGGGGAGTGACAGAAAATAAATCTTTTGATGATGGAGTTTGTTTAGGGTTGATGGGTGGACAGGATACGTGGGGTGATAATGTTGATATACCTTTAGATCTCTGTATAGGTGCAAAAGGCATAGGTCGTTTTGAAGAAAACACATGAGGTATGATATATTGATGCAAGGTGGAAGGATGAGGTCCCAATATGGAAGGTAGGTGTGACGATGATGGTTTTGATTGTGAAAGAGGCACGGATTGGGTTTGTCTCCTAGGTGGCGGGGCGGATTTATTTTTGGATAAATCTAGTCGCTTAGGCGGGTGTGTGAGACTGGGTATTGGTGAGGTCCCAAGTGTAGGGGAAGATTTAGTTGGGTTAATAGAGGTGGATGGGACACTTGGTATAGATACGGGGGACGAGAATGAGGACATAGGAATTTTGAGTTTCTGTAAACACTTAGGGTATATGGTAGAGGTGTATGGATTGGTCATCTGCATTTGAGTAGAATAGGGGGTACTCAAACGTTCCCACAGGATTCGTCTATCCTCTGGAGAATGACAGTCTTCAGGTGTGAATTGTAAATTTTATACGGAAGAAAGGTGGGTTGTGATTCCAATCCACTATGGGTGTGATACAGGGGGGTAGATGAGGCACTGTATCAATAGATGTTAAGAGGTCGATCGTTCTTTGAAAATATTTAGGCGATGAAGAACTAATAGGTAAGAGGGCATGTTCGAGAGGATCTGTCATGGTTAAAGAATTTTGTGATGTCGGTGTAAGAGATTTCTCGTCTAAGGATGTCAAAAGGAGTGGCGTACCTTCCTCTTGTGCAGAAAGAGCGGTAGAAGGGGAAGTTTGGGAAATAGATAGATTAGATAACATCCATTCGCAGTCTTGTAGGGATGTGGTATAAGAAGACTCATTGATGGGAAGAGAAGTCTGGGCAGTTAACTCCTTTATGGGTAAAGGAATGATTTCGCTTTGGCTTGATGGTGGTAAAGGAGGTTCGGACTCCTGTGTTAGTGAAGAGGATTGACTCAAAATTTTCTCGATAGAGGTTTTTGGCTGGGTATCGAAGACTGTATGGATCTCATGAACACTTTCCTCGGCTAAGATATCCTGGTTTGTGTTACTGTTGGAAGAGTGATTCGGGAATGGTTTGTTGAAGATTTTCAAATTTCAGTTGGCAGGGGCATTAGGATTATCGAGGGTTATATCCCCTGCGTCAACCATTTCCTGCACCATGTTTTTCAACATCTTGCAATTTTCATGACTATGTCCTTTTACATGGTGAAATTTACAGAAATCATTTTCTTTGTACCAGGAAGGTATAGCGCGAGTGGAGTCAAACCCAGAGTGAGGTTTAACAGGAGGCAAGGTGATAGCTCCGGCTTTGAGCAATTTTTCCAAGATGACACCATAAGTTTCTCCCAAGGGAGTGTAATTGATGGGCTCTACTTTATACTTATAGGTAGTTTTTGGTGGAGTATTAGATGGTGCTTGAGATTTAACCATCACCGCGTGGACAGATCCTTTTGATTTAGAAGAAGTGAACGTGTGAGGAGTGGTGGTTTTTGGTTTATTGGTAGAGTCCAGAGTTCAGAAATTGGGGTTTTTGTTGCGCAACCGCAATTTCTCTTCTTCTAAGGCTTGAATTTCTAGTTTCCAAGCCATGGTAAAGGCCTCATCAAATGTGCGGAAAGTTTTAATTTGAAGAGTAGGAGAAATGTGCTTAGCACATTCCCACGTAAAAAGTTTGATAAGTTCAGCCTGAGGCAAGGCATATGTAAGTTGGTTGATAAGGCCACGCCATCATCCAACGAAATCTGCGATAGATTCGTCTTCGAATTGTCGGATGGCATAGAGGTCGGTGATAGATACTTTCTTGGCAATGTTAATGGAGAAATGATCCAAGAAAGATTGGGCTAGTTGGTTAAAAGAGAAGATTGAGTGCTGGGTTAAAGCACTGTACCACTCCAAGGCGGGTCCTGATAAGGACATGGGAAATGTGCGGAGTAACAAAGGATCATCATGAGCAATCAAATAACAAGCATGTCTAAATGATCGCAAGTGTTGTTGAGGATCCTCTTTACTATTAAAATGAGTAAATTTCGGCAATTCCCATTGAGGAGGATATGAGTGAAGGGGGACAGAAGGGTGAATAGGCTCCCGACAAACTTGCTCGTATGTCAAGGCGCTACGACTTCCCGACACAGAAGCCTCCAGATTTTGCATTTTGTCCATCATTTGTTTGATGAAATCTGTGGTTGGATGAGATAATGGCGCGGTTGTGGTAAACAGAGGCAAATTGGGCCAAGGGCCTCCGCTGGACAATGGTGGGGTTAAGTGTTGATAAGGTATGGAGGATGAATATGTTGAGGCGACCGAATAGGGATGTCCCATATAAGATGTTGAGGTTACTGGATACGTGTATGAGAATGAAAAGGTAGGCGGAGCTTGAGAAGGAAAGCTCGTGTGGATAGGTGGCAGAGAGCAAGTTAGGAACGGAGTAGTCTGCAAGAGAGATGAGGTAGGGGCAGTCGGTGGTAATGATATGTGGGGTCCAAGATTAGCCAAAGGAAATCCAATCTGTGTCGTATGAACCTCTGAAGCTTTCGGATTGGGAGACGGGGCTAAAGGTACAGGAAGCAAGGCGGTGTTATCAGGCGGAGTGGGAGCTAAATGAGCAGCTATACTAATAGGCATGCCAACAAGGAGCTGACCATCAGGCGTACGGTCAGGGGCATGAGACAAATAGTATTGTACAGCGCTAGGATTAGCATCTAGAAATTTGGCAAATTCCTTATCTCCTACAGGAATTTTGGGGATCTCAGTGGTGTCCGTAGGGTTCCCTATAGAATGTGAAGGGGGTGATTCAGGCAAAGGCACAGAGCAGGCATGTGAAACCATGGCGGCAGCTTACTTCCGAGTGATAACAACCATGGACAAGAACACATAGTAAGGTTTCAATCTATCAAGAACAGAAACAACCTCAGAATGATGAATTTGGCAGGTTGCTGGTTTGTCAGGGGCTGTAGAAGATAGTAACCGATATCGGTCTAATAACCGATGTTGTTTAGAGAATAGACGACGTCGGTCAGTTAACCGATGCCGGTGTCAAAAGTCTAGGATAACAAGATATAAAAGGCTGCTAATTTGATTTTTAACAACGTTTGGTATATTTTTCAAATAGTTTTGATAAGTGTTCACAGAAGACAGAGTATGACAGAGAAAATAGAACTGAAAACAAGCAAGATGCACACGCAAATCCAGAGATTAACCCTAGGGTTAATTTTAATTATCATGGGCTTATGCCTTTAGACGTAGAATGATGTTAGAATCCCAAACAAAATACCTAGGGGAAATGTCAAGTTTGTTTTGGCTTATAAGGTTACCTCAATCGGGCGGAGGAATACCGCGGAAAAAAGGGGGGATGTTTGAGCTGTTGAGTTAATTGTGAAGTGATTCGGTATGTGTTGTGCAGTGAATTTAAGATTAATTTCTTTTCAATACCGTGGATATCACCTCCACATGTACAACTTGTTACTTAATCTATGTTCACTAGAATTGAAAACAGCAAGCAAGAATGTAATGCACGTGTTTTAAACCCAAATCGAAAATGATATTCGATGAAGAAAAAGAGATGACTTTCACTAATGCAAGATGCAAAAACAAAGCAAGTTCTTTTACCAAAATAATAAAATACCTTGTGAATATCTTTAGAAGAAGAAAATAGCAGGTATGCTCCCTATATGAAAGCAAGCAAGAAATAAAGAAACCCCAAAATGGGTCCCACCGGGCGTGCCAAAATGTTTCGCTCGGAATGTTTCGGCTTCTGGGAATAGATTTACTTCTATCCTTTTATTCCTTTTAGAAACAGATAAGGTTAGGGCTACGAGGAATACCTGTTGAATGTCGAGATGGTGTGCGCGTACCGTAGAGAAAGATCAGGTTGACTGCGAAGAACTCCTTTTTGTCTTGGAAGGACTACCTGCAAATAAGCACACAAGACCACAAGATTTTGATTAGACAATAAATGAGGAAATTGCCTTGGACCCAGGAAATATAAAACTTCCTTTTGAAGGTGGTCAATTTCCCTGCTAATAGGAATTAACACAAAAGACTGTAAAATATCAATTAAATTACTTCGTTGGAACGGATAGGGGAAAGGTTGATTTCTGGTTTTGAATCACAGTAACCGATACCGGTTTCTGATAACCGATACCAGTCGGGTTTAGGATCTGCAGGTTGGTTTTTTTGTGGAGTGGTTGTGTTATAGGGTAGTTATGTTGTTTGTGAGGCTGGTATATGGGTGATATTAGGAAATGAGATGATGAGAGGTAAAAGAATGATAGTTAGATGCAATATGTTGCTGGGTAGTGGATTCAAAAATGGATTTATGAGGACTGTGATTCAAAAATCATAAGAAATGTTATAACAGAGGACATGCAAGATGTGACTTACTGGTTTTTGACGAAGATGCAAGTTGATCTCCTTTACTGCAAACTCTTCTGGTTTCTTCACTCGTCTCTGCTTGGTCAAGTGAAGATCTGGACTCTGTTGATCACTCCCAATGATCTCTGTTGATTCAAAAATCCTTCGACCCTCGATTCTGGTTAGGGGAGCCCATTTTATAGGGATTTGATGGTGGTTACGTAACCGACGGCGGTCGAGTAGGAACCGGCATCGGTAAGGAAAAAGGAGGCTATTTTTAGTAAAATATCCCACCTTCCCTACTTTTCTCCCGAGGGATTAGTTGTGGGCTTGGTCAAGTGACTCGAAGGTCGGTTTTGGGTGCGAGAAAGGGGTCATTAGTCATGGGTGTAGGTGTGGACCAAGTTATAGGTCTTAATTAGGTTAGTTTAGGGTTAGGGCTAGGTCATGATGAAGTGGAAAAATGAGGTGGCAGGTAAGGTGATGTGGATTTATCAATTACAAGGTAATTAATAAATAATTGTGTAAAGTTTAGGTGATGAGGTTAGGTTGCGAGATGAGATGTGGGTCACAAAGGGTCGTAAGACACAAATTTGGTGTCTACAGTTTGGATTGGTGAGCCATGAATGAGATTGTATATTACTCAAGTCGATGGGCTGTGTGGGAGTCAGTCATGGAGGAGTTCGTAACTCAGTACGAAGGCAAGCTAGTGAGATAGAGCGAGTTACTCAAGCATGACACGTTTGAGCCAGATCACTTGGTGATGTGTCATCATTAGCACTCTGTAAATAAACTCGTCCAGTTTATTTGATCTTAGGCATGGCAATGATCCCAGGTCTTTGAGCTAAAGGGATGCATGATGTAGCTAGAAAATTAGATGACGAGATGATGAGGTCAAATTCATGATAGTGAGATCAATTGAGGTGGTCCTGATAAGCATCAAACATTATAAAGAGCTCTTCCTAGAAAATTAAGGGTAAGGATCCCACAGAAAAAAATGGATAACGGGCCAACATTTGATTAATTCCAGTAGAGGAAATCCTGGGAAAGGAGAAGATCAGGAGAGTTCATGGTAAGATCAAACTCACATAACGCCTGAGTCATGTTTTATAGGAGCTATAATCGAATAGAAACATGGATGTGATGTAAGTATCACATTGAACTTGATTTTGGGGCTCAACTCAGTTCAAGTGAATCAATGAATGATGATGAGCTTGGAAGAAGAGAAGAAATGTCTCAGGTTTCATAGAGATAACTCATGGTTCCAATGATCAAGTCACTCATGGCATAAGAGATCACTGAGTCAGAATAAATTCAATTGTTGGAGAGGGGCATACGAAGTCAAATCGGGTGGGAGAAGTTCAATTTGGAGCCAAGATGGAAGTTCCATGTCATGGATTTCTAAGCCATTGTGGCCAATTGGAGATTCAAGGAATATTTTCCATGCTTGTCACAACAATGAAGATCATATCCCAGGATTTGAGTTGCCGAAATGTAGATATTTGGATTGTTTGAGCAAAGGAAACTCAACTCCTTTTACCCATAATAGATTGAGATGTGCAAAAACTGGTTGACTTTAGTCAAGTAATGACCCTGAACTACTCGTCAAGTAGGTCAAAGGAAGTTAAACAATTAGGGTGATGTGGTGGTTGGCATTAAATCCCCACCATTCAATTCGATTCCAAATATGAGTGAGCAAACCAAAAATAGATAAGCTATTGATTTGATCAATGATGTATGGGTGATGGATGTATTTCAAGTGGGACGTGGGTCGAGTTAAAGTCGTCACTCAGAGGACTCAATCCAAGCCATGCCAAACCCCAGGATTCTAGTCAGTTTATAGCATAGTGGAGACCCTGTCAACATGACACATTGAAAGGTGACACCGAGCCATCAATGGGGATTGATAAAGAGTCACGATAAAGGAAAAGTTCCCAATACAAACCAAGGTGGTGGGACAATTCTAAAAACCCGCCATATCAAGCAACATGCTCATCGATGGAAAAAGAGGAGTTTTCCCATCACCTTAGTGAGATGGCTGGTGAGCCATTTATTTAGAAAATAGCCAAACCCTTCAAATCACAAATTGAACCTTAAGTGGTCTAACCAAAGGTATGAATTTTATTTTTATTAAAATATTTTATTTTGAAATATTATGTTTTATTAAAAAATTTATCTTCAATTAATAGTGGATAAATTCAAAATTTTGTGTTATGAATACCTGGTGGAAAGTTTTTAAGTTGTGTAATTATTGATGTAATTAATGAAGGCCATCATGTGATATTATTGGGCATTGATTTTAGGTTTTCTCCCTCTTTATCTTCAGTTGGATTTTATATAAATAAAAAAGTATGAATTCATTCCAAAGGGTTGGACATTTTTCATATTTCTCTCTCTTTTCACAATTTAGTCTATTGTGGATTGTGGGAACTTTCAAGCCTCTCTTCCAATATTGTAATGGAAAAAATTTCCTCTTTCTCATGTAATGATTCATTGTGCACGTGATTGAAGTAATAAAATTGTGTTATGTGACTAATTAATTATCCTTTCATCATTATAGCTACTTCTTTGTTCCTTTCTTGTGTATGTAGGTATATTATGCAACTTCAAGTTTCCATTCCAAGTTTTTTGAGTTTTGTGATTATCTGAGAGTGAAGCTTTGTATTTGGTTGAGTTTTGATGCTTGTTCATCCTTTTCATTTTCATCTTCCTTCACTGGAAAAAAAACATTTGTCTAGCAACAACCCTTTATTAGTGCATCACCACTTCTAGTATAGGTTTACTTCTTGCAAATCTCTCTCACTAAATCCCATGAAAATGTTAGTATAGGTCTAGTTAGCTATTTTATTGCATTAGAAGTAGTGTTGTGTTTAGTTTAGGAAGAGGAATCTGACCTTCTCCAAAGGTTCACTTTAAGCCCAAGTCCCATAGCTTGAGATGTGATCCCATGTAACCCAATCACACTAAATTCCCTACCCATCAACTGGATATTCATAGGGTGCGGTGATTTGGCATCCTATCAGAAAGAGTATCAGTGTGCTTAAGGACATTAAGCATGGCTTATCAAAAAGAGTTTGGGATTATGACAAGTGTTTTAGAAATTTTTTGTCAAATTTGTTTTATGACATACACCCTAGTCAAAATGCAAAATGGTTTTTCTTGTGGGTTGTTGACTCCATTCAGAATGGAACTATCTCATGAGACATTTTTAGATCCGCGCAACACTTTGGAAGAAGATCTATACACTGAGGTAGTTGGGATTTTGGAAGTTGCAGTGAGTCCATTTTTAGAATCGCAGATTGTAGCTATGGTGAAATATTTGGAAAAGCTCTCTGCTAATTAATATCATGAGACATGTAGTGGAATATGGTGTATAAATTGTGAGGTTGAAGGATGTACTAAGGATATCTTTCCTCGCAAGTCAGTTTGTGTCATACTATTAGATTATGAGATTTGTCATCTAGACCATGATGTGAGTAGATGTCCTCTTCTGTAGTGCTTGATCCAAAAGAATGTCTTTATGTATTGTAAAAATTTTAAAACTCATACTCATGATACTGTTAACTACAAAGTGATTGATCATATGCATGAAGCCATTGAAATTGGTGTGCACCAAACTAGTGTAGCAGGTGGATTTAAGGAAAAAGGAGAACAACATAATGAAGGGCACAATAATAGGGATAATCGGAATAGATGTTTCCAATGGGGATATATATGCCTAGGTCAAGGTGGTGGAAGAGGAGGATTTCCCAGAGGAATTTTTTTTAATTATGGATCTCCTAATCATTATCAGCATGAATTTCCTCATAATGTAGTTTTCTCATGGTGTGGAAAATAACACAAATTTCAAGAATGCCCCGACTTGTATGAGCATATGAGAAAGCATCACAAAGAAGACAAGGGAGTAGTTATGATTAGGATATAACACACAGATGGAGATCAATGGATGCCAAATTTTGGACTTAGTTCAGAATTGCAACTAGTGTTAGTTACCACACACAATGAGGCTACATGTGTTTGTGAACCACTGAAGGATAAGTTAACTATAACAAAGCAATAATTGATTAATGAAAAGTACTCTGACATTGAACATTAGAAACAAGTTTACTAGGAAACTATGGACATTATTAGGAATCTACAAGGAGAGATTCAGATCTTGAAGGAACAAGCAAACATGATGGAATGCACAAATAAGGTTTAAATCTCACAGAAGGATGTAGATGATTTAAATGATTTATGTCGAATGTTGTACTAGAACATAATCCCTTTGAGAGAACAAGTACCACACGTGTGAGAGGAAAATACTCCATGCAAATCTACCTCCCCATAATCATGAGTATGATAAATATATTACATTGAATACGGTTATTGATAGATGGATCTTGACAAACATTATGATAGATACATGTGCAGAAGTTAATTTACTCGTGTTGGATGCTTGGAATCATATGGGTAGATCACCATTACAACCTTCTTCGAATGTATTGTATATGGAAAATAGAACTAGGTTAATCCTATTGGGGTATTAAAGATGCGACTATTATGATTCAAGGAGCCAAGTTTACTGGGGACTTTGAAGTATTCGAGATCACAGAGGCTGATAATTGCCCAGTGTTACTTGGTCACCCCTTGTGTTATGTGAATAATGCAGATTTGTACTTCAACAAAGGGTGCATTATCTTTGAGAAAAAACAAGAATGCATCATTATAATTTTGATAGATGTAAATGTTTCCCCGTATGTTGATCCTTTGAGTGATGAATACTTGAATAGGATATATGCATGCATAATCAAAGACCCTAACGTAATTGAACCATCTAAGAAAGGAGTGATACAGTGGGATGATGCTCATTCAATTAGTGATGCTAAAAGTATTACTTCTGACATTTGGGTGCATGGAATGTATGAAGTAGCTAGGAGAGAGAGATCAAGAATATTGTTACTTGCATGATCAGGACATGTTTCATTTGGATATTGAGTAATAACCAAGTACATTGGTACACTAGTGAAGGGAACCCTAATGTATTTTTATGCACCATGGAATCCTAGTGAAAGGATGAGGGTGACAGAAGAAATATGCTAGTTTATACCTTGCATGGGATAGCAATGCATTATGGAATACACACAGAGACAACCTATTGGAATTTTGAGAGGTGAGAATCATCTTTTCTACTAGGTGTCTAAGGAGAAATGTACCTTCATAGATATTCACCTTCCATGGGAAGTCCCCTACTTCACACCACATCCGAGAATGTGAGAGACTTTGGACAAAGGGGTAGGAGGCCTTACTACCATCACTCTGGGTACATAAGTTCTACACCACCCTAAACGGTTGCGCACACGTAAGGTATCTTCATGTAGAATTGACACGGGAGATAATTAATTAGAAAGAGATGGCCTCAAGTACGATCCATACTTTTGATTATTTTTCTACTAAACCTTTGGTTAATGAAGCACTGTAGATTATGAAGTTCCTTACTTTGGGAGATAGTATGAAGGATGAGGAACTTTAGTTAGATATGTTTGGTGAGTTGGAATTATAGGCATACCTTGACCTTGAATATACTTAAGAAGAATAAATGGTCCATGTCTGGGAAGGAAAGGAACATGGTAAACTATTATGCCTGATAAATGATTATGATGATGAGGAAAACAACCTATATTTTAACCACACTAAAGGTACGCGCGAGGTAATTGACATAGTAGATGAAATGGAGTGCACATATTATGAGCCTATGAAAACAAATAAGGTTAATATTGGGATAGATGCAGAGCCTAAAGAGGCCATTATTGGAGATTACTAGTTAGAGAAGGAAGTGGCTAAAATTATTGAACTCCTACAAAACTTTAAGTACTTATTTCTATAAGGCTATCATGAGTTAAAAGGAGTGTATTAGTCTTTAGGTGATATGAGGATCAAATTAAAATAAGGTTCGTTCCTGATTAGGAAGAGGAAATATGAGATGAATCCTAACGTGCACATCAAGGTGAAGGAATAAAATGATAAAATGGTCAAGTATATAATAATTGAGCCCATTGATGAATTTGAGTGGGTTATTCCCATGGTCATCAGTATTAAGAAATATGGTAGGATAAGGATCTGTGTGGACTACAGAGATTTGAATGTTGTTTGTGTCATAGACCCTTTCCCCACACCTTTTATTGAGGATACCTTGGAGGGCGTTGCAGGGTGAAAGATTTATTCCTTCACTGATGGATTCTATGGTTACCATTAGGTGTGTATCACTAAAGAAGACCAAGAAATGAAAACTTTCACCGCTGAGTGGGGAATTTTTGCATACACCGTGATTCCCTTTAAAATTAAGAATGTTCCTGTGGTGTTTTCGTGCATTGTTTTGTAGGATTTTCAGGACTTCATTCATAAGTTTTTAAAAGTATATCTAGATGATTAGATAGTGTATGGCTTGGTTAAGGATCATTGTGATAATTTGAGGCTTATGTTTGAGAGGTTTTGGTAGTTGATAATCTCTCTGAATATTAACAAATGTATCTTTATGACACCTTTTGGCACTTTTCTTGGGAATATTATTTGTAAGGATTTGTTGGTAGACCCAACCAAGGTCATTGTGATCTTGGGATTGGAAGAACCTAAAAATAAAAGTGAAGTAACCATATTTCTTAGTCATATAGGGTATTAAAAGAAATTCATTAAGGTATATGTAAATATTTATGCACCCCTAAAGGAAATTTTTAAGGCTAAAGGAAAATTCTATTAGAGTGAGTCACAATAGTAGGCGATTGAAACACTCAACCACTGCACCTATTTTGTGCTTTCCTACATGGGAAATTTTTTTTCATGTTCATGTCAATACTTCTAAAATAGCAATTGGTACCATGTTATCCTAACTAGGAGAACAAATTATAGACCGCCATATTTGTTTTGCAAGCAGGAAGTTGACACCAACTGAACAAAACTATACAACTACTGATCATGAAGCTTTATCTATGATTTACATGCTGCACAAGTTCAGACAATACTTAATGGTGACACCATTTATTTTCTTCATAGATCATATGACACATAAGTATTTGGTCAACAAACCTATTTTACAAGGGCGAATTTTTAGGTAGATACTACTTTTCAGGAGTTTGATTTTATAGTGATTTTGAAATAAGGAAAAATAAAATCATGGCTTTATCATTTATCGAGAATCAATTCTAGTGAGGAAGCATACGGTATTAAGGACACAATTTCAGATGAACAATTCTTTAGATTGAATTGCATGCCCAATGATTTGGAAGATATTTCCATATTTTTTTGCATCATGCACACCTAATCCTCATCATCCTCTAACCCACTATCTAACCTCCTCATCCCCATATTCAATCAATCCTTTATCAATCAACCAATATTTACATCTAAAATCCTCACCCCTAGCTAGGGAATCTTCTCATACGCTCTTATCAATCACACTCAAATAATCATTTTCATCACATCATCAATCACATCCCAATCCTTTCCTATCATCTAAATCAATCCAAAAATAAATCCTTATTATCTCATTCAAACAACCTCAATATGCTATTCTCTAAATTCAACCTATCCTCAAATCCATCATCCTCAAATGTAAATCCCAAATCCTTAGCACCTAACCCTTTGACTAGGGCATCCTTTAATCCAACATCCTAAATCTTCACCCTTGTCATTCATCATTGACTAGGGCATCCTCTAATCATAAATCCTCAAATCTTCTAATCCTCTATTCCTCATCCTCTAATTCTCATCATATAAATCCTCATCTTTTAATCCCCTAATACTCATCCTTTAACTCCTCATATATAATAATACTCTAATCCTCATCCTCTAAAACATCACATCGTCTAATCCTGTAAATCATCAAATTTTCTCATCCTCTAATCCTCACTCCTCTGCTAACTTGGTCCTCTCTTATTTTAGATTGGTTACCTAACTCATTCATCTCTACTGAACCCCTTGAGGGGGGATCATATAACCATCCTAACATCTTATCTTTGTAGTCACAAAATCACACACTTATTATTACATTTATAACACCAAATATGTTGTTTTATATATCGATCTCGCGTAAAAAAATTATTCACTAATGGATCTTGCCCTAGTCTCTTCATTAGTTATTTGGTCATCATCATCATTTGTTTTGCACAATGATTAGTTATTTACACAGTTTTGGTCATCTCTCAGTCCAATCAAATCTCCATCTTCTACAATTTCTTGGGTTGTACCATCATACTTTTCTTCATCTGCACATCATCTTGTTCAGGGTAGAATCATAGTGAGCAAAGTCACTTTCAAGTTAGTACATTTTTCCCTCTCTTATCCATCAAGAGGATTTGTTCAATGGGAATATACTCAATCTATGAGTGATAAAACTAGCGTTGCATGTGAGAATTGGGAACATGGGACCTATAAGTTTATTGGAAGACAACTGAAGGGCTTTGTCACTTGAGTTACTAGAGCATGCACATTTAGATGCCTGAGAGGATGGTAGTTACCAAGTTATACTGGGGAAGGTAACCCTGACATATTTCTACGCATGATGGAGGTATAGTGGATCTGTCAGAGATAAAGGAGGAATATTCTAACTAATATCTTATGTGGGATGGTAGCACAATTTTTGGGAGACCCTTCAGGACAACCTTTTAGAATGGCGCAAAGTAAGAATCATGATCTTTGCTATATGTCTAAGAAGCAATGCACCCTCTACAATACACCACTATCATGGGAAGTATTCTTCCCCATTCCTCATCCAAGAGTGTGAGAGAACCTAGATGATGGTCATGGAAGCCTTACCTCCTTCACTATGGGTGCATAAGTTCTATTCCACCCTACAGAGTTGTGCACATGTTATATTCATTCATAGATGTGTTGTCAAATGGAAAACTGGAAGGAATTGATTGTGGATATTATTCAAAATTTTGGGTATCAAATTTTGAATCCATCAGTGAATGAGGCATTGCAGGTAGTCAAATGCCTTACTATGGGAGATAGTTTCATATTTGAGGATTGATGTGTAGAATAATCACCCAATGATATTAGGTCTCATACCCTGTTGTTCATTAAATGTCAACCCAGGGGTGTAAGCTTTTCAAATGGCCTGCAAAATATATGCTACATTACTTTGGAGTGAAGTCTCTGTAGGCTAGGAGTTTATCAAAGAGTAGAAAGTAATGCTTATGCAAATTGGAAAGTAAACTATGGACGTTGCTGATCTGCAGATCTAAAAATCAACACACTATGCACTCCTGAACTTTGAGAAATAAAATGAATAACTAATAATCAATCCCACACAACATAAATAGGAAATGGGAGGAATAGGATCTTCCCTGTAATTCCTTCTAAGGGGGCCCTTCCTCGTGGTAAAAGTGAGTTATGACCCTACCCTAAACTCATAGAATTGCTCAAGAAGATAAACTATTCATCTATTGAGCTGTAGCAATTTAAATATTGCTATAACAAAGAGATATTATAATGAATTCAAGAGCACAACTCACATTAATATATTGTATCTTCACACTGTTGGCTTGAAAATCTGCCGCTTGGGCAGATTTATGGATAAATGAGTCAACGGCGTGCAGGGCATAGCCCCTCTTTGAGTCAGCAAAGCAAAACTAGTTTATTGCTATTATACCGACAGGAATCTGTGCAAGTCTCACAATATTCCACCTTCAGGGGTTTGGGATCCCATCCCAGTAGGTGTATTTCTGGCTGAGGAGAAAAGAAAGGAGGGGAAGATGGAGGAAAGATCAGATCCGAAGGGAGAAAAGAAATGAATTCCAAAGCAGAAGCGTCAAAGGGTCTATGGTTTGGGTTGGTAGTAAACAGAGTTGAACCTACTTACATAGACAGATAAAGCAATACTGATGAATAAATGACAACAAAGTAGAAGCAAATCCAACAGAACAATCATACAGATCTAACATAAGAAAAATCTGATATTAAAACACATGTATTCAGTACAAAGTCTAAATATATTGTATTGAATGTTTGTTTCTGTTACAAAGAGTTCAAAATCTTCTTCTATACTTCTATTTCTCATCTGAAAAGTATTCACCCCCCGAATACAACAAGTATCCGAGTATTTATAGAAGAAGGAGAAGAAGGAAGGCAAAAAGGAACCAACCACCTATTTACAAAATATCTACAAAATATCACAGAGTCATTTGTTGACTTTTGACAACATTGGTGGATGATGTCATTGTTTGTGTCAAAATGACTTAGATATTTTACAAAGAGAAAGGAGAGAAGAAAGAAACTATTCGTCGTCGTCCCGCGACTGGAAAGGAATATCCTACTTTTGCTGCTCAGGCGACGAGATGTGGAACTGGGCACGGTACTCCATGAACTTACTCATCATGGGCTGAAGTTGATCCTCGGAAGGATCCTTGTGTCTATCGCTGATAGCTTCGCATGTCCTCCCGCTCATCTATGAGTTTTTTCCGGGAGTTTGGAATAATCATTCTCTACCTCTATCAGGTATCTGATGAAGTCACGACACACCAACAGGTTATTGATGGATTCAGCATCGAACGTGACTTCTGGCCCCAGTCCCTGTGAAACGATCTCCTTGAAGATCTGAATAGTTTCTTCCACCTTCCTTAAGGTGAAAGAAGGAGTGAGTAACCATGGAGACATTGTGAGAACGATATGTTCCATTTGATGCATTGCATCCAGGGCCACCTCCTTCACCTTGTCGATCTTTTCTAGGATGAACTCTAGCTGATCCACCTGATAATCCAAAGTGGAAAGGATTTTATTCAATGCTCTAGGGTGTCCAAAGACGTCAAACTTGACCAGATCATTGACTGAATAGTTTGAGCATTCTTTGAAAGGTCTCGTGTTGCATCTTGGCATGATCAAGCTCTTCAGAGATGGGTCCTGCTATCACCTAGAGTTCTCTGTTTGTTCGATTGATATTCTGATACAAATCCATGAACTTAGTGATCACTCGTTCACTGTCCTTGAGGATCTGGCTCCTCCAGGCGGAAACTGCCATACCCTGCTCGCCAATCTTTGCATATTCATTGATCTTTTCCTGGCTCAGAGGCTTAGGATTTTCGGCGACAGTTGTGGGAGGTGCACTGCCCATCTTCTGTAAGGCATGGAGAAAATGTTTATTTTGCTCTTTCAGTAGCCTTTTTTCTTCTTTTCCTTCTTGAATAGGGCATCAACTGCAGATAGGGCCTCTCCCTGAAGGCTTTCAGAAGACATCCCCATTGTGACTTGAGTCACTGTGTAATTTGTCAAAGATAGATCCTTTTTATCTTTTAGAGGATTGGGGTATGCGATTTCCATCACCCTCTCTCCCGAAGCACTCTAAGAGAAGCGTGTGATAGGCTTTTGCTTCTTTGCCCCTTTTGATGGGATAACGGAGAAGTCCATCGGTGCGATGGGGACTTTCCTTTTCTGTTGACTTAGGTGCTGGGAGATCCAGGCTGGACTTATGGGAGAAGGACCAGAAATAGAGTATGGGGCAGCTGCAGTAGTAGAAGGGAAAAACGTGGAGACACGTGGCGGCGGCATAGAGAGATAAACCGAGGAAGTGCTCACAGGAGGAAGGGGTACTGCAGGAGAGGAAGACATAAGAAGGGAAGAAAGCTCAGAGATAAGGGAAGAAATGGAGGGGGAAAGCTCCACGAGAGAGGAGAAGATGGACGAAGAAGCAGGAGGAATAGTAGAAGAAGGGGGAGAGGACACGACCAAAGGAATGGTCCGCTTGAGTCACTCGAGGGAGGGAAGGAGGAGAAGGGGAAGGGACATAAGGGACCTTAATAGTTACGGCCGTGGCCACATCCTGAGTGGATATGCCTATTGGAACATCTTCCGCTGCTTCTTCTTCTGTGCTTTTCAGGATTTTAACCCGTTCTTGTGAAGCGGAAGGAGGGATTTCTTGAGCTTCCTCTTGGGTGGAGCTGGACTCACCCTCTTTATTTTACCCTTGCCTTTTAGATGTTGTTTTGATCAAGGAGGTGCGTTACCCAACGGAGAGGTTGTGTGAAATCGACTCTGAGGTAGATGAGCCCGTTCATTCGGCACCAATGCTCTGTTCTGTGCAGAGTTTCCTTGACCATTTCCTCTATTGTTTGGGGTGCTTTAGTTCTATCAATCACCGCAAAAGGCCAATCGTCCCCACCTGTGTCAAGATATAATTTATCTACTTCTTGCTCAGTATTTTGGTAGCCTTTGGGGATGATGGCCACCCCGTACTGGATGATTTCTGCTAAGGCCAAGCGAGAATGGTCCTTCCTCCTGAGCTCAACCTCATGATATATATCGATGTAGATATCTTTGATCTGAGGGATGTGGATCGGGTTGAGCTTGGCCCTAGGTAGACAATTTCTCAAGTCGAAGGTGGGCCTTACTGGGAAGTCATGTTTCAGATTCAGCAGCTCCAGCTCTGCAAACATGTCTTTTTCCTTGTGTTGAGTGAGACATGTATACCTACCCACTGTGATGGGGAAAGGAGTTCCACCCTTCTTTCTCTTGAGGCATTTTTCATGGTAGGTGATTAGCTATCTCGACAGCCCCAACAGGATTAACTTGGGACTGGCATACCTCGGTAGTTTAGTTGGTTCCCCGAAGAAGTTAGCTGCCCTTAGATAAGTGAATGTGGGGAATTGAGTGAACAGGGCCCCCCATTTCTCTGTGGCTGCCACGATGCTCTTGGTCATACGCCCGTGAGTCATATTCAGCCTCAACAGGCAGATAATGAAATAGAAGAATGCATCATTGATATTTGTAAATTGGGGGATGCTATTTTCCAGCTTCAATTCTGGATAATATTCATATATCTTAACCTGGGGCCACACCCCACACCGCATCAGAGCTGGATAGTCCCTTTCTGAAGCTGCAACATAGACCATGTAGGAGTTCATATAGAACCTCCCCGTTGTGTTAAGTTGTTGGAGCTACTCAGAGATTGTGCTGCTTATGATTTCTGCCCACTCAAAGCGTTGATCGGGCACATTTTTGTTCATTGTTTCAAGGTACCGTAGTATCCACTTGTGAAAATAATGGGCGTCAGGAAGCCCAAACACTCTACTCAGGAATGTAATTGTGTCGCTTAGTTCCTAAGAGAAGTCACTGCGATGAATGACTTGTGGCCACCGAGTCACCACTTTTTTGTTCTTCAAATATACCTCATTCATCAGCTGCATGCACTGATCTTCATTGTCGTCCCAGGCCTTAATGCAATTCTCCTGGCTGACGGCCACAAAGTACCGGTGGTGAGGGATGCCGAGCATTATTTCAAAATGGCAGGTAGTGTGGTTGATTATAACCTCACCCCTCTCATTGTGGACACATCTTGTGTCTTTGTTGTAGCATCGGGCAACCACCATCATGAACTCATTATTTACGGCACTGACTGGGATTCCTCCAGCAAAGTGCAGCGCACTTCCCATCAGTTTTTCCATCCATGGACTTCTTGTGACCCTCTGGGTTCTAGCCCAGAAATCCTCCACGTCAATATGGCCCAGTTCTGATGCGCCATAGGGTGTAGGATTTGTGCATGTTACATCATTATTTCGTGTGCCAAAGGGAACTTGGCGTGGCGCATGGAAGGTCTGCATGACATGCTGTTTAAAGAGGGATGCGCCTGCATCGTTTTCATTTTTTCACTTGGCACGGATAATTTCTATGTTGCATACATGCAGGGTGCGCCAAAGGGCGCAGGTTTCAAACATGCAATAAATGAGTTTGGTGTGCCAAAGGAGGCGCAAGGAAAGCGTTTGCAACATGTGAAGGAAGTGTGCCATGAGGGCGCAACTTTTCATTATGTAGCAGGCAGGGAATATGCGTCATTGGCGCGGGTTGTTCTTTGTGTAACGGGGGTGACAAATGCGCCACTGGCACAACTGTTCTTCATGTTGCACGGGTTTATTGGGTTATGAAGAAGTTTATTTAGAGAGTTCCAAGCTATTTTTTAGGACAGAGTTTCCCCTACCAACAGATCTAGAAAGAGGAGGAAAAATCATGGGTAGAGAAGAACAGCAAGGGGGTGGGGAGTTCATGTTTTGACAATCTCTTAACTCAACCCAAACTAGCAAGCAGACAAAAACCAAAGCACAAAACACACAAAAGGAATGAGGACCTCTTACTAGGATATATAACGAAGAAATGTGCAAACGGGGTCCACAAAGCAATTTGAAAATGACAGGGAAGGTGCGCTGGCAGGTACAAAGAAAAATCACGTGATTTGTGTCAAATGAAAATGATAGCGCATACGTGGCCTATATATAGGCAAGGTGACAATAAATGCGCCACCAACTATTTTCAAGTGGCGCATGAAAAGCATTGTTGACAACAGAAAGGATGCGCCCTTTGGCGCAACAAAACGCCTACTAACACAAAGTTAAGTGCGCCTTTAGCACACTAAAAGTGCTGTCGACACAAGAATATGTGTGCCCTAGGTGCACCAAAAAGTGGCGCAACAAAAGTATTGTTGACAAGAAGGTGCATGCGCCTTGGCGCATGCAAGGAAGACTCAACATAGTGAGGCGCACCGAAATGCCTGTTTACACTTCAAAGCATGCGCCAAAGGAATAAAAGGGGGCACACCAAAACTTGATGTTGCATAGTCATTATGTGCGCCGAACCAAAAAAGACCAAAAATGGCTAAGTTCGGAAAACTAGATTTCCCGGGAAGGGATTTTGCAACGTTCCGAACGCAAGGGGCCCCTGACGAGGGACCGGAACAAAATTTTTGGTAGGTTATCTGTAAAATTGCCCTTGCCAATTTTACGGGATAACAGGAATGCACTTCAAAAAAGATGAGGAAGGTGCTTCATGTGTGCCATATGACCATTAAGCCAGCCCAGTTGATGTGCAGAAGAATCAACCATTCATTTCAGGATCTACGGTTCATTAAATGTCAACTCAGGGGCATAAGCTTTTCAAAGGGCCTGTAAAGTATATGCTACAGTTACTTCAAAGTGAGGTATTTATAGGATAGAAATTTAACGAAGAATGTAAATCAATGCTTATGAAAATTAGAAAGTAAACCATGGATGTTACTTAATCTCATATCTAAAACTCAACACACTATGCACATTCTAAAAATGAAATAAAACAATAGATAATCAAACCACACAACATAAAATAGGAAATGGAGGAATAGGATCTTCCCTAAAATTCCTTCCGAGGGGGCCCTTCCTCATGCAGAAGAGAGTTCCAATCCTACCCTATAAACTTACAACACTTCTCAGAAGAATAAATGATTCATCAATAAATCTGTAGCAACTAAATATTGCTACAGTGAAGAGATTACAATATATATGCGCAGGAATATAAAAATAATCTTAATCTATTATGTCTGCTGCTTAGTATCTTATTATGCTTTTCATACATATATATTAATACTACCTGAACATACAGGTGGATTAATAACTTATTCTATTTTAGGAATATGATCAAAACCACTCAAACAAACTGCAAATATTTTGTTTTATATTTTGAGTGAAGACAACTAGTTTCTGCTTTATTTACATAACAAACTTCCTAACAAGATAACCTTATATGAGGCATTAGGATAGCTGTAAATTTTGTCTTATACCATGGGTATGAGCTGGAAAAATTCCCCTTTTGCTATGGTCAGCTGGAGATGTGCGTTTTACTATTGCTACGGGAAATTTTGGAAGATGCTACGGGAAGATCTGGCAGTTGCTATGGGCAAGAGAAACCACCCAAGCACTGTGCAGACTTGTCTTTCCAAAGCTTCCACTTGTTTAACTTGGTTTCCAACTTCATATGCTCAGCTCCATATACTTTATGATGTTTCATTGTTGTTGGATGTCATGATTCACTTTTGTCATTTCCCAGCCAATGGTTATGGGCTGCTGCAGGAGCACAATCAAAGTGCTACAGGCTACATAGTAAGTGGCTATGGGCTAGGGCCTACTACTCAAAAAGATTATGGAATATTTTAATTCACTCACAGAGACATCCGAAACATTATATTGCACAAAAATACAAGATTCACAAAAGTAAATAAGCATATTATATCTTAATAAACATGAAAAACTAAACATATGCAAAATCATAACTTTATTTCATATCAACCATCAAGAGGAGATTATAGTCTATCAAAACTATATGTGTAAGAGGAATAAAAAATGATTTAGATGGGGCCAAAACATGCCAATGTATGGCCTCATCACACCCCCCAACTTAGCTTCTTGCTCATCCCTGAGCAAGTTGGCCCATTTTGAAGGCACAATATCTTCTGAAATCATAGGGGTCTGTAACACCTATCTCACCAAACCCATAGAAACATCCTCTTGCCCATATTTCCTGCCATAGAGCTGATTCTCTCTCTTTATTTAAAGGCACTACTTCCCTCCAATCTGGAATGGGATGCCAAAAGATGGGAGGATGAAACCTCAGTCCTATCCATCTTTCCTTTTTCCTCCTCACAAGTTCTATGTAGTCATAAACTCTTCTCAAGGTTTGCTTGAGGTTTACTGGTGAGTAAGGTTCTTTGTTCATTCAACTGTATGGGCATCTCATCCCATATTGATTTGTAGGATGCATAGGTTGTTTTTCCTTCTTTCTCTAGAAATCTCAAATACTAGTTTTGAACAGCTATCTACCTCTGTCTAATCCATGCCACCAAGTTATCTCTCAATATGAATTCTGACCATTCTTCCGCAATGTCTTCAGGGTGGCCACTCTCTCCTCTTATCATTAGGGCAGTCTATTTTTCAAGTACAAAATACTCATCTTCCTCTTCTTTCCTTTTCTTTTCATTTTACAGGTAGGATGTGAAGGCATTGAGAAGGATTTTCTCCCATGTACAGATTGGGATTCCACTTTACATTAAAAACGGACAACAAAATTGTGGACGTAAAACTCACTTAGCTGTGCCTGAGTGTCAGGGTCAAATTATTTATACATGTTAAATAATGTTTTGGGGTCATCCATAGCATAGGAAAGGTTATTTTATATCTTCTCATATTTGAAATGTAACCATTTCTCCTACAGATATAGAGCATATACTTGTGGTGGGGGTCTACTTTATAAAATTCTAGTAGAAAGATCATACATATCTTCTACTTTCATCTTGAGTTTCTCTATTTATGCCTCCTATTTTTCCACCTTCTCTATCAATGCATCATGTTTCTTCCTTGCTTCTACATTCCCTTTAAATCTTTGTACTAGCCCTTGAAAAATACTATAATCTTCAAGAAATTTCTCTTCTAAGAATGTATATAAGTCATCCTTAGGCCAGTTGAATGAATATTTTTAGAAGTAAGGTCAACATGAATTACCTCAAGCTCTACTGCAGGTTGTCCTTATGCTCTGTATGGAGCCAATTGGAGTAAGGACTCATCCTTTTCCCCCTTGTATTCACCCTCATATTGTGGTTCATTTTCAGGTTCATCTGCAAGTTCTTCTTCCTCCATGAAAGTCTTCTCTAAAGCTTATGATGCTCCTATCAAGGAATCTAGTCCTCGTGTACCTTCTAGGTTTCTTATAATGTTTCTCAGTAGTTTGATTTTTTTCATTGCTTGTTCTAGAGTCTAGAATTCAGGTTCTGGTTCCTCCTCACCTTCTTCTTCCATTGCTGTTTGCTGGGGTACTTCAGGAGGTATTTGTTCTTGTTCCCCTTCTCCTTTTGAACTATCCACTTGTCTCACTTTCTCAAAACCCCTCTTCTGTAATAAAGGCTTTCTCCTTATTTTTATTTTGAGGTTCTTCTTCACTAATTTCAATAACCTCTGTTTGTGTAGGTTTCTTCTTTCTTAGCCTGTGAGATCTCCTTACATTTTTTCTTTTTCTTTTTGGTTCTTTCTTGGGGGGTTACCTCCTCTACTACCTTTTGTTTCCCTTTCTCCTTAGGTGTTGAAGTAGTTTCACTCTCTTTAGGTTCCCCCTCTACTGTAATTATTGGTGTAGGGGGTGCCTTTTCTTTTTCTTGCATGCTGTGTTCCTTAGTAGGTGGTGTTACCTCTATACTCTTAATCTTCTTAGAGACAAAGCCCTTTGATTCTACCGATATAGAGGCACTTATTCTTTTATGAGGGCTTCTTTTCTTATGCCTCACCTCTTCTGTGGTTTCCTCCTCTGAGGAAAAGATGAGCCTTCTTCTTCTCCTTTCCGTAGCAGTAGAAATCAAAGTAACTCATGCTACGGGCATGCTAGATTGTTCTTCTTTCTGCTTAGGGACCCTTATGATGTGCTTTTCTTTTGACTTCCTTTCTTGTTGTGGCTGTCTCTCAGGGATTTCTTCTTCTTCCACTTTTTCTTCAATTTTTTCTTGACTCTTCTCTTCTTCAGATGCTGCAGGTTGCTAGTTTGGATTCATCCTTATCTGATTTAAATCAATCTCTAGGTTGGGTGTTTTAGAGGCCTTGCTTGGTGATTAACCAGATCAAACAGTGATGTGAAAAGGCCGTCTATACCCCTTTCTGATATTCCTTCGCCATTTTCTTCAAATTGTTCAATAGATGGTTTGGAATATTCATTACTATTCCATGCCTCAAGTGATTTAGGTATTTAAATTATATTGTATAGATTAGGGAATACCTTCCTTCACATGTGAGGTACTTGATAATGAATGTAACAATTTCCCTCCAAACATTAGGTAAGATTCTTCTCTCAATACCTCCTTTTGTCTGCTCGTACTGCTCCTCTTGTCTGAAGAAAAGTTGTCTAATTTTCTACCCATTGGGTTTCTCCTCCCAATTTTCTCCATTCTGAGGGAGTCCTGTCACTTACCCAATCAAGTATTCTATTCTTGGAAATGATATGCCTACTACAATGGCTTGATGTCCATCAAACATTCTTGCAAACTATGTTGCTATCTCCTCTGAGTATTCGGTTAGCAGTTGGAAGTAATTTTTCCATCCGGCTCTTTTGAATGTATCCTAGCAATGGGGATCATTTCTTAAGGGTGTGATGTTTGTAGGTTCTCTACAAATAACCGATCCTCCCATAGCTACTATAGGTAGGATTTCGTTTCTGCGTGGAAGTATTTTCCTTTCTCGTTTCTCTCGGAAACTTCATTGTTTGTTCTTCACCATTCTATTTTGCTTAATCGCATATTAGGGGAAAATTTTAATCGTCTTCTGTATTCAAAGGCATGCATTCTTATTGCCTAGATCCTCGTGTTGTTGGTAATTAAATCTTACTCACAACGATATGTGTAAAAATATTTGATTCCTTTCCCCTGACAATATGTCACTCATCTCGAGTGAGAAAGATGTTTCACGTGTGACATCTTGCTTTCAATTTCAATGCTGAGGGAACTATTAATGTTCACTCATGATGGTGATTGAAAAAAAGTAAATGATTAAGGCATATATTTAGTGTAGCATGTCCTTGAAGAAATAAATACTTATTACTTTTAAATATTACCTTGTTTGTAGTGTCACCTAGGTGTTGTCCACGTGACACCTTGCTATGGAGATATGCCACGTCCAAAGGTTAGGTGTGTATCACGTTGAGCAAGCATCATTTGAAAAATGATTTCGCTACTTGAATATGGTTATGAAATTGTATGCTCAGGTAAAAGCATGATGTCGGTAATGATCCTTTGAATTTCCTTGGAAAGTGTGCTTGGTAGATCAGATAGAGTATTCCTTGTGGACTTGGTTAGAGGTCTGTGTTTGTAGTTCTACATATGTAACATGTGTTCTGCAAAAATAAACAAAAAAAATGATACCTACTTGCATGATGTTTGTGACTTTTAGAGATTCACATTCCTTGCCCTGAGTTTGAATGAGGTCTACAAGTGTTCAAGTGGATGTTTGCATCTCATCTTGCAACTACCTGTAGCACTTCTTGGATGTAGCTCGCTAAAACTCTTGCCCATAGCAGTAGGAAGAGTGTCCATAGCAAGCAAGGAATGTGCACATGAAGAGAAGGAGGACTTCCATTGTGAACTCTGCATGTGTAATTGTGGTGATACATCTTTTTACACCTATCTATCGGAATGTGACTGTGGCTGCACAAACAACTACCCGTAGCACTTAAAAAGTGCCCGTAGCAATGGTTTTAAGAGCCCGTAGCAACTAGAATTGCTGCCTGCAACAACTAGAATGTCACCTGCAGCAACTGGGATGTTGCCCGCAACAATTGGAATTGGAAAAATTAATGTGTTGGAGCAGGTTCGCTGGATATCCTATGTAAAAAAATTTTTTTATTATATTTATATTTTTTTTCCCTAAATGGCTAGTGAGCTGGTTTTCCATTCAGGCCCTTTTACTTCAGTTCTGAGTAGCCAGCAAGCTGGTTTCTAACCCAGAATCTGCCAACAACGCCCAAAAAGGGTTTTCATTGTTGTTTTTTTATTTTCTTATTTTCTTTTTTTTTCAGATCTTGCTACTACTTATAGCAGAATTTTTATTGTGGACCTATTGAGGTCCATTTGCAGCATTTCAATCTTCTTCCCATGGGAGGTATAGATCATCCTCCTTTTCATTTTCATCCATCTCCTTGTCTTGTAAACTTGGTGGGTCAACATGAGGGTTCATCTGCATGGATTTATGTACTTGTTGTGAAAAGTGTTCCTTTGATAAGGGCTTCTTGTATACCTTAAGTCGGTGACCGTTAACCAGAAGTTTGAATCTTACTGGATGAATTATTCATAGCTGGACCGCACCATTTTCATAGACATGTTCTATTTCGTATGGCCCAAGCCATCTTTTCTGTAATTTTCCTTTATGGTCCTCATATTTTGAATCAAACAGGAGGGCCCAATCCCCATGTGTGAACTACCTAGACTTGATGTATCTATCATGCCATCCTATTCGTTGTTGTTGTATCAATTCTGTGTGTTGGAGTGCCTATTTTCTATACTCATCCAAATCATTGAGCTACATCAATCTTTTCTTATGTGCTTCAGAAATATCAATTTCTAGATTGAGTGAAATCCTCATAGTTTTGTGTTCAAATTCTATGGGCAGCATTGGTTTCTTACCATATACCACTCATATGGTGTGAAGTCAGTAGTTGTTTTCCATGTGATTCTGTATTCCCATACAAATTTGTGGAGTCATGACTCCCAATCCTTCCTTGAAAGGTTGACTGTCTTGGTCATGATATTTCTGATTCCCTATTCATGACTTCAACCTGCCCATTGGACTGTGGATGGTATGGGTGTGGACTTCTTGTGTTGTATTGTGTATTCTTCCACGAGATCGGAAATGAGATCAACAGTAAACCATGGTCCTTGATTTGTAACTATCTCCCTTGGTACACTGTATCTTGTGAATATCTCTTCGTATAAGAAAGGCTGCTACTTTCTCATCGCGAGCATGTGTTAGTGCTTTCACTTCAACCCGTTTGGTGACATAATCTGTACATACAAGCATGTACTCTTTGTTGTTTGATTTGGGGTCGATGGGCCCAACAAAATCCAGGCCCCATTTGTTCAAATGGTTCCAGCTACAGTTGGGGATGTAATGGCATTTCATCTGACCTTGTAGGCCACCCCATACATTGGCATTTATCACAGTGAGATGTATATCTATGTTTGCATCCTTATGCAATGTAGGCTAGTAGTATCCTGTAGTTAGGATTTTGACTCACTGTTCTTTTAGCTGTAAAGTGTCCTCCACATGGATCATTATGGCATGCCCTCAGAGATGTCAACTACTTCATCTTCCCGTAGACATCTTCGTATTACACAATTGGGTCCAGTATAGAAGAGAAAACCAGATAATCCAAGATTACTTACCACTTTTCCATATCAAGGAACGCTTCTCTTTTGAGGAAAAGTGATGTGGTAAGTTGTCCAGAAACGAGGTACTTTGCTATATCGGTGAACCAGGGTGTGGAGATAGTGAGGGAAAAGAGGTGCTCATCAGGAAATGAGTCATCCACTATGCCACCCTCTTGGATTGCTTTGTAATCTCGAAAGGAAATCAGCTGACAACGTTGTCCTTTCCTGGTTTATCTATTATGGTAATGTCAAATTCTTGCAACAAAAGAAGCCATCTTACCACTCTGCTGGATACCGAGGGTTTATTCATGAGGTACCTAGATAGCAACATGGTCTGTGTGTACAAAAAATTGATATCCTGTGATGTAATGTTTGAACTTGTTGATTGCATATACGATTGCCAAGAATTCTTTCTCCGTCATTGTGTAGTTCAGCTCTGTCACTTGCATGTTTTTACTTACAAAATAAATAGCATAGCTGAGATGGCCTTCTTTCTATCCTAGTACTACAGCTATGGCAGTATCATAGGCATTTTTATGTATATGGAAATGCAATGTCCAGTCGGGTCCACATAATAAGGAGGTTGATATGAGCAACTGATTCAGTAGATTGAATGCCTCATTGCAGGCGGGAGTCCATATAAACACAACATCTTTGTTTATCAAGGTAAATAATGGGGCTGCCATTTTTCTGAAATTGTTGATGAACCTCCGATAGTAACCTGCATGACCTAAGAAGCTGCGTACATATCTTTTGTTTCTGGTGGTATTGACAGGCCCTTGATGATAGAAATCTTAGTTGGGTCTACTCTAATCCCCTCTTCAAAAAACATGGTGTCCAAGTACTATCCCTACCTCCATGAGCATGAAACATTTCTTATGACTTAGGGATAGATGATTCTCCTGATAATGCATAGTAATACTTTTTCCATAAGTTATGCAGACATACCTCAAATGTGTCTCCGTAGATGGTGAAGTCATCCATATATATCTCTATATAGTCATGTGAGAGATCTGAAAATATGCTAAGGACTGCTCATTGAAATGTGGCGGGTGTATTGACACAATTCAAATGGTAGGACAACATATGTGAATGTTCCCCATGGACATGTAAATTTGGTCTTTTCTTGATCCTCAGGAGAAACACAGATCTGATGGTATCCTGCTGAAACCATCTAAGAATGTCCAAGTATTTCTTTCCTATAAGTGTATCTAATACTTGATCAATAAATGGCAGCGGGAAATGATCCTTCCTTTTAGCTGCATTCAGTTCTCTGTAGTCGACACATATACACCAGTCACCTCCTTTCCTTGGGTATAATGACTAGCAAAGAAATCCATTGGCTGTTAGAGATTGGATAAATGAATCCTAGCATCTAAGAGTTTTTGTATTTTAGTCATTGACTATTTCTTCTTCATTGTTGGGTTCATTTTCCTTTGTGGTTGGCATATGGGTTTTCATTCTTCTTTGATGTAAATCTGGTGTGTACACTTTTCTGGGCTGATGCCTTTCATGTCTTGTAACATTCCCAATTTTAAGACTTTAGAAACAAGGGAATTTTTTTTTTGCATGATTAATGTTCTCTGTTCTAAATACATAATTTAGAACACACATTTCATAACAACCATTCATATAACAAATAACAATATGAAACTACAATGACTCGATGAGCAACCAATCTAATCATTCCATGACTCGGTAACTACTGATGTATTCATGGGTAACATTGAGTTTTGAGTATTCTTCTAAATACTTCATGTACTTGGTTCTCTTACCCTGTTCTAGGTTCTGAGTGATCTGCCTAAGGAACCTAACTGAATATTTGTTACCAATATTCATCGGCATCACGATCCTTAGACTAGGTGACATAGGACAATGTAATCAACAGCTTGTGATACTTTGGCCAAATATTTCTAACATACTATTCGTATTACTTATTCCTTGACAACATACTCGTCAAACCAGAAATACATCCTTCACCCCACTCCACTATTGTCCATAATTTCTTATACTGGCTTCAGTTAGTCCCCTCACTCAAGGTTTAACTCTAGTTCAGGTTAACAACATAGGTCATGATATAAAAAGGCTCATAAAGACTTAGGGTAAATTGGCATACTAGGTCAACCTAGGTTAACCCCGTGTGCCAAGGTACCCTAAGTCCTAAAGGGCTACTTTATATCCTGGCTATGATACTAACCAACCCTGGAGGAAAATCTTGGTCAAGTTCAAAGGTTTGTAGATCTTGATGATCAATGTAGAAGGGTGTTGCCACATGTTAACTACATTGTTGTATCCTCGAGAAGATCCTAATCTTCTCAGAGGTAAAACCTTGCAGTTGACATGTGTCAACATCCTATGGAACAACCACGTCAAGATGTACATACCTCCAAGAATTTACTCACGTTAAGTTAAATTTGGGTTATAAGACGACAAAATACGGCAACCTAACCAACTCCGAGTTCAACACTCTTTAAGTTCTTTTTACATTGCAGGTTCATATAATCTTAAGAACTTTAATTAACTTAAGATTGCTTCCAGATTCGACAGATTTTACCTGACAACCTGTTATCCAAAAACAGAACAGTGACAACTTATGTTCCTTTATTCTAATTAACTTAACTAATTAAGGAAGTGCAACAGCCTACTAGGCTGAAACATGTCAGACTTATTATTCTTAAGTCTTAATGATTAACCATCATACCTTCCTCTTCATAGTTACATTCTAGGGCTTAACATACCCTATAATGTCATTTATAATTACAATAATTTTTATTATAGTTTTGCTTCACATCTCATGATATAATGAAATACTTAAATAGGAATGTTGTATTCAGCCAATTATTTATCTGTATCTTACTAAGGAAATTATTCTAAATTCCTTTTTATAATACCATCAAGAATACACAGCCAATCATATAGATAACAAGAAGATTATCCTCAAAACAGGATAATTTACACAATCTATACAAGTAAATTTCCATCTTTCAATTCATTTTCAAACTTATACATTTACGACTTATGCATTACAAACATACTGTAGGAAAACAACCTTTATTCAAAAGAAGGTAACTTTATTTTTCAATACAACTTAAGAACAAATCAGAATTCTTCTTGAAAATCAACATAGTTTAACCAATGCATCATACAAGTTTTTGCCTTCTCTTATCACTTACGAAGTCCATCTACAAAAATTGCTAGCATGGGTCAGTTCAACGAACTGAGCATGATAAGCACTAAGCCTTAAAACAAAGTGCATTCCACTAATTGTTTTAATAAAATGACGTTGCTTTAGTGAACATCCAATCATTCATACTCCCAAGTGTAAGTAATATCAATAAAAATAAGAGCAACACAAAACAAATTTTAACACAAGGAGGAACATGATATAAACTATAATACCTATCCTAAAAATTAAAGTATAATTGATTTCATCAAATATCTTTACCAAACAAAAAAACATAATATATCATTATTTCCAATTTTTCAATAAAGTACAACACATATCTTTACTATAAGATTCATAAATGTTTACTGCATAATCTTTCAAGTAAAGAGGAAAAGATAGAGTTCCATTGCCATAGTACATAATCATCAGCAAGGCCAAAACCGGAGTAGGCCATGATTTAAACTATTCCTTTAAAGTAATTCTACTTTAAGATAGAACAATATAATATATTTAGCAACAGATCCAAAAGAAAGAAATCCAAGGAGAAGTGATGAATTGGCAATCGTCTATAAGTTACCATTTCATTTTGCCAATCTAACTCTAATCTCATTCCACATCACATTAGTCAAATGAAAAGTATACAAGATTAATAACACTGTTTTCTCATTTCTCTAAGAATAGGAAACAAGAGGTTCTAATCAATGCACTTAACCCAACTGCATTATAGAAGGAGTCTTACCAAAATATGAACCCAAACTCAAATAATTTCCTTCAATGTAATAGAACAGTTTTACCTTCTAACATTCATACAGTTTAAGATCATTTAGGAGTTTCAAGAAAGGAGAACAATGACCATTCCAAAGAAAGAGATAGAGTACCAAAACTAAATTCCTTTCTAAATCATCTCATTCAAAAGCATAAATTTCTACTTTCCGTTAGAGATAATAAAACAGTCAAGCTCATACAAGTTCACGAATCATTGAGCTTCACAGAATATTTCCTTAAAAACCAAACATTCTCCCATTGGTTCAGAATAACCACAGATAAGAAGTAATCATGCTATCAATGTCTACTTATAGAATCCTATAAATTCAACAGTGCAGTTCGACACATTTGAAACTAGTTTAAGACCGCAATCAATCTTCCAAGACATGATATACCCTTATTAGACCGAACAAGAAGTAGGAATCTAAATAATGGCTAACACTTAAGATTTCCCAATAGTTCGGCAAGGTAGAATCATCTTAACAGTATGCCAATGGGTATCCAATCAAAAGACAAGATCAAACATCAAAGAATAATATGTACAGTCCAGGAATGGTTTACAATTCTAGCACAATGCCAAATATAAACATCGTTGAAGAATCAAGACCATTCAAATGTATGTAACCAAATTAGGGTAACTATATGTCCCCTTAAAAGTGTATTAAAAGATCAAAATACCATAATACTTGAACCAACACAATGTTCAGGTTTCTAACAAGTAAAAAAATGGTGAGTACAGTGAAGGATATCAATACCGCAACCACCACTATATAATATGCCTACACTGTAAGGCTAGACCAAGAGTAGTGAAAAGTATTTACATATAGTTCGAAATAAGGAGAAATGCTTCCATTTTCCATTAACATCCTATCAACCTTATTTCAAAACAAAATGAAATGTAAGATGCTTAGACAAAGCTCAGAAAGGATGACTCTCAGGTCGGGTTTATAAGAATCTCTAGATACCATTAGCATGGTCAAAAGAACAAGATTCCAAAAGCACCATGCCAAAGCGACTTGAGTTACAGTCAAGTTATCCAAAATGATAACAACACAAGTCCCAAAATCAATCAAGTTCATAGCATGAAATACAAACTAAACCCTATATTACTTTTCCTGTGCATGCAAGTTTCCATAAAAAACCATGTTTTCACAAGGAGAAACACAGAAACCAACTATATATGGTTTATCCATGCATGTGAGCTTTGCTACCATCAAATTTCCACAAGGTAAAATACAAAACAACAATACATATACAGGTTTACCTAAAGTGCACGCGAAACCTGTTAATAGTCAACGATTTTTCTCAAGAAGAATGAAATTCCCAGATCCTATACGGTTATATTCATAGCCTATTTATCTATGGATCAAAACATATGCTAACATCCCTGAGAATCTCAGTTACAGTCCTCTTTTCTTAACAAGTTTTCCAACTGAAGCTAATACTTGCATACAAGTTAATAAGACTGAATTCTCACCAATTCGAATTCACAAGACACAACCAGTTCACCCCAACAAACATTTCAAACCACTGAAGAAGTAACCAGTGTCACCATTTTTGTTTAAGTGTTCATGGTTCCTTTATGAAAAGATAGTGTGAAGAAAACTTTCCACAGAATCAGGAACACACAGAAGCCAAAAACACAGAATACAAGTTTTCTCACAAACCCATCTATCATTTTATCAGCTAAGCATGAATGCACAGATCTTAATAGAGAAAAGTTGTTTTAATGAAAACACTTAGAAGAAAGCAAGAGATTTTAACAGTTAGGGCCTATCATGCCTGATAGTGTCACCGAAAAATCGAAGAAGACTTCTTAGCTGAGCTCGCTTCTTCCCTTCTTCTCCACAAAAGACCAAAACAACAAAATACTTCCTCCACATTGCCTCATTTACTCTCCATGAAACAAAAATAGACTTGAAACAAAAAAAATAGCCATGTAATATATTTTAACTACTAGTTTGAAAAACCAGAGTGCAAGTAGAATGAAAATTGGAAAGCATGCAAGTGAAATAGCTCAACCAAAAATCCACTTGGCATACCTACCAAAGTGGTTTGGGCTCATCGAACAAGGCAATTAATTGCATTAATTTCCCGATCTCCCACCCAATCTTCCTTGCCACCGCCTGCCAAACTAGCGAGCTTCCAAATCAAATAAAACATGAATTTCCATTTCTAGTAATACTGCCACCTAGGCCTCCACCATCCAAATTAGCCTCTGCCAAAGTCGGCAGTCCATAGGAAATAAATAAACCTTATCACCTTCATAAATGTTTAGAAACCATCACCATTGTACATGTGACCCCTTTTAGTTCCAATTCGCATCCTTTAGTTTAGGATAGGTTAGATTGCTTAGGTTAGATCTTAGGTAGGATTTACATTAGTACCTTAGGATGTAACACTAACCACTAACCTCTAACATAGTTCTTAGCAAATAGGTTAGATAACCCCACAAATGAGTTGAACCAATAATACTATAGTTTAAAGAACTAGGTTAGATCACCAAATAACTTTGTAGTGTTAGGTTAAAGTTTTAATACTTAGCAACCCTTCTAACCCTTTATATCAAGTTTAGGTTAGCAACAAAATTATATCAAGTAACATAGCTTAGGTAGGAATACATTCACCTAGCTTAGGATTCCAGAAGTAAATCCTTAACAGGTTCTCGGATATCTTTCTCATGTGCTGTGAACAGCTGCATTCCCATCGTTATCAGCAATGACCTGTCATGGTCAACCTTCAAGGACCCAAGCCAACATCCTGCTGAATGGAAGTGCGTTCACACAAAAGTAAAAGAACTTGCAACAACAAAGTTCAGTCCAGCGTGAAGCCTAACTCATGGAATGTCGATTTTACCATTCACTTCACAGAGCATTACTAAAACATTCCTTAGATTACTAAAATTGATCCAAGGATGAGTCAGAACAAAAGATAAGTTTACAACTCTTAAACCAGAATGTAATTTACCTTCCAGAACTGAAAAGTGGATTCAGAGAAGTCACACCAATTTGACCATAGGATCTTAAGAGCAGAAAAGACTTATCCATACCAAGCATGATTTCCAAAAATCAGAAGATCATATCCTTATAAGGAAAATCACCTATCAACACTTGAATGCAAAGGAGGAAAATAACAATAGTCAAGGGTGTTACATGCTTCCCTCCTAAAAAGAATCATCATCCCGATGATTACCTCTTTTAACAATTTACATCATGGACAGTCAATTCATTCACTTCTCTTATCCTAAGTCTAGTATTTCCAAACCTCATAGTTCCAGAAATCAGTAATAAATAACCTTTTATGTAATTCAAGTAAAGATTTTCCCAAAACTGGCTTTCTTATCGTCATTAAAGAATAATTTTCATATAATTTTTCAGTCAATAGATTCAATTCTGTTCAAACAGATATGGAAAAGTAGTTTTCATATCCTCCAAATTTTCCCAAGTTGCACTCTCTTTGTTAAACTGGTCCCACTGGACCTTACATTGACTTATTTCTCTATTTCTTAGATGCAACTGGTGAGTTTCCAGCACTCGAGTGGGTTTAACCACGATATTCCTGGGTCTTGGACCTATAAGGAATTCCAATTTAACACATGTGATAAATCTGAGATGTATTTCTTAAGCAAGGAAATATGGAAAACATCATGCATTCGTGACAAAGCAGGTGGTAGTGCTAAATGATAAGCTATAGGGTTGATTACTTCAACTATTTCAAAAGGTCCCATGTATCGAGGTGATAACTTGGCAGCCTTGCCAAAAGTTATGGAACTCTTTTTCGGTTTAACCCGAAGAATTTTTTTTTCTCCAAGTTCAAATTTCCTGTCAACCCGCTTTAAGTCAGCATAACTCTTTTGCCTATCTACTGCTTCTTTCAAGCGTTCACGAATCATTTTAACTTGTTGTTCCATTTCCGTAAGGATTTCAGGTCCAATTACCTCTCTATCCTCAATGCTATCCCAACTAATAGGGGTTTTGCATTTCCTTCCGTAAAGCGCCTCAAAAGGTGCCATCTTAAGAGAAGCATGATATGTATTATTGTATGCAAATTCAACTAAGGGAAGGTACTCTTCCCATTTATACTATTGATCCATATAGTACATTTGTAACATATCCTCTAAAACCTGATTCATGCTTTCAATCTCTCCATCTGTTTTCTGGATGATACACAAAACTGAAATTCAATTTAGTGCCAAGAGCTATGTTCAACGTTTGCCAAAACCTTGACATCATTCTAGGGTCCCTATCAGATATGATTAATTCAGGTACTTCATGTAATCTGAAAATTTCATGTACAAATCTTTTTGCCAAAATAGGAGAATCATCCTTTAGATTTCTAGCAATAAAATGAGCTACTTTCGTTAGTTTTTCAACTACTACCAAAATAACATCGTGTTTATTTCTTGACATAGGCAACCCTTGTACAAAATCCATGCTTATTACTTGCCATTTGTACTGCGGTATGGTATGAGGATATAACAACCTAGATGGATGCATATGTTGCGCTTTTACTCGTTGACATTCTAAACAATGAGTCATGAAATCTATAGCATCCTTTTTCATTCCTTTCTAGAAATATTGTTGTTTTATATCAGCAAGCATTTTCGTAATGCCAGGGTGTCTAGAAAAAGGTGAGTTGTGAAACTCTGTCAACATTTTCTTCCTCAAATCATTAAGAAAAGGTATGTATACTCTATTTTCATAACGTAAGATTCCTTCATTATCAAAGTGAAAACCTTTATACCTTTCATCCTTCAGATCTGCAGCAAGCGCTAATTTTACTTGCTGAAAGTATGAATTAGATTCCATAGAAATTTTTACTTCATCTTTAAACTGAGTTCTTAATGTTATAAGAGTAGAAATGTGCTTCCTACGACTTAGAGCATTATCTACTGTATTCTCTTTTCCTTTAATGTAACTTATATCAAAATCATATTGAGACAAAAACTCTAACCACCTTCGTTGTCTTGCATTAAGATTTGGCTGAGTGAAAATGTACTTCAGTCCAAGATGATCAGTTTTCAACTCGAATGGTTTACCAAGTAGGTAATGCCTCCAAACTTGAAGTGCATGAACTATGGCAGTAAGCTCTAAATCATGTGGAGCATAATTCAACTCATGTAACTTAAGTTTTCTACTTTCATAAGCTATGAGATGATCATTTTGTAACAAAATACCTCCAAGACCCTCCCCAGATGCATCCGTTACAACCGTGAAGTCTCCATTTGGATCAGGTATAGCTAAAATAGGTGATGAAGTCAAATGAAATTTTAAATTTTTAAATGTAGATTCACATTTATCATCCCAGATAGATTTCTTATCCTTCTTCTCCAATGAAGTTATTGGTGTAGCCACCTTAGAAAAATCCTTAAAAAAATTTCTATAATAACCTGTAAGGACCTTGAAGCTTCTAACTTCATGTACATTCTTGGGTGCAGGCCACTCAACTATAGCTACAATTTTAGAAGGATCCACAACAATCCCATCTTTACTTATAACATGACCCAAATAGTGAACTTCAGTGTCATAGAAAGAACATTTGGATAGCTTACCATATAACTGTCTTTTTGTCAAAATTTTCAAAACTATTTTTAAGTGTTCATGATGCTCCTCCACACTTTTAGAATAAATGAGAATGTCATCTAAGAATAAAAGCACAAACTTGTCCAAGTATTCTTGAAAGATATTATTCATTAAGTTCATGAAAGCTGCAAGTGCATTCGTTAATCCAAAGGGTAGATCTGTGAATTCATAATGTCCATACCTTGTCCTGAAAGATGTTTTATGAATGTCCTCTTCCTTAATTTGTAGTTGGTGATATCCAGACCCAAGGTCTATCTTGAAATATACCAATTCTCCACGGATCTGATCAAATAGATCATCAATCCTAGGAAGTGGGTATCTATTCTTGATTGTTGCTTTGTTTAACATCATGTAATCAATGCACAATCTAAGTGTTCCATCCTTCTTTTTCACAAAGATCACTAGTGCTCCCCAAGGTGAAACACTTGGTCTAATCAAACCCTTAGACAAAATTTCTTGCAATTGAGCCTTAAGCTCTACTAACTCTATGGTAGTCATTTGATAAGGTGCTTTAGAAATAGGTTCAGTACCTGGTTTGATTTCAATCATGTAGTCGAACTCCCTTTTGGGTGGTAGTCCTGATAATTCTTTAGGAAACACGTCACCGAAGTTTTGTAATAGTGGATAACATTCCAAGAAACCGTTGTTTTCTTCCGCAGATTCAGAAATATTTACTGCATATAAGGTACAACCCTTATTCTTGGCCTTTTTAAGTTGCATAGCTGACAATTTCCTAACTGAAATTTCTCATTTTACACCTTGAATCTCTGTTGTTTTCTGCAGATCATCCAAACAACTAATATGTTTTTCAAAATAGTTCTACCTTTTCTTTATGCTCTGCTAGCCAATTTACACCTATGACTATATCATAAGATCCCAAAGGTGCTACATAGAGATCAACTTCAGTGGAAAAGCTAGGTAAGTCAAGGACTGCCCCGAAAAGACACATACTAACTGTATGAACAAAATTATTACCATAATGTATAGTCCATGATTTATCCATTTTTCCCACTTTTCTTTTAAGTTTTGAAGTGAGTTTACTAGAAATAAAACATTCAGTTGCTCCAGTATAAAAAATAATAGTTACAGGTATGCCAAATAACTTACCAGGAACTTCTATAGGTGTAACTTGCTTTTCAGCTTGCTTGTCAGCTACTGCAACATGTATCTTGTGCTGTTGATTACGATCATCCTTCTTCAAAGGACACTGATTCACGTAATGATCTTTTCCATAGTTATAACAGCCTCCTACCGGTCCCTTTTTGGGCTTAGAATTATTTCCAGTCTTGAAGTTATCATTCTGACCTCCATAGGGTTTTCTCCCGTTATTATTATTTCTGGCAAAATTGTTCCATGTATTACCAGCAGTCTTATTCGTTGCTGTTTTCTTATTATTTTTTGTTGGAAACTTACTTTTGTTACCAAAATTTTTCCATGGTCCTTTCTTAGGTGCAAGAGAAGCTGAAGAAGAGTTTGGAACTTTCTTTCGTACTTCTTCTTTGTGAGCAGAAATAGCCTTTAACTTCTGTTCCTGCCTTATGGCTTTCTCAACAACCCCTTCCATAGTGGTTGGGATGTGAACATCAACCTCTCCCCCAATGATGGGATTCAACCCCATGATGAATTTCCGTATCTGAACTTCTCATCAGTCTGATACTGAGGTACATACTTGAGTAGTTTCATAAAACGTTCCCAATACTCAATTACATTTAACTTCCCTTGAGCTAAGTTCTGAAATTCAGTCATTTTCTTATCATAATAAAGTTGTGGCAGCCATCGTTGCCTAAAATAACCTTTAAATTGATCCCAAGTGATGTTAGTTTCATCAATGTTCAGCTCATCCTCCCAGCTATCCCACCATGAAGATGCTTCATGGGAAAGCTGATATGCTCCCCAAATAGCTTTGGTCTCTTCTGAGAAGTTCCTTATTGTAAAGTACTTCTCCATCTCACTGAGCCAGTTCTCAGCCCCATCACCTAATGTGGTGCCATCAAACTTAGGTGGACTTATCCTTTTTATATCATTAGTGAGTTCAGCAGCCAACCTAGCCTTTTTGTTTTTTGGTTGGTTAGACACATTAACATTGTTATTATCAACACCCATATTGGGGTTGTCCTCAGGAGGTGGTTGATTATTATTACCAGCTTCTTCTTACTCCTCATTACCCATCACTTGTTTCTCGAGAAAAATTAAAATATCTCTTGTGTCCAAAAGAGAAGCAAGGATATCATCAAGTTTTTGGGATTTTTTTACTCCTTTATTAGGTGGAGAATTATTCACAATGTTTCCACTTGTCCTAACCATTTTCTGTTACAAGAAAATTCAAGTTTTTATCATATTATGGACACAATAGGTCCAAGAGCTGCAACCTTCAGCTCTGATACCAAGATGTAACATTCCCAATTTTAAGACTTTAGAAACAAGGGAATTTTTTTTTTGCATGATTAATGTTCTCTATTCTAAATACATAATTTAGAACACACATTTCATAACAACCATTCATATAACAGATAACCATATGTAGCTGCAATGACTCGGTGAGCAACAGATCTATTCATTACATGACTCTATAACTACTGATCTATTCATGGGTAACATTGAGTTTTGAGTATTCTTCTAAATAATTTGTGTTCTTGGTTCTC
The DNA here is from genome assembly GCA_019776745.2 of Taxus chinensis. Lineage (NCBI taxonomy): Eukaryota > Viridiplantae > Streptophyta > Pinopsida > Cupressales > Taxaceae > Taxus > Taxus chinensis. Next base: position 84,563,705 of record CM034147.1, on the reverse strand, counting down.
TTACCCTGTTCTGGGGTCTGAGTGATCTTCCTAAGGAACCTAACTAAATATTTGTTACCAATATTCATCGGCATCACGAACCTTAGAATAGGTGACATAAGACAACTAAATTTTCAGCTTGTGATACTTTGGCCAAATATTTCTTACATATTATTCGTATTACTTATTCCTTGACGACATACTTGTCAAACTAGAATACAACCTTCACCCCATTCCACTGTTATCTACAATTTCTTTTACTAACTTCATTCAGTCCCCTCACTCAAGGTTTAACTCTAGTTTAGGTTAACAACATAGGTCATGATATAAAAAGGCTCATAAAGACTTAGGGTAAATAGGCATACTAGGTCAACCTAGGTTTACCCCGTGTGCCAAGGTACCCTAAGTCCTAAAGGGCTACTTTATATCCTAGCTATGATACTAACTAGTCTTGGAGGAAAATCTTGGTCAAGTTCAAAGGTGTGTAGATCTTGACAATCAATGTAGAAGGATGTTGCCATATGTTAACTACATTTTTGCATCCTCGAGAAGATCCTAATATTCTCAGAGGTACAACCTTGCAGTTGACATGTGTCAGCATCCTATGGAACAACCTAGTGAAGATGTACATACCTCCAAGAATTTACTCACGTTAAGTTAAATTTGGGTTATAAGACAACAAAATAAGGCAACCTAACCAACTCCGAGTTCAACACTCTTTAAGTTCTTTTTACATTGCAGGTTCATATAATCTTAAGAACTTTAATTAACTTAAGATTGCTTCCAGATTCAACAAGTTTGACCTAACAACCCGTTATCAAAAAACATAATAGCAACAACTTATGTTCCTTTATTCTAATTAACTTAACTAATTAAGGAAGTGCAACAGCCTACTAGGCTGAAACATGTCAGACTTATTATTCTTAAGTCTTAATGATTAACCATCATACCTTCCTCTTCATAGTTACATTCAAGGGCTTAACATACATTCTATAATGTCATTTATAATTACAATAATTTTTATTATAGTTTTGCTTCACATCTCATGATATAATGAAATACTTAAATAGGAATGTTGTATTCAATCACTTATTTATATGTAGCTTACTTAGGAAATTATTCTAAATTCCTTTTTATAATACCATCAAGAATACACAACCAATCATATAGATAACAAGAAGATTATCCTCAAAACAGAATAATTTACACAATTTATACAAGTAAATTTCCATATTTCAATTCATTTTCAAACTTATACATTTACGACTTATGCATTACAAACATATTGCAAGAAAGCACCCTTTATTCAAAAGAAGGTAACTTTATTTTTCAATACAGCTTAAAAACAAATCAGAATTCTGTTGAAAATCAACATACTTTAACCAATGCATTGTACAAGTTTTTGCCTTCTCTTATCACGTACGAAGTCCATCTGTAAAAATTGCTAGCACGGGCCAGTTCAACGAACTGAGAATGATAAGAACCAAGCCTTAAAATGAAGTGCATTCCACTAATTGTTTCAATAAAATGAAATTGTTTTAATGAACATCCAGTCATTCATACTCCCAAGCATAAGTAATATCAATAAAAAGAAGAGCAACACAAAAAAAATTTTAACACAAGGAGGAAAAGGATATAAACTATAATACATGTCCTAAAAATATAAGTATAATTGATTTCATCAAATATCTTTACCAAACAAAAAAACATAATATATCATTATTTCCATGTTTTCAATAAAGTAAAACACATATCTTTACTATAAGATTCATAAATATTTACTGCATAATCTTTCAAGTAAAGAGGAAAAGATAGAGTTCCATTGCCATAGTACATAATCATCAGCAAGGCCAAAACCGGAGTAGGCCATGATTTAAACTATTCCTTTAAAGTAATTGTACTTTAAGACAAAACAATATAATATATTTAGCAACAGATACAAAAGAAATAAATCCAAGGAGAAGTGATGAATTGGAAATTGTCTATAAGTTACCATTTCGTTTGCCAATCTAACTCTAATCTCATTCCACATCACATCAGTAAAATGAAAAGTATACAAGATTGATAAAGTTGTTTTCTCATTTCTCTAAGAATAGGAAACATGAGGTTCTAATCAATGCACTTAACCCAACTGCATTATAGAAGGAGTCTTACCAAAATATGAACCCAAACTCAAATAATTTCCTTCAATGTAGTAGAATAGTTTTACCTTCTAACATTCATACAGTTTAAGATCATTCAGGAGTTTCAAGAAAGGAGAACAATGACCATTCCAAAGAAAGAGATAGAGTACCAAAACTAAATTCCTTTCTAAATCATCTCATTCAAAAGCATAAATTTCTACTTTCCGTTAGAGATAATAAAACAGTCAAGCTCATACAATTTCACGAATCATTGAGCTTCACAGAATATTTCCCTAAAAACCAAACATTCTCCCATTGGTTCAGAACAACCATAGATAAGAAGTAATCATGCTATCAATGTCTACCTATAGAATCCTATAAATTCAACAGTGCAGTTCGACACACTTGAAACTAGTTTAAGACCACAATCAATCTTCCAAGACATGATATACCCTTATTAGATCCAACAAGAAGTAGGAATCTGAGTAATGGTTAACACTTAAGACTTCCCAATAGTTTGGAAAGGTGGAACCATCTTAATGGTATGCCAATGGTTATCCAATCAAAAGACAATATCAAACATCAAAGAATAATATGTACAGTCCAGGAATGGTTTACAATTTCCAGCACAATGCCAAATATAAACATCGTTGAAGAATCAAGACCATTCAAATGTATGTAACCAAATTAGGGTAACTATATGTCCCCTTAAAAATGTATTAAAATATCAAAATACCATAATACTTGAACCAACACAAGGTTAAGGTTTCTTCCATTAAGAACATCAAGTAATAAAAATGGTGAGTACAGTGAAGAATATCAATAACACAACCACCACTATATAATATGCCTGCACTGTAAGGCTAGACCAAGAGCAGTGAAAAGGATTTACATACAGTTCAAAATAAGGAGAAATGCTTCCATTTTCCATTAACATCCTATCAAACTTATTTCTGAACAAAAAAGAATGTAAGATGCTTAGACAAATCTCAAAAAGGACGACTCTCAGGTCAGGTTTACAATAATCTCAAAATACCATTAGCATGGTCAAAAGAACAAGATTCCACAAGCACCATGCCAAAGCGACTTGAGTTACAGTCAAGTTATCCAAAATGATAACAACACAAGTCCCAAAATCAATCAAGTTTTGCAGCATGAAATAAAAACAAAACCCTATATTGCTTTTCCTGTGCATACAAGTTTCCATAAAAAACCATGTTTTTGTAAGGATAAACACATAAACCAACTATATATCATTTATCCATGCATGTGAGCTTCACTACCATCAAAGTTCCACAAGGTAAAATACAAAACAACAATAAATATACAGGTTTACCTAAAGTGCACGCGAAAACTGTTAACACTCAACGATTTTTCTCAAGAAGAATGAAATTCCCAGATCCTATACGGTTATATTCCTAGCCTATTTAGCTATGGATCAAAACATATGCTAAAATACCTGAGAATATTAGTTACAGTTCTCTTTTCTTAACAAGTTTTCCAACTGAAGCTAATACTTGCATACAAGTTAATAAGACTGAATTATCACCATTTCAATTTCACAAGACATGACCAGTTCACCCCAACAAACATTTCAAACCTTTGAAGAAGTAACCAGTGTCACCATTTTTATTTAAGTGTTCATGGTTCCTTTATGAAAAGATAGTGTGAAGAAAAAATTCCACAGAATCAGGAACACACAGAAGCCAAAAACACAGGATACAAGTTTTCTCACAAACCCATCTATCATTTTATCAGCTAAGCATGAATGCGCAGATCTTAATAGAGAAAAGTTGTTTCAATGAAAACACTTAGAAGAAAGCAAGAGATTGTAAAAGTTAGGGCCTATCATGGCTAATAGTTTCACCTAAAAATTTAAGAAGACTTCTTAGCTGAGCTCGCTTCTTCCCTTCTTCTCCATGAAAGACCAAAACAAAAAAATACTTCCTCCACATTGCCTCATATACTCTCCATGAAATAGAAATAGACTTGAAACCACAAAAATAGCCATGCAATACAGTTTAACTACTGGTTTGAAAAACCAGAGTGTAAGTAGAATGAAAATCAGAAAGCATGCAAGTGAAATAGCTCAACCAAAAATCCGCTTGGCATACCTACCAAAGTGGTTTGGGCTGGTCGAACAAGGCAATTAATTGCATTAATTTCATGATTTCCTGCCCAATCTTCTTTTCCACCTCCTGCCAAACTGGCGAGATTCCAAATCAAATAAAACATGAATTTCCATTTCTAGCAATATTGCCACCTAGGCCTCCACCATCCAAATTAGCCTCTGCCAAAGTTGGCAGTCTGTAGGAAATAAATAAACCTTATCACCTTCATAAATGTTTAGAAACCATTGTCACATGTGACCCCTTTTAGTTCTAATTCACATCCTTTAGTTTAGGATAGGTTAGATTGCTTATGTTAGATCTTAGGTAGGATTTACATTATTACCTTAGGATGTAACACTAACCACTAACCTCTAACATAGTTCTTAGCAAATCGGTTAGATAACCCCACAAATAAGTGAACCAATAATACTATAGTTTAAAGAACTAGGTTAGATCACTAAATAACTTTGTAGTGTTAGGTTAAAGTTTTAATACTTAGCAACCCTTCTAACCCTTTATATCAAGTTTAGGTTAGCAACAAAATTATATCAAGTAACATAGCTTAGGTAGGAATACATTCACCTAGCTTAGGATTTCAGAAGTAAATCCTTAATAGATTCCCAGATATCTTTCTCTTGTGCTGTGAATAGATGCATTCCCATTGTTATCAGTAATGACCTGTCATGGTCAACCTCCAGGGACCAAAGCCAACATCCTGCTGAATGGAAGTGTGTTCACACAAAAGTAAAAGAACTTGCAACAACAAATTTCAGTCCATCGTGAAGCCTGACTCATGGAATGTCGTTTTCATCATTCACTTCATAGAGCATTGCTAAAACATTCCTTAGATCACTGAAATTGATCCAAAGATGAGTCAAACAAAAGACAAGTTTACAACTCTTAAACCAGAATGAAATTTACCTTCTAGAACTAAAAAGTGGATTCAGAGAAGTCACACCAATTTGACCATAGGATCTTAAGAGCAGAAAATATTTATCTATACCAAGCATGATTTCCAAAAATCAAAAGATCATATCCTTATAAGGAAAATCACCTATCAACACTTGAATTCAAAGGTGGAAAATAACAATAGTCAAGGGTGTTACATGTCTTCATAGTCCTATGCAAAGGCTCCTTTGTTTGTATGTAATATGGTTGTCAATTTTCTTTCTTCTTCCACACTTAATTTGTTATTTATGTGGAGTCTCTGGCTTGGAATTATTTCTATGGCTTTTGTGTCTTCTATCATTTTCTCTATGCTACTGATTGATTGCATGTGGCTGCAGCTATGTGGTAGCAACTGATGGAAGATCCTTTGATCACTTTCAGCTAGTTCATCTTTTGACCATAGATTAGAAAAAGGACAATGAATACAAGGCAATCTTTCAAGAGTGGATTTTTCTACCTGATAGTTGTTTTTCAGTATGTTGGAGATGATGGTATCCTCTTCTAGATCGACCAATGTGCATGCATGATCTATTGTTAACGCATGGCAAATGGGTGCCTCTTCTTCTTCTTCAATCCAGACAGGTTGGTCCTTGTATTGTGATACCTGTGATGGGGGGTACAAAACCAATTGCTTGGTGATGTTCCCATTAGAAATCTACATGTTGCTAGATCTACAGTTGATTAATGCATCTGCGGTGGCCAACCATGGCCTACCCAAAATCAAAGGATATCCTCCAAGTTTTGTTTTTGGTTGTAATATAATAAAATATATAGGGTACTCCCATGAATATACTGATATGACCAAATCTTCTATGATTCCTTTTGGTCGTACCATGGATCTATCTGCCATTTGTAGCATTTTAGAAGTGGGATGAATATGCTGTAGGTCTAATTTATGCATTGTTTCCATTGTTATGACATTGATGGCAGCTCCTAGATCAATCAAGGTGTTATGGACTTGATGTCCATTGATTTGAATAGTGACAATTGGATAGCCTGGGTCTGCATATTTTTATGGTAGCGTTCCTCCCAACATGATTTTCACCAATTGTCTAATGACATGGACTTTATTAGGATCCTTCTTCTTCCTTCCATATTTTTGAAGGCACAAGTCTCTGACTGCCTTGGAATAAATTGGGACATTGTTAATGTCCTAAAACAAAGGAATATTTACACAAACATTCTTCAGCTACCCTAAGATATCAAACTTAAGTTCAGAAGAAGTGTGTGGAAGGTTTAGGCATTCTGGGAAGGGTGGTGATATTGTTTCTGTATTCTCTTTATTGGTTGGTTCAGGATCCTCCTATGGTTGTGATGGAATGGATATTGTGGGGTTTTTCATTATGGGCGGACTTGGAAGTGGTAGAGTTATTCCTGAATGTAGGTGGACTTCATTGATGTCCACTGTATAGGTGGGGTACTATGTTATTTCAGCAGTACATGTTGGTTTAGCCAACTTATTGGTAGGATTTGGTACAGGTTGAGCAGGTATTTGAGCCAGTCTTGCTGGTTGTGTATTCAACATTATTATAGGATGTTGTGGTTATTGTGGAAGCACACCTTAATGATTTCCCCAAGGTTTCTTCCCTCTCCATGGTTGTTTCCATGGGTTTGCAAAAATTTTTGAACCTTGGGTTGGATGATTTTTCCATTGGTTGTGTGATGGCTGCCATAGTTGATTTTGCCAAGGTGGAGTAGGATACTGCTGCCATTGATTGGGATTATATGGTTGTTGCATAGGCCAATGTGGGTTAGGAGGTGCTGGGGGCATCTAGGGATTACTCCAAATGTTGATCTTCATCCCCTCATATGGCATGCATCGCTATGGAATTTGGTTCTTCTGAGTAATTCTTGCTACCTTTGTCTTTATGACTTGACACTTGCAATCAGCTTACTTCTTCTGACAATCTGGGCAGTAGAATGTAAGGGCTTGGTCCATTACTTGTTGTTTTTGTTTGGTGTTTAGTGTATCTAGATGTGTGGCCATGTGGCTGATTATATCCATCTTCATGTCCCGTAGCAGATTACTTACATCAGCTTTAGAGATTCCATTGGCTGATGCTGGCAGCATTTTGTTATTCTGAATTTTTCCCCATGTTGATCTCGAATAATTCTTCCCTAGTTGTTTTATCTCTTCGAAGGTTAGCTGAGATGCATCTCCTCCACTCATGAGGTCTAAGGCTTCCAAGAAGTCATCTCGGATTCCTTTCAGAAATACCAGCTTGAGCGTGTCTGGGCTAAGATTATTTTGCTTAGTCTTCCAAATATTCATCCTCATCTTGAGTCATGCGGAATATATCATTTCTTCTGAAGTTTCTAAATTTTCCATATTCCTGATATTTGGTTAGGAAATTTTTCTTCATCTCATCCCAACTACTGACTGTGTTCCCCCTTAGTCCCATAAACTGTGTTAATGTTGCATCCTTCAGGGTGGCTGGAAAGAGCTTGAGCTTTTGTTCATCCATTCGGTAATTGTAGCTTTAGCATAACACATCATACTCAAATAGGAATGTATCTGAATCCTCATTGGACATTCCCCTGAAGTTTGGGAGGGCTGAGGGTGGGATATTCTTCATAGGACTATCCTCTTTGGTTTCTGAAATTGGGAATTCAAAAGTGGGGGAAGCAGGTTCTATGCCTTTAACTTCATTTCCTGATGCTCGATCCATGGCGTATTTCCTTGTTATACAAATCCCAAGAGATTTAAAAATAGTATCCTCAAATTCTCGATCAACTTCCCCCTTGGTACGATAATGTACAGACACTTGAGGTGTTGTACGGTGGGCGGCAGTAGTTACAACAGAACTTGCTGAATTGAGTAGGTATTCTGGTGTTCTTTCTCCTCGTGGAGTATGGGATTCCTTCAAATCCTCCTCTTGTCTTTCTTCCACTAGCATGGCTAAGGTATTATCTGCTTCTTTTTCTTCTCCTTGAATTCATTACAGCTCCTTTACCACTCTTCTTCTTTGTGTGGGAGTATACTCCTTGTCTTGGGAGATAAATGCTCCTCTAGTGTAGAAATTTGTTTCTGCATTGGCAAAAATCTTCCAAACAAGTCTCACTCTCTATGCATAAACTTTCCAGCTCTCTCTCTTGCTTTTCTTATTTTTTCTCTCTTTTTCTTCTTTTTTTTCAACTATAAGAGGGTTTGGTTCTTAATACTATTTGCAGAAATTGAGCAATGTAGTAATGATAATTTTATCCTAGAAAGTAAGAATTCTGGCTCTTAGAAAGCTTTTGAAATGACAGGAAGGAAAGCTGATCCAAAAAATAGGATGGCTATTCTAGAAAGTGGGAAATGAAATCATGAATTGACTAAAGGTGAGAAATGGAATCACTTCTATAGTACTGTCTGGACACCTTCCCCAAAAACGACGCCAAAATGATGTGTAGAATAATCACCCAATGATATTAGGTCTCATACCCTGCTGTTCATTAAATGTCAACCTAGGGGTGTAAGATTTTCAAAGGGCCTACAAAATATATGCTACAATACTTTGGAGTGAAGTCTCTGTAGGCTAGGAATTTATCAAAGAGTAGAAAGTAATGCTTATGCAAACTGGAAAGTAAACTATGGAATTTTCTAATCTTTAGATCTAAAACTCAGCACACTATGCACTCATGAACTTTGAGAAATAAAATGAATAACTAATAATCAATCCACGCAACATAAATAGGAAATGGAGGAATAGGATATTCCTTGCAATTCCTTCCAAGGGGGGCCTTCCTCATGCAAAAGTGAGTTCTGATCCTACCCTAGAAACTCACAGAACTGCTCAAGAAGATAAACGATTCATCTATTGAGCTGTATTAATTTAAATATTGCTACAGCAAAGAGATATTACAATGAATTCAAGAGCATAACTCACATTAATATATTCTATCTTCACACATTCACAATTATGTCTTTCTCACACAACTATCACTTAATTCCTCAAATCTATATATCCTTTGTCCTTTGTCTCTGGAGATATATATAGATAGATCACTAAATTATTATATACTAGGAATATGATCAAAAACCACTTGAATAGATTATATTTGTTCAGTTTCATATATTTTAAGTGAAGACAGTTAATTCATGTCTTATTTACATGATAGGAACTAATTATAAAGCTACTTAACAAAATAACCATAATATTACATATGATGCGTTAAGATAGCTGGCACTTTTTGTCTTAAGCCTAGGTGTGAGCTAGACAAGTTCTCTTTGGCTATGGGTAGTTGGAGGTGCATACTGCTCTGTTGCTGCAGGTAGTTCTGGAAGATGCTACGGACAGGCCTGGAGCTTGTTACGGGTGAGATAAATCACCTAAAGACTTTTTAGACTTGTCCAATCAATGGTGCCACTTGGTCAACTTGTTCTCTAGCTTCATATGCTCAGCTCCATATTCTTTATGATGCCTCATTGTTTTTTGAATTCCACGATCCCCTCTTATCATTTCCCAGCCAGTGGCTACGGGCTGCTGTAAGAGCATAGCCAGTTGCTACAGGCTGCTGTAGGAGCACAGCCAATGGCTACAGGCTACTGTAGGAGCACTACCAGAGTTAATAGGGGTTGAGGCCTACTACTTCAAAAGCTTATGGCATCTTGTAATTTGTTCATGGGGACATCAGAAACATCAGTTTGCACAAGGGACAAGATTTACCACAGTAAATAAGTATATTAAATCTTAATGACCATATAAAACTAGATATATGCAAAATCATAACTTTATCTCATATCAACCATCAAGAGGAGATCAAAGTCTCAAAACTGTATGTGCAAGAGGCTTCAAAAAGGATCTAGATGAGGAAAAAACATGCCAATACGTGGCCTCATCAAGGACCAAACTATAGATTTATTAGGAGAACCTAAGTTGGGTTTGCACTTCATGGAAGAAGAGACAAAGGAGGTGCAACTTGAGCGTGCCTTCCTGGAAAAATAAAAAGGAAAGTTAGTCTATTTGATAGATAATGACGAGGTGGAAAACTTAGATGTTAACCATACAAAATGTATGTGTGATGTATTAGATAAATCAGATGAGCAAGTTTGCGCATACCATGAGCCCTTGAAACAAAAGAAAGTTAAAATCGATACTTAGATAAAGCCAAAAGAAGCTATCATTGGAGATTATTAAACAGAACAAGAAGTATAAAAAAACATTGATCTACTACATGAATTCCAATATTTGTTCCTGCATAGGCACCACAATTTAAAAGGAGTACATCCCTCGTTGGAAGAAATGAGGATTAAGTTAAAAGTGGATACATGCCCAGTTCGGAAGAGACCTTGTAGGATGAATCTGAATCTGTGCATCAAGGTTAAGGAGGAGATTGATAAAATGATAATATCCAGTATCATTGAGGCAATTGAATAATATGAGTGGGTGAGACCGATGGTAATTAGTATTAAAAAGGATGGAAGGATAAGGATTTGTGTTGAATATAGAGACTTGAATGTTGTGTGTGTCATAGATCCTTTTCCAACCCCATTTATTGAGGAGATATTAGGATTAGTAGGGCGGGAGATCTATTCTTTTACAGATGGATTTTCAGGTTGTCACTAGGTAAGAATTGTGAAGAAAGACCAGGAGAAGACCACTTTCACGATGGAGTGGGGAATTTTTCCTATACCATTATGCCTTTTGGATTGAAGAACGTGCATTTTTTTTTTTTGTGCATTGTACTACAGACCTTTCAAGATTTCATCCATAAGTTTCTGCAATTTTACCTGGATGATTAGATGGTGTATGGGTTAGTAAGAGACCATTGTGACAATTTGAGGTTGATGTTTGAGAGATGCAGGAAGTTGAGTATCTTGCTTAACATTAAGAAGTGTGTCTTTTCTACACCATTTGGCACTTTACTTTGTCACATCATATGCAAGTAAGGCTTATTGGTAGACCCTTAAAAAGTGGTTATTATCTTGGGTTTTGAGGAGCCAACCAATCAAAGTGTTATGCACGGATTCTTAGGGCACATAGGATATTACAGAAAATTTATCAAAGGCTATGCCAAGATTGTCGCGCCATAAGAGGAGTTGTTGAAACATAATTTAGACACTAATATTTGGTATAGCGCCCCTTCATCATCACACATTCATTCATATTTCACTCTCTCTTTGATTTTTCTTAAATTTAAATAAATTTCATCCATTTATTCACCCAAATTTAATTAATTATTAAATGGGATCCCTATAAACCCATTTAATAATTGAATTTTGGTGTCTCTCACCAATTATTCAATCCATGGGAAATAATACACCCATCCAACAATCCACTCTTAATTTCAAAGATAGAATCTATTATTTCATCTAACCATGTCAATCATCCTCCCCACTCCATATCACATCCTTCTCTTTTTAACCATAAGTCAAATTGTGAGCCACACTGACTCACATCACCTCTTTTAATCAAGGTTACTTTACCCAACGATGATTGTTGTTTAACCTACAGTCTAACCTCACCATTAGGCTATAAATATGGGCTTCCCCCCCCTCAGAAAGTAAAGTTATAAAATATGGGGAAATGTTGTTTTGAATTTAAAGATTATTGTGTATCATAATATCCTTATGATGTCCTTGTAACGGCACTATAATCCCCACAATATTCAGCTCATGATTTGTTAGTTCACATAGCATGGTTCTTTTTATACATTGTGTTTAGATCAGATCAGTAGCACCATCTACATATCAGCAATGTCAGGTTCCTTTGTTCATCATCTTGCATGTTATCTATTTATCTTGTATTTTATCATTATTCTTTATCACATGGGGTTGAAGGCCACTGAGGAAGTCAATGCTTCTCGGATCTTCTTTTTCAGATAGCCCCACATAAAATCTCTAAACAATATTTCTCTAGTATTTGTGAGCTATAGGTTTGCTAAGATCACATCGAGGAGTTCACCATTGAATTTTTTCCTCGTATCAACTAGAACCATCTCCAAGGTACTAAGCCCTTCCATATTTGAATTTATTTTGTATTTATTGATTTCTCATACGCTAATCTGGATAGGAAGCAAGAAACTCTGAACAACATTTTGGCACACCTGGTGGGACCATATCCTAGATCTGGTCATTTTTCTTGTTATTTTACTTGTCTTGTCTAACTTGCTTGTTTGTAAAATCTTAGTATTCGTCAAGCTCAGTTTTGTATGGTCACTCGTTGAATTCGTATTGGAGGTACGTGATCTTCTTGTTTTCTATTGAGTTCTACCTGCATGGGAAATGAATCTAGAAATTGACCTTATTGTTTGGTTGTGATTTCAAGTTTGATTGTGCAATTTATTATTCTCCTAGTTGTCGTCACGTGATATATATCTTGCATCTTTCATTTTTCTGACTCACCTGTTTAAATAAATAAATAATTTTAAAAAAATTATTACTAAATTCTACTTCCTAAACAACCCATCTCCCCATCTCCCTTTTTCTCTACACCAAGTTGTCTCCCTCCCCTCGGTCGAATTATCCCATTTATCCCATTACTCCACTCGGAAACCTACCTATCTACCCACCATCTTCATTCCATCCATATCACTTCTACTCAACCCTATTTGACGTCGAGCTCATATCCTGACTCCCACATATTTCCCCCTAGCTCCTTGAGCTCCCATTTGACTTCTCCTCTACCCAAAATCACACCAAATTCCAAGTTGCTTCCATTTTAACTGACCATACTTTGTCCCCAACTCACCTCACTCGGCCAACTCAACTACTTCTCCCCACCTAATTCTCCACTCACCCATCTCCCTTCCTCTCAACTAGTTTCCAACTCACCACCACCATCCTCTCACCTGCGAGCCATTCTGATTACCCGATCCATCCACCACTTCTCTCCACTCTATCTCCATTCCTCTCAACCACCTCCCAACATACCTCTCTCTGATTTCCATTCAACTCCCACTCCCCCACTCCACTGAGTTTCTTCCCTTTTAACCACTTTGTCCCCAACTCACCTCACCTAGCCATCTTGGCCACTTCCCCATTGAGTCCTCCATATCCCCTCTCCACATGGATCATCTCTACCCGAATACCCACCAACACTACTCCCCCTAAGGATCTTTATCCTCACACTTAGCTCTCCATCCTCCTCTACCCAAGCTCCCATCTACCACATCCACTAACCATCCTCCCATGAGGAAAACCCGCCATGTATCCCACATTGTTAAATTCCTCCAAATATTCGATGCTTGATGTGTCCAACTATTTGCAGATCAATTTCACACACTTTGTTGGAAGTGACTATTAATTCTCCTACACAAATTTCCATGCAAATTCAAAATATTTCAATGTTTGTTGCTTCCAACTATTTCCATCTCAGTTACAAATTCACGCAAGATTTGTGGGTATTGACTACAAAATCTTGTCATATCAATTGGCGTATCATTGTTGACACCACATCCTCACTATCTTTAGCTCAGTTTCAACTTCAAGAAAGCGCTGAGGAAAGTGGGTGTACATACTCCTTATAGTAGGCAGATTACAATTATTTAAATAGTAATCAACTTGCTTTCATCCAACCATTTCTAGCTCGGTTCTAATTTCACAAAAGTTGTGGGTTGTGCATGTGAAAGCTCTCACACCGTTGTAGAGTTTTAAATAGTACCACCTAGCCACCTGACTCCACACATTTCCCTTGTCATTTGAACATTGTTTCTAAAGTCTAGCTCTCATGGGTCAACTTCAGACTCTGGAACTTAATGTACATTGTAACAAGCATTACAGATTTCAACAAACTTGCACTATTTTCCCCTCAAGATCCTTCAACATTCTATCCCCTGATCTCACTTCTTTCTCGTCTTGATCCTACAGGTATTTCACGTGTTGTTTTCATGTAGATACCCATCCTTCTCTCACCATATTTATCCTTTTAGCCTTCACCCATCAACCGATTATATTCAATCTCTCTGGTCCTACAAATCATTTCCATCTACCTAGAGTATAATTTATAATGAATTTTTCTTCCACCACCAAGTAGAAACCTTTCACCTTTCGCTTCACCCCACATGCACCGACCCCTGTGAGCTCTATATGGCTCAACCCCACATAATTTGAATTTCGGTAAAAACATTTTATATCGAAACACCGCATTTTCAACACATCGCATTCACAAATAATATTAGGATAATATAATTTGTTTTGATTCATATGAACCATTTATTTTTCATGTGGTATTATGTCATTATTTAATTAACACCTTATTTAGTTTTTATTTAGTCATCAATTAATTTAGTTTATCACCTTGTGAATTGATTTGTGAATATTAACGCTTTATCAAAATTTAGTTAGGCACAATTTGAAATTTCCGTTGTGGCATTAATTAAATTAGGTCATTTCAATTTTCTTATATCTCGTATGTGATTCATCCCAAATAGACATTGAGATGTTGTTTTTTCAAAACATGATTTTTACTAGAGTAATTATTTTGTTATTATTTCCATAATTAAACTTTGTTGTTAACACATAACAACGTCAAGACTTCGAGAGTATTTTTCTTATTTTTTCGTCCACATCCACTAATTGTCTTATTTGCTTTTGTAGGTGAATTCCAAAACGTTGCAACCACAACATTACACTGTCAAAGATAAACATTGAAACAAAAATATTCCTAAGCGCTCTTTCACCAAACTCTTCCTGTACTTGTGCATGGTGCAATTCTAGGGTACCTAGACATTCTTAGCCACTGATCATCAGTTTTGGATACCACATCATCAAGTACGATCCAATAATGGGGGAAAGCATACTCCAATTCTTCTTTAACATCTGTTGTCATTTTCTCACTTTGCAACCTGTCACTTGATTGTTTGGAGCATACTCCTTGTTTGCCTCAACTTGTTGTCAGATAAAAAGGAAAAGTGATATATAGGTATTCTTCAATTTTCCTTATTTTTCTCTTTTCTACATTGTAATTTCCCTTTTCTAAGAGACTGTCTGCATCGAAATTCACATTTTGAATTTTGTCTAAAAGGAACCCCATGCATCCTACTTGCTGACATTTCTTAAATAGGGGGTTTAACTCTCTCCAACACATATTTTACCACACACTATGTGAAAACTCAAAAATTAATCAACACACTGAGACATTCCTTTCACCCAGTTCACTAATTGGGATTTGATCACCCAACAAGAAACCATTTCAAACATTTCCTAGCCACAACTTACCTGAAACCAAACACAGTTGACCTTCTTCTAGGAACTCTTATAGCCATTTTATTTTTCCTTTCACATGTGTTCTTCATCAAAACAAAAACAAACACATCAAAAGAATTGTTTTCTTAACTTGTCTATTTCAAATGGCACAAAACTTCATCCTAAATAATTCTTGTATGTACTAATCACCACAATTTACCAACATTCACACTTCTTGTATGTACCCATAGTTAAATATGTTAATCCAACCTCAAGAATCCTATCAAACATCTCCTCCCACTTTAACATACCAAGATTCCTTATATCCTTATCTGTCTACACCTTGTGTTGTACAACCAAGACCATATTATACTCATCCTACACACACATCAACCATAACTACAACCTTCATTCCTGCCAAATCAATTACTACTACTCCTCAGACAAATAGCACGATCAATACCTCGTGTTTGTCTCTGTCTATCCACATTTTAAAATATTTTCACCGTAACTATAGTTCTCCACCACATATCTCTCCTTTATCCATGTCACCTTATGCCAATACTACATTGTCTTTCCCTCCTACAACATTTACCACACTTACTGTATATCAAAAATCTCATCCATCACATTATGTCCTTACTTCCCAACATTACACAATCTCTCAACCAATTCAATCCCAACTCCTAGATATATTCTAGCAAACCTACCCAAATCCACCATTTTCAAATCCATTTCACTCTTCCACACCACACAAGTTTGATTCTTATTCAATTAATACTATACATATAGCACCTCTTTCAATACGGATACCCATATTCACCATTGATTCCACACCTGAATATACCTCATACAATCCATCATCAACATATGTTCCATCTTTACCCATAATGTCAATCATACATCCAATCACAGTTCCTGAACCTACCACATCAATCAGTAAGACCACACACACATCATCTTCCCCTCTTAAATCATTTACCACACTGCTTGTATCTCAACAATGTCATTCATCCCATTATTCCCCTACTTCCCAACATTACCCAATATCCAAACCATTTAAATATCAACTTTCAATACCCACATCCACATCCATCGTTGATTCCATACCTGACTATACCTCATCCACTCCATCATCCACATTTGTTCCATCTTTACCCATAATGCCAACCATAGACCCAATCCCAATGCCTGTGCCTACTACATCAGTCATTGATACCACATCCACATTGTTATGGTCAAAAAAATAGTATTTCTACTTCAAATAATATTTCTACCTCATCAATGCAACCAAATCAATTTCCACCTTCCTTAGATTCAAACGAACAAATATTCCTTCCTACGCCTCTATCAGTACCACCTATGGATCCTCTAGTAGAAATTATTTTCATTCCTCCCAAGGATGGAACCTCTCAAATATTGCCTCAAAATTCCCTTATACATTAAAATAATATTCATTCTTCTAAACAATCCAACCCCAAATCCATTCAACTAAAATCATCCAGCACTATGAAAATCACGACTGGCTTCCATCCATCAAGACATAAGCATGGTCAAACTTTTCCCTCAACATCCAAATTATCTCAAACATCCACTCCTTCTCTAAAGACCAAGATATTCTACATAGACAAAGCACCTCCTAACGCTTCGGTCAAATCATGTCTAGAAGTCTTTCGTCACTTGTTACAAATTTATGCAATTACACTTCCGCCTATTAGGGCCTTTGACCCCAGTAGAAAGAATCCATCGTGGTTTAATTCCAGCCTTTTTTGCACATATCATCACACCCATGGACATGATATTAGACATTGCATAGCCTTTCAAGCCATTTTTCATGATTTCATTAAGGAAGGATACATCCTTCCCAAACCAAACCAATCTATTCCTTCCACTTCAACCTCTGCACCTTTGACCTCATCTGTCTAAATGCAAATATCCCCTCATTATTCACACACTTCCACAACCATGTCACCTCCAAATGAAGAATATTTTAAAGAGGATTGTTCATTATTCATCGAAGTTATTCGAGTACTTCCTCAATCTGGTTCAAATGATGTTGAATCATCCATTAACATTAAAAATGAAACCAAAACACTGAAATTACAACGTAATCCATCCCCATCCTCATCATCTATATCAGTTCATACATCGACATCCTAGAATTCCAAATTCAAATCCAGGACAAAGCATCATCTTAAAACCCATAAGAGTTATCTTCTTTTCAACACCTTGATTGGGTAATACACAGACATCCTTCAACATCTAATTCACACTTCTATGATCATGCTTCCTCCCATTCGACATCAAGATCCTTATAAAAAAAAAACCTCCATGGAAATCCCAATTGCATTTGCACCCATCATCATGTTCTAGGCCATGAAATTAAGTAGTGTAGGGCCTTTCAGACCATCGTCCATGACCTTATTTAGGAAGATGATTTCCTCACTCAAGGGTGGCATCCTTCCCCATCCGCAATGAATACAACTCATCTTTCTTCATCCTCATGCATTTGGTTTCCTAACACCCCCCCATCCACATATATTCCATCTTTACCTATCATACCATCTATTGATTCTCTCTCAATTCCTCTTTCCACCCTTCTAATCATGTCAAACACACCATCCTCTTCTTCCACATCATTTGAAGAATCTTGGATAGAACCTCAACTTACAACAACTACAAATAACCATATCATCTCATCTATATATTCTTCCACAATGAACCAACCTTCATCAGACATCATCATGAAAACACTAATCTTTCCACCCGTATCAACTATGATACAACCTTTAGACCCTCTGACTTAAATCAATATCATCCCTTCCAAGAATGCTCCTTCTCCATCCAAATCCAAGATCCTTGGTACACTTCCACACTGATATATTGTGTGTCTCCAAAAGAAGATAGACATTTCACCATCGAATACCAAATATGCATCATCTATTTTGGGGCAACATCAATCTCCATCTAAGGCATCAAAATCACTCCACCAGCCAAAATCAAAAACATCCAACATTCCTTCAAGACTCAAATCTTCCTCTAAATCTTCAAGGGTTACTAAAGCATAATAAAAATTGTGGAATGACATGATGCAATCCTCCAAGATAGCTCATATAACCACATCCCAAGAAATTTCATCGAGATCTAAGTAAAATGATTCCCAAGAAAATACATATATATATATGCAGACACCCTTCAACACTTATTATGAATTTCCTCCGTTATGCTTCCACCTGTCAAGGAATTTAACCCAAGTAGTAAGAAACCATCGTGGTTTGATCCCCACCTTAGTTGTGTCTACCATTGTACCTCGGGTCATAGCACTGAGTGTTATAAGGACCTTCATACTATCATCCATGATCTCATTGAAAGAGATGACCTTTTTGAGGATTGTCCCTCTACCATTTTATCTGTAACTAGCTCCACATCTATCAAAGTCTCTAAGTCTTCTCATCCATCATCCATTAACATCTCTCCTTTGCATGTTAATTCGCATATAGGAGGTCCTCTCTTATTCATCAACATTGTTTTCATATGATCCCCAACTCATCTACCTAATCCAAATCTAAGGTTATCATCATCTAATCTCTTTCACATATCCACATCTAATTTTCTTACATTAATATAATCTCTTTCATTGGGGTAGTAGCCTTCCCTCGTCCTTAAGCATATTATCTAATTAACGGATTTCATATCTAAAAAAATCTCCTTTCACGTTGGGAGACTTTAATTGATTAGGGGATCATTTTAAAAAGTTCCCTAAACATCCCTAAATGGTTTCAGTGCAGAAGATCATCTCGAGAGATTTCCAACGACTGTAAGAACGTGACAAACGGACATCAGGAGCTCTAGATATGTTTGGTCAAAGTTTAGACATCAAGAAAGTCAACTCTGGTCAACTAGTCAATATTGGACCAATCGCACTGTGACACGTGGCTTGCCACCACTCGTTGAATTCGCTCGATTTTCCTATCGGGAGACAACAAGTGGACTACATGATGACCGAGTTAATTAATTTCGATACCGCGTGGTATGGATCAAATTTTTATTTACTTGGTAACATTCCAAATGCCACAGATATATATATATATATATATATATATATATATATATATATATATATATATGTTTATACATTAGTATAAACTGCCACATGCTAAATCCATAATTAATCTTTGTGCAATTGTCTTATTGTCTTGCATTTTATTTTAAATTGATTAATTAAAAGGAGAAAATCATGGACAAATATTTAAAGCCTACAAGGGTCTGAGATCAGGTAGTAATAATCTGATTATTTTTGGATCATGTTTGGTATCAGAGCTGGTAATCAACACCTGTAAACTTGCTAATCTCCGAAGCAAGTTTGGTATCAGAGCTGGTAATCGACACCTACAAACTTACTAATCTCTGAAGCAAGTTGGTATCGAGCAGGTTAATCAGTACAGGTTGCTTTGACAGGGATGGAATTGGCTTGTACTTCTGTATTTCCAAATTGGTGGGATAGACTGAGAGACGGGTTTAACATACTCAGTAATTTTCTCGTAATTCTATTTGGATGATTCCATTATATCTCATATGCAGATAAAACCTAAAAACTATTGTGTAGGGTAGAATGTATTGATAAGACCCCTTTGAGGGCAATGTGTGTATACATCTAACCAAACATGGCACATTAGTTAAAGACCCAATTTTGGGCAATGTTTGTACTTTTTTATAATTGCATTAGTAAGACCCCCAGAGGGAAATTATTTTGGTGATTTTGCTAACACCATAAAATGTAGTATATTTTCTTTGTTTAGTCATTGTTCTGGCAGGGAGGAGACAAATGAAGTCAATCCACATTACGATGCAGTGGAGAAGACCAATTACATAAGCCACCAAGTAGGAGAAATTTTGTGACAGGTTTACCATGCAAAATTATTTTCCTATAGAATTGGTATTTTAAGCTTATTGTACAAGACTCCAAAAATGGAGCATTTTTACAACTAGTTCTACATGATGTATTAGGATATAATTTCCTTACACTTGTATTTGAAAGTTGTAAAAAAGAGACCCTATTAGGGGCACCTATCTCCTAATCAGCTTGTGAGTACCTGTTACATCTTGGATACAGGATTTAACACATATAAAGCTTGGAGATTGATCTACCATTTTTGCAGACAATAGAGTTTGCAGAGATCAGCTCATAACTTCATTATGTGTAGAGGCATTGTGACCGTACAACAAAATGGTAGCTGAATCACCATTGGCATTGACGTCGGGTCGGAACTTCATTCTGTGTAGAGGCATTGTGACCATGCAGTAGAATGGTACCTGATATTAGTATGTCAACAAGAGGAGCTCAAAAAGGATCATCTCGAAATTTCATTCGATGTTAAGGTATTGCAACCACACATATGAATGGTAGATAATAAACAGACTTAGCATCATGCATAGGAGGCTTGAGGTCTTGCAAGAGGCTTAGCATCATGCATCGGAGGCGTTGAGGTCTGTAACAGACTTAGCATCATGCATTGGAGGCTCGAGGTCTTGCAAGAGGCTTAACATCATACATCAAAGGCGTTGAGGTCTGTAACAGACTTAGCATCATGCATTGGAGGCTCAAGGTCTTAAAAGAGGCTTAACATCATGCATCGGAGGCGTTGAGGTCTGTAACAGACTTAGCATCATGCATTGGAGGCTCGAGGTCTTGCAAGAGGCTTAGCATCATGCATCGGAGGCGTTGAGGTCTATAATAGACTTAGCATCATGCATCGGAGGCTCGAGGTCTTGAAAGAGGCTTAGCATTATGCATCGGAGGCGTTGAGGTCTGTAAAGGGACAATGCATTGTCCATCACCGACATCGGATCAATCAAAGCTCTACGTAACATGGAGTTCCTTCAAACCAGTTTGGATTCTGCGGAATCAACTCGGAGCCAGGATCTGTGTTATAGAGTAAAATAATATCCTTGTTGTCAGATATCAAGAAGCTTAACACTGCACATAAGGAGCATTGAGGTTTCATTCAGAAACTTAGCACCACAAAGCGGAGGCATGGAGGTCTTCTTCGGGTATCAGAGTGGTGCAGAGAAAGCATCGTGGGCCCATAACCCACATGTCCCAGGATCATAGCAGAGTTTTCAAAGTGAGAAGGTTGGAGGAGAAGACCCAAGGGTCTACTACAGCAGCACTTTCGAGGTGGCAGTAGAGTTTTTCATATTCAGGACAGTATGGAAGCTTTTTGGGACAAAAAGATTTTCTCAGTGGGGAGGTGTGATCAAGGGATCATTTTTAAAAGTTCCCTAAACATCCCTAAATTGTGTCATTATAGAATATCATCTCAAGATCTTTCCAACGACTATAATAACGCGAAAAACGGACATCGGGAGCTCTAGATATGTTCGGTCAAAGTTTAGACATCAGGAAAGTCAACTCTGGTCAACTAGTCAATATTGGACCAATCGCACTGTGACACGTGGCTTGCCACCACTCGTCAAATTCGCTTGATTTTCCTATCGAGAGATGACAAGTGGACTACATGATGACCGAGTTAATTAATTTTGATACCCCATGGTATGGATCGAATTAGTATAAACCGCCACATGCTAAGTCCATTTGTGAAGGAGGTAAGCGGTGGTGGGGGCATGCAAAGGACCACATGGAAGGAGGATGAAGTGGTTTTTGGGGGCTTAAAGCAATGCGTGGTATTATCCACGTATAAAATGGTGAGAGTAAGGTTTGTTAAAACCTACCCATAATAAAAGGGCACCCAAATGTGGGATTTATACCACTTTATCCTCAACCGCCAAAATTGGGATATTAATCCCATTTCATATGCTAATCCACCACTATGGGATTTAATCCCTTATCAAATGTTAAGCCACCAACATGGGGATTAATCCCATTTAAACATGCAAACTGGATTCTTTGGAATATTTGATCCCATTCATTTTACGGGATGAGGCTTATAATAGCCTTAAGATAAATTATATTGCATATTTTTTGGGCCCTAATTTTATATAAATAGGGAACCCATTCTATTGTAATGGACACACACATGAGTCCAACAAGATTATTATTTGTTAAGCTTATTTTTGGGATGTGTCAACAAGTATTGTCTATTGGCCTATTATTTTAGGCAATAGTAGACAAAATATTTGTGATTGGGAGTAAATTATAAACTACCCAATAGGCCCATTGAGCCACACCAATTACTTGCAAATCCTGGATTGTCGACCGGAGTGCTAGCATCGCATTGATAGCGTCGGGAAGGCCGATCAAAGCTGAAGGAGATTGTGCATCAGGAAGGTGAAGAACAATTCAACTGATCATTGGAAGTTTATCGAAGAACTGGTGTACTAATAGGCAAGTAAAATTCCATTAGGTTTTCTTGTGAAAGTACTATTGTAACTTACAATTTTTGACTAGTGGAATGGTTCAACCATGAACCCGGAGACATAGGCAATTTCCGAACTTCGTAATCAATCTTTGTGCAATTGTCTTATTGTCTTGCATTTTATTTTAAATTGATTACTTAAAAGGAGAAAATCTTCGACAAATATTTAAAGCCTACAAGGGTCTGAGATCAGGTAGTAATAATCTGATTATTTTCGGATCAATAATCCTTGACATTGTTTTATTTACATCATTCAAATACTTCTAATCTAAACTAACCCCGTCCAAATCTTCATCTCATTTGAAGCCCACTTTTGTGGACATATGTGTCTATCCCTTAGGGGAGCATTTATTTTCATCTTAAGCGCACTATGGTGGCCATGTTTTTCTCTCTGTTAAGAGGACATATTTCTATCTTTTTCATTAAATTCCACCTTTTGTGGCCATGATTATGTCATCAAATTTATCCTTTGAGGCCATATGTGTCCTTCCATTGAAAGACCATATAAAAATAAAATAAAATAAAAAGCATGAAAATCAAAGTCAAAATAAACATCATAAGAAATAGACCAATCCCTTGAAGGACGTCTATTCTATTGTTAGTACATGCACTTATGAGGCTAGTCCTATCTTTAGACCATGTCTCCACCATTATCCACTTTTGCTTATCATGGTAATGATATGAATTATGTGGTCTACCATCACTACTTTGATATAAACTTGAATATGAGTACCAGGGCTCTACTTATAGCATATTAACTATGGATAAGTTCTCCCATTTGGTGAGAACCCTATAATCATTACATCCATTACCCTCTCATTTTCCTATGACAGTCATGTAAAGGTTCCAGAAGTGTCTCCTATACTGTCAATTATCCTCTCCTAAGCGATCTAACCTAGCTATCCCATAATCTCTCCCCATGTACAAGCTGACATCCATCCATGAAAATAAGAAAAATAAAAGTTATCGACAAATAGATTGCTCTCTCAAAGGACAACTGTGCATGTAAAAACAAAACAAAAAGAAAAGCATGCAAATCAAAGTCAAAATAATAATCAAAAGAGATAGACTGATCCCTTGAAGGAAGACTATCAAAAATATAATTCTTGCCATCCATGTTATATAAAAAGTAGACGATACCCCTGAAAGATGGCCACTCTTTTATTATTGGCATGTTTTCCACATTGAAACCTTTCCTTTTATCAGTGACATTCTCAGAAAGCTTCCCGCATTGATAAAATTTATTCTTTATGGTCCCTCCCCCCTTCCCAAAGGTAGGGCATAGACTTAAGGAACACTACCTCGGGAGGATTTTCTTCCTGCATACAAGATACATCTCAAATCCATTGCCATGATAATATTAGGTTTATGAGAATCTTTCATATCTCCCTCAAGGTATTTTGGTATAATCAAATATCATTGGTTATGTACTAACACCTGCTATTAGCTGCAAGTGCAATACCTTGAGTGGTGCCTTTTCTTGTTTACTTCCTATCCAGGTAAAAGCATAACTTTCTTACATGGCCCTTGCTATGGTTATGTGACACTCATCTCATCAAAATCATCTTTTATTACACAATTATCTTCTTAAGAAATCAAATTTCATATTATTAAATTTGCATCTATATTTTTACTCTTAAGGATGTCCCCTATTAACATCATCCATAAATCCATGAAATCTAGTTACTAATTCTACACACTCTCTTTGATACACTATTCGGTTTAGGAATTCTACTTTATCTCCGTTGCAATTTGTGAATTCTACTTTAGAATATATCTCAAGTAGCATTCATCATCTAATAACTTATCATCCCCCACCATAACCAATGTGACCTTCCTCCATCCATCCTCTCACATCGTCCTTCTCTTATCGCTAATTATCCACTTATTACCCTTCTCATTGCTCTTATTCTTGTTTTATCATTCAGTGCAGACATCATATTATTCACTATCCTAGGCCTTTTCATCCCCAGATTAGAACGCACACGTAACTACCCATGCAACACAAAATTTCCTACTCGAAGTAGACCCTGTCCATTCTAGACAAGGTCTCATTCGTAATCATGTCTATTGATCATTCCTTCCTTCTAGTCCCCTTTGTCAAACCCAATTTTCTCCTAAAATTTCATCCTATCTCATTCTCCACTGCTCTTCTCACCCACTTCGTCCTTCTCCGATTGTTTCTTTGATACCTCATCTGTCCTCCACCCAGGAAAATTATTTTTTATTTTTTCTCTTAATATCCTTTTAATAGAATCTATTTTATCATTACCATTTCCCTTTCATTCTTCTTTCAGATTGATGATCTTAAATTAACCACCCATTTCACGCAGGCTTCTTAATTGCTATGCATCTCTTTCCTAAGATATTTCCACTGTAGAAACTCCTCCACCATTTTCTATTCCATTGAAATCACTGGAAACATCTTCCTGCTCCATAATGTCTTTTGCTTAACTGCTCTGACATCATCACCCCACACAACGTAGGCATCCTAATTAAGGAATTTCCCTTACACTATCCATCCTACACCCGCATACATTCCTTCATCCAGTAATGTCACACTCCTTTGTTTCCTTTTTATCACCTCCTTTCCATCTCTTGTTCCATTTTGGTATACACCACTTTAGTCTTTTCATCATTATTATTCTACTTTGGCTATGTGATCCTACTTAACCATTCTTATGGCATGGAAATATTACTTAAGATTCTCTCTTAAGAATGATTTTTCTGCTTCCCTTTCCCCTTCGCTCCAATTTCCCACCATCTTTATTTTCTCTTCATTCCCTAAAACCACATCCTCTTCCCTCCTCTTTCTTCCTTGCACAAAATATCTCAGAATTCCTCAAATATCGTCCCCATCATCCCTTATTTGGAAATATAACTTAACCACTTCATACCATTTCCTTACCATGTCTCCTTCCTTCATCTTTACCATCCATCTTCATCCACGTCCTCATCCATTACATTCTCTCCTCATCATCATCTCCAGCACTAAACACATTATCCCTCCTTTATTTATTTTTTCCACTCCATTTTCCAAAGTACTCCCACATATCTACCACCATACTTCCTCATCATTATCATTGTTCATATCCTAACATTATGTCATCATCATCTTCCATTTTCACGCTAATAATTATCGGTAGAATTCTCCTAAAATTCATTTATCCCCATTGTACACGTCCCTGTTCATTCCTTTTTACCTCCTCCATTTTCTCTTCCATTTTTTCTTTTTTTCCCTCTGATAATTATCAGAGGATTTCTCCCTAACATCCCTCCTTAGCATTACCTTTCCATTGTCACTTTTACCTTCTTTAATATCTCTACATGTCTTCATCATATACTACATTTGCATCATTTTCTCTATTATCCTCTCCTCCTTTCTACCCTAATGGTTTTCTTTCACTTCCTTTGTATCATCTTCATCCCCTCTTCTTCTTGCACTTTCATCTTACTTCTCCATCAATAGCCTGACTCACCAGTGTTGTCCCATATTTTTAATCATCCCACCGTCCACTAGCATTTCCATGCATTCTATTTCATATTATTTACCTGGGTCTTACCCCTAACACTTGGATTCAATTCCCTTCCTATTTTGGCTCTATCATCTCTTATTTCCCTCTTGTTTCCACTTTTCCATTACCAAAATTCTTTCTCTAACACCCCTATCTTATTCCATCTCTATACATCAGTTTTCTTTTCCATTCTTTCATCTCCTCTACAGTCTCCTAGCTCCTCATTGTTTTCTTTCTTTCTCTTTTTATATTATACTTCCTCTCCCATCTTCTTTAAATTATCTCATTTCCTTCATCTTTCCATCCTTCTATTCCTATTCATCTATCCTATCATCCTTCTCTAATATTATTCACCTCTTTTCTTTCTCAACTTTTTCATCTCTTTTGTGATCCATTCTTTCTCTCCCTTTGTTTTTTATCTTCATTTCCCTTTCACCCTCTCTTCTGTCATTTTCTTGTCTTCTTCTTCTTATTTTTCCTTCATCATTTATTTCCTCCACCATCTCTCCTCTTTATTATATTTTTTTCTTCTTTACTATGGTACATATCTATACATTCACCACCTCCTCTAATCTTCTTTCCCTTATCATCTCATCATCTTCTTGTTTGAACTTCCTCCTATTCTTCTCATGTTCTCTTTCTTTATTTTCTTTGTCTCTAGGTCCATCACGCTTTCCCTATTTCTTTATCCCTTATCTTTTCCCACTATCTTATTGTTAACTATCATTCTCTCTCTTTTTTTATTTCATCTATCTTCTCATCTCTCTTCTAGTCCTTCTCTACTATTTGCTTCCTCTTTTATCCATCATAATCAATCATAGTTCACACTCCTCATCATCCTTAGATGATGGTTTCTCCATCCTACTAAACCTTGTCCTCTTTTATTTTCTTCTTCTCCTCCACCATGTCTACTCTACTCCAACCATGTTTGCTTTCTCTTATCTCTATCATCTATCATCTACATCCTTCATCCCATCTTCTTGGGACATTTTTGTCTTAGAGGATACCATAACGGCCATCACCTATTTGATCTTTTTCTCTTCCACGAATGTTTGTTCAATTTTTTCACAAAAAATTATCTTGGTTCATTTTCCCATTTTTCAAAGAAGTAGGGCTTCTTTCCTCCTTCTTCATGTCATTATCCATCTACCTTCAAGTGCAAACCTTTTCTTAAGCAAACATGTTTTTCAACATCCTATTTTAACACCCTCTTCGGGAATTTATCCAATATGTTCTTCATATCCACATCTGTGGCCATATACGTTCCTCCTGGGATATCATTTTTCAACATCCATCTCCCATTATGCCATCTTTGTGTCCTATGTTGGGGAATATTTTCATCCTTGTACTTGTCGACACATATAACTCACTTTTTTTTGTCTCATGCCATGTGTTGGGGCATCATTATTTTCATCCTCTTCCCTCTTATGGACACATGATTTTTCACTCGATTCATCACCGAAAAAGGATTTCGCACATCTTTTGCATTAATTTATGCATATTTTGGTGTTTTCCTATGGCTCATTGGTCATCACGGTTTACATCCATATTGTAGTGGTCTTCACCCACTCACTGGTATGTAGAACGTTGGCACCTGTCTCTATTGAGGCTAAAATTGTCTTCTGCAGATGTGATATTGGAGTCACCACCATATTTTTCATTAATATTGTGATCCTTTTTCACCTTGGGCATCTTGCCTTTGGTCATGTTTTTTTTCATCCTCGTCCATTTTGTGGACATAAGATTTTTCACTCGATTCCTCACAGACAAAGGATTTTGCATACCTTTCGCATTCAATTGCGCATATTTTGATGTTTTCCTATGACCCATTGGTCATCGTGGTTTACATCCATATTGCAGTGGTCTTCCCCCACTCACTGGTATGTAGAACATTATCGTCTGTCTTTGTTGAGACCACAATTGTCCTCTACCGATGTGATATTGGAGTCACCGCCATATTTTTCATTGATATTGCGATCCTTTTTTTCCTTGGGAAGCTTGCCTTTGGTCATGTTTTTATTCATCCCCATCCCTTTTACGGACACATATTTCATCTAACCATTTTTGTTTTTGTCTCGTGGCTTGCTATCGCAAACCACTCAACAAAAAGGGGGAAATGTAGACACTAATTTTTGGTATAGTGCCCCTCCATCATGACACATTCATTCATATTTTACTCTCACTTTTTTTTCTTAAATTTAAATAAATATCATCCATTTATTCACCCAAATTTAATTAATTATTAAATGGGCTCCATATAAACCCATTTAATAATTGAATTTTGGTGTCTCTCACAAATTATTCAATCCATGGGCAATAATACACCCATCTGAAAATCCACTCTTAATTTCAAAGATAGAATCTATTATTTCACCTAACCATGTCAATCATCCTCCCCATTCCATATCACATCCTTATCTTTTTAAACATAATTCAAATTGTGAGACCTCTTTTAATCAGGGTTACTTTACCCAACCATGATTATATTTTAATCAGCAGTCTAACCCCACCATTAGGCTATAAATATGGGCTTTCCTCCCTCGAAAAGTAAATTTAGAAAATATGGGGAAATTTTGTTTTGAATTTAAAGATTCTTATGTGTCATAATATCCTCATGATGTCATTGTAACGACATTGTAATCCCCTCAATATTCATCTCATGATTTGTTAGTTCACATAGCGTGGTTTTTGTTGCACGTTGTGTTTGGATGAGATTAGTAACACCATCTACATACTAGCAGCATCATGTTCCTTTATTCATCAACTTGCATGTTATATGTTTGTCTTATATTTTATCATTATTCTTTATCACACAAGGTTGAAGGCCACCGAGGAATTCAATGCTTCTCGGATCTTCTTTTTCAGGAATCCCTACATAAAATCTCTAAAAAATATTTCTCTAGTATCTATGAGCTATATGTTTGTTGAGATCACAGTAAGGAGTTCACCATTGACTTTTTGCCCATATAAACCAGCACCATCTCTAAGGTAATAAGCCCTTACATATTCAAAAAAAAATTTGTTTATTTATTTCTTGTACACTAATCTAGATAGGAAGCAAGAAACTCTGAACAACACATAAAGGTAAACTCCATTAGGGCGAGGATTAGCAGATGGCTTTTGACACGCTGAAGGACCCATCTTGTGTTTCCCCTCTTGGGATAAGCCTTTCCACGTACATGCAGATGTGTTAGGTTTGACAATTGGAGCGGTATTAGCACAACCTAGAGAGGGGATTTTTGACCATCCCTTGTTTTTTTCTAGTAGGAAGTTAACTCTAGTAGAACAAAATTATACAACCACAGAGTGTGAGGCATTATCAATGATCTATGTGGTGCAAAAATTTAGGCAATATTTTCTAGCAACGCCTTTCATTTTCTACATGGACCACATGGAATTAAAGTACTTGGTGAACAATCTTGTTTTGCAATATCACATATATCGATGGATCTTATTATTTCAGGAGTTTGAGTTTATGGTTTTGGTGAAACCAAGGAAGAGCAATTTGGGACCTACCCATTTATCACCAATTTACTCTGGAGAGAATGCGTAGAACATTAAGGAAATAATGTTAGATGCACAACTGTTTAGATTCTAGTGCGCGCCATCTGACTTGGAGGATATTGTTATTTTCTTGTGAATGGGTGTGGCACTAGAAAGAATGAATTCCTTGAAGAATAATTAGTTTCCTAGATGCGTCGCACCTTATATGTTGATTAGTGAATACCTACGAAAACTAGGTCGAGATGAGTTTTGCACTAGTGTGAGTTGGAACATAAGCATACTGAAATCATGGAATAATCTCATAGTGGCATTACAGGAGGTCACTATGTAGAAAATGCTACTATGTGCAAGATCCTATTGGCAAGCCTTTGGTGGGAAACAATTTACAAGGATTGTATTGAATATTTCAAGGCATGTGATCATTGTTAATGCTTTGGTAAATCAGGACGAAGAGATGAAATACCATTAACACCTATTGCTAGTAAAGAGCCATTTGAAAAATGTGTAATTGAATTTATAGGCCTTATTTCCCTAGCAGCATATAGGATAGGTTCGCACTATATTATTACTTGCACTTATTATCTTACAAGGTAGGAAGAGGCAATGCCTATAAAGGATTGCACGACAGCTATAATAGTTAGATTCTTATGGGAGAACATAATTAGAAGATATGGATGTCCACTGAATTTAACGAGTGATAGGGGTACACATTTCTTAAATGAGATTGTTTGAATCTTATTGGAAGAGTTTACGGTGGTGCATCAAAAAACTACGCCCTACCACCCTCAGGCTAATGGAACTGCTGAGGCATTTAATAATATATTAAACCACACATTAACAAATATTTGAAGTTGTAAGAAGAGACTAGGATGATAAAGTCTCTGTAGTGTTATGGGTAGATAGAACAACTTATAAGTGATTGAATAAGGTCATACCCTTTCAATTAGTTTTTGGTGCAGAGGAGGTTTTGCCTGTGGAATTCATGTTGCCATCTCTACATATTGTATGCGTAGGAGGATTGGATAATGAACAAGCATTAGAGGACTGCATCGATAAACTTATGGATTTGGATGAGAGGTGTTCCATTTCCAGATGGATTGAGAAGATGGATAAATCATAAAAGAAGGCATGGCATGATTGTCACATTAAAAACAATAAGTTTGAGTTTTGGCATATGGTTATACTGTATGATTCTAAGTTTCTGCGCAACCCAAGGAAGCTAAAGGTACACTAGTTGGGACCATATACTATCACTTATATACTCGATTCATGATCTTACTAGTTACAAGCATTGGATGGAACAAGATTGCTCAGTTTCTTTAACGGGAGTAAGTTGAAGCCCTACTATAAATAAATCTTTGGTCTGTTTGTAAATAAGGTAGCATTTCCACTTAGCATAGAATTTCCTTAATGAATTTTTATTTTAATGGGTTTCCTTTCTTTATCGATTTTATTTTCCTTTATGTTCTATGTTTTTTGTACATTGGTGTGCCAGTAGCTAAATGCATTTGAAGTGATTTCATGCACAGATGACCACACATACTTTTAGTGTGGGGTGGATTAACATCTAAATTTGAGAAACATTGGCATGTTTCTAAGAAAGATAGACTATTGGAAGACTCGTTCTAGATGACTAGCAAAAAGAAGAAGACCAATTTGTGTGGAGGAGGTGTTCAAATGTGTGCATGTGTATTGAAAAAGGGGTTTGAATTTTGGTCCTAATAAAGTGTCTTGGAAAAAAAAGTTGAGTTGATTATAGACCACACAGAAGAGAAGTAACGATCGGGCAGTATAAGATGAGGTAGGTGGCGGTATAGGGAACTAATTTTTAGATAACACAGAGGTTATGTAATTCAACATGGTGAGGCACATGAAGTAGAGTAGCAGAAGTTAACTTAAGTGATAAAACTACTTTATTAATAATTGAATTTAAAAAAACGTGGGTCAAGGACATCAAGGTTATGAAAAAGTATAAATAGAGGGTAAAGGTAGTCATTTCGACTAATTTTCCTTATAAAATTTTCATACTCCCGAGCTTGAAGTGTGATAAGGGTTTTGAGAATAAAGCAAGGTACTTATCACAAACCAGTGAAGTTGTGTGATCTTGTTGTGTAGCAAGAGGAGAAGATAATAGAGCAACAAGGGGTTATGTGAAGGAGAAGCGATTGAAGTCTTCAAGTTCAGGAGGACATGGAAAATTCAGAAGCACCTAGGGAATGGGAAGAAAAATAGAGATGGCACCAAAGAAGAGTAAGAATAAGAGACCAATAGTGGAAAAGGAAGAACCCTTGAAATTTTATTCAGAAATGCAGTACCCTCTAGGGGTTATTAAGGTAGAGAAGTGGAGCTCAAAGTTATATAGGTGCAAAATCAGTGAGTTCAACCAGATAACCACCAACCACAAAAAATTGATGTGGAAGGATATGCACAAGGATATCCCATGGTTAGATGAATAAGGAAACCCTAGGGTAGATGATTTGGTGATGAAGGAGTTACAGAAGACTGGGGTTTTGCAGCTTTGGGAGATGTCATTTTTTTCTAAACTCACATCATTTTTCAGATGGTTGATGTCGTGAGTGCATGAATACTTCTTATAATTTTTAGGGAGGAGGATGAGACTCACTGGAAATTTAATCCATAGGGTAATGGGCCTGGGAAACGTTGTTGAAAATATGGCCCTCGATTTTCATGCCACTGCGAAAGTGGAAGAGTTAGAAAAATAATTACACTATGAGAAGGGGGTAAGGGCTCAAGTTATCACGAATCTTATAGACCCGGTGTTTAGAGTCACCTCCTGAATCATTAGTTAAAAATTGGGAGCATTAGAGAGAAGGAAAAACATCAACAAAAGGTTCTTGTATGTTGCCTACAGAGTTTCTAAGTGGGAACACTACAACTTTGCATAATTTATTGTGGATAGTATCATTGAGGAGGCTCAAATGTAGAATGACTTAGGAGAGAAAATAAATTGGGGGTCCATACTATTATTAATTGTATTCTAGGAAATCAGTGTCCCAGATGGACCTGAAGGGAACATGTGGGTTTACCCATCAGCACACCCATCTCCTGTTGTATAGTTTAAGAAATTCATTTGTGATAGGTCCATCTCAAACACCTATAAGGTGTGGATGAACAAGTGGTATCTGAGGCTACATGGAGATTTTGAATATGAATGGTGCATCATACACGAGCTACCATAGATTATTGGGGACCATGTGCAGTTCATTTTTATGCAACAGTTCTATTTGGCATGGTTCATGATGGCTAAAGGAGAATTAGGGGCATGGTGTGAAATTTTGTTTAGATTCACCGCTAAGTATATGAAGTGTTACATCGACCAGTTGAAGGTCATGCAATAGTTAACCTTTGATGTGGATAAGGTGGACACTGATGTGCACACCATGCATTTGACCTACAGATATAGCTCGAGGCCAACATATGTGGAGGCCTTGGAGCCTGAATTTTTGGATCTACACCTGTAGGTCAACATTACCATCACGGGCTATATCCACTAGGTATTTGTACATCTGCGCCCCAATATGTAGGTAGGAGTTGAGGTGGAGGTTAGAGAGGCCACCTTCCCAAGGCTATGTGAAGCGTAAATCCCACCAATAAAAGTGGTTCACTAAAAATAGGTAGTAGTATAAGAAGAATAGGGTGAAGGGAAGTTGGACACTTCCTAGAAGATAAGATACTATACGCACCAACGTAGAAGTGGGGTTGCAAGTACATCACACTCAATCATCATTGAGGACTCACAAGCAGAGCACGAGGAAGGTGAGTTACGTGGAGGGGATGAGCTAGAATAGAAGAGAAAAAAGGTACATAAGCTTGCCATTTAGACAATGGAATCAAGCTCGAAAGAAGATACCACAACCTTTAAGGAGGAACTCAAGGTTGAGCTCGAGGCAGAAAAGAAGAGAAGGGTTGATGAAGACACCAAGGCCTCGGTTTATGTGCATGCTAAGGATAAGGGTCATTCTATGGAGGAAACTGATATTCCATCGCAAGGGTATCCTCCTACACAGCCCACCAAACAAAAGGAAGAAGATAAGGGAGACTCCTTTGTCATAAAGGAGGATAAAGGAGTCACTCCAGGATCAAAGAAGCAATGAATAAAGTGCAATGTTATAAGGAAGAAGTGGATTCTTATGAGCCCACATATGGACTTCGTGGATGATTGCGTGAAGGTGTTGCACACAAGATTTCAAGGTACCCTCCCCACGGTGAACATACATGTGTGGGATCTCTTGGATCAGTGTGGAGGGGTGACAAGAACAAGGAAGATGATAAGTTGGAACTTTCATTACCATACAGAGGACCCTAAGTTCAATGTCAATCATCATGTGATCGAGACCATTCATCTAGAAAAGAAGGAAGGAGAGATATACAAGGTGGTGGATCCAAGCCACCTCATCAATGAGTAGGCATGAAATGTGTTGTAAAATATGTATTCACATGAGGTAATGAAAGCATTAGAGAAGAAGCAACTTGAAATATGCACGGAACCTTACTAGTTGATAGGTGAATATTTGTATAATTTAGGTCATGATGAATTTTTACACCAATGTGTACTTGATCATGAGCACAAGGAAATAATGGAAGAAGCTCATGGTGGAATTGTAGGAGGTCATTATGAAAGAGATGTCACTACATGCAAGAATCTGATGGTTGGCCTTTGGTGGGGAACCTTATACAAGGATATTAAATAATATGTCAAGCTATGTGATCATTTTCAGTGCCTTGGGAAGCCTAGATCTAGAGATGAGATGTCACTGAGGCATATTACAAGTGTTGAACATTTTCATAAATGAGAAATTGACTTTGTGGGTGTTATTTCCCTGCCCATGCACAGGGCTAACATGCGCTACATTATAACTTGTACATATTATATGACATGGTTGGTAGAAGAAGTACCTACAAAGGATTGCATGATAGCTACAACAGCAATATTTCTATAGGAAAACATTATCAGCGGGTATGGATGTCCGTTGAGCTTAACAAGTGATAGGGGAACTCATTTTCTTAATGAGACCATCAGAATTATTTTGGCTGAGTTTATAATGGCACACCACAAGATAATGCACTATCATCCACATGCCAATGGAAATTTTGAGGCTCTCAATAAGATTTTGGGAAAAACACTAACAAATATCTATGATGTTGGAAGGAAATACTAGGATGATAAGGTATCTACCATACTTTGGGAATGCAAGACCACTTACAAAAGATTGAATAAATCCACAACATTTCAGTTGTCGTTTGGAGCAGAGGTTGTATTTTTATTGGAATTCATGTTTCCATCCCTAGGTATTGTGCGTGTAGGAGGATTGGATTATTATTTTTTTCGAAGAGTCCATAGATAAACTGATGCAGTTGGATGAGTGACATGTTATTGCTAGGTGAAGCTAGAAGATAGAAAAAAACAAGACATAAGGCATGACATGATAAAAATATTCATAATAAGGAATTTAAGATTGGAAAAATGGTTCTTATGTAGGATTCAAAGTTTGCACAGTACCTAGGGAAATTGAAATTTCATTGGTTGGGACCATTTGTAGTAATGAAGATATTGGAATCAGGATCTTGCTAGTTACAGGTGTTAGATGACACTTTATTTCCCAGTTACTTCAATGGGAGTAGGTTGAAGCCCTACTATAAATAATTCTTCTTGGTGTTTGTAATAAGGAAGTGTTACCACTTAGATTATATTTCCCATTAATACATTTATTTTCAAGTGTTTCTTTTCATCATTTTTATGCTTTGTCAATTTATTTAAGTGTTTTTTTTCATAAGCACACTTGTGTGCCAAGAAGCTAATTTCTATCTTTTGAGTTCATGTGTAGAGGACCACACATAATTTTAGTTTAGGGTGGATCAAGCAGGGAATTAAATTATTGTCTTCCCTCTTAATATGGTTTGGCTCATTTATAGGTGTCTCTTGGAAGGCTGGTGTGAAAAAAGAAGGTTTACAGGTGCTATGAATTTTGAAAGAAAATTGATTTTCTTAAAGACCACGTAGGATAAATGATCATATAGTGTAACGCACAGTAGGTATTGGAATGAGAAGATATTTAGGATATGACACAATGGTTATGTACTTTGGCACAAGTAGGTGCGTGAAAGAGGTCCATGGATAAGAAGTAGTATAACATGCCAGAAGGTTACGACTGCAACACACAAAAGGAAGTCACGGAAGTGAGTAAAAAATGGAAAAGGTACTTTATTGGAAAAGTGATTTAAAAGCGTGGGTTAAAAGGAAAATTTAGGTCATTAGAAAAGTATAAATAGGGGTAAGGGGTAGTTATTCTTCTACCTTTACTTTGAAGAAAACTTGAGAAAATAAGCTACAAAGTGTTCTAGTGTGAGAGAGATCAAAGTAAAGTGCAAACCAGATCAGTGCGGGGAGCTGCGTGTAGGTCTTTATGGAGAGAAAAGTTGGAAATAATAATAGAGCACAGGAAGAAATGGTTTGCATTCAATCTAAGCAGCTAGGGTTCAGAACGCTCGAGTGGAAGATAAGGTTGTATCAAAGAGCACCTACAGCACGTGAATTTGTTGAAATATGGCACCGAAAGGAAAAAATTTAGAACGAATAGGGTGGAGGTAGTACTAGAAGATCCCTTATAGGAGATCTATTCATAAATGTAGTATCCCCCTAGTGTGCATAGGGTGGAAATATGGAAGTCTAAGCTCCCAAAGTGTAAGATAAGTGAATATAATCATAGAATAGATAAGCATGAGAAAATATTGAAGCCAGAATTAGAGAAGGTACTTCCAGGAATGGATGAACAAGGGAAACCTCTAATTGATGACTCTGTAAGATGATGAGTACAGAAGACCGGAGTTTTGAAAATTTATGAGCTTCTTTTTTACATGAATCCAACACATTTGTATCAATGGTTGATTTTTAGAGTACATGAAGATTTATTTTACTTCATTGGAATAAGTACTAGGAAAACTACTCAGTTGATTGAGTGAGTTACAGGCCTTTGGATTATGAGAAAATACATGGGGTTAGACCTTATGGAAAGTAAGATGAGTTGGCTGCAAAATTAAGCTATGAGAAGGGTGGAAAGCTAATGAAAATTATAGATTTGGATGATCTGGTAGTTAGGGTTACCTCCAGACTGGTGAGCCCATAATTGGAATCCTTTGAATGATGGAAGGAAATCAATAAGATATTACTTTATGTGGAACATAGAAGAGAACATAGGGCACACTATAACATCACATAGTTCGTTACGAATGGCATTATAGAAGAAGCGTGATTGCAGAATGATGAGGGTGAAAAGATAACATGGGGGTCAATTTTACTCCTCATAGTGGTTTGGGAGATTGAAGTGTCAGATGAGCTAGAGGACAATAGGTGGGTTTATCCACCTGTGCATCAATATCCCACAATACAATTTGCAGGATATACTTTGGATGGGATGATTACAAGTACATACAAGGAGGGAATGAATAAGTGGTATGACAGGTTAATAGGGTCATTTGAGAATAAATGGTGCATTCCACGTGAAATTCCCACCGCAGTTGGGGAATAGATGAAATTCATGGTGATGCGGTACTATAGTCTTGGATTCTTTAGGATGGTGAATGGGGAGATGAGCCAATAGTGCAAGCTATCATTTTCCTTCACTATGTGATACCTTAAGTATTTAGTGAACAGAATAAAATATGCACATAAGTTGACCTTCGATATAGACAAGGTCGACTTTGACTTACACACTTTGCGCACAACATATAGGCGTGATTCGAGGTCTACATACATAGAGGTACTGGAGCCTGATATGATGGACTTACATCCCCAACTCAATGTCACCATTAGGGGTATGATTTACAGAGTATTTTTACAGTTGAGGCCAAAACCTTAAGAAGGGATTGAGATGGATGTAATAGATTCCCCATTTCCACAGCCTGGAAGGATATTAGTAGCATTGGTGAAGTGGGTGCGTGAGGATGACCTTGTAGAAGAAGAAGGAGATGAAGAGGAGGTGAAACTTGACCACTCACATAAGAGTAAGTATTACACTAGACAAAACAATAGTGATGTAGGGACCTCACAATAGGGAAGCATAGAGAAGGAAAAATTTAAGCACCAAAAATCCATGGTTATTTCTAGTATAGAGACAAGTGAGGAATTGGATCTAGAGAAGAGACGAGCATCATTGAGATAAGAACTAGTGAAAGAATTTGTAAATCAATTGTAGAGGGAAAAGGCTAAAGAAAAGAAGAAGGAACCTATACGAGAAGAATATGGGAGGAAGAGTCCTCTGAAAGAAGATAATATGCCTATGTAGGAGGAAGCACACAATGAGAAGAAGAGTGGTGACACTTTTTTCATCAAGGAAGAAATGGGTTTAGAAGTGGGCGTAAGTACAAGGAATCTAACTCCTAAGAAAAAAAGGATGAAGAGAAAAGCACAGAGGAAAATATCCACACCTCGGTCACCTCACATGAATAATGTGGACGACCCTAAAAAAGGTTTTACGGGGTTGATTTCAAAGTAGAGTGGCACTAGACAAGTTGCATTCCTGGTACTTGATGGATCCGAATGGAGGGGTGTTGCGCACTAGGAAAATATTAAGCTAGAGTCTGCATAACCACATAAAATATCCATAATTTGAGGTAAGATAACATTCCATCAAAACTATAACATTTCTAAAACAGCTTGGGAAGAAGCATAGGGAAATATATCTGAACCATTTGACTTATGAGCATGCGTGTAACACCCTTAATAAGATGGTAGAAAATGTAGTGTGTAGGATCTTGGATGCTAGCGCTACTGTTAAAACTATGGACACTGAAAAAATTACAAAGAGTGTGAGGTGGATAGGTTGAAGAAAGTCCTGTAGGGAGAGTAGAAGAGAACAAAAAAAGTGTATGATAATGCTAGCATTTTAGTGAAACGGATTTCAGAAAAGTGCCCATGATTGGTGAGCCAGGATAGGAATGACTATGAAGATGAAATGGAGTACTTGGAGAATTTAGTTGGGATGCTCATTTAAAATATCAAGAGTGGTATAGGGCCTACATAGGAAGAGATTGTGAATGTGAAAGAGAATATTATATTCAATATTGAAGCATAGACCACTAAGCTAAAGGATTTGTTTGCTAAGCTCAAATAAGTAAGTGCAACATCTAATATGGCTTTCAACAGATGTCAGAAGTGTGATCCTTTCATTGATGCATGGTTGGTGGATGAGGAAGAAGTGTTGAAGATAATTCAAGAAAATACACCAAATAATAAGTTTGAGCGCACACATGTGATAGCAGAAACAACTGTGTAGAAGGAAAAAATAAAGGTTAAGTGGGAGAAATTGGAGCAGTGTATAGGAGAATTCCAAAATATGGTACTCAAACACATGGATGTCATTGAAGGAGCATGCGTAGAACTATCAGTGGTAATTAGTGAGCTCAAGGGAAAATTTAAAGAGTTAACTCCCTATCAAGTTCCATGGATTGTAGATCTACACCTAGGAAAGCATTACAAGAGTTTGAGGAATGGAACAAGGTGGTAACATAAATAGATGATGAATTTCTAGACCTCCTCCATTCAACTCTGGCTTGAGATAATTTTTTAGTATGATGATTCTTGTTTGGGCATTAAATTTTTGTTATCTCCTTTGTCAATTTTACGCTTGAGAAGATCAAATAATTGTCAGGGTGGCAGAAATTTGTTTAGTGTGGGGTAATGTTACACCCCTGAAATATACTAAGTATAAGAGGCACAAAATATTTTTGGACGTGTGAAAGGCAAGCACAAAGGAACGTATGGAAGTAGAACAAACAACATACAGGGGTTCACACCTTTGCAAAACATATTCGGGACTTAGCCTACTTTTGAGCCACGAGATAAAAATAGACAGTGGACTATTGGAGTGGCATTCAAGAAATGTGTTGAGAATAACTTAATGTATGAATAATTCTTACCAAAGGAAAGGATATTTTAAGAACAAGTGGAAGACCAAGAGTCACATAGTGTTAAAGCTAATTTAATAGGATTAGATTTGGAGTTAACTATAGATAATTTATTATTAGGCGAAGCTTGCATACTTATTTAGTTATCTTTGTAAATGATGCATGGTTATTTTGAGTATGTGGTCTATTTTTAGAGTGCCTGGGTGGTGAAGGGAAATTCCCCACACCCTATATATATGTATTGATTTGCACGGATTAGGGATACAACCGAGATTTGGATTATAACAGAGTTATGTTGTTGGTATGCTTTTGTACATGAATTTATGATGGTACTCATGGTATATTGAGCTACTAGTTTGTGATGATTTAATATAATTGATCATTATGGATGGATATTGATTTTTGATGTCTCTACTCATGGTTATGGTATGGTGAATCTAGTATTAATCCTTATGGGATCTATATGTTTTACTTATTATTTGTGTTTCCAAGTTGAGATCATGGATCTAATTATTAGGATGGAACATTCACTTTGAGTGTGGTTATTATGAACATGCATTTTAGCACCCTTGTAATACAATAACAAAGAGGGAACTGGTACCTTTGCATGCTTCGAATGAGTGCTTAGATTTGTTTGAGTGAAGTGCTAGTATGCCTAGGGTTTTAAGTTGGAAAATAAGACTACAAGTAGTCTTCCCACTGTCTACCCTATTGTAAAGTTACTCTGAGACAAATTCATGGAGGTTTTTATGAATTAATGACTTGGGTTCCCCTTTTATTGAGGAAAATTATCAAGGAACTTTTGGATTCCATGTGGAAGATCAGTAATGTCCTCAGTCTGAATCTCCTCTTATTCCTCACCTGAGATATTATTGTTGCAGGTATTATCATTTTTCATGTTATCTCATACCACATTAAAGTCTAAGTAAAAAGGAATGCTAGATTTAGGGTGATTAATTTCAGAAAATGATTGGTCACTAAAATTGGAGATCCCCAGGAAAACATACTCTATGATGGAGTTTTGATCTAACCCAGAAGAAGCTCTAAATAATGGGCTACCAACACAATCGGTCATTCAAAAAGTGCTTCATAGGATACAAAGGCATTTGTGGTAAAGATTGGATGGGATAGACAAGATCACCTTGTACATAAATGACACAGGGGCCAATGGAATTTGTGGTGATGTTATGCCAGGATAGACAAGATTGGCCCTGTACATAAATGAAACAGGGGTCGATGACATCTGGAAAGATTGATTTTTAGGGTTTATTTAGAATTTTAAAGACTGAAACAATGCAAAACTAAAAAATTGGTGATTTTAACAAGCTATGCTTGATTAGAATGTACAAAATAAGATTCAAGTTTGGTTCACCAAGAATCTATGGTGGGAAAAAATGTGTCCATGCACCATTTTCTCTTATCCTTCGTTCAACTAGGATATTTGAAGCAATGAGTAAAGGAAACACCAAGACCAACACATAAATTGCATACCCTAAGAGGAGTAACCCTTACACTAGGAAAAACTAAGGTTTCCAAGGCCTTAGGTTGAAGAAGAGGAAGGAACCATATGGAGGTATCGACGCTATGGGGCATAATGATAAATGAAAGAACCATGAAAAGATTATGCTAACCTAAGGAAATCATGCAACATGAAATAGAGAATTGGAATACAATATTCTAGCCTAACATGTCCATAAAATAATAAGTTAACATAAATTTTACATTGAATGTATGAAACTAATTTATACAAAATGACAAAGTGAGTTAGAGAACTTACATGTTAGGGGGCCATCGTTGATGCATTTATCTCACAAAGGACCATACATAAAGAGAGAAAAAAATTCTGGTGGAGAAGGGGAATGTTAGTGTATGTTATTATTTATCCTTTTATTTATTAATTACGATAATTATTGTAGTTTTTTTAGCCCTACACTTGTTTAGCTTACTTAGGTGTACTAGTTATGTGGAGTTAGCTTACTAGTTGTGTGGAGTTAGTTTTCTTAGTTATGTGGAGTTAGCTTAACTACCAGTATCAGTTAGTGGAAGTTTTTCACCACTGATCTAGGTAGTAGGTGCATTTCCCTCCTCCTATATTTACATCATTCTTATCGAGCAATGTAATGTGATCTAAAGTAATGTATTGAGCATAATGGACTATGATGGATTTCCAAATATGGTATTTTATCTCTTCTGTTTTGCAAATCTAATCTGGTGTGTTATTATCATCTGAGATCTTCCTAACTTGGAACAATATTCTTATTGTTATTTTCATTGTATCAAAGTGGTATATGATGTAGACATCCATATGTAAGTTTTTTTTCAAATAAGGGTTTACTTGTTTTCATATATTTTGGAATTTGTTAGCACTTTGTTACAGCTTCCATTTTTACTCAAAATAGAGGGCTCTGTTGGATTCAGAAGGTGGAAAAACCACATAAATAGCTATAAAATTGTCCATTGAAGGAGAGTTTATTATTTACTTTGTTTCAATTTTGCGGAGGTGGACATTGACACGTATAGATCCGCTTAGAAATCCATGTCGGGGTAAGAAATCATTACCAAGGAAGTAGAAAGTCTAGAAAAATGGTTTCTGGGTTTTTCACCTTTGGTACTAAGTTTTTTTCTT
Source organism: Taxus chinensis (assembly GCA_019776745.2). Taxonomy (NCBI): domain Eukaryota; kingdom Viridiplantae; phylum Streptophyta; class Pinopsida; order Cupressales; family Taxaceae; genus Taxus; species Taxus chinensis. The sequence goes on along the minus strand of CM034147.1, from coordinate 84,521,491 downwards.
CCACTTTGTAGCATTCCTATTTGGTGATAATTTAGACATATTACAAATTCATACTAGGGTAAATCCTTACTAGGGAAGTAGAAAATCTAGAAAAACATTTTCTAGGTTTTTTGCATTCCTTAATGGGGTTTTTTCTTCCACTTTTTTGAGTTTCTATTTGATGAAGATGTTGAAATCTTATATTTTTATGCCAAGGAAAGAAATATCTTCCAGGGAAGCAAAACGTTAAAAAAAATGATTTTTAGGCTATTTTGGGTTTTGTGTGTTATATAATGGGTTTTTTCTTCCACTTTGTAGAGTTCCTCTTTCGCAAGAATGTGGAAATCTTAGATATCCATGTCATGGGGAAATTTGTGTCAGGGTGGTAGAAAGTTCAGAGAAATGATTTTTTGGTTTTTCTAGTTCCTGTGTGTGGATGATATGAGGATCTTGTAGATCTATACTACCCTTAGGGAATTTATAAATTCGTGTCGATGAAGTAGAAAATCTAGAAAGACAATTTATGTGTTTTTCACGTTTGGTACTAGGTTTTTGCTTCTTCTATTTTTGTAGATCTAGAATTGGAAATTTTCAGAAAAGAAAAATTGAAGAAAAATGAAGGGAAAAGGTAATTTATAATTTTTTAGATAAATATCAAAGCACAAACTTGAAAATATTGTATCTTTTGATTGGTAACTCAGATTTGAGTGTCATTTGTTTCAATAGTGTTTATTTTCTTGTGGTTGTTTGATTGGAACCATTTATTGTGAGAAACACCCTAAAATTATAAAATGTCATGTTTGTAACATGCACTCAATTATAAAGTGCCAAATTATCTCTTTTATTTGTTAAGAGATTTTATATCCATATTTTAGACACATTTTTGGCATGTTGACAGTCTCTCTTATGGGTGATCTATTCTAGTTAAGTCCAATGTTATTTTTTCAGTATTTGAGTATTTGTTTTAATAACTCATACAGATTTCTATAATCACTCTACCCATTCAATAGTATGGGAGGGTGTGGTGTTGATATTGCTTCTTCATATTTTGTGTCTTTGCCTTGTTACCTTTCTTTTTATTAGATAGTGACAGTCCAATTTATTTATATCTCAGGTCCTTACCTTATTGCCTTGGTTATTGTTATTGGATTGTGGCACACCTATTTGTAGCAGTTGATCGATTATGTTTGATGTTTTTTACACTTTCGACATCACTCCATTGATAGTCTCTTTGTATGGAACTATTCTGGTGAAGCCTAATATCACTTGTTTTGAGTTTTGTGATCGAGCGGTGGATTCAGACCACAATGCACACCAAATTTTTTCATAATTATATGAGTTTTTAGAGCTGATATTATTGGGATATCTTGTAGCGGGATATTTCTCTCTCTACTTTGTTATTACTAGTTTTGGGTACCTTGCAGTGTCCCTTTTTCCCAGTTATTGTACGTGGTTACCTCATCAAGCCTTGTTGTCGAGACCCACATTTTTTTCATCCACCTAAGCTATTCTTATGGGGGTGTTAGTGTAGGTTATTGTCTATCCTTTTATTTTTTTATTAGGATAATTATTTCACTTTTGTTAGCCCTACACTTGTTGTGTTAGCTTGTTTATATGTACTAGTCTTGTGGAGTTAGCTTAACTACCTGTATCAGTTAGTGGAAGTTTTTCACCATTTATCTAGGTAGTAGTTTCACTTCTCTCCTTCTATATGTACAACATTCTTATTGTGAAATGTAATTTGATCTAAAGTAATGTATTGAGCATATTGTATTATGGTGGATTTCCATATATGATATTTTATCTCTTCTGTTTTACAAATATAATGTGGTGTGCTATTATCATATGAGATATTAGTGACTTGGAACAATATTCTTATCATTCCTTTCAGGGAAACAATCTAATCTTAGCTCACTATATATGACCCAAAAGTACAAGCGAACCAATCCAAGTAAGAAGAATCTCCAATCCAAGAGTCAAGATGTAAGAAATCCATAAGCTAAGTGAGAAGGTGTAAGTTGGCACAAGAGAGAAAAGCTAATGATGAGTTCCTTTGTGCAATTATAAAATCCTATGATGTGCACATGAGATTTGGGGTATTTATACTGAAGTCATCACCCGCAGGCGAAGGTGTCAACAAGGTTTTGAATTTGCATCAACCCAATCACATGTGGGTGATGGGGTCAAAAAGGGAGGAAAATAAAAGGGATGTGTGCAAATTTTCCTGAGAAGAGGAGATCATGCAAAGCAGAAAGAATGAGGTTGTAAGAAAGATGTTAGGATAATGTGAAGAAAAATAATAGGAATATGAGCACAAGAAGTACATAAATGGGACTTAAATTTTTTCTCTCTCCATGCATGATCCCTAACCTAATGGCTACATGAATAAACATACCCCTATCCTAAAACAATCCCCTAAAGAAACCCATTCCAGAGATAGATGCATTAGCAACCTCTAACCTGAAAACAGAATTTTTAGCAACAGGTATAAAAATAGAAAGCTTGAAAATTTAGGTGTATATAAATTCTACTGCACTCAGGAATTATTAATATGAACATCTTTCTCTTGGATCCCTATATCATATTAGCTCTAAGGAGATAGTATGAGGAATTCCTCCACTCTCCCACTCCTTTCCTATTTCTCTTGGATGTTTGGCGTGAAAAAAACATCAGGATCCATTCGATTAGATCACCTTCCATGCCAAGAACCATATTGAGGTCATAGATATTGATATGTGTGGACCCCTTCCTAATTCCTTTCATGGATATTATTACCAAGACATGGGTGTTTTTTCTCTAGAAGAAGAGTGAAACAATTTCCAATTTTCAAGCCTTTTATCATAAAAAAATTCAGCAGACCAGGTAGCCCCTTCTTTTCCTCCACTCAGATGGAGGGGGGAATTTATGTCAAATAAATTATTATCAATATTGAAGGAGAATAACATATAACAACAATTTATTGTCCCCTATACACCCCATTATAATGTAAATGTAGAAAATTGCAATTAGGATGTCATGGAGATAGCTCGTTGCATGCTTTCAACTGCCAAGTTAGAGAACAAATTTAGTTAGAAGCAGTCTAGAAAACTACATATTTTATTAAGGAGGAACCTACAAAGATATTACAGGACAAAACACTTGAATAATAATAGAATAATCACAAGCATTCAATGTCCAACATTAGAGTAATTTGTTGTACATCATACATGGATATCTCAGACAAAAAGAGGAAGAATATCAATCTTAAGACACTCTAGTGTATATTGTTGGGGTACAGTACTAGCTCAAAGTAATTTCATCTCATGTATTCTAATATAAAGAATATATATGGGATTCGTGTTGGAAACATTTTCATTGATGTCAAAGGCTTAATCATTGATGTATTTGGTTAACGGAATCATGTAACGGAAGCTAATGGAACTGTTGACAGATTTTGACGGAAATGGTAGAGAGTAACGGAAATAACCAGCAATATAGAAGGGTAGAAAACAAAAGTTTAAATACATGAAAATAAGCATTTTTACATAAGGATTATCATGATATAAGAGAGATATACACAACTTTACATAAGAGAGAGATATCAGCATTTTAAGGTGTTCATATGCCATGTTTTATGGTGGAAAAGAAGATTTAATGATGGCTGGTAGTGATTTAATGATAACAATGATTTGTCTAAGGAGGGGCAACACTCTTATCAAGTGGTTAATTACATTTTTTAATGTGCATTTAATAATTATGGGATGCATTAATTATTTTTTGGTTTTAGTTGACTAATGCACTTAATTAAGTTGTGTTAATGGAAAGGTTGTGTCAATTAGAAAGATGTCTCTTTTCGAAAGGATGTGAGAAGGATATATAAGGAGATGGAATCATTTGGTTTAGGAAAGCAATTTGAGTGCTTCATTTAATTTTAAGGGAGAGAATAAGAAGAGAATATTATGAAATATAAAAAGGAGTGAAGTGTAGATTTATTTTTAATGAAGAGTTACAACGATTTATATATGTGAAGGGACTGAAATAAATTAGAAGAATATTCTTAGCAGCATTTTTGGTCTATCATCTGTTGAAGCAGCAACAACATAAAAGATAGGAAAGAGTTTGTTTTTCATAAGGAAGGTTGGTGCCTTCATATTTGAAGAGATCAGTGTCTCTTGCTGAGTTGGTGCTTAGCAAAAAGGGGTTGGTGCTCCTGTAGGTTGGTGCCTACAAAATTGTAACTTGGGGATTGGTGTCTCACGTAGGTTGGTGCCTACAAACATTTGAGAAATATAACAAAGAATATTTTCTCCGTGGTTTTCTTTCGAAAGGGTTTCCACGTAAATTTATGTCTATTTGTAGTGTGTTGGTTTTCTTTGCATTCATTGATTGCTTTGATATATTCACTGTGAAACTAATTAATTGTGATTACAAATACGAGATTAAGTGTTAAACTTAAAAGAATATCATAATAATGATTCACCCCCCCCCCTCTCAGTATTATCTTGTGCTTAACAAGTCGAGATGTGGTTTTTGATGAGTTGTCATTTGACTCATTCCCACACAATGAAGATTTGGCACTGACCTCCTCTCATATATTTCTCTCAAAGTAATTTGATGAGCATGCAGAATCTTCACAAAATATAGATGAGCTACAAGGAAAATTGTTTTTTTATCTTGGTCATTTGGAAAATAATTCTTCACATCAGAAGAAACATCAACGTCTGAAATGCATCCAAAGCATAATCAGAGACTCCCATCTAAAATCTCTCCTAGAATTTTCATCTAGAGTCCAAATGAGAAGACAAGAAAGAAATGAGGTAAATATTACACTCATAAGTTCAATGGTTGACAACACCAAACTTGATAAATTTCAAGAGGCACTCAGTCAACCAAAGTGGAAGAAGTCCATGGATGTTGAATATGAATCCTTGATTCAAAATCAGACATGGGAACTTTTCAATCTGCTTACAGGAAAAAATCCATTGGCTACAAATGGATTTTCAAAAACAAATACAAGGTAGATAGATCTATCAACAAGTACAAAGCATGACTAGTTGCAAATTCATATGCTTAGTAATAAGTAATTAACTATGAGGATATATTTGCACCCACTTTGAAGATCAATACTATTAGAGTTGTTTGTGTAGTGGCAGCACAAAAAGGATTAAAAAAACTTTAGTAAATGGACATAAATAGTACTTTCTTGAATGGTGATCTCAAAGAAGAAGTATAAATGACCCAGCGAGAAGGATTTATCAATGAACAACATCTGAGTAAATTAAACCATCTAATTCAGTCTCTTTATGGAATTAAACAAGCACCCAAGGCATGATACATTAATATAGATGATCACCTATTGCATCGTATATTCACATGTAGCCCCTTGGACTAAAATTTGTATATTAAGAAGGTAGGAAAAATATTTTCATTCTTGTTTTGTATGTGGTTGATCTTTTGATCATAGGGAGCTCTTAAAATCTCTTCAAAGATGTAAAGAATGATCTGAAGAAATCCTTTGACATGAAAAATTTGGGGCTAATTCATTAGTGTCTTGGCTTAGAAATATGGTAGAATAAGAATCATATTTTTATATCATAGATGAAATATGCCAAGACACTTCTGGAAAAGTATGGAATGTCTGATTACAAAATTGTTTCCAATTTAATGGAGGAAGGTTTACAACTTTATATATTCCAGGATTCACCTCAAATAGATGTTACTCACTACATGAAGCTTGTTGGGAGTCTCATTTACTTTAATTATACCAGACCATACCTATTATTTTCTATCAGATATCTTTAGATATTCATGCAAGAGCCAAAGAAATGTCACTAGGTAGCAGCAAAGCATGTTTTAAGATACTTCAAAGGTACATTTGATTATGGTTTGGAATATCAGAAGAAATATCAATTCTTCTCACAAGGATATAATGACGCGGACTATGTTGGATCTTCTGAGGATATGAAATCAACTACATGATATATTTTTCATCTCATATCTCAACCTATCTCATGGATTAGCAAGAAGAAATATGTTATTGCTCTCTCATCCACTGAGGTAGAGTATAATGCCACATGAGGGTAAGTGTAAAAATTTTGGGGGTCAAAAAGGGGTCATAAGTGGACGTCACATTGCAAATAACATTGAAATTTCAACTTGTAGGGATTATTAGCAATGTGTGCACTCAAAATTAGAAAACATTATAAAACTATGAATCATAACATCCGGAATCTAATATCTAAACTATTTTTTTTTTAAATGGACAAGTTTATCTATATTAAACACTCAAAATTCAATGAATTGGTGTATTTTTTAAAATCCTATAAGATTGTAGTCCATTTTCCCATGATTTGGAAGACAAAAAATTTATATATTTTATTTCCTTTGGTAAAACGGTAGATGTCGATGTCTATATGTGAATATATTTTATTTTGTATTTTTTTGAGAAATATTTTTTTATGATTTTTTCCATGAAAGTGGTCTGAAAACATAAAGAACACGGAGAACTTTCTGTTTACCCACCATAACTTCATCAAAAAATATCAAAATCAAATACTTTTTTTAACGTGTATAGAATTTTGCCACGGTTGGGATGGTATAGGTTTAATCACATTCTGATAAGTGAAAAAAAAAATCTATCTTAAACGTAGACATGAACATTCAAGGGGAAAAGTGTCTTAAAGACCTACTATTAGTAAAAAATTATAAAATGATATTTATCATATTCTATTCACTTTAAAATCAATATTTATACAAAGATAACAATCTCCCCTACATGATGGTACCATTTTTGTGACATTTTTTTATTTTTCGGCATGTTTCAAGTCCACAAAAGAGTAAATTTGATGTTTTGTTGTTTTTAATGTAAAATTCAGGATTTGATGTCCACTTTTTAGTCCCCCAAATTTCTACACTTACCCATGAGGAGCTTTGTGTGAATTAATATAGTTACATCGCATTCTAGTTGATATGGACATTCCTATAGAAAATCCACCTATCATTCATTGCGACAATCATGGTGTGTTGCAGCTTATGATGAATCCAATTTTCCATTAATGAACAAATAAAATTGAGTTTAAATGTCATTACATTTGAGAACAAGTTTTGAACCACCACATCCAACTCCGATATTGCCCAATAGATTCTCAAGTAACTGATATACTCACAAAGTCTCTTGGCAAGGTGAAATTAGAGTTGTTTCAGTGATACATTTGTAAAAATAATATAATAAGGGGGGAAATGTTAGTGTAACATTTTACATTGGTGTTAGTTATTCTCCTACCAACCTATGACCTTCCACCTTCACTCCGGTCAGTTGGTTATATCTTCTCCATGTGTTATATGTATTCACCTCCTTGCATATTGAATAGCATCCAATACAATATTTTCTGCATTGTTTTACAAACACTCCTTTGGATTCAAATTTTTTTCTATAATATTAAAATACTCTTCTCCCACCACATCTCGGTTTTAGTACAAAAAACTATGAGGAAGGATTTTAAATAGTTTAGGCATTACAAAATATGAGGAAGGATTTAAAATAGTTTAGATAAGAAGGGTTTTAAAATATGAGGAATTATACTTTGGCACTGCATTTTAGAATCCCCTCTAAATTGTTTTCCTCTTCTTATTCACGATTATAACACATTTATTTTGCTTTCTCAAACCAAACTCCTTCTATTCTTGAATATCATCTTTCTTTATTGCAATTCATTTTCAAATGTTTTCAATTTAAACATGTTGAGAATCTTGGAAACTTCCTTTAAAAAACTAAAACATAAGGTAAAGAGTGAAGGTATTATATACCATGACCATAATTTATTTAAATATATTAAAATATTCAAAGATAATGTATTAAAATAATTTTATATAATATTTAACAATGGTTAGAATTTTTTCTTATAAAAAGAAAAATATTGATTTGACATATACATTAAATTTGAACAAGTAGTTAGGAAATAAGGGATAAAATATGCGGAACAATCCCACACAGAATCGTAATAGTACAAACTAATATGCAAAAAATATTATAGATCTAAAAAAAAGTATAGAAAATAATAGAATACAACACAGAGACAGTATTTAACGTGGTTCACCCAATTTGGGCTACATCCACCAAGAATCACTTTGTCAAATTTTTATTACAAGTCACCTCTCTCTCTCAATACAATACCCCAATCTGTTTGGAGCTATGCTCAACAAACTCTCATGAAATCACACTTTAACTCACACACATCTAGAATGATATGTCTCACCCTATAAAAATCCCAAAAACACATCAATATTCAACTTCTTAAGCATTTTTACAATATCATGGATACCAAAACCATGGGCGAAAACTGCCCCATAAACCTATGGGTCAAAAATCCCTCCCATATTAGAATATCGTGTTTCCCGATATATCATACACGTATTTTGAGGCCAAAAAATTGTGGAGAGTGTACAATATTCAACATTTCCACATGTGAAAATAGGCTCCACAACATAACAATCTCCCACTTGGAGACTATTTTTCCTCTAAGCAAGCTTCTCAACCCTTCACTATTGTCTGTGAATACCAACCAAATTTGAACACAGCCTCATTTTCTCCCTTATGACCACCTTGTTCATCATATCTATAGGATTCTAACTAGTATAAATCTTCTCTAGCTTTAACTTCTCTTCCTCCAAAGTTGTCCTAATGAAATGGTACCTTAAGTGTATATGTTTCATCCTAGAGTAGTAATCAGAGCTCTTAGCTAGGTGTATAGCACTTTGAATATCACTATGCATCTTCCCTTCCTCCTACTTATACCCCAACTTCTCAATAAATTGTTGTAACCAAGTCATCTCTTTTCTCGCCTATGTGGCAACAACATACTCAGCCTGACAAAGCCACAAGCTTCTATAGTCATGACATCCAGCTCACTATTGTCCCACCTACAGTGAAAATATAACCTGTCATGATCCTCCTTCTGTCTACATCTCCAGCCATATATAAATCTACATAACCACGTAAAGTGGTGTATGATCCATTGTAGCACAAAATTGTCCCCATGGTCCCTCTCAAGTACTGAAAGATCCAATTTACTACCTACCAGTGATATTTACCTAGACCACTCATTAATATACTCATTGCTCCCACTGTATGTGCAATATCAATCCTAATGCACACCATGGCATACATCAAACTTCCAACTATTGATGAGTAAGGTAATTTAGAAATCTGGTTTCTCTCTTTCTCTATCTTGGGAAATAGTTCCTTTGATAACTTTAAATGGCATGCCAAAGGAGTTCTAACCAGTTTAGCATCTTACATATTAAACCTCTCCAAGACCATCGTAATGTACTCTTCCTAAGAGAAATTTAGTTTGTGTTCCTTCCTATCCCTAGATATCCTCATACCAAGTATTTGTTTGGTTGCCCTAAATCCTTCATATCAAAGGAGTCACTTAGCTATTTTTTGAGTACTTTTATTTCCTACGTGTTTTTTCCTACAACCAACATGTCATCCACATACAAGAACTAGATAATATAACTACCATACTGAAATTTATTTGTATACATGCAATGGTCATAATGATATCTAATATAACCTTGATCCATCATGAAGCTATCAAATTTCTTATACCATTGATGTGGAGCTTGTTTCAGGCCATGCAATCTCTTCTTCAGTTTACACACCATCTCCTCTTTACCTTTGACCCTTATAACCCTGTGGCTTCTGCATATATAGATCCTCCTCTAAATCACCATGGATAAATTCAGTTTTTACATATAGCTACTCTAAGTGCAAGTATTCTGCTTCTAGTGTTCCAAAAACAATTCTAATAGAATTCATTTTTACTATAGGATAAAAAATCTCATCAAAATCTATACCTTTTTTCTATGCAAACCCCTTTACCACCAACCGGGCCTTGTAACTTTTCTTTCCTTCTTCCTCTTTAACATTATACACCCACTTGTTTTACAATGCTCTTTTGCCTTGGGTTAGCTTCACCAAATCCTAATTTTGATTCTCCATGAGAGACTGATGTTCCTCATTCATGGCTTGCTCTCAAATTTTCCTGGCATCTACCTGCATTACTTCATCAAATTTATCTATCTCTCCACTTTCAGTGAGTAATAAATAATAAAGAGAAGGAGAAAAACGTGTAGGTTCTATTCTTACCCTAGAATACCTCCTCAATATAGGAGTTTGGGGTTCCTATTGAGTAGGTTCCTGAACTAACTCATGTGTCACTTTCCCATCTACAAGATCCTCTACCACTACACATTCTTTCTTGGATTCTTTCATGTTTTCCTGCAACTATTTCTTATAGATAACTTTATCATTAAATACAACACCCCTAGATCAAATGATTTCCTTATCCTTAATACTCCAAAATTTATATCCAAAGTCATCACCACCATAACCAATGAAAGTTCATTTTGTTGATTTATCCTCTAGCTTGGTCCTATCATCCTTGTTAATATGAACAAACACCTCACATCCAAATACTCTAAGAAATGAGTAATAAAATTTCATACTAGACCAAGCCTCTTCAAGTATGCCTCCATCTAAGGCACTTGAGGGTCCTCTATTTATCAAGTACACAGTTGTTCTCACCGCTTCTGCCCAAAAGGAAAGATTCAGTCTTGCATGTAACCTCATGCTCCTAGTTCATTCCATTATTGTCTTGTTCATCCTTTCTAACACCCCATTCTGCTATGGAGTTCCTGGAACCATATTTTTCCTGTGGATTCAATTATTAGAAAAATAATAATCAAACTCATTACTGCAATAATCCCCTCCATTATCTGATCTAAAAAATTTATCTTAAAAAAAAAAATCATTCTCTACAAAGGCTTTCCATTTAACAAAAGTGTCAAATACATCATATTTTTTTCAAATATAATATACCCAAACTTTCCTTGTTGCATCATCAATAAAGGTAACATAATAATTTGAACCCCCAAGTAATCAAACTCATTACTACAATACTCCCCTCCATTATCTGACCTAAGAAATTTTATCTTAAAACATTTTTCATTCTCTACCAAGGCTTTCCATTTAACAAAAGTGTCAAATACATCATATTTTTTTTCAAATATAATATAACCAAACTTTCCTTGTTGCATCATCAATAAAGGTAACATAATAATTTGAACCCCCAAGATTTGATACCTAAGCCTCCCCCCACACATCATAAAGAACCAGCTCTAACTGACTCTCTCTTTTTATTTCCAACCTTGAGAAAAATTACATGTTTCTGTTTCCCATATACGCAATTCTCACAAATCTCTAAACATTTTTTTGTATATCCAGACATATTATTCTTTATCATCTCCATGCCCTTATGACTCATATGGCTGAGCCTATAGTGCCACAATGTTGTAACTATGTCTGAAGCCACAAGATTACAAGCATTAGAACTATCAATGGTTAAATACAAGGTTCCAACCTTCTTACCTCTTGCCACCACAAGAACACCTTTGGTAACTATACACACCCAAAATTGCACATGTTACCTTGTCGTAAAATGGTTACAAAAGGTCCCCAATGATGATTCATACCATTTTAGAATGTGTTCGAGTTCCTAAACTCATTTACAGTATATATTTATAGCCTAGAAATCCCTACTTATCCTTTGCATGCTTTCTTCTAGCTTCCCGCTTCTTTTTATGCATGTTTTGACCCTAAGTATCACAACCGGTGCCTAGGAAAAACAGTGGTTTTTTTTCTGCTGCCCTAGTCAAGGCAGTGGTTTTTTGTTTGTCACCCTACGTAGGATAGCGATTCTACATGATTTTTTGAGAAACCTTCATACAAAAATTAGACATGCGTGATTTCAGTTAAATTCACTTTTAAGGCACGTTTGTGAACCAAATTAGCTAAATTTAGGCTTGATTGTATTTTCTTTTCTCCCTCTCCTATTTTTAAATATATTTAATCAGTTTGAACTGCCTCTTCACCTAATGAGCTAGCACCTCAAGGCTTCCTTGTGTGTGAGTTCACAACCCAACCAATTATTATATAACCATTACTTGTTCTCAAGAAAAACCTAGAGAATTTTGAGTATTCTTGTTATTGCAAAGTTGTTTCCTTTCTTCTTAGAAATTGCCAAAGAAAATATCAGTTCAATTGTGCTTGCACTCTTCTACCTGCATTATTTCCTAGTATGCCAATTCAAGTTGTTGTTTCTCCTGCACTTTCTTCTCTTGTTGTCTCTACATTCCCACCCATTAGACTCACATGGACACAGAAATCATAAGGATAAACTGAGGAGACGAATGTTCACACAACCAGATTTGTCATTGTTCTTGCATATCCAGGTTGGAGGTGTTGTTTTTTTACTTCATTGATTTAAATTGTCAATTATGAATTTATCAATTCAAATTCATGTCAAATACAGTATAGAAATTGTTTCGTTATTTTAATCATCAAGAAATTACACAGATCATATCACATTAGAAAGCTTGCTCTTCAATATTGTCAGGTAAGTTGTAGGGAATAATAGCTTCATTGAAACTGTGATTTACTCTCTACCTCTGAGGAAGGATTGAGGGTTTTGTTAGAAAGAATTCAATTGATTAATTAAGTTTAGATTTAATTCACAAATGCACAAGAAAATAGCCACATCCAACTACTTTGTTTGTTTAGGATTTTTTCTTAGAGTAAAATTAATTCTTGTTTGTAATTATGATGTTTTAGTTTTGTTGATTTATTTAGGTTAGTTTCCTTTTCAATATTAGATTAGATCATTAATTTCATCTTTGTTTAAATAGACACTTAAAACTAGTTTAATATTTAGAGATCAAATTAGGAAAACAATCCATAGGGAATTTACACTACCAGTTCATAGCCTCTAAATCTCCCCTTTTGCCAATTCTGCTACTAGAAAATCACACTACTAGATCTTAGTCATTGATTCTCTCATAGTCGGTCGTCCACACATTCCACACCAGTTGTCTCAGCACAACCTCGAGAGGTCACGTGTGGTTGAAGGTCGCATGTCAATTTTCACCTATACAAATTGGTGAGCCCAACGTGAAGGGTTATTTCTTTCTTATCCATTACTTTCATTAGTATTACCTCACCTTTTTAGTTCTTCCCCAATTTTGGTAGGTACTCTATACCTTCTAAAACATGTCTAGTAGAGAGCTAGGTGGGCCATTTAGCTCTGATATGTACTACACCAATGTTAAACCACTACATATCCCTTCCCTTTCAAGATGGGCAAAAAATTACACAAATAATGTATAAACCTCCTCTAGTTAAACTTTAGGTCCCATTATCTATGCAAGAATAGAGGAGGTAGATCAAAATTTTAACATACGGTATACTCAACCCAATGCAAACCATGTAACCATGACAAGTGGAATGGGTCCTAACCCTGGAATCTTGTCAAAACCTCACATCACCATAATCAACAGAAACTGACCTCTTTGCATGGATATCCAATCCTCTTCACCAAATATATGAGTCCTTAGATAGGATAAAGGTACACACCTCTAATATGTTCAACAATAGTGTATCGGAAACTTATCCTAAGATTCTTAGCTCTGAATAAGAAAATAATTACAATTTTGAACAGTTCATAATGGGGCATCATGTGCTTTCCCAATCAAACCCTACGTTGTAGGCACCCTTGTAAGGAACTCAATCCTCTCCCAATGATGTCATTTCAACCTTAGTAGGGAGTATTAGATAACTAGAGAGTGTCTAACCATAAAAACCAACTCATGTAGTAGGGAAAAACAAGGGATATCCAGTTGATAGCAAAGGATACATCCATGCCAATGAACAACCAGTGCAACATCTTGTTTAACAAGGTTACCCAATTCAAATGAATCCATTTGATCTTCTCATAGGATCTGACACACTAGGGATGGGTCCTCATCCTTCTCAAAATTATCATACGTAAGGGCTTGTCGAAAGTATGTTCTCAAATGTTGTTCTATTAGGAAATGTGAAATTCCCTATTTTTATGCCCACTAGTCCATATCCTGGTATCATCCCACCTTATATGCACATTTATTCAAAAAAAACCCAAATGGACCCATATGACATTTCTGCTCCCTACATACCATATCAAGGGACTCCATATGTTCTCGTCAATGCTTATAATAAAACTTATCCAACTCCTCCTCCTCCACCTCCTCATCCAGGATATTCAATGGTGGAATATTACACAATGGGTACATAAATTGAGTACTTAAAGGATCCTCTTGACTTCTCCATATGTGGTGTCATTCTTCCATGCCCATTGCTAGATCTTCCAAATTTTAAGGGGGGAGACCAGAATGCTCATATCAAGTCCTACGCTACTACTATTAGAGAATTTCTTCCTTGGGATGCTATGGTGGCTAAGATATTTCAAAAACTCTCAAAGGAATCACACTGGATTGGTATTACCGTATTACAGAAGCTTTAAATAACTTGTATCTGAATTCATCAAATCATTTGACATGAACAAGTTGTTACATACAAGGATTAGGGAGTTTCTTCATATTATATAGGAGCAAATCGAATATGCCACCCATTTCATCCAAAGATGGCATCAAGTTATTTCTTCCTTTGCAAGTGCACCCAACATGGACCAAATGGAACTTTGTGATCTTCTTCTGCACTCGCTCAATCTAGATACTAGGAAAGAAGTCCAGAAATTTCCTTTTCGTAGTTATGAGGGAGTATTGAAAGGTGCACTTCGAATTGACCAAGCCGTTATTGAAAATGGGCGTAATATCTACGGTCCCAATGGGAAATTGGTATCCCTAAATCAAAATAATTATCAAAACAATACAACTAATAACCAAGGACCTAAGAGTGTGAACCACAATCATGGTGCTACCACAAATGGTGCTACTAATCAAGAAAAGAACGTTGGTTTTATAAATAATGGTAACACCAACAACCAAAACAATAACAACAAATTGGGAAATAAAAGAGGCCCTAAAACTATTTCTTCTGTCAATATAGTTGATGTAAACTAACCCTCACAGAAACAAAATCAATCCTAAGGCCCAAACCAGTATCAAAACTTTAGCCAAGGGGCAAAAAATCATGGTTATAAAAATATGTTCCAAAATCATAATCAAGGTTATAATAAAAAACAAAAAGATGCTTATCAAAGACCAAGGGATTATGATCATAATTTTTATTGTGGTTTCCATAAGGTTTGAGGTCATGAGGATAGAAATTTCCATGATTGCAACAAGTTTCTGCACAGACTTCCCAAAAACAAAAGATAGCTCTTTGTAGACATGTTCATAGAAATTATGGAAACAAATTTGCACTCTGACTATACAGGACCTGTCACACCTCAAAATGCAAACTTGAACATCTTTCGAGATCCATTCCCAAAACATCCTAGGTGTTGGTGTCCATTTTGATCCTCTGTTATTTTCCCATCTTTCCCCTTTGTTCTACATGCTCAAAAAACATTTTTCTTCGAGTTTGGTGGTCTGCAAGTTTCCCCATCTAGATTGAATGCTTTAAATGGCTCATAAACCTATTATTTTTCCCCAACTTGAAAGAAAAATACATGCATAGCTCTGTTTTATGCCCTAAATTTCCAAATCCACGGGCCTCTGTCATTTTTTCCATTTTTCCTGGCCTGTGGAGCTCAAATTTTCTTGTTTTGTACTTATTTTCCCTCAAAAATCCTTCCCCATGGTCAAAAATTGCTTAAAAACACTTCCCATATGTTTTTTGACCAAAAAATCCTTTACCCACGAAGAAAAAATTAAATTCGGGCATCCTTAGCAATTTCTGTGTTTTTTGACGGTCATACGAGTGTCATTTGACCGTCAAAATTAAGCTCAAGTGACATCTCCTACATGGCCACTTCTGGTTGGACAAGGATCGACGGGGTTTCTTTGCAAAACTTAGCATTTTTGGCTTTGGGAAAAAATTCAAGATTACCCCCGCAACTCCACAGGAGGACATGTGTCATGTTCTTATGCCAAGGCGGAATGGAAGGCGGGCAAGAAACTTAGGAAAATTTTTGCCTTTTTGTGAAAGGGAAAAAGTGTGGAAAGGCCCGTAGGTCTACAATGGAGCAAGGGGTGGACACGTGGCAGGCGTGGCAGAGCAGGGAAGTGCGGGCCGTAGAGGAGAAAGGGAAATTTTTCCCTTTTTAGCAAAAGGACTTAGAGCAAATTAGAGCTGTGGGTCCGCAATGGTGCAAAAGGAGACACGTGGCGGATTCAGAAGGCAGGAGGGAATGTGGGATGCGGGGGTAAAAGGGAAATTTTTCCCTTTTGGCAAAAAATGAGTTAAAGTGAAAATTTGAGGTGTGGCTCTATGAAAAATTAGGAGTCACGTGGCAGGGAAGGAACCGGAGGCGTGGGCCCATAGAGGCAAAATTGAAAATTTTCCCTTGGCAAAAAAAGGGGTTAAAACATGAAATAAGCCCATGGATTTTTAGTGATAGAGAGGATGACACGTGTCAAGGACAGAGGTGAAGGTGCAAGCCCATGGGGAAAAAAGTGAAATTTTTCCAAATTCCAAAAAAGGGTCAAAATGCATAGAATTGAAGTGTGATTTCAATGGGACCCACCATATGCCACGTGTCATCACCAAATTTCAAGGGTGGAGGGGCGGAGAAAAAAGTCAATTTTTTCCATTTTTCCAAAAATGTTAAAAAGTCAAAAAGTGAGCCCGAATTCATTCCCAATCATATTTTGACACGTGGAGGGCCCAGATTGAAGGAGAAAGAGCAAATCAATGGTAACTGTACATTCTTCAATTTGGCCGCCATTTTTTCTCCAGGAAGCTTGGAGATGTGAATTTTGCATCATTTTTCATCAAATCTTTGGTGAATTCATGTTGTTTGTGCCTGCAAAGACCAATGCAAGTGGTTTTAGGGATTAATTTGTAGATTTGAGGTGTTTTTGAAATAAATTTTTACTCAGGCCCATGTAAAACGTGAAATATCAAATTATAAAGTTACAGAATCAAATTTTGGAATGATAAGGATGAAATGATGAAATGAAAGGGGTCTGCATGCTTGGAGAATGAAAAACGTGCCTCCACAATGGATAATGATGAAGGATTTGTAATGATTCGCCATTTTAGAAACACCTGGCAACTCTTGTTGCAAATTTGTTAAATGTCCCTATCTGCGAATCATGTTGGAATTTTGTAACAAACTTGATGTTGGGCATATTATTTTCTTGGGAAAGAAGGATCAAATGTAATTGAAAGTTATATAATGCATGTTTTGAGACATGCAAAAGGTCAGAGAAACTTAGAAATTCACGGAAAAATCTGGGAAGAAGCCCATTCTCTGAGAAACCACCTGAGAACCATTTCTAATTCCTTTTTGCATCATATTTGTATCATGTTGAGTTGGTTTCAGTTGTAAAGCCATCAACAAGCTCTGAGATTGTTCTTATAACATTCCCCTGCTGATAAATTTGGTCATTCTAGATTATTTTGTGTTGTCTCTTGGCAAAATTTGCATGCACTTATGTTTCAGAATGTTTTCAATTTGTGTTTCTTGCTCCTGTTGCAGTCTTGTGTTTAAAATCTCTCTTGATCATACATGGTCTCATTTCTTGTTGATAGTTTAGTGGCATCTGCAGTCTCACATTTAGAAGAGCTTTCATCTGATAAAGAGATAAATAGATTTAAAATCACTTTACCTTCCTTGAATTCTGAGATTGTTTGTAAACCTTTGGGTGCACCTTAGGTCATGATAAAATAGAGATTTCTGGATACTTTGTTGGTTCATCTGCTTCAAGATTTTGTGGCAGGTTGTCAAATATTGTGTGGAAGAGTGCAGATCTGGGCCTCCATTTGGTGCACATATCCTGGTTGAAGGAGTACCTTAACCCCTTTGAAGCATTCTGTTGTTTAGGTGTTACAAATTTCTTGCAAAGGTCCTCAAAGAATCTGGAAAATTCTGGTTAGTCTTGTCTAAAATCTCCCACCAAAAATTTCATTCAGAATAACTAATCCTACCCCATACTACCCCTGCATTGCATTGTGTGTCAACAAAAGAACACAATCCATTTACAAAAATGCACAAAGCAAATCAGGATCATACCATGTCTCTAGCAGCCTCAACCTTGTCTTGAAAGCATTTCCATCATTTAGTAGTGACAACTCTATTGAGTTTGAATAATGGAAAATTGATCATGTTTTCCCAAGGCCATCTCCATACAATATGCACAGTATAAGGATATCTCCACCTCCTTCACAAAACAGAGGCTGCAATATAGGTTCTCTTACCTTGGTTGAAAGGCACAACCTAAAATAGTGAGGATTAGATCAAAATCCTTTCAAGGTGCTACCCACTTCTTCAAATCCTAAGTGCTAACAAGTCAGATAAATTGCTTCCCCAGCTACAAAATGACATATAAATCATTTATCTACCTCTGAGTGTCTTGTAAAATCCATGATGCTGCTCAAGTTGTGAAGGAGATTAAATTTGGGTACCAACACCTTTCTAGTGCCATTGCCGGGGACTTGTTTTGAATTCTTGGGAAATAATTTGCTTTGCGAGATTGATTTGCTCATTTATTTTTCAGTCCATGTCTATTTATCCCATCAACAACACCTTTCTAGCGCCATTTCCGGGGACATTATTTTTAGTATTTTAGTATTTCAGATCCCTAG
This sequence comes from Taxus chinensis, assembly GCA_019776745.2. NCBI lineage: Eukaryota > Viridiplantae > Streptophyta > Pinopsida > Cupressales > Taxaceae > Taxus > Taxus chinensis. The sequence continues at coordinate 84,502,947 of CM034147.1, read as the reverse complement.
TAATACTTCTTGTGTGATTTATGTGCAGTTACAAATCTGAGTATCATCTTCTGATCAGATTTATAAGATTGGAATGAAGAGTAGAGTTCTGAGTTTGATATTCTCTTAGTTCAATCTAATCCATGTGCATACATATTTGAGATATTTGAATGCATATCAAACCCTGGTAAATTCCCTTACAAATTTTTTATGCAAATACATTGTTGAAGCATCATTTTATAATCAGATTTGTAAGGATTAAGTGAAGATATAAGTTCTGCCTGCAATTTTATCAGTTTCCAGTAGTTGTTGCACTTCATTTGCATTTGTGATTGATAAATTCAAAGAAAGGAAGGTCTGATCTATAAAGTTTGGCAAGATTTTCAGTGCTGATAGATATTTGACAGAGTATTTTAGTGCATTTGCACAACTAGGGTGAAATTCCTTAGTGGTGACTCCATGTTGTTCTGATCTTGATAAGTACCAGTGTCTTAACCTTTCTGTCATTTACTTTGGTGTTGCTAATCTCTACAAAACTGGAAGGAAGAAGATCTCTCTTCATTAGAGACTCTGCTAAGAAGTTGTTTATAGATTCAAGAAACTTAGAGTTGGAAGGGAGAAGAGTTTGGAAGGTTGTTAAAGGTCAGACATCAGGAAAAGATATATCCATTGGTGAGAGAGATCAGCCTTTGGTAGAGGATTATCACTCTTCTTCAAGTGATTCTAATTCAAGAAATCCTCTCATAAACTTGTTTGCCTCAGCTAGTGAAGGTCCTTCTGCTGTACCGGGTAAGTTCCTTCTCCAATCTGCACCTCTGTGTTTCAATTCAAATAAAACTTTCCAAGAAAATCAGCACTTAGAGAATACCAGTCTTGTGAATCACATTCTTGAGCCCCAAAGACCTTGCACTCCTCATCATCTTGTGTCACCCCCAAGATCACCTCCACCAAACAATATGGCTCATCCTATACCTCCATTTGTTGTTAACACCTTTGGTCCTATAGACTTTAGAGGAATGGATGGTTACCCAAATGCTGTCCCACAAGATGTCAGAAATAGATTGCCAAAATTCCAAGGTAACAATGCAATAACTGGTGATCAACATCTCAAACTTTTTGTTAACATGATGGAATATTTTGAGATAGAGTTTGAAGATGTGTATATTAAATTGTTCATTCATACACTAGAAGAGGATGTTAGGGATTGGTACAAGGCTCTGCCTGATAATTCAATTGATTCTTGGACTGAGATGAAGAATGCATTTAGGTTGCAATATGGTGACAAGACTGATCCTAGATTTCTCTTGTCTGAGTTTGAGAATATCAAGAAGAACCCCAATGAATCAGTCCATGACTTTAACACAAGGTTTAACAAAACTTTGAGAAGGCTTCATGTTAGTCTGAGGCCTTGTGATGAGTCTTGTTTAATCAAATATGTAGATGCATTTGATAAAAAGGAAGCCTATTACCTAAGAGACAAGAACCCTACCAATCTAAGACAAGCTTTCACCATGGCACTTCAAATTGAAAACAATATCAAAGCAATTGGGAAACCTCTCAAGAGAGATGGTGTAAATTTGATAAACCCTGAAAAACCTCAAGCTAGCAAGGGTGCTGATTTAGAGGAGGTTGTGAAAACTTTGGCAGGGGCTGTCAAAGAAATCTCATATAAGTTGGCAAGAGCTGAGAAAGGAATTGGGCAAACTTCACAAGGTCAGCAAAGAGCACAAAACCATGGACAAGATTTTCCAATCATCCTAGAGGTGATCAAAGGGTAGATGATAGAGGAAAAGGACCCATGGGGTCTACAAATAGACATCCTCAAGCACATGAAGGAAGAGTGTTACCTGATCCCCTAACTGTTAGGGTTGTTGTTGTTGAAGAAGTTGTTGATATTGATTGGTGTGATAGGGTTTTTTTACCCCATCCTCCATGTGAAGTGGACCAGCAAGATGGTGAAGTTAATAATGATGATGGTACTGATGATGATATCTGCATGATGGGTTGTTCTTCAAGTCCACAAGGAGGAGCAACATCTACTGAAGTGATAAGTGCAAGGACAGCTGCAACCTTTTGGGATTGCATCAAATGGGTACAAGTTTTCTTCCCCCTCATACTCTTGAAGTTGATGTAGTGCAAGATTTTGAAATTCCTAACAATGAATTTGAATACTTAAGAGCTTTGATGATTAAGAAGTATGATGGTGGTATTCCTTCGGAGGAAGATAGACAATTGTTGATGAATGTTGTTGTAGCTCAAGAGAAAGACTATAACACTAGAAGAAAAGTTGTTAAAGGAGTTGGGCCTCAAGCCAAACCTAAAACACCCTTGCTCACAAGCATTCCAAAAGAATCTCCTAGGAGAGAAACACTTGCCAAAAGCTCTGTTGTCCCAAGAAAAAATTACAGTCCTCCTCATGCCCAAGCTGCCAAGAATCCCATGCCATCTGATGAATCTTCTTGTCTCCCTTCCAATGTTGTTTTTCCAAAGAGTGTTCCCTATGACATAGCCCAAGTATTGAGCCAAATCAAAGTGAGTGTTCCAATCATTGAGTTTCTTAGGATCCCTGAGCATAAGAAGAGAGCATTTGAGTACTTGGGATTAAAGGAGGAGAAGACTACTCCAGTAGAAATATAAATATTATTGAAACTCCTCCTCAGATCATTGCAGACCTTGAAACACCACCAGCAGTAGAGGATCTTGGAGAGACACCTGAGGTATATTTGGGGACATCCTTGGTTGATTCCCAATTGAATGTTGATCCATTCTTCACAACTTTGATCATAAAGGATAGGCTACTTCACAATTGTATGTTTGATTCCAGTGCATCATGTAATGTCATGCCTCTAGAAGTCATGAATGAGTTGGATATCAAAGTGACAGTAGCCTATGGAAAATGTACTGCCATGGACTCAAGAGAAGTGTCCAGTTGTTGGTTGTGTGAAGGGTTTGGTAGTGCAGCTTGCATCTTATCCCGGGAGGAATTTAAAATTGGATGTTGTGATTGTTGATTGCCCTACCAAATGGGGTATGTTATTGTCAAGAAAGTGGGTTGCAAGTGTTGGAGGGAGTGTCCAAATGGATATGTATTTTTCCACCATTCCCATTGAAGGTAGCCTTGTCAAGCTCTATGGAGAAAAGAAAATGTTGCATCTAATTGAGGACCCAAACAATGCTTCTTATGAAGTATTATTTGCTGATGTTGATGTTGATAATTTTATTGGTTTTGTTGATGGTAAAGAACACAAAATGGATCAGTCAAAGTGCCTTGAATAGGTATGTTCTCCTTGGACCTTTCTATTTGATGGAGCTTGCTCCAAATTTGGAAATGGTGCTGGTGTAATTCTGATTTCTCCTAGCTTGGAAGAATTTGTTTTTTCCTTCAAGCTTAATTTTGAATGTACTAACAACATTGCTGAGTATGAAGCCTTGTTGTTGGGTCTGAGAATTGCATGGAAGTATGGTGTCAAGGACATCATTGCAAAGGGAGATTCAGAGCTAGTTGTCAAACAAATAAGAAAATTGTATGCTACAAAAAATCAGTGGATGAAACAGTATAAGCATGCAGTTTGGGATCTAATTGAGATGTTTGATTCCTTCAATATTGTGCACCATGACAGAAGTTTGAATGTTGATGCTTACAAGTTGGCAGTGTTGGGGTCAAGATTTGGGGTTTGCGCCATTTCACCTTATTGTGAGTACAATGTTGAAGTGTTAACTAGGCCAGCTTGTCCCTGACAACATCAAGCATTGGCAAGTGTTTAATGATGATGCTCAAGTGCAAAGGTTCTTACAAAATCAAGGTGAGTTTGTAGATCAGCATATTGATTGGGAACTAATGGTGTGTATGACTGAAGGAAGAGAGACTTTGTTTGGAAAATATATTATCCAATTGAAAACTAACACCATTCCTAGAGGTCTTGTTGCTCTTGAGTCAAATTTTAGCAATGTTGATTGCATCATCAATAGAAACATATCTACCTCAAGGGATGTGGAAGAGCATGACTTGGGAACAAAGGACAAACCAAGAGAAGTTTGGTTGGGTAGCAGTTTAAACAAGGAAGAAAAATAGTCCTACCTCCAATTGTTGAAACAATATCAAGACTGCCTTGCCTGGTCATATTCAGAGCTGAAAGCATATAGAGAAGACTTATTTCAGCATGAGATCCCTCTTGAGAAAAATGCCAAACCATTTAGACAGAAGAAAAGGCCAATTAATCCACTCCTCTCCATGAAAATGCAAGATGAATTGAAGAAACTGAAGGAGGGAGGGATCATTCAGCCCACAAGGTATTCATCTTGGGTTGCAAACCTTGTGCCAGTCAGAAAGAAGAATGGAGATATCAGACTTTGTGTAGACTTCAGAAATATGAATAGAGCTTCATTGAAAGACAATTATCCTTTGCCAAACATGGAGAACATGCTGCAGTTAGTGACTGGATCTGAATTGTTGTCCACCTTGGATGGTTTCTCTGGCTACAATCAGGTTGTTGTCAAGGAGTCAGAAAGATTTAAAACTGCCTTTACCACTCCTTGGGGAACATATGTTTATGTGAGAATGCCTTTTGGTCTCATGAATGTTGGAGCTACCTTCCAAAGAGCAATGGATGTTGCTTTTGCTAGTTATATAAATGACTTCATTGCAGTTTATCAGGATGATGTGACTGTATTTTCAAGGAGCAGAAAAGATCACTTGTAACATTTGGAAAGAATGTTGATCAGATGTAGAGAATTTGGAATCTCTCTCAATCCAAAGAAGTGTCACTTTGGGGTGAAAAAGGCCAAGCTTCTTGGTCATATTGTTTCAAAGGCTGGTGTCATGATTGATCCAGAGAGAGTAGAAGCAATCAGTAGGGTGCCAATTCCAAGAATGAAGAAGGGCATCCAATCTTTCTTTGGGAAAATCAATTTCATTAGAAGGTTTGTGTCCAATTTTGCTGAGTTGACTCTTCCTATCACATGCATGTTAAAGAAAGATCAAGTTATCAAATGGGAGGAGGTTGTTATTCAGGATTTTGAAGGAATCAAGGAAGCACTTAAACATGCACCTGTCTTGGCAGCTCCGAATTACAAGAAGCCTTTCCAAATCTTCTCCTTTGCTTCTGAAAATACTATTGCATCTATTTTTCTCCAAAAGGATGAAGATGGGGCTGAGAGGCCTATTGCCTTCTTTAGCAAGGCTTTACAAGCTGCTGAGTTAAAGTATACAATCATGGAAAAACAAGCATTTGCCTTGGTGAAAGAAACAAAGGTTTTCAGGCCTTATATTTTAAGTTCAAAAGTTGTTGCTTATGTTCCCCACACCATGGTAAAAGACATCTTATCAGAGATGGAGATCTCAAGTAAAAGATGTAGATGGGTGAACAAACTGCAGGAGTATGATATGGACATCCAAACCACAAATTTGGTAAGAGGTTTGGGTCTTGCTAAGCTCATGGCTGAGAGCAACTTGTAGACTGTGGAAGTGAATGAAGTAGAGGAAGAAAGGGTAGATGTTCTTGAGAAATTGGTAAGTTATGAGTGGTACAAGGATATAATCTTTTACCTCAGACACCTATGTTGTCCTGATCATTTAAATAAAAATAAGAAAAGATCCCTCAAGCTGGCTTCTCAAAAATACATCATCACTGACTTTGGGCTAGCTTGGAAGAACCCTGAAGGTGTCCTCTTGAAGTGTGTAACTGAAGATGAAGCTCCCAAAGTAGTTGCTGATTTCCATGGGGGAGTTTGTGGAGGACACTTTGCTGGAAGGGTTACAACACACAAAGTTTTGAGAGCTGGTTATTGGTGGCCTACTCTCTTCAAAGATGTAACCATGCTGATAAGAAAATGTGAAAGCTGCCAGCATTTCTCTGGAAGAATGAAAGCTTCAGGCTCCCTTCCTTTGCAGCCTATATCAATTGAAGCTCCTTTCAAATAGTGGGGGATGGACTTCATTGGTGAGATTTCAGACCCTTCTAGTGCTGGACATAAATGGATCCTTGTAGCCATAGATTACTTCACCAAGTGGGTAGAGGCAATCCCCACCAAGAAAGCAACACACCAAGTTGTTATGGACTTCTTGCTGAATAATATCATATGCAGATTTGGTGTGCCAGTCAAGATTGTGGCTGATAATGCCATGTGTTTCAGAGCTAAACCTTTGATGGCAATGTGCAAGGAGTATGGAACCAATTTGACTTATTCTTCAAACTATAACCCCCAAGGGAATGGACAAGTTGAGTCCAGCAATAAGAACTTATTGAAGATCATTAGGAGGACCTTGGAGTTGAACAAGAGAAAATGGGGTGAACAACTGAAATTTGTAGTTTGGGCTGATAGAATCACTACCAAGAGAGCTATTGGTAAGAGCCCATTTGAGTTGGTGTATGGAACTCAAGCTCTACTACCCTTACATCTACAATTATCTTCATTTCAGTTTGTTCAACAACTTGAGGATCAAGAGGTCAGTCCATATGAAGCAAGGATTAATCAGATTGTGGAGCTAGATGAAGAGAGAAGAGCATCCCACCAGAGGCATGTCAGATTTAGAGAGAAGTTGAAAAGATTGTTTGACAAGAAGGTCACTCCTAGGGCCTTCAATATTGGAGGTCTGGTTTTGTTATGGGACAGTAGAAATGAAGATAAGGGAAAACATGGAAAATTTGATGCATTATGGATGGGCCCTTACTCCATTGATATCAGAATTGGTGAGAATACCTTTTTTCTCAAAGATTTAGATGGGGAATTACTTGAACTACCTATTAATGGCAGGCATCTGAAGCATTTCTTGGATTAATCCCCAAATTTGAGGTATGCACCACTTGTACAGTGTATAGTGTTTGGTTTTTCACTCTGTTTTTGGTGTTTTGTCGATTTGTGGTTTGCCTTGGTGTGTGGCAACCATTTTTGTCAGGTTCTCAACTAGTTTTTGGTGATTTTTGGCTCATGACTCCTTTTCCCAATGGATTATTTTGGCACTTGGTCTACTTATTGTTCTTGTGGCACTCACTGGGAGTGCCCATCCCTAAGCAGGAGCCGATGTTGGTGTCCATTTTGATCCTCTATTATTTTCCCATCTTTCCCCTTTGTTCTACATGCTCAAAAAACATTTTTCTTCAAGTTTGGTGGTCTACAAGTTTCCCCATCCAGATTGAATGCTTTAAATGGCTCATAAACTTATTATTTTTCCCCAACTTGAAAGAAAAATACATGCAGGCTCTATTTTATGCCCTAAATTTCCAAATCCACGGGCCTCTGTCATTTTTTCCATTTTTCCCAGCCTGTGGAGCTCAAATTTTCTCATTTTGTACTTATTTTCCCTCAAAAATCCTTCCCCATGGTCGAAAATTGCTTGAAACCACTTCCCATATGTTTTTTGACCAAAAAATCCTTCACCCACGAAGAAAAAATTGAATTCAGGCATCCTTAGCAATTTCTGTGTTTTTTGTAGGTCGTACGGGTGTCATTTGACCATCAAAATTAAGCTCAAGTGACGTCTCCTATGTGGCCGCTTCTGGTTGGACAAGGATCGGCGGGGTTTCTTTGCAAAACTTAGCATTTTTGGCTTTGGGAAAAAATCAAAATTACCCCCGCAACTCCGCAGAAGGACACGTGTCATGTTCTTATGCTAGGGTGGAATGGAAGGTGGGTGGGGAACTTAGGAAAATTTTGCCTTTTTTGCAAAGGGGAAAAAGGGTGTGGAAAGGCCTACAGGTCCATAATGGAGTAAGGGGTGGACACGTGGCAGCACGGTGGTAGAGCAGGGAAGTACGGGCCACAGAGGAAAAGGGGAATTTTTTCCCTTTTAGTAAAAGGAGTTAGAGTGCAAATTAGAACCGCGGGTCCACAATGGCGCAAAAGGAGACACGTGGTGGGTTCAGAAGGTAGGAGTCGAGTGCGGGCCAGCTGGGGGCAAAAGCAAAATTTTTCCCTTTTTCCAAAAATGAGTTAAAGTGAAAATTTGAGGCGTGGCTCCGCGACAAATCAGAACAGGACACATGGCAAGGAAGGAATCGGAGGCGAGGGCCCACGGAGACAAAATTGAAAATTTTCCCTTGGCGAAATAAGGGGTTAAAACATGAAATAAGCCCATGGATTTTTAGCGATAGAGAGGATGAAACATGTGTCAAGGATAGAGGCAGAGGTGCGGCCCACGGGGAAAAAAGTGATTTTTTTCCAAATTCCAAAAAAGGGTCAAAATGTGCAGAATTGAGCCGCGATCCCAATGGGACCCACCATATGCCACATGTCATCACCAAATTTCAAGGGCGGAGGGGCGGAGAAAAAATTCAATTTTTTCCATTTTTCCAAAAATGTTAAAAAGTCAAAAAGTGAGCCCGAATTCATTCCCAATCATATTTTGACACGTGGAGGGCCCAGATTGAAGGAGAAAGAGCAAATCAATGGTAACTGTACATTCTTCAATTTGGCCACCATTTTTACTCCAGGAAGCTTGGAGATGTGAATTTTGCATCATTTTTCATCGAATCTTTGGTGAATTTGTGTTGTTTGTGCCTGCAAAGACCAATGCAAGTGGTTTTAGGGATTAATTTGCAGATTTGAGGTGTTTTTAAAATGAATTTTTACTTAGGCCCATACAAAATGTGAAATATCAAATTATAAAGTTGCAGAATCAAATTTTGGAATGATAAGGATGAAATGATGAAATGAAAGGGGTCTGCATGCTTGGAGAATGAAAAACATGCCTCCACAATGGATAATGATGAAGGATTTGTAATGATTCACCATTTTAGAAACACCTGGCAACTCTTGTTGCAAATTTGTTAAATGTCCCTATCTCCGAATCATGTTGGAATTTTGTAACAAACTTGATGTTGGGCATATTATTTTCTTGGGAAAGAAGGATCAAATGTAATTGAAAGTTATATAATGCATGTTTTGAGACATGCAAAAGGTCAGAGAAACTTAGAAATTCACAAGAAAATCTAGGAAGAAGCCCATTCTCTGAGAAACCACCTGAGAACCATTTCTAATTCCTTTTTGCATCAGATTTGTATCATGTTGAGTTGGTTTCAGTTGTAAAGCCATCAACAAGCTCTGAGATTGTTCTTATAACATTCCCTTGCTGATAAATTTGGTCATTCTGGATTATTTTGTGTTGTCTCTTGGCAAAATTTGCATGCACTTATGTTTCAGAATGTTTTCAATTTGTGTTTCTTGCTCTTGTTGTAGTCTTGTGTTTAAAATATCTCTTGATCATACATGGTCTCATTTCTTGTTGATAGTTTAGTGGCATCTGTAGTCTCACATTCAGAAGAGCTTTCATCTGATAAAGAGATAAACAGATTTAAAATCACTTTACCTTCCTTGAATTCTGATATTGTTTGTAAACCTTTGGGTGCACCTTAGGTCATGATAAAATAGATATTTCTGGATACTTTGTTGGTTCATCTGCTTCAAGATTTTGTGGCAGGTTGTCAAAGATTGTGTGGAAGAGTGTAGATCTGGGCCTCCATTTGGTGCACATATCCTGGTTGAAGGAGTACCTTAACCCCTTTGAAGCATTATGTTGTTTAGGTGTTACAAATTTCTTGCAAAGGTCCTCAAAGAATCTGGAAAATTCTGGTTAGTCTTGTCTAAAATCTCCCACCAAAAATTTCATTCAGAATAACTAATCCTACCCCATACTACCCCTGCATTGCATTGTGTGTCAACAAAAGAACACAATCCATTTACAAAAATGCACAAAGTAAATCAGGATCATACCATGTCTCTAGCAGCCTCAGCCTTGTCTTGAAAGCATTTCCATCATTTAGTAGTGACAGCTCTGTTGAGTTTGAATAATGGAAAATTGATCATGTTTTCCCAAGGCCATCTCCATACAATATGCACAGTATAAGGATATCTCCACCTCCTTCACAAAACAGAGGCTGCAATATAGGTTCTCTTACCTTGGTTGAAAGGCACAACCTAAAATAGTGAGGATTAGATCAAAATCCTTTCAAGGTGCTACCCACTTCTTCAAATCCTGAGTGCTAACAAGTCAGATAAATTGCTTCCCTAGCTACAAAATGACATATAAATCATTTATCTACCTCTGAGTGTCTTGTAAAATCCATGATGCTACTCAAGTTATGAAGGAGATTAAATCTGGGTACCAACACGTTTCTAGATTTGTCAAAGAATTCACCTACGCATTGTTCTGCGTTACTCGATGCACTAGGTATTGGTCATATAATCCATATTACTCCACCTTCTAGTGCTCAAATAGATCAAATTTATTTTGACATACATCCTCCGGGATAGAGTGATAGGGATACTGGGTTTGTTTTCGATATAGACAAGATGTCATCTGACGCTGAAATTTTCCAAAGAGGTGATCTTGCCTTATATTTATAGGTATGGGTTTACAAAAATTGCATTAAGAGAGCCATGATTGATGATGGGTTTGTTGTAAACATAGTTCCCTTCTCTGTCTTGCAAAAAATTGGGATATGGAGAAACTAATTTCTCCTCTACAAGAAACATGTTGTGAGGGTATGATAGTCTCAAAGAAACCTCGATTAAAACCATAGTTTTTCCAGTCACACTTGGTCCGAATACCATTTTTACGGAATTTTACATCATCGATAGGGAAACAAGTTATAACATGATCCTTGGGAGACCTTGGATTCATCGAATGAAGGCTATCCCTTCTACCCTATTCCATGAAATTATATTCCTCCATTTGGGAAAAGTATTCATCGCCCAAGGGGATCCTAATCCCTTTGATATACACTTAGATAATCTCAAGAAGAAAATAGGATTCCATACGGAGTATAAGATCTCTGCAAACTAGTTAAACAACCCACCTCCATCAAACCAAATGGTCACAACAACCCCAAACATTCCAAAAGTTGAAGTTGTTGATCCAAAAACATTTGAGGTGCCCAAAAAGGATAAGGGTAAATCAATATCTATGGAAACAGTGTCCACTAAAACCATAACAAAAATCATGAAACTCCTAGAGAGTGATGATCCGATCTTCCTCCCATTTGAACCACAAGGGATGGGTAGTCTTCTCGGTTTAGCATCTCTTCCCACTGACATCCCAATGTTTCACCGGATTATTATCAAATTAATGAAATAGATAAGAGTTAATATTCCAAGGACGAAGACCTATTTTTGATGTTAGTTAAAGGTTGTATGCACGCATTTTGATTTCATGATCCAAGTTGAATGTGAGAGCTCCCTTTTATCTAGGAGGAACTACATGTAAATGAAAAACAATACCACCAGATAGAATTAAACAATTCAATGAGTGGAATTCCTAACGGGAGCTAAATCTAAGAAGCGTGATGCTTCCTGAATAGGTTGTCAATCCACTTTTATATAACAGTATTAATCTTATTCTAAAGATACATGAAATTAAGATCATATTGGAATTGAAACGATTTGGGTATCTCATACAAAACAATAAGAAAGGTTGTTCAAAATATTGTTTGAGGTCAAAATGGGCCAGGTAGATGGGCTGGTATGGGTTGTAGGTATTTTACAAGCTATAGGTAAGGTATGATAAAGGTTACAAGTGATTCTAGGCTATTGGGAAATAGGTATTAGCTTTGCTGGCATGAGGAAGCTTGCCAGACACAAAGACTGATGTCAGTCAGGGTGTGACCGACAGATGGTTTATCTATGACCGAATACTGGTTAAGGATAACTGATCTTGGTTTCTATGAGAATGGTAAAATATCATAAACATTTGTCCAGGTTCTCTCTATGTACATCTGCATAGAGAGATAAGGTGCTCTATGGAGAGGTTTTAGGTGGAGTATCTAACTTGGGTGAGGATTTTTCTGAGGTTTTTTTTTGTGGGTGTTAAGGTCAATTTAGTAAAATCCAAATAGGAAATACAGTAACTGATGTCGGTATGGTGACCAGTGCAGGATGAAGGGGGAACTGACGACAGTTAAGGTAACCAGCGTCGATAGGGTAAATTTGGTGAAAGTTGATTAACAGGTGGTTTTGGGCTTCTCTTTGATTGCATAGAGAATGAAGGGGAACTAGTTGGGTTCGTGATAAGGTGATAAAAACTTAAAAATGTGTAAAAGGTTAGGAATAAAGATCCAAAAGGTTGTGATGGATGGATAGAGATATGGGCTAGAAAGTGGGGATGGAAAAATATAGGGAATAACAAGTTCTAATAACAAGAGGATAAAGAACCTAATGAGTAAGTACATAAATGATACATAATCAAATGCACTTACTTGTTCCTGCAAGATTGGTGGGTGAAGGAAGGTGATGGTCGATCTGTGAACCTGGTGGTCAATGCCATGACAGTGCTTCCCTGGAGTGTCACCGTGAATGCCAATGCCTTCATATCAATCCTAGTACTTGCTTGGGCCTCTGGCTGGATGTATTTTGTCATCTTGATGCTGAGAAAACTCTGGTTCATGCTTGAATTCATATAGCTCTCCCAAAACTTGAAGTACACTAACCTGAGAAAAAGGTTTCCAAATTCTATAATATGGTGACCGACGACGGTCAAGGTGACCGCATTTGGTTGAGGGTTAACTGACGTTGGTTAAGGATGGGATATCCTAGGTTTACCAAAATAGTAGATCTTGGTTATTTTTGGCGTGCTCTGCTTGTTGGCCCGGGTCTCAAGTGATGGTTAATGCTTAGATAAGCATGGCATGTTGTTGGAGAAGGAATAGGAATTTAATTCTAGGGTTAGACTAAGTCCAAGGTGTTTAGGATAAGTGGAGAATGAGTCTTAGTTAATCAATAGGCTAAGAATAAGTCCATGGTGAGGTGTGTAGGTGATGTATAAATTAACCTAATTAAAGTAATTAGATTAATAAATAATGTGAGGATGGGCATTAAATCAATTGTAAATAATTAAATTAATGTGAATGTGAGGTAAAAGGGTCATGGTTAGGCAAACACATTATGTTAACTGATTAAAGGGGACCAAGGGGAGCGTGACCCAAATTTGGTGTCTACATTTTCCCCTTTTTGTCGTGTAGCTTGTATTGGTAAGCGATGCTGACAAAAACAAGAAGTGGTTTCCCCAAATATAAGTGGGAGTGAGGTTGCCCCAAGTATGGGTGGAGTGTGACCCCCCTCAAACAAGGAGTTGATGAGGTGCGAGACTTAATCAGTGAGTGGTTTGATAAATGGGTAAGTGATGAAAGTGAAGGTAGGTGAGTTGTAGGTAAGGGGTATGGGAATTTTGGGTAATGTTAAGGGTAATGGGTAATGGGAATGGGAAAGGGTCATATCGGGTAATGGGTAATGACAACAGAATCACACACACATATGTATAGATTGTGACACAGTACCATGGTTGAAGAGCTTGCAAACTCTACATTGATCCAAGGTCGATAGGTTTATCCAAATAAGGTTCAAGTGATTCAAGTATCCTAGGGTACAGGATATGGTCTGAAAACACGATGTAGGTGAGGTGCAGGAACGATTAGGTATGTTTTGGTACACCAAAGGTTTGGTCAGGACAAAAAACATATGACAATAGGAAAGGTAAGGTCATTAGGATCAAACAACACAGGTAACATCATCACAAGGTATAACAAGTACACAATTTGAAGTCAAGGTATATTGGTCGTGGCATGGGTAAGGCCAAGGTATAGGTAAAATAATGGGTCCCTAAATGCAATTAAGGAAATGTATGGGTAATTTATGTTGGTGGGTAGTGTGTAATAAGGGTTGGTAAAACCAAAAGGTATGTGGCAGTAAGGAGTTTAGGTAAAAATGGGGAGAATGTACAGGGAATGGTACTGACACGTGACCGATGTCAGTTATAAGGAAACTGATATTAGTTTTGGGTGACCGACACCGGTCATGTCGAGTTAGGGTTATAAGTTTGAAATTCCATATTTTATGGAATCATTGTTGTCTTTTGACTTTGAGAAAATGAAAGAGGTGAGTGACTTGTGCATTTTTTAGGGAGGAAAAGACAAGTCATTGTACCTGGATGAGGTGGAGGTGACTAAGTAGTGAGAGGATCCAGGTAGACGGGTCCATGAGAGCGGTTGGCAACATGTGATTAGTGGAGGGATTCAAGGTAGATTCCAGAATGGTAGAGGCAAGAGAGGGTTCAGGAAGACCACCGGTTGTAGTGGCTAGATGTGTCACCATGTAGGTGACACCGTGATGAGGTAAGAGGTGTTTTAGAACTTGTTATTTACAAAACATTGGTGAAAATTTGAAGAAATTGGGGTCGGGGTTTCATTTTAAATGTGGGTTAAAAGTGGGTAAAAATGCAAGGGATAAGGAGTGGGAAGGTCAAAAATAGGTGAGATATGTATGGTAATTAAGTTGGGATAGGGTGGGGTGGGTAGATTAGGGGTTTTAGGTAAGTTTTGGTCAATTTTTGAAAATGGGGGAATAGGTTTTTGGTTTTCAACAGTGCGACAGAGACCGACATCAGTCAAGTTTTGGTTAGCATCGGTTGGGGCTTGGCGGCATCAGTATGGCCTTAAGTGACTGATACCAATTAAAGGAAACCAATGACGGTCATGGGAAAATTGGTGACAGTCAAGACAATTGGTGTCAGTTAGGGTTAAAAAACAACAGGGGTAAGAAAGGTTAGTTTGGAAAGAAAATGGGTAAATAAGGGGTAAGTAAAGATTTCTTGGAAAGGGATAAGGGTAAAATAGGATCTTTGGCAATATGGGATAGGTGAGTGGGTGAAATATTGTTAAGGTAATGGGTAATAATTGTAAAGGGTAGTAGGCTTGTAGGTGGATTAGGTAAATGGGGTAATCATGATTGGTGTGGTTGGGTATGGTTTTGGGGTTAATAGGTAATTGGAGATAGTTAGGTTTGAACAATGTTATGATTTGTTGGATGTAGGCTAGGGACCAGTTGTTGATGTGAGATAAAGTACCAATTCTATTGGTAGAGATGTGGTCTAATGTGACTGCAGAGGAGTGGAGCATATGACAGATGTTGGATTGATTGGGATCTTGTGCTATAGGTGTATAGCTCAAGATCCTAGCTTGATGGTCGTACTCATCAATAGATGGGATTCAACGACCAACATGTTTCATTTACCAACAGGTGAGATGAATGTCACCCTAGAAGATGTGTATATGAAACCTGTGGCTACAAATTGTTGGGGAGTCAGTGTATTCTATTTCATCTGAGGCATCTATGGAGCCATTAGTGGATATATTTGGGGAGGTGATGGGTGAGATGAGGTACTATAGTGCGAGCTTGAGCTATGGATATGTATGTCAACCCATCCTTAGGAGATGAGGTTAGTCGTTTTGATGATGGAGGTAGTATATTACTTTACCTTACCAGATGCTGAGCGTGGGAGTTTCCCACGAGCACTAATGGGAGTGCTCCAAGATATGATGGAGGAGCGGATATTTTTTTCCTGGGCACCTGCATTCCTAGTGCATTTGTATAGGGATTTATGGGCCTATGGGATATTGTGGAAATTTAGTTTGTGTTTCACCTTTCTTCTACATTGTTTGGCATACGAGCACATCATATGTGTACATCCAGTTGGTTCTCCCTGACATGATTGGTTCGGGGGTGGCTGGGTTAGAGTTGGATATAGACAATGGGTACCAGTTGATGGGAAACATCATGTGGCTAGGTATTAAAGATGGGTATTGAAGGGGATTTCAGGAGTTGATATTGTTTTGAGGCCATATGTTGGCTATCCCTCATTTAGGGACATGGTGGAGGATTTAGAGCACTTACAGTTGTTGAGGTGGATTCAGGGTCATCGTTCCAGCGAGTACAAGATGATATGTGTTGACTAGGGTTAGATGGAAGTTTGGGTTGTGACAAGATGTTCCTCCACCTTTCCCATAGTATAGGAGAGATGATGTGGAGAGACCTATGTCTCCACCATGACCGATCATACCGACTAGGTAGGAGGAGAAGGCAGTGGATAGGTGAATCAATGATGTTGGGTTCACTAATAGATATAGGTAGTGGTGGGTGACATAGCTACGTGTGGCACCACTGAGGTTATGGGAAGCTAGACTTAGCCACCATCACAGTGCAGAGGGATACATGACAGGGTCAGATGGCTTCTCTTCATGACCAAATTACAACTTTATAGGGGTAGCTTACTAGGTCAAAGGAACAGGTTTCCATTTTACAGGCTCAAGTGGTGGCCTTACAGGAACAAGTAGCACAAGGATCAACACCCATGCATAGTGGAGATGAAGATGAGGGACATGAAGATTCCTTATAGGTGTAGGTAGCAAGTTTGTAGGGCTAGTTGGCAACTTCACAGGCTCAGGTTGTGGCCTTACATGGCACCTCTACAAACTTAGGGATAGGGTCTCACACTACAAGAAGTTACGGTAGGATAGGGTCCCACACTACAGGAAGTTGTAGCGGGAAAGGTTCCCACACTATAAGCAGCTGCGGAGGGATAGGGTCCCATGGTATAGGGAGGAGGACAGGGCTCACATGTATAGGGTCCAAGGCCAGTGTTAGCAGGTCAAAGATCACAGGTTACTGTGAGACCTATGGAACCACCTCAGACAGTATCAATGGTGAGGTTTAGGGATGCCATGAATGAGGCTTGTTAATATCAGGATCATCTGATGACCACTGGGATACATTTCCCTTCCTATGCTAAGTACAGGGAACAATAAGCCACAAGTGAGAGGACTAGATCCTGCACTCATAGTTCTGATAGCACAGGGGGCCAGTGAGCCTAGAGGTAGGGTTAGGGTGATGCTACGTGTTCACAGAGGTCAATCCCAGGTGAGGGGAAGGAAAATATTAGGATGGGACCCATGCTAGGTGGAGAGATTTCGGTAGTTCACCGAGCTAGAGGTGAGGAGGAGATAGATGAGACATGCATGGATATTAGGTGGAGTGATGATTAGTCACTTGATATGATTGGTGTATCAATTTTTGGTATATAACAGCCTATGTGCCGATGTACATGAGGATTTTGAGATTTTGATTTTATATCGGCCTGTGTACCAAATATAGTGAGGATGTATATGAGGGTCTTGAGATACTGAGTATTTATTTGTATCGGTCTACATTTGTATTGATACATAGACTTTCTCATTTATATATAGTCAATGTGTATGTATTAATGATGTACTTGGTTTTAATTTTCATTGTTATTGTGTATGTGATGGAAACTAGGTGAATTAGGCATGATTGAGTCAAGGTCATGTAGGCATGATGTAATCAGGTATGGGTGTGTTTGAGTTAGGTCAGTTAGGCATGGTGGATTCTAGGTGAGTTATGCATGATTGAGTCTAGGTCATTTAGGCATGATTGAGTTAAGTCAGTTAGGCATGGTTTGGTGATGTTGTTGGGTTTGATTTAATTTCCATATTATTGGTAGTATGCAAAATAAATAATGATATATTTATGTTATGGTTTAAACTTCCAAATATTTGATATCATGGAATGGTGAACTGATTTATGTATGATGTGATTAAATGGTAGGTATGCATGTTTGTAAGAAATAGGTAAGTATACATGTTTATATACTTGCATGTTTGTTTAATTTCTGAGTAATGTAGAATATAGAAACTAACTAATGGTAGAATGTAAATAAAAGAGTGGGGGGAAATTGGTTAGGGTAAAGAATGTCTGAACTAACCTCTGAGGGCCCCATACCCTCAGAGTGATGCCTACATAGTAGGTATGCATGTTTGTAATAAATAGGTAAGTATACATGTTTATATACTTGTATGTTTGTTTAATTTCCAAGTGATGTAGAAGATAGAAACTAACTAATGGTAGAATGTAAATAAAAGAGTGGGGGAAAATTTGTTAGGGTAAAGAATGGTTGAGCTAACCTCTAAGGGCCTCATACCCTCAGAGTGTTGCCTACACATCCCTAGCGAAAAGGTGCCTTAGGCCGATGTAGTTCTCCCATAAGCTAGGGAAGAATATGACGAGGTAGATAAATGGGTTAGAAGGATTTAGGCATGGTTGAGTCTAGGTTATTTGGGTATGGTTGAGTTTAGGTTACTTAGGCATGACTGATTCTAGGTCACTTAGGCATGATTGAGTCTAGGTCATGAAGGCAGGGGTGAATTGAGGTCATTTAGGCATGGTTAAATTGAGGTGTCGAAGGCTTGGTCATGTATAGGATAATCAAAAAGTAATGAAAAATGTGAAGGGTAAGAGGTGACCAAATGAGCCACCCAATTTGTAAGAACCAAAACATGTCTACCATGTCGAAGATGAGCTTATGAACATAAGACCCTAAAGGCACTACATGATTGAATATTCTAAAGGTGAAGAAAGTCACATGATCACGAAATGTCACATTTGCGAAACATCCCCTAAGCGGGTATGGAGTTAGGGTGAAAAGGTGATAAGGTGAAAGTAGGTTGGTTTTAGCGTAACCTAGTGTGAGATAGTATGCCGACTTGGAAAGAGACCCAAGATCACAATAGACAAGTCCATGATGAAAACATTAATATTTTTATTTTTGCTTTTTTTTTATAGACTGATCGATGTGGGAAGTCTATGTGGGATGAGTATATTATCTCCTTGAGGTCTTCATGAATCTGATTGATGCGGGAAGCTTCAAAATATTTTTATTTTAGTTTTTACAAGAATAATATTCTTTTGATGATAGACTAAGTACAATACAGTTGGCTTCGTATAACTATCCTTCAAGGGAGCATTCTATTTATAGCAGTGAGATAAAAAAAAGTGTAGATATCCTTTTTGAGGGATTCATATTTTTTCTATAATTTTGACTCAAGGATTTGAATCCCATTTTAATTTTGAAATTATTTTTCGTTTGTACTTTTAAGTTATGGACAAGACTATAGAGAAAAATAGGATCTTGTTTTTAAGACAAAACTATAGCACATAGGGATTAACTGTGATAGAGAGGTTTTAAGTGATGAATGACCATGTGATTCCATCTTGAAAAATATGAAAATCATCCATGAGAATCATGCCATGAGTAGAGCCATGGTACTCGTATTAAAGACAAGGTTGAAAGGAAACAGCTAATCACATGATCCTAGTTTTTTCGTTGATCCTTAAAATAGGTAGAATGGAAGGTGAACGGTTCTCAAGGGACGAGTGTTGGATAGAAAAGAGGTGATATATGACTTAATTCAACAGTAGAATGGTCGAAGATGCAAGGCATTGCGGGGTTTAGGTTCAGGTTTACCTTTGAGTGAAGACAAACAATAAGCATCTGATCCATAGGTATGAGTAACGATATAAGATCCAAGCCAATTAGGAGAAAATTTGATCCGTTTACTTTTTTCCTCTTTTGTTACATATTGATTTTCTTTCAGGAAGAGGTCACCAACTTGAAAGGTTCGTTCATGGACGCATTTTTCATAGGAAATTTTGATACGTTTTTGGTAGATTTGAAGGTGATCAAGAGAATTAAGATGACATTTGTCTAATAACTCGAGTTGTGCCAAACGGTCTTGGCGAAAGTCATCATCATTGAGCATATCTTTGAGTGAGATATGAAGAGACAAAATCTAAACTTCAAGAGGTAGGAAAACCTCTGTATCATAGACTAGAGATAAAGGCGTAGCCACAGTTGAGGTATGAATACTAGTATGGTAAGCCCATAAAGCAAAAAGAATGTGCATGTGCCAATCCTTTCCGGTATCATCCATAACTTTCATAAGAATTGTGTTTAATTTTTTGTTGGTGGATTCAGCTTGGCCATTTGTTTCAGGGTAGTATGGTGAAGAATAAATGAGTTCAATGCCAAAGGCATCACAAAGCTTCTGTAGAGTTTTTTTTTTGAATTGTTTCCCATTATCAGTAATGATTTGATGATTGATGAATTCACATATTTTCTCAACTTTGTAGAAATAAGAGGTACAGATTCTACACATTTAGTGTAGTATTTAGTAGTGGTAATAATCCATGGATAGTGCTATGAAGAATGGGGATTGATTTCTCTAGCAAGATCCAAACCCCATTAAGAGAAAGGCCAAAGGTCTCGTGTGACCTGTAAGGTGTGACTAGGCATGTGATGGATATTAGCATGTTACTGGAACTTCACACAACATTTGACATAATCACAAAAATTGCGGTTTAAGGTTGGACAATAATAGCCTTGGAGGAGAATGTGCTTAGGGATAGCTAAACCACTGAAGTGACCTCCACAAATTCCATTATGAACTTCCTTGATGGTGTAGGGAATTTCAAACACTTTAAGGCATCGCAAGAGGATACCATCAAAGCCACATTTATAAATAATGCCTCCCATGATGACATATTGAGAGGCACTTTTGAGAAAGGAGCATTGTCCATTGTGAGTAGGGTCTGGAGGTAGAATTGAAAGGGAAATGTAGTCAGCAAACTGCTTAGACCAAAGGTCACGTGGGTTAGGTTGAACGGTTCCAACAAGGTTTTCGTCTCAGAATAGATAGGAAGGTGATTGCAGCCTTTGTACTATGAAAATGATTTTGAGTCAAATGGCAAGGCGGGTAACTAAAAAGTAAGGAAGGCCATGGTATCTGCAAATGTGTTAGTGGAACGTGGAGTGGTTTGAAGTTCATAATGGTCAAAGGTAGTCAAAAGTATGTCTACATGATGCTTATACTTTTGAATTATTTTTTTATGACACTGATTTATACCATTGACTTGATTTACAACTAGTTGAGAGTTAACAAACATATTAATTGATTTTACATCTAAGGTGATGGCAATTTGAAGGCATAATGTGAGTACTTCATATTCGTAAATATTGTTAGTACATTCAAAATCTAGTTTGAAAGATAACGGCATAGGCTCACCATCGATAGGAATGAGGATAACTCCAACACTACCTCCATGCTGAAATTTGGAACCATCAGAGAATAAGGTCATCGGATAAATGGTATCATCCAATGAGAGGGTAGCATGGATTCATCTGGAAAATCAAAGTTAGAGGGATGATATCCAAAGAGAGGTGCATCTGCAAGTTGGATAATGACATTTTGTCCTTTGATAGATTTTTGATGAGTAAATTAGAGGTCTAGGTCTGCTAGAAGCATGAGCCAACATGTAGCACGTTGATATTGGTATGGCTTAGCGTACATGTAATGTAAGGGGACTGTATTGGTGACAACAATTTTTTTTTGGTTACGTAGGTAATGGAAAAGTTTAATAGTGACAAAAAATAAGGCTAAGAAAATATTTTCGTCATGGGTGTATTGGGTTTCATAATCCAAAAGTGTATGACTTATTTAATAAACCACTTTCTCCATGTGTTGCTCATCGCAATGAGCAAGCATGGCTCCCAAGGAATGATCCATAGAAGAAATGTAAAGGTAAAATGGTTGGTCATCCTTAGGAGGAATGAGTACATGTGGTTGGAGGAGGTACTTTTTTAAGGCCTCAAAGGCTTTGGGGAACTCATCATCCCATTTGAAGGAGACGTCATTTTTTAGGAGATGATGAAAGGGGTGGCAGCGGTCAAAAAGCTACAAAATAAAATGACGGATAAAATACAACTTGTCTTGAAAACTACGCTATTGGAAAAGGTTAGTAGGTGGAGGCATTTAGAGAATAGCCTTACTTTTAGTGGGATCTAATTCTATGCCACACAACTTAAAATGATAAAACTAAGGAATTTTCTTGAGAGGGCAATAAAGACACACTTCTTAGGTTGAAGGTGAACACAATACTTGATGAGACGGTCAAAAATGACCTTAAGCACTGTAAGGTGTTCAGATCAATTTTTGGATTTGGCAAGAAGGTCATCTATATAATCTTCTAATATGTAATGCATGATGTCATGAAATATATAAGTCATATCCCACTGATATGTAGCACCTGCATTTTTAAGGCGAAAGGGCATGACTCGATAACATAAGGTCCCCTAGGGAGTGATGAAGGTGGTTTTGTGTTGATCTTCTAGGGTGAGTAATATTTGGTTATAACTCGAGAATCCATCAATGAGTGATAACATTTCATGGCTGGTGGTGGGATCAACTAGTTGGTCTATACTAGGTAGAGGAAAGTCATCTTTAGGGCAGGCTAAATTAAGATCGTGGAAATCTGTGCATATGCGGAGTCCTATCACTTTTGTTAGAGATCCATTGGGATAATCAATGGGTAGGATTAAGGAAACTAAGAGAAGGCGTTGAAGTTCTTCTTTGACAAGAAGGGAAATGTGATGATGCATTTTTTATAACTTCTATTTTACAGGTTTGGCTTAAGGAACAGTTACGATATTGTGGACCACAATGTTTGGGTCAATAATAGGCATATTAGCGTAGGACCAAGAAAAATCATTGTTATAATCTCAGAGGAATGAGGTAAAAGATTCATGTTCAGCATCATCTAAAGATTTACCTATCTTTAGAATGTGCAGGTCATCCTGAGTGTTAATATTGATTTCAATGGTTGATTCATTTAACATGGTTTGCATCTCAGAAGGAAACAACTGGTGAATATAAGAATCCTCCGCACCAAGATAGGTAAGAACACACTCATCATCCTGACATTAAACGATGTTAATAGAAGGTGTATCATCATCAATCATGTCAGGATATAGGATGGGAAGGGAATAGGGGTCCTCACCATCACGTTGATAAGTCAAAGGTCCTAGGGAAATGGTGTTTACAAAAAACAAAATTTAGGAGGAATGGATTATAGATCCATAGAATTTGTGGGTGAAAGTGGGGAAGTTAGTAGATGGGGTGAAGAAGATTTTTCGTCCTCAATGATTTTGACGTGGGATTTCTTGAAATATGGTTCACCAAAGCCAATACCATTGTGTTTACGTGTGGTACACGAGATGATAGTATTGCGTCCTTGTTTGTAGAACCCCAAGCCAAATAATTTCCATGGACAGAAGTGGAGGAAAGTGTGGGTGAAGCGGCGGTTAGTGAGGGATTGAAGGTTAGAAGAAAATGGTTTCATTTGGGAATGTGGCTCAGGTGAGTAGGTAGAAGTATCAAGGCTCCCATAGGTTAAGTTTTTACGAAGGTGAGGAGGACCATAAGAGAAAACCTCACCTACATGGTGATCATAGCGAGGATGTTGGCGAAGGTAACCATACTCTTGAGGAGTAAGGAATGTGTTGTTGTTGTACAGGTGGTACTCCCCTAGAGTGAGACATTGAAAAAAACCTTCTAAGTGATCGGTAGTTGGTATATGGGTGGCATGAATAGATGAATCACTAGGCGATTGGGAAGAAGAAGCATTGATCAGTTGAGAAGTAGAAGGATTAGTGGATGGGTCAGATGGAGAAGCTATGGCGGCAGTGGGAATGAAGGAGGTAGGTACTGAAAAGGTAGAAGCAGCATCAGTGGATGGGGTTGTTGGTGAAGAAGAAGAAGCGACAGTGGTAGATGACTTAACTGGTACAAGGACATCATTAGGTCAGTATAACATGTTACAGGTTTTGAATGGTGAAGGGTCAGTGAGGATGGTATATTTATGTCCATCATGTTCAAATTTTACACAATGATGTAAGGTTGAAGGAACACAACCCATGACATGGATCTAAGGTCGTCCAAGAAACAAGTTGTACTGGAACTTCCCCTCTAAGACATAGAATAATTCTGGAATGGTACAGGGGCCCACACGAACGTGGAGAATGATGGTACCGAGAGTGGAAGTGATGGTGTTATTGACTGAACGTAGCATAACTAGGTTATTATGCATGTAATTTGAAGGGATGCACATTTGATTATATGCGTGGGGGGAGATTATGTTGATGTTGGAACCTTCATCGATCATAACACGTTGAACATGAATATTATCAATATAAATGGAAATGAAAATTATGGGATCAAGACCATCTGATTGGAAAGGTATAATCTCGTCATCAGAGAAAATTAGGGCAGCTACTTGGTGAGTCATGGAAGGTGTAGAGGAAGGGGATGTTTTGGTGAGAGAAGCTACATGCTAAGGGGTGAGAATGGAAGCCACATGTGTCGGGTCATTAGGTAAAATGTCGATAAATTGAAGAACCTCCATGAGGGCTTGTCGATGGGATTTAGAAGTTTGAACGAGGTCGTATAACAACATTTTTAGAGGGGATTGGTGTAATTTTTTTATCATTGTACGATGGACGAAAACATCAGAAATAGGATATATGGGTTCTTGAATAGTGATTTTTGGTGTAGGTCTAGATGGTATGTTGGGCACAGGATTGGATAGATGGGCTGAGTTTATTTCTCCTTTCATTTATGTCTTTCTAGGTGAGAGTGGCAACTTGAATCATGTTAATATGAGGAAGAGAGGTGAATGGATAAGGTGTGTCAAGAAAATTATAACAATGTGATGGACAAAAACCTAGTGTAGGGTAAGAACCTTACAAAATGAGTAGGGCACACTGGCATTTTGATGGGTTTTTGGCTAGTTCTCCTATACGGACCATATTGATCTAGAATTTTGGAGGTGGTGGTGTAGGTTGTTGAATAGGTAGTGGGTGAGGATGTGTAGTGATAGGTGGAGGTGGAACTAGGTCCTCATCTAGAAAATCATCATCATCAAAAAAAATTCAGGAGGACAAAGTTGGAAAAGAATGGTTTTTAGAGCCTTAAAATTTTCTACATCATGTCCTGACACACAATGGTAGGCGAAAATTTTAGTCTCGGAAAACCCTTTTGATTTGGGCTTGATTGGGTCATAAGGTATAAGGGGGGGGGGGAATGTGATGATGGAGGTCTCTAAAAGGTTAGCTAGAATGTTGGCGTAAGACCCTGCTAATGGATTGCAATGTAAGGTGAGTGTGGGTATGGATTGAAGTGTCAGTGATTATCATGTGTGTGGTACTACAAGAGGTGGAATTGGAGATGGGATAGGTTTGACAACCAATTTGGTAGGTGGTACTGTTTTAGGCTTGGGTTATACCTTCCTGGGTAAAGGCATGGTAGATGAACTAGTGATGGAAGGAATTGTAGGCTTGACTAACTCTTTGGAGGGTAGTGGGTTTTTCAATTTTGGTTACACCTTCTTGGGTAAAGGTGAAGGAGGAGTATGTGATACAGAAGGGAAAGAAGATGGTAGAAGAGTATGGATTATCCATGGTGATAATGGATGTGTGGTAAAGGCTGCTGGTGGAGGAAATCTAGAAGGTATAGGTTGAAGAGAAGGAAGTATCATAGGTAGTGATGAGGTTATATGTGGAGAAGAAAGATGTGGGTAACAGTGAAGGTATACGCTGCACTGATAGGTTGGCTATAATAAAGGATTGTGATGAAGAGGTGAGTATGTGATGCTTTTGATTTACCTTAGATAGGTAGTTGCTTGGCCAAGGTTGACGGGTGAGGCCCTAGGATAGATGGAAGGGGGTGAAAGGTGAAAAAGGCGTGGTGGGTAAAAATGGTGGTGTGCGGCCTAAAACATTTGGGTCTTATTTTTAGGTGGAGGATTGATTTTTGTGTGAGATTGGGAGGATGTGGATAAATACAACTTGATGGATAGGTGGACTAGGGATTGACTGTCAGCATGACACCTAAGGTAGTGATGGGTCTTGATGTAGGGGAAGGTGTGGATATAAGTAGGTTCTTAGACATATGATCAAGTTTAGTTGTTGGTAAAGTTTTGGATGTAAGAAAGGTAGATGAAGAAGAGGCCGTTTCAATAGGAATGGTCATGGTTAATTGATTTCCTTGAAATACCTTTGGATATATCGTGGCAGTATCCACATGTGACATTTGCATTTAGGTTGAAAAGGGTAGCCGAAGGCATCCCAAAAGCACGGACTTATCAACGTAATCCAAGCAGTCGTCCAGGCATGAAAATGGCACTGTTGTAAGGGAAGATCGCATTAGCTTAGTAGCAATCCCTTTAAAATATGTTTGTGAGATATGGAACTGGTTGACTTCAGACTCTTTGGATAAGAGAGATGAAAGCATATCAACGAGATCCTGGAATGCTAATGGGGAATTATCCCCAACAGGCAGTGGTGCATCTAAAGGATCCCTTATGGGTAGGGGAGATGATAGTTAGGATGAGATAGTTTCTTCTTTCACTAGAGAAGAAAGTGAGGATGAATCTCCCATGGGTAGAAGAGTTAATATTATTGGTTGTTTGTTAGGTTGCGAGGTAAGTGGTGAACCAACATTGGCATAAATTGTGGACTCCTCTGTGGGTGAAGGGGGAGATGAAGGGGAATCCTCTGTGGGTGAAGGAGTAGAGGGAGAAGGCTTCTCCGTGGGTAGAGAACCTCGTTCTAGAATCTCCTTGATAGAGGGGATAGGAAGAAATTGCGGAAGGGATGGTATGGTGTCAAACATAGCATAGACCTCAAAGAAATTATTGTAGTTAGTTGAAGGTTTTTCGGTTTGGTTTGATGACGGGGTATGGTTAGGGAATGACTTCTTGAAGATATGCAAATTTTAATTAGTGGGTGTGTTTATATTTTCTAGGATGAGATCTCCATTATATAACATTTCTTGGAAAATGTTTTTGAAGGTTATACAATTTCCATCATTATGGCCTTTTACGCGATGATAGTTACAATAGTCATGTTCCTTGTATCATGTCGGTATAGGACGAGTGGGGTCAAAAATAGTATGTGGTTTTATGGGTGGAAGAGAAATGGCTCCCACCTTAATAAGTTTTTCTAATACTGAAGAACAAGGCTCCCCAATTGGAGTGTATTTTCGGTGCTCCTGTTTGAACTAAAAAGTTTGAACGGGAGAAAGGTTGGAGGTAGGTTTCGATTGATTAGAGAGGTGAGACGGGATAGCCTTTTAAAATACCACATTGGAAGATCCTTTGGCTTTTGAATAATTATTTTGGGGTTTTGAAGAGGAAGAAGCATCATTTGATTTAAATGTGGTGTTTTGTTACGTAATTTAATTTTCTTCTCTTCAATGGAACAAATTTCTAGTTTTCGCACCATGATAAATCCTTTGTCGAAGGTACAGAAGGTTTTTACTTACAAAGTTGGTGAGATGTGCCTGGCACAAGATCTAGTGAACAACTCTATAAGCTCATTTTGAGGCAACTAGAACATTATTTGGCTGATGAGGCTCTGCCAACGAGTGACAAAATCATCGATAGACTGACTCATCGTCATATTGTCGAGTTGAGTACAAGTCAGTCATAGTGACCTTCTTAATGAAATTGATTGAAAAATGATCCAGGAAGGATTGAGCCACTTGATTAAATGAGTAAATGGAATGTCAAGGCAAACCACTAGACTAATCTAATGTCGATCCCGTTAAGGATATGGGGAATTTTTGTAGGAGTAAAGCATCGTTTTGGGCAATTAGATAACACCCATGTTTGAAAGATCGCAAGTGTTATTGTGGGTCTTCTTTACTGTTGAGCCATTTAAAATTGGGCATTTCCCAATGCATAGGGTATGGGTGAATGGGAATAGACGGATAGATGGGCTCATTACAAATTTCATCATAGGTTAAGGAGTTGCAAGAGCTAGAAACTAATGCTTCTAATGTTTGCATCTTTTCCATCATCATATTAATAAATTTGTTGGTGAGTTGTGATGATTGGGAACCCCTGTAGTATAAGGAGGTTGATGTTGGATGTATGATGTGGATGACATCCCAATATATGGTGGTACTGAGTATGAGAAGTGCAAATGGAGAATAGATGCAGGTGGAAGGTATCCCAAATAAGCAATAGATGAGATTGGGGGTTGTTGGTGATATGTAGAAGTAGGTGGGGTAATCGTAAAAACTCTTATGGTAATTGGGGGTAGGGAATGTGGGATAGAAAGAACAAGGTTTTGGAATGAGTTATGAGTTTCTGACACCATGGTTGGTTACAATGCAACTGGTACATACGAGGTAAAGGGCGCATATGGGGATATGCTCAAGGTGGCTGACGAAGGAATAGTTAACACCACAGGTGTGACATATGTCATAGGTGTAGTAATTATAGAGGATGTGGGGTCTAGTTTGGACACTGCATGTGGTAAGGTGGATGAAGGAATTTCCAAGCTAGTGATAGCTGACACGGAAGTGGGGGCAAGGGCAGGAGGGATAGACACAGGAATTTCATATACCAACTGTCCTGATGAGTCCCAGGTAGATGAGTGGGAGAGATAATGTTGTAGGGAAACGAGATTCTAGTCAAGGAGTCTTGTGAACTCCTCGTCACCAGTACTAATAGTAATGGGTTTAGTTATATCCATATGTGACAGGATGGAAGCCAGCGATGGGCTAAGCAGAAGAGGTTGAAGGGTAGTGTGAAACACAAGGGTGTTGGCTTGGCTACGAGTCAAAACCATGTGAGTTAGCGTAAACCTGGTAATTTTTTCTCTATAAATGACACAGAAAAACAACAAAAATGGAGAAAAAATAAATTTTGGGAGGTGAAACTGGTCATTGTTTTAATTAAAAATGAAAAAAAAGGAACTGATAGCGGTTAGGGTAGCCGATGCCGGTGACAGGGTGACCGATGATGGTTAGGGTGACTGATACCGGTTACTATGGGAAATCAATAGTTTTACAAATGAGGCAAAAAACTGATGAAAATAAAGTAAAGAAATTTTATTTGACTGTGATTTTAAAATTTTGGGGTTATGATGATGTCCTGAGAACTCCAAAAAGAATAGAAGACGTGATGAGTGTTGTTTTTGGTAAAATTGACTAAAAAGTTGGAAACTGACAATAGGTAGGTAAATCGATGATGGTCAAATATAAACTGATGAAGGTCATTGGACCGACACCGATCACTAGGAAATTTGAAAAAAAAATGAAGAAAAATTGATTTTGTGACTTAAGTCAGATGGAATATCAACCTAGAAATTTGAGTATAATAGTCATGGACCTTAACACACTCAGAAACAACCGGAATACACCAACTATGATGGAGGAGTGTGAAAGGAAGAATAAAATAAATAACGTGACCTAACAACTCAAAACACAACTCAAGAAAAAGATAAGAAAAAACAAAATCCTATAAGTGAATTTTTATGTTTTAGCTTATCCCATTTAAGACTGACTTGTGTACAAAACAGATTTTTTGGTTGGAAAGGTGTCCTATGAAGAGGTAAGATATAAGGGTGGTTTCAGGTTATGTTTTGGCAGGGACGGTCATTTCTCTAAGTTAAAGACTAGACATAGAAAATATATGGGTGCCTGTACGATGGAAAAGTGACAAACGAGCATGGAAATCTACAAGTAACTCTTCCTCACACCTGACCTCCCGAGGTCATGCCCAGACAGCCAGTGGGAATGGAATATACGTGGGTTATGGAAAAACTAATTGGGCAATCTTATGTCTTCGACACGCACTAATGGAATCTGTGAATCTAAGGCAACGAAGGCCCTCCTAACTTGAACTAGCGTGATAGATCGGTCGGCGAGGATGACTGCTTGAAGGCTCCAATCAATATCGAGATCTAGTGTGATTTGACTTATAGGTTGTGGAATACGGGAAAAATGCCCTGGAATTGATTCATGTATATCTCCAGATAGGGTCATAAGGTGGATGATGGATATGGTGGATTCTACAGGTGATTATCTGGTCTAGTCTAGAAATCTTTAGCTTTGTTAGCTAATATGTCTAACAATGATAACTATGTGATAATGGTTGGTTGAAGTGGAGTGGATCTAAATACCAATGTGCATAAACCAGCATCTACGTCTGATTGACCTATGGATTTTTTGGGTTGTGGGACCTGTGGATCACAACCATAGATTCATGGTTGTTGAGGACTTCCCATGGTCATATGCGGAATCAATCCTTAATCCCTAGTATCCAGTAGTCATATGCCTTTTTGGCCTCTATGTTTAGAATTAACAGTTGTGCAATCTTCTCAAAGTAACTCACAGGCATTCTGGCAACCTGAATTCTTAATCTAGTGTCTATGTCAGTGAAAACTTGTCCTGCATCTGGCTGTGGGACCAAAGGATCACAGCTGAACGTTTTCTCTCTTTCAAGCCCTTTTATAGTCATGTGGATATTTAACAAGGGTAATCTGTAGTTTGGCTGGTTTGACCAAAACATGTGTGCTTGGTTGTCTTCTATGTTTAATCCTCTTAGCTGCAAGCTAATTTCTTGTAAGTTTGTTGTTGTTCGGAAGACTTGGATTCTAAGATTCTGATCTATATCAGTTACTACCGCAACAAGATTGGGTTGAGGCACTATTGGCTCGAATACGTATTCTCTGGGCTCCCTAGGTCCCGTGATTGTCATGCAAAAGAAACAGTGTAAATCTAACTGTAGTAAAGTAAAACTAATTATGTAAAATATATCTACAGCATATATAACTTCTCTATTTTGTGTTTTTTGATGAATTATTTGAACGAAATTGAAAGAGAAACTATTTAAAATATCCAGAAATTGACAACTAAACTAATAATGAAATTAAAACAAACAAAGCAGCTGAGTATAGCTACTTGCCTGTGCAGTTGTAAATCTATTCTAAATAACGAAATAATTGATCTAATCTATTTGAAAGACTGTCGATCCTACCTCAGAAGTGAGGAATGAATCATAGTTTCTCAGAAACTATCAATCCCCATAGCTTCCCCGGCAATATCGAAAGTGAGATTAACTGAAATGAAATGATTGACTACTCTATTTGATATATTTTAACTAGAACTTTGATAGCTTGAACCTAGATTTTGCAGAAAAGTGGTGAATCCGGTTGTCTGTGGCTTTTTCCCCTCAGTGTGATCTCTTCATTCCTTCGTGCTCACATGAATCTAGAAAAGCGTGTAATGTCAGCATCAATAGAAGTATGTATTGGGACAGTGGCATCTTGGGATGCAAACCGAATACAATGCAAGTAGGAGAGGGATAGCGCAAGAGAATAGAGCTTGGTTTATGCAATTCCTAGTGGGATTTATTGCGAGTCATACAACATGAAACGTCCAGAACCTAAAACTATCCTGTTTGACGAACAAAACCTGTAACTTTAATGGCTTCCGACTGAGAATGAAACTATTCTACTCCAATTGATTGTGTGAAACAGTGACAACATTAGCACAAGAAGATTATGTGGCTTCTAAACAACAAAACAACACTAACTATGCATGCAACAAATAAAACTATTGATTCCTAAGAAAAACTAGAAAACTAAGCTATTGAAATGAGAAATTGAGAGGCAAATTTGAGGGGCCATTTGCTTGAGCACAAGCCAGCTATTTATAGAATTCCCATTTACCCAAAGGTGAAAACCAAATTGAACTCTTTAACCATAAACAATGAAAAAAGACTATTCTAGGGAACCAGAATCATAAATAGAAGCAAAGGCGGTGAAATTTTTTTACACAAGTTGCGTTAAAAAGAACATTATGGAAAACACGTGAAGGACCCGCCCTCCTGGGCGGCGGTCATGAGCCGCCGCCCAGGGGCAGCAGTTTCATAACTGAAGACCAAAACACAAAGAAAAAGAGGGGAGAAGAGAAAAAAAAGCACGCAGTGGCTAAACGGGACATGCGAGATGTTAACGGATACTTGGAGAGCTTTTCCAGATCCTAAACACCTTGTGAGGAGACCTGTATCATCATAGGGGCACGTGTAACATTGTTCCGGTGATGCAGCACCCTAAAATTTTGGGTACGTACATATTGCCCCCTCGGAGAAGCATTTTAGCCATAAAGAGGCGTAAAATAGTGGGTCCAAGAATGGCGGTCCCGAAATGGGAAGTTAGAATTTATACCTGACACATCTGTGTGTCGAAATGGCGCCCTCCTAGATTCCCGCTACCTGTAAAATGAAAAGAGGACTCAAGTGCAGATAGATAAAATAAATCAAAAATAAACACTAAAATAATATGAAATGAGGATGTACCATTTGCGCGGGGAGAAGAAATTACCTCTGTCGGTGCTCCAAACCTGCAAAAAGGGCATTCAAAACAAGTCAAGATGCTATATATGTAAAAATGGGCCCATTTTCCTATTCATTTGTGCGTGTTGATTTGATTGATTTTGAGCTCTAGGACCCACGGTGATGGTTTTTGACGAGAGTATAGTCAAAACGTTCATGACGAGATAGTGATCATGCCTCCACGAGTGGAACACTGACCCATGAGATCATAGGTTAGTTCTTCTTGATTTAACATTTTTACCCTCAAAATGTTAAAATGATGAAATCTTTGTCATGGGGGAATTATTTTTGAAAATGTCAGTTTTAAAAGGGTCACTTAGGGGGGGTGCCTAATGGGTAGGCTTTGTTTTAGTCAAAAGGGTCTTTGTTTTGTGTTTTTAGGCATTTTTAGAGCACGTGACCCATGCGGAAATTCAGGACACGATCGTCGCCCTGAGTAGGGCGGCGGTTACACGACCGCCACCCTGGTCAGGGTGGCAGTTACAGGACCGCCACCTTTAAGGCGGCAGTTACAGAACCGCCACCCTGCTCAGGGCGGAAGTCCTTCATAGAATGCCAAAATAATACTTGTTTGAATTCATTTTTGCATTTCTAGCATTCTTATATGTTTTAATGATTTTTCCAATGTGATTTGAATACTAACTTACTCCTTTTTGCGTGTTTTTGGGTGTATGCAGGCGAAGGAGGAGTATATCCGATGGAGCCGAGAGAGAGAGTGTGTGATTGGCTTCTGGAAGTATTGGATGCACTTTCTCAGGATGAGCACGACACTCTTTAGAGGGCTGGTATATTACATATATCACGGGTCCTGCATGTTGCACCTTCTAGTCACATACTTTGTGACTTGTTTTCATATTGGGATGCTGATCGGAACACTTTCCGATTTCCAGGAGTCAGGGGTGAGTGGACTATCACTCTGGAGGATGTCTACCGTATCTTGGGGGTCCCGATCATCGAGAGACGGCTTACGCTTGAGACAGCAGGGTCACAGGCTCAGATAGCACAGTGGGCTTCATACATGGGAGATGCAGTTATCTCCACTAGTTTGAAGAAGGGGGTGAGGGTCCAATCTATTCCTAGCCTACCTATCCCCTTGATTTGTCAGGCCATTATGGGGATCCTTGCCTCGAGATTGATCAGGGACAAGGGAGGAGACACTTTACTGTATTGTTGGTCCCCCATTATTGCATAGATTGAGGGACATGGCCATATTTATGCCTGGGGAGCTGATATATTTGGGACCACCTATCATGATTTGTACCAGGTGGTTCATTTACAGGGGCAGTCATTGAGCCATCTGACCCTGGTTATGAGCTGGGTCTATGAGCGTTTCATCCCTTATGGGAGAGGTGTGGAGGTGGCGGATCCCGGAGCCATGAGGGCAGCTAGATGGACAGATATGTCAGTGCTTAGAGCACCCCACCAGCCAGTCACCTCCTTGACTACTGACGATATGGAGGCCACACCTTATCAGGCCATGGTAGGTTTATGGGGTGAGGAGGCCCTCACTTTGATCTCATGCTCTACAACAGGGCAACTTGTGGACAGGACGGGGAAGGTGGAGACGCATCCTTTTGCTCGAGTGCCTTAGCAGTTTGGCCTTCCTTATGTCGGTATGCTTCCCCTAGTGGTATCAGTATTCAAATCAGTTTGGGAGGCTAGGGGAGGTCCTAGAGGCCGGGGTTGGACCGTTGTTACTCCTGGTGTCCCCATTGCAGCTAGGAAGGTAGTATGCGATCGAGGGAGAGCTGGTGCTCCTCAGGCACCCTTACTTCATATTGCCGCATGTCTTGCCCATAACAGCGATGACCCCATTGATATAGAATCTGAGTCTGAGGAGTTCACAGGGGGAGAGACGGAGGAGGAGACCGAGGCTGAGGCCAGTGAGTCGATTGGAGAGGACAACGATCCCGAGTGATATGACACTCAGGAGATCTTACAGGTCGAGAGGGTAGAGCAGAGTGCAAAGAGGGTGACCTTAGTTTCAGAGGAGCCGCCTTCTCAGGACTTGGGCTGAGAGGATGAGTCTGTAGTAGGATGATATGTTTCCCCAGACACAGGAGGAGGACTTCAGTCAGTGGTGGCATCTGTGGCAGGTGCTGACCCTAGAGATCCCTCTTGGAGGCCTGGAGATCCGAGTGAGTTATCACCCTTCTCTTAATATTTGTTTTTAGCTAGGATTTGTCTTAGTTGCTATCTCTCCTTTTGTTTACTTTTGTTTCTATCTTTTGAGTATTTCTAATTTTTTTTCTCCTTTGCTTGCAGAGACTTTGATGAGTGGCGAGACCTAATTCACCAGGTATGCACTGATACCCTAATGATCCCCATGGAGAAGACCCGCACGGAGCTATCTGTGGATGTAGGGGAGCCCTCAGCAGCCGGTAGGCATACCGACATTTTTTCCCCTGTCTGGCATGTGGCCAAGATGGTGACTACCCTCCACACTGAGTTGGCCAGGTATAGGACAGCAGAGCGTCTGATGAGGAGCTGCTCTCATAGTGAGGCCATAGCTACTGTTCGGGATCATGAGCTCTCCATGCACTCAGAGCACCGGCGTAGACGGATTCCTAGATGCGGTCATGCACCTTCAGAGGGATCTCATAGGGGTTGAGAGGCCACTTGGCTCTCTTAGATTATTTATATGATTTTTGTATTTCTCGGGCTCATTGAGCATTTTGACCATGCCTAGCGCATGATGGCATTGTACAGGAAACTTGATTATATATATATATATATATATATCTTTTTGGATCAGACTCTTGGTGTCTATGATTTTGTGATTCATTTCCGCATGTAAATTATAATGTTGTTTTTATATACTTTTCAGCATGTATGCAATGGAGAAAAAATGATACAAATGTTTTCTTTCTTTTTGTATTTCGTGATGCTAATATATGATAATGTAGACACAATGTGATCTTGAACTTTAGTTTCTATAAGCAATTTTTCGGTACTTCATATTTGTTTTGACAAAATGAGATGATAAACCGGTATGATGAGCAGATGAACTTGCCCCGCTCCTAACTCCATGCAACTAGTAAGATGCGAGGGCTCACCACCGAGAGCTAGAAAGGGCACAAGCTATGAAATTCGTTGAATGGTAGTGATGAGAGATAGACAAAGATTTGGTGGAACCAAATTAGGATGCTACAAACCTACTCTACTCAAGTGACTCCATAGTTTAGAATGCTACTTGCTTTGCGGTTTATCTAGACTTAGATCCGTAGATGGCCACATGGTAGACAAAATCTGGTTTTCGGGGTTTTGCGCTCTCTCAGAATTTTGGACATCTGATTCATTTGCTTTTGACTCAAGATTTCAAAGATTTAGCTAAACTGTTTGTTTATGACCTTCAACGTTTATTGTCAAGAGGACCCCCCACACCTTGCCCCATGCTACTAGTAGGAAGCATGGGCTTATCACCATGGACAAGGTATAGGCGAGTAAGGGCATTCCCATCCTTTCCCAACCCTACGTCACTAGTAAGAGACGCAAGCTCATCACCGAAGGTTGGTAGGGCAAAGAAATGTGTAAAAATAAAATTTTCTGTTTGATCTACATTTGATTTATTTATTTGAGAAAAATGTCAGTATGTTCTTTTCCAAAGAGATATACATATGGGATAGATGTGACACTATGAAGCTTCTAGAACAGACCATAGGCAAGACACCTATCCTAGGAAGAAACCAAAAGTGAGAACAAGCATGCAGACCTTGGTATGGTTACCGTTAAGACTTTGTCATATCTAGCTTTATATGGATGAAATGATTCAGAAACAGGTGATGATGTTATGAAAATGAAGAAGTATGATTGGAAGGATTATGCCAATACCATCAGAAGTTTGTAATGAATTGCTTTGAGAATAAGTTCCTTGATCACAAAATTTTACGAAACGAGTGGACAAAATGAACCTAACTACATGAAGATGCAATGTAGATATAATTATACAAGTAGTGCTGGTTGCTTATGCATAGAATCGTTTAAGATGCAAGGAATTGACTATTTCACCAAATTCCTCACCTTCCAGTGTACATAAGAGATATGCACCATTTCCATAGTCTTTCGTGACTCGGTATGGGCCCAACCATTTGGGCCAGAATTTCCTTCCTTCACTGGTCTTCTTGTCAATCCAGCTGTCTAGTCTTAGAACTAGATCTCCTTCATATATATCTCGTTCATAGACCTTTTTATTATACTGCCGGCACATCCGGTCAGCATAGATTCTATGCCACTACTCAACATCTAACCTGGCCTCATCTAGGATTTCTAGTTGGGAGAGACGTGCTTCTCTATAATCTTCTTCATCCAGAATCCCTTGTAGTGAGATGCGGAGACTGGGTATTTCAACCTCAAGTGGGAGAACTGCTTCTGCTCCGAATACCAATGAGAAAGGAGTTTCTCCTGTTGGTGTTCTTATTGAGGTTTGGTGGGCCCACAAGGCTGGGTATAACTTTAAATGCCAATCTCGTTTATTTTCTTTTACCATTTTAAGGAGAATAGCTTTCAATGTTTTGTTTGTTGCTTCAGCCTGTCTGTTGGCTTGAGGGTAATACAGGGAGGCTGTATGATGGTTTATTTTAAATTTACTGCATAGCTCACGGACTTCATCATTCTTAAAGGAAGTACCATTATCTGAGATAATGATTTGTGGGACACCATACTTGTAAATGATCTAGTTTAAAATGAACTTGGCGATCACGGAACCTGGTATAGTGGTAAGAGGCATAGCCTCTACCCATTTGGTAAAATACTCAGTGGCCGTGATTATGAAGTTATGGCCATCTATTGACAAGGGAGAGAATTTCCCTATCAAATCTAGGCCCCATGTAGAAAAGGGCCATGGAGTAGCGATTGGTTGTAGAGCTTGTGCTGGCATGTGAATCTCGTGGGAAAATTCTTGACATTTATGGCACTTGCGTACAAACTCTACTATGTCGTGTTCTAGAGTGGGCTAGAAATAGCCCATCTGATGTATTTTGTGGGTAGTGGCATGACCTCCAAAATGGCCGCCACATATTCCACTGTGAGATTCATAGAGAATCTTCTTGGATTCTTCTGTGTCAACACACCTTAGAAGCATTCCATCGAAGGCCTTACGATAGAGCACTTGTTCTATAATAACGTATTTAGCTGCGATAATGTGTAACCACCTTCTTTGTTGTGGTGTAGCACCTTCTGGATACACATGGCCCATGATATAACTAATAATATCAGTATACCAAGGACATTCAGAGATGGGAGGTCTAGTCTCGATGTAATATACGACATTCATCAGGAAAATCTAGATCTACTAGATCACCTCCATCTAATGGGTTGTCAGCTAACCAATCTGCAATAATTTGTCCTTTAATAGACTTCTGGTTTACAAAAGTTAATTCAAATTCACCCATTAAGGTTATAAAACGTCCAGCCTTTTTAGACAAGGACCCTTGCGTGAGGAAAGTTCGTAAATGGTTTGTTTTTACAATGACCCTTGTTTCTTGATTTAGCATGTAATGTCTTAAGCATTTGGTTGTGAAGACTATGGCAAGGCATTCTCGTTCTGCTTGCATATAACGTGTCTCATAATCGAGTAATGTTCAACTAATAAAATAGATCACATGTTCTCATTTGTCATCATCTTCTTGAGCCAACATGTAGGCTAGCGAGACATTGGTAGCTCGCGAATATAAGATTAAAGGGTGGTCTGGCTTAGGAGGCATTAGCGTAGATGGTGACAACAAGAAATTCGTAATGGCTTCGAAAGCCTCATTGCAGTCTTTGGTCCAATTGATACTATAATCTTTCTTGAGTAGATTGTTGATTGGATGAATGGCAAAGCTTAAATCTGGGATGAATCTTCGGATTGCACCGAGTTTCCCAAGAAACGACCTGATTCCAGATTCATCCGAAGGTGGGATCATTTCAAGAACAACCCAGATTTTGGCTGGGTCCACATCAATCCCTCATGATGATATGATGTAACCCAGGAGTTTCCCTCCTGTCACACCAAATACACATTTTTCTGGGTTTAGTGTGACTCTGTATTCTATCAAACGTGAAAGAATGATGTGGAGCACTTTCGGGTGATCACAGCGCTTCCTGGCTTTAGCCAACAAGTCATCTACATAAGATTCCATGATTTTATGAATAAGATCATGAAATATATATGTCATTGCCCACTGGTATGTAGCACCAGCGTTCTTGAGACCGAATGGCATAACAACGTAGCAATAGGTTCCCCAAGGAGTTATAAACGTGGTTTTGGCTTGGTCTTGTTCAAATATTCTGATTTGATTGTATCCTGAGAATCCATCCATGAGAGACAAAAGCTCAAACCCAGCTATTGCATCAATGATGATGTCAATGGATGGTAATGGGAAGTCATCCTTGGGGCACGCTTTGTTAATGTCTCAGAAGTCTATGCAGATGTGTATCTTCCCATTCTTTTTGAGAATGGGAATGATATTAGATACCCACTGAGAATAATCAACTGGCTTGATGAATCCTACTTGGAGGAGTTTCATTACTTCTTCCTTCACCATGAGAGCTACCTTGGGTTTCATTGGTCTTGATTTTTGTTTAATTGGCTTTGCATCTGGTTTGGTGACGAGGTTGTGTACTGCAATGTGTGGTGCAACCCCTGTCATTTCTGTATAATTAAATGCAAAATCCTTTTGATGTTCTCTGAGGATTCGAGTGTGTATCTCTATTTCTTCTAGAGTTAACGAAGATCCTAGTTTCAAGATCTTCAGTTCTTCCTCCGTTCTGATGTTAATATTGATCGTTTCTTCGATTAAAGAAGCGTTACCTTCTTCAAACTTAGGCGAGGCTGGAGGTAGGTCTAGATCTTCTCCATTTTCTACCGCGTATATGTCGAGTTCCTTTTGTGGGGGAAGCTCTATCATGGGATTTCCGAAGTAAGAAGACGAATGTGGGATTAAGGAAAAATCTACCATGTGATGGGTGAGATGTAACTCTGCATAGGCATTTAAGTATTCAAGAGTGGCTCTATCACTGTCAACATGATCTAAGATAGTAGATTTGTTCTCATCTATGTTTGTAGAAAGAGGATTTGATACTTTCTTTACTAACGGCTCCGTACGAAGGGATACCATGAAACAGGTGTCTTCCAACTCATTGTTGGGAGTGAAACGTGAAGCTGAGGTTGCTATTGAATCTGTGAGAAGGTTTTGTTATTGTGGGATTTCCTCAATTGATATGAAGTTAAATCCTTTGCTCAGATCTAATACTGCTGTTTTGTAGAGCTGTAAATGTTCAACTCTAGTCTCATACACCTCAGAGACTTGGTTTGCTACTAATTGAGAGTCTCCTAACACCCTGATGTCATTAACACCTGAGCCTCTTAGCTAAGATGAGGCCAAGGAGGAGGGCTTTGTACTCAGTGCCGTTGTTTGTACATTCAAAATTTAGTTTAAAGGTGAATGGTAAGATCTTTCCCTTGGGAGAAGTAAAGATCACACCTGCCCCAGCCCCATAACGACATCTAGCTCCATCGAAATGGAGAGTCCAATATTTAGTTGGGAAGATGGACGTTGGGACATTTGCTACGTCAACTTCTTCTACTTTGGTTACTTCTACCATGCAGATTTCTTCTACTGGCAGAGAACCAACTCCTAGGGTATATCCCATACCTACAGAATCAAATGGCAGGAAAATTGGTAGATCTTGTTCTAGAAATTTGACTATTTTTGCTAGTAGTTCCTAATGATACTGTTTCTACAACGTTAGCCTCATCTTTGAGGGATGGAATATTCTTGACTAGGTTCGTAACTTCTAACTCGGTTGTAGGTATCAACTTTTCTTCTAGTTTCACGTCAGTTGGTTTATTAAGTTGGTTTGTTGGGAGTTCAAACTCAGAGTGAACACCTGGCCTTTTCTTCAGGTCTGCTAGGTGTATATCGAATGGTTTCAGATCACCTTTTGCTATGAATACCTTTCCCAAGTGTAGGAATCTTATTTCCTTAAATAACGTAGAAGGGATTTCCTTCATACGGTGTATCCATGGTCGGCTGAGGATCATATTATAGTTGGTTTCCCGATCTATAATATAAAACTCAGTTAGGATTGTTTTGGGTCCTAAGGTGACTGGTAGTATTATAGTTCCAATCGAAGTGGCCTTAAGGCTATCATAGCCTCTTAGCGTATTCTGAGTTGTGGAACAATTTGTTTCTCCATACCCTAGCTTTTGAAGGAAAGAGAAGGGAACTATGTTAACTGCTACCCCATCATCAACCATTGCGTGCACTTTAACATAATTGTTATAAACCCACACTTGCAAATGTAAGGTTGGATCACCTCTGCGTGCAATCTCAGTGTTTGTTGGCATTTTGTTTATGTCAAATATAAACTCAGTATCCCTATCCGGCTGCCCTGGAGGGTGGATATCAAAGTCTATATGGTTTACCTATGTTTCAGGAGGTGGAGTGATGTTAATTAAATGACCTAAACCTAATGCTTCTAAAATCGCAGCCCTATGGGTAGGGGAGTTCTTTAATAAGTTCAAAAAGGAGATGTGAGAGAAGGTATTTGTTAGGTCATTAATTAAATCATAGGCACCTACGGGTTTTATGAGTGGTTGTTGAATGTTATCTGTCTCTAGCGGGTAACTTGGACTTGGCTAAGAGGAATACTCTCATGTCCTTGTTACGGCTTCCACGGGTAGCTCAGTGTCCAACTCCACCAAACTAACTATCTTGGGTCGTAGCTGATTTCCTAATTGTGGTGTGACAGGTGGATTTAGCAAAGTCGAGGCTTCATGATCATTGTTTCCTGTCATTACACTCTTGTTCATCCCATTTGGATTTAATTTGTTGTTATTGTGATTTGGGAGTGATCGTTGAAGATCTTGAGGGGAGAATTTTGAGGGGAGACTACTCCCATGAAAGTATTTGGCACAGGTGTTGTAGGATCTGCCAAGAATATATCTATGAAAAGTTGTCTTTGTTCCTCTGGAAAATGTTGCATGAATTTATTGTAATAATGGAAAGTCTTAGTGTCGTGGCCTCGAATTTTGTGGAAACCACAATACGAGTTGGGATTGTAATTCCTTATGTTGTTGGTTTGGCACATATTGTGGTCCAAAACTCTGATTAAACCGTTGACTATATTAAAGTTTTGTGTTTATTGTCTTTGGTTTTGGTTTTGGTTTTTATATCCACTTGTGTTTTGTCTTGGACCCTATGTCTGGGTCTACCTTTGTTGTTTTTGTTTTGTGGATGATTAAAATCCACCGAGTTGATTGTTGGGGTAAAGTTATTTATTTCGTTGATTGTTAATCGGCTTGGTGGAGTATTTACAACATTTGCCTTTTTAGCTTGGTCAGTTACTCCATCTGATTGTTACGCCATGATTTTTGTTAAGGATTTTAGGTCCTTGATTGATGTTTGTGGTAGTAGGATAAGTCATAGTATTCTGGATGGGGGTGATTAACCTCCTATTTGTTCCATACGTCTTGCGACCGCTATCTATTGCCGCTTGATCTATTCCGAGAGCACTCTCAAGTACTTCATCATAATTCCTTAGTGGTAGCTTCTGGACTTCTTCCTTTACCTCTCTGCTAAGATAATGAAGGAATAAATCACATAGTTCCATTTGGTCCATATTTGGAGCACTTGCTGAAGTTAAAGGACTGTATGCCATCTTTGGATGAAGTGAGTAACAGATTCATTGTGTTCTTGTTTAATGTGCAAGAACTCCCTGATTCCTGTTATCAATAGTTTATTCATGTCAAACACCTTGATGAACTCTAAAATGAGTTGTTTAAATGAATGTATGGAAGCTTCAGGTATTCTATAATACCAATCAAGGGCAATTCCCTCTAAAGTTTTGGGAAATATTTTAGCAACAACCCCATCCCAAGGGAGTAGTTCTTGAATGGCTGTGGCATAGGCCTTGATATGTGCATTTGGGTCTCCTTCCCCTTTATATCTAGGAAAATCAAGAAGAGGTCTTGGAAGCATGATGCTTCGTATAGTGAAGTCTAAGGGCTCTTTCAAATATTCTGAATAAGTCCCTATCGCATAGGTTTCGACCATCGATGGTGCCTGCTGAGGGGGTGGAGGTGGGATGATTTTTTGGTATGGCATGGCATAAAGTAATCCCTGTGGTTGAGTGAACATGCCAGGAGAATATAACATATCTCCTTGCGGTGATTTGGAATACATGTTTAGATATGAAGGAGTATTTCCCAGGAATGGATTATTTTGTACTAGACTGGGAGGTATCATATTTTTCACTGGAACAGTGTTGGAAACGATCGTTCTAGTTGGAATTTTTTGTAGATACTAAGGAGGCATGCCCAACATCCCTATTCCTGTGAGGAGGTCTACTTGGCCGGGACGATGCAGAGGATTGGAATTTCCTACCTGCATGAATTGAGAATTTTGACTTGCTTGAGTAAGTTCTAACCCTCTAACTTTTTCTACTAAAGTCGAGATGACTTCATTTGGTGAAGTCATAGTATTTTGCCTTAGTGGCAGTTTTCATATATCCTAAGGTTGTATAGGCATGTGGTACCCCACTATGAATTGATTGCTTCCCTGCCAAGTTTCCCCGAGGGCATTTCCTATAGGTAACAGCATGGAGGTGTTTTCTTGAAACGAGACCTTGGGTCGTGTTTGTAAACTTCCTATAGGTGGGTACGTACTTTGAGAGCATTGTTCATTCTTGGCATAATGCACTGAATGTTCATCATATAAAAAAGGATATGGATTCGATTGTCTACTAATTTGTGGTCTAAGAAAAACCTAAGGAGATGAACCAAATTCTCCTGTAAACGTCATGGCATTCGAGTCTGAAGGCTCTGGGTGTTGCGTTTGAGCGAGCTGATCCAAATCCTCTATTTGGAAAGAAGAACTATATCTAGTCCTTAGAGGCAAAGTTTGTGTTGACAATCGGTTAGTTGAATATTTTTCTCCCCATGCTGAGAGAGAGGGTGATGACTATCTATTCAGTTGATTGTAGTATGCATCAAGACCTAGGAGAGGTCTATCATATGCATCAAATCCTGACATATTCAGGGGGGTATATAAATACTCACAAAATAATGGGAAAGAGCAAAGGTGGATGCAAGAAAAATGAAAAATACAATAAAAGAACTGTGTTTGTTCACGTCTGGTTCACCCATTTTGTATGATGGAAAAGTGACAAGTGAGCATGGGAATCTACAAGTAACTCTTCCTTGCACCTGACCTTCCGAGTTCGTGCCAAGATAGCCGATGGGGATGGAATATACGTGGGATGCAAACAAGTTAGTTAAGAAATCTTATGTCTTTGATGCACACTAATGGAATCTACGAATCTAAGGAAAAGAAGGCCCTCCTAACCTAAACTGGCATGATAGATCAGTCGGTGAGGATGAATGCTTGAAGGTTCCAATTAATATCAAGCTTTGGTGTGATCCGATATATAGGTTGTGGGATATGGGGAAAATGACCTGGGATTGTTTCGTGTATATCTCTAGATAGGGTCATAGGATGGATGATGGATACAATGGGTTCTATGGTCGATTCTCCAATCTAATCCAGAAATCCTTAACTTTGTTAGCTGCTATATTTAACAAGGATAACTATGTGATAATGGTTGGTGGAAGTGGCATGGATCTAAATACTAATGTGCGTAGACCAGTATCTATGTCTGATTGACCTATGGACTCGTTGGGTTGTGGGGTTTATGGATCACAACCGTAGATTCATGGTTGTTGTGGTCTTGCTATGGTCATGTGTGGAATCAGTCTGTAATCCCTCGTATATAATAGTCGTATGCATTTTCAGCCTCTATATTTAGAACTACAAGTTGTGTAATATTCTCAAGGTACCTTACAGGCATTCTGGCAACCTTAATTCTTAAGCTAGTGTCTATGTCAGTGAGAATGTCTCCTACGTCTGGTTGTGGGACCAAAGGGTCACAGCCGAATATTTTCTCTCTTTCAAGCCCTTCTACAATCATGCGGATATTTTTCTAGGGTAATCTGTAGTGTGGCTGGTTTGACCAAAATGTGCGTGCTTGGTCGTCTTCTATGTTTAACCCTCTTAACTGTGAGTTGATCTGTTGTAAGTCTGCTATTTTTCAGAAGACTTGGATTCTAAGATTCTAATCTATATCAGTTATTTCCGTAATGAGATTGGGCTGAGGCGTTATTGGATTGAACACATATTCTCTGGGCTCCCTAGGTCCTGTGATTGTCATGCAAAAAGGAAATGATATAAAGCTAACTAATGACAGAATAAACTAACTATGCAGGATACATCTATGTATATTCTTCTATTTTTGTGTTTTTCTGATGAACTATTGAACATAATTGAAAGAGCAATTATTTTAAAATATCTAGAAATTAACAACTAAACTAATAACGAAATTAAAACAAAGAAAGTAGCCAAGTATAGCTACTTTCCTGTGCAGTTGTAAATCTATTCTAAATAACTAGATAACTGATCTAATCTATTTGAAAGACTCTTGATCCTACCTCATAAGTGAGGAGTGAGTCATAGTTTCTCAGAAACTATCAATCCCCACAGCTTCCCCGGCAATATAGAAAGTGAGATTAACTGAAATGAAATGATTGACTACTCTATTTGATATGTTTTAACTAGAACTTTGAAAGCTTGAACCTAGATTTTGCATAATAGTGGCAAATTTGGTTGTGTGTGGCTGTG
The DNA here is from genome assembly GCA_019776745.2 of Taxus chinensis. NCBI lineage: Eukaryota > Viridiplantae > Streptophyta > Pinopsida > Cupressales > Taxaceae > Taxus > Taxus chinensis. The sequence goes on along the minus strand of CM034147.1, from coordinate 84,458,677 downwards.
TCCCCTCAGTGAGATCTCCTTGTTCCTTTGTGTTCACATGAATCCAGAAAATCATGTGATGTTAGCATCAATAGAAGTTGGTATTGAAATAATGGCAACTTAAGATGTAGATTGATTACAATGTGAGTAGGAGAGGGATAGCACAAGAGAACAGAGCTTGGCTTATGCAATTCCTAGCACGATTTATTGTGAGTCATACAACATAAAACATTCAGAACCAAAAATTATCCTGTTTGACGAACAAGACCTGTAACTTTAATGGCTTCCTATTGAAATTCAAACTATCCTATTCCAATTAATTGCATGAAATAGTAACAACACTAGCACAAGAAGATTATGTGGCTTCCTAATAGATAAACAACACTAACCATGCATGTAACAAATAAAACTAACCCCTATCAACACATAACCAAGCTATTGCAACATGATTAAATGCAGAGGCAAATGTTGAGGGGCCATATCCTTGATCAAAATCCAGGTGATCTTCTCACAAGATATGATACCGTAGGAATGGGACCTCACTCTTCTAATGCTTTTCCTACGTAAGGGCTGGCCGAAAGTGCATTATTGAATGTCGTTTCATCAGGAAATGTGGTGTTCCCTTCTTTCACACCCTCTAGCCCATTTCCTATTGTTGTTCCATCTTACCTACATGCGTATTCAAAATACGTGAAGGACCTAGATTGACCCATAAAGGGTGGCGGTTATAGGACCACCACCCTGCTTGGATGGCGGTCACATTTTATCCCAGGTAGGGCGGTGGTTTCATAACTGAAGATGTTCCAGCTAATGCCTACTTTGTGACCTATCCAACTCCTCCTCCTCCACCTCCTCACCAAGGGGGTTCAATGGTGGAATCTTACACAATGGTTACTTATGCTGAGTATCTAAAATAAACACTTGCATTTACCGTATGGGGTGTCATGCTTCCATGCCCATTTCCCAATCTTCCAAAATTTAAGGGAGAAGGAGACCCAAATGCTCATATTAAGGCCTGTGCTACTGCCATTAGGGAGTTGCTTCCTTGGGACGCTATGTTGGATAATATATTTATAAAAACCCTCAAGGGAAATAATTTTGATTAGTACTATACAATTCTGAAATATTCTATACATTACTTTAAACATGACTTCTAGCGTATAGTTTCTCTAAGTTGCCATCAGTTTTAATGTGAGTTACAAGCTGCTACGAATAGGAGTATTAAGGAGTTTCCACAGTATTTTAGCACCCAGATCGAAATGTGATCTATCGCTCATGTGCATCCAAGAGTGAATAGGCATCAAGTTAATGAATCTTCACTACAAGTGCAAATGCAACATGGACCAGAATGGAAATTTACGATCTTTAGTCCTTCACTCACTTAATGTCGACTGAGATCAAATAGATGAATTCCATAAAATTTCCTTTCCACAGTTATGAGGATTTAGTGCTAGAAGGTGTGCTTTTGAAATTGAAACAAACATACTATTGATACCATGAGAATGAATAAATGCAAGGAAACCTACGGATGGGTCCCACCATGCATGCCAAATTGGTATCCCCTAGATTCTTAGCAAATTAATGTAATTCATCATAAGAGGTAATGAAGCCAAGGAGGAATACAAGTTTGACCCAAGGTTGTTGAAGGTTGTACAATCCCATTTTGTTGTTATTGATCAAGAAAATAATGTTGGTTTCATATTAAATGGTAATACTAATAACAAACTGTAAAAATAATAACAATACCACCAGATAGAAATCAAAGATAATAATAAAACTACCTGCTTCAGTCAACGTGGTTGATCCAGGAAGCGTGATCCCCCTCCTCAGAAAAGTCTGTCAAGCCCAAGGCTTTTATATACCAGTACCAAAATTCTAGCCAAGGGGCAATGATATTATGAAATATAAGAACCTAGTTGTCATTGAACTATAACTGAGGTTACAATAAACAACAAAAATAATCTAACCAAAGGTTGTTCAAGAGACTGTTTGAGGTCCTAATATGAGTTAGGTGATGGGCTTCAATCATGGGTTATTGTTCATGATGCTAGAACTTGTGGGTAAGGTCTGCAAAAATTTTATACAAATGCTCCATAGGAGATTGGGAAATAGGAATTATATTTGTTGTCCTGAGGCATGTTCTTATCAAATCCTTAAGAAACCGATTCAGTCAACCTGTGTCTGATGACGGGACCTATCTACGACCTGAGAACGGTAAGGGACTTACCGAATCATCAGTTTATGTGGGACCCGTTACCTAAACATCCTTAAATAGTTGTCCAGGTTGAATCTATGTCAAAACATAAGATATGGTAAGGTCTATGAAGAGGTTTCAGGTAGAGTAATGACTATGAGGCTGAGGACTTATGATAACAATTTTTGGGGCGTGTTAAGGTCCCAACCTTAGCTTAAATCCTGATAGGAGATACAGTAACTGATTTTGAGATTAGTTGAGCGGTAGTCGGTTGAAGGGGGAATCAATGATGGCTAATGCAACCAGTGTCGGTAGGGGACAATTTGGAGAATGTTGTTTCACAACCCCTCCCCACTCATTCCTTGTCACATGATGATGTTCGTAAAATCTTAAAACCAGTATGAGCCTATGATTATATATTAGATTTAAAAAATACCTTTTCTCACATCTCATTTTTAAATTTGTTGAAAAATTTCCCTGCACATCAATCTACGTTGCTTGATAGGGATATGGGTCAGAAAGTGGTAATGGAGGAATCCATGGAATAAAACCTCCTCCTGGAGCTCAGAGGATAAACCATACGTACTTTTACGAACAGTCCTCCGAAATGATACATGATCAGGGATGCACTTAGGTTGTTCCTATAAGATTAGTAGGTGATGCCTTCTGATGGTCAAAAATTTCTATGAACCTAGGTGATCAGTGCCTTATATTTGTAGTGTTTCCCGAAGTTTGTAACAAATGTATTAAGAGATGCCTTCATGATCGATGATGGGGTTATTTTCTTAATGTGGTTCCCTTCTGGCTGGATGTATTAAATAATCTTGGGATATGGGGAGACAAACTCTGATCCGTGCTTGAAGTCAAGAAACAAGTCTACCAAGGGTATGACAGTCTTAAGGCCAACCTTGATTGTAACTATAGTTCTTCCAAATTATCTCCCTATAGTGACCAAAAACCATCTTGATAGATTTTTACATCAGTTGACAAGGATAACCAATGTAAGTTACATGATCCGGGGTAGACCTAGGTTTATCACCGGATGACAGGCTATTCCCTCCACATTTGTTCCAAGAGGTATGCTTGTTGGCCACTTGAGTCTCAAGTGATGGTTCACACTTAGCTCAAGTGGGACCCTATCTTGTTCAACATAGGGATTGGAGAATTAATGCTCAAGGTTAGAACCTAGGGATCCCAGGTGGTTCAGAATAAGTGGAGATCCTTGCGAAACCAAGTTGAAAAAACTAGCCTCAATCAACAACATCCATGGTCAGGTGACCGCCCCGAGGTGTGAAAGTGATTTGTCTAGGTGAGGTGTAAATTGACCCAACTAAATGTAATTAGAGGTAGCGATAAATAATCTGAGGATGGACATTAACAAAATTTATAAATAACCGTGTCCACCAATTACCATAGTAGAGATGTGTGGTAAAAGGGTTATGGCTAGAGTGATGACACGTAATCCTTAATTCCCATTCGAAGGGGACCAAGGGGAGTGGATAACCTCATTAGTATAGCTTCTCTTCCTACTGATGATCTCAGTCTATGCATAAACATGATAGAAATAATGAAGAAAGGAGAGGATTTAGAGAATAAAACGATACCCATCTAATTCTTTTCTAGGGCTTTAAATTTTATGAACCTTGGTCTTAAAACCAATAAGTTAAGAGCCAAGCTTTTTATGTTCATGGGACATAACCCAATAACATAACAAATGTCAAATGTAACCATTGCCTCCTATGTGGGAAAAATAGCTGAGCATCGTATTCATGCTCACATGAATATAATAAGTCAAACACATGATAAAGAGGTTCACAAAGACCTCTTTTAAATAAATTGATTCATGCCAAGCGTAGGTGATCAAATATATACAACCAAAGGAAAGGGTTATAAGTTTAAACCCAAATTAGTAGGCCCTTGTTAAGAGAATGAAAAATTTAGAGATCATGTGGATCATAAATGTGTACCATGGGAGGTGAGGAGTTTAATATTATTCAGTTAGCTTCACCCTAAATACTTTCATTTAGTCCCACCTGCATTCTCTCGTATACTTTACTGCATTCGCATTTTCATTCTCATCCGCTAACTCATTCAGTGAAATTTGTAATCAAGAACTTATCTTTCAAGTAATTTTTAGCAACTTATGAAACATTGGAAAAACCTCTATCACACTTCTTCAAATATCCGTAATATTATCATCAAACATTTCTTAATCATTTCATTTGTTCAGCAAGTAAGACATAATTTTGATAATTATCCTACCAAGGCTTGCATACTTGGTTATGCTCGTAGTTTACTTTTAGCTTAGGTGTCTTATGCCCATAACTTTGTTCTAGAAGCTTCGTGGTGTCACATCTTTCCCAAAAACATCTCTTTGGTAGTGAAAAATTTTAAACATTTTACCCAGATTTCTTGTTTTCCTATCTTAGCCTACGGTGTTGAGCCCTCACATCCTACTGGTTGCATGGGGTTGAGGCTAGGGGAAAGTTCTCCCTCACAAAAGAACAACTTAAAGTTAAAAAAAAAAAAAAGTATATACGGCAAGTCAAAATCAAATAATTTTTTTTCAATTACACACTTCCTTGCCCTACCAATCTTTGATGTTGAGCCCACACTTCTTATTGGTGGCATGAGGTTGGGAAACAAAGGAATTTCCCTTACTCTCCTATGCCTTGTCCTTGGTGATGAGCCCATACTTCCTACTGGTAGCATGGGGCAAGTTGTAGGGGTCTCTACAAATAAATCAATAACTTAAAAGTAATTCATTCAATAAAAAGGGCTTTGAAATCATAAATCCCAATAAAATGAATTAGATGTTTAATTTCCAAGAGAGTTGTAAACCTTAAAACCATATTTTGTCAATCAAGTGGCCATCTAAGGATCTAAGTCTAGATAAATTGAAAAGCAAATCGCATTCTAAATTGTGTAGTAAACTATGTATGGAATTAGTTTGTAGGTTGCCAATAGGATTTCTGTCAAAATAGTGTCTTTCTCTCATCACATTCATTCAACAAGTCATACAAATTGTGTCCCTTCTAGCTCTTGGTGTTGAGCCCTCACATCTTATTGGTTGCGTGAAGTTAGAAGCAGAGTGGGTTCATTTTATTATGAAATCATTTCATCACATTTTTCCAAACAAATAAGAAGTAACAAATATTGCTTGAGAGGTTAAAGTTCTAAAATTACATCGTGTTTTACATCAACATTTTATAAAGCAAACACAACAAAAAAAAGACATAATTCTGTCTAGCAAATTGTTATCCATCGCATACATTCTAAAAAACATAGAAAATCAGAAATTATAAAAATCTAAGAGTACACATGTGAAGCAAACCATAAAAGAAATCAACTCTAGTGCAAGGAAGATCCGAACCAAAAAATATATTTGTATATATCATAATAAATCGAGTTTGAGTACAATTCTATCACGCACTAGGTGTGGTCAAAACAATTGCAATGAGCACGAAATACAAAAACATCATATATGTCTCACAAAATGGAGACTAAGTAATAAATGCACTTTGCCTATCTGCCTCTTGAAGGCCCCTTATGACCACTCTAAGTTACGAATTTCTTAGGAATTCTTCTCAAAATCATTCAAACAAGAAAGGGCAAATCCTAACGCAAAATACCATTCTTAAATCCATTCCAATTCAAACACACTCGCAAAATGAAATGGTCAAAGTGGGCCCAGAGCTTTAAAAAAATCACAATGAGAATATGTGCAAATGGATTGAAAATAAGTTGTTTTGATACACACACACACACACACACACACACACACACACACACACACACACACACACATATATATATATACTTTGTTTTAAACCTTGTTTCGAGTGTATGTGTCCATAGCGCTGGAGCATTGGTGCATGTATATCTCTGTGTCCCTGCACAAATAGTAATTCCTCATATCGTTTTGATTTAGTGTTTATTTTTCAATATCGTATCTATCTGCACTTGAGTTTTTCTTTCCTCTTGCAGGTAATTGGAGCTTGGATGGTGACATTTCAACACACGGGCGTGTCAAGTATAGCTTCTAACTCCCCATTTCAGGAATGCCATACTTGGACTCTACATTTTACACCTCTTCATGGCTAAGACGTTTCTCCAAGGGGGTAATATGTACACACCCAAAATTACACATGTTACATTATCAGAAAATGGTTACAAAAGGTCCCTAATGATGACTCATATCCTTTCATAAGGCATTCAAGTTTCTAAACCCATTTGCAGTATATATTTGTAGCCTAAACATCCCTATTTAGCCTTTGCATGCTTTCTTCTAGCTTCCCACTTCTTTTTATGCATGTTTTGACACTAAGTGTCAAAACCACCATCCTTCCTGGGCAGCGGTTTGTAACCACCGCTCAGGCAAGGCGGTGATTTTGTGACTGCCACCCTAGTCAAGGCAGCAGTTCTATGTTTTTCATTCTATGCAGGGAGGTGGTTCTACACGATTTTTCCAAAAATCTTCATGCAAAAATTAGACATGCGTGATTTCAGTTAACTTCACTTCCAAGGCTTGTTTATGAACCAAAATAGCTAAATTTAGGCTTGATTGCATGGTCTTCTCTCCATCTTCTATCTTTAAATAGATTTAATCAGTTTGAACAGCCTCTTCACCCAATGAGTTGGCACCCCAAGGATGCCTTGTGTGTGAGTTCACAACCCAGCCAATTTGTTATATAACCATTTGTTAGGAAATTAATATTAATGTTTACTATGATAAAGAATTAATGAGTGGTTTGTAATAACAAATCACGTATGAGTATTCTTGTTAGTATGCATAAGTTGTTATTAACAACTTATATTTACGAATATATTGTTTGGTGATAAATTGTTACAACAATATATCACAAATAGATTCAATTGTTTTAGGAGAAGTTGCAGGAGATGTTGTAGGAGACATTTGAGGAATTGTAGTTCCTCATATTTAGGAGTAATCTCTCCTATACATATGCATTGTATGTAGAATGAAACTAATCAAGTATATTGAAGAATTATTCCCTGTGTAAATCTGCTGCTATTCCAACCCATTTGGTATCAGAGTGATTTCATCATGTGTGTAGTAGAAGAATAGGATTGCTAATGAGCAATGCCATGTTCTGTACAGTTGCCTCAGATTTATTGAGTTTTTGGAAAGGGGTTAGCATATGTATTATTGTGCAATTATCAGAGATATATTTTTAATGATTTCATGTATTAACTAATTTTCTGATGCTGGATAGTTTCACCTGCAATCTACAAGAGGATCAAAATTGCAGAGTTATATTTTCTAGCCATAGTCATGTGATCCTTTGACAAGGGCACGCTGGCCATAGATTAACTGCGCCATGAATTTCTGAAGGATCCTGTAATTGCATAGAATAGCCAGATCTATTGATTTCGCTGCATTAGTATAAATCCTCCCAAAAGCCTCTGGTTTTCTCACAGTCCGCAGTTTCGTTTGGCTAATAAGATATATAAGAAATACGTGCCTACATAATCCTAAGTGGCTGTCAAAAATCTACAGAATAAGCCGCAATCCAAGGAGAGAACACTACAAAGAGATTGTGAGGAGAAGAAACGTGTTGTCTCACGGATCAGATCTGCGCATACACCCATCCACGAATTATTCCTCAAATGGTGATGCACAATTTGGCATGAGTCACGGGTTGACACAAATTGTCGGTGCAGAGATATACGTTGGAATTTTTTCTAATACAGTGTGTTGTATATGCATTCAATCAAATCCTCACCTTCATTCGGCATTGGATTGTTGTTAAGCAATTGAATTTGTATCGTTGTTTGTCACGGATTTTCTCACCATTTCAACTTTCACACCAGTGGTTTTCCCTTCAACATTGGATGCCCGCGTATATCTTAGCTAATAGATCACAACGCCCTCATCAAAGATTCTATGCACCAGTTTTTTTCTCCAATTTTGACACATGTCTCCACGTGCAACTGAGCAGTAGAGTGGACAGTTTGGTAGGAATTCGTGCATGGAAGATATCTTTTGGTCAAATAGCTTTCAAGTTATTTCATTCATTCATATTTGATACAAGGCTATTACACAAATTTGTGATGGATAGTTATAGTTGTCACAAGTAGAAGGTACATGTCACATCATAGCCTCTATTAATTAAAATTTCAAATCTCATAGCGAGTCAATGTTTATTGTTTAGATCAAAGTTTATAGGTTAAAGTCAATTTGTATTAGTTTTAGAACTCTAAAATCTAGTGTCGTATGAATCTAAAAGTAAGAGCTACTATTGAGTAACAAGTGTGTCGTCGGTTTAAATTATTTTCTCTATACTTGTCAAAAATCAAGTGTTAAAAATAAAGTCCTTTTGATAAATATGTGACTACAGTCCATAGTCGTTATTAGGGTGTCATTTGTAAAGAGTCTATCAGTTTTTCGTCTCATTTCAAGTCTAGTCATGTCATTGTAAATAGTTCAAAGAGTCGTAAAATTGTTAAAAAAAGAAAAAAAAAGTGCCTGCATTTCAACTGGACGCACTATCGGTGGAATCACAACGTCATTTGATATGCATTTGAGCTCCTTGATCAAATCTAGTTGAGCTAGCAGCATGAAAATGGAGGATGGAGGCATCAGAGGCTGGAAGTCAGACAACGACCTCTCGTCAGTCACCAACAACGGCTGCCACACAGAAGCTGTGGTGGCACATTTTGTGGTGTGAGTGTGCTTTTCAGTATTTGATGTCTAGTGTGATTCTTTTTCTGAGTTCCTATTGTGTGTTGAATAAGTGAAATGTTCACATTGAGGGGGGAACATGATCAGCATGATCCAATGTTCCATTTTCAGTTTTTCAGTTGAGTATGTGGTTATTCCTATTTCCCCAAATGCAAAAACATAGTGCAGAACAAATAACACAGTGAAACGCAGCATCGTGAGGCTTGATGAGGTAGAACAGTCAGATGTGTTCCTGTTTGTACCTAGGTTTGTGGTTAGCCTCCTAAAAACCATTGAAGGCTGTTCAGATGTGTTCCTACTTGAGTTCCCACATTGCTAGGTCAGATGTGTTCCCTAGAATGACTAGTTGATAAGTAGATGATTCATGAGCGTGTTCCCATCCTCATCGGTCAGATGTGTTCCCAACAGTGCTTGGCCGATAAGAAGTTGATGTGTTCATTCTTCTACCTTCTGTTCGAGTGTGTGCCAACTATGTTGCAAGGCTCATCATCACCAAGAAAAACATGCCCAAAATCCCCTTGGACATAATCAATAAAATAATGTCTATGTGGAGTAGCATGGAAAGAAGCCCCCGAATATAAAACCCAAGATTCAACAATATTATTCAAAGAGAGAATCAAAGCATCCTACCAAACATTACTTGTTGCCACATTCACCTCCTTATTATCTTCCTGTTGTTTCTTCTTGTCCCAAAGCTCCCAATAGTCCTTTGCATGCCCAAACTTTCCACAGTACCAACATACCATCTTGATTTTGGATTTTGACCTTACGCGATCTTTCAATTTTCCACGGCTTCCTTTATTCTTCTATCTCCCTCTAGTTTCCACCGTCAAAGCAGTCCATGAAGTAGAAGATTCCCTAGAGCTTTTCCTTCGCATTTCCTCGCTTAGAATCACTCCTACAACGTCCTCAAACTTCGACTTTGAGTTAGCTAGAACTGAGTTTCTTACCGCCATTACCAAGCAATTCCAACTCTCAGGTAAGGAGCACAAAATTAATAAAGCCCTAACTTCTTCATCAAATTCTATTGTAACCGAAGCTAACATATCTTCATATTAAACAACTGTTTCATTAAAAATATCTTGCTAGAGGCAAAGGGTTTTTCATATAACTTCCCTAATGCATCCATAAGTTCTTTTGTAGTCTTTTCCTTTAAAACATTAAATAATACCGAAGATGCAAGGCATAGCCGAATTATTCCAAGTGCCTTCCTATTTAGAAAATCCCACTCCACATCCGTTGTGCTCGAGGGTTTGTTCCCTTTCTCATACAACGAAATATAAAGATCCTTTTGATAAAAGTAATCTTCCATCTGCATCTTCCAAAGACTAAAATTTGCTCGTTGAATTTATCAACCCTTAATCTTCTATCATCTACCATTGCTCCCACTCAAGCTAAAACTTTCCATGTGATTCAACACTTCAACAAACAAAACCAGGCTCTAATACCAATTGTTAGGAAATAAGGGATAAAATATGCGGAACAATCCCACACAGAATCGCAATAGTAGAAACTAATATGTAGAAAATATCCTTTTGATAAAAGTAATCTTCCATCTGCATATTTCAAAGACTAAAATTTGCTCGTTGAATTTATCAACCCTTAATCTTCTATCATCTACCATTGCTCCCACTCAAGCTAAAACTTTCCATGTGATTCAACACTTAAACAAACAAAACCAGGCTCTAATACCAATTGTTAGGAAATAAGGGATAAAATATGCGGAACAATCCCACACAGAATCGCAATAGTAGAAACTAATATGTAGAAAATATTACAAATCTGAAACAAAAGTGCAGAAATAATAGAACACAACACAAAGACAATATTTAACGTGGTTCACCCAATTTGGGTTACATCCACCAAGAATCACTTGCTCAGATTTTTATTACAAGCCACCTCTCTCTCAATACAATACCCAGATCTATTTGGAGCTATGCTCAACAAACTCCCCTGAATTTACACTTGAACTCACACACTTCTACAAAGATATGTCTCACCCTATCAAACACCCAAAAACACATCAATAGGTAATTGCTTAAGCAGTTTTACAATACCGTGGGTACCAAAACCATGAGCCAAAACCGCCCCATAAACCTATGGGTCAAAAATCCTGCCCATATGAGAAGGGCATGTTTCCCGAGATCAGCGCATTTTTTAGGCCAATTTTTTTTTTGGGTTGCGCCCTTGAACCCTCACTACCGGGGGCTTCCACCTCTGGACCCCTGCTCGGGGCCCAACCCAACCACTCCATGGTGCATGCACGCGGTGCTAGGTATTCTCTATACAAAATACACTCATGTGCATGGATTCGTACACACACCACGTCTAAGTATTTCCCACCATTTAAGTTTTTAAATAGTGTGTTGGAAAATACACATTATTTTTTTAGCGAAAACAACCAAACGACAGTACTTTGATGTATGTTTTAAAAGGACACGCATTGACCAACTCTAAGTGTACTAAAACAATAAAATAATTTACAGCAAATTTCATATAACATGATAGACCTCTCACATCAACAACACCATGTAAAGTGTACTCATGTATGCACATTGATAAATTTTGCATAGAGAATCTAAAAGGTTTTAATTTCACGCCCGTTTAGACGTTTTTTGGGACGGAACCCGTGAACACAATAAAACTCCACCGGCGGACGCAACCCGTGTATTCACAATTATTTGTTTTGACCAATTTATTTCCTGGTACCTACGCAACCGTTGCTTTTTACAACTTTTCGTTTACGTTTATTATTTCTTAAATATACGCTTTTTACCTGTTCCGTTTGGCAATTTAATCCAACGTTCCACGTTCATGCCGCTTTCGTCACAGTGCACACTGTTTTGTAGTTGTTAGAAATGAGGCATTAAAAAGCTCAGCGGATTACGTGCATCTCACTCCACGAACGTCTCAATCCCGCAAAGCTCAAAACTTCATCTTAATTTTCCATCTTTGAATAATTTAATCGAAATCAATGGCTCGTTAGCGCTTCAGGAATGTTACAGATTGCTGTCTACAAAAACTAAAATGTTTGCCGATCGAATGAGTTGTTAAGAAATGATTTGATTCTTTGAATCCAGTTTTGGCTTTACTGTGTTAACCGATTACGATAACGAGCAAAATAAGGGCGACATGTTTATGGAGAAATTCAGTTTGTCTATGTCCTTTACAAATAGTTATGGGACTTGGGGTTTTAGTCCATAATTTTCGGTCAGTAAAATAAGTGTGAACAAATGAAACCACAAATTGGAAAAACTTGGAAGAGACGGTCATAATCTTTGCGCGAATTAGGAGGCTTTGGCGGCTTTTAAGCAACGACATTAGGTAAAATTTGTGTTATGAATTCATTGTCAAAACATTGATTTACATGCTCGTCTGTACAATCTGGTTTTACTAGTTGAAATGAGCCGGTTTTCGCCGAACTTAGATAGTATTACTCTATTTTCATGATTAATTATCTTCTCGACTGTAAATTTGTTTCACAGATCATAAATTTTGGCCTACAATACTTAGGGTTTGGTGTGTTTTCGTCATATTTTTCAGCTCAGGAACGCTTAAACGTGCACCTTTACCGTTATCGCAGGGTGAAGGGGCAGAATTCAGCAGCAATTCTAGGCAGTTGAGCAGCTGCAATGGAAAAGTAGAAATCTTTTATCCCAGGGATTTGCTTAGTTTTTTTATCACTATGTGTAACGAGACAGTTGATTTGAGCACGGACCTGGTAAATCTCCTTCATCGCCCCCCCGAAAACGAGGGTTTCAGCGCAGGTCAGAAGCGCCATTTATCCAGACAAGAATTTCTTCGGAGTTACCACTTCTGTGTGGAAGAAACCTTCAAAGATAAGCTCACTAGATACTCCCTCCGCCTCAAAGACGAATCCTTTGAAGAAATTGTGAAGGATTCGTTTAGAAAATTGATTAGAGCCGCGAAAGGCTTTGTGTGCCGCCGGTACGAAAATCTAGTCGCCAGAAAATGGAAGGAGAAGATGAATTTATTGTCTGGTTCGTGTTTTGGACCTGCGGACAAGCCTTACGCTCCACGGCGTGTTTTGAGCTATAATTCTTGAAGGAATTTTCAACCCTCCTTTCCATTTGCATGCTTCTAGTGATTTGTTTCCTAAAAGTTGTGTTTTCTTAGTTTACAGCCTCATGGAGTTTCGTTGACTGATGTTGGAAATGAGGTGTCTCAACCTTGTTTGGTTTATTCATTTAATATTTTCTTACAACCCTTTCACATTGTCGAGGCTCTAAAAATAAAAATAAGAGTTGTCAAAATATTACCGTATGATAGTATATCATGGAAGGGCTATTTTTAAGAGATATTATAACAAATTTTATGACATATTTAAGGGTAAAAAATAGGGGAGAATATTGTTGGCGTGGGAGCCTAATTTTAGACCGAAATCTTTCTCTTTAATGTAATCCACCTCATGAGAGGTATTGCACATGGTTTTGTAAACCATAGATGGTTTCTTGTATAGCTAGAGTGTTATAAATCAAAGGCTTGGATAAGAAATTTGTGTAGTGAGTTTTGCAAGTACTGTAACGTTGGAATCCTCCTAGAAATGTTTCTAGTGATAGTCTTGTAAGAAACTTTCTTTGCAAGTGTATGCAATATTGTTATAAGATTTGAAATAAATTGAGTGGGATTTTGGAGTGTGGGGTTTCTTTATCTGAAAGGATTTTCCCCAAGTATATCTGGTGTTTGTTTTAATTGTTTATTTTCTTGTTATGAATGTGTTACTGGAATTTCTGTAAGTGTTTTATTATGTTTAAATTTTTACATTAAATATCTCCTCAAGATTAGCGTAGGAAGTTGTTCCGCTACTATAATTTACTAAAAAGTGGTATCAGAGCCTGATCACCTTTGGTTTCATTTGTGGGTTGCTGGATTTTTTGATCTAATCCAGGTTTGAGTGGGAGCTTGTGTATAGGACACTTTGTTATCTGGTTGCAATATATTTTTCAAATGGTGAGCACATCTGAAAGGATTGAGGTAGAGAATTTTTGTGGCACAAATTTTGAAATGTGGAAGCTTAAGATGGAAGATTTGTTGGTTGATCGATATTTATGGGATGCGGTGGATGAGAAGGTCTATAGGCCCACATATCCAATTTTGGCTGCAATATATGATGTAATGTATAGAAAATCTAAAGAACTTATTATAATATGTCTTATAGATTCAATCCTGATAGAGAAGATTTGGAAAATTTTGGATGAGATATACCAAGCTAAGTCTCTCGCAAATAAGATTTTCTTAAGGAATAAGTTGTATTCCTTGAGAATGGAAGAACATGGACAAATATCTGAGCATCTGGAAACATTCAATACATTGGTCACTTAGTTGACCTCAGTTGGGGTTAAGATGGACAAAGAAGAAATGTGCCAAACTATGTTGGTTTTGTTGATCCAGACTCATGGGACAGCATAGTCATGGTCATTGGGATCACTTTAGTCACTCTTAAGATGGAGGATGTAGTTGGTTCTCTACTCTCCAAAGAGATGAGAAGGAAGGTATCTCTTAACGCCAAAGAGGATTTGAGTGTTCAAGGAAGCACAAAATAATGAGGCAAAGATGAGAAAAAGCGTGGCCATTCCAAAGAATAAGGGGAGATGAAAATCCCCTTGTAAGTCCAAGGTGATATGCTGGAACTATGGAAAATTTAGACACTTCCAAAGGGAATGCAAAGAAGAAAAGAAAAGAAGAAGAAGAACAATGATTCTGATTCTGAGTCCAAAAAGGAAGATGGAGATTCCTTTATTGTAGCTTTGGCCACCTGTCCAGGTGATAATGCATGGTTTATTGAATCAGGTGCATCTTTCCACATGACTCTTAAAAAAAACTATTTTAATAAGTATGAAAACTATGATGGTGGTAAGGTGTATTTGGGTGATAATTATTTCATTGAAATTGTTGGTCCGTGGCAGTATTCAGGTGAATTTTTCTAAATGGTAGAATTAGAAGATTTTTTGGTGTCTTACATATCCCAGGACCAGCAAGAAATTTATTATCTGTTAGCAAGCTAATAGATGCGGGTGTGCATCTATAATTTTCTTAAGCAGGTGTGAAAATCGTTAGATGTGATATGTTGATAGCAAGAGGAAGTAGAATGGGTACATTGTACCAACTTGATGTATGCAAGGTTGAGTGCAATAGCACTTCAGATAAAACTAAGCCAGTAACTATTTCACTTAAAAAGGAGAGGGTTTCCTCCTCTGTGGATGGTAATGGCTTCTGGGTACCCAAGGGTGCTCTATCTACCGAATCAAAATTACCTGCAGAGAAGACCATGTTATGGCACCAAAGGCTTGGCCACATTTAGAGAGAAGGGTTTAAAAGCCCTAAAAAATAAGAACCTCATTGAGGGGTTGAATGATTGCAATCTGGAGTTTGATTTCTGTGAACATTGTATTTATGGAAAACAGAACAACATTTCAGTTTTACTCGTCTACTCATAAGTCTTCATGTATCTTGGATCTAATCCATTAAGATGTATTTGGTCCTGTTAAGGTTGCTTCTATTGCTAAATCAGTTTATTATGTTACTTTCATTGATGATTTTAGTAGGAGAACATGGGTATATTTTTTAAAGAGTAAATCTAAAGTTTTTAGTCATTTCAAGGAATTTAAGGCTATGGTTGAAACTCAAACTGGGAAGAAAATTAAGTGTTTGAGATCTGATAATGGCAGGTGAGTACTTTTCTATAGACTTTGATATATTTTGTACAGATTGCAGGATTAAAAGACAAAAGACAACTTCGTATTCTCCGGTGCAGAATGGATTTGCAGAAAGAATGAATAGAACATTGATGGAGAAGGCTAGGAGCATGCTGATTGGAGTTGGTCTAGAAAAGAGGTTTTGGGCTGAAGCTGTTACCACTGCTTGCTATTTGATAAATAGATCTCCTACATCAGCACTTGTTGATAAAACGCCAATGGAGGCGTGGTTGGGGAAAAAGCCTTCAATTAGACATCTGAGAGTTTTTGGTTGTGAGGCATATGCACATGTGCCTAAGGAGAAGAGAACAAAGTTGGATTCTAAGGCTGTCAAATGTATCTTCATTGGATATGGCTATGGTGTGAAAGGATACAAGCTTTGGGATCCTGTTGCACAAAAGGTAATATACTCTTGAAGTGTTAATTTTAGAGAGATTAAATCTTTCCCTGTTAATTTTCAGCCAGAACAACATAAAGAAAATGAACAAAAAAAGGATGTGGTTCAACTTCCTTCTACACCTGAGAAAGTTGAATCGAGACCCCAAAATAGACAAGAAGTTGAGGAGAGCTCACCAAGCTCTGAATCTTCAGAAGAGGAAGAAGAAGAGGAAGAAGTGGAAGAATCTCCACCTCAGCTTGTTCGAAAGTCTACAAGGAAAAGGAAACCACCTGAAAGGTATGGGTATTCTCCTGATGATTGGAAGTGTATATTTTCTTTGAGTACTAACATTGATGAACCGAGATCTATACAAGAGGCTTTGGGTATGAATGATGTAAAGTCCTGACAAATAGCCATGGATGAAGAGATGGCAGCCCTTAAAAATAATGATACATGGGACCTTGTACCATTTCCTGAAGGTCGGAAACCTGTTGGATGTAAATGGGTGTTTAAGAAAAAGATTGGTTCAGATGGAAATGTTGAAAAGTATAAAGCACGGTTGGTTGCGAAGGGTTACTCTCAAGTTGAGGGTATTGATTATGGTGAGATATTCTCTCCTGTTGCTAAAATGACATCCATTCAGTTTTTATTATCTATTGCAACAGCTTATGACCTAGAGGTTGAACAAATGGATGTGAAAACTTCTTTCCTTCATGGTGATTTGGAGGAAGAAATCTATATGACACAGCCAGAGCACTACATGGTGAAAGGTAAAAGCAAGATGGTTTGTAAGTTAAAGAAATCCCTGTATGGCCTTAAACAAAGTCCTAGGATGTGGTACCAGAAGTTTGATTCATATGTGTTGAGTTTGGGGTTTGTGCGGTCTAAATCTGATCACTGTGTATATTTTAAATTTGATGGTGATTGTTTCCTGGTAATTACTTTATATGTTGATGACATGTTGTTTATTGGGAAAGGAAAAGGTTTGATTGCAGAATTGAAATCTCAGCTCTCTGCAAAATTTGAAATGAAAGATCTTGGTGCAGTAAAACACATACTTGGGATGGAGATTAGAAGAGATCGTGAGAACAGAAAGCTATGGCTTGGCCAGAGTAAGTATGTTTGTTCTGTTTTTCAAAGGTTCAACATGCAGGATTGTAAACCACTTTGTGTTCTTGTTACTTTGGGAATGAATCTCTCCATTTCACAATGTCCTTCATCCCCATTGGAGATGGAAGAAATGAGCAGAGTGCCTTACCAAAGTGTAGTTGGAAGCTTAATGTATGTTATGGTCTATACAAGACCGGACATTGCCCAAGAAGTGGGAGTTATTTCTCGTTTTATGTCTAATCCTGGAACAGTGCATTGGGATGCAGTTAAGAGGGTATTCAGATATTTGCGGGGTACATCATAGTACTCTATATGTTTTCATGGAAGAGGAGATCAACATTCCCTATGTATTCATGGTTTTGTGGATTCAGATTGGGCCGGTGATGTCGATAGCAGAAGATCCACCAGTGCATATGTGTTTACTCTTAATGGTGGTGCAATTAGTTGGATGAGCAAGTGATAGGTTGTGGTCACTTTGTCCACTACTGAGGTAGAGTACATGGCAGCTACTCATGCCTGTAAAGAAGCCATTTGGCTGAAGCGTTTGTGTTCAGATATTGGATTAAAACAGGGTGCAGTTACAATATACTGTGATAGTCAGAGCGCAATCTGCCTTGCGAAGAACCTGACTTTTCATGCCATGACCAAACACATTGATGTTCAGTATCACTTCATGAGAGATATGGTCGAGGATGGAAGGGTGAAGTTGGAAAAGGTAGAGACAATTGCGAATGTTGCAGATGCATTAACTAAGCCCATGAGCACAACAAAATTTAGGTGGTGTTCCGAGTCTATGGGCCTCTCGGCCCCTAGAAGTTGATCCATGATGGTATCTTTCCCTTGGCCCTTGCAAGGTATTCG
Source organism: Taxus chinensis (assembly GCA_019776745.2). Lineage (NCBI taxonomy): Eukaryota > Viridiplantae > Streptophyta > Pinopsida > Cupressales > Taxaceae > Taxus > Taxus chinensis. Next base: position 84,440,735 of record CM034147.1, on the reverse strand, counting down.
ACAAGTGGGAGATTGTTGGAAATGAGGTGTCTCAACCTTGTTTGGTTTATTCATTTAAGATTTTCCTACAACCGTTTCACATTGTCTAGGCTCTAAAAATAGAAATAGGAGTTGTCAAAAGATTCCCATATGATAGTATATCATGGAAGGGCTATTTTTAGAGATATTATGACAGATTTTATGACATCTGTAAGGGTCAAAAATAGGGGAGAATATTGTGGACGTGGGAGCCTAATTTTAGACCGAAATCTTGCTCTTTAATGCTATCCACCTCATGAGAGGTTTGGCACATGGTTTTGTAAACCATAGATGGTTTCTTGTATAACCGGAGGTCTATAAATTGAAGGCTTGGAGAAGCAATTTGTGTGGTAGTGAGTTTTAATCCTCCTAGAATTGTTTCTGGTGATACTCCTGTAAGAAACTTGCTCTGCAAGTGTATGTAATCTTGTTATTAGATTTGAAATACATTGAGTGGGATCTTGGACTGTGGAGTTTTTTATCCGAAAGGATTTTCCCCACGTATATCTGGTGTTTGTGTTTTGTTATGAATATGTTGCTGATATTTCTGTAACTGTTTTACTATGTTGAAAGTTTTGTATAATATCTCTCCTCAAAGATTAGCGTAGGAAGTTGTTCCGCTACTCTTAATTTACTATTAATGGAGCTACAAATTATACATGACAGAAAAATAAAATAGAAATTTCTTCACATGAAAAGATTGATAACTCCATATCCATCTTGTTATTTTTGTCTCTAACTCTGTGATTGTTTTGTAGAGTAGAATATGTTCAACCAGAGAAAGTGTGAAGATTTTAGAGTAAATATGAAAGAAAGCTTTGATTTTGTTAAGATTTGGAAGCTATTACTTTATTTACAACTCTTGGAAAATGTTTGGGTGAGAGCTACCATCCTCCACCCAAAATGCACCTATGTATGTGCACCCCCCATAAAATTTACTCATTGAACATAACATACACCATGTAATAGCCATGATGTGTCATATTTTTCTGGCGCCAGTTATAGTCATTTCGGTGGTCCCTATTAAGTTCTTACGTGGGAGTGATTGCAAGACGATTCAGATCAACGATTAGCACTGTTACCCTGTCGTCAAAGCCACAGGTCTACGCAATGCATTAAATGAGATTCGGATGAGGCACCTTTACCGCCAAAACCACTTGTTCCCTAGAGTTTTCGTTAACCCCTTAAAACATAAACCGAAAAATTTCCTTCATCAACGCAGAAGCCAAAGCTTCAATGGGTGAATTTGCAGAATAATTGAAGCTAGCCAGTGGGCGAATTCGAATGATAACAGGTTGCATTCTGAGGTATTTTCACTGTGCCATAAACTCCATTGTTATGTTAATATTAACATATCCTTTAACTATTCAAATTCCATTATTACATGCCTCTATCTCGTATGCGTTGATAGTTAAAAAAATTAAAGAATTGTTATTTGATAATGCATCCATTTGATTATGAGTTTAAAATGAAATAAACAAAAGAACCAATAAAAATCCACATTTATCCCCTCCCAAATCTGCAAATTGAAATTTATTCAAATAAGAACTATTCAAGAAAATGCAGTCGACATGGTGTAAAGATAGAGGCCAAAATGTGTATAAATCCATGAAATATTGGTCGAAAATAAACTCCAAACTTTAATCCCCTGTTCTAACCCCAAATTTACAATTCCAAAGGAAAATTAGCAATAATCAATAGGATATCTTAGTCAATCTGTTTTTCTAAAAAATAATTTCCCAACCTCTTATAAAGGAAGGAGATTATAGTGGTTTTAGAAGAAATGAAAATATATCTCAATCATTGCAAATGTACTAGGATATTTGATAGTTTTGTCAAACCTCTTTCTAGAAGAACATGGAGTGATTAAAAATGAGAAAAGGTACAACCTTTATTACCATCTAGGAAACTTATACAATTGTCAAGTATATGAAAATCGCCTAGAAATACTGCACCTTGGTACTATATATGTAGAGGGATAGCTAAATTCAATCATGAATTTGATGGAAAACATGCTCTTTATCTATTCTACTAACATGGACACCCAAAATTTTAGTAGTTTTGATTCTATAAATGAGTGAATTGATACCATACTAACAAGATTGTTGGAAATGAGAGTTATCAAAATCTTTAAAAACTTAACCTATAACCTATTTAACAACCATTTCATAGGCTCTCCAGACCCAAGTCCAAATATCCATCAAGACTGATGCAATTAATATTTAGTAAGCAGAATGTGGAAAACCTTTGTGTTTTTCATCTTGTTGAAAAACATAGTGTTTCTTTCATCTTGTTGACAAACACAGTGTGTTTTTCAACACATTGAAAAAACACAATGGTTTTCCCCATGTTTTAATTTACGAAATTAAAATTTTGTAAATCACACTAATACAACAATAATAGATTATATTTATTATGTATAATTATTTATTTAATATTTTTTTTATTAATTACATAAGTCACAATGTGCGGAAAACTTTAGTGTTTTTCAACAAGTTGAAAAACACATTGTGTTTATTAGCATGTTGAAAAACACAAGGTTGTTCCACATATTTTGAGTGATGTAATTAACATGTGGAAAACCACGCGGGTATACGCAATGCATTAAATGAGCTTCGGAGGAGATGCCTTTACTGCCAAAATCACTTGTTCCTTTTAGTTTTCATTGTTTTCGTTAACCCCTTAAAACATAAACCAAAAACCGCCTTCATCAACGCAGAAGCCAAAGCTACAGTGGGTGAATTTGTAGAATATTTGAAGCTAGCTAGTGGATAGGTGCATATTCGGTGGAGGATAACCGCTGGTACATGTTTTTGGTGTGTCTCAATTATACAAGTGTAAATAGCCGATAAAAGGTTAAAAGATTCCTTAGACTATTGACGCAAGACTATTTTAACTCTAAATATACTTATTTTGACTATACTAAATATAAAATCTTTTTGTCGATAGTATATATCGTGTTTGCACGTCCTATAAACTTAATGATGTAATAAACTTAGAATAGACACTTGAGTAATGACTTTAATAGTACATACTTTACACTATAACCATTTGGCACACAATTTTGACAATAGAAAACCTGAATCCTAAAAAATAAATCAAATATAGAAAACTAATTATCATTGCATAAACATCTTTGAAAAGTTTAACTTTTGAGACAATTTTCAACCGTATTAGATTTATAATAAAAAAATTACAAATCTATTAATAACCACTTTAACAATTAATACAAATAACTATATAAATATTAAATATCATGACACACTCAAAGATAAAACATACATACCAAAACATGGACATGAAAAATGAAATCAATGTGACAGGCGTTATTGGAATCTTGGGAGGTTATTCATGCAAAACCCTCACTTGCAATCCAATACTATTAGAAATAATGAAAAATTGAACTTTAAGTAGTGAACAAGTGTTGAGCCCAATGTAAAACTGATTCAGTGGTACAAAGTCAAACTTGATGCAAATTCCAATGTTGAAAGCAATGCTCTTTAGTCCATATAAATATCACTCCAATAGAAAATGATTAGATCAATGTAGAAACTTCAATGTAATTGTAGTCAATGTCAAGTTGAATGCTAGACTAATGCACAAGAGTTTAAACCACAAGTCAAACACTTCATAAAGGGATACACAACTGACACACCACAATATGTTATATAGCTAACAAAGCAAGTAGTGAATCTCAAGACGAGTGATACGCCCTTAACCCTAGGTCATATATCAAGATGTGGATAGCCGACGTGTGGCTAATATTATCTCTTATCATATCATATCATATATATTTATGCTTTCATATAATTATTGGGTCAGCCTTGGGGCTTTGCATAGTATAGTAGAATATTGTTTTCATGCTAAATTTCTAGCATGTAAAATTTAAAATATTGGTCATGACAACCAAACCCACACTTGAAATCCCTTTTCCTCGTTAATGTAAACCTTTCCTAGATAGCATTTCAACTATGTCATCCTCATTTTGGCCGAGAGGAACATGCTAATATTATTTTTAAGTTTTTTTCATGTGCAAATAAGTGTACCTAGTGTGATTCATGAGTTTATTGAAATCTAAGAGAGAACAATGCTCTTAGAGGCTTCAAAAGAGCTATTTTTGGTCATTTTGTCACATGAGGACATCTTGCGGAAGCTAACTGCAATGAAACAAGCCATCTAGAGGTTGTACAAGAGAGTATTGAAATAATCCAAGGAATTTTAAGAGTTTTTTGTGGAGCCATGAGAGGTTGGGAAAATTTCAAGAAAAACTAGGTCTTTTTTAGCAAGGCAATGGGAAATGCATGTTTGAAAGGAGCTAGTCACCTTGTTCGAAAGGTTTCAGAAGCCTTGAGAGGTATTGGGAAGCTAGATCACAAGAGTTGGAAAGATTACATAGCTTAATTCATGTTACAATAATCAATATAGAATTATGTGAGTATTAAAAATGTGGAAATGTGTCCATTAGTGCAACACAAGAGTCTTTCTAAAAGGTGGAACTTGCTCAAAAGGTTTCAGACACCTAGAGAAGATTTATGAGACTAAAATTTTTCTAAGTGGATTACATTGGACCCTCATCATGGTACATGTTTTGGATTTATTCATACTCAAATTCTGGTGGAAACTCTGCTTACTCGCACACATGCATAGGTAAAAGTGGAAAATGGAATGAAAAGGAAAATTTAAATAATGAATAAGGTCTTCAAAATATAAAGAATGAACTCATTGAGTCCTTTTGAGTAAACATCATATAAGTTTGACCCTCTTAACTCCATGTCTTTGATCTTGGGCCTAAAAATCCACTCCTTAGTCTATTTTCACGTTGAGTTTGATGACATCAACATAACCAATCAGTTTAGAGTGGAGTTTTAGAGCATCGATGTACCTTGTACCTTTTTCCCTTTGTGAAATGAGAAATGGGGGACACCGAAATGTGCTCTCCCTATGGAGGAGTTGGTTCCGTCACATAAAGTGACAACTTAAGTGGTTAGAGAATGTTATAAACTCACCTAACTTGATGTTTGACAACTTTTTCATGACATCAAGACCCATGGCATAATTTTTAAGGATTTTTGCCCCCTTTTCCCTTTATCTAAACATATAAGGGGACATAGAGGACATAAAAATGTGCTCAACTAATGGAGGAAACTTTTCATCACTCAAAATGATGATTTGGGATGTTAGACAAGTGTTATCAACTCAACATTTTCACAAAACATGAACCCCTCCTCATCAAAGCCTCGCCCATGGCATATTTTGGAGAGGTTGATTTCATTTTTGAGGAAAAAGAGAAGAAGTATGTAATTGATTAAAAAAACAAAGTAACCACAATAATATATATATATATATATGGAAAACCGGTTCTAGGGAGAAATAGTTCAAGGAGAATATACCACATATCGTGAGAAACTACCCAGTTAGTTTAATCAACTGGTAAAAAATAACAAAGCAATATTAGTTTATTTAATCTAACATCCCCCCTATTACATTTTTTACAAATGTACCCCAGAAATAGTTCAAATTTCACCTTTCCAAGAGACTTGGTGAGTATATATGTTAGCTGAGAACCTGCTAGAAAGTACTGGAGCTAGATGTGGTGGTTCAAGACTTGTTATCGAATGTAGTGACATTCAACCTTAATTTTCTTTGTCCTCTCATGGAAATATGGATTCTTCGCAAGCTTCAACACACCCTGATTGTCGCAATGGATTATGGGTGGCTTTTTTTTAGAAATTCACATATAAACCAAAATATGACATAACCAAATTTCTTCACACATAACTCCTTGTGTGGCATGATACTCTACCTCAATGGATGAGAGAGAAACAATGGTTTTCTTCTTGGTAATCCATGAGATTGGTCCAGACCTGAGATGAAAAATATAACCTATAGTTGATTTATTTTCATCGACAAACTCACCAACAAATCAATCATAGTCTTATTTTATATATCCCTATAAGAGTAATCGAGAGTTCTTCTAATACTCTAGACCATAGTCAAACTATACCTCAAACATATCTCAACACATGCTCCACTACTACGCAATGAAATTTTTTGGCTCCTACATGAATTTGCAAAGATATCTCCCAGCAAGGAAAAGGTCTAGTCTAGTATAGGTGAATTAAATGAGACTCCCAACAATTTGTCTATAGTGAGTACCATCTAATTGAGGTGAATCCTAGAATCTAGACAGTTGTAAACCTTTTTCCATTTGAGAGGACATATGTTTATAATAAGACATGTCATAATTTTCCAGGAGTTTCTTGGCATATTTCATCTAGGAGATTAAAAATATGAATTTTCTTCCTCCATATCTCCAAGCCAAGATAATAGTGAAGTAGCCCCAAATATGTCATGTCGAAGTATTTCTTGGAATCATTCTTAACATCTTCGAAGAGATTGTCTTAACTCCCTTTGATCACAAGATCATCCGCATGAAAACCCAAAATGACAATCTACATGCCTATATTTTTTATATAAAAATTTGAACCAGAGGGGCTATGAGTGAATCCATGTTGCAATAAGTGATCATCTATTTTAATGTACCATTACTCAGGTGCTTGTTTAATTCCATAAAGAGACTTAATTAGACAACATACCTTATGAGGATTTTTCTCATCAAAAAATCCTTTTGGTTGGGTCATGTATACTTCTTCTTTGAAATCATCATTCAAGAAAACACTTTTTACATCCATCTACTGAAGTTTCTAATCTTTTTTTACTACCAATGCATAGACAACTCTAATGGTTTTGATCCTCACAATGGGTGAAAAGGTATCCTTATAGTCAATTCCTTCTTGTTGAGCATATCCATTTGCATTGATTTGTACATGTCAATAGATCCATCTGCCATGTATTTTGTTTTAAAAATCCACTTGCATCCAATGGACTTATTTCCTATAGGTAGATAAAAAAGTTCCTGTGTTCGATTCTGAATCAAGGAGTCATATTCTACATCCATGGCCTTCTTCCAATTTGTCTGATTGAGTGCCTCACACATTATATTAGGTTCGGTGCTATCAACCACTAAACTCATGAGTGTGATATTTACCTCATTTCTTTCATGTCTTCTTGTTTTGACTCCTAATAAAGTATCTAGAAGATATTTTAGGTGGGAGTCCCTCATGGTTCTTTGGACCCACTTCAGACGTTGATGTTGCTGCTAAATTATTTTCCAAATTATCGAGATCAACAAAACAATTCTCCTTATTGCTCATCTTTCTTTTGTGAAGAATCCTCATGCTCATCATTTGATTGTGATAGAAATCTATGAGAGGAGGTCGGTACTAATTCTTATTTCTATGGAAATGATTCAAATGATGACTAGTCACAAACCACATCTCTAGTCTCATATATATTCATTGTCTCAGGATCCATGAGATGATATGCCTTTAAGGTAGTATTATACCCTAAAAATAAGCACTAGAGTTTCTTTTCATTGATCTTCTTCCTCTTCTTATCTAGGACATGCATATATGTTGTATAACCAAATACTCTCAAATGATAAATCAAAGGCTTATGATTACTCCATTCCTCTTCTGGTGTTTTTTCCTGTAAGATCTTTTAGGTGCCCATTTCAAAAGATATACAATTGTATGGATTGTTTATGCCTAAAATTTGTTCTCTAACTTTACAGTGGAAAACATGCAATGAGCCATCTCCATGACACTCCAATTGTGACATTCTGAAATTCCATTTTGTTTGGGAGTATAGGGGTAATTCAAGTGTTGTGTGATGTATTAATTCTTCAAGAATGCCAATAATTTCTTTGACGTGAATTCCCCCCTTGATTTGAGTGGAGGAAAAGAAGGGGATTCCCTGTCTACTGAATAACTCGCTTGTAGAAGATTTGAAAATTGGAAATTGTTTCACTCTTATTTAAGAGAAATAACACTCATGCATTACATGAATAGTGATTAGTGAACAACTAATTAAATCCTTGAAATGAAACAAGTAAGGGTCCACATACATCGGTATACACAACCTTGAAAAAGTTCTTGGCATGGAAGGTACTCAATTCAAACAAATCCTGATTTTGTTTGCCCACTAGACATCCAAGACAAAGAGGTAATGAATGGGAGAGTGGAGAAAGTCCTCGTATCATCTCCTTAGAATTGAGATGAGAGAGGGATTTGGAAGAAATGTGCCCATATTGATCATGTAGGAGTGCATTAGAATCCACTGTAGAGGAAGATAAAACAACTACAGAGGATGAAACTGTATCAAATGCAAATAAATGATCCTTCAAAAAATATCTAGTATCGTACCTTCTCATGATATAAAACATGACTTGATGCCTTTCTGGACTATGAACTCCACCTTGAGCTTGTGATTCTGTGAACATGAGTAAGTTGGAAAAGATATATAAATGAGGCTAGAACACTAAACAAACCTTCAAGCTTAAACAACTTAACTATGATAAACAAGAGCTACTCCTAAAGTATGCATTATAACTTTAACAAAACATCAAACTAAACATGTATATACTACTCTCTACTCTTTGAATGCTACAAAACATGAACCTATGAAGATCCTAGCAATCAAATTTTATTTTTTGATGCTCAAGGCTTTGAGAGTGAAGGCTCTCATTAAAGGATACAAGACCATATGGGCCCCCTCACTTAGCCAATCTTGAGTTTGAATATGTAATGGAAGGTAATAGCTTAATAACAATGGAATAAATACTCAAATCCTATTTTCCTATAGTTTATGTTAGAGGAGGAGAAGTGTTCTTAGAAGTGACGAGGAGGAGGGGTCTATTTATATTTTTCTGATTTCAAGAAAGGGACGGTTTGGATGCATGTGGGACAAAAGGTAAGTCCAAAAAGCACTTTTGGCAAGTCAAAGCAAGATTTAACTAGGTTTAGATGATAATTAATCTTGTGGGATTAATTAGGGGTCCCAAGTAGGATTAGGTAGCTTTCTAGGAGCATTTGGAGGAGGTTTTAATTGATTTAAAAAGCATTGGAAGTGGGTGCTAGCTAATAAGAATATTTATTAGTCAACTACAAGAAAAGAGGTTCAATCAACGTATAATGGTCAATTTAAGAGGAATTGAAGGGGAAAAGAGCCTAATTGACAAAGTGTCATCAATTTGCAGGGAGTAGAATAGTTAGTGCAATTTTAGTAATAATATTTCTTTGATCAAATAATAGGTGTCTACATTTGCCCCTCTTTGGGGTGGCATAAGCTACGTCTCTTCAAAGATAGTAGACAAGTAAAGACCAGTAAAATTTTTGATAGGGGTGATGGGTGTCGTTATTCCCCTCATTTAATCAACTTCTTATTGATGTCATATCGAACTAGGGGTGTGTCTAAAGCTATATGCAACAAGAGTAATCTTATCAATATAGTAGTCGATTATAGTTTTTTTTTATATTTTCTAGGGGATCTTTTCAATGTCTTAAGGACTTCTTGGTAAAACCTTATTTAAATCATACTATGAAAACTTGCTGAAAGTAAACACACTGAAAGCTTTGCTGAAAGGAAACACACTATGCAGAATGGAAACAAACACACTTGTTGCTTAGAAATAAACACACTTGCTTTTAGAAATAAAAACAATTAATTTAGAATGCTTGAAAATGATTGCAAGAAATATAAGAATCTATCTAAACACCTGTAGGAACAAGTATACAACAGATTTTAATTGGAAGAATTAAAACAGTACAGAAGTAACAGATCTAAGATATTTGCTGAAGAAATATAAATACCAAATAAATGAATATCTTGGTCCCTGGGGGAGTGGGCCCTTACTCCTCCTCGAATCAAGATTTAACAACTCAGAATTCTCTCAAACAGGAATGGCTATTTTATTGATAAAACATTCGGTATTACAAAACATATTGGATCTGAGTACTTAGTCTATATTTCTCTTCTCTGTTCTATATCTATTTCATATCATATTCTATTATTATATCTATCTACTACAGGTTTGCTTTTATATACATTTTACAATCTTAGTTGTCTCAACGATTCTGATGAAATCGAATCATGCCCAAAATAGATGTTGAGTTGGATTGTGGCTGATCAGACAACTGTAAGATAACTATCCCTAGATCTGCATTCAAAAATCTTCTCATCCTTTCCTGATTGAAAGGGTGATTGATGCAAAATATCTAGATGTGGTTAGAATAGATTACTTCCATCGGTTTCAGAACTTCAGAGAAGTTCCAGAACCATAGGAAATCATTAAGGATCAAAATTGTGAGAGTTCCGAAGCTATACCCAGGAGTTCCAGAACTAAGTCTGAAAATTCTGGAACTAAATACTAGAGTTATGGAACTAAGTCTGAAAGTTTCGGAACTAGATGATGACTGTGTGATGGAGTTTCGAAACTATCTTGGAAGTTCTAGAACTAAGTTGTGTGGGAACAGATGCTACCGAAAACATACTGAACGCTACCTGCTTCATTTCCTCAACTGATTAGACATGCTTTATAAAAAAATTGAATTTCAAACACACACTTCATTAGGAATTTTAGAGCTTTTAAATATTAGAATCACAATCAATCAAAATATATAAAATTACATCCTAACTTATATCAGATCAACTGAAAGTCACAAAATGCAATCAAACTTAATAAAAATGAGAGTCAGATGAGATCATATATTATACATTAATCGGACATATTCTAGCCTCATCATTTCCCCCAAACTTACTTGTTTGTAAGTCCCTTTACAAACTTCATTTTTCAAAAGTGGTGTTATATGTTCTGCATTCCATTTGATTTCTCAGATCAAATGGCTGAAACTGGATTTTCCAATGCTTAAACTTAGATGTGATGTACACAGCTCCTGCTTCTATTTTCCTCTCCCAATCTTCAAATTCAGTAGGATTTTGAGGTTCTCTATTTTTCCAAGGAGACATGGGGATGAGAAGTAGAGGGGGCCTTGTTCACATTCCCATCCATATTTTCCTGTAGGTTTCATTAACCTGTGGAATTATTGTGCATAATGCTTTTTCCCTTTCTAAACTCCAGATCAGATTTCTAGGGGATATTACTTCCCTTCTTCTCAAGGAAATAGTAAGGACCTCCCACCTCTTTGAGCATCCTTCATAAATATCTTCAAACTTTTCCTCCTCATAGGAGGTGAAGGCATCACTACTATTTTGTAGAATGGCAAGATAATGTGTCTTGAATCTCTCATCAAAGGCATAAGTTCTAAAATGTATGAGGAAGGAAGAAGGTTTACCATAGTGAACTCTCATACAAAGACCTATTGAGCTAGCTTTCAATAAAAATTCAGATTCTCTTTCCTTCCATGTAATTTGGTTTTACAAAACAGAGACAAATGCATTGAGCTGGCTCTCCCCCACATACAAATTAATCATAAATCCTGTGTTTTTCTATAGCATAAAATTACAAAGATAAAATTCACACAAGATTTTTCTACTCAGGACTAAATAGAGAGTAAGTTTCCATGAATTTAGATTCATCTTTTAGTTCATGCGAAAGTCCACATGCAATCCTTGACATCTGCCAACGAATGAACTGCTCTTCTAAAAACACACTATACGCAGGAGAGGGCCTCCTGCAGGCAAGCAATTTTTCACTCATAATACAAACCATATGAATTTTTGCAAGACATTTATATTTATTTCCTTCCTCCTTATAAAACTTTTCTTCCCATTCTTTTCTTGCCTCCTTTTCTTCTTCCATCTTGGTCTTCAATTCTTCATTTGATGTTTTGGATTCTCTGAGTTGCCTGCAAGTGTCATTCCATAGTTGTTTGAGTGGCAAATAGGTTAACTCAGTCTGTGAAGAGAATGTGGACACAACATTCTATTTTTTGGAATTCTGACATTCTTCCTCTTTTTCTATCAGTTGTTTCTTGGTTGCTGATAATTCCTCAGTCCTGGCTGCAAGTTGAGTTGTTATCTCTCCAATGAGAATTTCCCTTTGTTCTAATTTGAGTTTGAGGAAATCCAATTCCTCATATTTTTCCCTGATAATGAGCTCTGCTTTAGACAAGAACAGAGCCTGTTTAACTTGATGTATTTCTTCTTCCTCTGAAATTACTTGAGGAGTTGGGAATTCTTCCTCTATCAAAGGAAATTTTCCTTTTCTTCTCCAGGATGCCAACTCTTCTTCTTCATGTGGCAATGCAGATGACTCAGCCAATTCTTGAAAATCCTGCTCTTCAAGTCTCTCATCTCCTCTATCCATCTCAGCTTGGCTTGGCTCAGGAGGAGTCATGGTCATGCTGCCTAAATATCAACAGCTTCGTTTTCCATCTTTTCTTGCTCACTCCATCCCTCTGGGGTTTCCCTTGACCTCTTATGAATTTTTATTCTTTGGGGAATTTCAAAATGCCCAATGGTGGATTTATTTCTAGAGCTTCTTCTTACTCTTCTTTCTTGCTCTTGCATGGGTGAGCTATCACTGTCAGAGACAGATATTAGCTCCCCTGAAGTTGCTATAGAAGAAGGAATTTACTTCAAAGGCACATAAGGCTCTATTGTTTTGTTTCTTCTCACAAACCTTCTTCTTTTTGGTATACTCTCTCTTTCCACTTCCTTCTGTTCTTCTACAAGGGTATCAATTTCTAGATTAGTTGAAGGAGAGAATGGGGCTAGAATTGTCCTTCTAATAATATTAGGGTTTTTCTTGAACTTTCCAAGAAACTAGTCCAAAATTTCTTCTCCATTTTTCTTCGATAGAAAATGATGATGGCATACTAAATGAATTAGCCCATGATGCCTGATTGTCCCAACACACCAGGATTACCTCTGAGCCATGGTCTAGATAGAATAAAAAAGAAACCCTGGAAGGTTTATTATGTACTCAGGTTATTTGGCTCCATATTTCAGATATATGAGCATTTTTAAGACTTCTTTTCCCATAGACCCAAATTGACCATCACAGGTTAAATATTTCACTATCTAAAATGCTACCCTGTCAAAGGGTTTGGGAAAATTGGCCCTTCTAACCCTTTTTATGATTTTCTTTGTATTGTAGATGTACTAGGGTTCACTTTCTCCTTCTTGTAGTAAGACTTCAATCAGTTCTTTCAAAGTCCCTTTGCCAGGCTGTGGGACATGCACAATTGGCACTCCAGACACATTACTTATTGTATTTACAAAAAAATGAATAAAGAGATTTCTCACCTTTTTCCTGGATTGCTCTAGGTTTATGAAGAATTCTCTTACTAATTCATCATTATACCTTGAAAAGTTCTTCAGGAACTCTATCCATCTTGCATGTTCAAAGATAGATGCCACTTCTTTGTCCGCGAGTAGCTGGGAATCATCCTCTGGTTCTGATTTATTTTTAATCCCCATATCGGCTTGAGTTTTGTCTCTTTTGATTTTGTGTAAATTGGTTGCAGGCCTTCTTGCTTAGCTATGGAACTGATGACTTTGGTTGTGGAACCTCTGTTCTTAGCCGCGGAATCCTCTATTCTTTGCTGCGGAATACAAGCTTAATTCACTGCTTCTTAAAAATCACTCTGTAACTTATTTCACTTGATTTAGCCTTAATGATTACCAACAATAACCATGCCGCCACTTATCCCATCCTTATCATCTTCATGATTACTCACTTGTAATCATAATGTATAAATAGTTGACTCATCATACCAACTTTTAAATCAAGTCAAATCACACATGCAAACATTTAATTCAACCCTAAATAAGTTAAAAGATATATTTAGTGTCCTTGATGATGTAATCCTTTTGCTATGATGACTCATCATTCCTACAAGTGGAACAAAACATGGTTAGATAAGACAGCTGGAATTCAAAAGAATTCCCTTTTATTTGAACTAGCTAAAAGAAGAGGTCAACTGCCATTTGCTAGTTTTCAATTGACCTTTGAGAGAATTTTTTTGTTTTTATTATTATTATTTTTTATTTATTTATTTTTGGTGAAGAAAACACCATTTACTAGTTTTCATCTTCTTCCCTTTATTTTGGATCTATCATCTGGTTATTTGATCATTTTAGAAGAATTGGGTTCTTCCATATGATCAAATTCTTTGTCTGCTTCAATCTTCCTCAAGAATTCATCCTTAGTGGAAGACTTCCTATAGAGTTTCAACTTATTTACATTGAACAAGAGTGTTGTACTACTACCATCAATGGGAAGTAGCTGAATAGAACCATTGTTTAATATCTTCTCAATCTAATAGGGTCCCAACCATCTGGTTCTTAATTTGCCCTTGAATTGTTGGTACTTAGAATCAAACAACAATGCCCAGTCTCCTAATTTGAATTGCCTTCTCTTGATATGTGTGTCATGTCATTGCTTCCTTTTCTCTTGAATTATCTCTGTCTACTGAAGTGCTTCCATCCTTAATTCATCCAACTCATTGAGTTGAAGGATTCTTTCTTTTTGAGCTGCATCCAACACAATTCCCACCTTAAATGTTGTCCTCAATGTGTGAAGTTCAAACTCTATAGGCAACAAGAGATTTTTCCCATAAACTAACTCATAAGGGGAAAACCCTGTTGTAGTATTCCGAGTTGTATTTTAAGCCCAGATAGCTTCAGGTAGTCTTTTTACCTAATCTTTTCTCCTAGCTTTAATTGTTTTGGTAAGGATGTTCTTTAATTCTCTGTTTGTTACTTCAGCTTGTCCATTTGACTATGGGTGGTAAGGATATGACTTCCTATGATTGATTTGATAATACCTTGTGAGAGCTTGGATCATATTAGACATGAATTGTGGTCCCTGATCTAAAACTATGCTCCTCGGTGCTCCAAAATTTTTACCATAATTCTACTCCAAAGGAAATTAGCAACTACTTCTTCAGTGGCATTTGGCAATGCCTGCACTTCTACCCACTTTGTCACATAGTCTGTACACACAAGAATATATTCCTTCTCTTGTGAAGGAAGATTAAAGGGACCAACAAAATACAATCCCCGTCTCTCAAATGGTTCAACCACAACTTGAGGTTGAAGAGGTATTTCATTGGAGAAAGTCAGATGTCCCATCCTTTGACAAGGATCACACCGCTTGATATATCTCTTCACATCCTTGTACAAAGATGGCCAATAATAATCAGTGTCAAGTATCTTATGAGCTGTTCTTTTCACTGAATAGTGTCCTCCACTTGGTTCATCATGTCATGCTCTAAGGATGTCAAAGATTTCATCCTCTCTTACACACCTGCGAAAAACAAAATCAGGACCACATTTAAATAGCATTCCATTTAACCATTTGAATTGTGCATTGGTTTTGGTTAACTTCTTTATTTGTTTCTTAGTGAAATAAGGAGGAACCTTCCTTGTTGCAAGATAATTTTCCATATCAGCAAACCATGGTGTTCTTGTTGAGATTACAAACAGTTGTTCATCTGGAAAGTTATCCTTGACTGGATCTTACTCCCCTGTGGTGGTTAGTCTTGACAAAAAATCAGCTACCACATTAGATTTACCTAGATTGTCCACAATGGTAATATCAAATTCTTGTAAAAGTAATAACCATCTAATTATTCTTCCTCCAACCACTAGTTTGTTCATTAAATACTTAATTATTGAATGATCTGTGTACAACTATCCTATACCCTGTAATGTAATGTTTAAATTTGCTGATTACATAAATCACGGCAAGAAATTCTTTTTCAGTGATGGTGTAATTATTTTCAGTGGGAGTAAAATTATTTCTAAGATAATAAATGGCATACATCTTTCCTTCCTCATCTTTCGGTCCCAAAATTGCACCAATGGAATAATTTGAGGCATTTGTTTGAATATGAAATAGATTTTCCCAATTGTCCTCTCAATATTGGGGCACTGATTAATTTTTCTTTAATTTCCTCAAAAGCATGCTGACACTTTTCATCCCAAATAAATTCACAGTCCTTGGTTAGCAAATTAAACATGGCGGCATCAATTTTACTGAAATATTTTATAAAGCACCTATAGTACCCACCATGCCCTACAAATGATTTGATATCTGTGGGGGTTTGAGGAATAGGTAAATCTGAAATGATCCTCATTTTGTTTTAATCCACTTGAATTCCTCTTTTTGAAATATGGTTTCCTAATACAATCCCCTCATCCACCATCGTCAAACACTTTTCATCATTAAGAGACATGTTGTGTTGTTCACATCTTGTTAACACTCTATCCAGATTTCTCAAAGCATCTTCAAATGTATCTCCATGTACAATGAAGTCATCCATATATACCTCAACACAATCATTTGTTAGATCAACAAAGATTGCAAGTATAACTCTATGGAAAGTTGCAAGAGCATTGCATAAACCAAATGGTAACACCCTATAGAAAAAACCAATGGGTATATGGAGGGGTGAGTGTTGGGGGAGGTAAATGGGTGACTAGGTAAACAATAGGTGATAATATAATGATGAAATGGAATAAACCAGTGAAGTATAATGTCTACTTACTTTGATTCTGGTCATGGATGCTTGTGAGTGAGGGTTGGAGGTGTTGATGAGAGGTTTTGAAGGTTACAGGAGATCACCAACTAAATGAAAGCTTCTGCATGGGCTGCATGTACATTCCTCTTTGCTTGGTTAGATCAGATCATTGTTGGGATGGCTGTGCAGGAAAAGATGCTTGATCTCCTTCCTTGCATTCATGTTCTCGTTGGAATTCACTAAGGTTTTCCAACTTTTCCAATCATTTTCCAACCTTCTGCCAACCTTGAGAATAAGGTTTTATTGGGGTTAAAAGGGTAACCGACGGCAGTTCTGGCTTAACCGGTGATGGTTAGGGGTAACCGGTGTTGGTCAAAATGGGATTTACTAAACTAGGGAGATCATCTTGATTTCCTCGGATCTCGTGTCATTAACCCACAAATTAGACTATGATCTTATTGTAAGCATGTGGGAATGTGGTTAGAGGGAATGTAGGCATTGATTTTTAGGGTTTAGGTAAGTCTTAGTTAGTTATGGCAACTTACTAAGAATAAATTTTTAGGGTGAGTTAGCTTGGTGAGGTGTCTAAGTGAAGTGTATGTGTGGATATTATTTAAATTAAAATATTTAAATAATAAATATGGTGAGGATAATGAATTAATTTAATTTAATTAATATTAGTGGGGTGAAGGGGGCCATGGCTAGGTGAATGTGATGAAGGGTGCTTATTTGTTGAGGGACCAAAGGGGAGTGTGACCTAATTTTAGTGTCTACATTGGGATCCACGATGGAAAAGAAATAGCTTGCATTTCTTACTTTGGGGTGGGCATAAGGAAATCTATGGGGGGGCACAAGGAGGGATTTGTGGGGGGGGAGGGGGGCATAAGGATGTGTGTGGGATGAATTATTTTGGCAGGTTGCTCTGGTGGATGCCCAATTCCCAATTAGGAGGCATAAGTAACTTCCCCCATCGACCTTGCTCCTTTGGCTTGCATGATCAAGCATGAGTTTTGTTTTGGATTATTTTTCAATTGTAGTTATAAACTGCTGTGTTGTTTGGACTATGTTTTATATGTATTATGCATGTTGAAAGAATGCTATGTGTTGTGGAAGCTAGTCATTTCCATGGGTTCAATTACACCTCTTATTGTGTTTTGGTTGGGGCTCAGGGGCCAATGATGAAGGAATTCTTCTCTTTTCATTGGATTTCTTGGTTGGGTGGAGAGCGTTTCCTTTCCCCCTCTTTTGTTGTGATCAACTTGGAGAAAGAGAAAATGTGCATGTTGTTGTCCTGGAGCAAAGGAAAAATGTAGTTTGACAGTCCCTTGTGAAAACATATTCATTTGTAATCCTTTCCCACTTGTTGTGGATGAAATTGTAATATGTATTTTGTGAAGAAAGATGTATGTAATTTGATTATGAAGTTATATATTTGAATTGTGAAAGACATTTATATCCTGTTCTGGTTATTGGAAATAAAAGATTAGAAATGTGTTGTTTGCATTCAACATGGAAAGATGTAAAGATCTATAATTGAAGTCAATAAAGAATTGAAAGACCTTCTCTCATATGCATGGTTGAATTAAATTCAATGTTTCATTGTATGGCAAAAGAGATAGTTAGATCTTTGTTTGGAAAGAAGAAATGTACATGGAAACAATGTTGTATTTTGTATTTTGGGAATGTGTAAAAATGGAACTTAGTATATCTTTTGATTTAGAATGGTTTTTTAAAATAACTGATTATATTAGATTAAATTGTAAATTAAGTTCCTTACTTGCATGATGAAAAGTTGATGGACCTCTTTGATTTGATCTCTTGTAAATATTCAAAACTGGCAATTAAAGTTAATAAAAATGTACAGTTCGGATGTGCACTTAATAATCAACCTGGAATTGATATAATTTAGCACGATAAGACATCAAGGAACTCAATTGGCAAAGAACACTTAAGAAAACAATTTTAAACATTACAAATTCAAGTCAAATCCTTCTCACAGTCATTTTCCGTCAATTGTTGGAAAAATGCAAATTGAAATCAAACAAGTAAATTTACCTTCCCTAAACACTGTAAACCCTCCCTAGAGCAATCCTCCATGTATTTTTGGCATATTTTGTCAAACCAAAATATGAGGTTCAACCACAGTATATGAGATTAAATCCCTCCTCAAAGACAGGTGAGGCTGCCTGCTTATTGCTAATCTAAAACACAGTAAACAATATATACAGTATTCACACTAATCTAACCATTGGGGGTTGGGATGGAATCCCGAAATCCACATTCACACGATTCAAGAATATTTCTTTCGTAAATGAACTGGGTTAGAAATTGTTGCAATGAAAGAAGCACAATAGAAAGGAAATGGGAGAAACGTATTTTCTTTCGAGTAAACACAGAGCACGAAATAATCATACGAGTTTTAGATCACAAATATAATGTCCGAAATAATCAGAAACACTAAGATGCTATGCAAAGAATAGCTTAAGATCATGAACATAAGAACACTGTCTTAAGTAAGATATATTCCACAACACAAAGTCTGTAAAATAATATCAACTCCTATTCTTCAAAATGATTGAATGAAAACACAAAGTTTTTCTTCTTTCCAATAGCCCCCAAATATTCCAAAAAATCTCGACCCTTTGGAATGCATAAGCATTCCTTATTTATAACAAAAGAAGTAGAGATAAAATAGGGCAGATCCTAAAAAATAGCGTTTTAACAAGAGTTCTGTTTTGCTTGATTCTCACGCAGGAGATCAAGTCAAAATATGATTCAAAAATGTGACGAAACAGAAATGAAAAAGACATGTCGATTTCAAGATTGAAATGACATGAAACGTTGAGACTTAATCTGAATCATCATCCTTTGCTCCTTCCTCTTTTTCTTCCTCCAGCTGAGACTGTTTGCTCTGAAATTCCTGGAACTTCCGAATTATGCCTTGCATTTCGTTTTCATCAGGCGCAGTGGAATGATCATTCCAAATTTCAAGTTTCATGAGTATCGCTGGTATTGCCGGGAAGCTTTTTCAATCCTTTGCTGAGCTTTCTTAAGGCCTCCAAAGAATGTTCAACCCTTACCAACCGATCCATGATCTCAAGGTCAAATCCGCTTATTGGTTCATGCTGAACAGACTCTTGGATTTGCTTGAAGAGATCATCTGCTGATAGGATACCTGAGTTCCCAACTGACACCTTTGGACAAATCTTCAGCAATTCTTCTTCCAGATCACTTTTCCCATCAATCAATTTATCCCTTGATTCTCTCAACTTACTGCAGGCTTCATTGAGAATCTTTATTCTGAACCTGATGGCCTTGGTCAGCTGGAAATGCTTATCTGTATGTGGGAGAATACCTTCTTCCACCAAGAGATGTGCTGGTATTTGCTTTAACACCTGGAGAGCTTCAAAAGTCAAATCAAGATGTCCAATTTCCTGAGAGAATTCTTCATCCATCTTCTCTCCATCCTTCTGAATGTCTCCCAAGGACTGATGAACTTGCACCACGTCTTGAATTACTTCCTTCCCCTGTTGGAGCAACCTTTGGATCCATTCATCAACCACCCTTCCTTTTTTAGCAATCTTCTCAATCGTAGGTACTGATGAGAAGTCGAATCCGACAGAAACAGAAGAAGGTGGTATGGATTCAAGGGGTTTTGAGAGTTTAATCAAAACCTCTGTCAACTGCTCCACTTTTTCCTTAAGCTCATCTCTGCTGTCCTTTGTTTCTTTCAACTTTTGGCACAACACGTTTATGGAATCCCGTGCATCTTGTTGCGCCCCTTCTGCTGTCACTTTCCCTAGAGCCACCCTGGTTACCTGATAATCAGAGGCTGTTATATCCTCTCTAGTTTTGTCAGCCGAGGGAGTGGCAATCTCTGCGAACTTATCTCCTGAAGCATCCACCAAAACCCTTGAAACTGTTTTGGGTTTCTTGGCTGATTTCGCAGTAGGAGCCTTGAGTGAGCTGAAATCAAAGGCTGGTAGGGGCACAATCACCTTCCTCTTCCTCGGAGTTTGCTCGAGTAGCCATTGCGGCGTATCAGAGGGAGTTGCCATGGTTGCAGAAGCTGGTATCATACCCTCAAGGGGAGAAGATTCTACTAGTGGAGGAGGAATAGTTACCAACGTGGTAGTAGATCCAATAAAAAGAGGCACAGGAGGGGGCGTGTTGGTGATCACTTGGGTACCAGCAGAGAGGGGTGAAAGTCCAGAGAAAATACTGGCCATTACTGAAGAAGTTGATGGAGAATAAGGAGGTAGGAGTGGTTGTGTGGAAAGAGGCACAGATCCAGACTCCAAAGCCTTGGATGCAAGAGATAAGGTCTCTTCAGTTGAGCAATCAGCAAATGGTGAAGACAGAAGCTGGCTTCCTCCTTCTTCCAAATTAATTTCTCCTATTTCTGGTGGTGTTGGTGATTCTGGCACATTCACCGTTTCTACTGGAGAAACAATTGAAGAGATTTCTCTTTCTTTCCTCTTTTTGACAATCTTGACCTTTATAGGCTCCCTAGAAGATTTTCTGTCCTTTTCCTTTTTGGAGGGCCCCGCCTCTGAAGCAGCCAACTTTGAAAACTTATCATCTTTAAAATTCATTCCCCAAGAGGAGAGCCATGCTTTGGTGCGAGCAAGGATTAGAGCCGACCTATCTGTAATAGAGGCTTTTTCGCTGGCTGACCAATCAATAGGTGGGAAAACATATTGATCCTCCTTTAGTCCATCATAGGAAAGATCCAAAACACTTTCATTGTCACCCGTACCTTCTGGTAAATCAGCAAGCTCCAGTGTTTGAATCTCAGCAATAGTCAATCTGCTATTATCCTTTCTGCGAACAGCAACCTCATTACGCAGATCCACCCAAATATCCTCTATGTTTGGCCTATGCAGATGCTGGGTTCCATATGCTCTGAGCACTCCTCGGATATCAAAACCGTCTCGAGGCTTCATATGCTTTTTCAATTTGTCCTGAAGTTCGTGGACAACATTTTTGGCTTTCACTACTGTTGAGCAAGTATATCTCCCAATAGAAATTGGGAAGGATACAGCAGCCTTATGTTTGCTTTGTTGGAATTTATGGAAATCCAACAGCTGCCTAACCAACTCCATCAATATCAGTCTATCCCCTGGATATCGGGGCAGGCGAAAAGGATCTCCCGAGTACATGACCACCCGAAGATATGTAAACTTCTTGAATTGTAAGAAGATACATCCCCATTTAGAAACTTCAGCCCAAGCCTCATCTGAGACTCTTGTCTTCCTCAGCTCAGGGTTTATCCTGCAGATATTTTCATAGAAGAAGGCATCATTCACCCTCCTGAAATGGTCTTTGGACCCCTTCTTTGTCAATTGAGGGAAGTATTGATACACCTGGTTCGCCGTTCTGCTTCCCTTGGTATCCAGCCCGGGATAGTTCCTCATCCCGGCTGCTGCGTATGTGACATATGAAGACATATAAAATTTCCCAGTTGACAAGACCGTTGTCATTTGGGAATCAATCTCATTGCTGATGAGAGTACCCCAGTCGATCCCTTGCTGATTCTTCTTGATGGTGATCATAAATTGATACATCCATCCTTGAAATACATTCGATTCGGGCAAACCAAAAACCCGACTCAGCAGGGTGATGATGTCATTGATTTCTTGGATGAAATCACTCCTGGGGATAATCCTTGGAAATCTGGAGATAGCTGGTTTGGGCTTGATCAGGAACTTCTTGTTCACATGTTTGATGCAGTCTTCCTGATCGTTGTCCCAGGCTTTCTGAGCTGACTTGATGTCCAACTCTCCATACTCGTCAAAATTAGGCAATTTGAGGAGATCATCAAAATAACCTCCATCCAATTTGACCACTACTTCACCTGATTGACTTCTCACAGAACGAGACGCCGAGTCATAACTGGATGCACAAGCCAAGATGAATTCTGGACACTGAGCAGACATGGGAAGACCCGCTGCGAGAGGCAAGCCACTATCGGCTATAGTTTTCATCCATGGAGTTTGGGAGGAACTCCTCACCCTACTCCAGAAATCTTCAATGTCTATATTTCCGAGTTCGGTGTCTCGGATGTCGTAGTTGCAATCAATATACGATGGAGATTCCAGCTTTTTAAACTTGTATTTCATTCTGCCTGACTTCTCGGTCTTTTCCTGAGATGGACCAGGGTCCGACATGAAGGACGTCGAAGGAAGAAAGTTTCGAAGCTCAGAAGATGCTGCTCACTGTGAGAATTCTGACCTGCTGGATATGCCGGAAGAACGGAAGAGTCCGACACTGGCGAAGATGATGTAGGAAAATCCTAAAAACCCGATGCGCTGAAAATGTCGGAACTTCTGAAAAACCCGATACGTTTGATAATGTCGGAACTTTGGGAAAGCCCGACACTGCCGATGATGTCAGAAACGGAAGAAAGCCCGACACTTGTGTTGATGCCGGGAACTCTGGAAAGTCCGACACGCCAAGCCTTCAATATACTTCGGGTCTTCGACACTGCATAACAGCCTTCAAAACCCGAGAAGAGAAAAACAGGGTTTTTCGTTGAATTTCAAACATGCAATCTCCTTTTAACCATTCATGTACCAGGCACATAATAAAATTTTGAGGAAATAGCACCAAATGGTAATTTAGAAGAGATAAACCCTAAAACCTAAACCCCTTTTTTCAAAAGAACTCCAGAAAGAAGAAGAATAAAAATCTTTCAAAACCCAGCAAGAAAATGGGAAGAATTCACGCGCAATCAATCCATAAAAACTAGGAACAAAGAGTGGAGAGAGAAATACCTTCAACCAGAGAAAGGGAAGATCGAAAAATGGCGATTCAATCGGGCACAGGCGAGCTTTCGGGTTTCGAGGTTGGAAGAGCATGTACGAAAAATCCACGAGTTAAAAATACGTCCGGTAAAAATGACGTGGAAATCCGCGTATTTATAAGAAAATTGTAATTAATACACTTCAGCTCGGCACGTGCCAACTCACCGACAACTCGGCATGAATGCCATGTCAGCATGTTTGAGAGGTCCGAAAACCCGACACAAGGGGGCTTAGTGCAATTCGGGTTTCGGGTTTCGGGAAACACAAGACATAAAGCATGAGATGTTTAGATGCTTCACAGCTCCGAAAACCCGATACAAAGGACCTAATCAGACTTCGGGTATCGGGGAACAGGTGACACAAAACATGTTTTGAATAAGACATGTTCCGATGCGCCGGAGGTCCGAAAACCTGATTTACTCAATATGAAGCGGGTTTCGGGTTTCGGAAAACAGGCGACACAAAGCATGTTAAAACTCATGTCGAACTGTTGGACAAACCCGAAAACCTGAATTTCTCAATATGAGGCCAAAATGCAAAATCAACTCCAAAAATTTCGTAGGGGTTATCTAATCGTTTTGTCGTGAACTCAAAACGGAGATAACAGCTGGCTCCAGCTGGGGACTTTCTTTGTAATACCAAAGGAAGAGAACTCAGAATCTCTGGTCTCGCGGACCAGAGCCTTATCCATTGGGCTACGGAGTCAAGAAGAAAACCAAAACAAAACAAAACGAAGAAAGAAAGAAAACCAAAAGCAAACACACAACAAAACAAAGTAAAATATGTACAATGCAAGAGAGCATCTTGCATTAATGGTGGAACAGCTTTAGATGTTGTCCACTGAAAGGCAACGGGAGTAGTCCTCCATCCAGATATGATAGCAGGAAACTATTTTCGCCATTCAGCTCATGGATTTTGAAAGGTCCTTTCCACAAAGAATCAAACTTCCCGTGCATTCCTTTTTGTTCTCTTCTCTTATCCCAAAGCAACACCAAATCTCCAATCTGGAAGTTACGCTGCTTTGATTTTTTGTCAAAAATTTTCTTCACTCTGCTCTGATGATCTGCTATACGATCAACCACCTTTATTCGTTCCTCTTCTAGCCTGGCTAGGTACATAACCCTCTTCTCGATAGAATTCTGAAAAGCCGCATCTTCAACCGCTTTTGCCAACTGCAAGGCCGGCAATTCTACTGAGATAGGAATTTCAGCATCAATCCCGTATAGCAATTGGAAAGGAGACATCCCTATGGCTCACTTTGGAGTGATTCGATCAGCCCACAATGCATCATACAATGCTTTGTGCCATGTCCTCTGGTTTTCATCCACTAGTTTTCTAATTATGGTAACCAGGTTCTTATTGCTGGACTCAGCTTGCCCATTACCCTGGGGATAATAATCAGATGAGTGAGCCAGAGTGATGCCAAATCCATAGCAAAATTCTGTCAACTCATGTGACGAGAAATTAGAGGCATTATCAGCTACAATCTTATGAGGCACACCGAATCTGACAATTATATTTTCTTTAAGGAACTTGCAAACAGCTTCAGAAGTTGCTTGCTTGATTGGTGCGGCTTCTACCCACTTGGTAAAATAGTCTGTAGCAGTCAGCACGTAGTTATGTCCGGCACTGGAAGCAGGATTCAATGTTCCGATGAAATCAATCCCCCATTGGCGAAAAGGTTCTTCAATCACTACAGGCTTCAGAGGAAGAGCTGCTAACTTGGGGCGACCAACGAAATGTTGACAAGCTTCACATTTGGACACCCATTCTGCTGAATCCCGGAAGAGAGTAGGCCAATAGTACCTAGCCCGTAGGATCTTATACGCTGTTACAGAGGATGAAAAATGTCCTCCGCATGCTAGGCTATGAAAGGATTCTAATAACTTTTCCTGTTGTGATTTATCAACACAACGCAGGAAAACACCATCAATACCTTTCTTGTATATTGCATTATTCCACAAAAGGTATTTTGCAGATCTCAACTTGACGGTCCTCTTCTCCTTTTGATTTAAATGCGGGGGGCATTCACCATAAGTTAGGAAGAAAGCAATGTCCGTGTACCATTCATCGGTCGTACTCACGAAAAGCACCATGGGCAGCTCTGAAGAAGTGTCTTGAGTCTTTTCATACTCTGCTTCGGCATGATTTTCTGCAATTAATTGGCACAGGCCCCTTCCTCGTACCAACTTGGTAGGCCTGATGTCTAAATCGTACTCCTGAACCTTAGCTATCCAAGTACCTCATTGACTTCCCAGCTCTTGTTGAGTCAGAATGGATTTAACAGCAGTATCAGGAACGAGAACGAGAGTATGGGAATTCAGCACATAGTACCTGAAATGTTTTACTGCTCGTACCACTGCGTAAGCATGCTTTTCAATCTGTGACATCTTCAATTCATGTTCTTTCAATGGACAGCTCATGAATGCGATGGGAGCTTCGATGCCTTCCCCATTTTCCTGCATCAGGATGGCTGACACTGTGTGGGCAGAGGCGTAGCTGTACATGATGAAATTTTTCTTGAAATCTGGACATACTAAGATAGGAGCGCAAGCAACTGCCCTTTTGATTTCTTCGAATGCAAGCTTCCCTTCTG
This sequence comes from Taxus chinensis, assembly GCA_019776745.2. NCBI lineage: Eukaryota > Viridiplantae > Streptophyta > Pinopsida > Cupressales > Taxaceae > Taxus > Taxus chinensis. The sequence goes on along the minus strand of CM034147.1, from coordinate 84,414,987 downwards.
TACTCCATCTAAATGGAACTTTGCCTTTCATCATTCCAAGGATATCCTTGGTTTTGTCAGCGAAATCAGGTACAAATCTTCTCAAGAAATTAACCTTTCCGAAGAAAGAATGAACTCCGGTTTTACTTGTGGGTAAGGTAAGGCTCTGAATAGCCTTTACCCTTTCTGGGTCAATTTTGGTTCCTTCTTTAGTCACAATATGACCCAGCAGCTTTCCTTCGGTCACCCCGAACATGGACTTCTTGGGATTCAATGAAATCCCGTGACGCCTGCATCTCAAAAGTACTTGTTCTAAATGATCATAATGATCACTCCGTTTTTTAGAGAAAACGGTCAAGTCATCCAAATACACAACTATGACCTTGCCCATCAAATCTCTGAATGCCAAGTCCATAGCTCTCTGAAAAGTGGCTCCGGCGTTGATCAAGCCGAAAGGCATCCTCCTGTAAGCAAAGGTACCCCATGGGGTCGTGAAGGCCGTCTTGTGTTGATCCTCTGGTATTACCTCGACTTGGTTATATCCCGAAAATCCGTCGAGCATGGAAAGCATTTCTGATCCAGTAACAGTTTGTAATACCTGATCCATGATAGGCAAGGGATAGTTATCCTTCAGTGAGGACTGATTCAAGTTCCGAAGTCAACACAGATCCGGATTTCGCCATTCTTCTTCCTGACAGGAACAATGTTAGCAATCCAAGTGGAGTGATGGATTGGGAAAATAATTCTAGCATCTAACATCTTCTGAATTTCTGCCAGGATAGTTCCTGAGATCTTGGGATTGTAATGTCTTTGCTTTTGTCTGTACGGCTTCACATCAGGCTTCAAAGGGATACTGTGCTGTACATCTTTGGGCTTGAAGGATTTTAAATCTGCATAAGACCAGGCCAACACATCGATGTATTTCTTTAAAAGCGAAGTAAATCTTGCCTTCTCTTCAGGAGAACAACATTTCCCAATATTCACCATCCGAGGTTGATCAGACGAACCTAGATTGATTTGATCTACTTCAGAGGAAGAAACTCCTTCGACTTGCCTTTTGTTTTGGATAAAACGATCATGCTTATCAAACAAGCCCTCCAAAGAAACCAAACCTTTAGGTATCTTGTTGCCTTTCAGCTGGATAAATTCACCATCAACCTCCTGATATGGATCTGAAATAGTTTCACGGAAGGCTGATTCTGAACCTTCAAAATATAACTCACTGAAATTGTCAGCCTTTTCTAGAAAAGCCAACACCTGTTGATCATCATTGAACACCTGCCAATGAGTTGCATTATCTGGAATACTGGGACGGTAGACAATCTCGATAGAGTATGTATCTTGCTTGAACTGAGGATGAGGGAGAAGAAGGGATGCAGATACGGCCAAAGAATCAGCCTTGTCATTATAATCTCTCAAAACTGCCCTAATAGAAAATGCATCAAAGCATTCTATACTATCCCAAACTTTATTTCGGTAATGTTTCAACCGATCATTTTTCACCTGATATATACCCCTGACCTGATTGACAATCAGCTCCGCATCTCCCTGAACCTTGAGATTTCGGATTCCCTTCTGTCTGGCCATTTCTAATCCTAATAACAGGGCTTCATATTCGGCCGTGTTGTTAGTATTATCAAATTGCAACTTGTAAGCTGATGGGAAAATCTCGGAGCTAGGAGATATAAGGACAACACCAGCGCCTGATCCAGAGGTTGAGCAGCTACCATCAAATTCGAGCATCCAAATAGCATTGGGATCTTCTTCTTCAACATCTACAATGGGTATCTCTGAAGTCATGAAATAATTCCCAAAGCTAGCATCTTCGAAAAGAATCTGAGCTTTTGGATCATCTGATTTGGTCACCAAATACTTCGCCTGTGGTTCAGGATGAAGAACCTGATGAACCCCATTGACCGGGATCTTAGCTTTGGTCCAATCCATATTAATCTCTCCTCCGACGTCTTTACAAAATCCTCTACCCAAGAGGATACCATAAGCTGCAGGAATGTCGGCAACCAGAATAGTCATTTTCACTCTCTTCTCAGGGAAGGCAACAAATGCAAACTGTGCGTCCTTGATTTGACCAATCAAAGGGACTTGTTTAGTTTCCATGGAGTAGCACCGTCCATATGACTTAGTCAAAGTAAGTCCAAGGGCATGGGCCACTTTTGCGGGCATAACATTATCAGAGGCTCCTGAGTCGATGATGCAATTGCTGAGTTTAAACCCATTTATAAGTAGAGGTCAGATTGTTCTGTGGTGGGAGTTGAGTAGGATTTGGAAGGAGACCTTTTGAAGGTGATGGAACAGCCGCTTTACTTCTGATGAACTTGGCCAGCTTTTCAAACTGTTCAGGATTCGACTGAAGGTATTCTGCTTCTGACATTTGAATTTTGGTTCTCTTTGCATGATCAATAATGTCAAAAGCAGTATAAGAAGGAATGATGGTAGGCTCAGATCTAATTACATGAGCTTGTGCTGAGGCACTGATCTTAGGAGAAGGAGAATAAGGAGCAGCTGCCTTTTTGGTAACCTCTCTTTCAGTTTGCGCCGAAATAGGGGTACCCCTCTTAACTATGGATATGGGAGGTTCCTTATTCTTCTCCTTAGTGTTTTCAAGAGGTTTTCTGGGATTCTGAGATTGGGACCGAGTGAAGACAGCAAATGACTGACCATCTGGCACACATTCATCTTCATCGTATTCCAAATACCCAATGCTGGAGTCACCAGCTGACTCGTCATAAGACTCATCAGCATATCCTGAAGCTTCGAAAGCCTCACGGGAATCTTGTTCTTCTCCTTCATCGTCTTCTTCAATTATTTCTACTGCTGCATTGACGGGAGGAGCTTCAATTGCTAGTCTCGGTTGAGCAGGAGTTAACCGTGGCCTATCTCTGACAGGTGCACCATTGTTGTTATTGAAATTCCGTCTAGGGATATCCCGATACGGAACATTGCTCACCTGTTGGGACATTTGCTTTTTTAAAGCAATCAAATCGTTAGCCATTTTTTGAAACATAGGATCAGTGTTACCTTGAGAAGAACCTTGATTTTTGAGTTTGGGTATGTCTTTCTTGATCCTTCCGGCCAAGATGAGATCATCCTCTATTTCAGTAGCTGTTGACTGAGCAGTAGCCAAATCTGGGATAACCGACCTTCTTAATAAAAAGCTTATATCAGGAGGTTGAGCATTGATGAAGAAGCATTTTTGGTTTTCCAGAGTAGGTACCGCTATTTCTGGAATCTTCCGGATCAGCTTGTTGAACTTTGCCACGAATTCCCGCATAGGTTCATGCGATTCCTTCTTCATATGCGTGAGCTGAGCTAACAAAGCATGGGAATCTTCGGCTGGTTTGAAACGTGCTTCGAACTTAGTCCGCATGGTAGCCCAGTTTGCGATGCATGCATTCGGGAGGTGATAAAACCATTCAGCTGCTGCACCCTGCAACGTTTCAACGAAGAGTCGGACGGAGACATCTTCGTGGGCTACTCCGAGAACACCGCATGCAACAAAGAAAGATGCTATGTGCTCGTCAGGATGCTGCTTCCCATCCCCATTGAACTTGGGAATGTTTTTACGCGATCCACGTGGTAACTCATTCAATGGAGGAGTCAAAGAAAGAGGACCAATAACTGCGCCCCAAGGCACAGGTTGAACCGCCATCCTCCTGAAAAGAGTGCGTACAGGGATCCGAGTATCAGACAAGAGTAGTGCACGACAAGTTGCAGATGCTTCCCGTTCCACAGGGATCCGGTTTCTCCGAACAGGCGAAGAACTTCTGGTTCGGTTAGAGACAATGCTGTTGGGAGAAAGACTGAAATTGTGCTGTTGCAGTAACTCAAAGAGCGGATCAATTTCACCTTGAGCTCGGCGGGACCGAGTGAAGATCTTCCTGGCCAGCTTGAACTGAAAGGAGATCTTGTTGAAAATAAGGCAAATACGGAGTCGCCAGACACCAAGAGGATAAGCTTTATACTATAGATCCGTACTCCCCAGCGGAGTCGCCAAAAACTGTTGGTTGGATATTTTGTCAAACCAAAATATGAGGTTCAACCACAGTATATGAGATTAAATCCCTCCTCAAAGACAGGTGAGGCTGCTTGCTTATTGCTAATCTAAAACATGGTAAACAATATATACAGTATTCACACTAATCTAACCATTGGGGGTGGGATGGAATCCCGAAATCCACATTCACACGATTCAAGGATATTTCTTTCGTAAATGAACTGGGTTAGAAATTGTTACAATGAAAGAAGCACAGTAGAAAGGAAATGGGAGAAACGTATTTTCTTTCGAGTAAACACAGAGCACGAAATAATCATACGAGTTTTAGATCACAAATATAATGTCCGAAATAATCAGAAACACTAAGATGCTATGCAAAGAATAGCTTAAGATCATGAACATAAGAACACTGTCTTAAGTAAGATATATTCCACAACACAAAGTCTGTAAAATGATATCAACTCCTATTCTTCAAAATGATTGAATGAAAACACAAAGTTTTTCTTCTTTCCAATAGCCCCCAAATATTCCAAAAAATCTCGACCCTTTGGAATGCATAAGCATTCCTTATTTATAACAAAAGAAGTAGAGATAAAATAGGGCAGATCCTAAAAAATAGCGTTTTAACAAGAGTTCTGTTTTGCTTGATTCTCACGCAGGAGATCAAGTCAAAATATGATTCAAAAATGTGACGAAACAGAAATGAAAAAGACATGTCGATTTCAAGATTGAAATGACATGAAACGTTGAGACTTAATCTGAATCATCATCCTTTGCTCCTTCCTCTTTTTCTTCCTCCAGCTGAGACTGTTTGCTCTGAAATTCCTGGAACTTCCGAATTATGCCTTGCATTTCGTTTTCATCAGGCGCAGTGGAATGATCATTCCAAATTTCACAAGTTTCATGAGTATCGCTGGTATTGCCGGGAAGCTTTTTCAATCCTTTGCTGAGCTTTCTTAAGGCCTCCAAAGAATGTTCAACCCTTACCAACCGATCCATGATCTCAAGGTCAAATCCGCTTATTGGTTCATGCTGAACAGACTCTTGGATTTGCTTGAAGAGATCATCTGCTGATAGGATACCTGAGTTCCCAACTGACACCTTTGGACAAATCTTCAGCAATTCTTCTTCCAGATCACTTTTCCCATCAATCAATTTATCCCTTGATTCTCTCAACTTACTGCAGGCTTCATTGAGAATCTTTATTCTGAACCTGATGGCCTTGGTCAGCTGGAAATGCTTATCTGTATGTGGGAGAATACCTTCTTCCACCAAGAGATGTGCTGGTATTTGCTTTAACACCTGGAGAGCTTCAAAAGTCAAATCAAGATGTCCAATTTCCTGAGAGAATTCTTCATCCATCTTCTCTCCATCCTTCTGAATGTCTCCCAAGGACTGATGAACTTGCACCACGTCTTGAATTACTTCCTTCCCCTGTTGGAGCAACCTTTGGATCCATTCATCAACCACCCTTCCTTTTTTAGCAATCTTCTCAATCGTAGGTACTGATGAGAAGTCGAATCCGACAGAAACAGAAGAAGGTGGTATGGATTCAAGGGGTTTTGAGAGTTTAATCAAAACCTCTGTCAACTGCTCCACTTTTTCCTTAAGCTCATCTCTGCTGTCCTTTGTTTCTTTCAACTTTTGGCACAACACGTTTATGGAATCCCGTGCATCTTGTTGCGCCCCTTCTGCTGTCACTTTCCCTAGAGCCACCCTGGTTACCTGATAATCAGAGGCTGTTATATCCTCTCTAGTTTTGTCAGCCGAGGGAGTGGCAATCTCTGCGAACTTATCTCCTGAAGCATCCACCAAAACCCTTGAAACTGTTTTGGGTTTCTTGGCTGATTTCGCAGTAGGAGCCTTGAGTGAGCTGAAATCAAAGGCTGGTAGGGGCACAATCACCTTCCTCTTCCTCAGAGTTTTCTCGAGTAGCCATTGCGGCGTATCAGAGGGAGTTGCCATGGTTGCAGAAGCTGGTATCATACCCTCAAGGGGAGAAGATTCTACTAGTGGAGGAGGAATAGTTACCAACGTGGTAGTAGATCCAATAAAAAGAGGCACAGGAGGGGGCGTGTTGGTGATCACTTGGGTACCAGCAGAGAGGGGTGAAAGTCCAGAGAAAATACTGGCCATTACTGAAGAAGTTGATGGAGAATAAGGAGGTAGGAGTGGTTGTGTGGAAAGAGGCACAGATCCAGACTCCAAAGCCTTGGATGCAAGAGATAAGGTCTCTTCAGTTGAGCAATCAGCAAATGGTGAAGACAGAAGCTGGCTTCCTCCTTCTTCCAAATTAATTTCTCCTATTTCTGGTGGTGTTGGTGATTCTGGCACATTCACCATTTCTACTGGAGAAACAATTGAAGAGATTTCTCTTTCTTTCCTCTTTTTGACAATCTTGACCTTTATAGGCTCCCTAGAAGATTTTCTGTCCTTTTCCTTTTTGGAGGGCCCCGCCTCTGAAGCAGCCAACTTTGAAAACTTATCATCTTTAAAATTCATTCCCCAAGAGGAGAGCCATGCTTTGGTGCGAGCAAGGATTAGAGCCGACCTATCTGTAATAGAGGCTTTTTCGCTGGCTGACCAATCAATAGGTGGGAAAACATATTGATCCTCCTTTAGTCCATCATAGGAAAGATCCAAAACACTTTCATTGTCACCCGTACCTTCTGGTAAATCAGCAAGCTCCAGTGTTTGAATCTCAGCAATAGTCAATCTGCTATTATCCTTTCTGCGAACAGCAACCTCATTACGCAGATCCACCCAAATATCCTCTATGTTTGGCCTGTGCAGATGCTGGGTTCCATATGCTCTGAGCACTCCTCGGATATCAAAACCGTCTCGAGGCTTCATATGCTTTTTCAATTTGTCCTTGAAGTTCGTGGACAACATTTTTGGCTTTCACTACTGTTGAGCAAGTATATCTCCCAATAGAAATTGGGAAGGATACAACAGCCTTATGTTTGCTTTGTTGGAATTTATGGAAATCCAACAGCTGCCTAACCAACTCCATCAATATCAGTCTATCCCCTGGATATCGGGGTAGGCGAAAAGGATCTCCCGAGTACATGACCACCTGAAGATATGTAAACTTCTTGAATTGTAAGAAGATACATCCCCATTTAGAAACTTCAGCCCAAGCCTCATCTGAGACTCTTGTCTTCCTCAGCTCAGGGTTTATCCTGCAGATATTTTCATAGAAGAAGGCATCATTCACCCTCCTGAAATGGTCTTTGGACCCCTTCTTTGTCAATTGAGGGAAGTATTGATACACCTGGTTCACCATTCTGCTTCCCTTGGTATCCAGCCCGGGATAGTTCCTCATCCCGACTGCTGCGTATGTCCACATATGAAGACATATAAAATTTCCCAGTTGACAAGACCGTTGTCATTTGGGAATCAATCTCATTGTTGATGAGAGTACCCCAGTCGATCCCCTGCTGATTCTTCTTGATGGTGATGATAAATTGATACATCCATCCTTGAAGAGGAGATCATCAAAATAACCTCCATCTATTTGAACCACAATTTCACCTTTCCCTGATTGACTTCTCACAGAACGCGACGCTGCGTCATAACGAGATGCACAAGGCAAATGAATCTGGACACTGATAGACCTGGGAAACCCCGCTGCTAGAGCCAAGCCACTCTTGTCTATAGTTTCCATCCAGGGAGTGTTGGGAGGACTCCTCACACCTACTCCGAATCTTTAATGTCTATATATTTCCGAGTTCTGTGTCTCGTATTTCGTAGTTGCAATCAACATACGAATGGAGATTCCAGCTTTTTAAACTTGTGTAATTTCTCTTCCTAATTCGCGGGCTTTTCCTGAGAGGGACCAGGGGGTCCAACATGAAGGACGGCAAAGGAAAGTTTCGAAGTAGGGGGGAAGTGCTGCTCACGTGAGATTCTGGACCTGCTGGATATGCCGGAGAGCGAAGAGTTCCGACACTGGTGAAGATGATGTAGAAAATCCTAAGGACCCGATGCGTTGAACTTTTCCACGAATTCCCGCATAGGTTCATGAGATTCTTCTTCATATGCGTGAGCTGAGCTAACAAAGCATGGGAATCTTCGGCTAGTTTGAAACGTGCTTCGGACCTTAGTCCGCATGGTAGCCCAGTTTGCGATGCATGCATTCGAGAGGTGATAAAACCATTCAGCTGCTGCACCCTGAAACGTTTCAACGAAGATTCGGATGGAGACATCTTCATGGGCTACTCCGAGAACAATGCATGCAACAAAGAAAGATTGCTATGTGCTCGTCCGGATGCTGCTCTCCATCCCCATTGAAATTGGAATGTTTTTCACGCGATCCACGTGGTAAATCATTCAATGGAGGCGTCAAAGAAAGAGGACCAATAACTGTGCCCCAAGGCACAGGTTGAACTGCCATCCTCCTGAAAAGAGTGCGTACAGGGATCCGAGTATCAGACAAGAGTAGTGCACGACAAGTTGCAGATGCTTCCTGTTCCACAGGGATCCGGTTTCTCCGAACAGGCGAAGAACTTCTGGTTCGATTAGAGACAATGCTGTCGGGAGAAAGACTGAAATTGTGCTATTGCAGTAACTCAAAGAGCGGATCAATTTCACCTTGAGCTCGGCGGGACTGAGTAAAGATCTTCCTGACCAGCTTGAACTGAAAGGAGATCTTGTTGAAAAAAAGGCAAATATGGAGTCGCCAGACACCAAGAGGATAAGCTTTATACTATAGATCCGTACTCCCCAGCGGAGTCGCCCAAAAAACTGTTGTTTGGATATTTTGTCAAACAAAAATATGAGGTTCAACCACAGTATATGAGATTAAATCCCTCCTCAAAGACAGGTGAGGCTTGCCTGCTTATTGCTAATCTAAAACACAGTAAAAACGATATATACAGTATTCACACTAATCTAACCATTGGGGGGTGGGATGGAATCCCGAAATCCACATTCACACGATTCAAGGATATTTATTTCGTAAATGAACTGGGTTAGAAATTGTTACAATGAAAGAAGCACAGTAGAAAGGAAATGGGAGAAACGTATTTTCTTTCAAGTAAACACAGAGCCACGAAATAATACTACGAGTTTTAGATCACAATATATAATGTCCAAAATAATCAGAAACACTAAGATGCCATATAAAGAATAGCTTAAGATCATGAACATAAGAACACTGTCTTAAGTAAGATATATTCTACAACACAAAGTCTGTAAAATAATATCGACTCCTATTCTTCAAAATGATTGAACGAAACACAAAGTTTTTCTTCTTTCAATACGCCCCAAATATTCCAAAAAATCTCGACCCTTGGAATGCATAAGCATTCCTTATTATAAAAAACGACGTAGAGATAAAATAGGGCAGATCCTAAAAATAGCGTTTTTTAACAAGAGTTCTGTTTTGCTGATTCTCACGCAGGAGATCAAGTCCAAAATATGATTCAAAAATGTGACGAAACAGAAATGAAAAAGACATGTCGATTTCAAGATTGTAATGACATGAAACGTTGAGACTTAATCTGAATCATCATCCTTTTCTCCTTCCTCTTTTTCTTCCTCCAGCTGAGACTGTTTACTCTGAAATTCCTGGAACTTCCGAATTATGCCTTGCATTTCGTTTTCATCAGGCGCAGTGGAATGATCATTCCAAATTTCGCAAGTTTCATGAGTATCGCTGGTATTTCCGGGAAGCTTTTTCAATCCTTTGCTGAGCTTTCTTAAGGCCTCCAAAGAATGTTCAACCCTTACCAACCAATCCATGATCTCAAGGTCAAATCTGCTTATTGGTTCATGCTGAACAGACTCTTGGATTTGCTTGAAGAGATCATTTGCTGATAGAATACCTGAGTTCCCAACTGACACCTTTGGACAAATCTTCAGCAATTCTTCTTCCAGATCACTTTTCCCATCAATCAATTTATCCCTTGATTCTCTCAACTTACTGCAGGCTTCATTGAGAATCTTTATTCTGAACCTGATGGCCTTGGTCAGCTGGAAATGCTTATCTGTATGTGGGAGAATACTTCTTCCACCAAGAGATGTGCTGGGTATTTGCTTTAACACCTGGAGAGCTTCAAAAGTCAAATCAAGATGTCTAATTTCCTGAGAGAATTCTTTCATCCATCTCTCTCCATCCTTCTGAATGTCTCCCAAGGACTGATAACTTGCACCACGTCTTGACTTACTTCCTTCCCCTGTTGGAGCAACCTTTGGATCCATTCATCGACCACCCTTCCTTTTTTAGCAATCTTCTCAATCGTAGGTTACTGATGAGAAGTTGAATCCGACAGAAACAGAAGAAGGTGGTATGGATTCAAGGGGTTTGAGAGTGTTAATCAAACCTCTGTCAACTGCCTCCACTTTTTTCCTTAAGCTCATCTCTGCTTGTCCTTTGTTTTCTTTCAACTTTTGGCAAACACGTTTATGGAATCCCGTTGCATCTTGTTGCGCCCCTTCTGCTGTCACTTTCCCTAGAGCCACCCTGGTTACCTGATAATCAGAGGCTGTTATATCCTCTCTAGTTTTGTTAGCTGAGGGCAGTGGCAATCTCTACGAACTTATCTCCTGAAGCATCCACCAAACCCTATGAAACTGTTTTGGGTTTCTTGGCTGATTTCGCAGTAGGAGCTTGAGTGAGCTGAAATCAAAGGCTGGTAGGGGCACAATCACCTTCCTCTTCCTCAGAGTTTGCTCGAGTAGCCATTGCGGCGTATCAGAGGGAGTTTGCCATGGTTGCAGAGAAGTTGGTATCATACCCTCAAGGGGAGAAGATTCTACTAGTGGAGGAGGAATAGTTACCAACGTGGTAGTAGATCCAATAAGAAGAGGCACAGGAGGGGGTGTGTTGGTGATCACTTGGGTACCAGCAGAGAGGGGTGAAAGTCCAGAGAAAATACTGGCCATTACTGAAGAAGTTGTTGGAGAATAAGGAGGTAGGAGTGGTTGTGTGGAAAGAGGGACAGATCCAGACTCCAAAGCCTTGGATGCAAGAGATAAGGTCTCTTCAGTTGAGAAATCAGCAAATGGTGAAGACAGAAGCTGGCTTCCTCCTTCTTCCAAATTAATTTCTCCTATTTCTGGTGGTGTTGTGATTCTGGCACATTCACCATTTCTACTGGGGAAACAATTGAAGAGATTTCTCTTTCTTTCCTCTTTTGACAATCTTGACCTTTATAGGCTCCCTAGAAGATTTTCTGTCCTTTTCCTTTTGGAGGGCCCCGCCTCTGAAGCAGCCAACTTTGAAAACTTATCATCTTTAAAATTCATTCCCCAAGAGGAGAGCCATGCTTTGGTGCGAGCAAGGATTAGAGCCGACCTATTTGTAATAGAGGCTTTTTCGCTGGTTGACCAATCAATAGGTGGGAAAACATATTGATCCTCCTTTAGTCCATCATAGGAAAGATCCAAAACACTTTCATTGTCACCCGTACCTTCTGGTAAATCAGCAAGCTCCAGTGTTTGAATCTCAACAATAGTCAATCTGCTATTATCCTTTCTGCGAACAACAACCTCATTACGCAGATCCACCCAAATATCTTCTATGTTTGGCCTATGTAGATGCTGGGTTCCATATGCTCTGAGCACTCCTCAGATATCAAAACCATCTCGAGGCTTCATATGCTTTTTCAATTTGTTCTGAAGTTCATGGACAACATTTTTAGCTTTCACTACTATTGAAGCAAGTATATCTCCCAATAGAAATTGGGAAGGATACAGCAACCTTATGTTTGCTTTGTTGGAATTTATGGAAATCCAACAGCTGCCTAACCAACTCCATCAATATCAGTCTATCCCCTGGATATCGGGGCAGGTGAAAAGGATCACCCGAGTACATGACCACTCGAAGATATGTAGACTTATTGAATTGTAAGAAGAAACATCCCCATTTAGAAACTTCAGCCCAAGCCTCATCTGAGACTCTTGTCTTCCTCAGCTCAGGGTTTATACTGCAGATATTTTCATAGAAGAAGGCATCATTCACCCTCCTGAAATGGTCTTTGGACCCCTTCTTTATCAATTGAGGGAAGTATTGATACACCTGGTTCGCCGTTCTGCTTCCCTTGGTATCTAGCCCGGGATAGTTCCTCATCCCGGCGGCTGCGTATGTGACATATGAAGACATATAAAATTTCCCAGTTGACAAGACCATTGTCATTTGGGAATCAATCTCATTGCTGATGAGAGTACCCCAGTCGATCCCTTGCTGATTCTTCTTGATGGTGATCATAAATTGATACATCCATCCTTGAAATACATTAGATTCGGGAAAACCAAAAACCCGACTCAGCAGGGTGATGATGTCATTAATTTCTTGGATGAAATCACTCCTGGGGATAATCCTTGGAAATCTTGAGATAGCTAGTTTAGGTTTGATCAGGAACTTCTTGTTCACATGTTTGATGCAGTCTTCCTGATCGTTTTCCCAGGCTTTCTGAGCTGACTTGATGTCCAACTCTCCATACTCGTCAAAATTAGGCAATTTGAGGAGATCATCAAAATAACCTCCATCTAATTTGACCACTACTTCACCTGATTGACTTCTCACAGAACGAGACGCTGAGTCATAACTAGATGCACAAGCCAAAATGAATTCTGGACACTGAGTAGACATGGGAAGACCCGCTGCGAGAGGCAAGCCACTATTGGCTATAGTTTCCATCCATGGAGTTTGGGAGGAACTCCTCACCCTACTCCAGAAATCTTTAATGTCTATATTTCCGAGTTCGGTGTCTCGGATGTCGTAGTTGCAATCAACATACGATGGAGATTCCAGCTTTTTAAACTTGTATTTCATTCTGCCTGAATTCTCGGTCTTTTCCTGAGATGGACCAGGGTCCAACATGAAGGACGTCAAAGGAAGAAAGTTTCGAAGATCAGAAGATGCTGCTCACTGTGAGAATTCTGACCTGCTGGATATGCCGGAAGAACGGAAGAGTCCGACACTGGTGAAGATGATGTAGGAAAATCCTAAGAACCCGATGCGTTGAAAATGTCAGAACTTTGGGAAAACCCGATACGTTTGATAATGTCGGAACTTTGGGAAAGCCCGACACTATCGATGATGTCGTAGGAAAATCCTAAAAACCCAATGCTCTAAAAATGTCGGAACTTTAGGAAAACCCGATACATTTGATAATGTCGGAACTTTGGGAAAGCCCGAAACTACCGATGATGTCAGAAACGGAAGAAAGCCCGACACTTGTGTTGATGCCGGGAACTCTGGAAAGTCCGACATGCCAAGCCTTCAATATACTTTGGGTCTTCGACATTGCATAACAGCCTTCAAAACCCAAGAAGAGAAAAACAGGGTTTTTCGTTGAATTTCAAACACACAATCTCCTTTTAACCATTCATGTACCAGGCACATAATAAAATTTTGAGGAAATAGCACCAAATGGTAATTTAGAAGAGATAAACCCTAAAACCTAAACCCCTTTTTCAAAAGAACTCCAGAAAGAAGAAGAATAAAAATATTTCAAAACCCAGCAAGAAAATGGGAAGAATTCACGCACAATCAATCCATAAAAACTAGGAACAAAGAATGGAGAGAGAAATACCTTTAACTAGAGAAAGGGAAGATCGAAAGCAGGCGTTTCAATCCGGCACAAGCGAGCTTTCGGGTTTCGCAGTTGGAAGAGCATGTACGAAAAATCCACGAGTTTAAAATACATCCGGTAAAAATGACGTGGAAATCTGCGTATTTATAAGAAAATTGTAATTAATACACTTCAGCTCGGCACGTGCCAACTCACCGACAACTCGGCATGAATGCCATGTCAGCATGTTTGAGAGGTCCGAAAACCCGACACCAGGAGGCTTAGTGCAATTTGGGTTTCAGGTTTCGGGAAACACAAGACATAAAGCATGAGATGTTTAGATGCTTCACAGCTCCGAAAACCCGATACAAAGGACCTAATCAGACTTCAGGTATTGGAGAACAGGTGACAGAAAACATGTTTTGAATAAGACATTTTCCGATGCGCCGGAGGTCCGAAAACCTGATTTACTCAATATGAAGTGGGTTTCGGGTTTCGGAAAACAGGCGACACAAAGCATGTTAAAACTCATGTCGAACTATTGGACAAACCCGAAAACCTGAATTTCTCAATATGAGGCCAAAAAGCAAAATCAACTCCAAAAATTTCGTAGGGGTTATGTAATCGTTTTGTCGTAAACTCAAAACAGAGATAACAAAATTTTGGTTTGGGAAATTTTTTAAAATTTCCTCTGGTAACCTGCAGCCAATTAGAGGGTGCCATGTGTCCTCACAGGAAATGGCAGAGGTGCGACATCATTTTTTCCCTTTGGCATTTTAAAAAAAAATTGGAAATTTTTCATGATTTCCCCTGCCGACCCGCAGCCTGCCAGAGGGTGCCATGTGGCACCTTGGGGTGACAATGGAGGAGGGAGAACTCCATCAATTTTTTTTGAAATTTATGTCTTTGGAATTTTTTTGATAAAAGACCCGCAGCCCCGCGCTCCTGCCCTGCCTTGGGAAGACTTCCTTCCATGGATGCGCAAACCCATGTGCGCATTTACCCCTTTCACCCCATCTCCTCCTTTGGCAAAATTCGCCAAATCTCCCCACCGCTCCGCCTGTCTCCCTTCTCCCTGCGGTGAATGGTGGAGTGCCACGTGTCCATGGCAGACCCTCGGGCGCGTGGAGGCCAAATTGGATTTTCTTCCCCTTTGGCAAAATGTCCAATTAACCCTGTCATTATGCCCTTCCCTCACCTTCTCCTGCTTGGATCAGGAGTTGACATGTGTCCCTGGAGGACCCGTGGAGGCATGGGTGCAAATGGGAAATTTCTCCTGCGCAAGGAAAAATTCCAAATGCCACCCCGCGACTCGCCAACCCAAAATATTCTCTTCACCCCTACTTGACACATGTCCCCTTGGGGAAAATTTGATCCCTAAAGTCCGCCTATCCATATCTTGAGTTTCTGAAGGAGTTAGGAGGACTTCTTTAAATCACTGGAAAGGTGAGAAAATTTTAGGTATCCAATGGGAATGATTTAGGGAAATTTTGGAAGTTTTAAGTGTGAGAAAAATCAAGTTGAAACTTTGAGCCTGTTAGAGAGTGGGTATGGGGGTAAATTACTCCCTGAACCTAATTGGAACTTCTAACCCTAAAATTTGGATCTTATGACCTTTGGAAATTGTTAATGAAGGAAAATTATGTTCTTGTATTTTTAGACTTGTTTTGGAACCTGATAATGTTAACTGTTGTCTTGCAACTTGATTGTGAACACTTCTAATAAAAAAAATTATTCCATAATTTTCTAACTAACCCTAGGCTGTTTCTTGGGTCTCAAGTGGGTTGTTTTAACCGAGCATCACACTAATTAACAAAGTTTCGTCAAATTGCAGGGAGTATAATAGTTAGTGCAATGTTAGTAATAATATTGCTTTGATCAAATAATAGGTGTCTATAGATTCAATAGCTGAGAGACAGACACGAGATATTTGGTCAATCTTGGAACATAAAGAACCTTCAGGAGAGTACAACTTATTTTCCTGATAGGAATGGAAAATTTTCCTATTCCTTCTACAAAATTCTCCGTGTTATCTATAATTCTAACCCGATCTCCAGTGGGTTGATTATTCAATGAATCAAATAGTTTCCTATCGCCTATCGTTTGTTTTTTGGTCTAGAGTCAATTGAATAAACGTTCTGTGATGGTTGCGATGTTTGGGAGACTAGAACAACATCATCTTTATGTGATCCATAATTTTTTGATTCTAGGATATATTCATCTAAGTCATCATCTAGTTGGGATGCAACATGTCCTTTCTGCTTCTTTTGACAATGACCTCGTTTGGATTTTTTTTAATCACCACAAGTAGATGTGCTTTCTTCTCCAAAATTACATTATGTGTAGCCATTATACCAATAGTTCATAGTGTCATACGTATTTTTGGTGTAGATGTGACACCATCGATTCACTTTTTGAGACTTTTTCTGCTATTTTTGTTTTTGTGGATTCTTTTGTGACATATTCTCTTATTATCCCTTATGAGGCTTTTGATTCCTCTGCTACTTCAATATCACTGCTTTTTCTTCAAATTCTTCATGCATTGTCTAAATGGCTTCTTCCTGATGTAGAAATTTTACTAGTTCGGATCAATGCAGTGATGAATTTATTGAAATGGGAAGGAAGAGCTCATAGTGTGATAGGGACAAGCAACGTATCTTCCACTAATTATCCAACTGCTAAAATATCTGTTCATATTTCTGCCACACGACATAAGTATTCCTCTACTTTCTCACCTTCTTTTATACTCGGTGTATGAAGATTTGACTAGATATGGATGATCTTTATCAAGTTCTTCACTTCATATATGGTGAAGAGAGTATCCCAGGACTGCTTTGATGTTGTCACATCTCGTATGTGTAGTTGTACCTCATCAGAAATGCTGAGAGCGATCAACATCAAGGATTTTACATCATCCTTTTCACACTTTGTTTTCTCGTCTACATTGGTGGGACAAGCAAATTTTCTAGTGAAAATACCCTAGAGATATTCAAACAAGAGAATGGTGCACATCTTTGTCTTCTAAGTGGCATAATTATCACCTTTTAAAGGTTAAGCATCAAACAACAATATATTGGAAGCATGCATTACTCTTGTCTTGCTCAATACAAAGGAAATGTTCTCATGGGTTCACAGTGAGTTGTAACTTCAATATTGACCACCACATTGCAATTTTCAGCAACATTTCCAGTTTATCTTCTCCCTATATGTTCCCGTGGGGTGCTCACTAGGATTAAAAAGCCTGAAAATAAGCCTTTTTGGGCCTTCGGGGGTTTTTATCTTCTCTTGGATCCAGATGCCTTCATAAATTGACTTGAATGACATCCCTTGCACATGAAACACACTTGAAAATCACATTATCACATTCTTCTTGATTGTTACGAGGGAAACACAATGGATGAGTTGGTCAGAGGATTGGTTTACATTGACCGAGAGAAGGATTTTCAAATGTAGCTTAGGCTGTCATAACATTTTTTGGATTTTTCATGATACACATTTTTTATGACAACACATTTATATGAATATATTACAAACTATGGATTTCAAGAAAAATAATCTCCAACAAACTAATTTCTTTGCAAAACTTTGAAGAAGAGGAGTTTAAAAAGAAGGCTAGTGGAAAAATCTAGAGTCATACTAGGTTGATAAAAACAAAATAAATCATTTTTTCTTATTTAAAACTTATAATAATTCAATGCAACAATGGTGACAAGTGTATTTAATGAAAAATTTAAATTGTCACCCACAAAAATTGTAGCAATACACCACTAAATTTATCTATAAATTGACATAATGAAACTAAAATAGTGTCTTGTCTTCGCATGGATGTCACAATTCTTGAAAAAACATATATAACATCAAACCAATGGTGTGACACATGGTGGTGGCACATTAGTATTGAGTGTTGTAAGGCTTCTTGAGTAATGATTTTAACCCCATATTTAGTAAAATCATATATAAGATAGAACTTGTGTTATATGTAGGTGGGGTAGTTGTGAAATTAGGAGATACTCTCCCATTGGTTGTTGAAGTGATAGGAGCATATGAATGATCAACATTACAATGCATAACATTGTTATCTATAGTGAGTTTCCTACATGCTACGAGCTTATAAAGTTCATGTCATTGTAAATCCATTTGAGCAACTTGGATTTTAATCTCATCCTTGGTGTATTTAAATAGAGAAAGTCACTACAATGGAAAAAACCATCAATGGGTTGTGTGGAAAGGATATTATCATCGTGTGGTGTAAAATGAGTAGAAGAATTTATATCATTATGTAAACCCTTTGTGTTATATTTCATTTTATGCATATCATTTTCAAAAGATGATACACAAATAGGTTCTATAGTAGCATTTCCACTAGGAGTAAAAGGAATATAATTATATAAGGATTATCATTATATCAAGAAGAACAATCATTATATTCCTCTTCTAATGTAACACTCATTCCAATTATTTATCTTGTATTAAAATCATTCATGAGCTCATCTACAAATGGTTCATAACTAGGAGTACTCAATTAGATAAGGAATCCATGGCTCGTTTGATCCAATATTAAAACCACAAGCCAAACCCTAGTAGGAGGACAAGGAAAAAACATCAAATCATATCTGAAATAAATTTTGAGGGGTGAATATTCAAACACAATATTTTGTGAGTCGAAAAGGAAAGTGGGTTCACCACAATATAATATGAAATTTATTTATTTATTCTAAATCTCATCTCTAATTGTATATAATATGAATCAAAATATGAAGGTAATAATTGAAACAATAAAAAATTATGAAAAGTGATCATGTTGTAAGATATGCGAGAAATTTATTAATGAAAGTATAGTTAGGATTTAGGGTTAGAAATATTTTATTGTACTACTACGCCTATATTGTGTGATAATGGATAACTGAATGTATTTAATTTGGACAGAGTGTTTCCAAATTGCTCGTAAAATCCAAGGATTTGAAAGTGTGTGTAAGACATGGTTATCCAAAAGAGGATAGGTTCATGGTTGAACCTATATGAGGGTATATCCTAAAAGTAAGGGGTAATATTTTGAATCCCTTTGTCAAACACATCCTGGACATTTTTTAGAAAGTGGTCCACACTCCCCCATTATTTTTTGTACGAAAATACAAGAAGTACTCTTTATTATTTAGGAGAACATGGAAATGCAACAAAACTAAATTAAGTAGCAAGATGAACAAGATTTAAGTAAGATACATTTTGAAGTGGGGCATAAGCTTTTTTGCGATTACACGTGGGTATATAATGAAATTTCCTTAAAGTAACAAGATATTGATCGCAAACTTTCCTCTAAGTATTATGGTCCTTTTCAGATATTACAAAAGTATTGGAAATGTGGAAAACAAATTGGAGTTACCTCATTCAACCATAACAAATTTAGTCTTTAATGTTTTTTGTATTCAAAAAGTCATAAGACAAAGGATTCTGACCCATAAAACATTACAAGAGCTTGAAGATGAGGGAAGGATTATATTATTGCCTCATCAAAAAACACATTAAGAGGTTATGGATGAGGGTGATTACATAGAACCTTAGAAATTGGAATAATTTTTTGAGTGAGGAGACGACATGTGAAGATGAATTCTTCGTACATAACCATCTAGTAATGGTCAATGTTGAGGAAAAAAACTTGTTTGAAGGAGATGGGTATGTAACTCCCTTAACTTATGACGTGTATTGCGATATGTTTGAGTATCACATGATATGCATAGCCTTTAATAATGTGTGTTCATAATATATAGATTTGCATATTTGTAGTTTTAGTTGGTTTATTTCGATAGTGGAATTGTCTAAGCTAATTATATTATGTATTTAGGAGGTAGTGATATGGTATTTATCATCAAATACCCTATTATGTTCTTTTTGTAAGGTTATGGAAGTTTTTTTTCGAACTGGCTCAGTTATATATTATAATATTTTGTTATGTTTTGATTCATATTGTGTTGATATGATATATTTTGTTTGTGATTTGTTAAGTTGTTTTGTGTTTTGGATTTCCCTATTATAATCTTTGATTATAATTTTACTTCAATTATCTAAATAATTTCATTATGATAATGCCCTAATTACGCTAACACACTCATATACATTTATAAACTACTAAAATTCAAATTAAAACCTTAAACGACCATAAAGAGATAACACATGCGAATGAACACCTAATGTAGGCCAATAATCCACAAACACAAGAGTACCTTTGGATCAAGGCAAATTTATAACAAATACCATGCACCGTATCAAAAATTATCTAGAATTAAATTATTTATTGATTGGTAATGTGGTGGAGTCGTGAGTCAGATTGAAGCGATTTAATTCATTTACTCCATACCGACAATGTGAGTGAAGAATATCTATATCAACGTCCACCTCGCTACATTTTATTTTTGTGATGACAGGTGTGAGAAAATCTGTTGGTATACTTCACAGATCAATTCCTGAAAACAATCACATAAAAGAAGGAAATTATATATAACACGGTGTACCTGTGCATTGTTAAATTGTGTTGGTGTCACATGAAAATGACAAAACGAAAAGACGTGGCGGTGTTCTGTCGGTGAAAGCAAAATAATAATATTTTGCTCTGCTATGCTACTTCTACAGCTTAACCTGGTTTTCTCTTCATAAATATGGTCAATCACATCATATTAATGGAAAAAATAAATGAAGATTGAGACAAAGTGATGGTATTGCTTGAGCATACAATATATATGGCTGCAAATTTCAGATTGTGGAGCAGTGGCTGACACAAATCTTTGATCCGAGGGGTTTTCTCTGTTGTTTATCACCATGTGTAGCAGGGAGTCGGCGAATCTTCTCCAAGAGTACGAGGGTTTCAGCGCAGGTGAGAAGCGCTATTTATCCAGACAAGCGTTTCTTCGGAGTTACCACTTCTGTGTGGAAGAAACCTTCAAAGATAAGCTCACTAGATACTCCCTCCGCCTCAAAGACGAATCCTTTGAAGAAATTGTGAAGGATTCGATTCGAAAATTGATTAGTGCCGCGAAAGACAACAAATCGCTTAGGAAGTTTGTTAGAGCGGCGAAAGGGTTTAAGAACCGCCATTACCAAAACCTGTGTGTGAAAAAACTCGAGAAGATGATGATCATATTATGGAGCGGAGCGTGTTGTCGATCTTCACACAATTCTGACGCTCATGATCTTCATCATTCCTTCTCAATTTTCAATATTCCTTCTTAATTTTTAGCATGTTTCTACTGTACCTATGTTTCTTCTCTGCGCTTTTCAATCCACATGTTTCTTTATTTATTCCTCGCTACTGCTAGCATTAAGGTAAATACGGGAAAAAGATTGATTTTATTTGGGATTTGTAAGATGTATATTTTCTATATACACAAAACAAATATCGATTATATATATATATATATATATATAGTTTGTGTTTGTATTGGTCGCATGATAAACAAGAGCAGCAATGTTGTTAAGTACTGAGAGATATGTAAGAAACAAAGGAAAATGGAAGACGTAAAAAAATTAAAAATTGTACTAAATATTATAAGCGTATGATGATTGTCGATATGTGTCTAATGATGTGGAGAATATCATAACGGATTCCAAATAAAAAATTAAAATATAGAAATAAATTAATCGAGACGCCTACACTCCCCATGAACGTGCCAATGTAACATGTATATGTTACATCATGTCTTGTCGTGTCATATATTTCGTTTGAAATGTTTAAATAATATAAAGGAATTTAGACCGGGTGACCCATTTACCTTTGACCACTAAGTAACATTTGACCAAAAAAATCTTGAATGGTGCAAATGTGAAAATGTACGTCGAAATCTCCATTAAATGTTGACATACACCTACATATCAAAATCTCACATAACTAGCAATTATGTGACGGACCATGCGATGTGGACGTCATAAGGGATCCGAGGGAGATTTTTTGGGTTTTTCCTATAATATGCTTTACATTTACTATCTGGAGTGGAAAAAAACATAGGTAGGAAAAGTAAAGTTACTCAATTTTTTTGTGTCTTTAATTAGATGCTATGTAACACCACATGGAATCTAAATAAAGGAACTCATTATCCCATAGGACACTTACATAAACAAGGACACACTCATTACAATAGATAACATTGCAGTACATATCTAAGACAAAGAGGATAGGCATACTCCATGGACATAGTCTTTTTACGGTCTTTTGGGGCTTGCGAAAGTAGAATTACAAACAAAAAATACGTAGGAAAAAGTCTGTCAATTGATTGTTGTTCTTAGGTATTGCAAGTGGATTTTGCATATCCTTCCAGCATTTCCATGATCTAACCAAAACTTGTAGTTATGATTGAAAACATGTTAAGTAAACTATGATGTTTTTTTATTGTGAATTTATGTATTTTGAAATTTTCATAGAAGTTTTTTTTTTCAAGGAATACTTACATGCATGAAATTAGAACAAGAGGAATGCAGAAGGGCACCATGAATGAATATTGTGGGAGGAGGGGGAACATGGTAGGGGCAGATTATGTTATGGAGCGAGGAGCTGAATATTTTTTAGTCGAAATTTTCTTCCTTTCTTTTGAGAAGGTGATAGGAAAGGGCCATTTTGGAGTAGTGTTCGAACAAGAAGGGGGGTGAAATACATAGGTATTTTAAGGACAGGTACTCTGGAAATTGCGGTGAAAGTAAGGCCTAGTCATTCTGAAGAACCTATGTCCATAGTTTCTTTATGTAAAGTAAGGCCTTGAAATTTGTAGATTGTAAGCGCCCAAGGCCATTTTTAAAGGAAGTTGTCTGTGCTTTCCTCTTGAGATTGGGGGTACGGGGACATGGGTGGGGAAATGTGGATTCCAGGAAGGGCCATTGTATTTGTTAAATTTGATTACAACAAAAAATGGAAAAGCTAGAGGAGAAAAAGAAGGGGTGTAGACAATGTCGACAATAGTGCCATTGCGGTTTCCTCTTGAGATTGGAGGTATGGGGACATGGGTGGGGAAATGTGGATTCCAGGAAGGGCCATTGTATTTGTTAAATTCAATTACAACAAAAATTGGAAGAGCTAGAGGAGACAAAGAAGGGGTGTAGACAATGTCGACAATAGTGCCAATGGAGCCATTCATAATGCCAACTTCAACCCACAAATTTGCGGTGAGTATAACCTTTTGTTGTTTACAGAGGAGAATAATTTGTTCTAGTTGTTCTTCATCATGTTCCTTTGAGTAGTTGAACCTAGTTAGCTTAGCATTGGAGCTGTGCAATTGGACATTTGAGGGATTTTAGCATGTTGAGATTGTGTTGATCGAAAAGGTCATTTGTTGTGAACAAATGTAGAGCAAGAAGGAAAGGTGCAATGTCAGCAATAGATATTTGGAACTTTGTTCATTGGATAAATGTCTCTCCAGTCTTGGAGTAGTGGGATTCCATCTCTAATATTTAGTAGTAGATTTCTGAAAAGAAAGATGGGCATCATCTGAACCTTGTTCCCTAAAGATTGTAGTAAGCGTGATACATGTTGTGAAACTATAAAATAGGTTTGTTCCATAAGGGTGACCAGCATAGAGTGGAACGTTATTGACAAGGGGGTACGTTGGCCAATGTCACCAATGAGAATGATGGATCTATTACCAAAAGCGGTTGATTTGAAGTGAGGGAAGGCCTCATGAATATGGAAGTCGATATTTGCAAGGAGTGTGGGGCCTATGAAGCTCATCTTCCCAACGAGAATGTAATGAACATGTCGCAGGGAATGTTCGAGAGAGGAAAGTGATATGCCTTTGAGTGGTTTTATTTCCTTTATTGGAATGTGCAATGTGGGACATATATTGTTAATACGGAAATGGTGAATGCGACCCCTCCAGCAGGTGCGAGAACCAAGAGAGGAGATGATTGTTATGGGTATGCGGAGGACAATGCAGAGCATATACTGTTTATGAGATAATATTTACCTTTTGCTTGCAGTACCTTGTATAATCAATTTTAGAGGGGACGAAATTATTCCTTGCTTATAATGGTTGAGTATAGTATTAAAAGTCATATTGTTGTTCTGCAAAGAAAGGTGTAGTGCTAGATGTGGAATTTTCCATTTGGAAAGGGATGGCTGCAGTGTTCTTGCACATATCAATGAAAGATAGGGAAACATCATGCAAAGAAAGAGGAACATCATTATGGATCCAATTGTGATGCAGGTCGAAGTCTCGAAGGCCTAACATGTTGAACTTGTCAAGGCATATGGAATTAGCCGGATGTAATTAGGATAAAATTTTCCATTCAACTTGCAATGTAGTGGGACCTAATATTTCATCCTCTGAAGGAGATTCGTCGGAGGAAGACAAATCATTTGTTACAAAGATGTGCCTGACATGCCAAGGATGTAAAATTATTTCAATAATAGCCAATTGGAAATGAATTGCTCTGTTGTGGTTCCAATGTCTATGGGAATGTTGCAAAAAGGTTTGTAGAAGAGGAGTTCACTCCAACAGAAGATTTCAAAGGAAGGGGAATGATCCTTGGGAATGGAAAAAAATCTAGGGGAGACACGCACAATAGCATATGTTGACCGTTGCTTCCATTTGGCACTTGCTCACAGCTTGCTGTAAGATCAGGGGTTGACGGCTTCAATAAGTGTAACAGATTCCATATGAGTAGGGTGTTTCATGTATGAGTCCAAGAAATTTGTTGGCTCGGAGTCTGGATGATCTGTGTTAGAGATGCACCACAAAATTTTGATTCCAACATTTAAGGAAACAAATGATTGGCTACAAAAAACAAGGGGAAACTTTTGTAGCATGTGACATGTTTCTTCGGCACTCATGTCATGATCGACAACACTATCTATAAGCATTTTTCATAGGGCAACCCTGGCTGGTTGTTTGGGATCAGCCGTAAAAGATATCCTTGAGAGAATTTAGTGGTATGATTCAGAATGTTGCTCTGCCTTAGAAGCATATTATTATGTAATTTCCTCCATCGCCCGCTAAAATTAGATAACAAGAAGAATAATGTTGTTATCTAATTTAATAATTTTGTTGTTAATCAAGATAGTTATTGATCATAGAACACTTGACAGAAAGCACACAAGAAGTCCACGCGGGAAAGCATGTCATATTCAAAGGTGTGAACGGATAGGGAGAACACATGCACATAGGATAAGTTCAACTTTCAGGACTTAGCCATTTTCACTCATGAAGGTCTATTTTTAGAGATGGTGTGCAGAGCACTCAAACTGATTGGCGACTTGTGCATCATGCATTGGCTATTTTTTCGGAGGATTAGCTATAAAGAAATTTGCATTAACACAAGCCGGAAATAGATCTACTATTGTCAGTTAACTACCAGTAGTCTATTGTTAGCGCACTTGCATGTGTGGCTATTTTTGTAACGACGCATGGATATTAATAGCATGCGACCTATTTTGGGAATAGATAAGTGGTGAAGGGAAAGTCCCAACCCTTATAAGTATGTCGTAAACTATGTAGTAGAGAGATATAGAGAGAGATAGATAATATGCATACATGGAGATATATTGAGATTATGCTGTTGAATCTGTTATGCGCATACTATTGTCATTGTATTGAAGCTTCTGTATACTTATTGCATTGAATATGATGGAGGATATTGGCTGAATCTAAGTGTTAGTTCTGTGTGTATTTGAATCTAGTATGTTTTTTATCACATCATGGTTGATATTTAGTTTTATTCTTCCTTAGAGATAGATATGGCATGCTTTGTAGAATGATGTGTTAGTAATGGCAATTCATGTGTTAAGTCTTCATCATGTTAACATCCTAAAACATCAACCCTAAAGAGGGACCTGGTACCTTTGTGTGCTTCAGGTGAGCTCTCAGTCTAGGCTAAGTGATGTGCCAGCGCATCTAGGGTCTTATTGGCTTGTATCAATGAATTCTAGGCTGCATCTTTGGTTCCATTGCCGGGACCTCTTTTTCAGTTGTTTTTAGGATGGTTCGCGATGAACACATACCAGTTGACCTTAGCAAGTGTTGAAGAATGGATACATGATCTAGAAGAAGAATATGCATGGCGATTCAACACTAGATCTGATTTTAACACACGCGTGTGGGTGGAACATAATATGTATGACAATTTAAATGAGATTTTTTTCACTATCTTTCCAATAGAATTGTACGAGTGGCTGATTGCTTATGCATCTAAGCGTAATTGGAGGTATCACGCACTTGTCTAGACATAGGAAGAATCCCAGGCCCTTTGTGATGCTGATATGATTTGGAATCGAGCTGTGGATACGTGGTTCCGTGGTGTCTTGAAAAATTATATCTTGGAGTACTCAATTTCCACTTATTCGTGTCTAGAGGTAGCTGAATTCCAGTTCTTATGACATCCAAGGGGAGCTTACCTACAAGGCATTCCACTGGCGATCAAGATCTTGATGGTAACTTTGAATCTAGAGGGTAAACCGATGACTAACTAAACCTCACCATGCGCGGGGGCAGGAGCAGGTTTGGTGAAAGATGACAGACCTAGCAGTAGAAAGACAGAGAGAGGAAAGGTTGCTGAAGTATAATGAGGCACACGAGAGGGAGATAAAGAAGCAACATAATGTTGCAGAAAGTATGGCATTGAGGAGAGAGATGGCACGTGAAGGATTTGAAGCTCACGTAGAAGACGTGGAGCCAAAGCATTAGCAACTCCCCCATCTTGGAAAGCATGACAGGGATCCTTCCTTGGCCTCATGTAGAGGCATGCTAGCAGAGACTACCTAGGCTGCGGGTGCACATCTGAATCCACCTAGTAATGTTGCCTTTGCGTTTGGTTTTTAGCATCTAGTATAACAAGCAGTTAACAAACTAGTTCAACTAGTGGGAGAGTAGGAACGAGTCTTATAAGAGACACATCGATGGCAGCAAAAACAACTTTGTTTTTATATGGGAGTACTTGTTGGTGCAAATTATGAGTTTGCACACTTTGCCCTAATTTCCATGTTCAGTTTTTCTCAGAAAATGCTTCATTTGCTCGAGTTGGTGACCTGCAATTTATTTTATCTAATTGAATGCCTTCAAGATGCTCATGATGTGGTTATTTTTCGCTAATTTGAAACATTTTCCAAGTTCCCCTCTTGTTGTGCCCTAATTTCTTCATTTTTTGGGATGTGTCGTTTTTCCTTGCCCAAATCGTGAAAAAACTTGAAATGGATCGAATCTGAGTTATTTGGGGTTAAAATCCTACTCTCTAAGTCTAAAATAATGTAAATCCATGTTTCATTTGATTTAAAACAGAGAAATCTACATTCCTTGTGAAAAAATTCAATTTCTAGGGCATCCTCTGTATTTTTTACATTTTGACGGGCATACGGGTGTCATTTGCCCGTCAAATTCATCTTCGCATGTTATTGTTGACGTGGCACAATTTGATTGGCTAGAGGATCAGTGGGTGGCGGAGGTCACTTAGAAAATTTGCCTTCATTTTTGCTAATTTCTCAAAATCAATTTTTTGCCCGAAGGCTCACAACGAATAGGAAGGTGACACATGGCAGGAAGAGCACATGGATGGCGGGGGGGAGTTGGAGAAATTTTTTGACTCAAGATGTCATGGGAAAAAATTGACACGAGGGCCCACCTCCAATGAAAAGTGGACACGTGTCCAGGAAGGTCAAACAGAGCAGCGGGAACTTTGAAAAATTTGTTGTTTTTGGGCTCAAAATTACAAAGAAAATTTTTGCCCGAAGGCCCGTGTCGAATTGGAGGAGGATATGTGTCCAAAATTGGGCAGAGGTTTGGAGCGCGGAGAGAAAATGGAAAATTTTACAAATTTTGGTGAAAAATCTCAAAGTAAAAAATTGACATGTGGAAAATTTAGAGGTGTCCCCCCACAACCAATCAGTGGGCGGCACGTGGTATTTTACAAAAGGAGAAAAGGGGAGCACGGGCCCACTAATGGTTTTAGTGCTCATGGAGGGTTGAAGGCAAAATGGAAGTTTCAACTCCATAGCGAATGGGAAGGTGACATGTGGCAGGGAGAGAGCGGGTGTTCGGGTCCGCGGGGAAAATTGTCAAAATTTTCCAAAGGCATAAAAAGATTACAAATGCAAATTTTAAAGGGAAGGGGCCCGTGCCAATTGTTTTTGGACACATGTCCACTTATCCAAAGGCATAAAGGGGAATATCTTGGACACGTGGACTATGGAAATTTAAAGTCAATTCTGATCGACGGTTACTGTGCAAATTCATTTTTTGGGTGCCATGGGAACTCCAAGGAGCTTGGAAATCACGTTTCTTCACCAAAATTCATCGAACCTTATATGATTTTGAGTCCCCTCAGCCTTCTGAGAACAATGACACCATTTTCATGAGCTAATTTGATGATATATGATGTTTTTAATGCATTTTGGCTCGGGCCCGATGTAAAAAACGTGAAAGGTGAAAATCAAAGGTTGCAGAGGTAAAAATTGAAAAGGTAAAAGGTGAAAAATGATTTCTAAATCCTGTTGGCATGCCTGAATGCCAAAAATGTGACCCTAGGATGGATAAGGATTTGAACTCATGCAATATTTCAAAAATTTTGTGCATCCCTGGCAATATGCAACCTGTTTTCCAGTTTGATGTCATTTTCATGAAATGATGAAGGGTTTTGTAAAAAATTTGATCCCTTAGGAATATTCTTTGCTTGGGAAGCAAGGATCCAAGCTGGCATGAGATATAAAATGTATTTTTAAAGCATTTGAAAAAGGAGGAGGAGACAAAAGAGAGAAAAAGACATAGAATTTTTAAGCAAAAGGATGGAAGAAATCCATTTCTTTGGAGAAAACCACCTTAGAGCCATTTTTAATTCCATTTTGTATCAGATTTCATCATGTTGAGCAGTTGTAAAGCCATCAAAATGCTCTGATATTGTTCTTATAAAATTCCCTTGCTGATGTACTTGATCAAATTTTGGATTATGTGGTGTTATCTCTTGGCAAAATTTACATATACTTATGTCTCAGAATGTTTTCAATTTGTGTTTCTTGCTCATGTTGCAATCTTGTGTTTAGGATCTCTTTGATCATATAGGGTCTCATTTCTTGTTGATGGTTTAATGGCATTTGCAATCTTATATTCAGAAGAGTTTTCATTTGATAGAAGATAAACAAATTTAAAATCATTTTACTGTCCTTGAATAATGAGACTGTTTGTAAACCTTTGGGTGCACCTTAGGTCATGATTAAATAGAGATTCCTAGATAATTTGTTGGTATTTTTCTTCAAGCTTTTGTGGCAGGTTATCAAAGGTTGTGTGGAAGAGTGAAGATCTAGGCCTCCATATGTGCACATATCCTGATTAAAGGAGCAATTAAAACCCCTGGAAGCATTCATGTTGTGTAGGTATTGCAAATTTCCTGCAAAGGTTCTCAAAGAAGTTTGTAATTCCCATCTAGTCTTGTCTAAACATCTCCCCACAAAATTTCATTAAGACTAACTCATCCTACCCATACTACCCTTGCATTGCATTGTGTGTCAACAAAAGAATACAACCCATTTACAAAAATGCAAAAAGCATATCAGGATTTTATTATGTCTCTAGTAGCCTTAGCCTTGTCTTGAAAGCATTTCCATCATTTAGTAGTGATAACTCCTTTGAGTTTGAATAATGGATAATTGATCATGTTTCCCCAAGGCCATCTCCACACAATGTGCAAAATACAAGGATATCTCAATCTCCTTTACCATACAAGGGTTGCAATATAGGTTCTCTTGCCTTGGTTGATAGGCACAACCTAAAACAGTAAGGATCAGATCAAGAACCTCTTGAAGGTGCTATCCACTCCCTCAAATCTTGAGTACCAACTAGTTAGATAGATGTGCTCCCCGGCTATAAACGACATACAAATCATCTATCTACCCTTGAGTTTCTTATGCAAATTCATGATGATGTTCAAGTTGTGAAGGAGATTAAATCTAGATACCAACACCCGAGTGGCGCCGTTACTGGGGAGTCCTTGGAATTTCTTGGTGGTTTTGAAGTTTTTGAAGGGTGCGATCATTTGTGAGATCAATTATTTGAGCTGTTACATTCTTGAGATATCATTTTATACTTCAGGTCTGCATGTTTTGGGTAAAAGTTTCAAAGCTCAGCCTGCTCTTCTCATTTACCAGCAGTTTATATAATTTGGATGCATTGTTTTTGGTTGAATTAAGAAGAAGAAGATCTGATTTGTATACCCTTGCAAAGTTTTTAGTCATAGCATACATTTGACAGAATATTTTAGTGCTTTCTTGCACAACTAAGGTGGATTTCCTTAGTGGCGACTCCATGCTGTTTGGATCTTGAAATACCAGTTGTCTTATACATCTCTGTCATTTGTAACTTGTTGTTTAAATCTATCAAGTTGGAGGGAAGGAGATCCCTCTTCATTAAGGACTCTTTTAAGAAGTTTCTCACCAAATCAAGAAGCTTAGAACTAGAAGGAAGAAGAGTGTGGAAATTGGTTGGTGATTTGGTTGCAAGAAAAGAGATCCCCATAGTTGAATTTTAAGGAGAGAGCCTTTGGGGGTTTGTCATTTTAAAGATCACTCATCTATTTCTATCAGACCCATTACCACTCTTCACCAGCTTGTTTCACCTCCAAGATAACTCCCACCAAACAATATGGCTCAGCCTAGACCTCCATTTGTTGTTAACACCTTTGGCCATATAAAATTTGGAGGAATGGATGGTTATCCAAATGCTGTCCCACAAGATGTGAGAAATAGGTTACCAAAATTCCAAGGTAACAATGCCATTAGTGGTGATCAACATCTCAAACTATTTGATAATATGATGGAATATTTTGAGATAGAATTTGAGGATGTGTATATCAATTTGTTTATCCATACACTTGAAGAAGATGCAAGGGATTGGTATAAGGCTCTACCTGATAACTCTATTGATTCATGGACTGAGATGAAAAATGCATTTAGGTTGTACTATGGTGACAGGACTGATCCTATATTTCTTTTGTCTAAATTTGAAAATATCAAGAAGAACCCAAATGAGACAGTCCATGAATTCAATACAAGATTTAATAAAACATTGAGAAGGCTACCTGTCATTTTGAGGCCCTGTGATGAATCTTGCTTGATCAAATATGTAGATGCATTTGATAAAAAAGCAGCCTATTACTTGAGAGACAAAAATCCTACAAACTTGAGGCAAGCTTTCACCATGGCACTTCAAATTGAAAATAATATTAAAGCTATTAGTAAACCACTTAAGAGGGATGGTGTGAAGCTGATAAACCCTAAGAAGCCTCAAGCTAGCAAGGGTGCTGATTTAGAAGATGTTGTCAAGACTTTGGTAGGGGATGTCAAAGAAATTTCTTATAAATTAGCCCAGGCTGAGAAAGGAATTGAGTAAAGTTCACAAGGACAACAAAGAACTCAAAACCATGATAGATTTGGCAATCATCCTAGGGGTTATCAAAAACAAGATGATAGAGGTAAAGGGCCTGTTGGATCTGCAAACAGACAACCCCAAGCACGTGAAAATAGAGTGGTGCCTAACCCTCTAACTGCAAGGGTTGTTGCTGTTCAAGAATTGTAGATGTTTTCTTCCTCATCCTCCATGTGAAATGGACCAGCAAGTTATTGAAGATGATAATGAAGATGAAATGGATGATGAAATTTGTATGATGGGAAGCTCTTCAGACTCACAACAAGTAGAAACATCAACAGATGTGATAAGTGCAAGGATTGCGGCAAACTTTTGGCATTGCATAAAGAGGGTACCATTTCTTTTTCTTCCTCAAGCTCATGATGTAGATTTAGTTTAGGCCTTTGAAATTCCTAATAATGACTTTGAATATCTAAGGGATTTAATTATCAATAAGTATGATGGTGGTATTCCTTCAGAGGAAGATAAAAAATTGTTAATGAATGTTGTTGTTGGTCAAGAGAAAGAGTAAAATACTAGAAATAAATTTGTTAGAGGAGTTGGTCCTCAAGCCAAACCAAAGACACCCTTGCTCACAAGCATTCCCAAAGACAATCCTAGAAAAGAAACAATTGCCAAGAACCCTGCTGTCCCATGTAAAAATATCAGTCCTCTTCTTGCCCAGGCTGCCAATAATACTTCTCCATCTGATGAACCTTCTTGTTTCCCTTCCAATGTTGTTTTACCAAAGAGTGTTCCATATGATATTTCCCAAGTATTGATCCAAATTAAAGTGAGTGTTCCCATCATCAAGTTTCTTAGAATACCTGAGCATAAAAAGAGAGCATTCGAGTACTTGGGATTAAAAGAAGAAAAGATTACCCCAAGCAGAAATGTAAATGTTGTTGAGACTCCTCTTCAAAACATTACTGGCCTTGAAACACCACCACCAATGGAATATCTTGGAGAGGCACCTGAAGTATATTTGGGGACATCCTTGGTTGATTCCCAATTGAATGTTGATCCATTTTTCACAACTTTTCTCATAAAAGATAGGTTTCTTAACAATTGCATGTTTGATTCTGGTGCATCATGTAATGTCATGCCTTTAGAAGTCATGAATGAGTTGGATATCAAAGTTACAATAGCATATGGGAAGTTTACAACCATGGATTCAAGGGAAGTGTTGGTTGTTGGTTATGTGAAGGGTTTAGTAGTGCAACTTGCAGCCTATCGGGGTAAGAATTTAAAACTTGATGTTGTAATTGTTGACTGCCCTGCCAAATGGGGTATGCTTTTGTCAAGAAAATGGGCTGCAAGTGTTGGTGGTAGTTTTCAAATGGACATGTATTTTTTCACCATTCCCATTGAGGGAAGCCTTGTCAAACTCTATGGTGAAAAGAAGATGTTACACTTGATTGAAGATCCCAACAATGCTTCTTATGAAGTGTTGTTTGCTGATGTAGATGTTGACAACTTCATAGGTTTTGCTAATGGAAAAGAGAACAAGATGGATAAATTAGAATGCCTTGATATGATAGGTTCTCCTTGGACCTTGCTATTTGATGGAGCTTTCTCTAAAGTTGGAAATGGTGCTGGTGTAGTTTTGCTTTCTCCTAGTTTGGAAGAGTTTCCTTTTTCCTTCATACTTAACTTTGAATGCACTAAAAATGTTGCTGAATATGAAGCATTGTTGTTGGGGTTAAGAATTGCATGGAAGTATGGAGTAAAGGACATTGTTGCAAAAGGAGACTCACAGCTGGTTGTCAAACAAATAAGAAAACTGTATGCTACAAAAAATCAACGTATGAAACAATATAAGCATTCTGTATGGGACTCGATTGAAATGTTTGATTCCTTTAACATTGTTTACCATGATAGAAGTCTTAATGCTGCTACTGATAAGTTGGTTGTGCTTGGCTCTAGATTTGACAATTGCACTATTTCACCCTTTTGTGAATATAACATTAAAGTGCTAACAAGGCCAGCTGTCTCGGATAATGTGAAACATTGGCAGATTTTTGATGATGATGCACAAGTGTTAAGGTTCTTATAATTCCAAGGTGAGTTTACTAGTCAGAACATTGATTGGGAACCAATGGTATGCATGAATTAAGGGAGATAAAATTTATTTGATAAGGATATTATCCAATTGAAAACAAATACCATTCCTAAAGGTCTTATTGAACTTGGGGAAAATTTTAACAATGTTGATTGCATCATAAATAGAAAGATGTCTGCTTCAAGGGATGTGGAAGAGCACAACTAGGGAACCAGGGATAAATCAAGGAATATTTGGTTGGGTAGCAATTTAAGTAAAGAGGAAAAATAGTCCTATGCCTAACTCTTAAAGAAATATCAAGACTACCTTGCTTGGTCTTGTTCAGAGCTGAAGGCATATAGAGAAGATTTGTTTCAACATGAAATTCCTCTTGAGGCCAAGAATAAGCCATTCAGATAGAGACAAATGCCTATTAATCCAATTATTTCCATGAAAATACATGAGGAATTAAAGAAGTTGAGAGATGGAGGTATTATTTAGCCCACTAGGTATTCATTTTGGGTTGCAAACCTTGTGCCAGTTAGAAAGAAGAATGGAGACATCAGACTTTGTGTGGATTTTAGTAATATAAATAAAGCCTTCATGAAGGACAACTATCCCTTGCAAAATATGGAAAATATGTTGCAGCTTGTGATAGGGTTAGAAATGCTTTCTACTTTGGATGGTTTCTTCAGATACAATCAGGTGGTTGTCAAAGAATCAGAAAGACTTAAGACAACCTTCACTACGCATTGGGGAACTTATGTTTTTGTAAGGATGCCCTTTGGATTGATGAATGTTGGTGCCACTTTTAGAGGGCAATGGATGTTTCCTTTGTTGGTTAAATCAATAAGTTTATTGCAGTTTACCAAGATGATGTGACTATTTTTTCAAGGCAGCGAGGAGACCATTTACAACTCTTAGAGAAGATGCTAATCAGATGTAGAGAGTATGGAATTTCCCTTAATATAAAGAAGTGTCATTTTGGCATGCAAAAGGACAAGTTGCTGGGACATATTGTTTCCAAAGAAGGTGTTATGATAGACCCTGAGAGAGTAGAAGCAATCAGCAAGGTGCCTATTTCAAGAACCAAGAAAGGTATCTAATCTTTCTTTGGCCAAATCAATTTCATTAGAAGGTTTGTTTCCAATTTTGCTGATTTATCTCTTCCAATCACAAGCATGCTAAGAAAGGATCAAGTTATCAAGTGGGAGGAGGCTGTCATTCAAGATTTTGAAGGAATAAAGGATGCACTTAAGCATGCACCTGTTTTGGTAGCTCCAAAGTATAGGAGGCCTTTCCAAATCTTTTATTTTTCCTCTGAATTTACTATTGCTTCAGTTTTGTTACAAAAGGATGAAAATGGGGTTGAGAGGCCTATTGCCTTCTTTAGCAAGGATTTACAAGCAGTTGAGTTGAAGTATACAATCATGGAAAAACAAGCATTTGCATTGGTGAAAGCAACAAATATTTTTAGGCCTTACATATTGAGTTAAAAAGTTGTTGGTTATGTTCCTCATACCATGGTTAAAGACATCTTATTAGACATGGAGATATCAAGAAAGAGGTGTAGATGGGTCAATAAATTACAAGAGTATGATATGGATATCCAAACCACAAAGCTAGTAAGAGGTTTGGGTCTTGCCAAGCTTATGGTTGAGAGCAATTTACAAAATGTAGAAGTGAATCAACTAGAGGAAGAAAGGGCAGATCTTCTTGAAAAGTTGGTAAATACTGAGTGGTACAAAGATGTGATTTTCTACCTCAGACACCTATGATGTCCTAGTCACTTGAATCAAAATCAGAAAAGGGCCCTCAAGCTAGCTTCTCAAAAATATATCATAACAGACCTTGGGCTGGCTTGGAAGAACCCTAAAGGTGTCCTCTTGAAATGCATAACTAAAGATGAAGCTCCCAAGTTGATTGCTGATTTCCATGGGGGAGTTTGTGGAGGAAATTTTTTTGGGAGAGTGACAGCACATAAGATTTTAAGAGCTGGTTATTGGTGGCCTACTCTTTTAAAAGATACAACCCAGCTGGTTAGAAAGTGTGATAGTTGCCAACGTTTCTCTGGAATACTGAAAGCTTCAGGATCCCTTCCTTTGCATCTTGTATCAATTGAAGCTCCTTTCAAACAATGGGGGATGGATTTCATTGGTGAGATTTCAGATCCTTCCAGTGCCAGTCATAAATGGATCCTTGTAGCAACTGATTATTTTACAAAATGGGTTGAGGCAATTCCATCTAGAAAGGAAACACACCAAGTGGTAATGGATTTCTTATTGAATCATATCATATGTAGATTTGGAGTTCCAGTTAAGATTGTATCTGATAATGCCATGTGTTTTAGAGCAAAGCCTTTGATGGCAATGTGCAATGAATATGGAATCAATCTAACTTATGCTTCAAACTACAATCCACAAGGTAATGGACAAGCTGAGTCCAGTAACAAGAACTTGCTCAAGATCATTAGAAGGACCTTGGAAATCAACAAGAAGAAGTGGGGAGAGCAATTTAAATTTGTAGTTTGGGTTAATAGAATAACTCTTAAAAGAGAAACTAGCAAGAGCTTGTTTGAATTGGTGTATGGAACTCAGGCTTTGCTGCCATTGCACCTATAATTATCCACTTTTCAATTTTCCCAATAGTTGGAAGATCAAGAACATGTCCCATATGAATCAAGAATCAATCAGATCATTGAGTTGGATGAAGAGAGAAGAGCTTCTCAGCAAAGGCATATTAGATTTAGAGAGAAATTGAAGAGGTTGTTTGATAAGAAGGTCACTCCTAAAGCCTTCAGTGTTGGAGATCTGGTTTTACTGTGGGATAGTAGGCATGAAGACAAGGGCAAGCATGGCAAGTTTGATGCTCTATGGATGGGCCCTTATGCCATTGATATCAGGATTGGAGAAAATACATTTTTTCTCAAGGATCTAGATGGGGATTTGCTGGAGTTTCCTGTTAATGGTAGACATTTAAAAGACTTCTTGGATTAAATCCCCATATGAGGTATGCACAAGTTGTACATTTTGTATAGTCCTTATTTTTGTTTTGTCTTTTGTTGTTGTTGGCTCGTGGTTTGCCCTTTTGTCCTTGGCAACCATGGTTGGTCTGGTTTTCTCGGTTCATTTTTGGTGAAAATTCTTTTTTTTTGGGTTGCTCTACATTTTTGACTCCTTGCCCAATGGATTTTTGGCACTTGGTCTACGTTGTGATCTTGTGGCACTCGCTGAGAGTGCCCATCCCCAAGTAAGAGCTAATGTTGGTGCAAATTCTGAGTTTGCACACTTTGCCCTAATTTCCATGTTCAATTTTGCTCAGAAAATGCTTCATTTGCTTGAGTTGGTGACCTACAATTCATTTTATCCAGTTGAATTCCTTCAATATTCTCATGATGTGGTTATTTTGCCCTAATTTGAAACAATTTCCAATTTCCCCTCTTGTTGTGCCCTAATTTCTTCAATTTTTCGAGCTGTGTCATTTTTCTTGCCCAAATTGTGAAAAAACTCAAAATGGATCGAATTTGAGTTATTTGAGGTTAAAATCCTACTCCCCAAGTTGAAAACAATGTAAAATCACGTTTCATTTGATTTAAAACAGAGAAATCTACATTCCTTGTGAAAAAATTCGATTTCGAGGGCATCCTCTGTATTTTTTACGTTTTGACGGGCATATGGGTGTCATTTGCCCGTCAAATTCATATTCGCATGTTATTGCTGATGTGGCACAATTTGATTGGCTGGAGGATCGGTGGGTGGTGGAGGTCACTTAGAAATTTTTCCTTCATTTTTGCAAATTTCTCAAAATCAATTTTTTTCCCAAAGGCCCGCAACGAATAGGAAGGTGACACGTGGCAGGAAGAGCACGTGGACGGCGGGTGGGAGTTGGAGAAATTTTTTGGCTCAAGATGTCATGGGAAAATTTTGACCCGATGGCCCGCCTCCAATGAAAAGTGGACACATGTCCAGGAAGGTCAAACAGACAGCGGGAATTTCGAGAAATTTGTTGTTTTTTTTAGGAATTAATAATATCTAATGGAGAATAATTCCTCATAATCGCAATAATAAGAAGTATGAATAGAATTACAGAAATGAAAAATGCACAACACGAAGACAATATTTAACGTGGTTCACCCAATGTGGTCTACATCCACCAAGAACACTTGCTCAGATTTTATTACAAGCCAACAATCTTCACAATTACAATAATCAGATCTTGTTTAGAGCTGCGCTCAACAAACCCTCCCGAATTCGCACTTGAATTCGCACACACTATTCACCTTCACAAAACACACTCATATAAATCCTATTGTATGTCCATCTATTTATAAGTACATCAATAGGTAGCCGAAGAGGTGGTTTTACAAAACAATGGGTACCGAAAAAACCATGGGCCCAAAAACAGCCCATAACGGTTACCCATTACCCATGGGTTAATAAACCACCCATGAAAATTTGCTTCGGGGGATTTTCCCTCAAACCCCCATCGATTGGGGGGGCTTCACCCCCCCCGAACCCCTTGATCCGCTCACCGGTGAGCAAGACCGCTGTAAAAATACCTGATTGTAACACATAGAAGGTGTACCACACTCTAACATGAAAACAGGCTCCATAAACATAATAATCTCCCACTTGCAAACTGACTTCCACTGAAGCAAGCTTCTCATCCCTTCACTTTGATCCGCGAAGGCCAACCAAAGATGAACATAACTTTAGTTTACCCCTTGTGACCACCTTGGTCATCATGTCTATAGGATTATGACTTGTATGAATCTTCTCCAACTTCAACTTATCTTCCTCCAAAGTTGTCCTGATGAAGTGATATCTCAACTATATATGCTTCGTCCTAGAGTGGAAAGAAGAGTTCTTAGCTAGGTGTATAGCACTCTGACTATCACTATGCAGCTTACATTCCTCTTGCTTATGCCCCAACTCCTCAAGCAATTGTTGTAACCAAATCATCTCTTTACTTGCCTCTGTGGCAGCAACATACTCAGCCTCTGTGGTTGATAAAGCCACCAGCTTATGTAGTCGTGAAATCTAGCTCACTGCTATCCCACCTACAGTGTAAATATAACCTGTCATGTTCCTCTTACTGTCTACATCTCCAGCCATGTCTGAATCTACATAACCACGTAAAGTGGTGTCTGATCCACTGTAGCATAAAATTTCCCCCATGGTCCCTCTCAAATACCGAAGGATCCACTTTACTGCTTGCCAATTCTCTTTACCTAGATCACTCATAAATCTACTCACAGCTCCCACTGCATGGGAAATATTAGGCCTAGTGCAAACCATAGCAATATATCAAACTTGCCAACCGCTGATGAGTAAGGTACCTTGGACATTTGGTTTCTTTCCTTCTCTATCTTGGGACGCTACTCCTTTGATAACTTAAAATGGCCTGAAAAAGGAGTCCCAACTGGTTTAGCATCTTGCATGTTAAACCTATCCAATACCTTCTTAATGTACTCTTCCTGAGATAAAGTCAGCTTCCGTTCCTTCCTATCCTAAGTTATCCTCATGCCAAGGATTTGTCTAGCTACCTCCAAATTCTTCACATCAAAGGATTCACTTAGCTGTTTCTTGAGTACTTTTATTTCCTAAATGTTTTTACCTACAACCAACATGTCATCAACATACAAACATAGGATAATATAACTTTCATCCTCAAATTTCTTTATATATGCGCAATGGTCAGAATGACATCTAATAAAACATTGCTCCATCATGAAGCTATCAAAATTCTTATACCATTGACATGGAGCTTTTTTCAGGCCATACAAGCTCTTCTTCATTTTTCACACCATCTCCTCTTTACCTTTGACTTCATATCCTTCTAGCTACTGTATATATAGCTCCTCCTCCAAATCACCATGAAGAAATGTAGTCTTTACATCTAACTGTTCTAAGTGCAAGTCTTCTGCTGTCACTATTCCAAGAATAGTTCTGATAGAAGTTATTTTTACTACAGGAGAAAAAATCTCATCAAAATCTATACCTTGTTTATGTGCAAACCCCTTGACCACCAACCAGGCCTTATATCTTTTCTTTCCTCCCTCTTCATCTTTAACTCTGTACACCCACTTATTCTGCAATGCTCTTTTTCCTTCAGATAGCTTCACCAAATCCCAAGTCTGGTTCTCCATGAGAGACTTATGCTCCTCATCCATGGCTTGCTCCCACTTCTTACTGGAATCTACCTGCATTTCTTCATCAAAGCTCTCTGGCTCTCCACTATCAGTGAGTAATAAATAATAAAGAGAAGGAGAAAAATGTTTCAGGTTCTTTTCTTACCCTAGAAGACCTCCTCACTATAGGAGTTTGGGGTTCCTGTTGAGTAGGTTCTTGAACTGATTCATCGGTCACTATCCCATCCGGAAGATCCTCTACCACTATATATTCTTTCTTGGATTCTTCCCTGTTTTCCTGCAACTATTGCTTATACATGACTTTCTCATTAAAGACCACATCCCTAGACCGAATGATTTTCTTGTCCTTAATACTCCAACATTTAAATCCAAAGTCATCACCACCATAACCAATAAAAGTCCATTTTTCTGATTTAGCCTCTAGCTTGGTCCTATCATCCTTGTCTATATGAACAAACACCTCACATCCAAAGACTCTAAGAAATGAGTAATCAATTTTCTTACCGTACCAAGCCTCCTCAGGTATGCCTCCATCCAAGGCACTTGAGGGTCCTTTGTTTATCAAGTACATAGCTGTGCTCACTGCTTCTGCCCAAAAATAAAGAGGTAGTCCTGCATGTATCCTCATGCTCCTAGCACGTTCCATTATTGTTCTGTTCATCCTTTCTGACACCCCATTCTGCTGCGGGGTTCCTGGAACCGTCTTTTTCCTATGGATTCCATTCTTAGAACAATAATCATCAAATTCATTGTTGTAATACTCCCCTCCATTATCTAACCTGAGACATTTTAACTTAAGACCTGTTTCATTCTCTACCAAGGCTTTCCATTTAACAAAAGTATCAAATACATCAGATTTGTTTCTAATACAATAAACCTAAACTTTCCTTGTTGCATCATCAATAAAAGTAACATAATAACTTGAACCCCCAAGAGATGATACCTGAGCCGGCCCCCACACATCAAAATGTACCAGCTCTAACTTACTCTCTTTCTTCGTAGGTCCAACCTTGAGAAACCTTACTCGCTTCTATTTCCCATATATGCAGTTCTCACATAAATCCAAACCTATTTTTGTATATCCAAGAAAATTCTTCTTTATGATGTCCATGCCCTTATGGCTCATATGACTGAGCCTATAGTGCCATAATGTTGTATCTACATCTGAAGCCACAAGATTACAATCATTAGTACTATCAGTGGTTAAATACAAGGTTCCAACCTTCTTACCTCTTGCCACCACAAGAGCACCCTTGGTAACCTTCCAAGAGTCAGCTATAAATATCACAGTACAACCATCACTTACCAATTTCCCCGCCAATATAAAAATTTCTCCTTAATGTAGGCACATGTCTGACATACATCAATAGCCATGTATTCCCATTCTACATCTTAACCTAAAAAAAACCTTTTCCAACTATACTGCAAGGTTCATCATCACTAAGAAAAACATGCCCAAAATCCCCTTAAACATAATCAACAAAATAATGCCTATGTGGAGTAGCATGAAAAGAAGCCCCTAAATCTAAAACCCAAGATTCAGTAATATTATGCAAAGAAAGAATCAAAGCATCCTAACATACATTACCCGATGCCACATTTGCCTCCTTGTTTTCTTCATGTTGTTTCTTCTTATCCCAAAGCTCCTAACAGTCCTTCTTTATATGCCCAGACTTTCCATAATTCCAACATACAATCTTGCTCTTGGATTTTGACCTTGCCCGATCTTTAGATTTTCCACAGTTTCCTCTATTCTTTTGTCTCCCTCTAGTTTTCACTGTCAAAGCATTCCCTAAAGTAGAAGATTCCTAGAAGCTTTTTCTTCACATTTCCTCACTTAGAATCACCCCTACAACATCCTCAAACTTCAACTTCGAGTTAGCTGGAACCAAGTTGCTTACTGCCATTACCAGGCTATTCAAACTTTCAGGTAAAGAGCACAAAATTAATAAAGCCCTAACTTCTTCATCAAATTCTATTGTAACCAAAGCTAGCATATTCACAACCGTATTGAAATCATTTAAATGATATGCTATTGAACTATTCTAAGAAATCTTCATATTAAACAACTTTTTCATTAAAAATATCTTGTTAGAGGCAGAGGGTTTTTCATATAACTTCCCTAATGCATCCATTAGATCTTTTGTAGTCTTTTCCTTTGAAACATTAAATAATACCAAAGATGCAAGACATAACCCAATTGTCCCAAGTGCCTTCCTATCCAAAAAATCCCATTCTGCATCTGTCATACTCGAGGGTTTGTTCACCTTCTCAAACAACGGAGTATAAAGATCCTTCTGATAAAGGTAATCTTCCATCTGCATCTTCCAAAGACTGAAATTCTACTCATTGAATTTATCAACCCTATATCTTTCATCATCTGCCATAGCTCCCACTCAAGCTAAAAATTTTCCCTACGATTCAACACTTCAGCAAACCAAACCAGGCTTTGATACCAAATGTTAGGAATTAATAATATCTAATGCGGAACAATTCCTCAGAATTGCAATAATAAGAAGTATGAATAGAATTACAGAAATGTAAAATGCACAACAAAAAGACAATATTTAACGTGGTTCACCCAATGTGGGCTACATCCATCAAGAACACTTGCTCAGATTTTATTACAAGCCAAGAGTCTTCACAATTACAATAATCATATCTTGTTTGGATTTGCACTCAAACAAACCCTCCTGAATTCACACTTGAATTTGCACACACTATTCACCTTAACAAAACACACTTATGTAAATCCTATTGTATGTCCATCTATCTATAAGTACATCAATAGGTAGTTGAAGAGTCATTTTTACAAAACAATGGGTACCGAAAAAACCATGGGCCCAAAAACAACCCATAACGGTTACCCATTACCCATGGGTTAATAAACCACCCATGAAAATTTTCTTCAGGGGATTTTCCCTTGCCCATTGAGGGGGCTTCACCCCCTGAATCCCCTTGACCCTCTCACCAGCAAGCGGGACCACCATAAAAATACTCTGAGTGTAACACATGGAAGGTGTACCAAACTCTAACATGAAAACAAGATCCACAAACATAACAAGAACAATGAATTCTCAAAGCCCTGTGCAAATTGTATAGGGAAGGCTCAAATGCGCGGGGTTTGGAATAAAAATAGGTTCGGAAAAGTTAGCCAATTTTGGCAAAAATATAAATATATATTTTTGTGAGATAGGTGTGCCCCTTGAGCCAATCAAAACTGATTTTAGACTTGTGCGTCATGCATTGGACCATTTTTGTTATGAAGAGAACATTGAAGCTAAAATGAAGTACTTCAAGTGCATGGATAGAGGCTGGAAATAGATCTAATAGGGGTGTCAGTTAACTACCAGTTGTCAAAATTATTCCAGCACGCTTACATGTGTGGATATTTTAAAGAAACGTTGCAATGGCTAGTTATAGACATGCGACCACCTTTGGGAATAGATTATCTTGCAGTCGAAGGGAAAGTGTTCACCCTTTTGATCGATTATATAGTGAACTATATGTGTGTGTGTGTGCATAACATAAGGAGATTATGCTTTCTACACGCATACTTCTATTATTGTAATAAAGATTTTGTAGTACTTATTAGCATTTAATATGATTTTCAGGATATTTGGATAAATATAAGTGTTTTAATTCATTATGGGTATATATGTAATCTATGTAAAGTTCTTGATATCATCATGGTTGCAGATTTAATTTTGTTCTTCCTTATAGATGACATATGGCATGCTCTGCATGAATGATGTGAATAGTAATGGAACTGGGATGTGTTAAGTCTCCAACTCATGCTAACATCCTAAAATAACAACCCTAAAGAGGTACTTGGTTTGCTTTGATGTGCATTCATGGTGAGCTCTTAACAAATTTGTCCCTTAGGCTAAGTGATGTGCTTGGGAGCGTGATCTAGTGTCATTTATAAAATTTATTACTGAATTCTAGGTTGACAAAGGATTGGTTCCATTTCTGAGGACCTCTTAATTTTAGTTTTTTTGTGAAGAAATGGTTTGCTAGGATGAACACCGCCATACCAGTTTTCGGTTGCTTCCATTTTGTATCAGTGTTGATCAGTTGATGGATACATGATCTGGAAGAAGAATACGCTATGGATTGATTTAGCATTGGATTGCTGAGTTTAATACATACGTGTGGGTGGAACATAATCTATATGAAAATTTATATGAGATATTTTTCACTATATTTCTAGTAGAATTGTATGAGTGGTCTGATTGCTTATGCATCTAAGAGGAATTGTAAGGTATCACAAGACTTTTGTAGATGTAGCAAGAATTCAAGGCCCTTTATGATGCTTATCTGACCTTGGACTCAAGATTTGGATATGTGGTACTTTGTGGATTTTTCTTGGAATACTCAATTTCCACTATCAGAGGTAGTTGAATTCCTGTTTTTACGATATCCAAGGGGAGCATACCTACAAGGAATTCCACTTGGTAGATCAAGATCTTGATGGTAACTTTGGTAATTTGGAGAGTAAACATCGATGGGTAACTAAACCTCACCATGCATAGGGGTAGGAGTAGGTTTGGTGAAATATGGCAGAACTAGTGGAAAAAAGGAAGAGAGAGGAAAGGTTTTATTATGTCTAATGAGGAATGTGAGAGGGAGATAGAGAAGCAACATAACATTGAAGATAGTGATGGCATTGAGGAGAGAGATGGCTTGTGAAGGATTAGAATATCATGTAGAATATGTGGAGTCAAAGCATAAAGGAACTCAATCCCATCTTGGAAAGCATGACAGGGATCCTTCCTCAGTCTCACACAAAAGCGCACCAGATCAGAGACCTACTTGGGCCATGAGTGTGCATTTGAATCCACCTGGTAACCTTGAGTACCTTACATTTGGTTTTTCCACATCTAGTACAAGTCATCAATAAGCTAGTTGAGTTTCAGTGGGAGAGTAGGAGTGTGTCTTATAAGAAGCACAATGATGGAAGAAAAAATGAATTCATGGTTATATAGGAGTACCTTTTTGGGTTTATTGTCAGTACAGAATATAAAGCGGGCTGATTTTTTGATAAACTTCTAGGAG
Organism: Taxus chinensis; assembly: GCA_019776745.2. Lineage (NCBI taxonomy): Eukaryota > Viridiplantae > Streptophyta > Pinopsida > Cupressales > Taxaceae > Taxus > Taxus chinensis. The sequence goes on along the minus strand of CM034147.1, from coordinate 84,370,871 downwards.
TAGTAACGCTTCACAGACTATCGGGGTATAGTTCATGTTCTTGTATTGGGACACAGGGAAGCACATCTTCTGGTCTTACTCCAGCTACAGGTTTGGGTTCAGGAGGTATAGGTATAGCTCTGGTTCAGGTGGATCTAGAGGTTCTAGAGGCAAGGGAAATACAGGAGGTTCTGGATCAGGTGGGCAAGGTCTGCACCAACCCTAGAATATTTACATGGAAATTTCTCTTCATCTTCCAGAGTATAGGGGCATAGAATATGTTGCTGAACATGTGCATATGTGTGAAATATTATGGCGTGTAAAAGGAATCATGACTTCTGAACATAGGGTAAGCCAATTTGCCACTACATTACAAGGGTGCGCACACAACTGGTACAGAAAGTTTGACCCTGATCAGACTTGTGTAGATTATACAACTTTAAAAGATGCATTCCTTAAAGAGTTTCATATCCTTGAGTTTGAGCAGAAGAGTATAAGTGCGCTCAAGGATATTAAGCAAGGCACTACTGAAAGTGTTAGAGAGTATGATGCATGGTTTAAAATGTTGTTATCAAATCTTTCTTATGACATACACGCAAGCCAACATGCACAATGGTTCGTTGGGGGCTTGATTACCCATTTTAGGAAGGAATTATCACACAAGACACACAGTGATCCGCACAAAGCACTTGAAGCATCCTTGCACGTTGAGGCAGTTGGAAGCATAGATACTGGGGTGAGCCCATTTTTAGAAGCAAAAATAGCAGCCATGGCAAAATAGTTGGAGAAACTATCAGCAAATTCAGCACATGAGTGGTGCATAGGGATTTGGTGCACAAATTGTGAAGTAGAAGGTCACACAAAGGATAGTTGTCCTCACATAATGGTATGATCGTTGCTGATAGATTGTGAGATATTCCATTTAAAACATAATGCTAGCCACTTCCCATTATTACAACTTGCAATAAGGAAGAACATTTCAAGCTACTGTGAAATCTGCAGTTTCACGACTCATGACACGGAAGACTGGAGGCTGATTTGAAAAATCCATGATGATATACATATTTGTGTATGACAGACATGAGTTTTAAATAACTCTAAAGGAAAGAATGAGCATCAGGACCTAGATCACAATCAGGCGCGCTATGATTGGAATGAAGGGCATTTTAAAGGCGGTCATGGCAGAGGTTGAGGATACCATGGTGGATTCAGAGGATGATGTTGTGGTAGTGGAAGAAGTGATTTCCATTGCTGAACATGTTATACATGCGGATATCCTAACCACTACAGGCACAAATGACCTCAAAATATTACATGTTCTTTCTACGGAAATAACCATAGCTATGAGGAGTGCCCAGACTTATATGAGCATCTGATTAAGCAACATAAAATGGAAAACAAAGGAGAAATAATGGTGAGGATAAAACACACTGTTGAAAATCAATGGATGCCTAAGATGGAAGCAAAATCTGAGGCATTACAAGTGAAGATCACAACCCGCGCTGAGGCAGCACGCGCTAGGGAAGAATTACAACAGAAACTTTCCATCACCAAAGGAGTTCTTCATGCATGGTACCTAGATCTTACCTATCAGAAGGAGGTTTATTAGGAAACCATGGGAGTTCTAAGGCATATTCAGTGTGAGATATAGTACTTAAAGGAGCAAAAGAAAGTGTGAGAGATGATCCAAACTGATATAGATGACTTGAGGGAAGTGTGTAAAATGTTGTGTTAGGAAAACATCATTCCACTGTTAGGGAGTTGGTTAAAAGGAAACACTCTACATGCAAGTACTGAGATTGGAAGGAAAGATCCTGCATGTAAATCTCCCCCCTCATAGCTTAGATTATGACAAGGAAATCACTTTGAATGTTGTTATGGATGGGTGGCTATTGAGTAATATACTGATTGATACAAGCACGTAAGTCAATGTTCTTACCTTGGATGCATGGGTACAAATGGGAAGACCCCCATTGCAGCCATCCTCTAATGTATTATTCATGGCTAATCGGACTAAGGCCACTCCCATAAGAGTTTTGAAGGATGCATCCATTACCATACAAGGAGCCAAGTTCACTGGAGACTTTGAAGTTTTAGCACTAACAGAGTCAGATAGCTTCCCAGCTCTATTGGGGCATCCTTGGTGCTATGCAAATAATGTTGATCTTCGGTTCAACAAGGGCTATATCAATTTTGAAAACAAAGAGGAAAGAGTTATTATCCCTTTAACAGATGGAAAGTCTGTGCCCTATGTTGAGCCCTTAAGTGAAGAAGATCTTAATAGGATTTATGTACATGCCATCTGAGATCTAGAGATGATTGAACCAACCAAAGAAGGACTAATTCAGTGGGAGGATGCACAATCTATTAGCAATACTACAAGTGTTGCTTGTGATAATTGGGCTCACAGAACTTATGAGTTGGTAGGGAGTGAAGTAAAGAGCATATTTCCTCGAGAAACAAAACCGTGTTATGTCAGGAGGATAGGTAACAACTTGGTACCTTGTTACACAGGATAAGGGGATCCCATGGTATTTCTACGTGTCATGGAAGAACAGTGGATAGACCCATTGGAAAGAAGAAATATGCTAGCATATACACTACGTGGGACAACAACACGCTGGTGGGTGGTCCACAAGGATAATCTTGTCGGATGGAATGAAATTGGGATTGCTCTTACTACTAGGTTCTTTAGGAGCAATGCACCTACTCAAATAAGTACTTATCATGGTAATCATCATGTTCAACACCACGTTCAGAAGTGTGAGAGACTCTAGATAGAAGGGAAGGAAGCCTTACCACCTTCGCTATGAGTGCACCAATTTTATTCCACTTTACAAGGATGCGCGTGTGCTTGATATGTATATGTAGAAATCCATAGAAAAATTAGAAATTGGTAGAATTTAATTGTAGGAATGGCCCAGACATTTTAATTCTTCTCTAAAAATCCTCCGATAGAAGAAGCATTGAAATTTATCAAGCATTTAACTATGGGGGATAGTGCCAAAGCTGAAGAAATCCTTCAAGAGTTATTAGATAAAGAAGACTTAGGAGCGCGTCTTGATGAAGAAATAGAGGCTAATGAAACATTACTTCAATGTGCTTGCCTTGAGAGAGATAAATAAAAAATGGTCTACTTAGTGGATGATGAAGAAGTAGATAACTTAGATGTAAACCATTCAACAAGGAGGCGTGAGGTACTAGATAATATGGATAAGACCACACGCACTTATCACGAACCTATGAAGACAAAGTGGGTGAATATTGGAATAGATATTGAGCCTAAGGAAGCCATAATTAGAGACTATTGGTTAGACTTTGAAGTGGAAAAAATCATAGAGTTAGTAAGGGATTACCAAGACTTATTTCCTAGGGGGTACCATGAACTTAAAGGTGTGCATGAATCGTTAGGGGAGATGAAGATAAAGCTTAAAGAGGGTGTGCGCCAAGTTGGAAAGAGACCTTACAGAATGAACCCTAATTTACGTGAAAAGGTCAAAGAAGAGATTGATAACATGTTGAAGTCTAGGATTATCAAGCCCCTTGATGAGTCATAATGGGTTAGTCCAATGGTGATCAGTATCAAGAAGGATGGATGGATTAGGATATGCATGGACTACAGGGAGCTGAATGTTGCATGTGTAACTGATCCATTTCCTACTCCATTCACTGAGGAAATACTAGAAGGAGTTGCAGGGTGTGAAATCTATTCATTTATAGATGGGTTCTCTGGGTATCATCAGGTTTAGATTACCCAGGAGGATCAAGAAAAGACTACGTTTACTACTAAATGGGGTAGCTTTGCCTATAATGTCATGCCTTTCAAAAAATGCGCCTGCTGTATTTTCACGCATAGTTGTCCAAGTGTTCAAGGAATTTATTCACAACTTCTTACAGGTATATTTAGACGATTGGATGGTGTATGGATTAGTTAAGGATCACTGTGACAATTTGTGCTTAATGTTTGAATGGTGTAGATAGTTGAGTATCTCTTTGAACATCAAAAAGTGCATATTTGCTACACCATTTGGGATACTTTTAGGACACATAATTTGCAAGGAGGGTTTGTTAGTTGATCCAACAAAGGTTGCAGTCATTATAGGCCTAAGGGAGCCTACCAGTCAAAGTGAGGTGCATGGATTTTGGGTCATACAGGATATTATAGAAATTTTATCAAATGCTATGCCAAAGTTTCTGCACCATTAGAAGAGTTAATGAAAGGGAAAGGTATGTTCTACTAGGGAGAACAACACCAGCGTGCATTCGAGACATTAAAGGAGAAACTTACTACCATGCCTATTCTAGATTTTCCTTCATGGGAAAAACTATTTCATGTACATGTTGATGCCTTTGGCATGGCCATTGGCACAGTGTTGGATCAACCTGGAGAAGGTATTGTAGATCATCCTATATGTTTCGATAGTAGAATGTTGACTCATGCAGAATAGAATAACACAACTACAGAGCGTGAAGCTTTGTCAATGATCTATGCACTGCATAAATTCTGCCAGTACCTACTAGCTACACCATTTTTCTTTTATAAAGATCACATAGCATTGAAATATTTGGTAAATAAACCTTTTTAACAAGGGAACATATGTCGATGGGTGCTCTTATTTCAAGAATTTTATTTCACAGTTGTGGTAAAACTAGGAAAAACTAATTCTAGACCAGACCATCTATCAAGAATACAGTCAATAGAAGAAGCACATGAAATTGAGGATACCATGCCATATGCACAGTTATACAGGTTACAACGACACACCATCAGAACTAGAGGAAATTGTTGTCTTTCTACGAACAGGGATGACACCAGAAGGAATGAAATCCTTGGAGAAGAAACAACTTGTTATACGCATCACACCTTATATGTTAATCAGTGGTGACTTGTACAAATTGGGCTGAGATGAGGTATTATGTTGATGTTTATTGAAACATGAGTGCACAGATATTATGGAAGAAGCTCATGGTGGTATTGCAAGTGGCCACTATGCCGGTGATGCCACAGTGTGCAAGATTCTACACGTTGGATTATGGTGGGAGACCCTCTATAAAGATTATAAGGAGTTTTGTAAGGCATGTGATCATTTTCAACATCTTGGAAAACTAGGTCAGTGAGATGAAATGCCTCTGAGACCTATTGCTAGTGCAGAACCATTTGAGAAATGGGATATAGATTTTTTGGGTCCTATTTCACTAGCTACACGTAGAATTAGATCACGATACATTATAACTTGCACATACTATCTGAAAAGGTGGGCATAAGCAGCACCTATAAAGGACTGTACATCAACTACAACATCCCAGTTTTCACTGGGAAAATATTATTACAAGGTATGGATGTCCTTTGAGTTTGACTAGTGATAGGGGCACACATTTTCTTAATGAGACAATTAAAATTTGATTGGATGAGTTCATGATTGCACACCATAAGACTACACCCTATCATCCTTAGGAAAATGGAATTGGTGAGGCTTTCAAAAAAAATTTGAGCTAGATATTGACAAAAATATGTGATGTTGGAAGAAAGGATTGGGATGATAAAGTATCTGCAGTACTTTGAGCATATCCAACAACATATAAAAGGTTGAACAAAGCCACACCATTTTAGTTAGTGTTTAGCACAGAAGCATTTCTTGCATGCATGAAGCTAATTACTATATGAAACATGTTTATGCATAGAGGAATACACATACTTTTAGTGTGGGGTGGATTGTTGGTATCCAGGTACAAGACTATGGGAATTGAAAGGTGAAAGGAATAAGCTGTTATGGGTGATTTTCAAGTCAAAGGAGTGCTTCTAGAAAATGACCAAAGATGGAGATGAATTAAGGGACAGTATAACACGAGGTAAGGAGAGGCCATAACAACTACCAGAAGAAGGTGCAGTGACGAGGTACTCGAGCGCAAGGAAGTGTGCTGAAGAGAATTATGTGACTAGAGGGTAGGAAGGTGCGCTAGAAGGTTATATATGGGGTGCGAAGATGTACTATGTGGAAATAATGGAATTGGTCAATTAATGAGAGGATATTTGGTAGGTGAAGGAGAAATGAATGCATCAATTTTTTTTGAAAATCTATATAAGGATGGGATATGAGTTCATTTTTGTAACACCCTCAAAAACTGATATATTCCTCTTTTGCATTCAAGTGTTGACATGTGATTTTTTGGATAAAGAAGTGTTCTTTTGACTGTTGAAGATCATGCTTGATAAGGATAAATATTTTCTATTCTTAAAATTATCAGACTAAAATTATATGGTTGTCAAGAATTCATTTTCACTTTGGAAAGATGAGCTGCAATCTAGCTTTAAGAGTTGAAGACTTCTGACTCATCCTTGGGTCAATTTTCAGTGATCCAAGGAATGTTTCAAATCTTCTTCATAGACTGAATGGTAAAATTAACATTCAGTAGTTTAAGGGACACAAAAGACTGAATTTTATATGATATTAATTCTTGGTCTTATTTGAACGTGTTTTCGTCCAGTTGTACATTTGTGCTCAGGTCTTTGGTGATTGATCTTGGTAGGACTATAAGGACTAAAGAAAAATTCAATTCTCTGAGGAGAATTTCGGAGTCCTAAAAATCTAAGAACTATCATAATGGTAACCTAAGCTAGGTAAGAACAATTATTTTCTAGCTATGTTTACTTATTGGAATTATTTTCTAACCTAAGCCTCTTATTCTAATTGTGGGGTTGTCATCCTAACCTAAGCATTGTACTAAAAGGATTAGGGAAGGGTTACTAAAGTGATAATAGGCTATTTTAACTAATACCTAATACTAAAAGGTTATGAATTAAACCTATCCTAAGGTGGGAATTCTAATGAAAAATGTTTTAAGACCTATGTTAGTAATTGTTAAACTAACCTAAGTCTATTTGAATCTAACCTAAACTATTAAAGGGAACCTAAAGGGGTCGCATGACACAAGGGTGACAGTTCCAATGGAATTTAAAATATTTGAAAGGGTTTAAATGATGAAGTACAGCCAAATTTGGTAGAGGGCTAGTGGACTTGGTGGAGGCCTACGTGGAAGCTCCACTAACAGATGGAATTGTATTTTTGTGTTGAATTGGCATTCGCTAGATTTAGGAGGCGGTGGCAAGGAAAGATAAGTAGGAATTTTGGATTGAATGACATTTATGGAATTTATGAGCCTTGGTATTTGTGTGTAAACCATCTTGGAAACTTAGAAGGTGGGTTTGTTGGAGGTCATTAGGTTTTTCATGAATGGTGTATTTTTCTCTGCATGGATCTAACTGGTTCTTCGAACCAGCAGTTCGACATTTAGTTCAAAGTTATTTTTGGTTTCTTCGATCTATTTTTGATCGAAGGAAAGTATTTGAGGTGTAGGAGGAAGAGATGTTCGATTGTTGATCTATCTTGGAGGATAAAAATAGTTAGAAGCTTGGCTGGAAGTATCCTTTGATATTTTGGAAGAACTATCAGGCATGATAGGCTCTAACTATTAAAATTCTTTGCGTTCTTTGAAATGATTCATTAGAAAAACTCTTCTCTCATGAGATTCATGTTTTCTTTCCTGTCTGGTTATTTTTCTTACTGGGTTTTATGGATCCTTGTGTGTTTGATTTGAATCCATGGAAAAATAGTATTGTTTGGAAACTATCTCTGTGTGTGAGTTTTATGACAACATGTAAGTGAAAATGGTATGTGGAATTTGTTCTGTATCTCTACTTTGCAATATTGATCTTGTATTCGAAGTTATGTAGCTTTGAACTGACTGTCATGGAAATATATGGATTTGAGTTTAAGGGAAACTTGAGTTATGTTTGATGTTGCTTCTGAGTTGTGTTCTTTGGATGTAGACTTGTGTTGGAACTTTGTGTTTTGATTAAGCTTGAGTTGGAGCTTCATTTGAACGGAACCACTATTTTGGAAACTTATGTATTATTGAACTGTTCCATAGAATTCATATTTATCACTATACTCACATTATTTTTCTTGTGAAGTATTGAAAATTTGAGTTTGAAGCTCGGGTTCGTCTCTGTACTTCTATTTAACACTTGAGTGTTATGGACTCATATTTGAGTCGATTCATTTGAATTTGTTATGGTATTTTGTATTGGGTTATTCTTTTATTAAATGAATAAGCTTATAACTCTTTACTTGAGTGAATACTCACCAGGGAACTGTGTGGGAACTTTTTTGGGTCATTTAAAAATCTCTTTGAGTTTTGGAACTTTAAACGTCTAGCTTTAAAAATGTAGAACTTCAGTTCTATTATTGTAACGACTCCCTTGAGATGGTATTGGTGTGAGAATAGAATGGGATTTTCCTTTCTTGTTGTTTGGAAGAAATTCACGTTTTGGGTTGACTATATTGTATTGTACTAAGGCACCATTGTCACAATTTCGTGGTTGTGAAGTTTTTTTTTGATATTCCATTCTTTTTGCTTTGGAATTTAAGACTAGGATGACTTCTGTATTGGGCGTTTTTGGGTTCTAGCTCTTCCTCTCTTCTGTCTCTTTAAATAAATTTGGGCCTTAGAGGAAGAATTGGGTTATTGCCTTGGACACTAAAATTATCAGGAAGGATTCCTTCTCTGTTCAGTTGTAATGAGTTTGATTCTTTTGAATTACTACTTACCTTTTGTAGTTAGTGGAGAGGCATTTGTAAATCTCTAGTCTTGGGTTCATAGGTAATTCTGAACCTTATCATTTTATTTCTTGGGATGTTATTCTCAACTGATACAGTGAATAAGACCTTGGTTTCTCTTTGAGAAAGAATATATATATGTATTCTTTTGTGAGTAGTATACTAGTTCGGGTCTGCATTATGCTTTCAACCAGATTTGAATTGAAATTGGAACTCCTTTTGTTCAGTTATATGAAACGATTTATTAAATGGACATTTTCTTAGTAGAGTTACTTTTTCTCTGTCCTTGGATAGGCTCAATGTTTGAACTTTTTTGTACTCAATCCCATTTTGAGATAGTGATTTCTCTTGACGTGTTGGTCCACCTTGTTTGAATCATTGAGGAAATGATGTAGAGAACTAGTAGCCAAGAAGGTTATGTTGTTAAGTAAATTGATACTTATGGGTTTGACTATTATTGACTAGTCTTGCCTAGTTATAGGAAAAGGAGTAGGTTTGTCTCTTGTACTCTTTATCCTTTGTGAAGAACTTGAGTAGAGTTTAACTCCTCTTTGGGGATGCTTTGTTTGTGAACATTTTCTTCTGATGTTTGATTGATAACTTCTAACATGAAGAGTTGGAATTGGAATTGTCATTGGACTGTTGTAGTTTACCTTACCTTCTTGTTTGGTTATGGAATTCTGTTTGATGTATATTCTAATATTTGAATGTGTAATATTGTTATCCCGGAAAGGAATACATAACTCATGTTATAATCTGGTCTATTTTTCTGATGTTATAGGTTTGGGTAGGGTATATAATGGTTCTTTTTATTCCTTACTTATGATTTAGATGAATCATCCTTGAAGGAACCATGTTGTATACATTTATTCTGTCTCTTAGAAAAGATAATCATGGTATTCTATTAGGATAGAATTATGAGACATTGGGATCTTAGGAAAATATTGTTGATTATATTATGCTTTTCTCTTTAAAGTTGATCTAGAGTTATTAAGTACTTCCTTTATGTTTGTTATCACTTATGCTGATTTTATGATGTTTTAATTGTCTCATTAAAGTAGTGTTGCTTTAATGAAACAATTAGTGGAATGCACTTCGTTTTAATGATTAGTGCTTATCATGCTCAGTGTTTCACACAGAATGTTTCCGTTCTTAGAATAGAGTTGCTTCTATCCCTTCATTCTCTTGAGAAACAGATAAGGGTTAGGGCTAGGAGGAATACCTATTGAATGTTGGGAGGGTGTGCGCATACCATAGAGAGAGATCAGATCGATTGCGAAGAACTCCTTTTTGTCTGGGAAGGACTACCTGTGAATAAGAATGCAAGACCACCAGATTATAGTTAGACAATAAATGAGGGAACTACCTTGGGCCCAGGAAATATTAAACTTCCTTTCGAAGGTGGTCAGTTCCCCTGCTAATATGAATTAACACAAATTATTGCAAAATTACAATTTAATTACCTCGTTAAAACAATAGAGGAAAGGGCTAGTTTGGTTTTGAGTCACAGTGACCGATGCCGGTCACTGTCACCGGTACCGGTTTCAGCTAACTGATATCGATAGGGGCGGTGGTTTAGGGGCTTTTAGTGAAGGTTGGCTATAAGGTGTCTATGGTGGTTTATAAGGCTGGTAAATGATTGGGGATAGGTAATGGGGTGATGGAGAAGACTCAGAGAGTATGGGGAGCTGTTCTTGGGGTAATATACGAGGTAGAGGAATGACAGTTAGATGTAGTGTGTTACCGGGTAGTAGATCTAGGAATAGACTTATAATGGCTGTGATTCAGAAGTTCAAGAAATGTTATTAAAAGAACATACAAGATACTACTTACTAGTTCTTGATGAAGATACGGATCCAAGGACTGTGATGACGAAGGCAGGGCTCAGGTAGGATGATTTGACAATCAAAGACGAGCTATCTTCTCTCCCAATGCTTGGATAAGTGTCGCTGTGCTCTAGTTACTTGGTTGCAGTCTTGGGCTCGATGTCCTTCTCTGCAACCTCTTCTGTTTCTTCACTTGTCTCTGCTCTGCCAAGTGAATTCCGGATGCTTGCCAAATGAAATCCCGATCCCTTGTTTTTGGTTGGGGGAGGTCATTTACAGGGAACCGATGGTGGTTACGTAACCGACGGCGGTCGAGTAGGAACCGATGTCGGTTAAGTCAAAGTGGGCTATTTTTAGTAAAATAGCCAACTTTCCCTCCTTTTCTCCCGAGGAATTAGTTGTGGGCTTGGTCAAGTCATTATTAGGTTGATTTTGGTGCGGGTGAGGAGTAATTAGTCATGGGTGTGGATGTAGACCAAGTTATAGGTCTTAATTAGGTTAGTTTAGGGTTAGGACTAGGTCATGATGAGGTGGCGAAATGAGGTGGCAGGTTTGGAGATGTGGATTTATTAATTATAAGGTAATTAATAAATAATTGTGAAAGGTTTAGGTGGTGAGGCTAGGTTGCGAAATGGGATGTGGGGCACAGGGTGTCAGAAGACACAAATTTGGTGTCTACATTAGCCACTTGTTGTCGTGTAGCTTGTCTTGTAAAGCTGCACTGACAATAATAAGAAGTGGTTACTCCTGTTAAGGGTATAGGTAATCCCCCTCAAATCTATCACAGATTGAGGCGACGTGAAATCAGGGATAGGGTTGATAAAGGGTGAATGGTGTTGAGATGATGGTAAGATGGGTGGGCTAAGTTCAAGGAAGCAGACGCACGTTGAAATGCAGTAGTGCGATCAGGGGTACTCGATTTGAAGAGAAAACAAGCAATTCATAGGCAAAGGTTGATAGTTTATCCAAACAAGGGTGATATAATCCTGGTATCCAAGGCATAGGAAGTAGCTCCAGGGGATATAACGGGTAAGGTACAGGAACGTTTGGGCATGTTCGGCAGTACCAAATGGTTGGTTTGGTTGAGATAAATGTCACGGTCTTGGTCTAGGCAAAGTTGGTCGGCTGATCAATTCAAGTATCCTAATCATGCTAAAACATGAACAGGTGAGCTCGATTGAACAAAAAGCTACATGATGGGTGGATAAAATTGTAATTTGCGGGTCTTGGTCGAGGTAGTTAAGTGGTGTGGCCTTGGGTCGGGCCGATTGATTAGTGAGGGCCTTGGGTCGGGCCTGATTGGTTGGGTGCGGCCTTGGGTCGGGCTGGAGTGGTTGGTTGTGGCCTTGGGTCGGGTCAAATGGTTGGTTGCGGCCTTGGGTCGGGCCAAATGGTTGGTTACGACCTTGGGTCAGGCCAAATGGTTGGTTGCGGCCTTGGGTCGGGCCTGATTGGTTGGTTGGGGCCTTGGGTCAGGCCAAGTGGTTGGGTTGCGGCCTTGGGTTGGGCCTAATTGGTTGGTTGCGGCCTTGGGTCGAGCCAATTGGTTGGGTGTGGCCTTGGGTCGGGCCGGAGTGGTTGGTTGCGGCCTTGGGTCAGGCTAGAGTGGTTGGTTGCGGCCTTGGGTTGGGCCAAATGGTTGGTTGCGGCCTTGGGTCGGGCCAAATGGTTGGTTGCGGCCTTGGGTCGGGCCTGATTGGTTAGTTAGGGCCTTGGGTCGGGCCAAGTGGTTGGGTTGCGGCCTTGGGTTGGGCCTGATTGGTTGGTTGCAGCCTTGGGTCGGGTTGGATTAGTTGGTTGCGGCCTTGGGTCGGGCTGGATTAGTTGGTTGCAGCCTTGGGTCGGGCCAATGAAGTCAAAAAATGCTAATTAGCAATGGAGGGTATAGGCGATGTGGTGAATAGGCAATGTGGTGAGAAAGGGAGATTGGTGAATAAGGGCAGAAATTGTGGTGAAATAGGTATTAAACCGATATCGGCTAGATATGACCGGTATCGGTTAGGTGACCGATACCGGTTCTTTAGGGCACAATATAACCGATATCGGTTATGGGTAATAAACCTATAAAAAGAAAAATACGGCCTGTCATTGTCACATTGTCAATTTGAAAACCAAATTTAGTTGTCTGAGGTGTTTTAGTGATATTGTTGAGTTTGTCGGCTGAGGTGGCATTATTTGAGTGGAGAAGTGAGTGGTTGGTAGACCCCAGCGAGTAGGAGGCAGAATTTGATTGGTGGAGGACCCAGCTGAGGTGATTTGGAGCCATGGCACAGCCAGGAGGAGCAGGAGGTGCTGGACCAGCTGGACCACCGCCACCTATCCCACCACGACGACGTGTAGTCGTACCGGTAGGCTCTAAGCTCTTACCTTTGTGAATTTAATGAGTTTATCGTAGATGTGTGGTTTGGGTAGGAATCCTAATTTTTTAATAAAATAATGAATAAATTGAAGTAATTTGTACAATGGGGTGGGTAGGTAGGTTAGTTAGGCTAAAACGGTAGGGTGGGTAGGTTTCTATGGTTTTCCAGTGGGTAAAAGGGGTAAAAATAGGCAAAAACTTGTTTGGGGGGCCGCGTCGGGTTCGGCTCCGGGTTTGTACAGTGACCGATGTCGGTCACTAGGCGACCGGCATCGGTCACCAAATGTTTCTCAAAAATTGGGTTTTTGGTTGACCGGTGTCAGTTGTATGTTGACCGGCGCCAGTGGCGAAATGCTGGGGAGGGGACCGGTGGTGATTGAGGGTGACCGGTACCGGTCAGTAGGCAGGTTTTGTTTTGTTTTGTTTTGGTGTTATTTGTGTTTTGTGTTTTGTTTATTGTTGGTTGTTGTGTGTTTTTTGTTTGTTGTTGTGTGTTTGGGTTTTGTGTTTTGTTTATTGTTGGGTGTTGTGTGTATTGTTGGTTGGTTTTTGTTTGTATTGTTGGGTGGTGGTTGTGTTTGGGGGTGAAGGGGGAGGGGGAAAAGTTTGATAGGAAAGGTGATCGGGGTGGGGGGAAAATGGTGTGGTTGTGTGGTTGGTTCGAGTAGGATAGAGTAGGTGTTTGGTATGAAGTAGGAGGTGTTAAAGTGGCGGGAGTATAGGTAGATGGATAGAGTATATTGGGGTGGTTGGTTGATTGGTTGGTGGTAAAGGGGATGTGTAGAGTAAGTGTAGATGTGTGTTATAGAGTCGGGTTGTGGTTGGGTGGGTAAGTGGGTTAAGGTAGTTGTTTTTGTAAAGGGTAGGCCTGATGAAGTGGGTTGTTTTTGTAGGCACGTCAGCAGCTTACGATGCGGGATCGGATGCCCCCGCTATTGAGACGGATGCGGCCACATGTGTCCGTAGCGCATTGGGCCATTATGCGCGAGGTGGGACTCAGCGGAGTCCAGCGGTATAGGGTTGTGGATAGGGACCACAGCCTTATGGTTTCCCTCATCGAGAGATGGGATCCGGTGACCAATGTTATCCATCTCCCTACCTGAGAGATGACTATTACCATGGAGGATGTATATCGCATCCTGAGACTGCCGATCGTATGTGAGGCAGTATTCTAGGTAGATGTGGAGACAGCTATGGACAACATTTTACATGTATTTAGGGATGCAGCCGCACTATTGACCTACCACAGCATGAGCATTTCCTATGGCGATATGTATCGCGCACACAGACATGAGACACAACTTTCCATGTTGATGATGATAGGCATCACATGCTTCGCCCTTCCGGACTCAGAGGGAGGCCGCTTCCCACGGGCTTTGATGGGGGTGCTACACGAGATGGTAGAGGAGCATACGTGCTATGCCTGGGCACCAGTATATCTGGTGCAGCTATACAGAGAGTTGTGGGGTTATTGCGGGATGAGGCGGTTTGGGATTTTATCCACATTTTTGTTACACTGCTGGGCATATGAGCACATCATATGTATACAACTAGTAGGGCTACCCCAGCAGCCAGGGCCATAGGTTATATATAGCTATGGCTTTCAGAGGTGGTTGGGGGTCGTGGGCCAGCCATGAGCGGTGCTTGTAGGACGGGATGAAGCTTACTACCGTCATATGTTAGAGGGCTTGACCGCACTGGATATTGTATGGAGGCCTTACAGAGGCCATTAGCCCCGAGGAGGAGCCCGATCACAGATGCGCTGGATCCAGTATAATTTTTGGATAGCTGGACAGAGGCCGGGAGAGCATGAGCAGATACCCCTAGAGAGGGTACGATGACAGTTGGGGTTGCGACAGGATGAGCCACCTCCCTTCCCATAGTACCGAAGGGATGACGTAGAGGCCCCACTGCCTGCACCATAGCCCGTGGACCCAGATTGGGTAGCAGAGAGGTTGGCGGATGATACCATGGACGACGCCGGTTGCACAGGTTCATTTTTGGTATGGTGGGCAGGGGAGAGAGCAGCTAGGAGAGCACAGCCCACACAACCAGATTTAGCGACTGTTATAGCAGAGAGGGACCAGCTCTTGGGACAGGTGCAGTTGTTACAGGGGCAGCTTGCTGCTGCACAGGCACAGATCGGGGTATTACAGGGGCAGCTAGCCCAGGCACAGGCTCAGCCACAGGCACCACCATAGGTAGCAGCACAGCCATAGGCACCACCATAGGCACCAGCACCGCCGCAGGCACAGGTACAGGTACCTCTACAGGCACAGGGTGCACCGACAGGGCAGGGGCCAATGTTATTAGGAGTCGGGGGACCAGCCCCAGTAGCCATGGTGGCACGGGCCCGCTATATGGAGGTGAGAGCGGAGGCCCGGTATTATCAGGATGTCCTTGATGGTACCGGGGTTGACTATCAGCCATATGCGGCGCACAGAGCTGAGACCTCGCGGAGCCAGAGATCCCAGGGGGGTGCAGCCATAGCCGGTGGGTCGGTGACAGGGAGGAGGCGAGAGCCAGCACAGGGACTAGCAGGGAGAGGGGCTGAGGGTGGTGGGGAGAGCTGAGACATCCCTAGAGCGGAGAGGGGTTTTTGGATATTAGATATAGACACCGGTCTGCGAACCGGATATGTATATAGAGGCCTGCGTGCCCACATATGATTCATTCATTCATTCTTGTTGTATATACCGGCCTGCGAGCCGAGTACAGGTTGTATAGTTGATACCGGCCTGCGAGCCGAGTATATTTTTGACATGAGAGACCGGCCTGCGAGCCGAGTCGAGATTTTGACAGTGATAGCGGCCTGCATGCCGGCTTTGTATTATGTTGAGATCACAGAGGCCCCTATGCAGGGCAAGTTGTATATTTGAAACATTGATATATATATATATATATATATATATAGATGATTTTGACCCACATGGTGTATATAAAATGTTTTATGTGTTTTGTCGATGGTTTTTGAAATTTAATGTGTATAGATGATGAGTTCGATCCAAATGGTGTATATATTGATGGGTTTCATTTAGATATTGAAATGTCGTACGTATTTTGTTGATGGTTGTTTTATTGTAGATAGATGATGTTGATGAAATTGTGATGATATATTGATGTGATGTTGATGAAAAATATTGATAATGGTGTTGTTATGCAGGAAAAAGAGGCGGGCGCCACAAAAATTTGCAAAAACGAAGAAAAGGCCTAGGTTTAAGCAAAATGGGACACATGACCGATATCGGTTATGTAACCGATGTCGGTAGATATATGACCGATATCGGTTAGCTAACCGATATCGGTTACTCCAAAACTAGTTTTCCTAAAAATAGAAATGCTTGGTTGGCAACTTAAGTTCTTATTTTTAGAAGCATGCAACAAGTTAAATACGAGAATGCGACGCTGTTGGCGATTTATACAGGTAATTGCATGGGAAAATTGAGTGATAAGGAAGAAAAAGACAGGTAAATTGATTGTGGGCTGAGATTAAGGAGGTGGAAAGGCAAATTATATCAAAGAGGGTGGTGAAGATGGCTGAATGAGGAGAAGCATCCAGTAGGCAGAGACGAGAGAGAAGACAGGTTCCACCTCCAGCTGCTGCATCCCAAGAGGTAAACTGTTTGGTTGTGATTCAATTCTTGCATGTTTTATGAATAAGATGAGAGAAGGTAAGTGGGTAGAGATGAAAAAGAAAAGGTAATAGGCAAGTGTCTGGGATGGGGTGAGTGTTATGGGGTAAGTAAGCAGGGATTTCGGGTATGTTCGTAGGTATAGAGAGGGGTAAACGAGAAAATAATTATCGTCGGTGGTATTTTTAAGTAGGATGTATATGATTGTCAGTGACCGATAGCGTTTAAAAATAACCGATATCGGTTAGTAGACCAGTATCAGCTATTTATAACCGATACCGGTTACTATAGGAATTTCCAGAATGTGAGAAAAAAAAAACACTTGGGGGTTTGATTTATTGAATGGTTGTGTGTCGTTTTGATGTATGCAGGCAGAGGCAGGGTTGAGGATGAATGATAGTGTGCCAGCTTTGTTGTCACGAATCCGAGCGGATATAACACCAGTGGAATGGGCATTGATAAACCATGTGGGGTTAAGTGGGATCCGCTATTATTCACGAATCACACGCAATCACACTATGTTGCAGGCGTTGATTGAGAGATGGAATCCAGAAAAGAATACCTTCTATCTGCCAACAGGGGAGATGACAGTGACGTTGGAAGATGTGTTTAGAATCTTGAGGCTCCCAATTACAGGAAGACCAGTGTATCAAGCAGGGCCGAGTGTGGCGCGGGGAGCAATAACAGCAGTATTTGGTCCAGCTGCACGAGATTTGACACAGCGAGGTTTGACATTCACTTATGGTATAATGTATGCAGCACACCCTGAGGCAACAAGGTTGGCAGTAGTATTAATGATAGCGGTAGGGTATTATGCATTACCGAGGGCGGATGGGGGAAGATTTCCAAAAGCATTGATGTGTATTATTTGGGAAATGATAGAAAGGAGCATGACTTTTGCATGGGCACCCGCATATCTGGCGGAGCTATACAGGGGTTTATGGGCCTGCAGGTGAAATCACAGGACGACACTGGATTGTTCATACTTATTACATTGTTGGGCCTATGAGCACATTGTTTGTGTGCGACCGATAGGCCGACCCGTCCAGTCGGGAGAGATAGGAGTACAGAGGTTGGGATTCAGACGTTGGGTCCAGATAGAATAAGAGATAAGATCTCAGGCCATGACAGAGGACATCGAGTATTATAGGTAGGTGTGGGAGATGGTGACGATTACAGATATCCGTTGGAGGCCTTACGGGAACTATATGGTGACGGAGAACATAGCTGAGGAGTTGAGGGGTGTAGAGTGATTGAGGTGGATCGCGGGGCACAGGCCAGGTGAGTACGAGAGGATTCCTCTAGATCACGTGCGGCGACAATTTGGATTTGTTCAGGATATACCCATGGCTTATAGACCATACATGAGGATCGATGCCGAGGCATCATTCTCACCTCCCCGGCCGACACCTCCAGAAGGACCAGAAGAGATAGCAGCCGATCGTAGGGTAATGGATGCAGGAGTGACAGAGGCTTATAGATTATGGTGGGTAGCAGAGCTGCGAGGTTCACGTGAGAGGGCCGATCATCCTGACATAGCTGTGATTACAGCGGAGAGAGATCGTCTGCAGGGTTTAGTTCATCAGCTCCAAACGCGGGTGAATGAGACCACGGGATTGTTAGCGGTTGCAGAGTCATGAGTGGAGAGACTAGAGGCGAGATTCCACCATGCGAGAGGGCGTATTCATATGTTACAGGAGAGGTTGGCAGATCAGTGGGAGGAACCAATAGCAGTGGCACCTTTGAGGATGGAGAGGCCAGGTGAGCAGCGTCGACGATCACGATCATCACCTGGTTCGGGATGAGGCGCCAGGGTCTAAGTGAATTTCATAGAGGTATAAGAATAAAAAAGGATGCCAACCTACGTGTCGATGATAGAGAAGATGTATTTGTTTAACATCTAAATAAAACTGAATATGTATGTTGATTTGAGTTATGATAATAATAAGAATGGTTGTGTTTTGAATGTTTTGTTTTGAAAAAGGATAAAGATGAATGTGAGCAAATAGAAATATGCAAAAAGATTTATATGTACCACACATGATAGGTTAGGGTAGGGGATGGTCGAGCTAACCTTAGGAGACCCCATGTCTCCTAAGTGCTGCCTACATAGCCCATTGCATAAAGCAAGGAGGGGCCTCAGACCGATGTAGTTCTCCCTTAGGACTAGGGAGAGGTAAATTCGGGCAATTTGGTTATAGTTAGGTAATTTGTTAGTTGGTAAAAATGTTAATATTGGTAGGGTAACGCTATTGGTGTTGGTAAGGGACTGGTGATTGTTGGTATAGGTATAGGTGAAACAAAATTTAGCTTACCCATGTAGTAGGGAATCGTGTCATGATTAAGGTCAACACACAATCCTAGATTCGAGGAAAAGAGGCAAAAGTGTCCCGTACTTGAGAAGAGCTAAACAAACCACTTATTAACGTAGGATGAGCTTGAATCCCTAGTGTGCCCTGCATAGGCGATAATTCGATAGGTGAAAAGAGTCGTATAATCACAATGTATCAGATATACGTCACATCCCTTGAGTGTTGTTGTTTTGACAAATGGTGAAGTGAGGTGGCTGGTAGAGCTAGGGTTGCAGAGAACTTGTTATAAGGTGATTATACTGACTAAAGAGAACCAAACCTAAATAGACAAATCCATGACTCAAAAGTGCTATTGAATACTGCTTTTGCCTTTTTTTTTTTTTTTTTTGGATATAGACTGATCAATGTGGGAAGTCCATAGGGGATATGCATTTTGTTGTTCTTGACCGCTTCACGAAGCTGATCAATGTGAGAAGCTTCTAATAAAGGCTGACTTTGTATAGCTATCCTTCAAGGGAGCAGTCTATTTATAGTAGCAGATGCCGGTTTTTGTGTATAGCTGTCCTTCGGGGGAGCAGTCTATTTATAATAGTAGAAATGGCTTTGCACATAGCTGTCCTTCGAGGGAGCAGTCTATGTATAACTTTAGAGGTCTAGATATCCGTTCGGCATGAAGCATCTAGTTTTGTAGGAAGTTTGACTCAAGAATATACAATAAGATTATAATTGAGAACATGTTATTTTGATACTTTTAAGTCATGGACTAGACTAAAAAGGGGAAGGCATCTTTAAGGGGAGGTGATGACCAAACCATGTGAGCTTGATTCGATTTTGAGATGCATGAAACAAAGTGTATGAGGTGGTAAATGAGCTCAAGGGACGAGCACAAGGTAGATAAGAAGTGATATAACACTAAATTCAATAGTAGAATGGTCAGAGATGCAAGGCATTAAGGGGTTTAGGCTCAGGTTTACCATTAAGCGAAGCTAAACGATAAGTGCCTGATCCATAGATGTGAGTGATAATGTAAGGCCCAATCCAATTTGGATCAAATTTTCCATGTTTTCTTTTTTCTAGTTTGGTTACATGTTGATTCTCTTTGAGGGACTAGATCACCAACCTTAAAGGTACACTCATGAAGTCGCTTATCATAAGCACGCTTGATGTGTTTTTTGATATATTTGAAGGTGGTCAAGAGCTGTAAGACGGACGCTCGTCAAGAAGCTCTAATTGGGCTAACCGCTCTTGGCAGAAATCATCATTGGTGAGAATATCCTGAAGAGATATTCTTAGTGAGGGTATTTGTACTTCGAGAGGAAAGACAGCCTTGGTACCATATACCAAAGAAAAATGGGGTGGCATTGGTGGAGGTACGAATGCTAGTCCAATAAGCCCAAAGGGCAAAGGGGATGTGATCAGGCCAATTTGTTCTCAAAATCGTTAACGGCTTTCATGAGAATTTTGGTTAGGGTTTTGTTAGAGGATTCAGCTTGACCATTTTCTTATGGATAGTAAGGTGAAGAGAAGCTAAGTTTGATACCAAATTTATCATAAAGGTCTTGTAATAATTTATTTTTGAAAGATTTTCCATTATCTGTTATCAGGTGATGAGGAACACCAAAACAACAGATAATGTGATGGTTGATGAAATCTACGATTTTTCCTTTTTTGGTTGAAATGAGTGGAATGGCCTCCACCCATTAGTGTAATATTCGGTTGTTGTGATTATCCAACGGTGACGCTGCAAAGAAGGTGGATGAATCTCACCAATAAGGTCTAAACCCCATTGTGAGAAAGGCCAAAGATCACGTGCAACCTGTAGCGGGTGGCTAGGAGTATGTTGAAGGTTAGCATGTTGTTGACACCCAATACAAAACTTAACATATTCATAGCAGTCATTATTAAGAGTAGGCCAATAATAGCCTAGGCGAAGGATTCGTTTGGCCATGGCAAGGCCACTAAAATGTCCACCACAAATACCGTCATGGACTTGTTGGATGGTATAGGTGACTTCCGCGCCGGTCAGGACATCGAAGGAGGATGCCATCAAAGCCACATTTATAGAGGAGTCCCCCCATGATGACATAATGAGAAAAACTTTTAAGAAAATCACGTTTGCCATTACTAGTAAGGTCAGGTGGGAGAGCAGAGGTTGTAAGGTAGTCATGAAATTGGTGATACCAGGTATCCTGCGAATTAGTAGATACGTTATTTACCATACAAACATCCGGGACCGAGTAAGATGGGGCAAAGAGTTGTTGGACCAAGACAAATATATCAGAGTCAGTGGGTGAGGCAGGAATTTGCGAGGCCAAGCAAGCCATAGTATCCACAAATTTGTTAGTGGAGCGAGGAATGGTTTGGATAGAATAATGAGTAAATAAGGTCAAAAGTGAATCCACGTAATGTTTGTACTTTTTAAGTTCCTCATTTTTACATTGGTAGATGTCCAGAACTTGATTGACTACCAATTGAGAGTCACCGAAAATATTAATAGATTTTACACCTAACTGTAACGCAACCTGGAGACCCAAAACAAGGGCCTCGTATTTCGCTGTATTATTAGTGCAGGGGAAATCGAGCCGGAATGAAATAGGCATAGGCTCAGCGTCAAGAGGAATGAGAACAACGTCCAGCCCCTCCACCGCGCTGGCATTTGGATCCATCGAAGAAGAGGGTCATTGGATACGACTCCTCACTGAGTGAAAGAGTAGCAATGAGTTCGTCAGGAAATGTAAAATTGGTGAATTGCTCCCCAGGTAAAGGGGCTTCCGCGAGTTGTTCTGCGATAGTTTGTCCTTTGATTGATTTTTGGTGGAAAAACTCAAGGTCGAGGTCGGCGAGGAGCATAAGCCATCGAGTGATGCGTTGGTTTAGATGAGGCTTGGCATACATGTATTGGATGGGGTCCATGTTGGTGATGACAAAAATTTTGTGATTCAGGAGGGTAGTGTCGGAGTTTGGTGGCCACGAATAATAGGGCCACGCACAACTTTTCTACATGTGTATACCTAGTCTCATAATCCACGAGAGTATGACTTATATAATAAACGGCTTGTTGTCGATGCTCGGAGTCACGATGTGTGAGCATGGCTCCTACAGCATGGTCGGTGGCGGAAAGGTAAAGGTAGAAAGGGCGATCTTCCTGGGGTGGGATAAGCACCGGTGGCCGCAAGAGATAGGCTTTAAGAGCCTCAAAGGCTTGGTGGCACTCTTCGCTCCATTGGAAGACAATGTCCTTTTTAAGGAGATGATGGAAAGGTTGACATCGATCCGAGAGTTGTAAGATGAAACGCCAGATAGATTGGAGTTTACCTTGCAAGCTACACAATTGTTTGAGGTTAGTAGGTGGGGGCATCTCTAGGATAGCTTTGAATTTAGCTGGATTGACCTCAATGCCACGCAAAGAGACAATAAAACCAAGGAGTTTTCCTGAAAGGACACCAAAGACACATTTCTTTGGTTGAAGACGAACACAATATTGTAACAGGCGATCGAAAATAATTGTTAAAACGTCGAGATGTTCACTGTAATGTTTAGATTTACCAAGAAGATTATCGACATAATCCTCAAGGATAGTGTGCATAATGTCATGAAAAATGTAAGTCATAGCCCGCTGATAGGTCACACCAGCATTCTTAAGGCCAAATGGCATGATAGGATAATAGAAGGTTCCCCAAGGAGTTATGAAGGCAGTTTTATGTTGATCAGCCGGGGCTACCAAAATTTGATTGTATCCCGAGAAGCCATCCATGAGAGAAAGCATCTCATGGCCTGCAGTGAGATCAACGAGTTGATCAATACTTGGTAAGGGGAAGTCATCCTTTGGACAAGCAAAGTTAAGGTCCCGGAAATCCGTACATATCTGAAGTCCCCCCGTTACTTTAGTGACAGGTACAATGTTAGAAATCCATTGAGGATAATCAATAGGTAATATGAAGGAAACAGAAAGAAGTCGTTGAAACTCTTCTTTAACCAAGAGGGAAATGCATGGATGCATTTTTCTTAGTTTCTGTTTAACTGGTTTGGAATCGAGTTTCAAGGTAATGTTATGGACAGCAATGTCAGGATCGATTCCTGGCATGTCAGCGTAGGACCAAGCAAAAGCTTGGTTGTGGGCACTGAGGAAGGTAGTGAAGGCAGTTTGTTCTGATGTGGTAAGAGATTGTCCGATCTTCACAATGTGAGGATCATCCTCGGTATGGATGTTGATTTCTATAGTCGACTCGTTCAACATGGTTTGAGTGTCAGATGGCAAGGCGCGTTGAATATAAGAGTCATCCGCACCAAGGTAAGTGAGGATGGATTCATCATCCTGGCACTCAACGACATTAATTGAAGGTGAATCCACTTCGATCATGTCTGGATACAGAAGGGGAAGAGAATATGTGTCCTTCATTATCACGTTGATAAGTGAGAGGACCCAGGAAGATAGCGTTTATGAAAAAAAAAATTTAGGAGGGATAGATTCAGGGTCTATCGACTCTATGGGTGACGATGGCAAAATGGGTGATGATGGTTTGGTAGGGGTGACGTTCGTCTTCTTCCAGGATACAACTAACATGAGGTGCTTTCCAGTGTAAGTGTTTGAGGAAAATCCAAGACCACTACGATCTTTGTGTTTGCGTGTAGTCACGGGAATGATTGTATGTCGACCTTGTTCATAAAGGCCAAAACAAAAACCTTTCCAAGCACAACGAGTCAGGAAGGTGAGAGTGAAACGACGATTTGTCAGGTATTGAAAATCAGATTGGAAGGGAACCACACCAAGGGGAGGTTCAGGGGTAACGGAGGATGCGTCGACACCCCCATATGTTAGGTTGGTGTGGAAATTAGGTGGCCCGTAGGAGATTACCTCCCCCACACGACGGTCGTAGGTAGGATGCGCATGTAACTGTCCGTACTCCTGTGGAGTATGGAAAGAGCTAACATTATATAAGCGATACTCCCCCAGCGTAAGGCATTGAAAAACATATACTAAGGGGTCTGAGGTTGGGATGTTGTCTGCGGGAAAGGAAGTGGTATTTGCGACGGTGGTTTCATTGGTTGGGGGTGTAGGTGCGATTGAGGTGGATGGTTGAGGTGTGGTTGAAGTGGATAGTTGGGTTGGATGAATGGGTGTCTTGACTAGTACAAGCACATCATTATGGTGATACAACATATTGCAGGTTTTGAAGGGGGGAGGGTCAACTTTTACGGTGTATGATTTCCCCTCGTACTCGAATTTTATGCATCTATGTAAAGTGGAGGGAACGCATCCCATAGCCCGGATCCAAGGGCAGCCTAAAAATATGTTGTATTGGAATTATCCCTCAAGGACATAGAAGAGTTCAGGTAAAGTACGTGGCCCTACACTAATGTTAAGGATCACAGTGCCTAAGGTAGAAGTAATAGCATCGTTGATTAAACGTAACATGATGGGGTTGGCACACATGCAGCTAGAAGGGATATTCATTTTTTGGAAGGCTTTTGAAGAGATGATGTTTAGGCTAGCGTCCCCTTCAATCATAACATGACGTACCCAGATGTCTCGGATGTAAGCTGAGATGAAAAGAGCAAGGTCAGGATCTTCTGCACTAAAGTCAAAAATTTCATCTTCAGGAGAAACTGACAGCAACGGCTTGCTGTACAGAGACAGAAGTGGCTGGGGCAGTAGGTTTTTTGGTGAGGGAAGCAACGTGATTGGGTGTTAAAATAGAGGCAATGGGAAAGGTTTCATTAGGTGGGACCTCTATCGCTTGAAGAATCTGAATGAGAGCTTGTCGATGAGATTCAGAAGTTTGAATGAGATCATATAGTGTCATTTTTACTGGTGATTGGTGAAGCTGTTTAAACATGGTATCGGTGGGAAACTCAATCAGATATGGGGTAGGCAGGTCCATGAATGACCACTTTAGGTGGTGGTGTGATCGGGATGGTGGACGGAGAAAGAGAGGCCATATGTGTGCTTCCTTTATCTTTCTCATTGTTTTTTTGCCCTCGAGTAGCAACACTGATCATGTTGATCTCTTGAACACAAGAGGAGGAATATGGTAGGGATGAAGTCATGGGCTTCGAGAGGTGGGGTTGTAATAATGATAGATCTTGGTGAGGCGGGGACAGGTGGTATATGAGAGGGGATTGAAGCTAAAGGTTTCTCCCTTCGTAAGTTGTCTTTTTTAATCTTTCTATCTGAGAGAGGTGGCTGACGAAGTATGGCTCTCAAATCTTTGCATCCGTTTACATCATGCCCCGATGTGCGGTGGTAAGCACAAATTTTAGACTCATCATAACCTATAGGTCGAGGTTTGGATGGATCATAGGATCTGAGTGAGGGTATGGAAATGGTCGCATTTCCCACCAACATATCAAGGATCTTGGCGTAAGATCCTTTGAGCGGGTCAAAGTCAGAGGAAGATGAAGCCATTGATTGGGTAGGTTTTGGTAATAGTTGGGTATGGTTGGTGCGTACGGGTGGTGGTTTATACAAGGGATTTTGATTATTGGTTTTGACTAAGTGTGGCTTATTTGGCACAGAAGTCATGTTTAGTTGGTTAGATGATGAAGTCGTAGATGACGTGGTGGTCAGGAAATAACCATGGGGAAAGAGGAGTGATAGCAAACAAATCCTTTGGATGATCGAGTTTTTAGGGTTGGTAGGTGGACCGGCTATTTGAGGTGACGGTGTTGATATGCTCGTGGATCTCTGTATGGGTCCAGAAGGTGCAGGTCTTTTTAAAGAAAATGCAGGAGGTATGATATATAGAGGCAGGGTAGAGGGTTGAGGTCTCAATATGGAAGGTAGGTGAGAAGGCTGAGGGTTTGAGTTGTGACAGAGGCAAAGATTGGATTTGAGGGGATTTGGATCTGTCTCCTAGGTGGAGGGATGGCTTTATTTTCAGATAAATCTATCCATTTGGGTGGGTGTGTCAGGTTGGGTATTGGTGAAGTCCCAACCGTAGGGGAAGGTTTGGTTAGGCTAACATAGGTGGATGAGGTATTCGGTAGAGATGAAGGGGGTGAAGATGAGGACATATGCATTTTGAGCTTTTGTAAACACTGTGGGTATATGGTAGAGGTGTCGGGATCAGTCATCTACATTTGAGTAGAGCATGGTGTACTCAAATGTTCCCATAAAACCCGTCTATCTTATGAGGGAATAAAAATATTCAGGCGTGAATTGGAACTTTTGATATGTAAGAGAGGTGGGTTGTGATCCCGGTCCATTGTGGGTGTGATATAAGGGGTAAATGAGGCATCTGTATCAATGGGTGTTAAGAGGTCAACCAGTCACTGAAAAGATTTAGGCGATGAAGAAGTAATAGGTAGAAGGGCATGTTTGAGGGGATCCGTCATGATTAAAGAATGTGGCGGTGTTGATTCGAGGGGTTTCTCTTCTAAGGATGACAGAAACAGGGGCGAGTCCTTCTTCTTTTATAGTAAGAGTAGTGGAAGGAGATGTTTGGGAAATAGATAAGTTAGATAACATCCGCTCACAGTCTTGCAAGGATGTGGCGTAAGAAGGCTCATCTGTGAGAAGAGAACCCCGAGTGGTTGATTCCTTTATGGTTAAAGGAATGGTAAGGCTATTGTCTTGTCTAGATGGTGGTGAAGCGGGTGCGGATTCCTGCGTTAGTGACGAGGCTTGATTCAGAATTTTCTCAATAGAGGCTTTTGGTTGAGAGTCGAAAACAACATGGATTTCATGAACACTCTCATCGGCTAAGATATCTTGGTTTACGTTACTGTTAGATGAGTGGTTTGGGAATGGTTTTTTGAAGATTTTCAGATTTCGATTAGTAGGGGCATTAGGATTATCGAGGGTTATATCCCCTACATCAACCATTTCCTGCACTATGTTTTTCAACATCTTACAGTTTTCGTAACTGTCCCTTCACACGGTGGAAGTTACAGAAGTCATTTTCTTTGTACTAAGAAGGTATAGCACAAGTGGAATCAAACCTAGAGTGATGTTTAAAATGAGGCAAGGTGATAGCTCCTGGCTTTGAGCAATTTTTCCAAGATGACACCATAAGTTTCTCCCAAGGGAGTGTAATTGATGGGCTCGGATTTATACTTATAGGTAGTTTTTGGTGGGGTATTAGACGGTGCTTGAGATTTTACCATCACTGCGTGGACAGCTCCTTTTGATTTCAAAGCAGTCAATGCGTAAGAATTGGTGGTGTTGGGTTTTTTGGTGGGGTCTTGGGTTTGGAAATTAGGATTTTTGCTGCACAACCGCAATTTCTCTTCCTCTAAGGCTCGAATCTCTAGTTTTTGAGCCATAATAAAGGCCTCATCAAAGGTGCGGAAAATTTGAATTTGGAGGGTAGGAGAAATGTGCTTAGCGAAGGCCCGCGTAAAGAGTTCGATGAGTTCAGCTTGAGGCAAGGCATAAGTAAGTTGATTTATGAGGCCTCGCCATCGTACAACGAAATCTGCAATAGATTCATCTTCAAATTTTCGGACGACATAGAGGTCGGTGATAGATACTTTCTTAGAAATATTAATGGAGAAATGATCCAAGAAAGATTGGGCTAATTGGTTAAAAGAGAAGATTGAGTGCTGGGTTAAAGCACTGTACCATTCCAAGGTGGGTCCTGATAAGGACATGGGAAAGGTGCGGAGTAGCAAGGCATCGTCATGAGCAATCAGATAGCAGGCATGTCTAAATGATCGCAAGTGTTGTTGAGGATCCTCCTTACTATTAAAACGAGTGAATTTTGGTAATTCCCATTGAGGAGGATATGAATGAAGGAGGACAGAAGGATGAATAGGCTCCCGAAAAACTTGCTCGTATGTCAGGGTGCTACGGCTTCCTGAAACAGAAGCCTCCAGATTTTACATCTTGTCCATCATTTGTTTGATGAAATCAGTGGTGGGATGAGATGATGGTGCAGTTGTTGTAAAAGGTGGAGGATTGGGCCAAGGGCCTCCACTAGACAATGGTGGGGTTAAATGTTGATAAGGTATTGAGGACGAATATGTTGAGGAGACCGAATAGGGATGTCCTATATAAGGTGTCGAAGCCACCGGATAAGTGTGTGGAAATGAAAAGGTGGGCGGAGCTTGAGAAGGAAAGCTTGTGTGGATAGGTGGCAGAGAGCAAGTTATGAAAGGGGCAGTCTGCGAGAGAGACGAGGTAGGAGCAGTCAGCGGATAATGATATGTGGGGCCCTAGATTAACCAAAGGAAATCCAATCTGTGCCGTATGAACCTCTTAAGCCACTGAATTGGGAGACGGGGCTAAGGATGAAGAAGGTAAGGTGGAGTTATTAGGTGGAGAAGGAGCTAAATGAGCAGCTATACTAATAGGCATACCCACGAGAAGCTGACCGTCGGGTGTACGGTCAGGGGTATGAGACAAATAGTACTATACAGCGCTAGGATTAGCATCCAAAAATTTCACAAATTCCTTATCTCCTACAGGGATTTTGGGAACCTCACTGGTGTCCGTAGGATTCCCCATAGAATGTGAAGGGGGTGATTCAGGAAAAGGCATAGAACAGGCATGTGAAACCATGGCTGCAACTTGTTTCCGAGTGATAACAACCATGGACAAGAGTACACAGTAGGGATTCAATCTATTAGGAACAGAAACAACCACAAAATGTTGGAATTGGTAGGTTGCTGGTTTGTCGGGAACTATGAAAGACAGTAACCGATATCAGTCTGATAACTGATGTCGGTTAGACTGTAGACGGCGTCAGTCAGTTAACCGATGTCGTTAGAATAGGACCGGTGTAAGAAGCTGTAAGGAGTTGTTGATTTGGGGTTAACAATGCTTAGTATATCTATCAAACGGTTTTGAAGTGATCACTGAAACAGTGTAGGAAAGAGAAACAAAACTAAAAACAAGCAAGATGCACATGCAAATCAAGAGACTAACCCTAGGATTAGTTTTAATTATTGTGGGCTTATGCCTTAGACGCAAGATGATGTCAATCCTAAACAAAAGACTTAGGGGAAATGTCAAGTTTGTTTTGGCTTATAAGGTTACCTCAATCGGGCGGAGGAATACCGCGGAAAAGGGGGGATGTTTGAGCTGTTGTGTTGATTATGTCGTGATTTGGTATGTGTTGTGCAGTGAAAGTAAGATTAATTTCTTGTCAATACCGTGGATATCACCCCCACGTGTATGACCTGTTACTTAATCTATGTTCACTAGAATTGAAAACAACAAGCAAGAATGTGATGCACGTGTTTTAAACCCAAATCGAAAATGATATTCGATGAAGCAAAGGAGATGACTTTCACTAATGCAAAGATATGAGAGAAAGACAAATTCTTTTACCAAAATAACATAATATACCTTGTGAATATTTAGAAGAAAGAAATAGCAAGTATGCTCCCTATATGAAAGCAAGCAAGAAAGAAAGAAACCCGAAATGGGTCCCACCAGGCGTGCGAAAATGTTTCGCACAGAATTTTTCCATTTTGGAATAGAGTTACTTCTATCCTTTCATTCTCTTGAGAAAAAGATAAGGGTTAGGGCTAGGAGGAATACCTGTTGAATGTTGGGAGGGTGTGCGCATACCGTAGAGAGAGATCAGATCAATTGCGAAGAACTCCTTTTTGTCTTGGAAGGACTACCTGTGAAGTAAGAATACAAGACCACCAGATTTTAATTAGACAATAAATGAGGGAACTGCCTTGGGCCCAGGAAATATTAAACTTCCTTTTGAAGGTGGTCAGTTCCCCTGCTAATATGAATTAACACAAATTATTGCAAAATTACAATTTAATTACCTCGTTAAAACAATAGAGGAAAGGCTGGTTTTGGTTTTGATAAGTCATAGTTGGGGATAGGTAATCGATGCCAGAGTCACTGTCACCGGTACCAGTTGCTGTATAACTGGGTATATCTAGGTAGGGGCAATGATTTAGGGATACTTTTAGTGAAGGTTCCAAGGCTATAAGGTGGGCTGTGGTGTTTATAAGGCTGGTAAATGATTGGGGTTAGGTAACTTATAATGGGGTGATGAAAAAGACTCAGAGAGTACAGGGGGCTGTTCTTGGGGTAATATAAGGATAGAGAAGTGATAGTTAGATGTAGGGTGTTACCGGGTAGTAGATCTGGGAGTAAACTCACAATTACTGTGATTAAGAAGCTCAAAAAATGATATTACAAGAACGTACTAGATACTACTTACTGGTTCTTGATGAAGATACGGATCCAAGGACTGTGATGACGAAGGCAGGGCTCAGGCGGGATGATTTGACAATCAAAGATGAGCTATCTTCTCTCCCAATGCTTGGATAAGTGTCACTGTGCTCTAGTTACTTGGTTGCAGTCTTGGGCTCGATGTCCTTCTCTGCAACCTCTTCTGTTTCTTCACTTGTCTCTGCTCTGCCAAGTGAATTCCAGATGCCTGCCAAATGAATTCCTGATCCTTTGTTTTTGGTTGGGGGAGGTCATTTACAGGGAACCGATGGCAGTTACGTAACCGACGGTGGTCGAGTAGGAACCGATGTCGGTTAAGTCAAAGTGGGCTATTTTTAGTAAAATAGCCAACTTTCCCTCCTTTTCTCCCGAGGGATTAGTTGTGGGCTTGGTCAAGTCATTATGAGGTTGGTTTTGGTGAGGGTGAGGAGTAATTAGTCATGGGTGTGGATGTAGACCAAGTTATAGGTCTTAATTAGGTTAGTTTAGGGTTAGGAGGCTAGGTCATGATGAGGTGGCAAAATGAGGGTGGCAGGTTTGGAGATGTGGATTTATTAATTATAAGGTAATTAATAAATAATTGTGCAAGGTTTAGGTGGTGAGGCTAGGTTGCGAAATGGGATGTGGGGCACAGGGTGTCGTAAGACAAAAATTTGGTGTCTACACTCAGTTCATTGAACCAACCCGTGCTAGCTATTCTTGTAGATGGATGACTTAAGTGGTAAAGGAAGGAAAAAAATTATATGATGCATTGGCTGATATATGTCTAATTCTTAGTAAAGAATTCTGATTCATTCTTTTGTTGAATTGTAAAAGAAAAGTTGTATACTTTATAGAATGAAGGTTGTTGTTATGCAGTATGCCTAAAGAGCATAGTCTTGTAAATTTTATAAGTTGTAATGATGAATTGCAAGTTGTGATTTATTTGCATTGGTTGTGTAAATTATCTTCTAATTTTATAAAGAAGATGAAAGTTCCATCTTGTTGATATTCTTTATATTATGATATGCTTACTTTTTTATCTTTGATAAGATGGATAATGGGAATTAGTTCAATTTCCCTTATACTGAAGCAACTTGTTGAGTTGCATATTACGCTGTGTTTTATCTAAACAATTTAGCATAGTAATGTGTTGCGTAATAAACATGAAGTATGAACTATGGATATTGGGAATAATGTACCCTAATACTTAATCATTTAGAGGAAGACTCTTTCTCTCTCTCAATTGAATATAAACTTAAAAGGTTTGGAGATATGATTACTAATTATTAGACTTCATTTTGTATGAAGTATAATTTAATTGGATATATATGGATGTTAAACCTTCCTAAAGGTTAAAGTACTTTTAATATGAAACTTATGATAACGCTGTCCTATTTTGGTTAACTGCTAGTTAAACCATGAAAATGAACATTAAAAAGTAATCATAAGTTAAGGAATTTCTTCATGGACTAAAAGAAAAAAATTTAGGAAAGAACTTACAGAGTGTTGGATTAGGAATTAATAGGTTTGCTGTAATCAAGGCATAATCCAAATTAATAATTCATTAATGATCTCCTTAGGGTATGTACATCTCAATGAGGCAGTTTCTATAGGATGTTGGCACACACCAACTTCAGGGATGTACTTTCTAGAAGACTTGGGTCTTCGCGAGAATACAACATTGTAGTTGACATGTGGTATCACCCTTCTGCTTTGATCATCCAAATCTACACACAATAAGAACTTGGACTTGAACTTAGTTTCTCTCTAGGTCTGGTTAGGGGCATATTTAGGATAGGAATTAGCTTCCAATGGCTCAGGGTTCCTTGGCAC
Source organism: Taxus chinensis (assembly GCA_019776745.2). Classification (NCBI taxonomy): domain Eukaryota; kingdom Viridiplantae; phylum Streptophyta; class Pinopsida; order Cupressales; family Taxaceae; genus Taxus; species Taxus chinensis. Next base: position 84,339,187 of record CM034147.1, on the reverse strand, counting down.
ATCCAGTTGACTTAGGTCAATTGAGTATGCCCATTTACCCTAAGCCATTGTGAGCATCTTCCTATAATAAGTTATGTTCCTAACTAGGGCTAGGGTTAAACTTGGGACAAGTGGACTGACGGTAGTCAGTACAAACCAATCATGATAATAGAGGAGTGAGGTGAAGGAGGTATTCCCATATGACGAGTATGCTGTCTAGGAATAGTGACATACATAGTATGTTGTAAATCTTTAGCCAAAGTATCACAAGCTGCTAGTTGCATTGTCCTATGTCACCAAGTTTAAAACAATGTGATATCAGATGAATATTGGTAACAAATATTTAGATATGATCTTTAAACAAATCACTTAGTACTTGGTGTAGGGTAGGAAAACCAAGTATATGAAGTATACAATATGTATTCAATACATAAGATAACATAAATAGTTTGGTAGATTACCAAGTTATGAAATGAATAGATTGGTGGATCACCGAGTCATTTACAACTACATATGGTTATCTATTTGAATTCAATTGGAATGGAATGTTTGTTCTAAATAATGCTTTATTTAGAACAGTGAACATTATATTAAAAAAAAATTCCCCTATTTCTAAAGTCTTAAAATGGGAATGTTACAATTTTTACCATTTCGATTAAGAGTATTTGAAAAAGAGATAAGTGCGAAGAGCCGAGTGATCGAATTGAGGTGTGAAAGGTGTGTAACCAGTCGCGATGAAGAGATCTGTGCGTAAAAAGCGCTTGCATCCCTGGTGGTGAAGGTTTTGAGTGAAGCAAGGTGACAAAGAGGAGCGAGGGCACGTTATTTCACCTAGGGCATGCTAAATCGAGCTAGGGTTTGATTCACACATTGTAGAATTCAAGAGGAGAGTATTTACAAAGGATTACAAGGTAGAAATGGCACCCAAGAAATTAGTTGCAGCAGGAGTGGAGGGAAAGAAGAAGGTGGTCGTAGAAGAAGAGGAGATGGCTCCTAAAAGCAATTTTCCTGAAATGTAATATCCAGAGGGGGTCATCATATGCCATGAGTGGGATTATCACATAAGGAGAAGTAAGGTGAGTGAGTAAAATCACCGTACCATAGAGAATAAGAAGGATCTTGATGCCTTTCTAAACAAAAAGATGAATAAATGCACAATGAAGGACATGTCAGTGTACGACGATACTGGAGAGAAGATCTTGAAGAAGATTGAATTTTACTAGCTATATGAGCTCCCTTACTATGGGAAATATGAGCCCTTGTACTAGTGGCTCATGAGTAGAGTGCACGAAGATTTTTTCTACTTTGCAGGATGCAAAGCCAAAATTTCAGCCGCGCTAATCTCTATGGTAATAGGATTGAAGGGCATAAAACAAGAATTAAAGAATGATTTAACAGAAAAGGATGCAATCTTGGAAACCAGAAAGGAGATGGGATACATAAAGGGTCTGTGTGTCATGGAAATAGATAAATTGAAGAAGTATCTAGTTGTGCAAGCAACCACACATCTTGTTACGAAGCTAAATGACCAGAAAAGGTGGTCACAAGTGAACACCATGTGGATGCATGTTGTGAGGAGGATGTTTGAAGGGGTAGTCTACAATATTTTAGGCTACATTGTAGAGACGATAGTCGAAGAAGTTTGCATAGGAGGAAAGATCAGCTTTGGAGTTGTTCTATTATCGCTGGTGTTCATAGAGATCAGAGTACTTGCTGGACTAAAAGAGAAGATATGGGAGTATCACATGGAACATAAGTCACCAGCGGAGCGGTTCAATAAATACCTCTGTGAAAGATCCATGACATAACCAGTTAAGAAAAGGGTTGAGAAATGGTACTAGGCTCTACATGACCTTTAAAGAAGAATGGTGCATCCCCAAGGAATTGCCTTCGGTGGTTGGATAGGAAGTTCAGTTCACTGTATACCAACACATTTACATAGCACGGTTTGCCATGAGGGATGGAGCATGAATCCCTTGGTGTAAGTTACTGTACGATGGAAAAGTGACATGCGAGCATAAGAATCTACAAGTAACTCTTCCTTGTACCTGACCTCCCGAGGTCATGCTGAGACGGCTGGTGAATGTGGAATATATATGGATACAGACAAACTAGTTGGGAAATCTTATATCCTCAATACACAATAATGGAATATGTGAATCTAAGGTGAAGAAGGCCCTCCTAACCTGAATTGGTGTAATGGATCATTCAGATATAATAATTTTTCAGAGGTTCCAATTAATGTCGAGCTCTACCGAGATCCTATTTATTGGCTATTGCATATGTGAGAAGTGACCTGTGGGAGCTTCATGTATATTTCCAGAAAAGGTCATGAAAATGGTGATGGGAGGTGTAGTGGATTCCCGAGGTTTTATGGATGATTCTCTGGTCTAGTCCAGAAATCCTTAGCTTGATTGGCTACTACATTTAATAAGGATAAATACTTAGCTTGATTGGAGGTGTAGTGTGTAATAATGTCTGGTGGAAGTGGTGAGGACCTAAATACTAGTGTTCGTAAACCAACATCAATGTTTGTTTGATTAGTAGGCCTATTGAGTTATGGGACTTGTGGATCACAACCATAAGTTTGTGGTTATGGTAGACTTCCTATGGTCATATGAAGAGTTAATCTCTCCTTCTGACTATCCAATAATCATACACCTTTTCATCCTCTATGTTTAGAACTAGGAGTTGTGTAATTTTTTTTAGAATACCTTACAGGTGTTTTGGCAGCTTGAATGTGTAAGATAGTGTCTATTTCAATGAGGTCCCCTATATTGGGTTATGGAACTAGAGGATTGCAACCAAATATTTTTTCTCTTTCGAGTCCTTGTACAGTGATACGAATATCCTATCAAGGAATTCTATAGTTAGGATGATTTGACCAAAATGTGTATGCCTTGTCATCTTCAATGTTTAACTCTCTCAGTTATTCACTAATTTCTTGTAGGTTTACCATTGCTTGAAAGACCTAGATCCTAAGGTCTTGATCTATGTCAGCTAGTGTTGTGGGGAGATTTGGTTGAGGCACTATCGGTTCAAATATGTATTCTCGAGGCTCTCGAGGTCGTGTGATTGTCATGCAAAACGATTTAACTTTTAACTAAAACTAATAAACTAATTATGAAAGATGTATCTACACCATGCACGTATTCTTTTATTTTTTTGTATTTTCGATGAAGTATTTTAAAGGAATTAAAAGAGCATCTATTCTAATATATTTATAACATGGGAAACTAATCTTGTAACAAAATTAAAACAAAAAAAGTAGCCTGGTGTATCTATTTTCTTGTGTAGTTTTGAATTTATCCTAAATATCTAAACAAATAATTGATTTAAATTAAAAGACTCTCGATCCTACCTCAGAAATGAGGAATGAATAATAGTTTATTAGAAACTATCAATCCCCACAGCTTCTCTGGAAATATTGAGAGTGAGCTTTGACTGAAATAAAATAATTTACTACTCTATTTGATACGTTGTAACTATAAATTTGATAGCTCAAACCTGGAGTTTATAGTACAATGGTAAATCTAGTTGTGTGTGAATTCATCCCCTCAGTGTGATATCCTCGTTCCTTCATGTTCTCTTGAATCCAGAAAAGTGTGTATATGATAGCATCAATAAAATAAGGTACTTGAACAATGGAAAATTTGGATATAGACCGAATATAATGTGAGTAAGAGAGGGATAGTGCAAGTGAATAGAGCTTGACTATGCAATTCCTAGTGGGATTTATTATGAGAATATAGCACAAATACGTTGAGAATTCAAAAAATATCTCTTGTGACTAAACAAAACCTAAAATTCTAAATGGATTCCAACCTAAGAATGAAACTACCTTATTATAGACTGACTTGCATGAAATAGCAATGAAGCAAGATTGAAACAACAAATTAAGACTAACAATGGATTAAAACATGAAACTGTTGGAATTCTAAGCAAGAAACTCAAAGGATTGAATGATTAAACAGAGAAGGAGATGGGCCATTTGTTTGAAAACAAGTTGGCTATTTATAGCAAATGTATTCACTAGAAGGTAACTTTGAATGGAACTCTTTTACCACTAAACAAAGTGAAAACACTATTTACTAGTCAGCCAAAACATAAATGTAAAGCAAAGTAGCTGAAAAAAGTAGATATAAATTTGAATTTTACATTTGACACGATCGTCGAACTTTCTGGAAAATGCACATAGGGCCGCCGCCCTACACAGGGTGGTGGTTAAGGGACTACCGCCATGTCCTGTGTGGCAGTCACAGGACTGCTGCCCTAACAGGGAGGCAATCTCGTCACTTAAGAGAAAACTGTAAGGAAAAAGGGGGGAAGAGGGTAGAACAAAGCACGCGGAGGCCAGATGAGGCATACGAGATACAAACATATACTTGGTGAGCTTTTCTGGATCCCAAACACCTTGCTAGGTGATCTGTATCATCATTGGGGTATTCTAACATCTTTCCAGTGGTGCAGTACCCTATAATTTTGGGTACGTACATATTGCCCCCTCGGAGAAGCGTTTTAGCCGTGAAGAGGCGTAAAATGGTGGATCCAAGTATGGTGGTCCTGAAATGGGGAGTTAGGAGTTATACCTGACATGCCCATGTGTCGGAAAGTCGCCATCCAAACTCCTGGTATCTGTAAAATTAAAAAGGGTACTAAAGTGTAGATAGATAAAATAAATTGAGAAATAAAACTAAGTTGATAAGAAATGAGGACTTACCATCTGTACAGGGTTTAGAACTTACCTCCGTTGATGCTCCAACCCCGTGAAAGACATTCAAAATCAATTTTAGAAAGCTATATATATAATGAACTCATTTTACTATTCATTTGTGTGGGTCGATTTGGCATTTTTTGAGCTTTGGGACCCACGATGATCATTTTCGACGAGTGTATAGTCAAAACGTCCATTGCAAGAATGTGATCATGCCTCTGAGAGTGGAACATCGACCTGCGAAGTCTTAGGTTATTTTTTCTCAATTCATTCCTTTTAAACCTAAAATGTAAAAAATGTTGAAATCTTTGTCTTGGGGGATTATTTTCGAAAATGCTAGTTTTAAATGAGTCTCTAGGGGGGGCACCCATAGGGAAGGTATTTATTTTGCTTAAAATGGTGTTTTTGTGCATTTTTAGGGCTTGTGAGTTGTTCACCGATTCAGGATAGGACCGCTGCCCTAGAAGGTGGTGGTTACAGAATTGCCGCTCTGCACAGGGCGGCGGTTCATAATAGAATGCAAAAAAAGATGTTTTATTTAATTGTTTTTACATTTTTAGTATTATTACATGTTCTTGATAATTTTTCTAGTTGAATTTTGTTACTTACTCTTTTTCTGTGTTTTTGGGTGGATGCAAAAGGAGGAGTACATCAGATGGAGTTGAGAGAGGGAGTGCGATTGGCTCCTAGCAGTGTTAGAGGCACTCACTCAGGTAGAGCGAGATACTCTTTAGAGGAATGACAGCTGGAGGATTACACAGGTCCCTCACATTGCACCTACTAGTCACACATTATGTGACTTATTTTCATACTGGGATGCGGATCAGAACACTTTCTAATTTATAGGAGTTAGGGGTGAGTGGACAATCACCCTAAAGGACATTTATCACATATTGGGGGTCCCAATTCTTGGGAGGTGACTATCTCTTAAGACAACAGTGTCTAGATCTCAGGTGGTTCAGTGGGCCACTTATATGGGGGATGTCGTTATTTCCATGGGGTCGAAGAAGGGGGTGAAGGTCCACTCCATTATTGAGTCAGATATTCCTATGCTCCACAAGGCTATTATGGGAATCCTTGCTTTGAGATTGATTGGGGACAAGGGAGGGGACCACTCACATTGATCACTTGCCACACTACCAGTCAGCTGGTAGACAGGATGAGGAAGTTAGAGATCCACCCCTTTAATAGAGTACCATAGTAGTTCAGCCTCCCATACATTAACATGTTTCCCCCAATGGGGCCAGTGTATAAATCTATTTGTGAGGATCGGGGAGGTCCTAGAGGTTGGGGTTGGACCATGGTCATTCCTAGTGTTCCCATCACACCTAGGAGGGTGGTTCGCACTTGAGGGGTAGCCAGTGCTCCTCAGGAACCTTTACTTCAGATTGCCACCGGTCCCGCCCATGGTAGAGATGAGCCTATTGATGCAGACTTCGAGTCTGAGGAGTTCACTGGGGGAGAGACAGAGGATATGGAGACCAGAGCTGGCAGGATAGGTGAGGAGGATGACAACGATTCTGAGTGGCATGATACTTAGGATATCTTATAGGCCAAGAGGGAGGAGTAGAGCGCAAAGAAGGTGACTTTGATTTCAGAGGAGTTTCCTTCTTAGGATTTAGGGGGAGATGGCGAGTCCATGGTAGACCATCAAATTTCTCCAGATGTGGGAGAGGGACGACAGCCAACGGCATCGTCAGTGGTAGGCATGGATCCTAGAGATCCTACCTAGAGGCCTAGAGATCCAAGTGATTTACTACTCTTTTCTCAACTTTGCTTTAGTTAGAATTGTTTAGTTGTTATTTCCTTTTGTTGCTTTGTTTATCTTTGGTTTTATTTTGGAAAACTTTCTAACTTGTGTGTTTCTCCTTTTTATTTGTAGTGACTGCTGAGGGATGGCGAGACTTAATTCGCTAGGTGTGCACTAACACTCTATTGCTCTCTTCTGATGGTACTTAAGCTGAGCTCACTAAGGACGTTGAGGAGCCCTCAATAGCTGGTTGACATACAAATGTCTTTGCCCCTGTCTAGAAGGTGGCAAAGATCATTACCTCCCTTTGCACTGAGTTGGCTAGATATAGGACTACTGAGCGTTTGATGAGGAGGAGTCGCTCTCATAGTGAGACCACAACTGCTAGCTGTGATCATGGGCCCTCCATCCATTCAGAGCATCGCCATAGTAGGAGTCCTAAGCGCGGTCATACACCTTCTGAGGGGTCTTGCAGAGATTTAGAGATCATACTATTTTTTTTGTAGTGACCTTTGATCAGATATATGTATGATTGTTTTATATTTGAAGGTTCATTGAGCATTTTGATAATGCATTGGTGCATGATGGCATTGTACATGAAACACCATATATATATTATCTGTTTGGATCTAGATTCTTGGTGTCTAGAATTTTGTGACTCATTTCCCATATGTATACTAGATGTTTTTAGAGTATTTATTTTCATGATTTTCAGAATGTATGCAATGGATGACAAATGATAGAAAATACTAAACATAATGTTTTACTTTATATGCTTTTGTAATGCTGATATGTGATGACGAACACATTGTAGTATTGAACTTTCGACCTCTTTGGACAATGTCTGTGATTTCTTCTTATGTTGGCAAAACGTGATGAATGTATAGTGATAAAGAGATGAAATTGCCCCATTCCCGACTCCATACAACCAGTAATATGCGAGGGATCAACACCAAGAGTTGGGAAGGGCAATAATTATATGAGTTTAACCGAATGGAACGATGAGAGATAGACAAACCAGTGATAGAAACCAAACTTAGACCTACACACTTACCCTACTTGGAACCACCACCAAGCTTAGAAGGTCACTTACTTTCCAATTTATCTAGACTTAGATCTATAAATGGCAACCTGGTTGACAAAATCTGGTTTTAAGGATTTGATCTCTTTGGAATTTGGACATTTGTTTTCACTTAATATAATTTGATTTGTATTTCTAGAATACCAAGATTTGTTGATTTGTGTGAATGGACCCCCCACACCCTACCTCATGCCACTAGTACAAAGCATGGGTTTGTCACCAAAGGTAAGAAATAGGTGAGTAAGGGCACTTCTTTCCTTTCCCAACCTTGCACCACTAGTAAGAGACACGGGCTTATCACTGAAGGTTGGTGGGGCAAAAAAGTGTGTAAAATAAAATATTCTGTTTTCTTGGCATTTTTTATTCTATTTCATTTTGAAATTTCTGATATGTGAATTTGGGATATCCTTTCTTTCAAAGAGACATAAGAGGGATAGATGTGACACCAAGAATCTTCTAGAACAGACCATAGGTAAGGACAACTTTACCTAGTAGAAAGAAATAACAAAACCAAGTATGCAGGCCTTGGTATGGTTTTCATCAATACTTGTCTGTCAAACTTGATGATAAGATTTGAAATTACTTGATGATGTTTGAAGAGATGTGATTTGAATGCTTTTGCCAATATTTTTAGAAATTTGTAATAGATTGCTTAAGAGTAAGTTCCTTGACTACAACTTTTACGAAATGAGTGGACAAAATGAAATAGCAAGATGACTAATGCAATGTAGGTAGATATAATGTACAAGTGGTGATTCAGATGTCTTATGCATAAAACCATTTAAGATGTAAGAAATTGACAGTTTCATTGAATTCCTCACCTTCTAGTGTCCACAAAGGAGATACACACCATTTCCGTAGTCTTTCATGACTCGATATGGGCCCAACCACTTGGGCCAGAACTTCCTTCCTTTGCCGGTTTTCTTATCAATCCGGTTGTCTAGTCTTAGAACTAGATCTCCCTCATATATTTCTCGCTCATAGAATTTTTTGTTATACTGCCGGCACATCCGGTCAGCATAGGCTTTGTGTCATTGTTCGGCATTTAGCCTAGCCTCGTCAAGGCTTTCCCATTGAGAGAGGTGTGCCTCCCTGTAAGATTCTTCATCCAAAATCCCTTGTAATGAGATGCAGAGACTGGGTATTTCAATCTCAAGTGGGAGAACTGCTTCTGCTCCGAATACCAATGAGAAAGAGGTTGCTCCTGTTGGTGTTCTTATTGAGGTTCAATGGGCCCATAAGGCCGGATATAGTTTTAGATGCCAATATCACTTTTTTTCCTTAACTTTTTTAGGAGAATAGCTTTTAATGTTTTGTTTGTTGCTTCAGCTTGTCCATTGGCTTGAGGGTAGTAAAGAGAGGTCGTGTGATGGTTTATTTTGAATTTTTTGCATAACTCACGAACCTCATCATTTTTAGAGGATGTGCCATTATCTGAGATAATGAATTGTGGGACACCATACCTGTAAATGATTTAGTTTAGAATGAACTTGGCAATTAATGAACCTGGTACGATGGTGAGGGACATGGCCTCTACCCATTTGGTAAAATATTCTGTGGCTGTAATTATAAAATTATGGCCATTGGTTGATGAGGGAGAGAATTTCCCTATCAAATCTAGACCCCACATGGAGAAGGGCCACGGGGTTGTTATTGGTTGCAGGGATTGTGCTGGCATGTGAATCTCATGAGAGAATTCTTGGCATTTGTGGCACTTACGTACAAAATCTATTACGTCATGTTCGAGAGTGGGCCAAAAATAGCCCATCCGATGTATTTTGTGAGCAGTGGCATGACCACCAAAATGGCCTCCACATATCCCACTGTGGGATTCATAAAGAATCTTCTTGGGTTCTTCTGTGCCGATGCATCTTAGAAACATGCCATCGAAGGCTTTATGATAGAGTACTTGTTCTAAAACAACATATTTAATAGTGATAATGCATAACCACCTTCTTTGTTGTGACGTGGCACTTTCTGGATATGTGTGGTCCATGATAAAATTAATGATGTCAGTGTATCAGGGACATGTAGAGATGGGGGGCTTGGTTTCGAAAAAGTATATACACTCATCAGGAAAGTCCAAATTTACCAAACCACCTCCATCTAATGGATTGTCAGCTAACCAGTCCACAATGATTTGTCCCTTAACAGATTTCTAGTTTACAAATGTTAACTCAAATTCACCCATTAAGGTTATGAAATGCTCAACATTTTTAGATAAAGACCCTTGCATGAGGAATGTTCACAAATGATCTATCTTTACAATGACCCTTGTTTCTTGGTTTAACATGTAATGTCTTAAACGTTTTGTTGCAAAGACTATGGCAAGGCATTCTCTCTCTGCTTGTGTATAACATGTTTCATAATCGAGCAACGTTTGGCTAATGAAATAAACTGCACGTTCTTGTTTATCATTGTCTTCTTGAGCCAACATGCAGGCTAGTGAGACATCAGTGGTTCGTGAGTATAGGATCAAAGGGTGGTCTGGTCTGGGAGGCATTAATGTGGGTGGAGACAACAAGAAGCGTTTAATTGCTTCGAAGGCCTCGTTACATTATTTAGTCCAATCAATGCTATAATCTTTCTTTAATAGATTGTTGATTGGATGAATGGAAAAATTTAAATCCGGGATGAACCTTCGGATTACACTGAGTTTCCCAAGAAATGACCTGATTCTAGACTCATCCGATGGTGGAATCATTTTGAGAACAACCCGGATTTTGGCTGGATTGACATCAATCCCTTGTGAAGATATAATGTAGCCCATAGGTTTACCTTCTGTCACACCAAACACACATTTCTTTGGGTTTAAAGTTACACCATATTCAATCAATCGTGAGAGGATGATATAGAGTACTTCTGGATGATCACAATGTTTCTTGGCCTTGGCCAATAAGTCATCCACATAGCATTCCACAATTTTATGGATAAGATTGTGGAATATGTATGTCATTGCACGCTCATATGTAATGCCGACATTTTTAAGATCGAAAGGCATGACAATGTACCAATAAGTTCCCCAGGGGGTTATAAACGTAGTTTTGGCTTGATCCTGTTTAGATATTTTAATCTGATTATATCTTGAGAACCCATCCATGCGGGAGAACAGTTCAAATCCAGATATTACATCAACAATAACATCAATGGATGGTAACGAGAAGTCATCTTTGGGACAATCTTTGTTAATATCTCGAAAGTCTATGCAAATGCGTATCTTCCAATTCTTTTTGAGAATAGGGATGATATTAGATACCCATTGTGAATAGTCAATGGGTTTGATTAATCCTACTTGGAGAAGTTTTATTACTTCCTCTTTTACCATGAGATCCGCTTTTGGCTTCATTGGTCTTGACTTTTGTTTAATTTGTTTTGCATCTGGTTTAGTGACAAGGTTATGTTACTATTATATGTGGTGCAATGCCCGTCATTTCTTTATAGCTAAATGTGAAAGCCTTTCGATGTTCTTTAAGGACTTGGGTGTTTATTTCTATCTCCTCTGGAGTTAATGAGGATCCCAACTTCAAAAATTTTAGTTCTTCCTTTATTCTGATGTTTATGTCAATGGTTTTCTTCTATTAAAGAAGCGTTACCTTCTTCAAATTCAGGTGGGACTAGAGATAGTTCCAAGATTTCTGCCGTCTTCTACCTTGTAAATATTGAGATCCTTTTATGGAGGAGAATCTACCATGGGATTTCCAAAATAGGAAGAGGAATGTGGTATTAGGGAAAGATCCACTATGTAGTGAGCAAGGTGTAGCTCTGCATAGGTGTTTAGATATTCAAGAGTGACTCTATCACCATCAAAGTGATCTAGGATAGGAAAATCATTCTTAGCCTCTCCATGAGTGGGGAGTGGGTTTATTTCTATTTTACGCACTAATGGTTTAGTACGAGGTGATACCGTGAAACTTGTATCTTCCAACTCACTGTTTGGAGTGAAACGGGAAGCTGAGGTTACTATTGAATCAGTGAGAAGGTTCTTCTCTCATGGGATTGCTTCAATTAATATGAAGTTAAATCCCTTGCTTAGATTTAATACCACTATTTTGTAGAGTTGTAAATGTTCAGCGCTAGTTTCATATACCTCAGAGACTTGGTTTGTAACTAGTTGCGAGGTCTCCTAGTACTCTAATGTTATTAACACCCATTCTTTTAGCTAGGATGAGGCCAAAGAGGAGAGCTTCGTACTTAGCTCCGTTCTTTGTACACTCAAAGTTTAATTTAAAGGAAAAAGGTAGGATATTTCCCTAAGGTGAAGTAAAGATCACTCCTGCCCCAGCTCTAAAGAAACATCTAGCCCCATTGAAGTGGAGAGCCCAATATTTGCTTGAAAAAATGGATGTTGGGAATATTCGTCAATATCTATTTCTTCTACCTCGGTTACTTCTACCATATAAACTTTGTCTGATGGAAGAGAAGTAATTCCCAGGGTGTATCCCATACCCATAGAATCAAATGGTAGGAGAACAGGTAAATCTTTCTCTAGCAACTTGATAATTTTTGCGGTATTCCCTAGTGACACTGTTTCTATGACGTTGACCTCATTTTTGAGTGCTAGAGCACCCTCGACCAAATTTGTAATTTCAAAGTATGTGGTGGGTATTAACTCCCTCTTTTGGTTTTAAATTAATTATTTTACTAAGATGATTTGTTGGGATTTCAAAATCAGAGTGAACGCCTAGTCTTTTCTTCAAATTAGCTACGTGTATATTGAAGGGTTTTGGGTCACCTTGTGCCACAAATATTTTCCCTAAGTGTAGAAATATTATTTCTTTGAATAATGTGGAAGGGATTGCCTTCATGCGGTGTATCCATGGATAATCGAGGATCATATTATAGTTGGTTTCTTGATCTATAATATAAAATTCGGTGATGACCGTCTTGTGTCCTAAAGTGACTGGTAAAACTATGGTTCCAATTGAGGTGGCCTTGAGGCTATCATAACCTCTTAGCGCATTTCATGTTGTGGAACAGTTTGTTTCTCCATATCCTAACTTTTGAAGAAAAGCGAAGGGGACTATGTTAATTGCTTCCCCATTTTCAATCATTGTGCATTTAACATAGTTATTATAAACCCATATTTGTAAATGTTAAAGATGGGTCGCCTCTTTGTGCAATTTCAACATCTGTTGGCATTTTTCTTATATCAAATATAAACTCAGTATCCCTATCTGGCTGCCCTGGAGGCTAGACGTCAAAGTCTACATGGTTTACTTGCGTTTCTAGAGGAGTGATGTTGATTAAATTACCAAGGCCTAATGCTTCTAAGAGGGAAGACCTATGGGTGGGAGAGTTCTTTAACAAATCCAAAAAGGAGATCTGAGAGAAGGTTTTAGTTAAGTCACTAATTAAATTATAGGCGCCTATGGGTTTTACCAACGGTTTTCGAATGTTGTCAGTTCCAATGGATAACTTGGATTTGGTTGAGAAGAATAATCCCGTGTTCTTGTTATGGTTTCTACGGGTAGCTCGGTGTCTAACTCTACTAGACCAACTATCTTAGTTTGGGGTCGAGTTCCTAGTTGGGGTGCGACTGGTGGATTAATGAAGTTGAGGCTTCATGATCATTGTTTCCTATTATAACACCTTTGTTTGTTCCACTAGGATCTATCCTATTATTGTTAGAATGGTTTGGGAGTGGATCATTAAAGATCTTGAGGGGTACATTTTGAGGGGAAACTACCCCTGTATAAGTGTTTTGGTATGGGTACTATAGAATTTGCTAAAAACATATCTATAAAGAGTTGTTTTTTATCTTCTGAAAAATGCTGCATGAATTTATTATAGTCGCGACAAGTCATAGTATCATGGCCTTGAATTTTATGGAAACCATAATACAAATTGGGATTATAATTTTGAGGCTGTTGATTTGAAACTTGTTGTGGTCCAAAATTCTGATAAGGTTGTCTGGTTGCTAGAGTTAAAATTTTGAGGCCGTTGCCTTTGGTTTTGACTCTGATATCCAGTTTGGTTTTTGATTTATACCTTGTGTTTGGATTTATTTCTGTTGTTGTTATTGTTTCTGTGGATGATGTTGTGGAGGATGATTAAAATCCACTGTATTGATTGTTGGAGTGAATTTATTATTGCATTGATTGTTAGCAGGTGCTAGGGTGTTCACAAAATTTGGTCCTTTGAATTGATTAGTGACTCCATCTGTTGTAACCCCATGGTTTTTGTCAGGGATCTTGGGTCCTTGATTGGCATTCCTAGCATCAGGATAGGTCGTAGTGTTTTGATTGGGAGTGATTAATTTCCCGTTTGTTCCATATGTCTTATGACCACTTTCTATTGCTGCTTGGTCAATTCAGAGAGCACTCTCAAGTACTTCATCATAAGTTCTTAGTGGGAACTTATGAACTTCTTCTTTTATCTCTCTATTGAGGGAATGAAGGAATAAATCACATATTTCCATCTGATCCATGTTTGGAGCACTTGCTGATGAGTAGAGAACCATATGCCGTCTTTGAATAAAATGAGTAGCGGATTCATTATGTTCTTATTTAATATGCAAGAATTCTATGATTCCTGTTCTTAGCAATTTGTGCATGTCAAAATATTTGATGAAATCTGTGTTGTCCACTCAAAATTCCCTTGTTCTTAAGAAGTCATTTTCAAAATTTTGAGTTTGAGTGTTTCTTCTGTTGTTTTGTAAATGTTAAAAGTCGTGAAATTGAGAAAATTTGCAATTTTGGGTCATTTTGTATGTTTCTCGGGCCTGTCGGACATTTTTGTCCCACATGTCCCAAGTTCAAAAGTGTGCTTTGTTCCCTGATCGGCCGGTTTCCCCGAAGTTGTCCTGATTTCGGGCCCATCAGAACTTTTCGTCCCAAGTGTCCCAAACTTTTTGTGCGAGTTGTTCCATTTTCGGCCAAATCACCCGAACCGCGTACTTCGCACTTTCATGTCCCAAATGTCCCAAGTCAAATTGTGCGAGTTGTTCCATTTTCGGCTGAATCACCCAAACCGCGTACTTCGCACTTTCATGTCCCAAATGTCCCAAGTCAAATTTTGCAAGTTGTTCCAATCTCGGCCGAAACACCCGAACCGCGTACTTCACGCTTCTTCGTCCCAATTGTCCCAAAGAGCATTTTTGTGTCTTCTCCCTGCTTCGCTCGAATCGGCCGAGCCGCGTGTTTCGTGCATCCATGTCTCACATGTCCCAAGTGAACCAAATGCCATTCATACTTAGTTTTTCCTGCTCTACCCGAATATGTTGTTTTTCAAATTGGTAGATATGAATTTAATGCACGTTGATTTCCTTTCTCTCTCCAAAATGGCTATATAACGAGCAAGCCACCTTTGCAATTCTTACATTGTTTCCATGCTATCCTTGCTCAAACCCTCACAATCTGATTCCCTACGCGTATATCCCTTTTCACTGTAATCCCTTCCCGAGTCTAGTTTGCAGACCTGTCACTACCAATATGAAGATCAATTTCCAGGGACAAGAACAAATCTCGCCACTCGAATCCGCCATTCCCAATATTGGGGACAGTGAAGCTCGGCATCTTGACTTCGGTGATTTTTGGGTGAGGGTGGTAGACACAAACCCTACACCAATGGCACAAATGATTCACGATAGCGGTTTGGCCTTTGCTGGTGGTTTCTCGATCTCGGTACAGTGTGCTGATACCGTGCTTTCATGCGGAGCTCACTTCGACCCCGCTTCGAGCGAATTGACCAATATACACGGGGAGCTCATTGCCAAGCTAGATGCTGCCACCATTAGCACTGCTCTAAGGATCCCAGAAATGGATAATGCCATAGTCGTCTCCCGGGATCAAGCATAGGCTCTGTTCAATCAAGACAGTGACAAATACAAAGCACGAGTGGCGAAGTCCTGGCTAAAGAACCCTAAGAAGGGAGCATCTCGCCTATCCAAAACCCTAATCCGAGTAGAATTCAATGAAGAATTGTCAGATTTCATAATTCTGTTGGCTCGGGTTATGGGTTTGCCCACTACAAACGAATTTCACTTCTGGATGTGCCCGCTCATCAGTATGGTGTGCGAGGGAATGCAGAACATCAACTGGGCAGAGATCATTAGTATGAATTTGGTGGAGCAACTGTCCAACGTGTAGCAAACGAAGAAATTCTATATGACTTCGTACCTGATGTACACTCTGGCAGCATCAAGGCAGTGGTTTGGTTTCTCTTACATAGATGCTCACAAAGATGATCCAGTATATGCCTACTGCCCGCAATTCACCCTGGAGACCAGCAATCGTAATTTTAGAAGGGTCAACGACGCTTTCACCATGTATGTGGTTAGGCTGCTCGAAGGTGACACTGCCAGGAGATTTTCTGATGAAGCTATGACTCTGATATCGCACTACGGTGCTTACTTCATCCAGTTCAGGAAATTCTCTTATATCAGGCTCGCCGGCTATGAGGGCATCCCTCTGAGACTGCCCATATTCTACAATGATAAAATGGCCTTGATAGAAATATGTAGGCAACTAGACAAGTTGCACATAACTTGCAGAGATAAAAAGATTTCTGGCTTGCATTTTCCCATCTCTCTGGGAAACTACACTTGCAAAACAACCTTGGATGCTCAGAACATAGAGAGAACCCTGGTCCCTATCACCGTTCATTTCTTCAAGCCAAGGACTTGCTTCGACTTGAAGAGGTTCATTGGGCAGAACATCAAAATAGTCTATCATCATAGAACTGATACATAAGACTATTGGGCTGATTGTGCTGATGATTTCGAGGCTAGAAGGAGGCACTATGGCAGATTATCCTTGCAATTAATTGAAGAACTCGGCCTATATCAAGTTCCTGAAGGACTAAAGGATGAAAAATCTGATCTATACTTGTATGAGTATGAAAATGTGGTTAAACACACTCCTTTAGAGGACTTGGATTGGAACAGGAAAGAGAGGCACGATCTGGCTGAGATCCTTGCTCCAGTATTAGTCAGGACTAAGGTCTAGTTTGACAGGAAAGTTTGAGAGTTCAGAAGGCATTCAGGAGAATCCTCTTCTAAGGATGTTTCAACACCAAGAAGAGAAGCATCTATTCCAAGGTCGGAAACACCAGTGAAGACCCCTCCTACCTCATCAACTCAAGGACCTGCAGCTTCCACTCCTTCTTCATCCACTCAAGTGTACTAGAAGAAACTCAAGGAGGTTAAGAAGGAGCCTGCAGAAAGCGACCCTCAAAGAAAGCAGGCAGAGTTGCCTATGGGACCAGAGAACATCATTGTTCTCAGTGAAAGTGAAGAAAGTGAAATGCCAACCCCTGCAAATGCTCCTGAAGACCCAGCTGATAAAGATAAAGAAGTCCAGAGCACTAAACTTCTAGGTGCTGTAGACTCCTCTACCACAATTACCTCCAGTGCCCCACTCGCATCTCAACTTGAGTCAATAGCTACACAGACCTTGAGTGTCATGAGCTCCCTGTCTCTTGGTCCCCTTGCCCCTCCTGCTAATTCTTCTTCCTCTTTTGCGTGGGTGCAACCTTTGGTTGACAAGAGGAAGAGGAAATTTTCCTCTCGGAGCTCAGGACCAAATTTTGATGCTGTGGCAGATTTGTTAGGTACTACTCCTTCTCGTGCTAAAAGGGCCAAAACCACCTCCAGGATAGTATCTGATGATCAGGGTCAACAATTCTTGGAGATTGCTAAACCTACAATAGACAAATCAGAGCAGGACTTGCAGGCATCTAACTTAGAGCTCTCAAGAATTCCAATGGGAGAGTCTACCCCTGAAGGTGAGATTCACGACCTCCAGGAAACAGTCACAAGAGTCATTTTGAGGGTAGAGAAAGGGAAACAGACTATTGAACAGTTGGAAGAACAGGCCCAAGTTCTCACAGGTTTTATCAAGTCTCTTTTGTCTAAGGACAAAGTTTTGGACCCTACCCCATTGACTACTCTCCCACCTCCTGTAATTCTAAGCCAAGATGAAGTGCAGAGTATTAAAGATATGCACAAGTATTCCGTCTATGGCAGAGCTATTGAAGCCATGGTGGATGACATGCTTGTTGCTGGATTAAACTTCATCGATGAAGCTTTCAAACTCCACGAAAATGTGAGCAATGTGCAACTGAAGCTCTCCTCCACTATCAATATCATGGACAAAGAGCTCAAACTCTGGAGCAGTTACATAGTAGACCTCCGATTCATGGGACAGATAGATGAGAACATTTTACTGGCGAGTAAAGTTTTTGATGATGCAAAGGACAATCTATCGAAGTCCTGGGTCTACAGTGTGGAGTGGAAGATCAAAGTTCTTGAGGAGGCTTTGGGAGAACTAAAGAACATTTGGCAGAAGGGCGAAGCTTTCAAGACATTGGTTGTCTTAGCTTTCAAAGATATACGCTGTCATCTTCAGGATGAATATTATGGTGTTTCCCTTTCCTTGCAAGAAATCAAAGCTCAGTTCAGAGCTTTTGTAAAAGATAATTTATTCAAGGAAAGCTCCATCTCCAAAGAAAAAATGAAGGAGATCTGCTCTCTTCAATCTGCCATTGAAGAAGCAAATAAAGATTATCATACTCATGTCGAGTTTGATAAAGAGATGGAGAAGTGTCTGGGATTTTGGACTCAGTCTACGGCCAACACGTCAGTCCCTCGTGGCAGAGACATAGCTGAGGCGTTAAAGAAATTCAGGCAGCGGATTCTGAAGTCAGTGGGTCCCTCTCAGTGACCGGCCACTTATTTTCTTCCCCATCCTTTTCTCTTCTTCCCTTTCTTTTTTTGTTTTCTTTGTAATAGGTTGAGGTACTACGATTGGAGATCCTTAACTATTCTTTAGTTAAAAGAAACGGTTACGAAGAGTAACTGAATTGTAAGCTATAAAATGGCCTTCTTTACGCCATTCTGAAAGGAGGAAGAACTTGGCATATTTTCTGAAAGTGTAAATAGATGACAAAGAAATCAATACAGAAGGGCCTTCCATTCATTGTCTATCTAATCTCTGTTATCTCTGTGTTTTCATTTAATTTTGTGAAGATCATTTGTCTCTAGTTTGTTAGTCTCACTGATTGCATATTTTCAAATATTGCGAGTATGGTGATCTTGTATAACCAAGAAGGAACTTTGTGTCCTTGATTAATGAATCTGAAGAAGGTTATTTACAGAAATTTGTGTCTTTAAATTTCATCTTATTCATCCAATGCAAATGATCTTGTTTTAAATTCACTGCAACTTCGTATACATAAAGAATTATTCTGTTATCTATAATTCTGCATGTTGCTTTTCTGCTCATCCTTGTATTCCCTTTCCTCAGTCCTTTTGTAACTGATGATCCTTATAGGAAACACTTTCGTAATATCCAAGTTCAACCATAAAATCAAGTTTTGTATATTTGTAAATAGGTTCGTTTCTGAATAGGGGAACCTCTCCCATTAAAGAGGAGGGACTTCTTGTCCCTTGACTGTTGCTCTTCTTAAAAGTCCTATTTGATGACCAACAGTTTTTAGCGACTCCACTGGGGAAAATCGCATTCTAGTTCTGAAATTTTTTATCATCCTTTGATCTGGTGACTCCGCATTTTACTCGAGGGAGAAGGGCCCTTGGTATCGAAGATTCTCAGTTTCAGCTTTTGGAGCAGCAGGGTTTTCCTTTCCCTTCAACAAATAGAAGGACTCGTTCAACAAGCACTCCACCCGTTCAATACAGAAATCCTACGGGTGTCATTCCTTAAGAGCCTGCTAGCCCCAATCTCTGAGCTTTGATTGTCGCTGGTGTTGCAGTCCCTCTCCAAGCCGTTTTTCCAAGAATGGCGGCGCTATTACCATGGGGTCACCGTGTCGGGCCCCTGGCCATTACTCAGCCTTTGCATGAGTTACCTAGGGGTAATCAAAAGAACTTCCCTAAGTTCAAAGGCGATGGAAAAGTGCATCCTGAAAAACACATCGCAACCTTCATTGTTGCATGTGGAGTTCTGGGAGTCAAACATGAAGACGTCTCCGTAAGACTGTTCGTTGAGACGTTACAAGATAATGCTGCTGATTGGTTCTACCACCTTCCGGCTGGCGCTATCACCGACTGGGACACAATGAGAACTCAGTTCGAAAACCGTTTCAAGCCGGCATAAGATGTACATGCCTTGCTAGCCCAAATCTCTCAGATAAAGATAGATTCACAAAAGCCCATGAGAGAATTTGTGGCCCGGTTCAATAAATTGATCAATAAAATTCTGCAGCTTACCCGACCTGTTGATCAAATTCAAACATGTTTCTTCCTAAATGCTCAATCGCCCAAATTTAGTTATGCACTAAGAAGGGATAATCTCGCAACATTGGTCGAGGATCAAACCCTCGCTGTTAGTATCGAGGATGACTTGATCATGTCAGGGAAATTGAGAAGAGACCCTTCCAAATCTAAGTCTACTGCTTCTTCCTCTTCCACCCCTGGACCTAATACTGATCCATTAGTTCAGAAACTTGCAAATGATCTTATTTCTATAAAGAAACAATTGGCTCAGCACGCTCCTTATGCAGACGTTCCAAGGAGGAATTTTCAGCCCAGAAATCATTTTCCTGCTTCTCAAACAAGATTAGCACTTGAAGGACCTCCTGCTAAAGTCCCTGTCAATGCGACTTGCGAAGTGGAAGAACCAGATGATGATGGAGATAATGAAGCTTGCGAGGAGTTTGCGGAAGAAGTTGATGACGAAGCAGACGAACTTGAGGGATATCGAGTAAATTTCTTCACCACGGAGGGCGTCGATGATGGAGATGACTATGATGAAGTAGTAGTAGACATGAATAGCGAATCATTTGCTGTCATGACTCGAGAGAAGGCAAGTCAGAGGGAGAAAGTGACACAGCCCATCAAGAAATCTAAAGAGCAGTCGACAACTATTCCCGTGATTGCAAAAAGAGGATCTCCTATCCCTACCTCAACTACACCAAAGGTGAGCCCTATTAATCCTATTACTAAAATTGCTTCTTCTTTCTCTCCTAAAGTTGATAAGCCTAGAGTATCGAATGATGATGGCCCGTCCACTTCTGGATCCTTTGATATTGTTGATCACCTAAAAAAGACCAAGGTCCAAATCTCAGAAGCTGAGTATTATCAAACCCATCCCAAAGCTTTTGCTAAAATGATTCACTTTGTCAATTCCCATTCTAAGACCACCTCTAAAGGCCTTTTGCCCACTCCTTCTTCTGCACCACAGCCTAGTCTGGTAGCCATTGTCACCTCGCCTAATGACAAAATCAAGCCTTTTTATGTAACACTCCTTATAGCTGGCCATAGGCTCAGTAATTGTGTCATAGATTCCGGAGCCTCAGATAATGTGATGCCTACTAAAGTAGCTCATGCTTTAGGTCTAACTCTCACATGCACTTATGGATCCTGTTACTCTATGGAGAGTAAGGAAGTGCCCCTGGTCGGAAGGATTAAAGATGCACAAGTAGCTTTTGCTGCTTTACCCGAGAAGAAAGTGTTGGCTACCATCTTAGTGGCAGATATTCCCCCTTCATACGGGATGTTGTTAAGTAGGAACTTTTATAAGGACGTAGGTGGAGAAATCCAAATGGACTGGTCACATGCACTCGTGCCTGTCAATGGACAAATGAAGAAGTTGCTACCTGAGAAGCAGTCTGAGTATATTGTTCAGAAAACGGATGATCCTAAAGCACAAATACTCTACGAGGATATGGGGCATGGTAACTACATGATTATGTCCCCTGATGAAATCCAACCCCCAAAGTATCTCCTAAAGATCCTAACGGGGTTTGGATTTTAGAGTTTGATGGAAGTTGTTCCTCAGTCGGTTCTGGAGCCGGTGTCCTGCTGGTGTCACCTGAAGGAATCCTACACCCATTTTCATTTAAGTTGTAGTTCGAGAATACTAATAACACAGAAGAGTACGAGGCTCTCATTCTCAGATTGCAAGTGGCCAAAGAACAAGGTGTAAAGAATCTTCTGGCTCGGGGTGATGCAGAGTTGATTGTAAAGCAGGTTAGAAACCTTTTTCAAGTAAAAAATGGAAGGCTGAAACATTACCAGAATCAGGTTTGGGATTCCATTGAATTCCTTGATGCTTTCTCTATCGAAGCAGTACCTAGGGAAAAGAACAGCAGGGCTGATTCACTAGCTGTCTCAGGGTCACTACTGATTCCTCATCCTGATTTCTCTCAAGACAAGTTCACCATTGAGATGATCCATCGACCCAATGTACCTGATAATACCAATAATTGGTAGGTTTTCAATGATGATCAACATTTGATTTCCTTCCTGGAACTCAAGGATAATTTCGAACAACTGTATTTTGAGGGAAGTGACAACCTGCCTCGTGAGAGTGTGCCCTTTGACAAAGCGGTCGCCCAAGGGGAAGAAACAGATCAGGAAGGGTGCATTAAACTCAAGGGGAATAAGATTCCTAAAGGATTGGTAAGCTTAGAGGAACTATTTGATAAGCATGACAGGTATGTGAAGTCTAGGGCTTCTACTGGACCTCAACAATCAGCTGAGCATGACAAAATAAATATTGGGAGTTCTACTGATCCTAGGCTAGTGAATATCGGAAAATGTTGCACAACAGATGAAAGAAGAAAAGCAATTGATCTTCTAAGGAGGTATAAGGATGTTCTTGCTTATTCTTATGAGGATCTAAAAGCCTTCAAGCCAAAAGATATGCAGCATTCTATTCCTCTCAAACCAGGAATTAAACCTTTTAAGCAGAAACAGAGGTAGTATAATCCCAAAATAGCTGACACCATCTTTCAGGAAATTCAGAAGTTGTTGAAGGCTAAAATCATTTTTCCCATTCACCATTCAACATGGATTGCAAATATTGTGCCTGTTAGGAAGAAAAATGGTGAGATTCGCATCTGTGTAGATTTCAGGAATCTGAATCAGGCTTCCTTGAAGGATAATTACCCTTTACCCATGATGGACCAGGTCTTGCAAGCAGTAACAGGGTTTGAAATGTTATCCATGCTCGATGGATTCTCGGGATACAATCAGGTAGAGGTTGATACTGTAGATCAACACAAGACAACTTTCACTACTCCTTGGGGTACCTTTGCTTACAAGAGGATGCCTTTCGGGCTCATTAATGCTGGCGCCACTTTTTAGAGAGCTATGGACCTAACTTTTGGAATTTTAAAAGGGAAGTGTATTGTCATATACCTTGACAACTTGACTGTGTTTTCTAAAACAAGGGCAGATCATTTCGACCACCTAGAAAAAGTCCTGGTGAGATGCAGAGAGCATGGGATTTATTTGAACCCTAAAAAATCTGTCTTTTGTGTAACAGAGGGAAGGTTATTAGGGCACATCGTTTCAAAAGATGGCATTAAGATTGATCCTGAACGAGTACAAGCTATCCAGCAAATTCCTCTCCCAACAAGTAAAAAGGGCGTGCACTCCTTCTTTGGTAAGATCAATTTTTTAAGAAGGTTCATCCCTGATTTTACAGAGTTAACTTTGAATATTTCTCAGATGATGAAAGGGAAGAAAACATTCGGTTGGTCTTCTGAAGGAAAGGAATCCTTTGAAGGTATCAAGAGAGATATCGCTAAAACTCCTATTTTAGCCTGTCCTGATTTCAACAAAGATTTTATTATCTATTGCTATGCCACAGATAATACCTTAGCTGCTGTTTTGACTCAAGAAGACTCTAACAAGCATGAGCTCCCAATTGCGTTCATGAGCTATATTTTGAAAGATCACGAGTTGAAATACACCATGATGGAGAAACATGCTTTTGCAGTGGTTAAAACTGTCAAGCAGTTTCGCTTTTACATCCTCAACTCTCATTCCATGGTATTGGTCCCAGATACAACTATCAAGTCGATCCTCACACAGCAAGAATTTGGATCCAAGAGAGGGAACTGGGTTACTAAGGTCCAAGAGTATGACATTGACATCAAACCGACCAAGCTGGTTCGTGGAAAAGGCCTTTGTGAGCTCATTGCTGAAGGAGCCAAACATGAGTTGCTGGAGGAGAAAGTTGACCTTCCTACCGTTCTGTTCCTTAGCTCAGTTGATGAATGGTATGCTGACATCGCCCATTTTCTCACCTATGGGGAATGCCCCTCTCATTTAACTACCAAAGAAAAGAGGATTGTTAAATTGAGGTCAGCGCAATATGTATTGTGGGAAAACACCTTGTTCAAGCATGGGTTAGATGGGAGATTTTTGAAGTGTGTCGACAAGGAACAACAGAGAAAGTTACTCTCAGCTTTTCATGATCAGGCATGTGGAGGGCACTATTCATCAACGGTTATAGCTCATAAGATACTCCGTGGAGGATATTACTGGCCTTCTTTGTTTAAAGATGCATCCAAGTGGGTTGATAAATGTGAGGCTTGTCAGACCTTCGTGGGAAGACCCAAACTAGCCTCTTTGCCTCTTAAGCTAGTTGCAATTGAAGAACCTTTTCAGCAGTGCGGTTTGGACTTCATTGGAACACTTAATCCTGCTTCTAGTGCTGGTCACACTCATGTGCTAACTGCCACTGACTATTTCACCAAATGGGTAGAAGCTATTCCAGTAAAGAGTACTACTTCTGAAGTGGTGTGAAGCTTCATAAAAGAGAACATCCTGGTAAGGTACGGTGTACCTAATAAGATTGTAACAGATAATGCTTCGAATTTCTCTTCAACTGAGATAATGGATTTTTGCTACGGGTATGGCATCTCCCTGGCTCATTCTTAAGATTATTACCCCCAGGGAAATGGGCAAGCAGAGTCCACTAATAAAAATTTGGTGACTATTATAAGGAAGTTAGTAAATGAGTCTCAATGAAACTGGCACTAAAAGCTCTACGATGCTCTCTGGGCAGACAGGATTCCACCAAAGAGAGCTATTGGAATGCCTCCTTTTCAAGTGGTATATGGAGTAGAAGCTCAACTGCTGGTAACAGTGGAACTGCCGGCCTTGCATCTAATGAAGGCCATTGAAGATACTAGTTTCAGTGATGCTTTGGATAAGAGAATTATGTACCTTCACAAACTAAATGAGGATAGATTGGAGGTTGCTGATCGGATATATGTTCACCAGCAGAAGGTAAAGGTCCTGTTTGACAAGAAAGCTAGGTTCAGAGATTTCCAAGTTGGAGACACTGTGCTGTTATGGGATAAAAGACATGAACCTCATGGCAGCCATGGAAAATTTGATTCCCTTTGGCTCGGACCTTTCAAGATCAGACACTTTGCTGGTAAGCATTCCTTTTATCTTGATTACATGGATGGTTCTCCTCTCCCACTTCCTTATAGTGGGCAATACCTCAAGTTGTTCAAGTCCTAGGTGATTAGGAGGTCCCTTGTATATTCTGTGCAGCGTTTTTTGCTTTTCTTCCTTTGGTTTTGGTGTGTTGTCCTCTATATTGATCTGCTTTTTGACTCCGTCACCCAATGGATAAGGTACTGGTCTGCTTCCCCTGAGTTTGTCTAAGTTCTTGCCTTGTCTCATCCCTTGAATTTATGCCAAGTCATCCCCAGAAGGAGCCAGCTGTTGTCCACTCAAAATTCCCCTGTTCTTAAGAAGTCATTTTCAAAATTTTGAGTTTGAGTGTTTCTTCTGCTGTTTTGTAAATGTTAAAATTCGTGAAATCGAGAAAATCTGTAATTTTGGGTCATTTTGTATGTTTCTCGGGCTTGTCAGACATTTTTGTCCCGCATGTCCCAAGTTCAAAAGTGCGCTTTGTTCCCCGATCGGCCGGTTTCCCCGAAGTTTTCCCGATTTCGGGCCCATCGGAACTTTTCCTCCCAAGTGTCCCAAAATTTTTGTGTGAGCTATTCCATTTTCGGCCGAATCACCCGAACCGCGTACTTCACACTTTCATGTCCCAAATGTCCCAAGTCAAATTGTGCGAGTTGTTCCAATCTCGGCCGAAACACCCGAACCACGTACTTCACGCTTCTTCGTCCCAATTGTCCTAAAGAGCATTTGTGCGTCTTCTCCCTGCTTCGCCTGAATCAGCCGAGCCACGTGTTTCGTGCATCCGTGTCTCACATGTCCCAAGTGAACCAAATGCCATTCATACTTAGTTTTTCCCGCTCTACTCGAATATGTTGTTTTTCAAATTGGTAGATATGAATTTAATGCATGTTGATTTCCTTTCTCTCTCCAAAACGGCTATATAACGAGCAAGCCACCTTTACAATTCTTACATTGTTTCCATGCTATCCTTGCTCGAACCCTCGCAATCTGATTCCCTACGCGTATATCCCTTTTCGCTGTAATCCCTTCCCGAGTCTAGTTTGCAGACCTGTCACTACCAATATGAAGATCAATTTCCAGGGACAAGAACAAATCTCGCCACTCGAATCCGCCATTCCCAATATTGGGGACAGTGAAGCTCGACATCTTGACTTCGGTGATTTTTGGGCGAGGGCGGCAGATGTAAACCCTACACCAATGGCACAAATGATTCACGATAGCGGTTTGGCCTTTGCTGGCAGTTTCCCGATCTCGGTACAGTGTGCTGATACCGTGCTTTCATGCGGAGCTCACTTCGACCCCGCTTCGAGCGAATTGACCAATATACACGGGGAGCTCATTGCCAAGCTAGATGCTGCTGCCATTAGCACTGCTCTAAGGATCCCAGAAATGGATAATGTCATAGTCATCTCCCGAGATCAAGCACAGGCTCTGTTCGATCAAGACAGTGACAAATACAAAGCACGAGTGGTGAAGTCCTGGCTAAAGAACCCTAGGAAGGGAGCATCTCGTCTATCCAAAACCCTAATCCGAGCAAACTTCAATGAAGAATTGTCAGATTTCACAATTCTGTTGGCTCGGGTTATGGGTTTGCCCACTACCAACGAATTTCACTTCTGGATGTGCCCGCTCATCATTATGGTGTGTGAGGGAACGCAGAACATCAACTGGGCAAAGATCATCAGTATGAATTTGGTGGAGCAACTATCCAACGTGCAGCAAACAAAGAAATTCTATATGACTTCATACCTGATGTACACTCTGGCAGCATCAAGGCAGTGGTTTGGTTTCTCTTACATAGATGCTCACAAAGATGATCCAGTATATGCCTACTGCCCGCAGTTCACCCTGGAGACCAGCAATCGTAATTTCAGAAGGGTCAATGATTCTTTCACCATGTATGTGGTCAGGCTGCTCAAAGGTGACACTGCCAGGAGATTTTCTGATGAAGCTATGACTCTGATATCGCACTACGGTGCTTACTTCATCCAGTTCAGGAAATTCTCTTATATCAGGCTCGCCGGCTATGAGGGCACCCCTGTGAGACTGCCCATATTCTGCAATGATAAAATGGCCTTGATAGAAATATGCAGGCAACTAGACAAGTTGCACAGAACTTGTAGAGATAAAAATATTTCTGGCTTGCATTTTCCCATCTCTCTAGGAAACTACACTTGCAAAACAGCCTTGGATGCTCAGAACATAGAGAGAACCCTGGTCCCTATCACCGTTCATTTCTTCAAGCCAAGGACTTGCTTCGACTTGAAGCGGTTCATTGGGCAAAACATCAAAATAGTCTATCATCATAGAACTGATACATAAGACTATTGGGCTGATTGTGCTGATGATTTCGAGGCTAGAAGGAGGCACTATGGCAGATTATCCTTGCAATTAATTGAAGAACTCGACCTATATCAAGTTCCTGAAGGACTAAAGGATGAAAACTCTGATCTATACTTGTATGAGTATGAAAATGTGGTTAAAAACACTCCTTTAGAGGACTTGGATTGGAACAGGAAAGAGAGGCACGATCTGGCTGAGATCCTTGCTCCAGTATTAGTCAGGACTAAGGTCTAGTTTGACAGGAAAGTTTGAGAGTTCAGAAGGCATTCAGGAGAATCCTCTTCTAAGGATGTTTCAACACCAAGAAGAGAAGCATTTATTCCAAGGTCGGAAACACCAGTGAAGACCCCTCCTACCTCATCAATTCAAGGACCTACAGCTTCCATCCTTCTTCATCCACTCAAGTGTACCAGAAGAAACTCAAGGAGGTTAAGAAGGAGCCTGTAGAAAGCGACCCTCAAAGAAAGCAGGCAGAGTTTCCTATGGGACCAGAGAACATCATTGTTCTCAGTGAAAGTGAAGAAAGAGAAATGCCAACCCCTGCAAATGCTCCTGAAGACCCAGCTGATAAAGATAAAGAAGTCCAGAGCACTGAGCTTCTAGGTGCTGTAGACTCCTCTACCACAATTGCCTCCAGTGCCCCACTCGCATCTCAACTTGAGTCAACAGCTGCGCAGACCTTGAGTGTCATGAGCTCCCTATCTCTTGGTCCCCTTGCCCCTCCTGCTAATTCTTCTTCCTCTTTTACGTGGGTGCAACCTTTGGTTGACAAAAGGAAGAGGAAATTTTCCTCTCGGAGCTCAGGACCAAATTTTGATGCTGTGGCAGCTTTGTTAGGTACTACTCCTTCTCGTGCTAAAAGGGCCAAAACCACCTCCAGGATAGTATTTGATGATCAGGGTCAACAATTCTTGGAGATTGCTAAACCTACAACAGACAAATCAGAGCAGGACTTGCAGGCATCTAACTTAGAGCTATCAAGAATTCCAATGAAGGTGAGATTCACAACCTCCAGGAAACAGTCACAAGATTCATTGGGAGGGTAGAGAAAGGGCAACAGACTATTGAACAGTTGGAAGAACAGGCCCAAGTTCTCATAGGTTTTATCAAGTCTCTTTTGTCTAAGGACAAAGTTTTGGACCCTACCCCATTGACTACTCTCCCACCTCCTGTAATTCTAAGCCAAGATGAAGTGCAGAGTATTAAAGATATGCACAAGTATTTCGTCTATGGCAGAGCTATTGAAGCCATGGTGGATGACATGCTTGTTGCTGGATTAAAATTCATTGATGAAGCTTTCAAAATCCACGAAAAGGTGAGCAATGTGCAACTAAAGCTCTCCTCCACTATCAATATCATGGACAAAGAGCTCAAACTCTGGAGCAGTTGCATAGTAGACCTCCGACTCATGGGACAGACAGATGAGAACATTTTACTGGTGAGTAAAGTTTTTGATGATGCAAAGGACAATCTGTTGAAGTCCTGGGTCTATAGTGTGGAGTGGAAGATCAAAGTTCTTGAGGAGGCTTTGGGAGAACTGAAGAACAGTTGGCAGAAGGGCGAAGCTTTCAAGACATTGGTTGTCTTAGCTTTCAAAGATATACGCTGTCATCTTCAGGATGATTATTATGGTGTTTCCCTTTCCTTGCAAGAAATCAAAGCTCAGTTCAGAGCTTTTGTAAAAGATAATTTATTCAAGGAAAGCTCCATCTCCAAAGAAAAAATGAAGGAGATCTGCTCTCTTCAATCTGCCATTGAAGAAGCAAATAAAGATTATCATACTCATGTCGAGTTTGATAAAGAGATGGAGAAGTGTCTAGGATTTTGGACTCAGTCTATGGCCAACACGTCAGTCCCTCGTGGCAGAGACATAGCTGAGGCGTTAAAGAAATTCAGGCAGCAGATTCTGAAGTCAGTGGGTCCCTCCCAGTGACTGGCCACCTGTCTTCTTCTCCTCATTCTTTTCTCTTCTTCCCTTTCTTTTGCCGTTTTCTTTGTATTAAGTTGAGGTACCGCGATTGGCGGTCCTTAACTATTCTTTAGTTAAAAGAAACGGTTACGAAGAGTAACTGAATTGTAAGCTATATAATGGCCTTCTTTACACCATTCTGAAAGGAGGAAGAACTTGGCATATTTTCTGAAAGTGTAAATAGATCGTAGAGAAATCAATACATAAGGGATTTCTATTCTTTGTTTATCTAATCTCTGTTATCTCTGTGTTCTCATTTAATTTTGTGAAGATCATTTGTCTCTAGTTTTTTTAGTCTCACTGATTGCATATTTTCAAATATTGCAAGTATGGTGATCTTGTATAACCAAGAAGGAACTTTGTGTCCTTGATTAATGAATCTGAAGAAGGTTATTTATAGAACTTTTTGTCTTTAAATTTCATCTTATTCATCCAATGCAAATGATCTTGTTTTAAATTCACTGCAACTTCGTATACATGAAGAATTATTCTGTTATCTATAATTCTGCATGTTGCTTTTCTGCTCGTCGCCTCATATTCCCTTTCCTCAGTCCCTCCCGTAACTGATGATCCTTGTATTGAAAACACTTTAGTAATATCCAAGTTCAATGAAAAAATCATATCGTTTTGCATATTTGTAAATAGGTTCATTTCTGAATAAGGGAACCTCTCCCATTAAAGAGGAGGGACTTCTTGTCCCCTGACTGTTGCTCTTCTTAAAAGTCCTATTTGACGACCAACAATCTGACACGATTTGTTTAAATGAGTGTATCAAGGCTTTAGGTATTATGTAGTACCAATCAAGGGCAATACCCTCTAAGATTTTAGGGAATATCTTAGCAACAACCCCATCCCAAGGGAGTAATTCCCGTATGACCGTGGCATAGGCCTTGATGTGTGCATTTGGATCTCCCTCCCCTTTGTATTTTGGTAAATCAGGAAGAGGCGTTGAAAGCATGACACTTCGTATGGTGAAATCTAGGGGCTCTTTCAAATATTCTGAATAATTCCCTACCGCATAGGTTTGACCATTGATGGTGCCTGCTAAGGGGGTGGGGGTGGCATGGTTTGTTGAAATGAATAGCATATGTATTTGCAGGGATATAAGGGAATCCCTATGGTTGAATGAACATCTTGGGAGAAGAGAACATGTCTCCTTGTGGTGATTTTGAATAAATGTTTAAGTAGGGAGGAGCATTGTTCTGGTATGGGTTGTTTGGTGCCAATCCGGGAGGTATCATATTTTCAACTGGAGTGATGTTTGAAAATGCTGTCCTAGTTGGTGTTTGCTAGGGGTAATTTTATGGATGTTGAGGAGGCATGCCTAATGTGCCTATTCCTATAAGGAAGTCAACCTGACTGGGGTTTTGCGGAGGGTTGGGGATTCCTGCTAGCCCAAAATATGAATTTTGGTTTGCTTGAGCAAGTTCCAATCCTCTAACTTTCTCAACTAAGGCTGAAATGACCTCTATTGGCAAAGACACAGTGTTTTGCCTTAATGGCATTTTTTGTACACCTTGAGGTTGTAAAGGGGTATGATACCCTGCTATGAATTGATCATTATCTTTCCAAGCTTCACCGAAGGCATTTCCCATAGGTGGAGGAATGGGGGTGTTTTCTTGGAGAAGGGTATTGGATTGTATTT
The DNA here is from genome assembly GCA_019776745.2 of Taxus chinensis. Classification (NCBI taxonomy): domain Eukaryota; kingdom Viridiplantae; phylum Streptophyta; class Pinopsida; order Cupressales; family Taxaceae; genus Taxus; species Taxus chinensis. Next base: position 84,308,569 of record CM034147.1, on the reverse strand, counting down.
GCATACTCCCTACAGGTGGGTACATGTTTTGGAAGCATTGTTCACTTCTAGCGTAGCGTGCTAAGTACTCATCCAAAAATGGGAGTGGATCTGACTATCTATTGATCTATGGTCTGAACAAGACCTAAGGAGATGAAGTGGATTCTCCAATAAATGTCATATTGTTAGAGCCTGAGGGCTCTGGTTGTTGTGTTTCTGCAAGTTGATCCAACTCCTCAATTCAGAACGATTCAGAATGAAGAACTGGAACTAGTTCTTTGAGGGGGAGTTTGAGATGACAAGTAATTACTTGGATAATTATTATCCCATGTAGAAAGCGAGGGTGACGGTTGTCTATTTGTTTGACCATAATTTTCTTCGAGAACTGAGAGAGGTCTTCCATATGCGTCGTATCCCAACATATTCAGGGGGTAAATGAATACCCGCAGAATAATGGGAAGGAGCGAAGGTGGATGAAAGAAATGAAAATAAAAGAGGAAGAATTGTTTGGTTCACGTTAGGCTCACCAACTTTGTGGTGAAGCTGATGTGAAGGCTAATGAGGTAGATAAGTTGAAACAGTTGTTTGTTTCACGTTGAGTTCACCAATTTTGGTGGTGAAGCTGATGTGAAGGCTAATGAGGTAGAGAAGATGAAACATTTGTTTGTTTCACGTTGGGTTGACCAATTTTGGTGGTGAAGCTGATGTGAAGGCTAATGAGGTAGAGAAGATGAAATAGTTGTTTGTTTCACATTGGGTTCACCAATTTTGTACGATGGAAAAGTGACATGTGAGCATAAGAATATACAAGTAACTCTTCCTCGTACCCAACCTCCTGAGGTCGTGTCGAGACGACTGGTGAATGTGGAATATATATGGATACAAACAAACTAGTTAGAGCAATTTTTATATCCTCAATACACAATAATTGAATATGTGAATCTAAGGAAAAGAAGGCCCTCCTAAACTGAATTGGTGTAATGGATCGTTAAGATATAATAGCTGTTCGGAGGCTCCAATCAATGTTGAGCTCTGCCGAGATCTTGTTTATTGGCATTGTTGGATACATGGGAAGTGACCTGTGGGAGCTTCGTGTATATTTCCAGAAAAGGTCATGAAAATGGTGATGGGAGGTGTAGTGGATTATTTGGGGTTTTTATGGATGATTCTCTGGTCTAGTCTAGAAATCCTTAGCTTGATTGGATGTTACATTTAATAAGGATAATTGTGTAATAATGTATGGTGGAAGTGGTGAGGACCTAAATACTAGTGTTCGTAAACTAGCATCAATGTCTATTTGATTAGTAGGCCCATTGGGTTGTGGGACCTGTGGATCACAACCGTACGTTCATGGTTGTGGCAGACCTCCTATGGTCATATGAAGAGTTAATCTCTCCTTCTGACTATCCAATAATCATACAAATTTTCAGCCTCTATGTCTAGAACTAGGAGTTGTGTAATTTTCTCAGAATACCTTATAGGTGTTCTGGAAACTTGAATGCGTAAGCTAGTGTCTATGTCATTGAGGAGGTCCCCTGCATTAGGTTGTGGAACTAGAGGATCACAACCAAATATTTTTTCTCTTTCGAGTCCTTGTACAGTCATATGGATATCTTATCAAGGCAGTCTATAGTTATGATGATTTGACCAAAATGTGTATGCCTTGTCGTCTTCAATGTTTAACTCTCTCAATTATTCACTAATTGCTCGTAGGTTTAACCATTGCTCAGAAAGACTTGGATCCTAAGGTCTTGATCTATGTTAGCTAGTGTTGTGGGGATATTTGGTTGAGACACTATTGGTTCAAATATGTATTCTCTTGGCTCTCTAGGTCCTGTGATTGTCATGTAAAATGACTCAACTTTTTAACTAAAACTAATAAACTAATTATGAAAGATGTATCTACACTATGCATGTATTCTTTTATTTTTTTGTATTTTCGATGAAGTATTTTAAAGGAATTAAAAGAGAATATATTATAATATATTTAGAAAATAGACAACTAATCTAGTAACAGAATTAAAACAAACAAAGTAGCCCGGTGTAGCTATTTGCCTGTGTAGTTGTGAATTTATCCTAAATATCTAAGCAACTAATTGATTTAAATAGAAAGGACTCTTGATCCTACCTCAAAAGTAAGGAATGAATCATAGTTTCTCAGAAACTATCAATCCCCACAGCTTCCCTAGGTGATACCGAGAGCGAGCTTTGACTGAAATAAAATAATTTACTACTCTATTAGATACGTTGTAACTAGAACTTTGATAGCTCAAACACGGAGTTTATAGAACAATGGTAAATCCAGTTATGTGTGACTTCATGGCTCTAAGTGTGATATCGTCGTTCCTTTATGTTCTCTTGAATCTAGAAAAGTGTGTATGTGATAGCATCAACAGAATAAGGTACTCAAACAATGGCATGTTTGGATATAGACTGAATACAATGCGAGTAAGAGAGGGATAGTGCAAGTGAACAGAGCTTGACTATGTAATTCCTAGCGGGATTGATTGTGAGAATACAACACAAATACACCGATAGTTCTAGAAACTATCTTTTGTGACTAAAAAAAACCTGCAACTCTAAATGGATTTCAACCTAAGAATGAAACTACCTTATTCTAAACTGGTTTGCAAAGAACAACAATGAAGCAAGATTGAAACAAGAAGATCAAATGACCTCTAAACAGTAAAGGAAGACTAACAATGAATGCAAAACATGAAACTATTGGAATTCTAAGCAAGAAACTCAACGGACTGAATGATTAAACAGAGAAGGAGAGGGGCCATTTGTTTGAAAACAAGCTGGCTATTTATAGCAAATGCATTCACTAGAAGGTAACTTGGAATGGAACTCTTTTACCATTAAACAAAGTGAAAACACTATTTACAAGGTGGCCAAAACATAAATACAAAGCAAAGTATTTGAAAAAAGTGGATAGAAATTTGAATTTTACGTTTGACATGATCGTCGGAACTTTCTAGAAAATGCACACAGGACCACCGCCCTATCTTGGGTGGTGGTCACGAGACTGACGCCCTGGTAGGGCCATGGTCTCATCACTTAAGACAAAAATGTAAGGAAAAAGGGGGCCAGAGGGTAGAACAAAGCACGTGGAGGCCGGATGAGGCATACAAGATACAAACGTATACTTGGCAAGCTTTTCTAGATCCTGAACACCTTGCGAGGAGACCTGTATCATCATTGGGGTATGTGTAACATCTTTCTAGTGGTACAGTACCCTATAATTTTGGGTACATATAGTTACCATATGCCTTCACAACAAGGTACTTCCAGGTGTCAGTACACAAGTTCTCAAATGTGCGATGCCTAACATTCAATGAAAATAAGATATATTGTGAATACCACATGCTAAGGAAGAAATATGTGTATCCAGGATGAGGTGAATATATTTAAAGGCTCATTTAAGATGTATTGAGCATTAAACCAGTAATTTTGGTTATGGGAGATTTTGGAGCAGCACTGGTGTACCTCTAACTGAAGCCCAAGATGGAAAAGAACAAATATGTGGAAGATGAGTTTTCACTTATAGAACCACCAAAGGGTAAGCATACCATGGATAACATTCCAGTGCCTAAGAATGCTGAGACAATTGAAGTAGAGGATGAGGAGGATGAGTGCGAATATAGTGGTGGTTTGGAACATAGAAGTAGAAGACATCCTATGAATAAGGATGAAGCTATGTGTGCAACTACACAACCTCAGTCATAAGAGGGGGATGATGAGGAATTGGTTGCATTCTAAGGAGAGCTCTGATTTAAGAGAGTGTTTAGGAGAACAAGGACCCAAGGTGCTACTCCGCAAGCAGTGTACATATCACCCAAACTCTCTCCATAGAAGGAGACAACCGCAAAAAAGGAGAAGGAAGCTAAAATTGAATGAGGAGGTGAAAGAGTCAGAGGAAAGTGTGCCTAATTCTCCTACACCTCCATAGAATGTAGAATAACAAAATGATGAAGAAATGAAGGAAGGAGAAGAGGAAGAAAAGAGAATAAATGATATAGTTACTGAGACCACTCAATCCATGGAAAAAAAAGTTCCAAATCTGGAAGCTCAAGTTCCTAAGCAGCCTAGGTCAAGAAGAACAAGTGGGGAGCACATTCCACTAGCTATGGGATATGTTGAGGACACATGTAAAATTATCCGTTCCTATTTCTAGAGCACACTGGCACAAAAGGAGTTATATGGCTGGGAATTAATGGATGAAGATATGGCTACAATACACATGAGGAAGAAATTATCATGGTCGATGCACACACACATGGATGAACCAAATTTTTATGTTTGTGAGGAGTCATGTGTGTTGAGGAGGTTGAAAAAGACACCTCGAGATAGACACATAACAGTAAATCCTACTGTTATGTCAGATGAATAGGTGAACAATGCATTGGTAAAAGTCTCAACAGAGGTGGCAAGGCAGAATATGGACAAGGCTGCCATAATTAGGGTGCTAAGGGAAGAGATCAAAACTAAAAATGAGGAGATAGTGCACCTAACATAGGAAAGTGACTTCGCACAGAAGAAGAACTCTGTATTTATCAGCATCGCAGAGGAAATTGGTGGTAATGTCATAAGGGCTAGGCCACACTTAGAGCCAAAGGTACCAAATACATTTCCTTCGGCAATACACTATGTAGGTACATTGGTAGACCTAGTGCTTGAAGATGAACCTCTACATATGCCATTGCCAAAGGATCTAGCATAAGATGTAGAGTGAGAAAAGACTTCAGTGATGTAAAAGATTACATCATATAAAGGACTGATGCAAGAGCTGTAAGAAGAACTGAAGAGGGTAGACCAAGCATCGAACATCTGTACAGCTCTAGAGGCACTCATCAACATAAAAACCCTGGAGAAGAATAATGAGGTCTAGAAAGTGATGAAGGATGACACATTGGGCCTTGCAGAAATATTATCAATGGTTAAATAGAAGCACAAGGCCTTGGAAGAAGCCCAAGAACCACACAAAAATTGATTGGAGGAGCTTCGAAAACTCATTGCGCAGAAGATGGATTTGCTAGAGGGAAGGATGAATGTAATGTCCAACATTATGTTGGTCTCGTAGAATGAGAAAGGAGAAATCACCAAGGATGAAATGGAGTCCATTACTTTGGACATTCCAGAAAAAGTAGAGGAAGCACTCGTTGAGTGGCAGATCTTGGGGGCCAAGATAAAGTAGGAATATCCTAAATTAATTTTTTAGGTTGCAGAAGAATAAACTGCAGGTTAAAAACATTCTTTCATTCATCCAAATTCTTTATATTCTTCTATTCTTTGATTTGTTTTGGAGACAACCATTTTTAGGGTGGAAATGCAATTAGTGTGGGGTAATGTTGATCAGAGAACACTTAACAGAAAGCACACAAGAAGTCCACATGGGAAAGTAGGTCATATTCAAAGGAGCGATGGATATGGAGAACACACGTGCGGAGAAGAAGTTTTTCTTTTGGGAATTAGCCATTTTCACTCATGAAGGTATATTTTTAGAGATGGCATGAAGAGCACTCAAACTTATTGGAGAATTGTGTATCATGCATTAGATATTTTTGGTGGATTAGCTATGAAGAACTTTGCATGAACACAAGCCAGAAATAGATCTACTACTGTCAGTTAACTACAAGTAGTCTATTGTTAGCGCACTTGCATGTGTGGCTATTTTTGTAATGGTGTGTGGCTATTAATAGCATGCGACCTATTTTGGGAATAGATAAGTGGTGAAGGGAAAGTCCCCACCCTTATAAGTATGTCATAAATTGTGTAGTAGAGAGATGTAGAGAGAGATAGATTATATGCATACATGGAGATATAGATCTGTTATGTACATACTACTGTTATTGTAATGAATCTTCTGTATAATTATTGAATTGAATATAATGGAGGATATTGACTGAATCTAAGTGTTAGTTATGTGTGTATCTGAATCTAGTATGTTTTTGATTTCATCATGGTTGATATTTAGTTCTATTCTCCCTTAGAGATAGATCTGGCATGCTCTATAGAATGATGTGTTAGTAATGGAACTACATGTGTTAAGTCTTCATCATGTTAAAATCCTACAATAGAAACCCTAAAGAGGGACCCGGTACCTTTGCGTGCTTTAGGTTAGCTCTCAGTCTAGGCTAAGTGATGTGCCAACATGTCTAGGGTCTTATTGGCTTGTATAACTAATTCTAGGCTACATCAATAGTGTTGAGAATCTCAGACTAATGCGAGATGAGTCAAGCCTTCAGTATTTTTGTAAGGACTTGGCCAAATCATGGTGAAAAAATGAAGAAAGATGAGTCAGTGAGTCAAAAGCAAAGCTTGAAGTGAGTCAAATCAGGAAAAGTATAAGATCCATGGAAGGTGTCATGTGTCATCTCGGAACACTTTCAAAAGGTGCAAGAAAAATAGAGACCCTAGAGATGCACTTGGCCTCCACGTGGAGCTCAAAATGGATAGAATCTGAACCCAAATTAGGTTGCAAAAGATCAGTAGCATGTCAATTCAATGTAGTATTAATCATGAAGCCCACCAGGAGGTTTAAATGCATGGATATTTTAAAATATTGTGAGAGCCCGCATGAAACTCCCAACCCCGAAGTTCAAACAAGCATAACTTTTGACCCAAAAATCCAATTTTCACAAAATTGGACTTTTCGAAAAGCTCTTGACATCCTCTACGCCAAAAAAGTGGATTTAATATTTTTAGTAAGGGTAGGTGGGTGAAAATAAAATAAATATATCCACCTCCAATAAACCGAGCATGATGCACAACCATCAAGAAATGTAGAAAACGGTGAAGCCTTGATGGTGATTTTTAAGGAAAATGAGCCCAATTCAAAGAGATAGATGGAAAGTGGTTGGGAATGAATTTAATGAGAATGGACATCGTTATTTCATTGTTGCAGGTCATGGGACAACATGGGGAGTCTTTTACAAGCAATGTGCCATTGATTGCAATCATTTATTACATATTATAAGTGGTTGGAAAAGCAATTTCGATATTTCACTCTGCTCTCTTTGTGATTCTATATATTGTAATATGGGTCTCACATCTAAAAAAGGGATTCTTGTTTCTTCTCTGCCCCTATTTTTTCCCTGATAGGGGGATGAGATGGGAGCCCAAGCCTTCTTCTTGAATCTTTGTAATGGAATTCTTACCTCTTACTTGCTAATTGTTATATTGTGCATAATTTTGGAGCAATATAATATGTCTTGTGATGCATTTTGTCCATCCTTTGCATGTTTTTATAGTCTCTAATAGCCTTTATTTCATTGTTGGTATATTGTGCATATTTCTAATGTTCACTATGGGTTTTATAACCTATTCTTAAAGGGTTTGGAGTGGTTTTCTATGTGAATCTATCTCTAGCTTGTGGTGCATTTTTTCCACCCTTTTCATTATTCACCTTTTCCCCATTTCAGCTAGTTGGATTCTTGATTAACTTCTTCTTTTCGATGCATTGCTTCTGTTAGTTTTGTGTTATGTTTTATTTTTTCTCTAACACTTATCTCACCCCACAGAGAAGATCTAGCTTCTTTAAAATCTGGAGGTTACCTTAGGGCGCACGTCCCACTGACCTGAGGTTTCCTACAACTCTGACGGTTCATTTGTAAGGATCATTGTCAACATATATTTAGCAAAATATTTTAGGACTGCATGATTAGAGAGTACAACTTGGAAATAAACACTGGCTCTCTAGATGGACAACATGGCGAGGTTGTGGATGTTTAATCTGTCATCATTTCTAGTTTGCATGTACTAGACTTTTTGTGTATTGTTGAGTCCTAGTGATGGATTTTTGAGTAGTTACCAAGGTGCTTTGTACCTACATTCCATGCCATTTTTTTTTCGCAGGCATGTACATTCAGTGCAATTGATATGTCTTTGCACATGATTTAAAATGTCTTCCAAGTCTAAAAGAGGGTCGGTTTCCAATATTTTTGATGTGTTTAATAATCATGGATCATCCTGGAGTGGACGGTGAATGTATTCTGAACTACATGAAATGGAATGAGGATTCCATGTGGAAACAAATTTTTCAAAGTAATCTCTAACTTGGTTGACAGCAGACGTGACACTCCAGTTAATTGTCTCCACATTTGAGGCTTCTGGAAGCCCAAGGAACCCATGCACGTGTACCAATCCTATATGTTGTCATTCATACCTAGAAAGAGATGAATACATACGAGGAAGTTTTGTGTTGCCATTCATATGTGGAAAGAGATGAATAAGTACGAGGAAGCTTTATGGAAGAGGAAAGAAAGAAAGAGATAATTCTTACCTATACCTATAGTCTATTGCTCCCAAGTATTTTTACAAGACCTCTACGTGGAATACTATGAATCTTTGGTGTAAGTATGCAAAAACGTGATGAGGGTTGGAGACAATGTTATGGTTCCTCCATTTTTGTGCTTCACGAGGATCTAGAGGGCTAGTGTCGAGAATCACACTATGCAAGTCTTGCCATTTAGTGTCTGCAACACTTAAAGTGAAGAACAAAGTTGGTGTTTCGATTTGTTCAATCATATTGAAAAATTTGTCTCTACTTTTTGACCAGAAATACCTTATTCCGCGAAGTGTCATGCCAAACCACATAAGATTTTATGAGAGTGCATCATTTGGATTATCTTGAAGGCATTAGCGTAGCGCACCTATAGTTGTTGGAATTTTTTAAAGGATATCTTGTCTCATGTAGACAAAATTTGTAGCTTGGTTATGAAGACGCATGATGAGGTTGAGAAAATACATGAACCTGGGGTGCCCACCAAAGTAGTTGTCAAAGTAACGGATCAGGTGCAGTGCATATTCATGAAGTTAGACCTATTTTGTGTGAGGTTATTTAAACATGGCTGAACCTTTGGGGAATAAAGTTAGGAACTCCATTGAAAACACACCTTTTGTGTTGTATTCAGTGATTGGTGAAAGGCCAATTTTAGGCCAAGGCAAAGACAATGGCAGACCATTTACTGAATCAAACAAGAACCGTTAAATCTTCTCCTCTTTAGTACTTGAATTAGGGAAAACTGGGACAAAGGATGATGCAAGGGATTGAATATTGGGTGTTGTAAATTCCTCAGGATCAGATACAATGGGAATTTCCAACTGATAGGGGGTTATCTTTTTCAATAGTTTACAAGATGGAAGAAACATTCGTTATTTTAGCCGACAAAGAGGACATCGATTAGAACATCTTTGTAATATGGGTCATTTGCAATTTTGAATTGGAGTGCATCCCAAACAGGTAACCTGCTAACATATAAATCATACTTTATTTGGTTCTACCCTTTTCTTTGTTGAAGAAAGATGTCCACTTTGCCAAGATGTCGCGGAAGGTATTTAACAATAGATTCAATGTTTTGTGGGAAATTGATAGTGTGGCCAATGTCTTTGTATTGTCCCCCACAAACCTGCCTAACATATAAGATTAGATTGACTCTTGTGATAAGCACTTCCCCCACTTGTATAAAGCATTTTAGAACTATAGGTTGACGGTCTTGATTCATGTTGTTCTATGTGGAGAAGAGGTGACCATTTTTCTTGCCTAAACATATATTGCATATGTACTTCTCTTCACTCATTTTCCCCATAATTACCAGGTAGCTTTCCATACAGATAAAGTAAGTATCCATATTTGCAAAGGTATCTATTATTTTATGAAAACATTTTTGTGCTTGATTAAAGGATGGAAGTGCCAAGGTTATTTTTGGGGTAAGAGAAGGCAAGGGAGCATATCCATAATTTGTTTTGACTAAAGTGAAATCAGAGGTACTCCACAGGGAACATTGTGGATGGGAACTACAACCAGCATTCAAAACATTTGTGTGATGCATATCAGGGCAAGGTGGTGTGGAATAGGAAGGGGAAGCAGAAATACTTGGCGGGGGTGCTTAAATTTGAGGCTAGTGCAAAGGAAGCAAGATCCGAGGCATGCCCGCTAACCTGCGAGTGTAGTGCCTAAGATGTTGCTTATTAGTGATGCATAACCTATTTATTGTGTAATACTAATGTCTATGTTCCCTTGTTTCAGGAGGAGACATCTGGAAGTCACTAAGTCGAATGTTGGAACTTTCTGTATGAAATCTGATGAACAATAAGTAATTATTTTCTAGCTAATTATAGAAGTGTAAATATCAAAGTGCATGCATGATAAGATATAAACATTATATTTTTCTTGAGAAGATAGCAATAAATGCAATTTCACACATGGGAAATGACAACAAACAATCCATTTTGAATAGGAGCAACAAAATAATTTCATTCATAATCATATATGAGGGGGATATGACAAATACTACAAATGAATTAGAAGTTAGTAGAGGAGCATAGTTGATTTATGTAAAATATTTTTATTTTTTTTTATTGTTGGAATACATGCAGTGAGGAAGTTACAAGATTTTCGCAAAAAGATAAACTTGCAAAGGGTACTACAAGAAAAAAAATACAAAAAGAGAGTATCTACGAAAGGATAATTTGTGCTTCAACAAAATATATAACATGCATATGCTGGAGTTTGTAGGACATATCATGTTGTCTTTGACTTAATAATAACACATTTCAACTAGGTTTTCCCATTGTATGTGTCCTTTTTAAGGGAAAGAGTGAAAAGGAACCCATGTCCAATAACGTGAACAAAAATCTCCTATGTGGTGTCATTATCAATCGACAGACTTTGCAAGTCTGTAGCTATAATTCCCATTATAATTTCTGAAGTGTCATCAAATGCACTAACTCTTTTAAGCTCCCATGTAGCATCTTTCAAATCCATGCATAGAGCGTACTTGTAATTACCATTTTAAACATGAATATTGCATTTTTTGTAAAACCATTTACCATTTGGTTGCTCTTGAACCTTTTTTCTACATTGTTTGTCACCTACCATTGTTGGACAAGCCATGTAGAATAAATTATCCATGTTGATGTTTCATACTTCAACTTCAACAATCACCCACTCATTGTTTTTGAGATTTCGCATCTCTAAAATCTGTGAGAAAGTAGCACCAACAACCATAGATTGTAGAGGCCCAAATTTTTTGGTGAATGAAGGACATGGAACATGTGAATTTGGAGAAGATATCCAATCATGGAGATTCTGAATTTTGGAAATCAGAGGATTGATGTAGCATTTTGAAGCAGAAATGGTGTCAACAATGGCGCCATTGAATTCTGAAACACGACCAAATTTTATCTCTAAGACTGGAAAATCTGGAACCAAGAGTATCTCTGATAACTCTTTGCAAAGATCATGTAAATTTTGGCCCTATAAGGTGATAGAGATACTAAATCAAGACATATCTCACATTAGCAATGTTCTCCTTATAGCCTTAGACTTTTCACTATGACAAACGATTGAACAAGGAGAAATGGCCATTACAACACCAATCAAGTCCACCATTGAGCCTGCAGGGATGGATGGTATATCTTTTATCTCTAATGGAATTGATAGAGAGGGACATCATTTTGTAGTTCAATTACGGGAGGCACAACAAAAGAGGGAAGCACAAAATTTTTAAATTGGTTGTTTAAATGGTTGTAAGCACAATTTTCTTTACCCAATCTGCCATTAGATATACTGTATAGGATTCCATTTCCTATTTTTGCATCGAATTTGTCTACAACCTCATTAAAAGAAATGATCCTTATCTCTCAGCCTTTGTTGTCCACAAAATCAAAGGCAAAAATGATTCCATTACCCCTTGTATTTTGATATTCTCTAAGAGTTGTTTTAGTAAGAGCCTTGCCTTCTATTGTCCACACTGTTGATGTTGTAAAAAGAGTAGAAATTTTAGTGTGGTAATTTTAGTTGTTTGTTATATCATATTTATGGCAAGGAGGTGTATTTGGAAACAACTGGGTGTGTGTAGGGGGAAGTTTTTTGCATAATGTTTCCTTCCCTCATAAAATGTGTTCTAGAATGGGAACATGTGTTCCTTTCCTTAGCTAGGTAGAGACAATGTTGTCCATCTCACTAATAAGAAACATCCTACGACTCAGAGCTAGAACATTCGCAATTAGGAAAGTGGAAAACAACATTTGGAAAAAATTGAGGAATGACCAAGATGCAACTTACAAGTCTTTATTAAAAATTCTGCAAACATATCTCTGGAGCAACACAACGGACCCTTCTTGTAGTATTTTGTTGAGGACATGATCCACAAATTTTGTGGGACGCAGGGCAGGTTGAATATGATTTCCGTCTGATAGGTCCACATGATGCTAAACTACAGAGTTCAATTATGAACATAACATAGACAAGTTCAAAAATTATAGGGTTAGGCCCTTATGGGGGAATCCATTAATGATATTCAGTACACCTTCTTTAGTCAATTTTGTCTCCATTGTGTGTAAGACTGTCTAGTCTTTAACGAATGTTGCTATGCTATTTGGAATTTTTTGGTTTATTCTTAGTGTCCTTTTCCATTTTGTAATCTGTTCATTTAGTTTATTTGTCTAGATTATTTGATTTAAATAAATCTGAATATTATTATAAGTTGGTACATATTTAATAAATTTTACTTTTCAATAGTTATTTAATGGAATATATATATTGAAAATAATTCAAGACTATCATTTTGTCCTATTAAAGCTCAACCTAGGCTATCGAATTGAAATATGGGGAGCCCTTAAAATTTGACCACTGAATGGTATGAAGAGATAAAGGAGGTTTTAATTTTGGAATCAATTCGAATGCAACACGTAAAAAGTTATTAAGTACATGAAAATCCAACCCACCCTTTTATGACCTTAGAAAGTCACCTTCCGCCAATAACAAACAACTTGAGAATAAATGAAGTAGTGTTTTCCCTAGTCAAATATATGTATTGCAATCATTACAACAAAAAATGCAATCAAAAAACTTCATTAGCAATTAATTTCTTACATTTGGAATTCAAGAGGAGCATTGTATGTATTAAGAGAGGGAACAAGGTAAACAATATTGATAACAAGTTATCACTGTTATAAATGCTAAAAAAATTCAAATGCCTAAATCTACCACAATGATGTAATTGATGTGCTACAATTACTTTTCTAGCAATTGCTACCGTCAATAAAATAACCAGCTCAACAATTTTTTTTGTTAGAAATGTTATCCAAAATAAGCCCCTTGCTTATTTTTGGCTAACTCCCTTCATTCCTCCCTCCCTTGTGCCTCAGTCAGAATATTTCATTTTCTAGGCACTTAAAACCTTCTGGAAATGGCATCACTAGATAGAGCTCCTTCTCATCTTTCCAGAAAGGTAAAGTTTTCCTCCTAACTCCATGCATTTTTGAAGTTATGGCTCGGTGGAGTTTTTGTGGGAAATTTTCCCTAGAAAAGCCCAAGCCAATAAGATGAGGCCACGTGTCCTCGGAAGGGTGGAGGGAGGAGGTAAAATTGGAATTTTTACCAAGTGTTTGGCAAGGTTTCAGAAGGAATTTTTCACCCCGAAGGCTTTCTGACGAATTGGATGCTGCCACATGTCTAGGCGAGGAGAAGTTGGGAAAATTTCCCAAGGGTTGACAAAAACAAAATTTTTGATGTTAGGCCCGCATCCAATCACATTATGCCATGTGTCCTTAGGCCAAAGGAGTGGTGGAGGGCAGAGGAAATATTGGAAAATTTACCAAGTGTTTGGTGAGGGTGCTAAGGAGAAATTTTGGCCTGCACGCCCGTGAACCAATGGGATCATGACACGTGTCTCAGGTGGGGTCGGAGCTTCGACCGTCGGGGAGAAGTTGGGAATTTTTCCCAAAGGTTAGCATAAAGAGAAATTTTCGCCCCCATGGCCCGAAATGAATGGAAACCTACCATGTGTCTTCAACCGGTGGAGCATGGGGAAAAAATTGGAAGATTTTCTTAAAGCAAAATCAAAGGAAAATTTCAAAGGAAAAGCTCGCCCCCCAAAATGTGAGCCAATGGGATCGTGCCATGTGTCCAGTGGTAGCAAAAAATGCAAGACAGACCCATAGGGAAAAATGGAAGGGAAATCCCAAATCTAATGGGGTTTTGCCACGTGTCCAAGTTAGAAAAGATGGTCAAAAGTGATGGAACAAACAGAGTAAAAATCTTGCGGCAAATCACATCATGCCACATGTCCTCGGGTCATCCAGCCGGCAGAAAATTTTTACAAAATTTTCGAAAGGCCAAAACAATGGAAAATGAAGCAGGAAGAGCCTGCGACCAATAGAATCATACCATGTGGCACCAGATTGGTGGGGTTTGGAGATTTTTGGGAAAATTTTCCCAAATGCAAAAAAGTGGGAAAATTTTAAATTTTCGGCCCGCCATCTCGTTTTGGCCCTGTTTTTCCCTAAATTTTCAGACGAGCATAACTTTCAATCCAGAGCTCAGTTTTTCACGTTTTTTATATCAATGGAAAGATGGTGAAATTATCTACATGATTATAGGATAAATTTTGTATTTTGATGGAGTTTAGAGAGAGAAAATTTAAAAAAAACCTATGGCATGTGGTAATCAACAGAAATGACGTTTCAACCACCATTTTTAATGAAGAATGACTTGCATTCTCTCCCAGCATGGTGAAAAATGTCAGGGAATGGAACTTTAAGGATTCCCATGCTATTTTATTGCATTTTGGTCGGTGGTTGAAGCTCCTCTCATGTTTTCCCGTGTTTCTGTCTCCTGGGCTCATTTTTTGCATTGTAAAAGCCAAAATGGGCTCATTTTTTAAAGAAGAGACACTCTTTTAGCTCTGAAACTTCCCTTTTCTTCCTAATCAGGTAGATTTGTGGAGTTTTTTACCTTTCGATGCAAATAATGTACTCCTTTTTTCCTCTTGGCCATTGTAATGCACTGTGTTGGACCTGGGATGATAATGTATGCTCTGTGATTAAAAGTTTTCTCAATCCTTTCATATGTTTATCATTGTTTTCCTAACCTATCATCACATTTTGGCAGTTTGTGCATGTTTTGTGTTGTATTTCCTCCTAGACTGTGTATGTTTTGCAGTATCAGGTGTCTACTACTCCCTTGGTACGTCACCTTATTAGCATTAGTCTCGTTTTTCTTGCATTCTCTATCTCTGTCCCCTTGGAATTTAGAATAGGAATTGTGAATTTAAGCCTCTGCAAATTTCATGCATATACCTGATAAGAGGAGTTGAGGAACCAGCCTCTAATCTAGAGATTCTTTTCCATTTTATAAGTGCCACACTTGGGGAAAAGATTCAATGTTGTGCAATCACACTGGATGCTAAAATGTCAAACTAGAAATCTGATAGAATATCCAGAGGGTGCTGCTGATTTGCACTAACAGTTTTGGCATGGTCGGTGGGACAAAGCGATCTTCATCTTCATTTGTAAACAAAATAGATGTGCATTTGTTGCAAATTTCTTGCTTAAAAGAGGCTTGAATTGCACATCTGGTGACTCCAAGGAAGAAGAATTAGCTTGTTTTAGCAGTGCAGACCTGAAAACTCATGAGAAAAATCACCACAAGGTCAAGAGTTGGAGAAGAATAGGTGTTGTTTGAGTATATGTAATTATCTCCAAGAAGAAGGAAAAGAGGGAGGAGGACCAAGAGGTCTCCATCTCCACCAAATAGAACTCTATCAACTCCTCCACCTGGTAGACCTTTCATCCAATCAACGAGGGTTCTAAGGCCAATCAGAATGGCACAACACAACCCATATGTCAATTTCATTGGCAGCAGCCCACTTTCTCTCAATACACAAAATCCAATCCCAGTTGTAACACTGAAGAACATTCCGTACTTTACTGGAGAGAATCAGACCACTCCTAGTGATCATGTTAAGGATATTGCTAATATTTGTGTAATCCATGAGATTGATGAGATACAAGTTGTTGTCAAACTGTTGGCATATTCATTTAAAGGGAGGGCTTTGCAATGTTTTAGGAGTCTTGCTTTAGGTTCTATCCAAAATTGGAACCAACTATGTATAGCCCTCCATGAGCAGTTTGGAGAAAAGGGAGATAACTTGTCTCTTTTGAAACAATTGACAACCATCAAGAGAGCTCCCAATGAGCAGCTGACTGACTTCAACTTCAGGTTTCAAAGGACTTGGGAGAGAATTCCAATGGTAGTAAGGCCAACAACAGAAGGTGCTTTTCTATATTACCTTAAAGCTTTAAATTCTGATATTTCTATTTTAATTCAATCCATGGGAGGCATAACTATCCCTGCTGCTAATAACATTGCCATTAGAACTGAAAATTGTTTGATTCAAGCTGGCAAGCTAGCTCCTAGGCCTCTAATTCCATTATATCCAATTTTTGAGGGTCCAAGCACTAGTCAAGTGCCTATTTTAGCTCCTATTCCCACTCCTAGAAATCAAAATTCAAGTGAAGCTTCTACTTCATCTTCTAGTGCCTCAAATGAAATTCAAGAAGTCATGAAGCAATTGCAAAATTTAGGTAATGAGCTGGTTACACTCAAGAGGTAGCAAGTCCAAGGTTTTAAACCTTCTTTCCAGCCTCAAGCTTAACCTAACAGGCAGCCATACCAGCCTCAAAGACCACCCAATCTAGCTACAAATCAAAATCAAGCAAGACCTCCTGCCAACAGACCATTTGAGCCCTATAATCCCAATGTTACATCTGCCTCTAAAGTAATAGAGCTAGTGCAAAACAACATAGCTCAAGAGTATGATTGGTGTTTCCCATGTAATGAACCTCACAACCAGTCTATGTGCTTCAACAGTGCCTTAAATCAAGCATTAATGGTGACAACAACTGGTTTGGAGGGTGAAGGGAGTCAAGGAAATAACCAAAAACAAGAAACATCCCAGCAAAAATCAACTCCAAATGATACCACACTTGTAAACTGGTAGGCAGAAGATTTTTGTGGCATGAATCAAACAATGTCCCAAAGTGTTGCAGCCAACATGAGGTCATAAAGGAGAAATTTGGGTGAAGAACAACCATTGGCTCCAACTAATTCACAACCTTATACCACTCCACAAATTATTGGCAAACAAAATGCAGTTCCAAACACACAAGGACTACCTAAAATAGCTCCTAGGCCAACTCAGATGCTAGTTGTTGCTGCCCATGTGCAAGGAATGCATGTGCAAGCCAAGGGACAACAGAGAGATGATTCATCTCCATTCAACATCATTGATCAGATGAAGAAGACAAATGTAAACATATCAATGTGGGAATCACTATCCATCCCAGGCCAAAGAGACTTGCTACAAGCTGCCATGAAGGACTGGTCAACTTCAAATCAGCGGGTCCAAATACAAGAGAAGGTACTCAAAAATGTTGCCCAGCCTGAGGGGAATCACAAAGGACATCAAGGTAAAATTTTGAAGCCCCCTCCATTCTATGTTTCATTGATCATTGGAAACCAATTGGTACACGATTTTATGATTGATTCCTGGGCAAGTAGTTCAGTAATGCCCAAGAAAATGGCTGATCAGTTGGGGCTTCAATATGAAGTCATATCCAAAGGGGTAGTGCAATTGGATGAGGTAGCAGTAACAATTGTAGGAGTGATTAAAAACTTGAGTCTCACTTTGTACACATGCCCCAACGTTGTTGTTTGGTAATAGATCTTCCACCACTCTTTGCCCTATGTTTGTCAAGGGATTTCATAGATAAGATTGGAGGTTACTTAACTGCTGATTAGTCACACATGTTGTTCAGAACAAGATATGGAACTAAAGCCACAATCAGAGCTGAGGATATTGCAAACTTTCACATTGAGCCTCACACTCCAAGCCAAATCAATACCAATTGTTCAATGTTTGATCAAGAAGATTATCCAAGCACTGATGAAGCTGACACCAAGGTTGGAAGCATCCCAGATTTAAATCTTGATGAATGGGCAAGCAAGGTGCATGCTTTCGATCCTTATCAAGAAATAGAAGAATTTGAGCTAGGAGTTTATTGCATGCATGAAGAAAATCAGCCTATTCCTAGCATCACCAAACAAGACCACAAGGATGATAATGATGTATGACAGTTGTTCTTTGATGGATCAAGAAGTAGACAAGGTGTAGGAGGGGGAGCTATGCTTGTTTCACCTCAAGGAGTTAGGTATTACTCAACTTTTAGATTTCAGTTTGCATGTTCTAATAACACTGCTGAATATGAAGCTTTGATACAAGGATTACTTTGGTCAATCAAAATAAGGATAAAGAACTTGCAAGTCTTTGGTGACAGTGTGTTAATCATCAACCAAGGTAAGGGGCAGCATGCTGCCAAGAATGATCTGCTCAAGTGCTACAAAAATAGGGTGTGGGACCTCATTGAAGATTTTGAGGGCTTTGGTGTAACATCCTCATTTTAAACTTTAGAACAAGTGAATTTTTTTTTTTGATAATTGCATACTGGTTCTAAATACATAATTTAGAACTCACAATTCAAATAACCATTCATATAACAGACAACCATATGCAGCTGTAATGACTCGGATTACTTCCGATCTATTCATTTCATGACTCGGTAATCTACCGATCTATTCATGTGTAATAAGAGTTGGTGTTATTACTTAACCCATTACTCTTGCGGTTCTCTTCCCTACTCTGGGATTCAGAATGCTCTGTCCAAGGAATCTAACTGAATAATTGTTACTATTATTCATCGGCATCTCATCCCTTAGACTAGGTGAATTAGGACAACGCAATCAGCAGCTTGCGATACTTTGGCCAAAGATTTGAAACATACTGCTTATGTCTCGTATTCCTTAACGGCATACTCGTCAATCTGGAATATGTCCTTTACCCCATTCATATGTTATATAGAATGTCTTACACTGACTACTGTCAGTCCTTCCTTTCACAACTGAATCACTCGGAGGCAGATTAACAAGGTGATAATGTTATATGGATGCCCACGAGGATTAGGGATATGATGACATACTGGTTCAACCTTGCAGTTCAACCAGTGTGTCACGACACCCCGAATCTCCTAGGCAGCCTTATAACATGACCACGTTCTTAATCGGTCCCAGGGTAACTCGTGCGAAATCAAGTGTAAATCTTAGCGATCAATGCAAAGGGTGTTGCCATAAGTCATCTGCATTGTTGTAACTTCGAGAAGATCCTAATCTTCTCAGAAGATACAGCCCTGTAGTTGACTTATGTCGTCAACCTTTAAATCCACCTCGAAAAGATCTACTCAATAACAAGCATTACGCACTTGAGTTTAAATTACTTTAAAGACCTTACCCTAAGGTTAGCCTTTCCGATCCCTGGATTCTTTGTCTTAAGACGACCCTCCTCTATAAAACCCATTACATGGTGGAGTTATTAAGGTCATGGTCTCATCAAGGAGTCATTAGAATATACATGATTCTAAAACAACAGAATTGGACAATATCTCATAACCTTTACTTGAGATTGCCATCTGAACTCCATTTGATTTATATCAGTTCTCTAAACTGAACTTATATCATACTTATTAGTATAGAGATATAAATGATTAAGAATCCAAATTAATATTGTCCTGTCATACCCAGGACTAGGGATTAGTAATTTAATCCAGCTTGTTTAGCGTTCTTCTTAGGTTCCTTTTTTTTATTTTAACCTATCTTCTAGAAAGACATATATTTAAATCCAATATTGCTTTTGCTAGAACAAATTAGAACTACAAAACACTCTTAAGAGTTCAATCTCATTTTCTTGTAAGCTTTCATTGTCAATCACAAAAGCATCCATATTACGCAAAGATAACGTTGCCACTCTGGTATATAAACCGAAGAAGGTCAACTATCAGAATAGAATACAACACATAAGTTTCAAACACTTATTTTCATTCCTTTCAAAACTATGTAATTACATTTTATGCAACAGCATACTTGATACAATGCTCAACTGAAAAGAAACATCTTTTCTCATATAGTACATCTGTAAAATCAAGCTGTAATTCATTATTAATCAAATAAACAATCTGATTAGCCTGTCAGATCTGCATTGCTTTTACCTCTTACGGTAACCATCTGCAAAAATAGTCAACATGAGTCAGTTCAATGAACTGAGCATGATAAGCACTAACTTTTAAAACAATTGCAATCCATCAATTGTTTTCATTAAACACCCTGTTTAAATGAGATCAGATATTCACATAAGTAAACATATTCAGACTATGCCCTTGTAATACAAAATGATTACAAATATGTAACTCTAACATGGTTACCAAATAGTCTTAATCACTTTCTAATATTTCATCGAATATTAAGAAATCAAGGAACGAATGTACACAAACAATCATTGAATCCAAAATCACAACATTGGTCAGATCGTTTCATTCTTCCAAAAAGGAAATAACATAACAATTCGTGAATTCCACCAATATGTTACAAAACAATTTTCCACGGTTAAACAAATATTAACAAATATTAAATAAAGGAAGAGAAAGAACCAAACCATTCATACTTCCTTTCACATAAGTTCATTACTGAACCGTCTTCACATATGAAAACATTCAACCAGTATATAAATGAACAAGTTAGACAAGCCGCAAGCAAGATTGTTGTTTAACAACAAACTTCATTGCATCAAGAAATCTGAGGTTTCCTAAAGACTATGCCATGACGTCCACACAGTATTTCCGAAACATGCTCAGTCAAAAACGGACTGATTAAACGGAAAGGAACATTGCATATCTATTCTTACCTTGGCGCATGCAAGTCTAAGGTGTGATACTCGCGACTCACCCCAACAGGGCCAGAACACGAAATATTCAACCATACTCAAGGAACAGTGACAAACGACAGTGTCCCGAAAATCAGATGCAATAAGGTTCAAGCAATATAAGATACCTTCCAAATGTTCATATGAATCTGAACAACAATAAAACAAATAATTGCATACGATTACATTCGAGCCCAACAATGGAGCTTATTTAAACATCAGGCAAGCAAATCCAATTACCGAATTCAAATACAAGAATACCGGCTGTACCTGTTCCCAGCTTTTACACAATTAGAAGCACAAATTGAAGACCCAAAAAGTCTCCTATTAGTCATCTGTACAACAAAAACCACGACAGAGTTTCTAAGGGAGCAGTAGAACTGATCCAGAACATAACAGTAGGTCTTAGTACATGTCATTTCTTCCATACCACTGGTTTCCATCATTCAAGAAACTAGCGACCACAAATTCAACAACATACAGTGGTCTAAATAGAACATACACAGGTCATATCCTATGGGCTCACGCCAAAGTAGGCCGAGCTTTCATGCTCATTATACATCGATAAATACACATCACATACTGTTAACGGGTTTACGCCCAGAATCGCAGAATACAACAACAGGATATAGATGCCACAATTAGATTTTAATAAACACCTTCTATACAATCCATGGTAGACATTGAAAAATCAAACCAGAAGAGATACAGTACCAAAAATCAAACACCCATCTCAAGCATAGAAAATCATCTGATTTTCTTCAAAACATTTGAACAGAGTTGTCACTAATGAAATGCACTTGCATACCCAGACAAGTCTATAGCCTTTATTTATTACAAATAATAGTGGCCTAACATGACCTGGATTCCTCTACTAGGCTTCCACGATTTTCCGAATAACAGAACTCACAGGAAGAGTTCGATACTCTCAACTTTGGGGTAGCAATATATGATTCCATCAAGGACTCCTTTGAGTCGACCAACAGAAATTATAGATGTATCAATAATGTCTCCAGTCAACATATATATCCCGTTACATGACAGAGAACAAGAGCTAGAGCAACTTCATACTGTGCCATGCAACTCAAAGAGAACTGGTGCGAAGAACCAGTAAACAAGCAGAGAGAGAGAGAGAGAAGACCAAAAATCGTGACAAACCAAACAAACCCCCCAAATTTCCCGTTTGCATGCCTTCTCGCGAGTTCCGAGCTCGACTTCTGAGAATATTGAATGCCATTAAACCAACTTTCCCGCTTAAACTCAACTCCCACCGACCGCCAGAATTGGCGACAGTCCTACTAAAACTCAAGTTCATTTCCAAACTTAGCAAATTGCCACGTCTGCACAGGTTAGCCGTCGCTTAAGCCTCCGCCATGACCTGTCCCTCATCCTTATCCATGCATTAATTGCCATAGAAAATGCCACCCATGGTTCGCACCCCTCCATAGGCCCCTTTACATCCTCCTCAATAGTTAGGTTAGTAACTTAGGTTAGAATTTAGGGTAATACCCATACTAACCAATTTACACGTAGTTACTAACTTAGGATATTAACACATAGCCTAGGTCTAGGTTAGATTAACAATAATCTAACCCCTAGGTTAGGTTTTAGTTTTAGGTTACTAACCATTAACAATTCCAGTTAGGTATAACATTTTATATGCCAAGAAAAGACCTAAAATCATGCATCTACGAACAGGATTCACTCCTATACAGCCGTTAGGCTACAGGAATATACATGACAGAATCATTACTTGGTCCACGTCCGAGACCTTCCAGATATACTTCGATATCGGGAACCAATTCATTTCCCAAGATCAGCCTGAGTCATACTCCTGACCAGCTTAATCAATGCTTCCATACCTTGAAACCTGTTCAAGGTCTGTGATCTAATTCATCACAAACAAATTTAAAGCATTACTTGGATCAATTCCACTGATCCAAGACTAGATATTATAGATGAATATCTCTATAATTCATTCCATGATCAGATTAATATTCAGACACAAAATGAAATAAATAAAAGAGTCTAATCATATTCTGACTCAGTCAAGATCTGCAATCTGCAAGGAAATTACAATACATATCAAGCATGATTTCTAAATCGAGGAACACATCCTTATACAAGAAATCACATATCAACACTTGTATGTCCAGGAGAAAGTAACAACAGTTCAGGGTGTTACATGCTTCCCTCCTAAAAAGATTCATCGTCCCGATGAATTACATATTAAATTAACCTTCAGGTAAATCAATTTATTAGTTCACAAACACTGTGACTACTTCCATATTAAATAGTTCCAGAAATCAATGTCACAACACATTTATTCAACCTGAATAAAGTTTGCCTTAATCTGGCTTTCATAAATACTTAAAAACAATCAGTTCATAAAAGTATATTTTTGTCAACAGTTTTCATTCTGTTGCAAAAAGAGAAGGAAAAGCAATTTTCATCTCTTCCAGATTTTCCCAAGTTGCACTTTCTTTGCTAAACTAGTCCCACTGGACCTTACATTGCTGTATATCATGATTTCTCAAATGCAATTGGCGAGTTTCCAGCACTCTTGTGGGTTTAACCACGATTATTCCTGGGTCTTGGACCTGCAAGGAATTCCAATTTAAAACATGTGACAGATCTGAAACATATTTCTTAAGCAAAGAAATATGGAAAACATCATGCATGCGAGATAAAGCAGGTGGCAATGCTAAACGATAAGCTACAGGGTTGATTATTTCAACAATTTTGAAAGGTCCCACAAATCGAGGTGACAACTTGGCAGCCTTGCCAAAAGTTATAGAACTCTTTTTGGGTTTAACACACAGGAAAACCTTATCACCCAGCTCAAACCTTCTGTCAACCCGCTTAAGGTCAGCATAGCTCTTCTGTCTATCCGCTGCTTCCTTTAATCGTTCACGAATCAGCTTAACTTGCTGTTCCATTTCTGTGAGAATCTCTGGTCCAATTACCTCTCTATCCTCAACACTGTCCCAACTAACAGGGGTTCTGCACTTTCTTCCATAAAGTGCTTCAAATGGTGCCATCTTAAGAGATGAGTGGTAAGTGTTGTTGTATGCGAACTCAACTAATGGAAGATACTCTTCCCATCTATACTGTTGATCCATGCAATACATTCGCAACATGTCCTCCAGCACTTGATTTACCCTCTCAGTTTGCCCATCCGTTTCTGGATGATATGCAGAATTGAAGTTTAGTTTTGTTCCTAGGGCTGCGTTAAGCGTTTTGCCAAAACCTTGACGTCATTCTAGGATCCCTGTCAGATATAATCAGTTCTGGTACACCATGTAATCTGAAAATTTCATGTACGAACCTCTTGGCCAGCATTGGTGAATCATCCTTTAGATTTCCAGCGATGAAATGAGCTACCTTAGTCAGTTTATCTACAACTACCAGGATAACATCATGCTTATTCTTGGACATAGGTAGTCCTTGTACAAAATCCATGGTTATTACTTGCCATTTGTACTGCGGTATGCTATGAGGATATAACAGTCTAGCCGGGTGCATATGTTCTGCCTTCACCCGCTGACATTCCAGACAATGAGTCACAAAATTAATCACATCCTTTTTCATACCTTTCCAGAAGTATTGCTATTTCAAATCAGCTAGCATTTTTGTGATACCTGGGTGTCTAGAGAAAGGTGAATTATGAAATTCAACTAACAACTTCTTTCTCAAATCATTCAACACAGGTACATATACCCTATTTTCATAACGCAAGATTCCTTCATTATCAAAATGAAAACCTTCATACCTTTTATCCTTAGGTTCTGCAGCAAGCGCTGCTTTTACTTGCTGAAAGTATGCATCTGATTCTGAGGCACTTTTTACCTCGTCTTTAAACTGAGTTCTCAACGTTATAAGAGCAGAAATGTGCCTCCTACGACTTAGAGCATCAGCTACTCTATTCTCATTCCCTTTGATATAGCTGATATCAAAGTCATATTGTGATAAAAATTCTAACCACCTCCTTTGTCTGGCATTCAGATTGGGCTGAGTAAAAATGTATTTCAGTCCCAAGTGATCAGTTTTCAACTCAAAAGGTTTCCCAAGTAAATAGTGTCTCCAGACTTGAAGTGCATGAACAATGGCAGCAAGTTCCAAATCATGAGGGGCATAATTCAGCTCATGTAACTTAAGTTTTCTACTTTCATAAGCAATGACTTGATCATTTTGTAACAAAACACCTCCAAGGCCTTCCCCAGAAGCATCCGTTACAACAGTAAAATTCCCATTAGGGTCTGGTACAGCTAAAATAGGTGCAGAAGTCAACTGGTCTTTCAGACTTTTGAAAGCCGCTTTGCACTTGTCATTCCACATGAATTTCTTATCCTTCTTTTGTAAAGAAGTTATTGGTGCAGCTAATTTAGAAAAATCCTTTACAAATTTTCTATAGTAACCTACAAGACCCATGAAGCTTCGTACTTCATGTACATTCTTTGGCGTAGGCCATTCAGTTATTGCCACTATTTTTGAAGGATCTACAGCAATTCCTTTTTTACTTATGACATGACCCAAATAGTGAACTTCTGAATCATAGAAAGAACATTTGGATAACTTACCATACAACTTCCTCTTTCTCAAAATTCCCAAAACTATCTTCAAATGCTCATTGTGCTCTTCAACGCTCTTAGAATAAATGAGAATATCGTCCAAGAATACAAGCACAAACTTGTCCAGGTATTCTTGAAAAATATTGTTCATTAAATTCATAAAGGCTGCAAGTGCATTAGTTAACCCGAAGGGTAGAACTGTGAATTCATAATGTCCGTACCTTGTTCGGAAAGCTGTTTTATGAATATCCTCCTCTTTAATTCTTAGTTGATGATAACCAGATCGAAGGTCTATCTTAGAATAAACCGCTGCTCCACGCATTTGATCAAACAGGTCATCTATCCTTGGAAGTGGATATCGGTTCTTGATTGTTGCTTTGTTCAACATCCGATAATCAATACACAGCCTTAGTGTTCCATCCTTCTTTTTTACAAATATCACAGGTGCTCCCCAAGGTGAAACACTTGGTCTAATCAATCCTTTAGACAAAAGTTCTTGTAACTGTGCCTTAAGCTCGACTAACTCAGTAGTAGTCATCCTATAAGGCGCTTTGGAAATAGGTTCAGTTCCTGGTTTGATTTCAATGGTGAAGTAAAATTCTCTCTTGGGTGGTAACCCCGGTAATTCTTCAGGAAAAACATCCCTGAAACTTTGTAACAGTGGAATTTGCTTCATGTAATCACCATCTTCTTCTGAAGATTTAGATATCTTTACTGCATAAAGAGTACATCCTTTATTCTTAGCCTTTTTAAGCTGCATAGCTGACAGGCTTCTAACTGAAATTTCCCGTTTCACACCTTGAATCTCTGCTGATTCCAGCTGATCATCTAAACATTTTATGTTCTTTTCATAGCAATCTACCTTTTCTTTATGGTCAGCTAACCAATTGACACCAATAATAATGTCATACGATCCCAAAGGTGTAACATAGAGATTAACTTCCGTGGAGAAATTAGGTAAATCAAGGACTGCTCCAAAGAGACACATACTCACTGTATGAACAGAATTATTACCATACTCTACAGTCCAAGATTTATCCATTTTCCCAGCTTTTCTTTTAAGTTTAGAAGCTAGTTTATTAGATATAAAACATTCAGTAGCTCTGTATCAAAAAGAATAGTGACAGGTATGCCGGATAACTTACCCGGAACTTCTATAGGTGTTGCTTGCTTTTCAGCTTGCTTGTCTGCTACTGCAGCATGTATCTTATGCTGCTGATTACGATCATCCTTCTTCAAAGGACATTGATTCGCATAGTGGTCCTTGCCACAATTGTAGCAGCCTCCTACAGGTCCCTTCTTAGGCTCAGCATTACCTCCAGCCTTGTAATTGTCACGCTGTCCTCCATAGGACTTCTGCCCATTATTATAATTTTTAACAAAATTATCCCTTATCTTTCCAGCAGGCTTATTTACTGCTGCTTTCTTATTGTTATCTCCTGGAAACTTACTCTTGTTTCCAAACTTTTTCCATGGTCCTATTCTGGGTACAAGAGAGGTTGAAGAAGGGTTTGCAGTCTTCTTCCGCACTTCCTCCTTATGAGCAGAAATAGCCTTTAATTTCTGTTCTTGCCTTATGGCCTTTTCAACAACTCCTTCCATAGTGGTTGGGCTGTGAACATCGACCTCCCCCCCTATCACGGGATTCAATCCCATGATGAATTTCCGTATCCTGAACTTTTCGTCAGTTTGATACTGCGGTACATACTTGAGGAGTTTTGTAAACCGCTCCCAGAATTCAGTTACTGTTAGCTTCCCTTGAGCTAAGTTCTAGAATTCTATCATTTTCTGATCATAGAAAAGTTGTGGCAGCCACCGTTGCCTAAAATAGCCTTTAAATTTATCCCAAGTAATATTGGTCTCATCAATGTTTAGCTCAGCTTTTCGGCTATCCCACCACGAAGACGCTTCATGAGAAAGCTGATAGGCTCCCCAAATAGCTTTGGTTTCCTCTGAGAAGTTCCTTATTGCAAAGTACTTCTCCATTTCGCTGAGCCAGTTCTCAGCTCCATCTCCTAATGTGGTGCCATCATACTTAGGTGGACTTATCCTTTTTATATCATTAGTGAGTTCGGCTGCCAATCTGGCCTTTTTATTTTCTGGTTGGACAGGTGCATTCACGGCATTAACATCAACACCCGTGTCGGGGTTGTCCTCAGGAGGTTGCTGATTATTATTATCAGCTTCTTCATCCTCCTCATTTCCCATCACCTACTGTTCAAGTACAGCCAAACGATCTCTTGTGTCTAACAGGGCAGCAAGGATCTCATCAAGTTTCTGGGTTGTTGCCGCTCCTCCTTCAGGTGGAGCATTATTCGCAACGTTCCCTCTTGTTCTAACCATTTTCTGTTACAAGAAAATTCAGGTTTTTATCAGATTATGGACTCAATAGGTCCAAGAGTTGCAACCTTCAGCTTTGATACCAAGATGTAACATCCTCATTTTAAACTTTAGAACAAGTGAATTTTTTTTTTTTGATAATTGCATACTGGTTCTAAATACATAATTTAGAACTCACAATTCAAATAACCATTCATATAACAAACAACCATATGCAGCTGTAATGACTCGGAGTACCTCCGATCTATTCATTCCATGACTCGGCAATCTACTGATCTATTCATGTGTAATAAGAGTCGGTGTTTTTAATTAACACATTACTCTTGCGGTTCTCTTCCCTAATCTGGGATTCAGAATGCTTTGTCCAAGGAATCTAACTGAATAATTGTTACTATTATTCATCGGCATCTCATCCCTTAGACTAGGTGAATTAGGACAACGCAATCAGTAGCTTGCGATACTTTGGCCAAAGATTTGAAACATACTGCTTATGTCTCGTATTCCTTAACGGCATACTCATCAATCTAGAATGCGTCCTTTACCCCATTCATATGTTATATAGAATGTCTTACATTGACTACTGTCAGTCCTTCCTTTCACAACTGAATCACTCGGAGGCAGATTAACAAGGTGATAATGTTATATGGATGCCCACGAGGATTAGGGATATGATGACATACTGGTTCAACCTTGCAGTTCAACCAGTGTGTCACGACACCCCGAATCTCCTAGGCAGCCTTATAACATGACCACGTTCTTAATCGGTCCCAGGGTAACTCGTGCGAAATCAAGTGTAAAATCTTAGTGATCAATGCAAAGGGTGTCGCCATAAGTCATCTGCATTGTTGTAACTTCAAGAAGATCCTAATCTTCTCGGAGATACAGCCCTGTAGTTGACTTATGTCGTCAACCTTTAAATCCGCCTCGAAAAGATCTACTCAATAACAAGCGTTACGCACTTGAGTTTAAATTACTTTAAAGACCTTACCCTAAGGTTAGCCTTTCCGATCCCTGGATTCTTTGTCTTAAGACGACCCTCCTCTATAAAACCCATTACATGGTAGAGTTATTAAGGTCATGGTCTCATCAAGGAGTCATTAGAATATACATGATTCTAAAACAACAGAATTGGACAATATCTCATAACCTTTACTTGAGATTGCCATCTGAACTCCATTTGATTTATATCAGTTCTCTAAACTGAAATTATATCATACTTATTAGTATAGAGATATAAATGATTAAGAATCCAAATTAATATTGTCCTGTCATACCCAGGACTAGGGATTAGTAATTTAATCCAGCTTGTTTAGCGTTCTGCTTAGGTTCCTTTTTTTTTTTTTTAACCTATCTTCTAGAAAGACATATATTTAAATCCAATATTGCTTTTGCTAGAACAAATTAGAACTACAAAACACTCTTAAGAATTCAATCTCATTTTCTTGTAAGCTTTCATTGTCAATCACAAAAGCATCCATATTACGCAAAGATAACGTTGCCACTCTGGTATATAAACCGAAGAAGGTCAACTATCAGAATAGAATACAACACATAAGTTTCAAACACTTATTTCCATTCCTTTCAAAACTATGTAATTACATTTTATGCAACAGCATACTTGATACAATGCTCAACTGAAAAGAAACATCTTTTCTCATATAGTACATCTGTAAAATCAAGCTGTAATTCATTATTAATCAAATAAACAATCTGATCAGCCTGTCAGATCTGCATTGCTTTTACCTCTTACGGTAACCATCTGCAAAAATAGTCAACATGAGTCAGTTCAATGAACTGAGCATGATAAGCACTAACTTTTAAAAACAATTGCAATCCATCAATTGTTTTCATTAAACACCCTGTTTAAATGAGATCAGATATTCACATAAGTAAACATATTCGGACTATACCCTTGTGATACAAAATGATTACAAATATGTAACTCTAACATGGTTACCAAATAGTCTTAATCACTTTCTAATATTTCATCGAATATTAAGAAATCAAGGAACGAATGTACACAAACAATCATTGAATCCAAAATCACAACATTGGTCAGATCGTTTCATTCTTCCAAAAAGGAAATAACATAACAATTTGTGAATTCCACCAATATGTTACAAAACAATTTTCCACGGTTAAACAAATATTAACAAATATTAAATAAAGGAAGAGAAAGAACCAAACCATTCATACTTCCTTTCACATAAGTTCATTACTGAACCGTCTTCACATATGAAAACATTCAACCAGTATATAAATGAACAAGTTAGACAAGCCGCAAGCAAGATTGCCGTTTAACAACAAACTTCATTACATCAAGCAATCTGAGGTTTCCTAAAGACTATGCCATGACGTCCACACAGTATTTCCGAAACATGCTCAGTCAAAAACGGACTGATTAAACGGAAAGGAACATTGCACATCTATTCTTACCTTGGCACATGCAAGTCTAAGGTGTGATACTCGCGACTCACCCCAACAGGGCCAGAACACAAAATATTCAACCATACTCAAGGAACAGTGACAAACGACAGTGTCCCGAAAATCAGATGCAATAAGGTTCAAGCAATATAAGATACCTTCCAAATGTTCATATGAATCTGAACAAAAATAAAACAAATAATTGCATACGATTACATTCGAGCCCAACAATGGAGCTTATTTAAACATCAGGCAAGCAAATCCGATTACCGAATTCAAAACAAGAATACCAGCTGTACCTTGCCCATATTTTACACAATTTTGCATAGATTGAAGACCTAAATATTCTCCTAAAGAATCTGTACCACAAAATCAATGCAACACAAAAGTAATTCCAGAAAATAACAGAGGTCTTAGTACATGTCATTTCTTCCAACCACTGGTTTATCATTCACCAACTAGTTAAACATATTCAACTTGAACAGTGGCCAAAATAGAAATATAAGTCATTGAATCGTCTCCTCAAAGTCATTCAGAATACAACCATTATAAATCTATAAATACACATTACATACTGTTAACGGGTTTACGCCCATAATCACAGAACCCAACAACAGTATAAGATGGAATTAGTTGATATATCCTTCTATACCATCCATGGCAAACATTCAGAATGAAACAAGTGTAAGCAAATCAAATACCCATTTCAAGCAAGGAAATCAACTGAGCTGCTTCGAAACTTTCGAACAGCTTTCACGAAGAAATGCAAATGCATACCCAGGAAGTCAATATCCTTTATTTATTACAAATAACAGTGGCCAAAAGACCTGTTTCCTCTACCAGGATTCCACGAAAATCGAATAACAAAACTCAAGGATGAATCCATATTCTCAACGGTGGGGTAGCAATATATGATTCAATCAAGGACTCCTTTGAGTTGTTTAAAGAAATTATAGATGTATCAATAATGTATACAGTCAACAAATATTCCCGTTACTACAATAACAAGGAAGAACAACTTCCACTGGTTCGTATAGACTACGGTAATACAACAGTTTACCTGTTCCCAGCAAAAATTAGAAGACAAATGAAACCCAAAAAGTACCATTAGTCACTGTCAACAAAAACCACGACAAAGTTTCTAAGGGAGCAGTAGAACTGATCAAACATACAGTATCTAACAGAATCCTTCCATACAGTTTCCACAACAAGAAACAGCGACCACAAATCAACAACATACAGTGGTCTATAAACAACACAGGTATATCCTATGGGCTCACGCCAAACAGGCCGAGCTTTCATGCTCTTTACATATAAATATCTCACATATTTAAACCAGAAAGAATACACAAAGGAATAGAGCCATAATTAGATTTTGATAAACACCCATCAAGAGGAGAATTGAAAAATCGAACCAGAAGAGATACAGTACCAAAAATCAAACAAGATCTCCATAGAAAATCATCTATTTTCTCAAAAAATTTGAACAGAGTTGTTCTAATGAAATCACTTGAAAGACAGCAAGCTATTTAAAGGTTAGAGCCTAACATGCCTGGATTTTTGATCAATTTTCCGAAGCAGACCACAGGAAGAGCTCAAACTTCCTTTTCTTTTTCCACGATAAAGCGACCAACAAAATTTTGCTGTCTCCATCACATATATATCCTCTATGACAGAGAAAAGAGCTAGAGCAGTTCATACTTGCCATGCAACTCAAAGAGAACTGGTGCGAAGAACCAGTAAACAAGCAGAGAGAGAGAGAGAAGACCGAAAATCGTGACAAACCAAACAAACCCCCAAATTTCCCGTTTGCATGCCTTCTCGCGAGTTCCGAGCTCGACTTCTGAGAATATTGAATGCCATTAAACCAACTTTCCCGCTTAAACTCAACTCCCACCGACCGCCAGAATTGGCGACAGTCCTACTAAAACTCAAGTTCATTTCCAAACTTAGCAAATTGCCATGTCTGCACAGGTTAGCCGTCGCTTAAGCCTCTGCCATGACCTGTCCCTCATCCTTATCCATGCATTAATTGCCATAGAAAACGCCACCCATGGTTCGCACCCCTCCATAGGCCCCTTTACATCCTCCTCAATAGTTAGGTTAGTAACTTAGGTTAGAATTTAGGGTAATACCCATACTAACCAATTTACACGTAGTTACTAACTTAGGATATTAACACATAGCCTAGGTCTAGGTTAGATTAACAATAATCTAACCCCTAGGTTAGGTTTTAGTTTTAGGTTACTAACCATTAACAATTCCAGTTAGGTATAACATTTTATATGCCAAGAAAAGACCTAAAATCATGCATCTACGAACAGGATTCACTCCTATACAGCCGTTAGGCTACAGGAATATACATGACAGAATCATTACTTGGTCCATGTCCGAGACCTTCCAGATATACTTTGATATCGGGAACCAATTCATTTCCCAAGATCAGCCTGAGTCATACTCCTGACCAGCTTAATCAATGCTTCCATACCTTGCAACCTGTTCAAGGTCTGTGATCTAATTCATCACAAAAAAATTTAAAGCATTACTTGGATCAATTCCACTGATCCAAGACTAGATATTATAGATGAATATCTCTATAATTCGTTCCGTGATCAGATTAATATTCAGACACAAAATGAAATAAATAAAAGAGTCTAATCATATTCTGACTCAGTCAAGATCTGCAATCTGCAAGGAAATTACAATACATATCAAGCATGATTTCTAAATCGAGGAACACATCCTTATACAAGAAATCACATATCAACACTTGTATGTCCGGGAGAAAGTAACAATAGTTCAGGGTGTTACATTTGGCATCAAATCCATTCCTAGAAAAGAGAACCAAGCTGCTGACAGGCTTGCAGCCGTTGGAGCAGCCTTTGATGTTGTTGAAAGCATCCAAAAAGACAAGGTACAACCAAACATCCATGTGATTGTAAGGCCTTCGGTGCCAGAAAACAATGTGACCTGGAAAGTGTTTGAAAGTGATCAACAAATCATCCATTTATTGTAGGAAGAGGTTGAGTTCTTAGCTAAAAATCAGGAAAAGTTGGAACAACAATATGGTGACCAAGTGGTATAGCTGAGAACCAAAAACTGCCAAAGGGACTTATTACTTTGGAGTCCATTTTCAATCCTAATGATCAGTTTAGGAAGGAGAAAGCAAACATCTAAGTCAAGGGAGAAAATTTAGTGTCCATCTTGGTGGAAGAAGGCAAATCACTCCGAGTTAGTAAAGTGAAAAATGAGCAAGAAAGGTATGAGTTCATATAGTTTTTTCAAGAATTCCCTGATGTGTTTACTTGGAGCCATGAAGATTTGAAAGCTTTCAATCCTGAGTTATCTCAACACACCATTGAATTCGATCCAAGTACTAAACCCATTAGGAAAAAACAAAGGCCAGTCAATCCACACATGGAGCCTCTCATGAGAAAATAATTGAATAAGTTGATAGAGTCAAGTATCATATTCCCTATCGAGCATTCTAGTTGGGTGGCCAACATGGTTCCAGTTAGAAAGAAGAGTGGGGAAATCAGATTGTGTGATGACTTTAAATATTTGAATAGAGCATCTCTCAAGGATCATTACCCACTTCCTTCCATGGAGTAGATCTTGCAAGTTTTTGCTTGCTTTGAAAGGTTTTCATTACTTGATGGCTATTCAGGGTACAATCAGATTATGGTGAAAGAGGAGGATCAGTTCAAGGCAGCCTTTACAACCAAATGGGGGACTTATGCATATAGGAAAATGCCATTTGGGTTGTCCAATGCTGGAGCTACATTCCAAAGGGAAATGGACATGGTGTTTAAATATTTGATTAACAACATGGTGCTAATATATCTTGATGATATCATTGTTTTTTTCAAAAAATGTAGCAGACCATCTCTTTCATTTGAGACAAGTGTTCCAAAGGTGCAGAAGATTTGGGGTATCCTTGAATCCTAAAAAGTGTATTTTTCTAGCCCATGAAGGAAAGCTCCTTGGCCACGTTGTCTCCAAAGAAGGATTAGCAATTGATCCAAAAATATTTGAAGCCATAAAAGCACTAGCATTTCCAAGCCACAAGAAAGCCCTTCAAAGTTTCTTGGGGAGGATAAATTTTGTTCAGAGGTTTGTCCCAAATTTTGCAGCCCTAGTCAAGCCTATCACCAAGATGTTAAAGAAAAGCATAAATTTCAAATGGACAGCAGAAGGAAAATAATTTTTTGGAGAAATCAAAGAGGCCATCTCACAAGTCCCAACTCTCATTAACCCAGATTTCTCCAAGGATTTCATCCTCTATGCATTTGGGGGTGATGATACTATTTCTGCAATCTTGGTACAATAGAACAAAGACAATGATGAGCAGCCAATTGCTTTCTTCAGCCAAATCCTGGAGGACTATGAGGTGAGATATTATTTCATTGAGAAGCATGTTCTTGTAGTAATTAGGAGCTTGAAGAAAATCAAAAATCTAGTTTCAAACAAGTTTCAATTGCTGGTTTCTCATGTGGGAGTTAAAGACTTCCTCCTAAACAAAGACCTGAATGAAAAGAGAGCAGGTTGGATTACTCGTGTCATGGAGTATGACATTGAGATAAAAGTCACTAATTTGGTCAAAGGAAAAG
Organism: Taxus chinensis; assembly: GCA_019776745.2. Lineage (NCBI taxonomy): Eukaryota > Viridiplantae > Streptophyta > Pinopsida > Cupressales > Taxaceae > Taxus > Taxus chinensis. The sequence continues at coordinate 84,274,048 of CM034147.1, read as the reverse complement.
GATTATGTGAGCAACTAGTCTTGAATAAACACAAGGAATCATGCAATGAGAAGGAGGTTATTTTGGTGTTGCAAGACAACCATGAGCAAGGAAGCACTCAAGAAGAAAATGATGGTGTCCTCACTCCTTGCTAGACCCAAGACATAATACACTTCCTAAACACATGTCTATGCCCTCCAGAGATGAATAAGACCAAAAGAAGACACTTCAGATTGTAGGCTGTCCCATATGCCCTTGTTGATGGTGTTTTGTTCAAAAGGGATGTGAATGAAGTGCTGCTGAGATGCATTGGTACAAATCAGATTCACATGGTGTTGGAAGAGTTCCATGGTGGATCAGATGGTGGTCATTTTTCACTGAGAGTGACAGCTCTGAAGATCATGAGGGTTGGCTATTATTTGCCCAATATTTTCAGTGATTATTATGCATGGATCAAGAGGTGCAAGAATTGTGCATTCTTCACGGGTAAGGAGAGACTAGCTTCCCTTCCATTGCATCCAGTTTTAGTTGACCAGCCATTCATGCAATGGGGTTTGGACTTCATTGGAGTCATTAATCCAAATTCAAGCCAAGGACACAAGTGGATTCTAACAGCAATAGATTCCTTCACCAAGTGGACTGAAGCAGTAGCACTCAAGGAAGTGAATGAATCTAGCATCCTGGACTTCTATGAGGGAATAACAACTATAATTAGCATACCTGCTACAATAATATCAGATAATGCATTGGCATTCATTGGGTCCAAGGTAATTGAATGGGCTGTCAAGAATGGGATCTACCTAAGCACTTCATCAAATTATTACCCTCAGGGTAATGGCCAAGCTGAATCTACAAAAAAGAACTTGTTAAGGATCATTAGGAGGACTATTGATGAAAATCAGAGGTCTTGACATACTAATTTGAAATCATCCTTATGGGCTGATAGGATAACTACCAAGAGATCTATAGGTAACTCTCCATTCAAGCTTGTTTATGGAAGAAAGGCAATTTTGCCCATGTCACTTGAGTTTCCAACATTGGAACTCATGAAACAATTAGAGTTTTTGGAGTTTGGACCCATGGAGGTTAGATATGTAGAATTGATGGTGCTCCAAGAAATCAGAAATCAGGCATCCCAAGCAATGGAGAAGGATCAAGCTTTGATCAAGAAGACCTTTGATAGAAAGGCCAAGGATATATCTTTCCAAGTTGGAGATCTAATGTTAAAATGGGATGCAGACAGAGCAAAACCAGGGAGGCATTCAAAATTTGATGCCATTTGGAGTGGCCCATACATGGTCACAAAGTGTAAGGACAACAATGCCTTCCAATTGTATACATTTGATAGTGAAGAGTTGCAGATTCTAGTCAATGGAATCCATCTGAAGCATTACTACTGAGAGAAATTCTCCACCTTGTACATATTAGCTTAGGTTTTCATTCCTTCGAGTGCTTATGCACATTGTTTTTGTTGTAGTTTAGCTTTTCTTTCCATAAGTTCTTTGGCACAAGCTTGCTGTTCCAGGAAATGTGTTTTATAGGCCTTGCTCCAATCAGATGGTGTTCTACCCTCCATTTTCCTCCTTGTAGTGTAATAATCAGTTGGGGTACCAAACAAAGAATTTAATGATTCCATTCCCAATGGATTGTTTTAGGCAACTGGTAACTTCATCCAGTAGGTAGATGACCCCTCTGAGTCGCCAAAATTGTTATCCAAAATAAGCCCCTTGCTTATTTTTGGCTAACTGCCTTCATTCCTCCCTCCCTTGTGCCTCAGTTAGAATCTTTCATTTTTTAGGCACTTAAAACCTTCTGGAAATGGCACCATTGGATAGAGCTCCTTCTCAGATTTCTAGAAAGGTAAAGTTTTCCTCCTTACTCCATGTATTTTTGAAGTTATGGCTCGATGGAGTTTTTGTGGGAAATTTTCCCTAGAAAATCCCGAGCTAATAAGATGAGGCCACATGTCCTTGGAAGGGCGGAGGGCGGAGGTAAACTTGGAATTTTTACCAAGTGTTTGGCAAGGTTTCAGAAGGAAATTTTCACCCCGAAGGCTCGCTGACGAATTGGATGCTACCATGTGTCCAGGTGGGGAGGAGTTGGGAAATTTTCCCAAGGGTTGACACAAACAAAATTTTTGATGTCAGGCCCGCGTCCAATCACATTATGCCATGTGTCCTTAGGCCAAAGGAGTGGCGGAGGGTGGAGGAAAGATTGGAAATTTTACCAAGTGTTTGGTGAGGGTGCTAAGGAGAAATTTTAGCCCACAGGCCCGCGAGCCAATGGGATCACGACACGTGTCTCAGGTGGGGTCGGAGCTTCGACCGTCAGGGAGAAGTTGGGAAATTTTCCCAAAGGTTAGCATAAAGAGAAATTTTCGCCCCCCATGACCGAAATGAATGGAAACCCACCATGTGTCTTCAACTGGTGGAGCATGGGGAAAAAATTGGAAAATTTTCCCAAAGCAAAATCAAAGGAAAATTTCAAAGGACAAGCTCTCTCCCCAAAACGCGAGCCAATGGGATCGTGCCATATGTCCAGTGGCAGCAAAAAATGCAAGACAGGCCCGTAGGGAAAATTGGCAGGGAAAGCCCAAATCTAATGGGGTTTTTCCACGTGTCCAAGTTAGAAAAGATGGTCAAAAGTGACAGAACAAATAGAGTAAAAATCCTGCGGTAAATCACATCGTGCCACGTGTCCTCGGGTCATCCAGCCGGCAGAAAATTTTAAGAAAAATTTCCAAAGGCCAAAACAACGGAAAATGAAGCAGGAAGAGCTCGCGACCAATAGAATCATACCACGTGGCACCGGATCGGCGGGGCATGGAGATTTTTGGGAAAATTTTCCCAAATGCAAAAAATTGGGAAATTTTCAAATTTTCAGCCCGCTAACTCATTTTGGCCCTGTTTTGCCCTAAATTTTTAGATGAGCATAACTTTCGATCCAGAGCTTGGATTTTCACGTTATTTATATCAATGGAAAGATAGTGAAATTATCTACATGATTCCAGGCTCAATTTTTTATTTTTATGGAGTTTAGAGAGATAAAATTGAAAAAATGCCTCTGGCATGTGGTAATCAACAGAAATGACGTTTCAACCACCATTTTTAATGAAGAATGGCTCGCATTCTCTCCCAGCATGGTGAAAAATGTTAGGGAATGGACCTTTATGGATGACCATGCTATTTTATTGCATTTTGGTTGGTGGTTGAAGCTCCTCTCACGTTTTCCCATGTTTCTCTCTCCTAGGCTCATTTTTTGCATTGTAAAAGCCAGAATGGGCTCATTTTTTAAAGAAAGGACACTCTTTTAGCTCTGCAACTTCCCTTTTCTTTATAATCAGGTAGATTTGTGGAGTTTTTTACCTTTCCATGCAAATAATGCACTCCTTTTTGCCTCTTGGCCATTGTAATGCACTGTGTTGGACTTGGGATGATAATGTATGCTCTGTGATTAAATTTTTTCTCAATCCTTTCATATGTTTATCGTTTTTTTCCTAACCTCTCATCACATTTTGGCAATTTATGAATGTTTTGTGCTGTATTTCCTCCTAGACTGTGTATGTTTTGTAGTAGCAGATGTCTACTACTCCCTTGGTGCATCACCTTATTAGCATTAGTCTCATTTTTCTTGCATTCTCTATCTCTGTCCCCTTGGAATTTAGAGTAGGAATTATGAATTTAAGTCTCTACAAATTTCATGCATATACCTGATAAGAGAATTTGAGGAACCAGCCTCTAATCTGGATATTCTTTTCCATTTTATAAGTCCCACACTTGGGGAAAAGATTCAATGTTGTGCAATCACACTGGATGCTAAAATGTCAAACTAGAAATCCGATAGAACATCCAGAGGGTGCTGCTGATTTTTACTAACAAGAACACCCTGCCAAATATTAGATGGGTTTTTTGTGTCATAAACAAAATAAATGTAGACATAAAACATTCATCATTTCTTTAAATATTTAAAACATATTATGTTATATTAAACAAAATTTAGCACAATATAAGGCAAAATTAGGTACCATAAACATAACAAAAAAACCAATACTCAAGAATCCAAATCAAATATCTCTGCTACCATAAACATAACATAAAAACTAATACTCAAGAATCCAAATCAAATCTCTTTTCTCTCAAAATAGTGAAGATTCAGACACGATACTTGTTAAAGGACATTGAGGTAAAAGGTGAGCATTTAATTGATGCATCCCTGATTTTTCTTCAAATAGAAAAAAGAGGGCAAAGAAATGTGCTGCAGGAAAGAAGTAAGCTCTAATTCCTCAATCAAGCAGAGCTATAAGATCAAAAGTGGACAAAATCAGAATGCAGTGTTCCAAAACATAGAGAAAATTAAAGCTTTAGTCATCCAAGAACTAAACACATCAATTCCTGCAACCCTTGGACAAAATTCACTCTCAAGAATGAAGAATGCAAAGGAATTTAAAAATCAGGTAACTTCTTCTGGAAATAAAAAAACTTAGGTAAAGTTTGCATAAGTGGGCATTTTAAAATATATTAATTAATTTTATTCAAGTTTTTTTTTATTGCAACAAAAATGATAGCTAGTCATGTTATAGATTAGGGAACTACAACTTGGATGTCACAAACCCAATTTGTATTAGGAGAATGTTATGAATGGAAATTGAAATGAAAAAATTCCAAATATTTCACTTACGCCATAGCAGTATCTACACAATCAAGTGATTTAAAAACCAATTTGATAGGGTAATATTTCACTTACGTCATAGCAGTATTTATTTAACACAAAAATAAATTTGTAGTGAGCAATGGTCGGCCATCCCCATGCCCTCGTTGTAAAGAAAAGAAATGGGTAGTCAATATAAAATCAAGAAATAATCAGAAACATCATGAAATCTTGTGTGTTTGACTAACAACTACATGGGATCTTTACAACATAGTTGTTTCATAAAATTTTGGAAAGAAATGTGCAATTTTTAAAAAGTAATTCTTGAATCTAGTTGTTCTTTTTAACTCATCTCTAGAGCGTTTTGTACTAAAATTTTAGTTCAATAAGGATAAAATGAAAATTCCTAGAGGGAGGCTCATGGTTTAGGGGAAATGTAGGACTATTTTACAATATTCCAACACTAAAATTCTTGTTTAAGCATCAACAATAGTGTAAATTTGTATTCTAAACTGACACCTTTATTTTTTTAAAATAGAACCTTGTAAAAATATAAATCCTCATTAAGTAAGGAAAAAAATCACCTCTTGTGTTTAGGTGTGTCTAGAGATGGACATAAACAAACATGTTTTAGAAGAAATGATCCTAGAATAGAAAAAAATAGTTTGGCATCAACCATTAGAATATGTCAATGCAACTTCCCAATGTAAAGAATTCAGATGTTATGGACCCACTTCTGGAGTTTTACCTTGACACAAGGAAACCATTTCAAGGTCTCACTTACTTTTTGGTGGTACTAGTAAAGAATATTTTCTAGCCAAGAATAAAATATAAAGAGAGGAAGTTACAATTATACAAAAACCTAGTACATGAAAACTCAAATAAAGACTATCAATACACTAAGTTGTAGTTCTAGGTACAATTACACAAAGATTTGTACTCATAGCCAACCAAGGAAAAACCTAATCCATAAAAACTCAAATCAAGACTACCAATCTGCCATTGTTGCAGTTCTTAGTACAATTAAATAGATATCTATAGCCATAAACTATATACACAAACCCATTACATTAAATTTTAAATCAAGACTTCCAATCTGTCATAGGTTTGGTTTCAGGCATAATTATAGATATATTTGCAAAATAAATTAATATGCCGAAACCAGGTACATAAAAAACAAAATCAAATTTATCAATCCACCATTCCACAATTATACATACCTTTTTACTCATAAATTTTAGCAAACAAAATCCTAGTACATGAAACCTTATACCAAAAATAACAATCCACCATTCTTGCGGTTTTAGGCACAATTAAAAGAGCATTTGTAGCCATAACCTATTATATAAAAACTTAATACACATAAATTCAAATCAATATTATCAATATGCCATTGTTGTAGTTCATGATGCAATTACATAGACATGTGTAGCCAAGACCTATCATATACACACCTGGTGCATAAAATATTGTAACCAAGTCCCTTCTTATGGATTTGAATACATTCAACCAAATATATGAAGATATAACCTAGTACATAAAAACTCAAATAAAGACCAAATCCTCTGGTTTTAGGTACAAATTACACGAGTATCAAACCACCATTAATGTGATTTTAGGTACATATACATAGATATATTTGGTCTTAAGTTAATAGACAATGATCAAATACAATAAATATGAATAAATAAAATTAATCCATTGTTTCCATAGTTATAAGCACAATTACAGTGATGTTTTCACTCACAACTTAGAATGTTATAATCTTAAATTAATAAAGGTTAGAGAATGATTTCTAAAACCAAACAACCATAACAACAAATCTTTCATAGGTTTTAAATATCAACTTGTCCAGAGAATGTTAAAAGACTTCTAGTCTAGTTTGGTCTCATCTCATTTCAACTATTATATAAATCAAGACAATCATTTAGCCATATCTTCAGTTCTATGCACAATTCACACAAATTATTTGTGAAAGAGGGTTCAAAACTTGAAACACGAGTATCATGAGGGACGACGTGCACATCAATGGATGTGTGAATGACAACACAAAGAGATCCTGGGAGGAGCGAGCATCAACTGAATGTGCATGCAAGGATTCAAAACACATGCAGAACCTCATTACAATCCAAAAACTCTCTCTCTATCCCATAGATCGAATGGGGTGTGCATATAGGAGGTGCTTAGTAACCCCCAGTGCTACAATCATGACAACTTAAGTGGAGAGAGGAGTTACACTCACATAATAGAAAAGTAACTCCTAAAGATGCATATGATGCACTGAAGCATAAGGGAATCTCATAATGACCCCTAAATGACACGTAAACCTACCATCTCACCTAAGTGAGATGACTCACCTGATGATGTGGAAAATAACTCACACTAACACCCCCTTTCATCAAAACTTAGGATGAGGTGGTAAGTCAGAAAAGAGAAATGGGTGCCAACACAAAGCCTGATAAGGTACCCATGCTCAACAAGAAGTCCCAAGAAGTGAAGGAAAATCCAATGGGAAAAACATCCACCATAAGATAAAAATACACTCTCTAATCTAAGAAATATGTAAAATATGGATCCCGGCCATAGAAAAGCCTGAAAATCTATCCATGTACAAAAAGGAAATCTCTCTGAAGGTTAAAGAAGAGAGAAGAAGAGGGAGACAAGAGGGATACAGAAGATGCCATGAATAGATATGAACTCTGAAATTATAGGAAGTCTCCCAGAATAATTTCGATGATGAGATCCTCTAAATCTGGGCTGAAGAAGATCCACCCACACTGAACTATGTGCCTGCCCTTGGAAAGGACAGAAATGGAGTGTTGGAAGTCTGCCCACTCCGCGAAGGAAACCAAAGGTAGCAACACAAAGAACTCTGAGTCTGGTCCATGGAAATGTGACATAGGTATAGCAATGGAGTTCCAAGGAATAGAAGGTAATGCCATATATGTAGAATTGTTAGAGTGAAGAAGGGGAACACTCACAGAAAGAATGTTCAAGTGATGTGAAGGCAACAAAAAAATCCCCACAATAGAAAATGGATCCATAAGCAAGGGTGGATCAATGAAGATCTCCAGAAAATTTGAAGTGATAAGAGTCCCATAAGGGGAATTCCCAATAACAGAGATGATGAAATCCTCAAAAACACTTGTAGAAGGATGAGGAACCTGCAGTGCATCACAAGTGGACTCTACGAAGAGATGACCAAGGTCAGGAAAATAATTGTCCCAATGAGAGGGCTCAACAAATAGAAGAGCGATGTCAGACAGGTATAAGTAATCCATTTTAGGTAGAGGAGTGGAAGGGTCCTCGTACACTGGAAGTGGAAAGGAGGCAGGTGCAATGATGGTATGGGGATGAGAAGGAGACTTATCAATATCTGATGAGATGTGGGAAGTGTCAACACTCTCTAGAATAGTGAGAGAAGGAGGAGAGAAGTCCTCTGTAGTACTCTCAACATCAGAACTGGGTGCAAAATCTTTGTCATCAGAAGTATAATCAAACAGGTATGAGTCAACAAAACTTCTATCACATGAAGAAGAAGAGGAGACCACTGGATCAATAGTAGTAACAATGACGACAATATGTGAAGGGTCTTCATAAAGGGACTGAAAGATGCTCCATATACTATGGGGAGGATCTGTGTCTACCACGTGAAAGTGGAGAGATATGGAGACATGCATCATCAAGTGACCAAAAACATGGTCACAAGTATCAAGAATGTCCTCCAGATGACGATGATTAGTGGGTGCAAGAAGTGTGAAAGACCCTCATAGGTGAAGTAGCGTTCCATAGAAGCATGCCAAGCTGAATAGTTCTCTCTCCCAATAAGACATAACGGAGGCTGTAAATCAATCCTGCAATGCTCAATTCTAGAAAAATTACCCACCATGATGTGGAATCAAGAAGTGCAAGGTGCACGAGAAGAAGGGTATAAGAATGCAAGATGTCACCTGAAAAGAGAGAAATGGTAACCCCCCTATCTGTGGCATTAGATAGTGCATGACTACAATAAGGTGCAAACATGCAATGCCAGATAGTTGACCACTCACCTCGTAGTAGGTGAAAAATGTATGAGAGTGGAGGTCATAATGGAGTCTTAGTCAGAAGTAGAGGAACACACACAATCATGCACAAAAGCACATAAGTGATAAGGTATAACACTGTAAAACATGAGATAAATTGCATCTCATAATGCAAAAGATAAGGCTCTCTTTCCACAAGGCTATGACGGAGGCATCCACTAGGTACAAAAAAATAAGAGCACTACAATGACAAGTAAAACAAATGGCTTGGAAATCCCAATAGCCCTATATGCGAAGCCTGAAAAAAATACCCCCCCTAAATAATGAATTTTTTTGGTTATATTCCCTTTACAATGCTATTATATGCATGAAAAAGGAGGTAAAATTGAAAAAACCCAAAAACACGAGGTAGACGGGGTCTGGAGCTCACTGGGTAGTGGGGAGAAAACAACTCAGTGAGCTGGCTGAGTTATCTCTCTGAGGCGAGCTAGGAGGTGTGGACTGAGTGACTCCGTTGGAGAGCAGATCAAGTCGGTGGGTGGTCCACATTGGGTAGGTCACAAGCATGTGGGGAGAGATAGATGAGCTATGGAGACCGAAGAGTTTTGCAACCAATACACAGAGTTAATGATTGAATAACCCATGGGTCATGTAGGAAGGTTGTCATGTGTCCTAAGGAGCAGTAGTTGGGTAGACATGGAACCACTTGGAGTGCAAGTAGTGGTCCATGTATCGAAGGTTCCAAGGCACAACTGGAGGGACTCTTCACGGTAGGAGGGACATCGAATTGGGAGAGCTCATCAGCGAGTCAACACTGAGTTAGGGAGAAACCTGAGATGGTCAAAGTCTTCACTAGAGTGAGAAAAATATGAAGTCACCAATGAGGCAAAGTTATAATGGTCACATGGACCATATTTTGAGGTCGCGAAGGAAGCACTGAGTTTTTAGTGCTCAGAGCTCGAGGAAGGAGAAGGGACATGGAGTGGCGAGATTCACATGAACCAGGGTCGTATAGTGAAGCATAACAGAGAAGGATCCCATACAAGCGTCGATGGGATGAAACAAGTAGGGAGGATGCCAGGAAGCATGCAACAAAGGGGATGAATGGAAGAAACCAGGTTGAGCATAAACCAAAGAATAACTTATGAGAAATGAACACAGGAAATAACATGAGCAAGGTCTGGAGGAGCATGAAAGCATGGGAGGTGGAGCTAGTGCAAAGGACGAGGAGCCATGGCTCACAATGCAGAGACAAAAAATGTGAATCCACAAGTGAGGCCAAGAAAGGCCAAACCAAGGTGAACAAATGGTCAAAGGCCCCAACTCAACAAGGATTTGATGTAAAACATAGTCCATTGAGGCAAAACATGAGCATGTGAGTAAAAACCCAAGCCAACAATGCAAAAAATGAGTTGAGATGATACAGAGCCACAAGTTGGTGTGGAGGGGCATAAGCTAGTTGGAGAACTATATCATTTCCTAGATTGATGAGCTGGGGCCGGGTTAGGCCTAGAAAACCATAGTTGAAGACCTCCTTTAAACATCAAAACTAGCACACAAAAAAAATTCTTATCTAAACATCAAACTGCAACCAAAACCAACAGAGAACCTAAAAAAACATGTATTCAACCTTGAAAAACTAGAAACCTAAAAAGTGAACCACGAACAAAGGTAAAAATGCCCGAAATTAATGCAAGAATAGCACGATCAGAATATCCATTACGAAACATGCACAAGAAACTGAAGATCACACCAAAAGGCCTAAAAAAGCACAGAAATATCGAAGAGTGCATAGATCAACAAGATCCACTCTGATACCATGAAAGAGGGTTCAAAACCCAAATCACGAGGATCACAAGGGATTACGTGCACATCAATGGACATGTGAATGACAATGCAAAGAGATCTCAGGAGGAGTGAGCATCAATCGAATGTGTATGGAAGGATTAAAAACACGGGAAAAACCTTGTTACAATCCAAAAACTCTCCCTCTATCTCATAAATCAAATGGGGTGTACATATAGGAGGTGTTGAATAACTCCCTAGTGCTGCAATCATGACAACTCAACTAGAGAGGGGAGTTACATTCCCAAAATAGAAAAGTAACTCCTAATGATGCATATGACACATTGATGCACTGAAATGTAAGGGAATCCCATAATGACCCTGAAATGACACGTGGACCTACGATCTAACCTAAGTGAGATGACTTACCTGATGATGTGGAAAATAACTCACACCAACAATTTGTAGTAAAACCTAATATATAAAAAATCATGACTATCAATCCATCATTCTTGAATTTTTAACTATAATTACAGAGATATTTGGAGGCATAAACATCACACATAAAAAGAGTCACAAACCCCGTGCATGACAATTTCAAATCCAGACATCCAATCCAACATTTATGAAGTTCTAGGTATAATTAAATGGATATTCGTAGTCATAATATAGTGTACAAAATCCTAGTTCATAGAATCTTAAATAAGAAATAACAATCCATCATTCTTGTGGTTTAAGGTATAATAAATGGGCACTGAAAATTATGATCACAGATGAGAATGCATCCTACAAATAGGATATTCAAACAACACTGACACAAGGAGTAAAAAAAGTGTCAACTGAATAACTTTGTATGGTTTTAATGGATTATAAGAATGAATTTTTGAACAAGATGTTCCTTCTCCTCATATGGGAATCAATGTTTCAACATTTAGAAAATATTACTCTCCTGACCTAAGAGAAGATTGTATTTTAATAGAAAAGATTTGAGAAAGAAAGGAAAAAATCCAATAATAATGAGAAGAGGGACAAACTATGGTTAAAGAAGCATTTTTCCTAAACTCCTTTTATATTTTTTGTTTGCATTCTAGATGTGTCTCAAGTGTGAAAATGGAATTTAAATTTACAAACTAATTATTCACCATAAATAATTACTGGCATTCTACAACAACCAACTAGCTATAATATGTGAATATGAATAAAATGGATACTGGTGATCGAAACCTGGTGGATCTATTATTATGCATGCCCTAAGCTTACTTGAAAATATACAAAAGAAAATCCCACATAACCTTTGGAGCAGGAGATAAATCAAACCCACAAAACAATTGATAAAAAAACCATTGAAACATATAAGAGCCATAATGAAACAATGTTTGGACCTTGAATTGATCTTCACTTTATTTAGATATTGTTCGCGAGAACATTTTTCAAGGGAAAAATTTATGGGTTTCTTGCTAATGCTTTGTGAATCTATGTCCCTCTACTTAAATGGTGAATCTTACGTATATGCATGTGATAGTAAGGTGATTTTTATCCGGGTTGTCCTTCCGGTCAGGGATCTAATAGGGGCACTCCACTGAACCTTCGACAAAATCTTACAGAATTATGTAAGGGAGGAATTTTCTAGGACAATGGAAAAGGGAGTGAGAATGTTAGATAAGGGGAACTAATGCTGTAATTAGAAACTCATAGTCTTGCATACACTAGTTAGAAATTTCTTCACATGCAATAAAATTAAGAAGAAACAACTCTGCAAATAGAAACAAGACCAAATAGAATTTAATGAGCATAAAGTATTAATAAACCCCTTAGTCAAAAAAGGCTAGAAAATCCTTCTTCTTGTATTTATGCTCATGTAGAAATTGTACATAGAATAAGAATGGAAGACATCTAAGAATAAATAAAAATGGAAAAAAAATTGCTATCTCTTTGTTCTCTTCACAAGGATCTCTCTCATGTATTCACAAAAAAACAAGTCTAAGAAGACCCTCAAATGAGGAGCTTGTTACAATTTATAGAAGACAAGAAAATCTTCATCTTCCCAGTGACTCTTCACATGCTTTAATTTTGACTTTAGGTTGTTCATATTCCTATCAAATTTTTAAGTCCCTTTTATAAAAACAAGGTGACTTAAATGTTACATTATGTTTCTAAATTCACTTAAGTACATATTAAAAAGTGAAAATCCCAACGTGGAATTAGAAAATTGAAAAAAGAGAATGTTGGGAGGGAAGAGAAGATAGAGAGAGAGAGAGACAGAGAAGGAAGAAGAATAGAAGAACTATGCAGAAGAATGAGCCATTGCAGTGGATTTGATCTCACTCCCTGACTGGTCTCCATCTCGAGCTACTGAGAAGATATCCATTTCTCCAAACTCCTTGCTGAAATCATCTGTTGTAGGTTTCCCTCAATTGGCGTAAGGAATGTGCGCATATCGCAGAGTCTCTATCCACCCATCAAATACACTTTTAATATATTTTCTCTTTCCAAACCATGATGGATGTTTCTTTGTGATGAGTGCGATGGCAGACTGAATCTCTGAGAGGAAATTTAGGGTATCCTTAGTGAAGGATAATGAATTTCCCACTTATTTATTGACATATTCCTTGAATGGCCCAATAAATTCTTTGGCAGTTGTGTCTTATCCCATTATAGGCACTCCAAGTTTATGAATTCGGTGGTTGATGCTATCCTGCAATTTGTATGCTTGTTCCTCTTTATCCTCCAACTTGGCAATGAACCTTTTGATTACTTCAAATATTATTGCTTTGGCCCTTTCCCACATGCATGATAGGTCTTCAGAAGGGGCGTCAAAAATTTTCTTACTAATCAACTCCTGAGGGTGGGTGTCACTCATTTCATTCACTACTAGACCGAGAGGTTCACAGTAATCCCTTTCTTTCTCCAAATCTTCTTTAAGTGACCACGTCTTATTTGTAGTTGCACACATGGAGGAAAAGAGTTTGACTACCTCTTGGAGAAAGGAAATTTCCCTTTTCAGAAATTGAACTGATCCATTAATTATGAGCTTTCCCTTGCATTGTGAATGCATGTGTCCTCTTGATAGATTCTTGATTGAAGCTGTTGATGGGTAAAAATTCTTCAATGGGAATTGTCATGGCATTTAGATCCACTATATTTTACACATTGGAAGATAGAGTTTTCACCTGTTCCTATAGCTCATCAATCTTCTTCTTATATTCTTTTTTCCTTTCCACCATGCTAGCAGAAGATTACTAAAACATGTGCAAATATCCTTCATGAGTAGGTGAAACTAATTGAATTTTTCTCATCTCATAATCAACCAATGTCATATCGTCCACTAGATTGATCACCTTCAGCTGAGATACTTCAATATATTGGCTGTCTATTTCTCCATTGTAGAACCGTGAGGCCTTGTGTGTGAACTTCCTTTTATTTTCCTTGGCCAATGAGGAAATTGCTGATAAATCAGGGGCCACTACTTGTTAAACAGTGTGAGCATCAGGTTTTATTATTTATTACATCCATGGGAACATTTCATCGGACTCAAGCCCTATGATAGGTACATCAATTATTCCATGCTCTATAAGAGGAGGTAAATCTTGGTGTCAACCAGAGGAGAGACCTATTATGATGGTTCAAAGACTAGGTCTTGAACTACCTGATATTCCTCTACTTGTGTTTCTGTTATTGGATCTTCTTCTTACATCTCTGCATCTAGGTCTTCCCCCTAAATTTTTACAACTAAGCCTTCTTCTTTTATTTTCTTCATTGGTGACTTTTCATGAGAGGCGGTCTCCAATTCTATGGATGTTCATCTTGAACTTTCTCCAGAGTGTCTCAAACTTGAAGTAGCCTCTAGAAATTTTGATGTAAACTTCCGAGAGGCTTGTTTGTAACTTGCGGGCATACCTCGTGACTGGATGATCATTGCTCTCTATCTCTGGAACCAATCCCTCATTCTCTTGACCACCTTATTAATTTGTTCCTTTATATCTCATAACTTGCGAATGTGTCAGTTGAATTGAGGAAATGGAGAAACCTTGAAAAATACATACCCAGGATAATACATCTTTCTATGGTCATGTTATAAGATATCTTCATAGCAGGAGAACTTGAATTTCTTCATCTCATCGACTGTCATCCTCATATGATCCTTTTCCTGTACTTCAAATTCATCAACGTAGTTGGCCCAATAGTCTTCAATTTTTGGATCATGGTGTAATTATGGGATGTGGAAAGAATCTGTGATGCCCGATAAAACAACCACTTGAGACCCGAGAAACAACCTAGGGTTAGTACTGAAAATTATGGAATAATTTTTTTTGAATCGAAGTATCTACAACTAGGTTGCAAGACAACAGTTGACACAAAAAGGTTTTGAAACAAGTCTAAAATTACTAGAACGTATTTTCATTTATTAACATTTATCAGAGGTCACAAGGTCCAAATTCTAGGGTTAAAATTTTTAGTTAGGTTCAGGGGGTAAAATATCACCATACCCACTCTCTAATAGGAATCATAGTTTTAACTTTATTTTTATCACACTTAACATTCAAAATTTCCCTAAACCACTCCCATTGGATAAGAAATTTTCTCACGTTTCCAACGATATAAAGAAGTCATCCTAACTCCTGGTATAATTTTTCCCCAAGGGAACACCTGGCAAGAGGGGAAGAAAACCCTTTGTCGGGTTGGCAGGTTGCGGGGTAGTACTTGGAATTTTTTCCCGCGTAGGAGAAAGAACCAAATTTTCACCACGCACCTGCAGGTCCACCAGGGACACGTGTCAGGTACTAATCCAAAGCGTGAGAGGGTGGGGGAAGGGTGAAGTTTTTCCCATTTCACCCATGGGGAGAAAATTCTCATATAATGTTTGCCACCATGGACACATGGTGCTCAATGATGCCATGTGGGAGGGAGAGGGAAGGGAGAGGTGGAACACCAAAGGGGGAAATGGGGTAGGGCTCGCACGCCCGCAGAAGGGTCACACCAAGGCGAAGGGTGGGAAAATGGGGCCACAGGGGGATTCCACAAAAAAAATTCCAAAACTAGAATTTCAAATAAATGAAGTTGTTCTCCCTCCTCCACTGTCACCCCCAAGGTGCCATGTGGCACCCTCTCGTTTAACTACGTGTCCTGAAGGGGTAAACAGATAAATTTTTTCCAAATTTTTTTAAAAAAACCAATAACCAAAATGAAGCCGCGCCTCCACCGCTGCCACATGAGGACACTTGGCAGCCTCTGATTAGCTGCGGGCTGGCGGAGGATAAAGATAAAAATTTTCCCCAAGAATTTTTCAAAAAAATTCTAAGGATAATTTCGAAAGGAAACTTTCAGGTCGCAGGCCTACCAAGGAAAATTTTCCCAAATTTTCCAACCAAGATAGGAAAACTTCAAAGTGCCATAACTTTTGCTAGAAATCTCAATTTTGGGAAAATGAGGACTTTTCGGAAAGGTGTCGATGCTCTCTTTGCACAAGAAACATCAATTTTATAGTTTGATAAAGTTTAAAAGTGGTGAATTTTACAAAAACGATTCTACAGGATTTTAATTAGCAAACTGGTAATTTCCAACTTAAAAATTTGATTCAATTTGATCACCTCCTTCACTCAACATGTCGAAAAGACATGGTGGATTACTCCAGGAAGGATTTAGAATGTTTTACAAAGGTAAATTTTCTCAATTTATTCCAATTTGAATTTTGTCCAACAAGTGACAGAAAATGGCTGAGGAAGGGATTGGGTTCGATTTTGCAATGTTTAAATAGTTTTCTTAAGTTTTCCTTGCCAATTTGAGTTCATTGGTGTCATAACATGCCCAATTATATCATTTTCAAGTTGATTATAATGTGCAGGTCCGAAACTGTACATTTTGATTAAATTTATTTCAGTTTTAAAATTCGCAGCAAAGATATCATTTCTTTTAAAACTATATATCAATTATATCATTCAAGTGTGGAATTTCATTTCTAAACTAATCCAATACATTCCGTTCATTATAAACAAATCATTTCAAAGCTAAATTGTAAAGTCTAATTTCTAATTTAATAATTTTCAAAAAAAATAGACAAGGCAATATGCTTCCTTTATACGTGTTTTCTTTCCTTTGCAATTAAACAGAGATTCCAATCACAATTTGATATTACAACTCAACACAACAATGCAAATGAGATATGAATTTACAATTCTTTATTAATTCAAAGAGAGATACATCTTTACATTCTTTCATTCCTTGAATGCAATTAACAAGAATTCTATTTCTTTCCAATAAACAGAACAAAATATAAATGTCTTTCACAATTCGAATATCCACTTTCATAATCAATTACATACATATTTTCTTCACAAAATACATATTACAATTTCATCCACTTCAAGTGGGAAAGGTTACAAATGAATTTATTTCACAATGGGCTGGCCAAATCTGTCTTCTTCTGCTCCAGAACAGTAACATGCAAGTTTTCCTTTTTCTTCCAATTTGATCACAACAAAAGTCGGGGAAAGGAAAAGCTCTCTACCCAACCAAGACATCCAATGAAAGAAGAATCCTTCCTTCATCATTGGCCCCCGATCCCCAACAAAATCACAATAAGAGGTGTGATTCACCCATCAACTGACTTCCACAACACACAACATTATTTCAACATGCATAATTCATATAGAATGACAGTCCAAACAAACACAGTAGTTTACAACTAAAATTGAAAACAATAAAAAAAAACTCAGGCTTGAACATGCAATCCAAAGGAGCAAGAACTATGGGGGAAGATACTTATGCCTCCCAATGGGAATTAGGCATCCACATGTAACAAACCACCAAAATAATTCATCACACACATATCCTTATGCCCCCCCTGCATTATGCCCCCCAAGGTTTCCTTATGCCCCCACAAAGTAAGAAATGCAAGCTATTTCTTTTCCATGGTGGATCCCAAAACTCAAAATCCCTCCACAAAATTTTGATGCCAATTGCATTCCCTTATGCCCCCCACATGGATTCCCCATATAATTCTCCTACACCATTCCTATGGCAGTCTACCCAACCATCCAACAAACAAATCAAAACATGCACCATTCACACAATCACAACAAGGAGATAACAACATAAAAGAAGGATTAAAATCCTACCTCCCCATGGTAGCTTTTGTTTCCAAACAGTAAGATTCAAAGGCCAAAAAACATAGTCCAAAACAGCAATCTCCAAGCATGCAAAGTTTCTGCAAACTCCTTCCAATAGCAAGAGCTCCAAACACAAGAAAAATGCACCCCCAAAGAAGTTTTCAAAATAGGTTCAACAACCCCAAAACAAGCAAAGAGTTTGAATTATATAGAAGAGGGAAGAGAAGAGGATGATGTGGATCCATGTAGGATGCCACATCACACATCCTCAAATTCAAACAAAAAAGATAAAATTTCATTCTCCAAAGCACAATAAAGAGGTGGGTGAAAATATGACAAGTTACTTGCACACTCCTAAAAGCTCACACCTCAAGGGACAGCAAATTACATAAAATGTAAGAGAGTGCAATTAAAAATATGCAAAATGATTATTAAAAAGCCTTATAAAAGTCTAAAATCACCTCTCCAACCATAAGTATGGTTGGTAAATTAAATTTAGAGGTATGGGACAAGTTATACTTGTCCCACAAGCATCCAAAAATAGCCCCCAAGGACAAATTCGAATTTCCAAGGAGGTGGAGTGTTTCATACTCCAACATCTTAACAACTCTTACACATCTTACACATCACTACATAATTAATACAAAGAGTCAACAACTTCCATTATTATTTTCCCATATCCCAATTTAATTTATTTAAATTTTAATCATATGATTTCCCACATTAATCTACCACATTTTAATTAATTAAAAGAAAGGAACATATTCACTAATAAAATACATGCAACAATAATACAAAATTAACCACATTATTAAAATACACAATACCCATGGTTACATATAAAGGTAATCCCCCCCATGGGAATCCCAAACAAAACAACACACAACATAATAAAACAAGTTACCATGGTGAGCTTGTCGAATTCACCTAGAACTCCATTGTGATTGGTCTCCAATCCCTCAATGTTTGTTGTGATTTTTAACCTACAAAACACAAATATCTCCTTCAGCCTCGTGGCCATATCAGAAAATACAGAATGAATATAAATGATAATCACCAAACTCATCTAAATATGTGAATCACAACAACATCAAGGCAATTTTAACATTACTCACATACAATTTATATCACAACATCAAAGTAACAACTATACCATCATCGATATAATGTCCATTTTCTAAAGTCTACTCAAAATATCCAAAGTCACATGTCCGAAAAACATCCATAAAACATCCATGTCAAATAATATACCACCATCCACATATGAATGTCACTAATAATCATCATGTATCATAACCAAATCTAGCTCAACAATAATCCATGATCAACTATCTAACATCACACTAAGTCAAACCATAATAATGTCTATAAAAAAATTACAGTATCAAAATAGGTATCAAAAGGTGTCTAAGGGAAGTGGGCACTACATCCCCCTCCCCTTAGACTTGACTTCCTCCTGGAAGTCACTAGAACAAATGTGGAAACTGAACTCATAATAAGGTAGCATCCTCTCATATAGCTGTAGTCTCATCGTATCTATCCCACTACACTCTGAACCTTATCAACCTATCTTCCTTGAAGGCCGAGGGTCATGTGGTTTAAGATGTGAATGGGCTCCACTATCACTTTCCACTGATCTTGCACCTGCAATGATGTCCAATCCAGTACATGAGACGGATCTACAATATATCTCCTAAGGACTGAAACATGAAAAACATTATGTATGCGAGACAAGATGAGTGGCAATGCTAGACAGTAAGCCAAAGGGTCGATACAATCCAAGATCTCAAAAGGACCAACAAATATAGGAGTTAACTTAGAACCTTTTCCATAACAGATAGGGATCTTGTGTGGCTTGACACAAAGGAACACCTTCATGCCCACATTGAAACTATGGTTGATTCTATGTTGATCTGCATACTTCTTTTGTCTGTCATGTGCCTCCTGTAATCTCTACTTGATCAACACCACCTACTTCTCTGTGTCCTACAAAAGAGTTGGTCCAAGAGATACTCTATCCTCTAACTTGTCCCAGCTAAGAGGTGTCCTACACTCTCTACCATACAAAGCCTAAAAAGGAGCCATGCCTATGGAACTCTGAAAACTATTATTGTAGGAAAACTCCACTAAGTACAGGTACTCCTCCAATTTAGACTGTTGATCCATCACATACATCCTAAGCATGTCCTCTAAAATATGATTCACCCACTCAGTCTATCTATCTATATCAGGGTGATATGTTGTGTCTAAAGTTGATTCTCCTCCCAAGGACATAATGCATGGTAGTCCAAAAATGTGAAGTGTATAAAGGATTGCGGTCACAAATGATCTTCTACGAAATCCCATGTAACTTGACAATCTCATCCAAATATACTCATGCCACTGCTCTAGCTGTATAAGTGGTCTTCACTGGAGAAAAGTGAACCACTTTTGTCAATTTATCAACCGTGACCATAATGGCATCGTGGTGATATCTCGACATCGGTAGCCCAACAATGAAATCCATGGAAATGGTGTCCCACTTCCATTTCGGTATAGCATGAGGATAAAGAAGGCCTGTTGGATGCTGATGCTTAGCCTTAACCCTCTGGCACTCTAAACATCATGACACAAACTGATCCACATCTCGACGAAGTCCTCTCCAATGATACAACTGTCGCAAGGTGGCGTGCATCTTCTTCACCCTGGGATGGGCTGAATAGGGTGCACGATGTGCCTCTACCAAGATGTCCTGCCTCAAGCCTCCATCTCTGGGAACATATATCTAGCCTCTGTGCCTAAGAAGACCATCTACCTCTAAAGAAAAACCATCAAAATTCCCCTCAAGGGGTCTCTATGACTCGATCTCTACTCACACTACAATGTAGAAGTTGTCAAGGGGAAGCTACTGAAGGATCCTGATCCACAAATCTATACTCATTGAGGTGTCCATAGCCACATGTCTAAGTCTACTGAGAGTGTCTACTAACACATTCTTCTTCCCCTTCACATGCTCGATCTCCATATCATACTCACAAAGCAACTCCATCCAATGCTGCTGATGGGCATTGAGATTGGGTTGTATGAAGAGGTGGCAAAGAATCAAGTGATCTGTCCTGAGTGTGAATCCCTGACCAAGAATAAAGTGTCTCCATTGAACTAAGGTGTGCATGAATGTTGGATAATTAAGCTCATGATCCTTGAGTTTGCGAGACTCAAAAGCCACTACTCTGCCCTCCTGCATCAACACACCTCCAAGCCTTGCTAAAGAAAAATATGTGTAAACAAAGAACTCACCATGTGGATCCAGCACTGCAAGAATAGGTGCTGTAGTGAGGCACTCCTTTAGTGTCCTGAAGGCTTGCTCACATTTTTCTGACCAAACAAACTTCTTCCCTTTCCTCTAAAGGGAAGTGATAGGGTGCACAATCTGAGAGAAGTCCTGAACAAATATCTGGTAGTATCCTACTAATCCCATGAAGTTGCGCACCTCGGTCACTGTAGTAGGTGTTGGCCAATCCATAATAGCTCTAATCTGGGAAGGATCGACAGTGATACCTTCCCTAGAGATAATGTGACCCAAGTACTATACCTCTATCTGAAACAATTCTCACTTCTCCAAGTTCCCGTAAAGCTTCTGCTCATGAAGACACTGAAGAACCTAGAGAAGGTGCCCCTCGTACTCCTCACATGTACATGAGTAAATCAAAATGTCATCTAGGAAGATGAGCATGAAAGTGATCTAAGAAAGTCTTGATTACCCCATTCTTAATACTCATGAACACTGTGGGGGTATTAGTCAAACCAAAAGGCACCACTATGAACTCATAGTGCCCATATCTCATGCGGAAGGTGGTCTTATGAATGTTTTCCTCTGAAATCATCAGCTGATGATAGCCTGACTTAAGATCAATCTTAGAGAAAACTGTGGCTCCCTTCATCTGATCAAAAATGTCATCAATACAAGGAAGAGGATAACGATTCTTGATCGTTATCTTGTTCAACTGGCGGTAATCAATACATAACTAAAAAGGATCCATCCTTCTTCTTCACAAAGATCACCAGTGCACCCCAAGGGGATACACTAAGATGGATAAGTACTTTCTCCAAAAGGCCCTCAAGCTGCAACTTGAGCTCACAGAGTTCTGGGGTGGTCATCTGATAAGGTGCCCGTGAGATAGGCTCTGCTCCAGGAACTAGATCTATATGAAAATCAATCTCATGTGGGGGTGGTAACCCTGGTAGTTCCCCTAGAAAGACATCTACAAACTCTCTCAAAATGGGATGATCATCTAGCGATGGTCCACTAGACCCATCCTATGATCTATCACTAACTATAACAACATACATTTGAAAACCCCGTCACACACACCACCGCTTAAGCTACATATTGAAGATGGTGTGAATAGAAATGGGTCTCCTGACCCTTGAAATCACTAACTCAACTCCCAAATCATCTACACAAGATATAGTCTTGTGATAACAATCCATCTTGGCCCTATGTTTAGATAACCAATCCATACCCAAAAAAACTCCATATGAAACCAAAGGAAGGATACAGAGATCAGAGGTAGTGGTGAAAGGTCCCAAATCCACTACACACTCCTTAACCAAAGAGTCTATAGAGATCTTGGCTCTAGAAGCCATCTTCACATCCCAACTAAGACCCTTCCTAACTGCCACTAGCCTACATCACTCTACTAAAGATGGTGTAATGAAAGAATCAGAAGAACTAGAATCAAACAATTTAGAGATAGGAATACCACCAATGCTACCTATGGTCTCAATGACTATGCTCTGCCTGGTGGTTCTCAACCGCTGCATAAATCCTATGGTTGCATCCCATGTCACCAACAGTCGGCTCAGAGATCTGTGTCTTACCCTTATTATTAGGGTTATGTGGGAAGTCTCTCCAAAAGTGTTTAGTAACTCAACCAAAACATCCTCTTGATCCTCCCCAATGATTAGCACCTCTAGTATGTGTCCTGGAAGTCTGTGGTGTGGGCCCTAATGATCTAGTTGTAGTCTACTGAGGTCTCTACTGGCGAGCTCCCACTGACTAAGCTCTAGGTCCACCCTATGTCCTAATGGGACCCCTAGGAGGAGGTCCCATACTCTAACCTCTCTATGCGTTGGCTCTCTGTAGAGGTCTAGGAGGTGGGCGGAGCTGTTACTACTATTGTAGCCTAAAGCATGACTATGTTGTACCCTGACCACCATGAGGAAGGGGTACTAACCCCCTCAATATACCATCATGCATTTGCTATATGCAGCTCCTGAATTAGTCTCTAGCCTACTGGGTCTTTCCCCAAGTCTCCTCTGCAATATAGGCCTTCTCGATGGCCTCAGCTAATGTCTGTGGGAACTGTATCCACACTGCACCTCCAATATCTAAATTCATGCCCCAGATGAACTTGTGAATTTACACCTTCTCATCCTACATATACTCAACATATTGGAGTAGATCTAGAAACATACTCTTACTCTACTACTGAAAGAGATGCCTGTCAGAGGTCATGGAACTCGTCAATCCTCTGCTGGATGAACCTCCGTGACAAATACCTGCTCCTGAATCTCTTCTCAAATAGCTCCTAGGTCACTGTCTCTAAATCTACATGGAGATTCTACTCCTCTGTCCTCCACCATACTCCTACTCCATCCCTCAGTATATGGATCGCAACATAAGCTTTCATGTTACTAAAACAAGGACAAATCTTGAAGCAACCGCTCAAGCTCACTAGTCAGACCTCTACCTAAAATCCACCTATGTCACCTGAGTAATGTGATGTCTGAAGCTTTAGGATCTCCTTGATGTGATATGCAGCTATGGTCTGACGACCTTTAGGTCTCTCTATAGACTCGCCCCTAAGCCTAGGGCTCTGAGACCTCTCTCTATGCTCTGAAACTCTATCACCCTGTCCCCAAGGTTATGACTCTACTCTAGTTGTCTCTGCATGGGAGTTCTCTTCTCTATGTTCCTTGCTAGGTCAAGGAGATACCTAACCCTCAATGGAAGGGGCTTTGTCATGACTAGCTACATGTCCTCCTCATAATTCTCTGCGTAGAGTGGCATTGACATCCTGAAGAGTTTGCAAAATCTGGGGTAGGATAGTTGCTACACCCTACTTTGGTGGTGGTGGTGGTGGTAAGTCTGAGTCTCTGTGAAATTTTCTCTCACTCCATTTGAGCCTCCTGCATAGACCAAAGTGAGATTTAGTTTATTTTTCTAAGTTTTACACAACTTCCATGTTTACTAAAATATACAAATTCTAACTAAGTTATTTTCTAGATTTAAAAGTGTGTTAGGTTTAAGATTCATGTCTCAAGTTTTCTAGTGTGCCCAATGGTCCAAGATTTTTAACCACTTCTTTGAAACCAATTGTGATTCCCGATAAAACAACCACTTGAGACCCAAGAAACAACCTAGGGTTAGCAAAACTATGGAATAATTTTTTTTTAATAGAAGTGTCTACAACTAGGTTGCAAGATAACAGTTGACACTATCAGGTTCTGGAACAAGTCTAAAATTTCTAGAACATAATTTTCATTTATTAACAATTATCAGAGGTCACATGGTCCAAATT
The DNA here is from genome assembly GCA_019776745.2 of Taxus chinensis. Lineage (NCBI taxonomy): Eukaryota > Viridiplantae > Streptophyta > Pinopsida > Cupressales > Taxaceae > Taxus > Taxus chinensis. The sequence continues at coordinate 84,249,946 of CM034147.1, read as the reverse complement.
TTAAGGTTAGAAGTTTTAGTTAGGTTCAAGGGGTAAAATATCACCATACCCATTCTCTAACAGGATCAGAATTTCATATTGATTTTTATCACACCTAATACATTCAAAATTTCACTAAATAATTCCCATTGGATAGGAAATTTTCTCACCTTTCCGACGATATAAAGAAGTCCTCCTAACTCCTTGTAGAACTCCAGATATGGACCCGCGGACTTTAGGGGTCAAATTTTCCCCCAAGGGGACACGTGTCGAATGGGGAAGAAGAGCAAATTTCGGGTTGGTGGGTCGCGGGGTGAGTTTGGAAATTTTTCCTTGTGCGGGGGAAAATTCCCATTTGCGCATGCGCCTCTGGGAGTGCCGCCAGGGACACGTGTTGGGCTCCGAGCAATCACCCACACGCCTGCGGGGAGGGAGTGTAAGAGGAAGGGTGGAGGCGAGCGGCGAGGTTTTGGGAGGTTTCGCCGCGGGGGAGACAAAGGGAGAAAGTTGCACGTGCGGGTCTGTGCGTCTGTGGAGGGGATAACGCTGAGGCGAGGGTGGGAGTGCGGGGCCACGAGGATTTTCCAACAAAATTTTCCCAAAAGCCAACAAGGTCGCGAGGATGAATTTCTGCCCTCCTCTGCCAACACGCCATGCTGCCACATGGCAGCCTTGTGATTGGCCGCGGGCCGACGGGGAAAAAGGTAAAAATTTTCCAAAATTTTTAAAAGGCCCGAAAGACAAAATTAATGCCGCACCTCCGCCACTGCCCCATGAGGACACGTGGTAGCCTCTGATTGGCTGCGGGTCGGCGGAGGAAATTTTAAAAATATTCTTAAGCAAAATTTTTCAAAAATTTCTAAGGATTTTAACAGGAATTTTTCGGGCCGCGGGCCCACTAGGAAAAACTTTCCCAAATTTTCCCGCCAATGCAGGAAAACTTCAAAGTGCCATAACTTTTGCTAGAAAGCTCAGTTTTGGGCAAACGAAGACTTTTTGGAAAGCTCTCGATGCCCTCTTTGCACAGGAATAATAAATTTTATATTTTGATAAAGTTTAAGGGGTCAATTTTACAAAAACGATCTGCAGGCTTTTAAACAACGAACTGGTAAATTTTAACTTATAAAATTTATTCAATTTGGTCTCCTCCTTCACTCATCATGCCAAACAGACATGGAGAATTGACTCTAGGAAGGATTTAGAGTGTTTTAGGAAGGTAAATTTGCTTCAATTGTTTCCAATTTGAATTTTGTACAACATTTGACAGAAAACGGCCGTGAAAGGGATTGGGCTCGATTTTGCAATGGTTAAATTGTTTTCTTAAGTGTTCTTTGTCAATTTGAGTTCCTTGATAATACATCATGCTAAATTTTAACATTTCAAAGCTGATTATAATGTGTAGACCCGAAATGTGCATTTTGATTAAGTTTATTGCCAATTTTAAATTCACAATGACATGGATCAAATCTTGAAGGATCTATTTATCAAATTTATCATTCAAGTATGGAAAGCCATTTCTAATCTATTCTAATACATTTAGTTGTTTATAACCAATCATTTCAAAGCTAAATTGTAAGTCTGATTTCCAAATTAAATATATTTCAAAAAGAGACAGGCAATATAATTCCCTCATATGTATTTTCTTTTTCCATTTGCAATCTAAACAGGGATTCCAATCACAATTTGATATTTCAATTCAACACAACAATGCAAATGAGAGAAGATCTTGCAATTCTTTATTAATTCCAAGTATAAAACTTTACATCTTTCCATGTTTGAATGCAATAACACATTTCTATTTCTTTCTTTCCAATAAACATAACAGAATATGAATATCCTTCACATTTCGAATGTACAACTTCCACAATCAGTTACATACATATTTTCTTCACAAATATAAATTACAATCTTCTCTCAATGCAAGGGTGGGCTAAATACAATTATAAGATATAAACAGACCCTGATAATATGGGATTCCAATATATAATTCTTAGCCCACCATCAAGATCATATATCCATATGAATTGTGACGTACAAATGTGTACTCCACCTTTATAATTTGAAAGATTACATGAGGGTGAGCAACATTATATATCTTTTATCGATATTGAGGTGTGATAAACTCGATAGTCCTCCATTGGTTTTGGTTGTACTAGTGGTTTACAATACATGGGTAAGATGGTTTTTGTTTTCATTCCTATAACATGCAATTTTAGACACAGTTTACAACTCCTTTGGTTGGTTGGTAATTTTTTTGTGGCCTTGGGCCTTTATGTTATTTCTCGGGTCCAATGAATTGTTGGGATGTGCTTTTTAATGAATAGAAGGTGCATGCTTTCAATGAAAAAATAACACAAACACCACTTTAGAAATTTAGACCTCAAGGATGACCTAGCGATTTTACAATATTTTGCCCCAACAATCATGATATATATAATTTCATTATTTTTAATTTACATACTAACATTCAATTTTTAGAATGCATATTTTCAGCAAATTTGATCAACAAAGTAAAGCAAAAAAGAGAGTCCAAATTTAAGAGCAAAGATGATTGGGATTTAGCTCATTCCCAAGCTAAGGTGGGTTGTAGTCTAAGCTACAAGCAATGTAGCTTTTTGATACATGTTTTAATTATTGGACGTGTTTTAGTGAACTAGTGACCATTAAGTTGATTTTGAAGTTTCCATGTATTGCTTCCACAAAGTAGTGCACTGATTATGTGAGATAGACAAGAATATGAAAAAAATCCGAGGCAAGTTTGTAGCAATGGAAATCAATTGATTGTAATTGAAAACTATCCCCACTATTAGATGTCAATTTGTTTCTTAGTTACTGTCAAAATTGATGCTTTAAAGATGCAAATCTTATGTTGATTCTATTGTTACAACAGTGATTATTACATGGGAGGCATCCCTTATTGTGAGGCTGCTTGCTGATAAGTGTCAAGCCTTTTCGACAATACCCTTGTCAACATGGTTCCCTGTATAGCACATGCATCTTTCCCTATTTATTACCTTGTTTGTTTTTCTTGTTTATAGATTTTTTTTCATATTTGGTGTCTATTTCTGTCGCCAACATATATTTTAGTTTTTTAGATCTAATCTTTGAGAGTGATGCACCGTTCACATGTTGTATTATCAGATCATGTTTCACATCTGCATTCACCTACATGGTGATTGTATACTTATTTGGAGCCTGGCCATTGTCAAAAAAAATTAGATGCCATTAGACGTTGACGATCTTGACTCTATCGTCAGTGTTTCGCCTATAAAATCATATAAACACAATCAATAAGTCGACACCGATTCAATCAAAACGACTTACAACAGTTGAAGTCGACGCCGAATCTAACATGCACTTGATACGACGCCGATCACACAACAAATACTAGATGTAATTTTATTTGACACAAGTAACACAAATCTGCATTTATTTTTTAGTTTCCTGTTTTCTGTTGCTGGGTGTCTGCTGATTAAGAGGTTGATTTATTACTGTGAAAAAACAATCAAGTCCTAATCGTACCGTCTTTTATGGTGTATGCTTCTCTGCTTAATTGAAAACAGTGGAAGTTGTACTATGTATCCGAGGAAGTTGTAATCTGCTGAACCAATTCTTTCATATGCTTCTGCTCTTTGTTAGTAAACATACTACAAGTGGTTTTTAACGTGGTCTTTTTCTGTCATCCAGTAAGTTGTATTGCATGCTACTAGACCTACTATGCGATTTTTTCGTGTGCGCACGTCACATCTAGTATTGGAAGCCTTATCCGTCTGCATCTTCAGATCTTATCCATCAGGTATCAATTTCGTTTTGAGTTTTTCAACGGTTTTTGCAGCCTTGTAGGCTCTTGGAAAACTTCCCTTAATCTGTTGACAAGCCGAACTTCTTTCATCTGCATTCTGGCATCTTTGTTAGTAAACATACTACAAGTCCCTTATTGGTAAGTTCATCTTTTTTTTGGTTTTGAGCTTTGTTCTTTTTTCCTCACTGATTTTTCTCAATTTTTCCTGAGCATTTCTTTTCATCATTTCAATCTTGCTTTTTATGCGAAATCGTTATCTTGAGATTTTTCTAGTTCCTTAAAATAGAAATTTTTTGTTTTCACCATTATCTGGATATATCTTTCTGGATCTTGTTTGTTGTTTACTTAACCTCTTCTTGTGGAGTACTTTGCTTGATCGTGGGATTGTTCGAGGGGAAGATCTCAACAACGCGCTTTTTGAAGTCCACACACCTTGGAGAGCTAAATCTACAGGTATTTCTCTTTTACGGTGTTTTCTCTTTTTAGGAATTAAAAAAAAAAAGTAAAGAAAAAATTTGTTTGTTTTTTTTTATCACATCCAAACATTTCAATTTTTGGTGCTTAAAAGGAATTTAATCGCATTTGGGAAAGAATCTGTTTGACTTGTCTTCATCGAAATCAAACACTTCGTTTTTAAGTGCTTAAAAAGAACTCTTTCTTTGTCATTACTGTTGTATGTTTCTCATCTAGTTTTAATTAGGCTGGAAAATTGATCAAAATCGGTAGTGACACTATTTGATTTTTATTTTTCACCCTTGCACACAAAGCCAAAATCACTAGGTATAAAGCATTTAAACAAAAATTCCTTCCCTGGTCTCGCCTACTTGGAAGTGACATCCAAGAGGAAGAGCCTACGTGGTACTCAGGCCGCGCTATAAATTCACGGAAGTTCTGGTATATATTGGCAAAGCACCCCAATCCCTTATCGCAGCGGTGTGTGAAGTGCGGGGGTAGGCCCCTATATCAAGCCACGTACCGGTCTTTTACTGAAGTGCCTTCGGGACTCCTCACCAAACATTCCCCAAACCATCCTTAGTTTGGCTATCTGAGTAGTTCCTGTTCTAAAAAGCCTTCCCTAATATTTTCTTTCTTAAAAGCATCAAAAATTAAAGGAGATAATCACCTGCGCTGCTTGAATTGTCTGTGCATTAGTTAGGTCAATCTTCTTTTCTGCGTGTTTATGACGGTCATCACTCAGTTACAATCTAGAAGAATGGCTCAATTGGCCCCTTCTTCTTCCGAGATCACCACTAGTGTGGATGTTTCGGCACCCCCCAGATCTTCCTCGGGACTGCTGTTAGTTGGTTCCCCATCCTGGTCATATAATCCTTTCTATCAAGCCAAAGCAACCCCATCACGTCCAGCTTCCCCTAGTCCTTCAGAAATATCATCTGCTTCTGACTTAGAGTATGTTCCTCGTGGGGATCCTAAATTTCAGGCACTCCTTGATCGCAACCCGGTAGCCCTCATGGACTACCTAGTACACAAATCTATTCAAATATCTGATCAAGGACCACCAATCCAACAAGTGTACGATTATCCTCGTGAACCATCCCAGGATTTTTAAGAACAGTTAGCATCATTTTTCTCACCTCGAGCCACGGAAGAGGGTGGCGCACCTGTGCCTCCTTTTTCTCTTCCACCGACCGTATCGACTAGATCTCAAATAGTCTTACCTATACCTAACGCCGCAGGTACCTTGACTATTCCACAACCTACTTCTGAGAATTCCTCTTCTCTGGCTATCATGGGTACGTCTGTGCACCCACATATTGCAGTTAATTCATCTATGCCGTCCATTGTATCCCAGAGTCAGTACCTCTTTATGAGTCAACCCCCTTCGACTAGTCAGTTGGTTCCTGCTTCTCGTCCTCCAGTGGGTTTTTCTTCCAATATTCCGGCAACAGTGACCTTCGCCCATCCTCTAGCATCGGCGCCCTTAGTAACTAATCCGGCAGTAAAAAGCCTCTTTCAGGTCTTGTTCCCCACCATGTCCAATCAAACCAACACCCATGTTCCTCAATCTATTCCGATTCAGTCAACAAGCATAGGAGTCCACCAATCACAGGCTCCGTCCGTCATCCAACCTTCATTTTCTCAACCACTTATTATCCCACCGCCTACATATACACAGGCTCCTTCACAGCAAGTACCTCACCAGGTGTCACCCAGAACACCTGGTTATTCCTCTTATCATCCTATCAATGAACAGATGAATCCCCCGTTGACACCTCAACAGCATCCACCATCTTGCTTCCTATGTAGGACATGCCACTGTGCCTCCTCCTCAATCTGACGTGGTTCAAATTATTTTCAAGAAAATCACAGACTTGGAAGCCTCCACCAAAGGGGCTCGTCCTTCATACTCTTTTGAAGAAGTGTGTAATGAACCCATTCATCCCTCAGTGGCTTTTAAGCCTTATCCTCCCCAATGGGAACTTCCTAAATTTTCAAAATTCCATAGTCGGGAGGACCCTCAACAGAATTTGCGAGCATTCAAACATGCTTGCTACCTCATAGTCCAAGATCAGGAGCTTATGCTCCGTACTTTTCCTATGTCTCTAGCAGGTCCTGCTTTAGACTGGTACAACAACATTCCTCAACATTCCTTGTTTTCTTTCTCTCAATTGGCTCAGATGTTTGTTGAAAACTTTTCAATAAATATCGCCCATAAGATCTCGATCACAGATCTTTATAACATTCGTCAATTCGATGATGAGTCTATTGCAGACTTTGTCACTCGTTGGAGAGGGATAGTAAATCAATTGTCTTTCTCCCTTCCTCAACCCCAACAGATCGAGTTATTTACTTGATCTTGTGCTAATCATATTTCTTCCACTTTAAGGATCCAGACCTTTCATACATTTGAAGAAGCCTTTACGATGGCACGCAAACTTGAGTCTCGCGCCATTGAACAAGGGAAGTTAAAACTTCGCTCTAAGTCTAAACCAGATTTTTCTCGGTTTACCAAATCAAATCCTTCCACTTCTAAAGACAAGAACCAGGGATCCACCAATGCTATCATATTAAAAACATCACGAGCCGATAATACTTCTAATCAAACACCACGGAGAGACTCCTCATCTTCTCGAAAAGGGTCCTCGTCATCTCGATCTTTCACTTCGTTGGGAGAATCATATGCTTCTATCTTAGAGAAAATGTTGGAAGTTCGCATGATCGAACTTCCCCCCATTAGGAATATTGATGAAAACCAAGAACGTCCATTCTGGTATAGGGAAAATGATTTCTGTCATTATCATAGAACCAAAGGTCATGACATTGAACGGTGTCAGACCTTCAAAAATCTTGTCCAGAAATTCATTGATAGAGGTGAGCTCATTCTGGATAACCCAAATGCTCCCCCAAATCAGGCACTGGATGTTTTTAAACAACCTTTTCCTAATCATTCCCCGAACCATAATGCTTCAGAGTCTCAAAAACCAAACACTCATACTATCAGCTTCATCTCTACTGAAGAATCTTCTTCTGAAACCAAGCCATCTGCAAACACATCGACCGAATCAGAACCTCCTTCTACTTCGCTAATCGCTGGGATTCCACCATCTTCAAATAGCTCATCTTCGAATATTCCTACATTGCTAGATACGGATTCATCTCTCTCCGCTTCTTTGTCTGACCTTCCAGCCATACCCGAGACAGTGTCATCCTCATCTGTCTCATCGTCAGACATTCTTTCAGTGCTCGAGGAAATTACATCCCTTCGAGTTTCCACTGCGGATACACCTACTTCTGTTTCTCCCATTTTTGCTGCGACTATGCCATTGGTAAACGTACCTATAGTTGTACCAACTTCAACGGAAGCGTCTTCGATTTTGACTCTTCCTGTTTCCTTTCCTACAGTAGTTTCACCCACAATTACTGTACCAGAAGTAGTTCCTTTGCAAGGAGCTACTTCTTCATCACTCACTTCTTCCATCACCAATGCTGCTTCACCCATTAAAGGAAAATCTAAAGAGGTAGCACCGACACCTATACACTCGGTTCCCGAACTTAAACCGAGACAACCAAAATCTAACATTGCATCATCAGCATCTCCCCCTTTGTTTCTCCGGAAAGGTTACAATCACCTTATGTGGTTGAAATTGTCACCATCCCTGAAAAGGGAAAGCCTATAGTTCACGTGTTCAAGAATCTGGGTGTTTTCCCACAAAAATCTCTATCTACGCCTCATAAAAGATTGGATTTATCCACTGAGAAGGCGTCTTCTCCTGCAAACTTATCAAAACCATCATCTTCTTCTACAACACATTCTTCACCAGCACCTCGAAAAGTGGACTTACCTATTAAAAGGACGTCACCTCCTTTATCAAAATCATCATCTTCATTACCAAAAACCAGGGCACCCTTTATTCCTCCGATTAGACCTACTTTGGGAGCTTCTTCCTCATCTAAATCGACATTATCTAAATCATCATTAGTTTCGACCAAACAGCCTCCTTTACCTCTGAAGACCGCGACACCTGTCACATCTCCATCATCTTCAAAATCTATTTTAGGGGCTCCTCCTCCATCAAAATCAATCATGTCTCACTTACTTCCACCTCAAGTGCCCAGGGCTGCTCCTCCAGATGTCCAAAAAAATAAGATGATCCCTAAAAAGACTGTCAAACCTAACATGCAAGTCCTTTTACCTCGGCAGTCTGTTAAAGTGGAAGAGGTGCCTTCATCATCCCTGTCCTCATCTTTGTCTAACGGATTCTATACTGAAATCCTTCGCCAACTTATCCAATCTTCATCCATATCTCTTCCTCCGATTAAACCCTATAACCCTAAAGGAGTTAAACCTGCCTGGTTTAACTCTGATTTGATTTGCGCCTACCATCGTACCCCGGGTCATGATACTGAGAGATGTAAAGCTCTTCAATCTGTTGTCAACAGCCTTTTGGAAGAAAGTGACCTTTTGCTAGAGGATGAGGAACAAGTATCTCCTGTCATCATAGCTCCATCTGAGCCCCAACGATCTACTCAGACCTCTACTTCTAGTGATTCCACTCCAAATGACCTTCCACCTTCTCAAATCGACACAATCCATATCGCTACTAGAACCCAACAGTATGATAATCCATCTTCATCTACAGCATCTCGACCACGGGTTGTCATTTCTGCAGCCCCCGAAGGAATTTCTCCTTCCTCATTAGCCTCGAGACCCCGAGTCTCCATTCGTGCTGCACCTCGGGTTCAATTTCCCGTATCAGTTGAGGAGAGTGTTATGAAACAACTCACCCAGGCTCCGGTCAAAATGTCTCTTTTTGGCCTCATTCAATCCTCTCCGTAACATCGCCAAGCTCTTATTGATAATCTGCGTCACATCGCAGTGAATTCAGATGAGCCCCAGCCTTTCGAGATGGTTGTTGGATTGAATAGACCATCAACCACCATTTCTTTTGAAGACTCATAAATTCCTTCCCTTTCTTCCGAGGATTTAGAAGCTCCCCTCTTTATCACAGTCCAGATCGACAACACTACATTAAAACGCACTATGATCGACAGTGGAGCTGCACTTAATTTCATCTCCTCACACACATTCGAACAGCTTAAGTTACCAAAGAACGTAGTGTCACCCCCCACCTTTTGCTCTTCGATCATTTAACGATCAGCTAGCAGTTACTTTAGGAACTGTGGTCCTACCCATTCTAGTAGCTAAGAAGTTGCTTCATGAACTTTTTTACATTGTTGAAGGGAAATTCCACTATAATATGATCCTCAGACGCTCTTGGATTCGTGCAATGCATTGTGTCCCATCCACCCTCCATCGATGCTTAAAATATCAATATGAGGGCAAAATCTATACTCATCCAGGAGATCCTTTTCCTTCCGCACAATGTGACATGACCACAGGGTCTACCCCTCTAAAGGAAAATGCTTGTTCTCCTGACGGGGCCTCATCTTCTTCCATACCTGCAACCAAACTACCGGATTTACAAAATCTAGAAGAGACATTGCAGCGTTTCTCACTGGGTGAGCTTCCTCTCCTTTCTTTTGACACCCATCTCACACCTAGTGAGTATGGTAGACCAGACAAACAACCTGAATATCAGCCTGGTCTTGGTCGCATCGTCACCATTGGTCTGCCCAATCAACAGACTAATTTCATCTACGGTGGTCTTGATACGCCTCACTATCGCCCGGATTCTCCTCCTAGGGCCAAACCTTATTTAACAGGGTTCGATTGTCTACAGAATCCCACGTTTGCAAAAAATTATTTATATCGATGTGCGTGGAAGGGCTTTGGCCTGGGAAAATATGAACAAGGTGTGCATGACCTCACATCCATTCCAACTCTCATGCCACATCAAAAATTTGGTTTAGGATTTAAACCTCTTTCAAAAGCCACCGTCACTGTTCTCGATGAGCCTCTTCCTATTGAGGAACCATCTTCTCCCGCTAGGTCAGAAGCATCACTCGATGTGGACGACGCCATTTCCATCCCGTCTAACTTTTTTTTTAGTCAATACCATTTCCTTAGGACCACTAACCTATAAGACTAATGACACGTCCACTTCCATACCGTTAGTTTTCCCTGAAATAGTTGGAGACGACTCTCCTACTATCAACACTATCCACTGCGCGGATGATGATTCTGTTCTCACCTATCTGGGGGTAGAGGATTCCTATCTTCCTAAGACCATTCCTTATGACATGTCTACGCTTCTAAATGAAGCCACTTTCAACCTTAATATAAGGACTTCTAAAGACCCTCGCATCATTAAGGTCGGCCAATCCCTTAATCCACAGGAGTTAGGAGATTTTACCACTTTTCTTTCCAACCATCATCAAGCCTTTGCTTGGTCATATGAGGATATGCCCGGACTCGATCCCGATATCGTGGTTCACAATATCGTTACTCTTCCCAACATTAAACCAGTTAAACAAAAACTCCGTAAAATGCACCCTAGAGTAGCCCTGCTTATTAAAGAAGAGTTACAGCGCTTGCTCTCGGCTAATTTCATCCAACCCATCGATTATCCACAATGGGTTTCCAATGTAGTACCAGTAACTAAAGCCACTGGGAAAATTTGAATTTGTACCGACTTCCGGGATCTCAATCTTGCCTGTCCAAAAGATGATTTTCCTCTACCTAATATCGACCAACTCGTGGATTTAACTGCGGGTCATGAGATGCTTTCTCTTATGGATGGTTTCTCTGGGTATAATCAAATTCTCATCGCACCAGAAGACCAACATAAGACTTCTTTCATAACTCCTTGGGGGACCTTTTGTTATCGTGTTCATGCCCTTCGGTCTTAAGAACGCAGGAGCAACCTATCAACGAGCAATGACCTACATCTTCCATGATCTCTTACACAAAACTGTGGAAGATTATGTCAACGATCTCCTCGGTAAATCAAAACGTCGTCAGGATCATCTTTTCATTCTTGCACCTCTCTTTGAGAGGCTTATTCGCTTTTGTCTTCGTCTAAATCCATCTAAATGCGTGTTTGGCATTCTCACTGGTAAAATTTTAGGTTTTATCATTTCCATTAGGGGTATTGAAGTGGACCCCGCAAAAATAAAAGCTATCCTTGAGATGCCTCCCCCTTCTAATTTAAAGCAACTCCGCAGTCTCCAAGGACGTCTTCAATCAGTGCGTCGTTTTATTTCACAATTTTCGGACCGTTGTCAACCTTTTCATCATCTCCTCCATAAGAATGTTCATTTTGAATGGGATAAGCATTGCCAAAAGGCCTTTGATGATCTCAAAGCTTATCTTATTTCTCCACCTGTGCTTACACCTCCACGCGAGGGGGAGCCTTTCTATCTTTATATCTCTGTGACTGACCATGCTCTCGGAGCCATGATCTCGCATCGGGACACTTGCAGTAAAGAACAAGCTTGTCTATTACATCAGTCGCACCCTCCATGAGTATGAAACACGTTATTCCGAAGCTGAAAAGCTGTGTTGTGCTCTCTTCTTCGCAACTTCTAAGCTTCGTCATTACCTCCTTAATCACAAAACTTACATTGTCACAAGTGTCAATCCACTCAAGACAATTCATGCAAAGCCTTATCACAATGATCGTATCACTCGTTGGCTCATGCTTATGACAGAATTTGACCTCGAGTTTATCCCGCAAAATTCTATCAAGGGTCAGGTTATTGCAGATCAATTAGCTGATGCTCCTCTTCCGGACACTCAAAACCCCCTTGCTCAATTCCCCGATGAATATATCCAACAAATTGATTTTGGTCTATCTCCATTTAAAGTAAAGCTCTTCTTTGATGGATCCAAATGTCAGCAAGGGGGAGGTGCAGGTTTCGTAATGATTCCTCCTTGGGGTACGCCTATCCCTGTCGCACACAAATTAAACTTTGAGTGCACTAATAATATGGCCGAATATGAAGCTCTAGTCTTGGGTCTTCAAAATTCCATTAATCTCGGCGCTCGTCATATTGACATCTTTGGTGATTCTGAACTCATCGTTAATCAAGTCACAGGCGTCTATCAATGCAAGAATGATATCCTTCAAAAATATCGTGACATCGTTCTTGCTCAACTCCAATCTTTCGATAAATTCACTATCCAAGCCATTCCTCGCACTGTGAATCGATTCGCAGATACAATGGCTTCATTAGCTTCACTTATCCCACCTTTTACCGATGACTCGTGACTTTATGTGGCTGTGCAACGATTAGATCAACCGTCTCATCTTCGGAAACTAACTTTAATCCATGTTGTCACAACCGATACCCAGGATGAGTGGTATCAACAGATCGTTGATTTTCTATCTCATTCGGTGCTTCCTCTAGATCTGACTTCCAATGGTAGGAGATCTTTTATCCAACGCGCTAATCGCTATACTATCTTAGGTGGGATCCTCTACAAACGCGGCTTTGATGGCATTTTGCTTCGGTGCCTCAAAACCCATGAATCATCTAAAGCTATCCAGGAGGTCCATGACGGTATCTGTGGTGGACATTTTAGTGGCTTGGCTGTAGCTAAACGCATCTTACGTTTGGGATATTATTGGCCTTCTCTTAATCGAGACTGCTGTGAATACACTAAGAAATGTGTCAAGTGTCAACAACATTCCAATCTCACACATATCCCTAGTCAAGCTTTACAACCTGCCATGGATTTGTGGCCTTTTTTGCAATGGGGTCTTGATCTCATTGGTCTCATCAATCCCCGTTCTTCACAGCGTCATCATTCTATCATTACTGCCATGGAATACTTTACTAAGTGGGTGGAGGCTATCCCTCTTTCTTCAACAAAGGCTAAACCCATAGTTGATTTTGTCTATCAACACATCATTTGTCGCTTTGGCGTTCCACACAAGCTCATCACAGATAACGGTAAGTCTTTCAAGAACGTTGATTTGTAGAATCTATGTGACGCTTTCAATATCAAACTCAGTTTTTCTTCTCCATACTATCCGCAAGCTAATGGCCAGGCCGAAGCTTCCAATAAAACTTTGCGTAATATCCTCGCAAAGGTAACTAGTCGAGCTGGTAGGGATTGGCATTTACATATCCCTTTTGCTCTCTGGGCTTATCGGACTAGCATTCGTACTCCTACTGGTGCTACTCCCTTCTCTCTCATCTATGGGTCTGAGGCTGTTCTTCCTTTGGAAGTCCAAATCCCATCTCTCCGTGTTTCTCTCAGAGAATTTGTCTCTGATGAGGACTATCATCAAAATCGTCTAGCACAACTTGAATTATTAGATGAGCGGCATCTCAACGCTCTTGAACATCATCAAGTCTATCTTGAGCGTGTCAAACGTGCTTATAACAAGCACTTGCAGCACCGTGACTTCAAAATTGGTGATCTTGTTCTTAAAGAAAACCAAAATGTCACTACACTCGAAAGGAGTCAGCGTGGTAAGTTTGCTCCCAACTGGATGGGCCCGTACATTATCACTCATAAATATGGGTCTGGGGCTTATCGTTTATCTTCCATGGATGGTATACCTGAAGTGGAACCTCTTAATGCTTTGCATCTACGGCCCTTCTACTGTTAAAATCTATCTTACACAAACTTAGTCGCAAGACAGATCTTTCATCCATCTAACAATTAGTCATATACCTTCATGGTGATTCGGAACTATGTGGTTCTCCGCCTATTGCCTCTTTTACCTTAAATATGAGTATCGCGGCTCTGCTCATTGCATGTTTCTTTTGGATATGTTCCTCCTCATGGTAGGAATACCTTAATCACCGCTTCATCTGTCCCAAGTGCTTATCTTAATCGGATCTACTCGGGGCATGAGTGCGTGTTCTTTTATGTTCTCTTCCCCTCTATCTGATCTATCTAGGTCTAAACTCAGCTTCTTCCAAAAGGATTTCCAAAAAAAAAAAAAAAAAAAAAAGATGCTATCCAAAAAGATAGACTGATCCCTTGAAGGACAGCTATCCATACATTACCAAAATGAATCAAAAAAATATAGACCATGCCCTCGAAGGATGGCTATCATTTAAATTCAAAATACAGACCGCTCCCTTGAAGGACGGCTGTTTCTCAAAGAAATATTCAAGGCTTCTTGCATTGATTTCAGTCAGTTGTACACTTTTTAGCATCGCTGAAAGACTTCCCGTATTGATCAGTCTTTCCATATCTAGCAAACTTCCCGCATTGATCAGTTTGCTTTTCTGCCAAAACCATGAAGCTGAGATTTAAGACCTTTTGTCGATCCTTTGGAGAATCCTATTTTCCCAGTATGAACATGTATTCTGTCCCTTGTAAATTTCGACAAGATACTTACTGCTCTTTCCATTTCCATCCTAAATCTGGTTTGCGGCTAGTTAGTGTCAGGTTTATTTTAACCTTATATAGGGCCTTGTATGCATGGTCTTTTGGTTTCCTATCCAGATTCTATTTATGGTCGGTTGGGAGTCCGACTTATCATTTTTCTTCATTTCTGGGTGTATTTACTTCTAATCCAGGTCGTTCTCACTACGTCCTTAGAGTCGTTCCAATCATTTCATCCAGTTAACTTAACATTCAACATGTTAATCAAACTCTATCATTTATCTAAAATTCGTCTGATCTACTTTGTCCAATACATATCTCATCCTCTATCTATTTATCTATCAAAATATAATTAAAATCTCAAAAATATCAAATCCATTCCAGCTATTACCTCCTACCTATCTATCACATCATCTAATCACTTGTCTATCCATGACACATTACATCTATCTATATCTATTTTCTCATCCAAATTAAATCCACATATCAATCACATAAAATCACATTTATTTATATCCTCTATCAGTCTATATCTATCCAATCACATCTATTCATCATCTATCAGTCTATTTAATTTTTGACTCTCTCTGAATCAATCGTCACGGTGTAAATAAATCGTTTACGTTTTCCGTTCGCATATTTATATGTGCTATGAACGGTCAGCGCCGATTTTTTTTGGTCAGCGCCATTTACTTAGGTCGGCGCCGATTAGTGTGATCGCCGCCGATTTTCCATATCTTCTTGCCATAGTGTTGATGCTTGGCTTATTTATCTGGTCATTATTGTGTGCTGAATGTTGCCTTTTGGCACATATTTTCGATATTACAATCCATTTCGAGTTTGTTCCCTTTGCGTGGGACACTCACCTTTTTTGGCCGCTTAGGGTTCACGGGTCTGTAGGCACTAACGTCGTCTGCCTTGCAGACCGTCTAGTTGTCCCTACCAATGTGTCTCTCTTTAGAGGCTGACTATTTTGCAGTCCTCCTTACACTCATGGGTCTGTAGGTACTAACGTCGTCTCATGAGGAGACCGTCTAGACTTCCCTACCAATGTGAGTCCCTTAGGTTGCTGCCTCTTTATTTATTTTTGTGCATCGTTAATGATCAGATCTACTCCAGGCATCCGACTGGGGCATCCTGCGTTTTCATCTACCTCTTTCAAACTTGGGATCGTCTGTTCTATCACCCATCCCATCCCTAGTTTGAGGGGGATCACATCATCACTTTTTCTTCTTTTCTTCCACCTCCTTGTTTTTGTCTCACAACTTTGCTTATCGCAAGTTACTTGACAAAAAGGGGCAAAATGTAGACACTTAAAATTGGTTACTCAATTTAGTGTCTCTTACATTCGTTTACCTGCTCAGGTAACCTGGGGCACGTTTATATCACCACTACCCCCTCGGAGTATTAATCAATTTGTGTTTTAAACACCTATCCTAAGTTTAATTCAGCCCATTTTATTTTACCCATGAGTAATTAAATATTAACTATTTAATTACACCTTTTTACATATATCCTAACCACTTATCTACCCCATATCTATTTTATCCATATATCCCCCCTATTTCTCCTCCTCCCAAACCGAGTCGCGGGATATCTCCCATACTTGGGATGATAAGATCATTCTCATCTTCCCAGAAATCGCTCCGTTTGGCCATTTTGGGAGTCTGTTCCCCGATCGGCGCCGACCGGTACTCAGTCGACGCCAATTTTTCGGAACGGCACCAATTTAATCTCGGTCGGCGCCGATTATAAATACAAGCCCAGAACTCAGTTCTGGTTAGACACAGATTGTAAGAGAGAGAACAGGAGAGTTCCGAACATCAAAATTGAATGTTATCTATCGAGTGAAAGTGAATTTTGTCCAAATCAATCCCTGAGAGGAGCACCGTTACTCTGCTCTTATCACATCAGCTTCGCACGTCTCCATTGATTTTTTGGTGATTTAGCACAGGTGGAGCCTGGCCAGTGTCTCTCTGGCTTCTGCAGATCCAGTAGACGTTGACGATCTTGCCTCTGTTTTCTGAGTCTCGCACTCTGTCTCGGATCGACGCCGATCTACATCAGTCGACGCCGATCTATATCAGTCGACGCCGATTTGTTCCAGTCGACGCCGATTCTACATAATCGACACCGATCATACTGCAGACAGGTAAAAAGGACACAGGTAACACAAATCCAGCTTTATTTCATAGTTTCCTATTTTCTGTTGCTTTCTGTCTGCTGTTTAAATTCTGTTTTATTACTGTGATCAGAAAATCTAGTCCTTACGTACATCTTTTATCATGTATGCTTCTCTGCTTAATTGAAAACGTGGACTGACATCTGCCGAGGAAGCTTATCGCTTCCCGGACCCGCTTCTCGGGCAGTCCACCTAAATACCTTTTAACGTGGTCTTTTTTTTTTCAAGCATCGGTGTCTTGCAGGTTACTCGGATCTACTGTGCGAATTGCTCGTGTGCGCCCGTCTCATCTATATTGGCTTCCTTATCCGTCTGCATCTTCAGATCTTGTCCATCAGGTATCAATTTCATTTTGAGTTTTTCAAGGTTTTTGTGTTTAGTTTGGTGCATTAACTTGGACAGGTAACAAGCACGAAATTCTTGATCTACAGACCCCCCACATGGATGTTCCATAGCCTTCTCCTACACCATTCCTATGGCATTCTACCCAACCAGCCAACAAATAAATCAAAACCTACACCATTCACACAATCACAAGGAAATAACAACATAAAAGAAGGATTAAACTCCTACCTCTCCATGGTAACTTTTGTTTCCAAAAACAAAGTCCAAAACAACAGACTCTAAGCATGCAAGGTTTCTCCAACTCCTTCCAAAAGTAAGAGCTTCCAAGAAAAATGCACCCCCAAAGAAGTATGCAAAAAGGTTCAATAACCCCAAAACAAGCAAAGAGTTTTAATTATATAGAAGAGGGAAGAGAAGAGGATGATGTGGATCCATATAGGATGCCACATCACACATCCTCAAATTCAAACACAAAAGACAAAATTTCATTCTCCCAAGCACAATAAAGAAGTGGGTGAAAATATGACAAGTTACTTGCACACTCCAAAAGCCCACACCTCAAGGTACAATGAAGTACATAAAATGTAAGAGAGTGCAATTAAAATATGCAACATGATTTATAAAATTCATTATAAAAGTCTAATATCACCTCTCCAATCATAAGTTTTGTTGGTAAATTAAATTTAGAGGTATGGGACAAGTTTTACTTGTCCCACAAGCCTCCAAAAACAACCCCCAAGGACAAATTCGAATTTCCTTGGAGGTGGAGTGTTTCATACTCCAAAATCCGACTTACACAATTCTTACAAAAACTAACACATCCCTTACATAATTAATACAAAGAGCCAACAACTTCCATTATTATTTTCCCATATCCTAATTTAATTTATTTAATTTCTAATCATATGATTTCACACATTAATTCTTCAAAAATTAATTAAATAAAGGAAGGGAACACTTCTCTAATAAAATACATACAACAATAATAAAATGTAACCACATTAATAAAATACACAATACCCTTGGTCACATATAAAGGTAATGCCCCCCACGGGAATCCTTAACAAAACAACACACAACACAATAAAATAAGTTGCCATGGTGACCTTGTCATATTCACCTAGAATTCCATTGTGGTTGGTCTCCAATCCCCTGATATTTTGTTGTGATATTTAACCTGCAAAACACAATACCTCCTTTGGCCTCATAGCCATATCAGAACATCCAACGTGATATAAATGAAATCACAAAACCGATTATATAAATGAATCACAACAACATCAAAGTAACAACTACATCATTTGCATTTTTAATCAACCACTATATCATCATCGTATAATATCCATTTTCTATATCTACTCATAATATCCAAAATCATATGTCTCAACAAAATCCATGTCAAATAATATATCATCATCCACATATGAGTGTCTCTAATAATCATTGTGTATCATATCCAAATCAAGATCAACAATAATCCATGATCAAATGTCTAACAACATACTAAATCAAAACATAATAATGTCTATATGAAATCACAGTATCAAAATAGGTATCAAAAGGTGTCAAAGGGAAGTGGGCACTACAGAATCAAGATCATCTTAGATGTCAAAATTACACCTGGTAATGTAGGAATGCAAATTCAATTGTACAAAGGCCACCTCTACATGAGATTCATCATTAAGATTCTTACATGTGAATACCTTGAGAGATATGGGGAATGAAATCAATTTATTTTCCATTCTCCTGAGCCTATTATTTACTTATGTGAACTTCCTACAGAGTTTGAATAGTACAATGTGATCAATAAGGTACTTGGGAAACCTTAGCGGAGCTTGGTCGAATCCAGAAAATCACAAGTAGGAGAAATTTGAATATTGTAGGAAATAAGAGTCGTATTTCTTGATTAAGGATGCCACTTGTGGGGACATCCTTTCCTCCAAATCACCCTCCAAGGTTCATACCTTGTACATTATGAATGCATAATTCACGCGTGTGAAGTGCATGTGGCTCTCCTCCATCATTATCTGTGGAAGTTTCTTGTATGCGGGCACCTTGGCAACAATGTTATGTGTGAGGGCCATGTTATGTTTGTGGAGCCTTTTTTCATGTTAGAGTTTGGTACACCTTCCATGTGTTACACTCAGATATTTTTACGGTGGTCCCACTCACCGGTGAGTGGATCAAGGGGGTTCGGGGGCGAAGCTCCTGAAGTAAATTTTCATGGGTGGTTTATTAACCCATGGGTAATGGGTAACCATTATGGGTTGTTTTACGGCCCACAGTTTTTTGGTACCCATTGTTTTGTAAAACTACCTCTTTGGCTACCTATTGATGTACTTATAAATAGATGGACATACAATAGGATTTATATGAGTGTGTTTTGTGAAGGTGAATAGTGTGTTCGAAATCAAGTGCGAATTTGGGAGGGTTTGTTGAGCGTAACTCCAAACAAGATCTGATTATTGTAACTATGAAGAATTTTGGCTTGTAATAAAATATGAGCAAGTGTTCTTGGTGGATGTAGCTCACATTGGGTGAACCACGTTAAATATTGTCTTCATGTTGTGCATATTTTTTTTCTGTAATTCTATTCATACTTCTTATTATTGTGATTTTGAGGAATTATTCCGCATTATATATTATTAATTCCTAACAATTGGTATCAGAGCCTAGTTTGGTTTGCTGAAGTGTTGAATCTTAGGGAAAGTTTTTAGCTTGAGTGGGAGATGTGGTAGATGATGGTCGATCTAGGGTTGATAAATTCAACAAGTAGAGTTTTAGTCTTTGGAAGATGTAGATGGAAGATTACCTTTATCAGAAGGATCTTTATACTCCGCTGTCTAAGAAGGTGAAAAAACCCTCAAGTATGACAGATGTGGAATGGTATTTGTTGGATTAGAAGGAACTTGGAATGATCCAGCTGTGTCTTGCATCTTCGGTATTATTTAATGTTTCAAAGGAAAAGACTACAAAAGAACTGATGGATGCATTAGGGAAGTTGTATGAAAAACCCTCTGCCTCTAATAATATATTTTTAAAGAAAAAGTTGTTTAATATGAAGATGTCTAAGAATGGTTTAGTAGCAGATCATCTAAATGATTTTAATATGGTTGTAAATATGCTAGCTTCGGTTACAATAGAATTTGATGAAGAAGTTAGGGATTTATTAGTTATGTGCTCTTTACCTGAGAGTTGGAATAGCTTGGTAATGGTAGTAAGCAACTCAGTTCCTGCTAACTCAAAGTTGAAGTTTGAGGATGTTGTAGGGGTGATTCTAAGGGAGGAAATTTGAAGAAAAAGCTCTGGTGAATATTATACTTTAGGGAATGCTTTGACAGTGGAAACTAGAGGGAGACAGAAGAATAGAGGAAACCATGGAAAATCAAAGGATCGGGCAAGGTGAAAATCCAAAAGCAAGATAGTATGTTAGCACTATGGAAAGTCTGGGCATTCAAAGAAGGACTATTGGGAGCTTTAGGACAAGAAGAAAATAAGGAGGAAAATGTGGCATCAGGTAATGTATGCCAGGATGCTTTGATTCTTTCTTTGCATAATATTACTGAATCTTGGGTTTTAAATTCAGGGGCTTCTTTCCATGCTACTCCACATAGGCATTATTTTGTTGATTATGTTCAAGGGAATTTTTGGCATGTTTTTCTTGGTGATGATGAGCCTTACAATATAGTTGGAAAAGGTTATGTTCAGGTTAAGATGTAGAATGGGAATACATGGCTATTGAAGGATGTCAAACATGTGCCTACATTAAGGAGAAATTTGATATTAGCGGGGTAACTGGGAAGTGATGGTTGTACTGTGATATTTACAGCTGACTCTTGGAAGGTTACCAAGGGTGCTCTTGTGGTGGCAAGAGGTAAGAATGTTGGAACCTTGTATTTAACCACTGATAGTACTAATGATTGTAATCTTGTGGCTTTAGATGCAGATACAACATTATGGCACTATAGGCTTTGTCATATGAGACATAAGGGCATGGACATCATAAAGAATAATTTTCCTAGATATACAGAAATAGGTTTGGATTTCTTTGAGAACTACATATATGGGAAATAGAAGTGAGTAAGGTTTCTCAAGGTAGGACCTATAAAGAAAGAGAGGTGTGGGGGCCGTCTCAGGTATCATCTCTTGGGGGCTCAAGTTATTATTTACTTTTATTGATGATGCAACAAGGAAAGTTTGGGTTTATTGTATTAGAAACAAATCTAATGTATTTGATACATTTGTTAAATGGAAATCCTTGGTAGAGAATGAAACAGGTCTTAAGTTAAAATGTCTCAGGTCAGATAATGGAGGGGAGTATTGCAGCAATGAATTTGATGATTATTGTTCTAAGAATAGAATCCACAAGAAAAAGACGGTTCCAGGAACCCTGCAACAGAATGGGGTGTTAGAAAGGATGAAAAAAACAATAATGGAACATGTTAGGATCATGAGAATACATGCAGGACTGCCTCTTTATTTTTGGGCAAAAGCGGTGAGCACAGCCGTGTACTTGATAAACAAAGGACCCTCAAGTGCCTTGGATGGAGGCATACCTGAGGAGGTTTGGTATGATAAGAAAGTAGATTACTCATTTCTTAGAGTATCTAGATGTGAGGTGTTTTTTCATATTGACAAGGATGATAGGACCAAGCTAGAGGGTAAATTAGGAAAATGCACATTTATTGGTTATGGTGGTGATGACTTTGGATTTAAATGTTGGAGTATTAAGGACAAGAAAATCATTCGGTCTAGGGATGTGGTATTTAATGAGAAAGTCATGTATAAGCAACAGTTTCAGGAAAATAGGGAAGAATCTAAGAAAGAATATGTAGTGGTAGAGGATCTTCCAGATGGGACAGTGACCCATGAATCAGTTCAGGAACCTACTCAATAGGAACCCCAAAATCTTACAATGAGGAGGTCTTCTAGGGTAAGAAAAGAACATAAAATTTTTTCTCATTCTCTTTATTATTTATTACTCACTGATAGTGGAGAGCCAAAGAGCTTTGATGAAGTAATGCAGGTAGATGCCAGTAAGAAGTGGGAGCAAGCCATGGATGAGGAGCATAAGTCTCTCATGGAGAACCAAACTTGGGATTTGGTGAAGCTACTGGAAGGTAAAAGAGAACTGCAAAACAAGTGGGTGTACAGAGTTAAAGATGAAGAAGGAAAGAAAATATATAAGGCTTGGTTGGTGGTCAAGGGGTTTGCACAAAAACAAAGTATAGATTTTGATGATATTTTTTCTCCTGTAATAAAAATGACTTCTATCAGAATTGTTCTTGGAATAGTGGCAACAGAAGACTTGCACTTAGAATAGTTAGTTGTAAAGATTGCATTTCTCCATGGTGATTTGGAGGAGGAGCCATAAATGTAGCAGCCAGAAGGATATGAAGTCAAAGGTAAAGAGGAGATGGTATGCAAACTGAAGAAGAGCTTGTATGGGCTGAAACAAGCTCCACGTCAATGGTATAAGAAGTTTGATAGCTTCATGATGGAGCAAGGTTATATTAGATGTCATTCTAACCATTGCATGTATATAAAGAAATTTGAGGATGGAAGTTATATTATCCTGTTTTTGTATGTTGATGACATGTTGGTTGCAGGTAAAAACATGTAGGAAATAAACTTACTCAAGAAACAACTAAGTGAATCCTTTGATATGAAGGATTTTGGGGTAGCCATAAAAATCATTAGTATGAGGATAAATCGGGATAGGAAGGAACGGAGGCTGACTTTATCTCAGGAAGAGTAAATTAAGAAGGTGTTGGATAGGTTTAACATGCAGGATGCTAAATTGGTTGGGACTCCTTTGGGAGGGCATTTTAAGTTATCAAAGGAGTAGTGTCCCAAGATAGAGTAGGAAAGAAACCAGATGTCTAAGGTACCTTACTCATCAGTGGTTGGAAGTTTGATTTATGCTATGGTGTGCACTAGGCCTGATATTGTCCATGCAATGGGAGATGTGAGTAGATTTATGAGTGATCCAGGTAAAGAGCAATGGCAAGCAGTAAAGTGGATCCTTCGGTATTTGAGAGGGACCATGGGGACAATTTTGTGCTACAGTGGATCAGAAACCACTTTACATGGTTATGTAGATTCATACATGGATGGAAATGTTGATAGCAAGAGAAGCATGACATGTTATATTTATACTGTAGGTGGGACAGTAGTGAGCTGGATTTCACTACAGAAGCTAGTGGCTTTTTCAACCATGGAGGCTGAGTATGTTGCTACCACAGAGGCAAGCAAAGAGATGATTTGGTTACAACAATTACTTGAGGAGTTGGTGCATAAGTAGGAGGAATGTAAGCTGCATAGTGATAGTTAGATTGCTATACACCTAGATAAGAACTCTGCTTTCCTCTCCAGCAAGAAGCATATACATTTGAGATATCACTTCATCAGGACAACTTTGGAGGAAGATAAGTTGAAGTTGGAGAAGACTCATACTAGTAAGAATTCTGCAGACATGATGACCAAGGTGGTCACAAGGGATAAACTAAATCTATTTGAAAGGTTGAGAAGCTTGCTCAGTGGAAATCAGTCTTTAAGTGGGAGATTGTTATGTTTGTGGAGCCTATTTTCATGTTAGAGTTTGGTACACCTTCCATGTGTTACACTCAGATATTTTTACGGTGGTCCTGCATGCCGGTGAGTGGGTCAAGGGGGTTCGGGGGGTGAATCCCCTGAAGAAAATTTTCATGGGTGGTTTATTAACCCCTGGGTAATGGGTAACCGTTATGGGCTGTTTTTGGGCCCATGGTTTTTCGGTACCCATTGTTTTGTAAAACCGCCTCTTCAGCTACCTATTGATGTACTTATAAATATATGGATATACAATAGGATTTATATGAGTGTGTTTTGTGAAGGTGAATAGTGTGTGTGAATTCAAGTGTGAATTTGGGAGGGTTTGTTGAGCACAGCCCCAAACAAGATCTAATTATTGTAACTGTGAAGAATGTTGGCTTGTAATCAAATTTGAGCAAGTGTTCTTGGTGGATGTAGCCCACATTGGGTGAACCACATTGAATAATATCTTCATGTTGTGCATATATTTTTCTATAATTATATTCATACTTCTTACTATTGCGATTTTGAGGAATTATTCCGCATTAGATATTATTAATTCCTAACAGGAAAACCCCCTGAATGATCTCAAGATGGTGAGACAATAGACCAATTAGGAAGTCATGTAGAACTTCTTTTTTATGGTCACCTGAAGCAATTGTAGATGCAGATTGTTAGTGATGATCTGCCCCAGTCAATTCTCTACTTTCCTTCAGTCACTGTCAAGATAATGATTCCTATAAAATCCTAGAAGTCTCTTATGTTTACTTGTCCCATCACCCTATTGAGTAGAGTGATTACATCTAAGTAACCTTCTCGACACTCACTTCCTATAAGTGTTTTCGAAATTCTTGAGGGTTTTATCCCAGTCTTCATCCATGATCCTAGTGCAACCCCTTGCATGTAGGCATCCATTTTATCCCACTCGTGCATGGTACTTTCCTTTAAGATGATGACCATGTTAGGTGATTTCGAGATTTGTAGAATGAGTGAGATGGTTTTGGGATGAATGACCGTCATTTCCTTACCATTTTCGGCTTGAATTGTTCGTGTTCGGGGCTCATAGTGGTGTAAGCTGGCCATGACCAACTAAAATATTTATATAGACATGGGGTGTCATAGGGCCACGAACAGTCCACTTGTAAATAATTTGTCTTCAATATTTCCTATTTCCTTGGCTTTGATGTGGGAATTCAGATCATTGACGTGCATATATGAGACATCATTGTATTCTATCTCATAATCAGAAGTGATAGGTTGTGCTGACTTCTATCATGTCCATTTGTACTTCATGATTCCTCAACACTTAATATTTCTGGAACGAGTAACTTACTATTTTTAATAAGTGTGGAAATACTTCTCTGAACTCTAAATGTAGTTATTAATCTGAATGTTCAACTCTTGGGATGCTCCTTCTTTGAAATTCACCATTTGGAATGACTTACTATTTTTAGTAAGTTTCAATGAGATGATTTACTATTTTTAGTGAGTATGAAAAATCATCTCCCTCGAACCTCAATTGAGTATCGTAACTCAAATTTCTCTTTCTCTGAGTGTTCCTCTCACCTTCTGGACCAATTTTCTATTTTTAGTAGGTTTTTATGAGACCAAGTACTATTTTTAGTAAGTGTCAATTCTAGACCGAGATGACCATTTCAATGAATTTTGATTGCGACACCTCTTCTATTTTCACTGCCTCCTTCGTAGTTTATTTAGTTAGTGGCTTACCCGAAATGGTAGTCCCCCATGTAGGAGACTTGCTATTTTAGAAAGTGAGCTTCTGATGGTCAGATTATGGTGGATCAAAGTTTTATTATTTGTTTTTTTTTCCCAATATCACCCCTCTAAAATCTTAATCTTACCCGATCTCTTGTTTGTGAGATTTTAAAATTTTAAAATTTTGACCTGGCGGTAACTCTGGACACGACAGCCATTAACAAAGCATGAAAGTTGTAGGTATGGTTTTATTCTCTATTTGCGACAAAAATAATATTTTTTTGTTGGTTTTTTTTCTCGTTCCACTTGTGAAATTTCTCTTCAAAACGATTTTCGGTTTGACAGGAAATCCATATTTTTCCTTCGTTATGCAAAGAAAAAGATATCTTCAATACAAACACTCCTTACTGAAAATGGGATGTCTGTAGGTGAGGTTTTGTGGCCTCATAAAACAAATAATGCAGAAAAAAATGGTTTTTTATTTCATGCACTGGTTTGCAAGATATGTTTGAATCTTCGTCTCATGGCAACGGGGTTTTCGAATGTAATTCTTCGTTCTTTATTTTGTTCTTCAATCCTTCAACTCTTTCAATCAGTTATTCCGCTAAGATTTCTATTTTTTCATGGTGTGGAGGATTTGATGAATCTGGTTTGAGGTTTAAAAATGGTGGATTAGGTGTCTAAACAAGAATAAACAGAGTGCCGACAGGATGTAGAGTTGTGCAGAAGAAGCAGAGGGAAGAAAATGACTAAGTCCTCAACTTTAAAGCATTTGAAAAATGCATTTCTAGGAGTGGGTTGATTTTTAATGTCCTTGATGTCCCTTACGCATTAAGGGATGAAAGGGACATCAAATTTCACATTGTGCCTTGGCGCAAAACTTTGTGAAAATCCAATGGCTAATCATTTTGGCAAAAAAAACTTACTAGAAGCACTTTGGGGCTGAGAATTGGTCGTATGAAGAACTAGGAGCCATACCTCAGGATGGGCACATTTTCTTGTCCCCTATGTGCCTTGGGACTTAAGGGATGAAAGGGACATCATATTGTACATCGGGCCTGGTGTTGACACTTGGAAGGCATTAGATGGCTATGCATTTGGATCCACTAGCTCCTAGGGGCTGGAAATTTACATTGAAGAGGATCACATGGATGACCTAAAGGCTTCAAGGGGTTGGGATCATTTGCAAAGGGACATGAGGGTCATAAATTTTCACATTGATCCTCCATGCAACACTTTTCACGATCAGAGTGAGTGAGGGGATAGGCTCCTCAAGCACCTAGGGGCTGAACTAGTGATCTAGAGAGTCACATGTGTGACCAGAAGGCTTATTAGGGCTGGGATAATTTTAATTTCCCTCATGTACCTTATCTTGAGGGATGAAAGGGACATCAAATTGATTTAGGATCCTTGAACTGACACGTGTCCTCACTGAAATTGGACTATGTGCGAGAAGCTCACCTTAAGGGCAACTTGAAACAGTGATAACTTGAGCTCCCAATGGAATTTTTTGGAATTTTTTTATATTAACTTGAATTCAAATGGCCAACTGAATCCAATGGTGGTAGTATAAAATCTTTATTCCTTCATTTAAGCCCTAAAAAATAGGATTTGTTTCTCTAGATCTCTATTTGAGCATGGAAAAAACCAGTTATAAACCTATTGCACCAAAGTGTTGTGAAAAGTATTATTTCACTATCATGTAGAGATTTTAATTCCATTTTCTAAGATGTTTTTTTCCTCCTAACTCCAACGAAGGCTCCTAGAATCACTTCTTGAAGTTCAATAGCTCTTTTGGCCCTATGCATTGTCTAGGCTTGTGAACCCTATTTTGATCAAACTGCCCCAACTCCTCCAAAGCCTTCTTGAATATTCCACAATCAATTTCATTATATTATTAGACCTTTAATTCAACTATGTGTTGGATTTTCCTCCTCCATTCCACTCTAGGGGTTTCATGAGTCTTGAGAAGGCCAATGGTAGCCCTTCCAAACACTGTCCAAATATAGTATTTTTCAAAAACTCCTAAAATCACCTAGGGGGGTTGACTTGATTTTCAAAATTTATCTAAGAGTCTGAGTTAAAATCCATTAGGAGGTCACAGGACTAATTGGGTAGACCTGGGGTGCCTTAGAAGGGTAAAACTTGAAAGTTTCGACACATGGGTATTGTTGTCATGCTAAAAAATTATCAATTTCCCCGTTATACATTTATAGGGCAACAACTAGCTATAGGTTGGGGACATTGCATAGAATGAGTGCAGTGAATACATGACATGAAGAATCCCAGAATCTCAACTTAACAATATATTGACCAATTCCTTATCCATTAGTCCTTGAGGAGTCATGTACAACTTACAAGAGAGAGATAGCGAACAAGGAAACACACACACCAAAAACGATGAAAAGAAACACACAACACACAGAAAGGAAAAGACGCAAACAATAGAAAGGGAAACACACTTAAAAATTACCTATGGTACAAGGTGGGGGACAAATCACTTTCACTGATGATATTATTTCATATATTTCCCACTACGAGGTAATTCTAATGGCATTCCATCTAGCTATGAGAGGAGAAATACATTCTCACTGAAAGCTTCACGAATCTTGAATGGTCCAAGCCATAACGAATAAAAATTTCCATGGATTCCTTTTGGTTCTCTCCTTTTATCCCACAATAGAACAACGTCACTGAATTTTAATTCTCTTCTCTTAGCATTTTTGTCAAAAATCCTCTTCACCTTCAGCTGGTGTTCTCTAATATAGTCAACCACTCAGAGTTTATTCTCTTCCAACTTCTCTAGAAACATGATCCTTTTGTCAATAGAATCCTTATATTGTTCATCTTCTATTACATGGAGCAATTTGAGATCTAGCATTTCAACTGTAATGGGACTTTCTTCTTCAACTACATATAGCAGTTGGAATGGTGACATGCCTATTACCTTCTTTGGAGTGATATTTTTTGCCCATAGTGCATCGTACAAATTTTTGTGCCAATTCCTTTGGTTTTCATCCACGAGCTTACAAATATTGGTCAAGATGTTCTTGTTGTTAGATTCTTCCTAGCCATTTCCCTATGAATAATATTCTGATGAGTCGTACAAGGAGATTCCATAGCCATAGAAAAACTCATTCAACTCTTTTGAAGAAAAATAGGTAGCATTGTCTGCTACAATATTTTGTGGTATCCTAAAACGTACTATGATATTATATTTGATGAAATTTTATACTGTTTCAGTATTATATTGCTTGATCAGGATGGCCTCCACCCACTTTGTGAAATAATCCATATATGTGAGCACATAGGTGTGCCCCGCGCTTGAGTGAGGATTAATAACATCGATGAATTCTATCCCCCACTATTGAAATGGTTCTTCAATGACAACTGGCGTAAGTGGTAGTGCTGCAAGTTGTAGTCTCCCAATGAATTGTTGACATGCCTCACACTTGGAAAACCATTTTTGAGTGTCTATGAAGAGGGTTAGCTAATAATATCTACCTCAAAGGATCTTATGTGTAGTGACCATGGCTGAAAAATCCCACCACATGCTTGGTCATGGTAGGCTTCAAGAAAAGTTTCTTGTTGTTCTTTATCTATGCACCTGAGAAAGCATCCATCAAGGCCTCTTTATTAAAGTGCATGGTTCCAGATCATAAACTTGGGTGCCTTCATCTTGAGTAATCTTATTTTCTTGTAATAAATATGAGGAGGGAATTCTCTATAGGTTAGATAATAGGTGATGTCTGCGTACCACTCATCAGTAGTAGCTATGAAGAGGTAATGTGGGCTATCTTCAAATAAATTTGAGCAAACAAAATTATCTTCACCATGTTAAGCCTTGAGGGCTTCATCTTCAGAGATCAATATACAAATACCATTTCCCCACACCAAATTGGAGGGTCGGATCTCCAAGTCATACTCTTGAGTATTTGCAACCAAATTTCCTCTCTTAGCTCTGGGATCTTGCTGTGTCAAGATGGACTTGATTGCACTGGCAGGGACTATCACCACTGTATGATAGTTGAGTATGTAAAACCTGAAATTTTTTACAGCCTTGACCACTACTTAGGCATGTTTCTCCAATTGGTTATAGTTTAGTTCATGTTTCTTAAATGGGAAACTTATGAAAGAAATAGGTGCTTCCACACCTTCATCATTATGTTGGACAAGAACAACAAAGAGCATATGTTCCGATGCCTAGCAATACATGATGAATTATTTATTGAAATATGGAGACACAAGATTTGGAGCTTTGGCAATGGATTTCTTGATTTCCTCAAACGATGATTTTCCATCGTCATTCCACTTGAACCTCACTTGAGGTTTCATCATGGTGGTGATGTGCTTTGTCAATTCTACGAACTCCGGAACAAAGCGATGAAGAAATTTTACCTTGCCAAAGAAGGATTGGACTCCTTTCTTTCTCATGGGAAAGGATAGTTCTTTAATGGATTTCAATCTTTCAAGATCCATGTGCGATCCATGTTTATTTACAATGTTCCCCAGTAGCTTGCCTTCCATAACTCCAAAAATGCACTTTTTGGGTTCAAGGATATGCCATGTTTTCTACGCTTTACGAGTACCTTTTCCAAATGGTGAATATGGTTTCCTCTTTTTTTTTTAGAATACTATGAGATCATCCAGGTTTATGATAATACAATGCTTCAAATATTTGAATGATAGATCCATCACCCTATGAAATGTAGCTCCTGCATTGATCAGACCAAAAGGAATTCAAATGTATGCAAAAGTGCCCTAGGGTGTTGTGAAAGTTGTCTTGGTGTGATCCTCCTCTGATACCTTGATTTGATTATACCCTGAGAATCCATCAAACAATGAGAGAATTTTAGGTCCATTGATTATCTAAAAAATGTGATCTGTGAATGGGAGGGGGTAATTATATTTTAGTGATTCCTAGTTCAAGTTACGGAAATCCACACATATTCTTATTTCACCATTCTTCTTCCACACTGGAACAATGTTCGCCACCCATGTGGAATGATGTATGGTAAATATGATCCTTGCATTAAGGATCTTCATTACTTCCTCTTTGATTGTTTCCACTATCTTTGGGTTGTATGGCATTTGTTTTTGCCTAAATAGCTTGGTATCCAGATTCAAATAAATTGAGTGATGCATTTCCTTTGGTTGGAAGGATTTAAGTTCATTGTAAGAATAGGCCAAAATATCTGAATATTTTTTCAAAAAAGAAATAAACCTTATTTTTTCCTCAGGTGAACAACAGTTTCTAATATTGACAATTCTTGGCTGCTCTTTAGAGACAATATTCTCCTTCTCAAAATCAGCTAGGCACTTTGAAGATTTTTTTTGCCTTCTCTTGAATGAATTTTTCGTGCTTATCAAAAAGGTCTTCCAAATAAAATAGGCCTTTAGGAATCTTGTTTCACTTTCAATTTGATCACTCCTTCCTTTCCAATCCCTTAAATTCTTTCTTTCTCCTCTTCGGCCACCACTTCCTTTTGTGGATTCTCACTTCCTTCAAATAAGAGATTTCTAAAATTGTCTCTTTGTTTTAGGAAAGCTAGGAGCTGATTATAATCATTGATTACTTGTCAATGGTTTACATTATCAGGCATAATGGGTTGGAACATCATCTCAATGATCACTTTGTATTTTCCAAAAGAAGGATGAGGTGTCACTAGGGAAGCTGAAACTGTAGTGGAATCAATCTTTTCATTCTTCTCTCACAGAATGAACTCAATGGAAAATGCATCAAAAGATTCCATGCAGTCCCATACTCTATTTATATAATGTCAGAGTCTTGGATTTTTCACCTGGTATTGTTGTCAGACTTGCTTTACTATCACCTCCACATCACCTTGGCATCTCAACTTCTTGATCCACATATATTCTACTATGTCCATGGCTAAGAGGAGAGATTCATACTCTACCATGTTATTTGAATTAAAAAACTAAAGCTTGTAGGTAAATGGGTACAATTCTCTAGAAGGAGAGCACAACATCACACCTACCCCTGAACCCACACTAGAGTGACTACCATCAAATTCCATTATACGGATTTGATCATCTTCCTCTTCTATAAGAAGCATAAAATTATCATCTCTTTCTGATGTGGTGAAGTAGTTGCCTAGCCCGTTGTCCTAAAATAGAATATTTTCCCTCGGATCATCATAATTTCATACCATATACTTCATTTTCCTTATCGGTAGAAATTTATTCATCTCACCTTTTACTAGGATAGTTGTGGATGACCAATCCATTTTGATCTCTGCCTAAATATATGCAGAAGCTTCAACTCAATAGCATCTCAAAAGATGTTGGAATGTCTGCCACCAAGATGGTGAGAAGCACCTTCTTCTCTGGAAAATTGGCTAATGCTACCTATGCATCCTTGCTTCTTCCCACCAACGACACTTGTTTTGAATCCATAGAATAACATGATCCATTTTATCAGGTCAAGGTGAGGAAAAGAGCATTTACAACTTTGAATGACATCACATTATATGAGGCTCTAGAATCTATGATGCAATTATTGAGTTGGAAGCCTTTGATGAGAAGTGACAAGTAAAAAGGTTCAACTTTGTTGGTTTTGGAGGCACTGAGGTCTATCATGTTTTGTGAAGGCAGTGTGGATGGTGTGGGAAGTAGACCTTTGGAATTTTCATGGGATTCTATAGAGCTACCACTATAGACTACATCGATAAACCTATAAAATTGAGTTGGGTGTGTCTGTAAATATTCAAACTCTATGATCCGGACCTTGGTTTTTTTTTAGTGTTCTACATAATCAAATGGGGTTATGATGGACAAGGTTGAGGTTACGGGGACAACATAATCTTTACATGATGAAGGTTTTTCTACTTTAGGAGTTGCATTTTCTTTCACGAACATAGTAGTTGGCTTGGAAGGAGATGGGGATGTAGGTTTTGGTGGAACTTTAGATGTTTTTGCAGGAATAACATCGAAAGGAGAATTAGTTTTAACAAGTTTAGGACTAGGAGAAAGAATAGGATACTTACTTGGTGTGGCAATGTGATCCTTGTTAACCATTGGGTGTAGTTTCTCTTTAGCCTAATCCATCTAAGGTGGCAATGATAATCCTCTATTAATGATTTTTTTGGGGAATTTCTGCAGGAGATTCTTCTTTCTTTTCCTTTTCCTTCATCATAGCTAACAAGGATGAGGCTCCTTTTTTGGACTATGCACGGGTGAAAACCACACATGAGAAGCTTAGGGATTATTCACCATTGTCATATGCATCTCAATAAACGTACTCAATTAGGCTTGTTGGGACCCTAATGTAGCTACCAAATCTTAAAGGCGCGTAGGTGCGCACGGCTAGATGAAGCATGCAGGACAAGGCATGTAAGGTAGATTTCAAAAAGGGTTCTTGGAGAACCAAGGACATGCGCCAACAAAGTAAAATTTGGGACTTATCCATTTTCAACCTTTTGGACTGAACACATGAAGAACGTGTTCCGTTTGGATAAGGTAATAACCTGGAAATAGGGTGTCTTGGGAGGAATATACCTTGCGATAGGAAGATCCAAAAAGCTAATCATGACATGGAGAGGCATGCGCCTGAGACGATCCACACCTTGACACTTGGGGCCAGATCTGAGGTTGTAGAGGAGTTTGTTAGATCTTAGATGTCTATTTATACGCATGCCCTTGGCAAAGTAAAAGACACAAGTGAGGTAGCGGAGCACTGCAAAATTACTGCGAGAACAATGGGATAAAATGGGTAGATGATTATAGGAAGGAAGTAATAAGGGAATGGGGAATGTAATTTTTTTGTTAAAAGTCTTCATGTATGGATCCAGATATGGCGCGTGACTACGGTCTCCCTTTCTATGATATTCTATAGTAATGCTATGAATGAATATGAAAAGGTTAGCATGACAATTGTATTAAGATCTTCTCTCTGTAGTATCTACATATTTATATTATGCTTTTGTTCTTGTATAATCATGAACCTGATTTGAATGTTAAGTCTATTTGTAGATTTACAACTTCCTAGTTCTGTTATTATGTTAAGCACTTTTACTTTTGATATGACTGAAAGGGTATAGAAGCCGTTTTGAGCTCTATAGCTTTTTCATGTCCTTTTAATCACTAATTCAAGATCATGAATGATGCCTTCCATTAAAATCACATAAAAGAGAGACTCGAATCCCTCTTGCACACCTTGGATGAGTGCCCAGTGCCCGCTGGGTGATAGGATGTCGTGCATGAGGTTCCCTTGTTCTTAGTAGGTACAAAAATGGCTACATCTTGGTTCTATTGCCAGGACCTCTTTTTGAAGTTGTAGTGGAACATGACATACATCATGGTCTATGTAAAAAGTGATGACAGAGCACTTAACCCTGGAATGTGTTAAAGATTGGTTTAAAAGCACAGAGGACAAATTAACTTAGAGATTCAATACTAGACCTAGGTTTGACACGTGAGGATGGGTGGAAGACACTCCTTATCATGAGTTGTACGAAACATTCTTTGACTGTTTCCCAGTAGAGTTATTTGAATGGGTCTCGGCTTATACATCTAGATCGGGGTGGTGTTATAAGTCACACCCTTGGACCTAAGAAACATATCAGAACTTGCAAGATGTTGATCTAACGTGGACCCGTGCTATATATCATTGGCAGAAGAGAGTATTAACTAGCTATACTCTAGAATATGCCATTTCCACATATTCCTGTCTAGAAGTTATTGAGTTTGAGTTTTTGTGGGAGCCTAGAGGATCATTTCTGCATGTTATCCCCCTTACAATCAAAATATTAATGGTAACCATGGGTTTAAAAGCATTTCCTATGGCCGGCTAAACCACTATGAGCACTTGGTCAGGAAGCCAAGTTAGGGAAAGATGGCTGATATAACGAATGAAAAGGAAAGGAAGGAGAGACAACTCAAGTATAACGAAGTGCGTGGAAGGGATATTGATAGACAATGCATGATTATAAGTGGGATATGGAGCCAGACATGGTGGAAAGGAGTTGAGGTTCACGCGGAGGATGCGGAACCTGAATAGTCTATGATACCCCATCTTGGTAAGCGTGGAAGAGAAAACCTTGTGGCTTCTGATGAGATTCCATCGCATAGAGAAAGAAGAGTCATTGGCGTGCATCTGACCCCACCTAGTGACCGAACCTTAGCACTTGGTTTGTTTGAATGAGGGAAAAGTATAGTTGATCCATCTGATATTAGTGGAAGCAACTGATCAGAGCCCAGAAGATACAAATTCTCGTTTGGGACTTCTATGGCTTCACACACCATTCTAGTATTTGGTGGAATGTTTGGACAAGGCACATATATAGATAGTTTTGGGAGCACGCTAGGAAGTGGTGGGGAAAACATGACTGGGAGTGGCACTAGTTCACAAACTATCAGCGAATAATTTAGTGGGATAACGGGAGCGTTTGGCACGAAAAACACAGGCCCTGTACTTAACACAGGAGGATCTGGAGGTGGAAGTGGTAGAGCTGGTGGCTCAGGATCTAGTGGGTCTGGTGGAGGAGGAAACACCGGAGGAAACCAAGGGAATGGATCAGAAGGACAAGGGCCTCAGCCACCTCCTCAAGTTTTCTTTGAAATTTTTTTACACTTACTAGATTATAGAGGGATAGAGGATGCTGCAGAGCACGTGCATAAGTGCGAGCTACTATGGCACACGAAGGGAATCACAACCCCAGAGCGTAAGGCCAGTCAATTTGTGACAACCTTGCAAGGATGCACACATAGTTGGTATAGAATTTATGACCCTCATCAGACTATTGTGGATTATACCACACTAAAAAATGCATTCTTGGCGGAATTCCACATACCTGAGTTTGAACATAAGAGCATCAGATTTCTCAAAGAAATCCAGCAAGGAATGGCAGAGAGCATGTGGGAATATGATGCACACTTTAAAACTCTATTGTCTAAACTGTATTATTATATCCACCCTTCACAACATGCTCAGTGGTTTTTCAGAGGATTGATCACACCCTTTAGGAGGGATTTGTCTCATAAAACATTCACATACCCGTGCAAAGCGTTGGAAGCTACTTTGCACACTAAGGCAGTTGGTAGTGTTGACAATGGTGTTAGCCCATTTCTAGAGGCTCAGATCGCTGCCATGGCTAAGTAGTTGGAGAAATTATCTGCTAACATAGTTTCAGAGACTCTTAGTGGGATGTGGTGCATAGATTGTAACATAGAAGGACACATAAATGATAATGGTAGGATATGTACTCAGAAGGTAGAGTGATCCATTGTGGTAAATTGTGAAATATGTCACAGGGACCATGATGCAAGTAGGTTCCCCATTTTACAACATGTGATCTACAAAAATGTGTCTTATTATTGCAAGATATGTACCTCAACCACACATGACACCAAGGATTGTAGATTGATTGACCAGATTCATGAGGCAATTGATCTTGGTGTGCATCAGACTGGCTTTGCTAGTAGTTCCAAAGGAGATAACATCAGTATGAAGAATGTAGAGATGGAGGTGCGCGTGGAAGAGGATTGTGTGGAGGATTTCTTAGTTATGGTAATCATGGAGGAAGAAGTGATTTCCTGTATGGAACATGCTTTAATTGTGGAGCCACATACCATTATAAGTGTGAATGTCCAGATCTTCTACAATGCTCATGGTGTGGAAACAAACATAAGTATGAATAGTGCCCAGAGTTATGCGAACATATGATTCAGCAGCACCGAAAGGATAAGGGTGCTGCCATGGTGAGTATTAAGAAGGCTGATTCACAATGGCTCTCATGAGTGATACGTGAATCAGAACTATAAATTTTTATGGTAATAACAAGGGTGAAGTCCATGCGCGCAAAGGAAGCACCTAAGCAGAGACATCTGGTTTCAAGGGAAGCAGTACATGGGAAGTATCCAAACCCGACTCACTAGAAAGAAGTCTACCAGGAAACCATGGATGTAATTTAAATCTTACAAGGGGAGATCCAATGATTAAGAGAGAAAACTAGAAAAGATGAGCAAAGAAGACCAGTATAAGCACCAAAGGATTACTTGGATGAGGTTTGTAAACTGCTGAGGCAAGAGAATGTTATTCCCCTACTAGGAGCATGGTTGAGAGAGAAGGTGCCACGCACTGGGGAAGAACACGAAAGGTAGATCCTACATGTGAACCTCCCACCTCACAGCCTTGATTATGACAAAGATATCACCTTGAATGCAATAGTGGATGGATGGCTGCTTAGCAACATCCTCATTCACACATGCATGGAGGTTAATGTTCTTATTCTAGATGCCTAGCATCAAATGGGAAGACCTACATTATAGCCATCTTCAAATGTGTTGTCTATGGAAAATAAAACAAAGGTAATGCCCATAGGTGTCTTGAAGGATGCAACCATTTCCATTCAAGGGAATAAGTTCACTGGGGATTTTTAAGTCTTGGAACTTGCTGAGGTAGATAAATTCCCAATGTTACTTGGGCACCCATGGTGCTATAAGAATAATACAGATCTCTGGTTTAACAAGGGGTACATAAGCTTTGAAAACAAGGAAGAGAGGGTTATTATACTGCTTGCTGATGGAAAGTCCACACCCTATACTAAACCCCTTGGAGACGAATTCTTGGATAGAATATATGTGTGCTCCATAAGAGATCCAGAGACCATCCACCCTATAGAAGGAGTCATCCAATTTGATGATGCTCAATCTGTCAGTGATACTACCAGTATAGCATGTGATAATTGGGTGCATGGAACTTACGAAATGATTGGGTGACATTTGAAATGATCGGTGACCAGGGTAACCATGGTGCATACAATTCGGCACATGGGAGGAAAGGCAATAACCAAGTATTCTTGGGATATATACCCTGAGGTATTTTTGAAATAAATGGAAGCTCAATGGAGGGAGGAAAAGTGACGAGGTATGCTGGGTTATGTTTTGATAGGCACAACAGTGAGGTGGTGGGCCATGCATAGTGAAAACTTGTTAGAATGGCGTGAAGTTAGAATTGTGCTCACTGTCTAATTCTCAAAGAGAAATATACCTACCGCTATCAACGACTACAATAGTAATGAACCCGCCTCTTCCCACATCCAAGCATGTGAGAGGGTCTAGGGAGAAGGCACAGAAGCTTTACCACCCTCCCTTTGGGTGCAAAAGTTGTATTCAACACTACAAGGTTGTGCGGGTGCTTGGTACATCCATTCTGAAACTCACCACTAGACGGGAAATTGGCAAGAATTAGTGGCTGACCTGGTCCACACATTCGAGTACCAAAGTACCAAGCAACCAGTGATAAGGCGTTGCAGGATATCAATCACCTCACTCTAGGGGATTGCACCATGGTGGAAGATATATTAGTAGACTTACTTGGTGGGTCTAGCTTGGAAGCGTGGTTCGAAGAGGAAGAACCAGAAGACATATAGTTCGAGCACACGTGTGCTGAAAAGGAGAAAGGAAAGATGGTATACGTTATTGATGGAGAGGAGACAAAGATTTTGAATTTTAACCATTCGGTTGGGATACGTGAGGTAGTTGACAATGCGGATTCATGTGCGCATGCATATTATGAACCACTTAAAACAAAGAAAGTTAACATCAGCTCAAAGAAGGAGCCCAAGGAAGCTATCGTTGGGGACTACTAGTCAGACAAGGAAGTATCAAAGATCATTGATCTCTTGCATGAATTTGAGGATTTATTCCTGCATGGATACCATGAGTTGAAAGGTGTCCACCATTCATTAGGGGAAATGAGGATAAATTTGAAAGATGGTGTGTGCCTGTACGCCAGAAAAGCGACAAGCGAGCGTGGGAATCTACAAGTGACTCTTCCGCGTACCCGACCTCTCGAGGTCGTGCCGAGACAGCCGGTGGGGATGGAATATAGGTGGTACACGGACAGACTAGTTAGGCAGTCTAATGTCCTCGACACGCACTAATGGAATTTGTGAATCTAAGGCAAAGAAGGCCCTTCTAACTTGGACTGGTGTGATCGATCGATCAGTAAGGATGACTGCTCGAAGGCTCCAATCAATATTGAGCTCTGGCGTGATTCGATCTATGGGTTGTGGAATACGTGGGAAATGAACCGGGATGGTTTCGTGTATTTCTCCTGATAGGGTCATATGGTGAATATAGTCGAACTCTATGGACGATTCTCTGGCCTAGTCCAGAATTCTCTAGCTTCGTTAGCTGTTATGTCCAGTAGGGATAACTGTTGGATGATGATAGGTGGAATTGGGGTAGCCCTGAATACCAAAATACGTAGGCTAGCGTCTATATTGGATTGATCTGTGGACTCGTTGGGCTGTGGGGTTTTTGGATCACAATCGTATACTCTCTCTTGTTGTGGTGTTGTTATGGTCATATGCGAGATCAAGTTCTAATCCCTAGTATCCAGTAATCGTATGCTTTCTCAGCTTCTCTGTTTAGAATCAGCAGTTGTGTGATTTTCTTAGAGTACCTCACAGGTGTTCTAGCAACTTGGATTCTTAAGCTGGTATTTATATCGACGAGGGTGTCTCCAGCGTTTGGCTGTGGAACTAAAGGATCACACCCGAATATTTGTTCTCTTTCGAGCCCTTCTACAGTCATGTGGATACTTTCTAGGGTAATCTATAGTTTGGATGATTTGACCAAAACGTGTGTGCTTGGTCGTCCTCTATGTTTAATCCTTTTAACTGTGAACTGATCAGTTGTAAATCTGTGGTTGTTCAGAATACTTGTATCTTGAGATTTTGGTCTATGTCAACTATCGCTGTGACGATGTTTGGTTGAGGCACGATTGGCTCAAATATATATATTCCCTGGGCTCTTGAGGTCCCGTGATTGTCATACGAAACAAAATGTAATCTAACTGTAATGAAATAAATTCTAACTACGTGAGATAAATATAACATGCATATAACCTTTATTCTTTCTAAGAAATATTCTAACAATTCTAAGAAAAGCAAACTATTTTAAATGTATCTAGAAATAATAACTAAACAGTATTTAAAAACAGACAAGATAACCGAGTGTAGTTATTTGCCTGTGTGAATTGATAGAATTATTCTAAATAAATAAAATAGCCTGTCTAATCTACCTGCAAGATTCTCGATCCTACCTTAGAAGTGAGGAGTGAATCATAGCTTCTCAGAAACTATCAATCCCCACAGCTTCCTTGGCAATATCGAGAATAGTAATGAAATGAAATAAAGTAATTTAACTACTCTATTTAATACGAATCTGACTAGAACTTTTGAAATTTTAGAACTTGGACTCTGCAGAACAGTGGCGAATCCGATGGTGTGCATATGATCTCGTCCCCTCAGTATGGTCCCTTCGTTCTTTCATGTTCACGTGGATCCAGAAAAGCGTGTGATGCCAGCACCGATAGGAGTAGATTTTGGGATAAGGACAGCTCAGAGTGGAGACCGAGAACGCGAGCAGGAGAGGGATAGCGCAAGAGTACAGAGCTTGGCTTATGCGATTCCTAGCGGGATTTTACTGCAAGTCATGCAATATGAAGCGACCAGAACTTGTAACTATCCTATACGAAGAGCAAAACTTGCAACTTTAATGGCTTCCTAAGCTATTCCTTTCCAAAATAAAGACATTGTTTGCACAAGTTGGATATGTGGATTACCAATAGTTGAATGAAGCTAAGCAGGTATATAATGAACTGAACTAAGAACTCTAAGTCATAATAAAACAAATCTACAGCAAAGTGAAATTCAAAGGCAAGCTCCTAACTGGACTGGATGGAACAACAGCACTGCCTGCACAAGATGGGTCTGTGGCTTACCAACAGCTGAGCAATACTAACCAAAAAAATGAACTATGCTATCAATCCTAAGCCAGCTGACAGACCAAACCACTGAAAATCAGAAGACTCTAACAAAAAAAATGGTGGCCAAAACTCCAGCTCAAATTCTTCACATAAACTCAGCCCAAAATTCTCACCAAATTCTGACCATTTGCATGTACACAAACCATGCATTTATAGGAATTCTAACTCTCAAAAACCAAAACCAAATTGAACTCCTAAACAGTAAACAACAGAAAAACACTGTTCCAGGGGACCAAAAACATTAATGCATGCTCAAGTCGGCAAAGAAAAGCTGGTGAATCGTTATATTTCACGAGGGTCGCGTCAAAATAGCATTCTGGAAAATGCGCACTAGGACCGCCGCCCTGCTCAGGGCGGCGGTTACAGGACCGCCGCCTTGTTCAGGGCGGTGGTCACGAGACCGCCACCCTGAAGGGCAGCGGTTTCGTCACTGAAGATCAAAAGGGGCAAAGAAGAAGAGGGATACAGGGGAAAACAAAGGACACGGGGACTAAGTGGGATATGCGGGATGTTAAAGCATATCCGAAGAGCTCTTTTCTGGATCGCGAACACCTTGCGAGGAGACCTGTATCATCATTGGGGCATTTATTACATTGTTCCGCAGTACAGTACCTTATAATTTTGGGTACGTACATATTGCCCCCTCGGAGAAGTGTTTTAGCCATGAAAGGGCATAAAATGGTGGGTCCGAGTATGGCAGTCCCGAAATGGGGGGTTTAGAAGTTATACCTTGCGCGCCCGTGTGTTGAAATGACGCCGTCCAAAATTTCCGCTACTTGCAAAATGAAAAGAGATCTCAAGTGCAGATAGATACAATAATTGAAAACTAAACACTAAAATAACAAGGAAAGAGGACGTACCATTTGTGCAGGGATAGGAACTTACCTCCGTCAGCACTCCGAACCTGCGAAAAAGTCATTTAAGACAAAATAGAACAATATATTTATGAGAGTGGGCCCATTTTCCTATTCATTTGCGCGAGTTGATTTGATCGATTTTGAGCTCTGGGACCCATGGTGACGATTTCTCGCGTGAGTATAGTCGAAACGTCCGCAGTGAGATCGCGATCATGCCTCCACGTGCGGAACGCCACCCCGCGAGATAACAGGTTGGTTTTCTTCACTTTTGTATTTTTCCCCCTTTAAATTTGAAATGGCAAATTATTTGTAATGGGGGGGTTATTTTTGAAAATGTTTGTTCCAAAAGGTCCATCTAGGGGGGGGCGCCTACTGGGTAGGCTCTTTTTTTAGCTAAAATGGTCTATTTTTGCGTTTTTTGGACTTTTTAGGGTTACAAACCCATGCGGGTTTTCGGACCGCGACCACCGCCCTGGCCAGGGCAGCGGTTACACGACCGCTGCCCCTGATCAGGGCGACGGTTACGCGACCACCGCCTTAAAGGCGGCGATTACAAAACCGCCCCCCTGCCCAGGGCAGCGGTTTTGCACAGAATGCAAAAGAACCTCTTTTGAAAACTTACACTTGTATTTTTAGCATTTCTATATGTTTTTATGATTCTCTTGATATCGTTTAGATCCTAACTTTCTTTGTTTTGTGTGTTTTTGGGTGTATGTAGGCAAAAGAGGAGTATATCATATGGATCCGGGAGAGATAGTGTGACTGGCTGCCTGGGGTACTGGATACCCTTTCACCAGACGAGGAGGACACGTTGCAGAGGGCCGGCATACTACGTATATCGCGTGTGCCCCATGTTATGCCCATTGAGTCACATCCTTTGTGACTTATTTTCTTATTGGGATGCTGATCGGAACACTTTCTGACTGCCAGGTGTCTGCGGTGAGTGGACTATTACTCTGGAGGACGTTTACAATATTTTGGGGGTCTCGATCATCGGGTGGAGACTCACACTGGAGACAGCAGGGTCCAGGGCACAGATTCCACAGTGGGCAAGGTATATGGGGGATACAACTATTTCCACGGGGCCGAAGAAGGGAGTGAGAGTTAGATCCATTCCTTCTTTGGCGATCCCCGTATTTCGATAGGCCATCATGGGGATCCTTTCCTCGAGACTGATCGGGGACAAGGGAGGGGATACATTGTTATACTGTTGGGCTCCCATCATTGCACAAATAGAGGGGCATGGCCGGATATACGCCTGGGGTGCAGAAATTTTGGGGACCACCTATCACGACTTATATAGGGTGGTCCGTTTACAGGGACAATCATTGAGCCACCCAACTCTAGTCATGAGTTGGGTGTATGAGCATTTTATTCCCTATGGCAGAGGCGTGGAAGTGGCAGATCCTGGGGCTATGAGGGTAGCCAGGTGGTCAGATATGTTGGTGCTTAGAGCCCCCCACCAGCTAGTAGCTTCCCTCACCACAGCAGAAATGGAGGCCACACCGTACCAGCTCATGGCCGACATTTGGGGAGAGGAGACTCTCACATTGATTTCTTGCTCCACCACAGGGTAGCTTATTGACCGTGTGGGACGGGTGGAGGTACATCCTTTCAGCAGGGTTCCTCAGCAGTTCGGCCTCCCATATGTGGGCATGCTTCCTCCAGTAGCACCAGTTTACAGATCAGTTCAGGAGGCTAGAGGGGGGGCCTAGAGGCCGTGGTTGGACAGTGGTCACCCCTGGTATTCCTATTGCAGCCAGGGGGATATTTCGGGCCAGAGGGAGAGCTGGTGCGCCTGGGGCATCTTTACTTCAGATTACTGCGGGTCCTACCCATAGTAGCGATGACCCTATAGATATTGACTCCGATTCTGAGGAGTCCACAGAGGGAGGGTCGGAGGAGCAGATGGATGACAGCGATCCCAAGTGGCATGACACTCAGGATATCATGCAGGTAGAGAGGGAGGAGCAGAGTGCAGAGAGAGATACTCTGGTTTCTGAGGAGCCACTCTCCCGGGGCCATGGTGGAGATGATGAGTCCGTTGCGGGGCGTCATGTTGCCCCTACTACAGGAGCAGCTCCTCAGTCGGCAGCGGCATCTGCAGCGGGTGCTGGCCCTAGTGACCCATCTTGGAGGCCTGGTGATCCGAGTAAGTTATCGCTTCTTCCTTTTCAGCGTTAGTTTAATTTAGGACTTGTTTTAACTGCTATCTCTCCTTATATTTATATATTTTAGCCTCCTGCCTAGTTTCTAATTCGTTTTTCTTCTTTGTTTTGCAGAGACTGTCGACGAGTGGCGGGATCTAATCCGTAGGGTATGCACTGATTCTCTGATGATCCCTATGGATAAGACCCGTGCGGAGCTATCTGTAGATGTCGGGGAGCCCTCAGCAGCCGGCAGGCACACCGACGTCTTCGCTCCCGTTTGGCATGTGGCCAAGATGGTGTCGACTCTCCGTACAGAGTTGGCAGGCTATAGGACAGCCGAGCGTCTTATGAGGAGCCACTCTCATGGCGAGACCACGGCTGCTCCTCGGGACCCTGAGCCCTCCGTCCATTCAGAGCGCCAGCGTAGCCGGAGTCCTAGGCGAGGGCGCGCACCTTCGGCGGGATCGCGCAGGGGTTGAGAGGCCACTTGGCTCCTATGTATTTTTTTGTATTATAGATTCTTTTGTGTATCACGGGCTCTTTGAGCGTTTTGACCATGCCTAGTGCATGATGGCATTGTATACAAATATTGATTATTTATATATATGCATCGATTTTTGGATCAAAACTTGTCACTCGTGTGTGTCCTTTCTATTTCCAACTGCTTTGTATATACTACGATGTATGTTTATATGCTTTCTAGAATGTATGCAATGGAAAATAGATGATGCAAATGTTTGCTTTCTTTTTGTGTTTCATGATGCTGATACATGATATTGTAGATATACTGTGATCTTGAATCTTAACTTTTGTTAGCAATTTGGATAACTTGTATTTGTTTTGGCAAAATGATGAAAATAACCAGTATGATGAACAGATTAACTTGCCCCGCTCCTAACTCCACGCAACCAGTAAGATGCGAGGGCTCATCACCAAGAGCCAAGAAGGGCACAGGTTTATGAAGAAATGGTGAAATGATAGTGATGAAAGACAGACGAAGCTTTGGCGGAACCAAATTGGAAGCTACAAGCTTACTCTACCTGAATGACTTCATAGTTTTGGGTGCAACTTGCTTTGCGGTTTATCCAGACTTAGACCCGTAGATGGCCACATAGTAGACAAAATCTAGTTTTTAGGATTTTTAACTCTCTTGGAATTTTGAACATCTGATTCATTCGTTTTTGACTCAAAGTTTGAATAGTTTGTTTATGACCTTTTAACGTTTGCATTGTCTGGAGGACTCCCTACACTTTGCCCCATGCTACTAGTAAGAAGCGTGGGTTTATCACCGTGGGCAAGGCATAGGCGAGTAAGGGCATTTCCATCCTTTCCCAACCCTACGTCACTAGTAAGAGACGCAAGCTCATCACCGAAGGTTGGTGGGGCAAGGAAATGTGTAAAAATAATTTTTTTTGTTTAATCACTTTTTGACTTGTCTTTTTGAGTAAAATGTCAGTATATGCTTGTTTCCAAAGAGATGTATATATGGGATAGATGTGACACCATGAAGCTTCTAGAACAGACCATAGGCAAGACACCTATCCTAAGAAGAAATCAAAGCGAGAACAAACTTGCAGATCTTGGTATGGTTACCGTTAGGACTTCGTCATGTTTGATTTTATTTGATAAAAGATTCCAAGATGACTTGATGATATCGAAGATGGAGAGGTATGATTAAAGAACTCTATGCCAGAAACATCATGAGTTTGT
Organism: Taxus chinensis; assembly: GCA_019776745.2. NCBI lineage: Eukaryota > Viridiplantae > Streptophyta > Pinopsida > Cupressales > Taxaceae > Taxus > Taxus chinensis. The sequence goes on along the minus strand of CM034147.1, from coordinate 84,205,127 downwards.
AATAAATTGCTTTGAGAATAGATTCCTTGATCACAATTTGTGTAAGAACAAGTGGACAAAATGATCCTAATCTATATGAAAATGCAATGTAGATAGTTATATAAGTAGCGTTCGCTGCTTATGCATAGAAACGTTTGAGGTGGAGGGAATTGACTGTTTCGCCAAACTCCTCACCTTCTAGTGTGCATAAGAGGTATGCACCATTTCCGTAGTCCTTCGTGACTCGGTATGGGCCCAACCATTTGGGCCGGAATTTCCTTCCTTCGCCGGTCTTCTTGTCGATCCGGCTGTCTAGTCTTAGAACTAGATCACCTTCGTATATATCACGTTCATAGACTTTTTTGTTATACTGCCGGCACATCCGGTCGGCATAGACTCTATGTCGTTGTTCAGCATCTAACCTAGTTTCATCTAGGCTTTCTAGTTGGGAAAGACGTGCTTCTCTGTAAGCGTCTTCATCCAGAATCCCTTGTAGTGAAATGCGGAGACTGGGTATTTCGACCTCAAGTGGGAGAACTGCTTCTGCCCCAAATACCAGCGAGAAAGGAGTTGATCCCGTTGGTGTTCTTATTGAGGTTCGGTGGGCCCACAAGGCCGGGTATAACTTCAAGTGCCAATCTCGCTTGTTTTCTTTCACCGTTTTAAGGAGAATGGCTTTCAGCGTTTTGTTTGTTGCTTCAGCCTGTCCATTGGCTTGGGGATAATACAAGGAAGCCGTATGATGGCTTATTTTGAATTTGCTACATAATTCGCGAACTTCTTCATTCTTGAAAGAAGTTCCATTATCGGAGATAATGATTTGCGGGATACCGTACCTGCAAATGATTTGATTCAGAATGAATTTGGCGATTACTGAACCAGGTACGGTAGTAAGAGGCATGGCCTCCACCCATTTGGTAAAATATTCAGTGGCCGTAATTATAAAATTGTGGCCGTCTGTGGATGAGGGAGAGAATTTCCCTATTAAGTCTAGGCCCCATGTAGAAAAGGGCCATGGAGTAGCGATTGGTTGCAGAGCTTGTGCTGGCATGTGGATCTCATGAGAGAATTCTTGGCACTTATGACACTTGCGTGCAAACTCTATCGCGTCATGTTCTAGAGTGGGCCAGAAATAGCCCATTCGATGTATTTTTCGAGTGGTGGCATGGCCACCGAAGTGGCCTCCACATATACCACTATGAGATTCATGGAGAATCCTCTTGGATTCCTCTGTGTCGACACACCTTAGGAGCATTCCATCGAACACCTTTTGATAGAGAACTTGCTCTATAATGACGTACTTAGCTACGATAATGCGTAATCACCTTTTTTGTTGTGGTGTAGCTTCTTCTGGATACCTATGGTCCATGATATAGCTAATGATATCAGCGTACCAGGGGCACTCAGATATAGCAGGTCAGGTTTCGACGTAGTATACGCATTCATCTGGAAAGTCTAAATTTACTAAGTCACCTCCGTCTAGTGGGTTATCAGCTAACCAATCTGCGATGATTTGTCCTTTTACCGACTTCTGATTTACAAATGTTAATTCGAACTCTCCCATTAAGGTTATAAAACGTCCAGCTTTTTTGGACAAGGATCCTTGTGTGAGAAAAGTCCGTAAATGGTCTGTCTTTACCATGACCTTCGTTTCTTGATTCAGCATGTAATGTCTTAGGCGTTTAGTAGCAAAGACTATGGCAAGGCATTCTCGTTCTGCCTGCGTATAGCGTGTTTCATAGTCGAGCAATGTTCGGCTAATGAAATAAATCACACGTTCTCTCTTGTCATCATCTTCTTGGGCCAACATACAGGCCAGGGAAACATTGGTAGCTTGTGAGTATAAGATCAACGGGTGATCCAGCTTAGGTGGCATTAGCGTAGGTGGTGATAACAAAAAACGCTTAACTGCATCAAAAGCTTCATTGCAATCTTCAGTCCAATCGATGCTATAATCCTTCTTGAGTAAATTGTTGATTGGATGAACGGCGAAGCTTAGGTCCGGGATAAATCTCCGGATTGCACCCAGCTTTCCGAGAAATGATCTGATTCCGGATTCACTAGAAGGTGGGACCATTTCGAGGACAGCCCGAATTTTGGTTGGATCAACATCGATCCCCCGTGATGATATGATGTAACCTAGGAGCTTTCCTCCTGTTACACCAAAGACGCATTTCTCTGGGTTTAGCGTGACTCCGTATTCTATTAGGCGTGAAAGAATGATGCGGAGTACTTCAGGGTGGTCACAGCGCTTTTTGGCCTTAGCCAACAAGTCATCCACGTAAGATTCCACGATTTTATGAATTAGATCGTGAAATATGTATGTCATAGCCCGTTGGTAAGTAGCACCAGCGTTCTTAAGACCGAATGGCATAACAGCGTAGCAATAGGTTCCCCAAGGAGTTATAAACGTGGTTTTAGCTTGATCTTGCTCGGATATTCTGATTTGGTTGTATCCCGAGAATCCATCCATGAGAGACAAAAGTTCAAAACCAGCTGTTGCATCAACAATAACATCTATGGATGGTAATGGGAAGTCATCCTTAGGGCAAGCTTTGTTGATATCTCGAAAATCTATGCAGATGCGTATCTTTCCATTCTTCTTGAGAACGGGAACGATGTTAGATACCCATTGGGAGTAGTCAACTGGCTTGATGAATCCTACCTGAAGGAGTTTTATTACCTCCTCTTTTACCATGAGAGCTACTTTGGGCTTCATGGGTCTTGATTTTTGTTTAATTGGCTTTGCATCTGATCTAGTGACGAGGTTGTGCACCGCAATGTGGGGTGCGACTCCCGTCATCTCCTTGTAACTAAATGCAAACGCCTTCTGATGTTCTTTGAGAACTTGAGTATGTATTTCCACTTCTTCTGGGGTTAACGAAGATCCTAGTTTCAAGATTCTCGGCTCGTCTTCCGTTCCGATGTTGACATCGATCATTTCTTCGATTAAGGAGGCGTTACCCTCTTCGAACTCAGGTGGTGCCGGAGGTAAATCCAAGTCATCCCCATTTTCTATTGCGTATATGCTAGGTTCCCTTTGTGAGGGAAGATTTGTTACGGGATTTCCGAAGTAGGAAGACGAATGTGGAATCAGGGATAAATCTAGCATGTGATAGGAGAGATGTAATGCTGCATAGGCATTTAAATAATCCAAAGTAGCCGCATCATTTCCAACATGGTCTAGGACGGTAGATTCACTTCCACTAAAAAGAGGATTTGTCATTGTTTTTATTAATGGTTCGTCACGAATGGATACTGTGAAGTGAGTATCTTCTAGTTCATTGCTTGGAGTAAAACGTGACGCTGAAGTTGCTATCGAATCGGCGAGAAGATTTTTCTCTCGCGGGACCGCTTCAATGGATATGAAGTTAAACGCTTTGCTTAAATCTAACACAGCGTCTTTGTAGAGTTGTAAATGTTCGGCTTTAGTTTCATATATTTCAGAAACTTGGTTTGTCACTAATTGCGAGTCTCCTAAAACTCTGATATTATCAACACCGATTCTTTTGGCTAAAGTGAGACCAAGGAGGAGGGCTTCGTACTCAGCGCCGTTGTTTGTGCATTCAAAGTTTAACTTAAAAGCGAATGGGAGGATTTTCCCCTCGGGCGAAGTAAGAATTATACCTGCCCCCGCTCCATAGCGACATTTAGCTCCATCGAAATGGAGAGTCCAATACTTAGCCGGGAGCATAGATGTTGGGGCATCAGTTGCGCTTGCGCACTCTATTTCTACCATACAGAGATCCTCTGCTGGCAAGGAACCAACACCTAGGGAAAATCCCATGCCTACTGAATCGAATGGTAAGAACATTGGTGAATCTTGTTCTATCAACTCAACGATTTTTGCAGTAGTCCCTAATGATACTGTTTCTTTAGTTTTACCTTTAGGGGTTGGAATTGTTTTGGCTATGCTGGTAGTTTCAAGATCCGTCGTAGGTATCAACTTTTCCTCTGGCTTTGAGTCAGTGGGTTTGTTAAGTTGGTTTGTTGGAAGTTCAAATTCCGAGTGTACACCTGGTCTTTTCTTTAAATCAGCTAGGTGTACGTCAAATGGCTTTGGATCACCTTTGGCTACAAATACCTTTCCTAGATGCAAGAATCTTACTTCTTGAAATAATGTAGAAGGGATTGCCTTCATGCGGTGTATCCATGGTCGGCCGAGGATCATATTATAATTGGTTTCCCGATCTATAATATAAAACTCAGTCAGGATTGTTTTAGGTCCCAAGGTGACCGGCAATATTATAGTTCCTATTGAAGTGGCTTTAAGGCTATCATAGCCTCTCAAGGTATTTCGTGTAGTAGAACAGTTCGTTTCTCCATATCCAAGTTTTTGGAGGAAAGAGAAGGGGACTATGTTAACCGCAGCCCCATCGTCAACCATTGCCCATTTTACGTAATTATTGTAAACCCACACTTGCAAGTGTAAGGCTGGATCACCTCGGCGTGCGATCTCAGCATCCGTAGGCATTTTTCTTATGTCGAATATGAATTCGACATCTGTATCTGCCTGTCCCGGAGGATGAACATCAAAGTCTATATGATTTACCTGTGTTTCGGGTGGTGGAGTGATATTAATTAAATGACCTAAGCCTAGCACCTCTAAAAGAGCAGCCCTGTGGGCAGGGGAGTTCTTTAGCAAGTCAAGGAACGAAATATGTGAGAAGGTTTTCGTTAGATCATTAATTAAATCGTAAGCACCCACAGGTTTTGTTGTAAGTTGCTGGATGTTATCCGTGTCTGGCGAGTGGCTTGGACTTGGTTGAGAAAAATATTCTCGTGTCCTTGTTATAGCTTCAATAGGTAATTCTGAGTCTAATTCTACCAATCCAACCACCTTAGGTCGTGGTTGACTCCCTAGTTGGGGCGCAACTAATGGATTTAGCGAAGTCGAGGCTTCATGCTCATTGTTTCCTATTATTGCACCCTTGTTTATTCCTGTTGAATTTAGTCGATTATTATCGTGATTTGGGAGTGGATCGTTAAAGATCTTGAGAGGAGCGTTCTGAGGGGAAACTGCCCCTGCGAACGTATTGGGTGGCGATGGCACAGGATCTGCCAGAAACAAATCTGTGAAGAATTGTCTTTGTTCTTCCGGTAAACGTTGCATGAACTTGTTGTAGTCACGACACGTTCTAGTGTCATGACCCCGAATTTTATGGAAACCACAATAAGAATTGGGATTGTAATTCGTGTTTTGTTGGTTTGGTGTGTATTGTGGCCTAAAATTCCGATCAAACTATTACCTATTAGGACTAAAGTTTTGTTGTTTCTGGTTTTGACTTTGGTTTTGATAACCAAATGAGTTATGGCTTGGTCCTTATACGGGATTTCGCCGTTGTTGTTGTTGTTGTGGATGATTAAAATCCACTGTATTGACCGTTGGGGTAAAATTGTTGTTTCGCTGATTGTTTGTTTGTGACGGAGTATTAACAACATTTACCCTCTTGGGCTGGTCGGTTACCCCATCCGTTGTTACCCCACGATTTTTGTTAAGGATTTTGGGTCCTTGATTGACGTTTGTGGTAGTTGTAGTATTTTGAGTGGAGGTGATTAACCTCCCATTTGCTCCATATGCCTTACGACCACTATCTATTGCTGCCTGGTCTATTCGTAGAGCGCTCTCAAGTACTTCATCATAAGTCCTTAGTGGGAACTTCTGGACTTCTTCCTTCACTTCTCTGCTGAGAGAATGAAGGAATAAATCACATAGTTCCATCTGATCCATGTTTGGAGCGCTTGCCGAGGAATAAAGGACTGTGCGCCACCTTTGGATGAAATGGGCGACAGATTCGTTATGTTCTTGCTTGATGTGTAAGAACTCCCTGATTCCTGTCCTTAATAGTTTGTTCATGTCGAAGGCTTTGATGAACTCAGACACGAGTTGTTTGAATGAATGTATGGAAGCCTCGGGTATTCTGTAATACCAATCGAGGGCAATGCCTTCCAGCGTTTTGGGGAATATTTTAGCAACAACCCCATCCCATGGGAGTAATTCTCGAATGGCTGTAGCGTAAGCTTTGATATGCGCATTCGGATCTCCCTCTCCTTTGTATTTGGGCAAATCGGGAAGAGGCCTTGGAAGCATAACGCTTCGTATGGTGAAATCTAAGGGCTCCTTCAAATATTCTGAATAAGTCCCTATCGCATATGTTTCAACCATTGATGGTGTCTGTTGAGGAGGCGGTGGCGGAACGGGTTGTTGATATGGCGTAACGTACGCGTTGGCAGGGGCATAAGGCAACCCCTGTATTTGGGCAAACATGCCGGGAGAGGAGAACATATCCCCTTGTGGTGATTTTGAGTACATGTTTAAGTACGAAGGGGTACTATCCAGGAATGGATTGCTCTGTACTGGACCAGGAGGAACAGTGCTAGCGATAGTGGGTCTAGTTGGCACTTGTTGTGAATACTGAGGAGTCATACCTAATGTGCCTGCTCCTGTGAGGAGATCTACTTGGCTAGGATGGTGCGGAGGATTGGAACTCCCTGTTTGTATGAATCTTGAATTTTGACTTGCTTGGGCAAGTTCTAATCCTCTAACCTTCTCTATTAGAGTTGAAATGACTTCGTTTGGTGAAGTCACGATATCGTGCCTTGGTGGCGTTTGTTGTATGCTATGGTTTTGCGGAGGTATGTGATATCCTGCTATGAACTGATCATTATCTTGCCAAGCATCTCTGAGAGTATTTTCTATACGTGATGGCATAGAGGTATTTTCTTGAGGAGAGAACTCGGGCTGTATTTGCAAACCTCCTACAGGTGGGTACATGCCTTGAGAGCGTTGTTCATTCCTAGGAATAACGCGTGGAGTACTCGTCATCTAGAACCGAGTATGGGTCTGATTGTCTACTAATATGTGGTCTAAGTAACACCTGAGGAGATGAAACAGATTCTCCAGTGAATGTCATATTATTTGAGCCTGAAGGCTCTGTTTGTGTTTGAGCGAGTTGTTCCAACCCCTCTGCTTGGAAGGATGAGTTATATCTAGTCCTTGGAGTTTGCGTTGACAACTGACTAGTTGAATAGTTGTCGCCCCACATTGAGAGTGAGGGTGATGACTATCTATTCTGTTGGGCATAGTATGCCTCAAGACCCAGGAGGGGTCTGCCATATGCATCGAATCCCGACATATTCGGGGGGTATATGAATACCCGCAGAATAATGGGAAGGAGCGAAGGTGATTTGGATAAGATGAAACTTCTCAGAGAGAAGGTGAAGCAATTGTAAGTTTCACGTCACGGTTCACCAATTTTGTACGCCGGAAAAGCGACAAGCGAGCGTGGGAATCTACAAGTGACTCTTCCGCGTACCCGACCTCCCGAGGTCGTGCCGAGACAGCCGGTGGGGATGGAATATAGGTAGTATACGGATAGACTAGTTAGGCAATCTAATATCTTCGACACGCACTAATGGAATCTGCGAATCTAAGGCAAAGAAGGCCCTTCTAACCTGGACCGGTGTGATAGATCGATCAGCAAGGATGACTGCTTGAAGGCTCCAATCAATATCGAGCTCTGGCGTGATTCGATCTATGGGTTGTGGAATACGTGGGAAATGACCCGGGATGGTTTCGTGTATTTCTCCTGATAGGGTCATATGGTGAATATAGTCAACTCTATGGACGATTCTCTGGCCTAGTCCAGAATTCTCTAGCTTCGTTAGCTGTTATGTCCAGTAGGGATAACTGTTGGATGATGATAGGTGGAATTGGGGTAGACCTGAATACCAAAGTACGTAGGCTAGCGTCTATATCGGATTGACCTGTGGACTTGTTGGGCTGTGGGGTTTGTGGATCACAACCGTATACTCTCTGTTGTTGTGGTCCTGTTATGGTCATACGCGAGATCAAGTTCTAATCCCTAGTATCCAGTAATCGTATGCTTTCTCAGCTTCTATGTTTAGAATCAGCAGTTGTGTGATTTTCTCAGAATACCTCACAGGTGTTCTAGCAACTTGGATTCTTAAGCTGGTATCTATGTCTACGAGGGTGTCTCCAGCGTCTGGCTGTGGAACTAAAGGATCACACCCGAATATTTGTTCTCTTTCGAGCCCTTCTACAGTCATGTGGATATTTTCTAGGGTAATCTGTAGTTTGGCTGATTTGACCAAAACGTGTGTGCTTGGTCGTCCTCTATGTTTAATCCTCTTAACTGTGAACTGATCAGTTGTAAATCTGTGGTTGTTCGGAATACTTGTATCCTGAGATTTTGGTCTATGTCAACTATCGCTGTGACGATGTTTGGTTGAGGCACGATTGGCTCAAATATATATTCCCTGAGCTCTTGAGGTCCCGTGATTGTCATACGAAACAAAATGTAATCTAACTGTAATGAAACAAATTCTAACTACGTGAAATAAATCTAACTGCATATAACCTTTATCTTTCTAAGAAATATTCTAACAATTCTAAGGGAAAGCAAACTATTTTAAACGTATCTAGAAATAATAACTAAACAGTAATTAAAACAGACAAGATAACCGAGTGTGGTTATTTGCCTGTGCGATTTGATAGAATTCTAAATAAATAAAATAGCCTGTCTAATCTATCTGCAAGATTCTCGATCCTACCTCAGAAGTGAGGAGTGAATCATAGTTTCTCAGAAACTATCAATCCCCACAGCTTCCCTGGCAATATCGAGAATAGAATGAAATGAAATAAAGCGATTAACTACTCTATTTAATATGATTCTGACTAGAACTTTGAAATTTAAAACCTGGATTCCGCAGAACAGTGGCGAATCCGATGGTGTGTGTGTGATCTCGTCCCCTCAGTATGATCTCTTCATTCTTTCGTGTTCACGTGGATCCAGAAAAGCGTGTGATGCTAGCACTGATAGGAGTAGATTTTGGGATAAGGACAGCTCAGAATGCAGACCGAGAATGCGAGTAGGAGAGGGATAGCGCAAGAGTACAGAGCTTGGCTTATGCGATTCCTAGCGGGATTTTACTGCAAGTCATGCAACATGAAGCGACCAGAACTTGTAACTATCCTATACGAAGAGCAAAACCTGCAACTTTAATGGCTTCCTAAGCTATTCCGTTCCAAAATAAAGACACTGCTTGCACAAGTTGGATATGTGGCTTACCAACACCTGAATAAAGCTAACCAGGTATATAATGAATTGAACTAAGAACTCTAAGTCACAGTAAAAGTAAATCTACAGCAAAGAGAAATTCAGAGGCAAGCTTCTAACTGGATTGGATGGAACAACAGCACTGCCTGCACAAGATGGGTCTGTGGCTTACCAACAGCTGAGCAATACTAACCAAGTATGAAAAATGAACTATGCTATGGCAATCCTAAGCAAGCTAACTAGACTAAAAACACTAAAATCAGAAGACTCTAACAAAGAAAAATGGTGGCCAAAACTCCAGACCAAATTCTTCAGACCAAAAACTCAGCATGACCATTTGCATGTGCACAAACCATGCATTTATAGGAATTCAAACACCCAAGAACCAAAACCAAATTGAACTCCTAAACAATAAACAAAGGAAAAACACTGTTCCAGGGGACCAAAAACATAAATGCATGCCCAAGTTGGCAAAGAAAAGCTGGTGAAATCGTGATATTTCATGCGGGTCGCGTCAAAAGAGCGTTCTGGAAAACGCGCACAGGACCGCCACTCATGCTCAGGGCGGCGGTTACAGGACCGCCGCCCTGTTCAGGGCGGTTACGGACCGCCGCCCTTTCGTCACTGAAGATCAAAAGGGGCAAGAAAAGAGGGAAAAAAGGGGGAAAACAAAGGACACGGGGGCTAAGTGGGGTATGCGGGATGTTAACGCATATCCGAAGAGCTCTTTCTGGATCCCGAACACCTTGCGAGGAGACCTGTATCATCATTGGGGCATTTATTACACCGTTCCGTAGTACAGTACCTTACAATTTTGGGTACGTATAGTGCCCGGTCAGGAAGAGGCCTTATAAGATGAATCCCAACATGCGCGTAAGGGTTAAAGAAGAGCTAGAATGGATAAGTCCAATGGTGATCAGCATAAAGAAGGATGGGTGGATTAGGATATGTGTGGATTATAGGGAGTTGAACACTGTTTTTATCATAGATCCTTTTTCCACCCCCTTCACTAAAGAGATTTTGGAAGGAGTTACTAGGTGCGAGGTCTATTCCTTCACGGATGGATTCTCGGGATATCACAAAGTAAGGATTGCCAAAGAGGACCAGGAAAAGAAAAATTTCACCACCGAGTGGGGAAGTGTTTCATACACGGTCATGCCCTTTGGATTGAGGAATGCACCCACTGTATTTTCGTGCATAGTGGTACAAGCATTTAAGGACTTCATCCATAAGTTCCTTCAAGTATATTTGGATGATTAAATAGTGTATGGGTTGGTCAAGGACCATTGTGATAACTTGAGATTGATGTTTGAAAGATGTCAGCAGTTAAGGATTTCCCTCAACATCAAGAAATGTGTCTTTGCAACTCCTTTTGGAACGTTGTTGGGGCATATCATATGTAAAGAGGGCTTACTAGTGGATCCTATGAAAGATACAGTTATTATGGGATTAGGGGAGCCTACCAGCCAAAGCACCGTGCGTAGATTTCTTGGACACACTGGGTACTATAGAAAGTTCATTAAGGGATATGCTAGGATCACCACGCCTTTAGAAATATTTCTCAAACATAAGAGTGCCTTTCAGTGGGGAGAGGCGCAACAGAGGGCATTTGACACTCTAAAAGAAAGGCTTATCACTACACCTATTCTACGATTCCCATAATGGAATAAACCTTTCCATGTCCATGTGGATGCCTTTGGTACAACAATGGGAGCCGTTCTTGCTCAACCAGGAGAGGGGATTGTTGATCATCCCTTGTGTTTTGCAAGTAGAAAGTTAACACTAGCAGAACATAATTATACAACGACTGAGTGCGAGGCATTATCAATGATCTACACACTCCACAAATTTAGACAATATCTGCTGGTGACCCCCTTTATATTCTACACTGACCATATGGCCTTGAAGTATCTATTAAACAAAGTAGTGTTACAAGGGCGCATATGCCGTTGGGTACTTTTATTTCAAGAATTTGAATTTAGAGTGGTAGTAAAACCTAGAAAGAACAATTGTGGGCCGGATCATTTATCAAGGATTGATTCAGGAGAGGACATGCAAAGTATCGATGAAACCATGCTGGACGCACAACTATTCAGGTTTCGGCACGTGCCCTCAGAGTTAGAATACATTGTTGTTTTTCTCAAGGAAGGTGTGGCACCCGAAGGGATGAATGTAATGGAAAGGAAAAGGTTAGCCATACATGCCACGCCCTTCATGTTTATCAATGGGGATTTGTATAAAATGGGCCGTGATGAGGTTTTGCATCGGTGTCTATTAGAACATGAATGCGTGGCCATAATAAAAGAAACCCATGGTGGGATTTTTAGAGGACACTATGTGGGGAATGTAACCGCACGTAAGATCCTAGTCACCGGACTATGGTGGGAGATGATTCACCAAGATTGTATTAAGTTTTGTAAGGCCTGCAACCACTGCCGGTGCCTTGGAAAACCTGGAAGAAGGGATGAAATGCCCTTGCACCCCATCACCAGCTCAAAACCTTTTGAGAAATGGGCAATATATTTTCTCATACCAATCTCACCAGCTATGCAAAGGACTAACTCACGATATATCATTACCTATACTAATTATCTGACAAGGTGGGCAGAGGCTGTGCCCACTAAGGATTACACCGTAGCCACGACTACTAGATTTTTGTGGGAGAACATTATAAGCAGGTATGGATTCCCATTAATTTTAACAAGTGATAGGGGCACTCACTTTTTAAATGAAACCATCAGGATTCTATTGGCAGAATTCATGGTAGCCCATCACAAGACTACCCCTTATCACCCTCAGGAAAATGGGACTATAGAAGCATTTAACAAAATCCTTAGTCACACATTGACTAAGATATGTGATGTGGGTAGGTAGGATTGGGATGAAAAGGTGTCAACAGTTCTTTGGGCATACAGAAAAATGTATAAAATATTGAACAACGCCACACCATTTCAATTGGTGTTCAGTGCGGAAGTAGTTTTGCCAGTCAAATTAATGCTACCATCTCTGTGTATAGCATGCGCAGGAGGGTTGGATGATGAGCAAGCACTGGAAGAAAGAATAGATGAATTGATAAAGTTGGATGAAATTCACTTAGTAGCAAGATGGAGCCAAACAATTGAGAAGGCAAAGTAAAAGGCATGGCATGACCACCATATTAAGAAAAAACAATTTGAGGTTGGCCATATGGTATTGCTATATGATTCAAAATTTCTACGCCATCCAGGAAAGTTGAAGGTGTATTGGTTGGGTCCTTATGTAATTTCATACATCTTTGATTCGAGCGCGTGCCAGTTATAAGCACTCGATGGAACAAAATTACTTGGACACTTCAATGGGAGTAGACTGAAGCCCTACTATAAATAATGCTTCTTGGTGTTTGTAAATAAGGTAGTTTTTCCAGTTAGTTTAGAATTTCCTTTTATGATTTTCCTTTCTTGTATTTCCCTTTCGCTTTGTTTTTTTTTGCGCCTTGGGCACTGGTAACCTTATTAATTTTTGACTTATGAATGCACAGAGGACCGTGCATCATTTTAGTGTGGGGTGAGGTGATAAAGAGAAGCATGGAGTTATTCTGCCAGGAGGATTACGTTGGTAGACTGTTTGAATTGGCCCTGTTGAAAAGATACATTAGGAGAACAGAAGGAAGATTGGTGGAAAAATAAGGTTACATTGGAAATCCACGTAAAAAGGAGAAAAAGCACAAAAACATGAGGTAGGTGAAAGAAAGAATCATGAGGATGGAAGAAGTGCCTTTGGCGCCGGTAACATGCGTGCAAGAGTCTTCTGTCAAAATGGATTATTTGCATGTGAGAAAGTTGGAAAAGTTTTCACACAAGGATTGGGCGTGGGTAGAAACATTTTCGTGCAAGGATTGGGCGTGGGTGGAAAAATTTTCACGCAAGGATTGGGCACGTAAGGAGAAGCGCTGAAGTTGGGTTTTGTTTGAAAACACCGCATTAAAAATTGTCATACAGTGGTAGGTAGCCTAGCCTTAAATGTGCAAAAGTGGGAAAAGCTATAAATACAAGAGTGGGCATTTCATTATTTTCACTTTGTGAACACAAGAAGAGTGATTTTCTTTCAAGAGCTAGGGTTTTGAGAACTGACTCATGTGAAGGAAAATCCCAAGAACTTAAGCGCAATCAGTCTGTTGGATCTACAAATCAGAGAAGAAGTGATTCACGAGTGTGAGGAATGTTGTGAAGAAGCGTCGTGATCAGAGGAGAAAAATCTGAGATTAGGGTTTGTGTTTAGGGAAAGGGGCACATGAGGAAAAATTTCAAACAAACTCGCAAGTTAACCTAGGAATGAAAGTAAAGGGTGCAATGATAGCCATGAAACTAGTTGGTAAACCTACAGAACAATCCAAGAAAGGGAAGGGTAAAGGAAAAGGAAAGAAGAAACAAGAAGAGATACCCTTGGATACAAATGAAGAATGGTACTTAGATATGTAACACCCGGATGGGGTTTTGCTAGGGCAAGAGTGGGAGCCCCACATAAGGAAGATGGCCGTGATCGACTACAATCACTGGTCAAGTACGATTGTGAAGGTAATGGCGCTAGAGCTAGTGCACCCCACAAATAAACAAACACTTGATGGGTTGCCGATCTACAGTGACATGGTCAAAGTGAAAATGGAGAAGGAAAGGCTTCTCCAACTCTTCGAGTTACCATATTTTGGGAAGCCCGAGTGCTTGTACCAATGGTTGATGACACACATACACGAAGACTTATTTTTCTTTGCAGGGTGTAAATTGTGCATAACTCCCCAACTAATTTCACACTTCACAGGCCTAAACTATAAAGGGGACGCACTCATAGATGACCTCCTAGACGAGGAGGAAATCAAAGAAACCATAACATCCTAGGAATTGAAGAAGGGATCAAGGTACTACGACTTCTCGGATATCAGTGATCCAGTGATGAAGATGGCCGCGCACCTTGTCTCCAAGCTGAATGGACAAGAGAGGTGGACCCAGGTGAGCAAGCCCTAGTTGAATGTCTGTAGGAAGGTCATGGAAGGCACCGTATACAACATCTCCTAATACATAGTAGATGAAATCATAAGAAGCAAAGAGAAGGGAGGAAAGATCCTATTTGGAAACATTCTGTTGACAATTGTGTTTTCAGAAATCGGGGTGCCTGATGCATTTGAAAAATTTGTGTGGGAGTACCTTACTAAAGACCCTTCACCCATAGAGAGGTTTTAGAAATACACATGTGAATTAATGATAGGGGTACACAAGGCGTGCTTAGAAAAATGGTATACGCGCCTTAGGAACGCATTCGGGGCTGAATGGCAGGTCCCTGAACAACTCCCCATGGAGACCAAAGGAGAAGCAGAGTTTGCGTTCTACCAGCACTTCTGCATTGGCAGGTTCATTTTGGTGGATGATAGTTAGAGTCCACGGTGCAAACTCCCATTCTCATTTACTGCCCAATTTTTCCAAGTGGGAGTAAACATAGATACAAGGAGTTGAAGAAATAAACCTTGAGTTGTCCACCCTTGAAAGAGAGCACAGGGAAATGAGGAAGAAGTTGTTCTACCCAGAGAAGCACGCGTACATTGAAAGGTACATGTCTCATGATGTGAATATTGTAAGGCCTTTGACCTTACCTATTTCTGAGAGTGCTACTGCTAGGATCTACCTGCACATAAGGCCAAAATTTGAAAAGAATGCGTACATGGAGAATGAGATATCCATCCCAGATGACCTTATTGGAAGAAAGAAGCTCGGACCAAAGCACAAGGAGAGGGAAGAGAAAGAGGAACAAAGGATGGTGGAGAAGTAGAATGTAGATACTGCGGGGCCAAGTACCTAAGTATGGAAGAAGAAGAGAATGGTGGTCAGGGAGAAGACCCTAGAACCTATGAAGCCACCATCCCCTGCGGAACCCTTAGATGAAGAGAAGACCACATCCCTGACTCCAGAGTTTTCAACAAAGGAAGAAGAATAGGGGACGGAAGAACCAGAGTCCAAGGATACAGACGACCCGAATGCCTATATAGGTGAAAATGATGATGATGAAGGGGAAGAGCTGGAGGTAAATTAGGAATCGGTTGATGTCCATGACTTGGAGGAAGAGGAATAAAAGGATACAAATGATGCTTTCATCTTTGTAAGGAGGAAAGATGCCCAAGGGGAGGAAGGCACATGGAGCGAAGAAAGGAGTGAGGGTGTAAGTACAAAGGAGCTAGATATGTTCAAGCTCACTCAGGAGGAGGTGAATGAGAAAGTGACAAGGGAGGCAGAGAAGATGATTAATGCCTTGGTCGATGAGGAATTAGAGCACAATGCAAAGCCCGTGCTTAGTGAATTCAAGACAGAGCAAAGGGAGAGAAGTGTGGGTAGCACAAAAGGCCCAAATATTTCAGTAACTATTCCCAAGGGCATGCACATGAGAAGTAAACTCACGTAAGGGGGAAGAATAATGATGGGATATGTTGATGACCCCAACAAAGTCTTACACACACATTTCCAGATTACCGTGCCTACCAAGGAGCTAACCACCATGGGATCCTTTGATCCTGAGGGTGGGTACCCATGCATAAGAAAAATGCTATCGTGGGCGTTCGACTCCCACCTTGATGAGCTTGAGTTCAAGGTTAACTAAGGAGCAATACTAGCGCTGTCTGAAGGAAAGGGGGACAACCCCATTATAAACACACAACTATCGGATGAGAAAGTGTGTAACATGCTCAACAAAGTCTCTATGGAAGTTGAGGCTAGGATCTTCTACAAAAATGACAGGGTTAAAGTCTTGGAGGACCTGATGGAGAAGAGGAAGTAAGAACTAGTTAAGCTAACAAAGGAACTCAGCGTTGAAAAGCTAATCAATGCTTAACTACAACGAGAATTACAAGAGGAGAAAGCTAAAGTGCATGAAGTTTCCAAGAAGGTGTAGCTCATCTCCCAATCTATTATCATGAAGCACCCAGACCTTAACCCCACCACCCCCCCACCCCCCCCCGCACAAAATTATGGATCCTCCATGGAATGTCTAGAGGACTTAACCCAGATCCTCACCATGGAAAGGCAGCTTTTGGACTTGAATTCAATAGAGGAGGTAGCTGCGCGCTTGGAGGAGGACAAGTTGAAAGTCATTGTGCTCATAACTAAATACAACAAAGTGCTTACTGATGTGAAGATAGCCGCACAAACTACAGGGGTCACCTACGACCATTACGTGGATCAGGACAAGGTGACAAGCATACAACTTGCCAACAATGAGGTTGGGCTAAAAGACTTCAGGGAGAAAAACAAAAGAAATAGAGCTGAGCGAGAAAATATCCTAGCCGAGGTAGAAAGAAAATCTGAAGCTATTTAGACCCTACAGGTCTCAATTAAAACCCATCTTAAAGAGCTCTATACGGTCATTAAAAGAAAGATGGATGCCCTGGAGGACCAAGAAAAGGAATTGGAGATGATGGTAGAGACCATTAACAAAAAAGGGGAATGGTTAATCTTCGACGAGGTGAGCACATTTGTTGGTGACCTTTGCACAAGAGCATAGGATGAAGTCAGCGCTTGGAATATGCTGGAGGCCGACCTGCGGTAGAACTTCCCCCTTCTTCTTCTTTAAGCAATTCTCCTTCTATTCTTTCTCTCCCCTATTCTTTATTCTTTCCCTCCATTGTTTTCCAAGGTAGGGCCTTGTCATTTTTTTTGTACTGCATTCTTTGAAAAGGTTCCCGAGGGCAGAGAATAGGTGAAGTGTGGGGTAATGTTGGGACCCTAATGTAGCTACCAAATCTTAAAGGTGCATAGGCGCGCACAGCCGGACAAAGTGCGCAGGACAAGGTGTGCAAGGTAGATTTCAAAAATGGTTCTTGGAGAACCAAGGACGTGAGATAACAAAGTACAATTCGAGACTTAGTCATTTTTGACCTCTTGGACTGAACACATGAAGATCGTTCTCCGTTTGGATAAGGTTTGAGCCTGGCAATAGGGTGTCCTGGGAGGAATATACCTTGTGATAGGAAGATCCAAAAAGCTAATCATGACATGGAGAGGCATGCACCTGAAATGACCCACACCTTGTCACTTGGGGAAAAATCTAAGGTTGCAGAGGAGTTTGTTAGAGCTCAGATACCTATTTATACGTGCACCCTTGTCAAAGTAAAAGACACAAGTGAGGTAGCGGAGCTCTGAAGAATTACTGTGAGAATAATGGGATAAAATGGGTAGATGATTATAGGATGTAATAAGGGAGTGGGGGATGTAATTTTTTTTCAAAAGTCTTCATATATGGATCCAGATATGGCGCGTGACTACAGTCTCCCTTTCTATGATATTCTATAGTAATGCTATGAATGAATATGAAAATGTTAGCATGACAATTGTATTAAGATCTTCTCTCTGTAGTATCTACATATTTCTATTATGCTTTTGTTATTATATAATCATGAACCTAATTTAAATTTTAAGTTTATTTGTAGATTTACAAATTCCTAGTTCTATTAATTCTGTTAAGAGATTTTACTTTTGATATGACTAAAAGGGTATAGAAGCTATTCTGAGCTCTATAGATGTTTCAAGTCCTTTTAATCACTAATTCAAGATCATGAATGATGCCTTCCATTAAACTCACATAAAAGAGAGACTCGGCTCCCTCTCGCATGCCTCGGGTGAGCACCCAATTCCTGTTGGGAGATAGGCCAGTGCGCATGAGGTTCCCTTGTTCTTAGTGGATGAAAAAATGACTACAAGGCCATTGTGCATATCTCCATCAACTTCTTCAACCTCGAGATAGTTATCATTGTCTCCTACATCATATTCTTTAGGTTCTTCTATCTCTACTTCTTCCTTTGGCTCCTCGATGTCACAAGTGGCATTAACTGGTGGTGCTTTAAGTACAAGCCAACGAGGAGGTGGAACAATTCTTGGTATATTAGGAGGATTTATCTTCCTTGAAGTATTCCGCATTATGATCGGAGATAATTCTTTCTTCATGGAAATTAAGTCATTGGCCATTTTTTGGAACATTAAATCGATGGTAACTGAGCTTGAACTTTGACCTTTTTACTTTCCATTCAGACCTTTCACTTTTCATGAAAAAATCAAATTATCCTCTGTCTCGATTGAAAAATCTTGTGCTTCCCTCAAATTTTAAGGTTGGGCTCTTCTGGGAAGAAACCAACTTCTAGTGGAAATGCACTGATGAAGAATCTTTCAAATTATTTTCAGGAGGCATGGAATCTTCATGAATTCTCCTTATCACTGTGTTATATTTGGTGATGAAGTCTCGCATTGATTCAGAAGCATATTTATTCATTTTTACCAACTGGACCGAGAGATCCTAACAATCTTCTATAAATTTGAACCTATACTCGAATGTGCTTCTTATATCTTCCCAGCAGGTGACAGACCTCCAGGGTAACATGTAGAACCATTCAATAGATTTTTTTTGAAGTGATTCCACAAATATCTGAACTGATTCATCTTCATGCTCCATGCCCAACACACTGCAAGTAGTGATGAATGATACTCCATGTTCATCGGCGAGTTGAGAACCATCCCCTCTGAATTTTGGGAATTTTTTCCTTGAGCATTTTGGTAGCTCGTGGAGTGGTTGTGCAAGGGAAAGTGGGCTGGTGTTTCCACCCCATGGTACATTTGTCATGCATTCTTCATGATCGCAATCCACCATTCTATTTTGGATTATAGCTTCTAACCTCTCTAAGGTTGAGGCTTTAGTTGTTGCTCTTGCGTCGGATTCAGTGTGAGCTCTCTCGATTTCTTCAATTTGAGCTCTTATTTCTGCTTCATCTCTTGCTTCTCTTTCTCTAGCTTCTTCTTTGGTCTCTATGTCAATGAAATCCTCAAGATTCTTATTGATGTATGGAAAATCAAAGTCCAATGGATTGACCATGTGTGGGCTCCTGATGTGACTAGTTGTGTGACGAAGGGGAGACCTCTGAATTCTAAGCATCTCTTGTCTTATTTGAAGTTCTTAAAAAATGGGATCAGTTTGTCCTTATTGTCTCTATTGCCAGGTGTATCTTCTATCCACAAGATTGTTGATTTATGCTCTTCTTTGCAGTGCTTGAATTCTTCTTCATATTTCTAATTCAGAAGCATATTCTTCTTTAAGGTCGAGTACTCTTGTGGTGATAAAGCAGTGGTTGATGCTTTTCCTGTTATTCAAAATAGCCTCTCACAAATCTAAAGCAATATCCTCTTGAATGTTGAAGAGTAATTCGGGTATTTCAATAGGAGCATTTCCTAGAATAGCCATGGTTTGAATACATAAGGCTCATATAACTATTCAAATTACATATTTTTGTTTGTATTTTTCAAGGTCATATTTTGGGTGCAGATGCTTCTAAATATGCCCCACAGTGGGTGCCAAAAACTATTGGCGAGAAAAAATTTTAAGGGAAAAATTTATGGGTTTCTTGCCAACTCTCTGGGAATCTAAGTCCCTCTACTTAAACGGTGTAGATTCTGTATATGCATACACTATTAAGGTGAGTTTTATACGGGTTGGCCTTGCAACCGAGGATCCAATAGGGGCACTCCATTGACCCTGCGGAAAAATCTTGTAGTATTCTACAAGGGAGGAATTTTCTAGGAGAGTGGGAAAGGAAGTGAGAATGTTAGATAAGGGGAACTAATGCTACAAGTAGGAAATTAGAGCCTTTCATACACTAGTTAGAACTTTCTTCACATGCACTAAAATTAAGAAGAAAAAACTCTTTAAATAACAACAAGACCAAATAGAATTTAATGAGCACAAAGTATCAATAAACCCTTTAGTATAAAAAGGATAGAAACTCCTTATTTTGTTGATGCTCAAGCATAAATGTTACATAGAATAAGAATGTAAGACATTTAAGAATAAGGAAAAATGGAAGATTTTTTTCTATCACTTTGTTCTCTTCACAAGGATCTCCCTCTCATGAATTAAAAAAGACAACTCAGAAGTCTAAGAAGACCCTCAAATGAGGATCTTGTTACAATATATAGAAGAGAAACAACTCTTCATCTTCTCGGTGACTCTTCACGTGCTTTAATTTTGACTTTCGGCTATTCATATTCCTACTATCACCGAATCAAAATAGCCTTATGTTTACACAAGTGCTTATACTTGAGCTCATTGCTACGCCCTTAATCATATAGCTTATATTGGATGTATATAGCCAACTTGTGGCTATCATAACTTCTTATCATTATGTATTTCTTTCATAAATGTTATATTTTCATTAGTGGGTCTGCCTTGGTGCTGGCCATAACATAGGAATAGTATATATAGATGTTATTAGGTAGTAGTTTATCATCATTGGAGCATTTGAGTATTATTGTATGGTTTGGAGGTTTCCCCCTTGAAGTGGCGAAGCTATTCTAATTGCATATTGAGATCATTATTCTGGAATATTGTGTTATTTGGTGTTATATTTTGATCAGGGGATCATTTTTGAAAATTTTCCCTAAACATCCCTAAATGGTATCAGTGCAGTAGATCATCTCGAGAGCTTTCCAACGACTATGAGAACGCAAAAAATGGACATCGGGAGCTCTAGATATGTCCGGTCAAAGTTCGGTCAACGAAAAGTCAACTCTAGTCAACTGGTCAATAATGGACCAATCGCACTGCGACACGTGGCAAAAAGGAAAAAGGGATTTTTTAGTTTGGTTTTCGATCACCAGTCTTCGACAAGCATAAAAATGGTACACGGGAACAAGAGGCTCAACTTTTATTACGGAGGGGAGCCCGGTCGCCGTGTGGACTAAGGTATTATCGCCGACGTGGTGGGTCCACAAGCCACCACGTGGCTTGCCACCACTCATCGAATTCACTCGATTTGTCTATCGAGGGTAGATAAGTGGTATTTATTGCCATATTTCATTCGGAATGTCATTATATTGCTTGTGTCGAAATTTATATTACCTCGTAATTATTCACCATGTTATTCTTGGTAATGTTCGGGCTTATATTATTCTCCATGGTAGAATTGATCATATTTCCACATGGCACGTATGTTCGTTCATATCCCATATTATTCTGGATTGGATCAAGCAGGTTGGATGGGGAATTTATGCCCACGTGGAATGGATGGAGGATGAAGCGGTGTTGGAGGGGGCGGTTAAGCCCATGTGGTCCCATGACCACTTCAAACACATACGTGGGAGGCTTTTTAAAGCCTTAAAAAAACATTCACCCACAAAATGTGGGATTTACCCACTAAAAAATCCACAAATATGGAAATTTATCCCATCCCTCATGCTAAGCGGCCTATGGGATTTTTTATTCCATTTAAAAATACATGCAAACCTTTTTAAAGGCATTTAAAATATGGATAAAACTCTTAAAATGCGCCTAAGGAGAAGTGGAGGGGATTGGAACAGCTGACCTCCCATCCAAAAATATAGGTGCCTAACCAATGCGCCAGCTGTTTGTAAACGGTATAAAAGGAGGTATATTGTATTTGAATGAAGGGGATACAGGTCTGTGCAAGAAGCTTAAGGACCAGATTGCAGAGAACTCCATTTTTGAAGGTCGTGCACTCAGATTGGGCATTCAAAGTAAAAATATGAAATGAAGGAAATTCTGAGAAAATTCAAATGATGTAAGGTTTGATCTATTTTGATGATTTTTAACCTGTTTTTGGAAGCTTTGAATGCATATTTTAATAGGGATCTTCAAGACAGCTAGTTGGAAAACACGAATTTCAATGCACTTCTAGTCCGAATTGTGACTTGGTGTAAACATGAAAAGTGTTCAGAATTCAGATATGATCTCAGACATATGATTTTTTTTCATGGAATGTTTTTAAATCTCCATTTGTAGGTGTTTTTATAACACAGTTGCAGGGAGATAACATTGTGAAAACACTGTAGGAGCCACGGATCGTTCTTGGGACAGTTTTTGCTATTTTTCAGAGTTCTTGGGACATCGATCAGTTAATTTGTAGGTTTTGATTCATTATTGGTTGTTTGTAAGGGTTATTGTACTTGCATTTCAATATTATTAATGGATCGGTTCAATCTGAACCCGGGGACGTAGGAATTCCGAACCCCGTAAACAATCTCTTTTGTTATCTGAGTATTTTCAGTTTTTCTGATTATTTCTTTGCTACACAAGTTTTTATACACTTCTATGGATGCAAAATAATCAGAATTTAATCAATTGTGGATTCAAGAATACTTAAAATTGGTTTAAAAAAATCACGATCTTTGGAAACTTATAAAAGTGAAAAAAATACAACATCACGTTTTCAGATCAAGTTTGGTATCAGAGCAGTTAGATTACCGGATTAGCTTCTAATTGTGTTTGGCTTTAGTTTCAATATTGATTTCAGTCTTCACTGTGCAGACATTTTGGGGCTTGTTAATCTTCTTTTGCAGTGTGCAGTTTTGGAAGTACAGGTTGTGTTTGCAGGAACAGGGAATCATGGGCAAGTCATCCAAACAGGAGCAACTGGATGAGCTTGAAGCCATAAACCACCAACTCCAAGAAGAAAACTCTTTCTTGAGAGCTAATTTTTATTCCTTAGAAGAGAAAATCGTGCAGTTAAAATCTGAGCCACAATCCTCTATAACCAAGAAAGAGGAGTATGCCAACAAGATGCTTGAAGAGAGCAAGAAGTTGATGGGCTTTGTTAAAGAGTTGCAGGAAGAAATACAGACCAAGGATGCCCTCTTGGAAAAGTTGCAACAAGGTGAACACAAGAAGGAAATGCCTTCCAAATCAGATGTAGGTACTATGACAGAATGCACTGTAAGTTGTTCACATTTTAATTCTTCCTCTCATTCAGTTTCAGATGTTCCTTTGGGTCAGTTTGAAAAACACACTAAGGGAATTAGGTCTAAGCTAATGGTTAAGATGGGATTTAATGGAATGGGCCTTGGTAAAAATGGACAAGGTGATGCTAACCCAATACAGGTAGAGGATCAGCCTCGGTTTGCAGGTTTGGGCTATTTTAGTGGGAAAATGGAAATTGGAGAAAGTTCCAAAGCAGCTGAAGGAAGACAAGCTTCCAACAGCCAAGGATCTACACCACTAGAATTGCAGGATTCCACCATCAGGAGGAACAATGAAAGGTGTAAGAAAACAAGTAAAAGAGGTAATCAAATTCCACCTCCTTACACTTACACGAAAAATAGCACTAAGGGAAAATCAAATCCTAAAACTTCTAATACACTCTTTCAGTTGGAACAATATAGCTTTGGTAGGCAGAAATATGCTTTCCCTTGCACATTTTGTGAAGGTACTAATCATTCTGTTGCATATTGTTGGAAGAGGAAAAATTTGATTAAGAAGTTAACGCCTTTTGTGAATGATAAGGCAGGTGCTATAGACCAATCTCACCAAGGAAAGGCGAGAAATGGCAAGAAGGTTACCTCTCCTAAACAGGGGAATCATTCTCATAGGTAGAGTTCTAAGAATGGTAAAATGGGTAAGATTCCTAAAAACAGGGAAGTTCAATTTTGTTCCCATTGTAATAGGAATGGTCATGATGTTAAGGTTTGTTGGTTTGTTCCTAAACAACAAAATTGGAAAGTTGTTAAAAAGAACAGTATTGTAAAACCAACAGTGCTAAACCTAACTAAAACTCATTGTGGTACTGAGGAGGTAAAACAACCAAAACGGAAAAACCCAAGTGATTGGTTTGGAAAAACACTCCTCAACTTTATTTTTACACTACGGTAAATTGTTGATATTTAAGCTTTGAAAATGAATGGAAACAACTGAAGAGAAGATTTGAGTGATAGGTTCATCATACTCATGTTTTGTTTTCTCAGATTGGTTGGTAGTTCCATTGTTGAAAACACTATGCAGGGATAGGCATCAGTAGCATGTCTAAATTTAAAAATTGCAGTAGTAATCAACATAATCACAAAGTGTTAGTTGAACACTAGCTTCTATTATAGATGGGTGTTATGATCTGACTTATTATTTATGATGGCGATACAATGTTTTGGCATATTCATGTTGATTCAGTTGTTGACTATAGCTATTTTTGGGCGTTGATAGTCTATTATATTCTGATAGTGAATACTTTCAGTTGTTACAGTTTCAGATGGGCAGTGGGCACTAGCCTAATTTTGGGCAGTTTAGATGTCTTGTATACTGATCTGTGTTATGGAAATGTAATTTTTGGTAATCGGCCATATCAAAAAGTGATAGTTGAACACTAGCTTTCCGTAATAGAATGGGTGTTATTATCTGGTCAGTTATTTGTGATGGCATTACAGTGGGGTATGACAGTTCACAGTTGTGCGTAGAGTTGACAGGGTTGCAGCGTTTCAATTGAACACTAGCTTAATTGGGTGTTATTATCTGATCGGTTATGTGACTAGATAATCAACTATTATTTAACCTATAATGTTATTTTGGGTTCTTGTATGTGTTTGTGCAATGCAGGAAGAGATAGTGTGTTTTTGTGGCTTGATACACAGCTTTTTGTGGACAAAAAGCCTTTCTTAGTGGGGAGGTGTGATCAGGGGATCATTTTTGAAAACGTTCCCTAAACATCCCTAAATGGTGTCAGTGCGGTAGATAATATCGAGAGCTTTCCAACAACTGTGAGAACGTGAAAAACGGACATCGGGAGCTCTAGATATGTCCGGTCAAAGTTCGGTCAACGAAAAGTCAACTCTAGTCAACTGGTCAATAATGGACCAATCACACTGCGACACGTGGCAAAAAGGCAAAAGGGAGTTTTTAGTTTGGTTTTCGATCACCGGTCTTCGACGAGCATAAAAATGGTACACGGGAACAAGAGGCTCAACTTTTATTATGGAGGGGAGCCCGACCGCCGTGTGGACTAAGGTATTATCGCCGACGTCCACAAGCCACCACGTGGCTTGCCACCACTCATTGAATTCACTCGATTTTTCTATCGAGGGTCGACAAGTGTTATTTATTGCCATATTTCATTTGGAATGTCATTATATTGCTTGTGTCGAAATTTATATTACCTCGTAATTATTCACCATGTTATTCTTGGTAATGTTCGGGCTTATATTATTCTCCATGGTCGAATTGATAATATTTCCACATGGCACGTATGTTCGTTCATATCCCATATTATTCGGGATTAGATCAAGCAGGTTGGAGGGGGCAGTTATGCCCACGTGGAATGGATGGAGGATGAAGCGGTGTTGGAGGGGGCGGTTAAGCCCATGTGGTCCCATGACCACTTCAAACACATACGTGGGAGGCTTTTTAAAGCCTTAAATAAACATTCACCCACAAAATGTGGGATTTACCCACTAAACAAGCCGCACATATGGGAATTTATCCCATCCCTCATGCTAAGCGGCCTATGAGATTTTTTATTCCATTTAAAAATACATGCAAACTTTTTAAAATACATTTAAAATATGGATAAAACTCTTAAAAGGCGCCTAAGGAGAAGTGGAGGGGATTGGAACAGCTGACCTCCCATCCAAAAATATAGGTGCCTAACCAATGCGCCAGCTGTTTGTAAACAGTATAAAAGGAGGTATATTGTATTTGAATGGAAGAAGGATACAGGTCTGTGCAAGAAGCTTAAGGACCAGATTGCAGAGAACGCCATTTTTGAAGGCCGTGCACTTAGATTGGGCTTTCGGAGTAAAAAGGTGAAATGAAGGAAATTCTGAGATGATTCCAACGATGTAAGGTTTGATCTTTTTTGATGATTTTAACCTATTTTTGGAAGCTTTGAATGCAGATTTTAACAGGGATCTTCAAGACAGCCAGTTGGAAAACACGAATTTCAATGCACTTCTAGTCCGAATTGTGACTTGGTGTAAACATGAAAATTGTTCAGAATTCAGATTTGATCTCAGACATATGATTTTTTTTCATGGAATGTTTTTAAATCTCCATTTTTAGGTGTTTTTCTAACACAGTTGCAGGGAGATCACATTGTGAAAACACTGTAGGAGCCACGGATCATTCTTGGGACAGTTTCTGCTATTTTTCAGAGTTCTTGGGACATTGATCAGCTCATTTGCAGGTTTTGATTCATTATTGATTGTTTGTAAGGGTTATTGTACTTGCATTTCAATATTATTAATGTATCGGTTCAATCTGAACCCGGGGACGTAGGAATTCCGAACCCCGTAAACAATCTCTTTTGTTATCTGAGTCTTTTCAGTTTTTCTGATTATTTCTTTGCTACACAAGTTTTTCCGCACTTCTATGGATGCAAAATAATCAGAATTTAATCAATTGTGGATTCAAGAATACTTAAAATTGGTTAAAAAAAATCACGATCTTTGGAAACTTATAAAAGTGAAAAAAATACAACATCACATTTTCAGATCAAGTTTCTACACATGATCTGAAGTATACAAGTAGTTTCATTACAAGTGGTATTAGAGCTTGAACTCGGCCAACACTGCATCAAACCCTAATTTTGAAGGTTTGTCTATATCTCAACATCAGTAGTGAATTTTTTAGCAAATTTTTCTGTGGTGTGGCGAAATCAGTCAAGTAAGCTTCCCTTAAAATTTTAATAATTTTTGACTTGTTCTACAAAAGTTATAGTGGTTTTATGTTTTTTCATAATTCAGCTACATAGGGTGTAATTTGTGGAATTTTTCAAAGTTATTTACATTTCCAGAAATAATATTAAAAATTAGCTTGAGTTCGTTCTTTGAGTTTTATAAAATTTGGCCGAATTCCTATTGAAATCTGAAACCCTAAATTTTGACCTTGATCCTTAAAATCTTACCATTTTGGGGTATCATGGCTGGGCCTTCGACAAGAGGCAAAAAGAATCCCATCACTTCAGGTAAAGCCCCTGATAAGGATGAGATAATAGTTGAGGATTTAGAGTCATAAGGGGTATTTACAGAGTCCTCAGGGTTAGGGTTTACTTCAACTGACCATAAGGTCAGCTATCTTGAGTTAGAGTTGCGAAACCTTGAAGGTAGAGTGGCCAGCAAAGAAGATGTAGAAAATATTGGACAACGATTGGAGGATTTCATTAAACAATTTAGATACAATATCATGGGTCATCATATCATTCCTAATGATCCACAACTCAATCATACTCATACTAATCATGGTGGATCTTTAGGTCAAAGTAATAAACAAACTAGCCAGGGTGGATATGAAAACAAGAAGAATCCAAATACAAACACTCTACAAGCCCGTCACATGCTTCCAAAAGTTGAAATGCGTAATTTTTATGGAAAGGATCCACTCAATTGGATTAACCAGATGGAGAAATTCTTTGATCTTCATCAGATTCCATTGGGACAAAAGGTTACCATGGCATCATTGTATCTTGAACCTGACCAATTCATTTGGTATCGATGGTTATGTGCTCAAAGGAAAAAGATTGGTCTCAATGTTACATGGACAATATTCACCGAAGATTTGCAATTGCACTATAGTTCTAGTGTGTCAGAGAATTACTTTAGCCAATTAGCAAAGCTCAGACAAACAGGAACAGTCAAAGATTACATCCATCAATTCCAAAACCTTTCCTTACGTGGGTGGAAAATATTACTGAAGATAATCTGAATGACCTATTTTTTGGGGGTCTTAAGGATAACATTGAGCATGAGGTGTGTATGTTTAATCCTCATAAATTTTTTGATTCGATGATTATGGTAAGAAGGGAAAAGGAGAAATTTATTTCAAATAGGAAACAACATTTCACTTATACCAAAGATCACAACACCTTGGCCCCAACACTCTCTCGACCAATTAGATTGACACCTCAACAAATTGAAGAAAAAAGAGAAAAAGGGTTATGTTTTAACTGTGACAGTAAATTTGTACCCAGACATAAATGTGCTAAAAAGAAGTTTGTCTACATTGATGGGCTTAGTGAAGATGAAGAGAAGGATGAAGATTTAGATTCAGAGGTCTTGGTTGAGCCAGAGGAGGAGTCAAGAGAGCCTCATCCAATGATCTCATGCCATGCAATTTTAGATATTAGCACCCCCAAACCCTAAAGGTGGTTGGATTCCTAAAAAAATAGAGGGTCACAGTGTTGATTGATTTAGGAAGTACTCATAACTTTCATCAATCATAAGTTAGCAGTGTGCACTTGAACTGCTTTCATTTATCCCGCTCCTGAATGTCAAGTAATGATTGTTGATGGGATGTATTGTTACTTATTCTAGGAAAATTCCATAGCATTAAGCTTTCTATGGGATATTACATACTAAATAGTCAATATGTATGCCATTTCTATGGGAGGAGCAGACATTGTGTTAGGGGTTCAATGGCTTACCACTTTGGAAACCATTGAGATGAACTTCCAAGATTTGTTCATGTGATTTCACTCTGAAGGAAGGAATTTTGAGCTAAAAGGCTTAAAAGCAAAGTCTCCACAAATAGTAAGTTCTCATCAGATGCAAAAATTTCTTAGAAAGGGTGCAGAAGGGTTTGTGGCACAACTATTTTTATTGGAAGCACATCATTCCAATACATTTATACCTGCAGATATGCAAGCAGTTATAGATGAGCACTCAGGGGTTTTTGGAGAAATTCCCAAGGGTTTGCCTCCAAAAAGAGACCATGACCATGTCATCCAGCTAGTACTAGGGAGTCAACCACCTAACATCAGACCTTATAGGTACCCCTATATGCAAAAGAGTGAGATTGAGAAGATAGTTCAAGAGATGTTAGAAGCAGGACTTATTCGTCATAGTCAAAGTACTTACTCTTCTCCTATAGTGATGGTACGGAAAAAAGATGACAATTGGCGCATGTGTCCAGATTACAGGGAACTCAATAAGTACATAGTTAAAGATAAGTTTCCCATTCCTGTAATTGATGATTTGCTAGATGAGTTACATGGTGCTGTTTACTTTACAAAACTTGATCTTCATTTTGGATATCATCATATTAGAATCAAGGATGAAGATATTCATAAAACAGCCTTCAGGACACATGAAGGACACTATGATTTCTTGGTAATGCCTTTTGGACTAACAAATGCACCCTCTACATTTCAAATCTTGATGAATTCAATATTTAAGCCATTTCTTCGAAAGTTTGTTTTAGTGTTCTTTGATGATATATTAATCTATAGCAAAACATGTGAGGAACACCTTCATCATGTAAATAAAGTGTTGAAAACTCTTGAACAACATCAACTTTATGCAAATCCTTCTAAGCGTTCTTTTGGTGTCAAGGAGGTTGAATATCTGGGTCATATTGTCTCTTATGAAGGTGTTAAAGTGGATCCTAACAAGATAAAAGCCATGCTTGAATGGAAGGTTCCCAAAACCCTAAAAAATCTCTGAGGATTTTTGGGGCTTACAGGTTATTATCGTAGATTTGTAAGGAATTATGGCAGCATCGCAGCACCACTCACAGATTTATTGAAGAAGGAATCTTTCCATTGGAACGAGCACGCTACTATGGCCTTTGAGAAGTTGAAGGCGGCCATGTGCACCACTCCAGTTCTAGCCACCCCAGATTTTTGAAAAACATTCATTGTTGAATGTGATGCTTCAGGGTATGATATGGGGGCAGTACTCATGCAAGAAGGGTGACCCATTGCCTTCGAGAGCTACCAATTCAAAGGTAAGAATATCTCTAAACCAATTTATGAGAAAGAAATGTTAGCAATACTTCATGCAATGAAACAATGGAGGCCATATCTAATGGGACAACATTTCAAAGTAAAGATAGATCATGATAGTTTGAAATACTTCTTAGAGAAATGCTTATCATCAGAAGAACAACAGAAATGGGTATAAAAAATGTTGGGGTATGATTTTGAGATAATATACAAGAAAGGGAAGGATAATGTTGTCACTAATTCCCTATCTCATAAGGATGAATCACCTGAGGCATTATTGTGTGCCATATATGTATTACATGAATATCAGGTAAAGGATACAAGGTCAGAATGGAAAAATGACCCCAGATACACAAAATATCCTTCATAATCTCCAACATGATCCAAGCATGTCAAAAAAAATTGTATAGAAAGGAGATGCTTTATGGTACAAAGATAGATTATACCTATGAAAGAACTCAACCCTTAAAAATAGGGTTCTATTTGAGTGTCATGCTTCTCCAGTAGGGTAATTCTTGATTCTTGAAGACTTATCATCGAATCAAGAAAGATTTCTTCTGGGAAGGGATAAAAGGGGATGTCCAAAAATTTGTGGCAAAATGCATGTTTTTTCTGCAAAATAAGGGTGAAACAGTTATGATCCCTAGGTCTTCTACAACCTATATCTATTTCTAGCCAGTGGTGGGAAGATGTTTCCATGGACTTTATCACAGGATTTCCTAAATTTGAAGGAAAACATGTGATGATGGTTGTGGTGGATAGACTCACCAAATAATGCTCATTTTTTTTCCTTGGCATACCCATTCGTCTACAATTACGGTAGTAGCAAACTTCATGGACATAGATGAAGAAGTTCCATGGGACACCAAATATTATAGTAAGTGATCGAGACCCTAGATTTACTAGTAATTTTTGGACTGAATTTGTTCTCATGTTTGGGTACGCAATTAGATCGTAGTTCTTCTTATCATCCCCAGTCTGATGGGAAAACATAGAGGTGGTAAATAAGTGTTTGGAGGGATATCTTAATTGTTTTACATCAGATAAACAAGCAAGATGGGTCCAATGGTTACCACTTGGCAGAATGGTGGTATAACACTTCCTTTCATACTTCATCTAAAATGTCTCCATTTTTGGCATTATATGGGTACCATCCACCATCCATCACATCATCTTTGAGAGTTCAACAAAGGGTTTGAGTAGTTGAAGAACATATTCGACACAAATAAGAGGTACATTCTAGTCTCAGGGAGAACTTGGCCATGGCACAAAAATGCATGAAGCAACAGAAAGATCAACATCGTAGTGAAAGACATTTTGAAGTTAGTGATTGGGTTTTTGTGCAGTTTACAACCATATAAGAAAATTTCTTTAAAACAAAAAAAAAGGATAACAAGATTTCACCTAAGTATTATGGCCCTTATCAAGTGTTACAGAATATTGGTAATGTATCATACAAATTGGAACTTCCTCCAGTCACTCGAATACATCCAGTATTTCCATGTTTCTTTCCTTGAAGCAAGGTAATTAGAAAGATGATTATCAGACCAAATAGTGCTACTTGAGCTTGACGAGGAGGGGAGAATCATCTTGGAACTAGAATGCATCCTTCAGACACACACTAAACGATTGAGGACAAGGGTCATCACTGAGTATTTGATCAAGTGGAAGAATCTAGACAATGAAGACATAACATGGGAGGATATGCAAATTTCCTGCAGTAGAATCCAGAGCTTCTCAACATTGGGGACACTATTTGCTTCGAAGGGGAGGGGTGATGAGCTACACCCTTAATCCTATTTCTTATATTAGGATTTTGTATAGTAGCCAACTTGTGGCTTACCATAACTCATTTTCATTATATTTCATTTCATACTGTTGATACATGCATTAGTGGGTCAGCCTTGGTGATTGGCCATAACATATGAATAATATATATAGGATATTAGTAGGTAGTATTTTTGCATTTATTCATTGGAGCATTTGAGTATTATTGTATGGTTTGGAGGTTGCCCCCTCGAATTGGTGAAGCTATTCTAATTTTATATTGTAGCATCATTATTAAAGAATATTTTGTTATTTGGTGTTATATTTCTAACTCATGATCTGAAGAATACAAGTAATTTCATTACAACCCATCCACAACCAAAGAAAATCACCCACAAAATGGGTACTATCTAAGTTGTGAAGATTGCTACTTGAGAGAGGACCTCTCAAAAAAAGTTGATTCATGCTCCTAAACTCCTACTACATGTATATCTAATGCAAGTTACAAACTAAACATGAGAACTGAATGCTAACTTTCCAATAGATCATTGAGATACTTGCATTACACTAATTTCTAATGAAATGTTCCTTACAGTTACCTCTACATGATTTTACCCAACTTGAACAATTACTTGAGTTATGTAGAGTATTCTGTACAACTAGTAGTGAAGTTTCATTACATGTGTTTAAAATCACCATTACTAGACCTCTATTGGGTGATAAAAAATTTGATCCACAAATCTGGATCATGAAGATTTTTACTTAGTCAATTTCATGGCATCATCAATAAAATCTTCTCCTCATATGTTCTCTTGAAACCGAGCTATAAAAATAGGACACTATATTCATGTGTAAATCATATGGGACAGACTGATGTAAGATCAAGATAGAGAATTAGCAAACAAGACACAATTCTTGATAGATGGATCCACAAACTTGTACTTTTTTGCCTTGATGAAAGGCGCATCTCAATTCAAGCTAAAGAATCAAAGTTCACCATGTAGCTTTTACATCTACAATACTATAGGACATTGGCTTCATAAATATAAGGTAGCGCAGAGCTTTGCCATCGTACTTAAACTCCTCCATTTGCATTGAGCCCTACACTCCCATTGCATGAGAAGATTCCAGAAAGAGAGATTTATTCCCTAGATTTGAAAATCCTGAATTTACTGTTTTGCCTTCAAACCACTTGTTTAGAAGTTATTTACTGGAGAGAAATGAGTTCTATTTCTTTCCAAAGAATTGTTATTTATGGCTCCATTGACTGTGCAGCATCAAACTTCTTAGCCATATCTGCTTGAACATTGTATGATGTCCATACCCAAACTAAAACAGTATTATGAAATTTGTGTCCACTTGGTTTGATATTAAATGAATGTGGATCTATCCTTCATCAAATCATATTAATTTAAGATTAATGTTGTCATACATTCAAAGGGCATATGGTACTAATGGTAGATCATATACCTTGTGTGGATGTTATGTTGAGAAAATGGCTATCATTAAACAACTTCTTAGATGTGATGCAAACTATCTCTTTCCCTAACCAGTGCATTATGATCTATCATTGGTGGGTAAGCCTTCCACATCTGATTGGCCATACTATGAAAAATCATACAATCAGATACTTAGTAGTAACAACTTCTCACCATTAAGACCAATTAGAAATCTATATTGTGTGAAGTCATGGACGTCTACCCACATCCAGAAAGTCGCTAAGCTATTCTACTTCAATATTGTGATCGTTTAATCTACAAGTTGATGTTCGTTTGTGTTATACCCATATTGTTGAACATTCACATTATCTAATTCATATCTATTACATACCAATCATAGTACCATGTGTCCCCAGCTGATTATAGAGACATTCTGACACATCACCCAATTTGGGCTTCCTTCCTTACACCCATAATGTACTTCGGGTTCAAAATGTACAACAAGCATCGACTTTCATATCTACATCCCGACCGATGATCTTTGATGCTATTTTATCTTAATTTACCTATCCAGTCCATATCCTGAGATTTTGATATAACTAATATGCCTATCAAATCATCTGGTCCAGGACCCTTATATAAAAACTATGTGACTCCACATGTTTGAGCATTACATAATTCTATACTATTTCACTTAAGTCCACTATCAAGAAATGTATCTTGTGCAAGTAGAACATTTGGACATACTAGAATGTTGGGCACATCCATGTCTATACTTCTAGAGATAAATTTGAGTTAATGTTGATTTAGCCAGAGAGATCAACAGTCATGAAGTCCATATGTAGAGGCACCAAATGCTACAAAGTGGAGGTATGATCGCGCTCCCTAAGTGGTATTTGTCTCGCGTACTGAGAAGAAATATATTTCCTTCCCCAAAAATCCTATGCCAAAATTGCAATGCCCTTTAGGTTCCACTATTGTTGCAAGACATGAGAGATTGAACGGTGGTAGCTCGATAAAGTCCTCTAATCTCGAGAATCCCAATATATCTGTTAACTTCTTGTGCTCATATTTCAAATCCCAAGTTGGATGTACCCCTTTTCAATGAGTGTGATGTCAGACTGCATCCCTGAGACAACTACAAGAAAAATCTACATTAGTAAACCTAGGCTATAATTTGGATAATCCCACTATGTTTCACCAATTGAAATCATTACTCAATGGCCCAAAGGGTAAACCTTCATACAACTAAAGTGTCTAAATACCTATTACAATGGTGTATGCACTTATTTAAATATTGACACTATTTCCACACAGATAAATTGGATTTTCTATCCTAAAATACCCATCATATGATACTTAAAACCATTGCGTTACACAAGGAATCCTCTACTGGGACCATAACATCTATTTTGCATAATGCCTTTTATACAAGAGTAACCAAGCCCTATCATTGAATTGTTGCTCAATCTCAAGAATCATGCTGGTCCTGATCATCTCATCCACTGTCATAAATTACAAGGTCGAGCTAAACAATATATTAATTAAGATTCTCCATTGCACAAAAGGTCTTGCCACGAACTTCCTTACTTCATCCTCGTCTCCCAAATCTGAGGACAATTAATGATAAACATGAAGACACCAACTTATTCGAATAGTGCCAATTGGGCCCTATAATTTCTTGTATCAATTGGAATATTTCATCAAAAGACTCAAGCTTGTTCTTAAATGTCGCATCATATCATTCTCTAATCCTAAGAGGAGGTACAAAATGTGGATGGGATGAAACTTAAGACATGGTGTCGATGAGAGGACAAACTTTCTTGTGAAGTGGTCTTGAATATTGTACTCTTGGAAATTACTCAGGAGAGGATATGATGCAGAAGGTCCTCTTCAAAGTAGGATTATGGTGGTACTGGATATTTTAGCATCTCTAGATCTAGGATGACCTTCTACATTGTATGCAACCGAGCCTCATCCCATCCACAAGTTCATTCACGTCCAATCGTAGAACCCTCCAATAAGCATGCGTCATCTAACTTCTAAGGATCTTCATCTTGAACTTTCTCCAAGCACAAATCTAGCATCTTGAAGTAACCTCCTATAACCTTTGATGTTGACTCCCAAATAAGATTCCCCTCTGTTTCTATCTTGCAAGTCATACCTCATGATTGGATGATCACTTGCTCTCTTTCCTCATGGATCCAATCAACGCATATACTGAACCTAAACCAAAAAATTTCATTAGTTGCTCCCTTTGATGAGCCTATCCCATCTTTATCTTAATCTAAATCTGCCAGTAGAGTAAAGTATCATAAAAAAACCTTACATCAGCCACCTTGTTAAGATCATGAATCTCTACGA
This sequence comes from Taxus chinensis, assembly GCA_019776745.2. NCBI lineage: Eukaryota > Viridiplantae > Streptophyta > Pinopsida > Cupressales > Taxaceae > Taxus > Taxus chinensis. Next base: position 84,170,010 of record CM034147.1, on the reverse strand, counting down.
TGGTCATCTTGCAAGATCTCTCCCATACCATCAGAGCATGAATCTTATTAATAGTCTTCGTTTTGTCATCCTCATATTATCCACCAATAATAATTCAAAATTCAATAAATCCCTTTGGCCCAATAACCCTTATAACATCTTCCACCATCATGGCGTAATTGATAGGATTATGAAATTCACAAACGGGATCCTATCTTGAATACCATAAGCTTCCCCTTTTCATTAGTGTTCCCAACAATGAAACATTAAATGTACGATGATCCATGATAAAAAATGAGTTCCAACATTTGCAATATTACATGTCATCCCATACCTTAAGACATATGGGGAATTAAACTTCCCAACACCATTTTCACTCAATCCTACCCATGGTTATTTGAGCCTAGGGTCAATTACCTGTTGTTTCTCTTGCCTTAAGAATACAATATCCTCCCCAAGGTACGTTGGTGAAAAAATCCTCCACGATATATTTTACATTTTTGAGGGGGAGTTTGAATCATAATGTCTTTATTGGAGACCCATTCGAGTATCTGTGCCATGCGTTAAGTGTCCCACTTAATCTCAATCACTGCCTCAAACATGACACATTATGGTGAAAAGCTATGCACTCCCCACTAATCAACCTAAATTCAAAGTTCTGACCACATGACCTATCATATGAATGCATCATTCTCATGGGTGAAGTCCACATGTAATCTTTCCAAACCATCAATTAATGCTAGTTTATTTGTACCTATATGCTAGCACATCTACCTAATGAATGAATATCTGTGTTACACCCTGATCTAAATTATTTCGAGCTAAGGCGAGTAAATAGACCAAGTAAGAAGTCCTCTGGACCCTTTATGATATTCATCTACAGCCTAATCAACTTGGTATACTGAAAAAGTCCCCTGATGATATTCAACCTAACATCAGAGATATCTAAATTAATTTAGTCTACCTCATCAAGATGAAGAGGCCAATCTTATCTATGGTGGCATCTTATGTTCACCCTTCTTCTCAAATTGACAATCAACCCCATTGACTAGAGCCATTGCACCAATGATTTCAAATTACTCTATAAAAAATCACTTCACTTACAAGATACCTCCACGATTGTTCGTGGAAGGTTTTGATCCCTTGGAAAATATGCATGAACCTAGTGAAAACCCCTTGCACCTAGTTATGAAATAGGGTAAGAAACACATGACACGACCCTTTCCAAAATATTGTGAGCAAATAGTTACAATGGACCATAAAATAAGAGATAAATAAGGATTTACATTACTTTTTCATGCATGGTAATCTTGAAGAAAACAAGTAAAGATCTGTAACATCCTCATTTTTAGACAATAGAACAAGTCGATTTTTTTATTTTTTTTGATAAATGCATTCTGGTTCTAAATACATAATTTAGAACTCACAAATCAAATAACCATTCATATAACAAGACAACCATATGCAGCTGTAATGACTCGGATTACTTCCGATCTATTCATTCCATGACTCGGTAATCTACCGATCTATTCATGAGTAATAAGAGTCGGTGTTTTTATTTAACACATCACTCTTGCGGTTCTCTTCCCTAATCTGGGAATTCAGAATGCTCTGTCCAAGGAATCTAACTGAATAACTGTTACCATTATTCATCGGCATCTCATCCCTTAGACTAGGTGAATCAGGACAACGCAATCAGCAGCTTGCGATACTTTGGCCAAAGATTTGAAACATACTGTTCATGTCTCGTATTCCTTAACGGCATACTCGTCAATCTGGAATACGTCCTTCACCCCATTCATATGTTATATAGAATGTCTTATACTGATTACTGTCAGTCCTTTCTTTCACAACTGAATCACTCGGAGGCAGATTAACAAGGTGATAATGTTATATGGATGCCTACGAGGATTAGGGATATGATGACATACCGGTTCAACCTTGCAGTTCAACCAGTGTGTCATGACACCCCAAATCTTCGAGGCAGTCATATAACATGACCACGTTCTTAACCGGTCCCTGGGTAACTCGTGCGAAATCAAGTGTAAATCTCAACGATCAATGCAAGGGGTGTCGCCATAAGTCACCTGCATTGTTGTAACTTCAAGAAGATCCTAATCTTCTCGGAGGTACAGCCCTGCAGTCGACTTTATGCCGTCAACCTTTAGATCCGCCTCGAGAAGATCTACCCAAAACAAGCGTTACGCACTATAGTTTAAATTACTTCTTAAGACTTTTCCCTAAGGTTAGCCTTTGCAAATCCCTGGATTCATTTTCTTAAGACGACCCTCCTCTATTATTCCATTACTTGGTAGAGGTATTATGGTCTAGATCTATCAAGGAGTCATTAGAATACATCTGATTCTAACACAACAGATTCAGACAATATCTCATAACCTATGCTTGAGATTGCCACCTGAAACTCCATTGATTGCCTATCAGTTCTCTTAACTGAATTCATATCATACCTTTCATTTTAAAGCTATGAATGATTAAGAATCCAATCTACTATTGTCCTATTATACTTAGGACTAGGGATTAGTAATTCAATCCAACTTGTTTAGCGTTATCTTTTAGGCTCAATTTTTAACCTATCTTCTAGAGAGACAATATTTAAGTTAAAATATTGCATTATCCAGATCAAATTAGAACTACTAAATACTCATAAGAATTTAGGCTAATTACTTGCAAGCTTTCATTGTCAATCACAAAAGCATCCATATTATACAAAGATAACTATGCCTCTTCGTTACGTAAACCGAAGAAGTTCATCATTCATAATAGAATACAACACATAAGTATCAAACACTTATTTTCATTCCTTTCGAAACTCGTACAATTACATTTTATGCAACAGCATACTTGATATAATGCTAACGGAAAAGAAACATCTTTTCTCATATAGTACATCCATAAAATCAAGCTGTAATTCATAATAAATCAAATAAACTATCTGATCGGACTGCCAGATCTGCATTGTATTTACCTCTTACGGCAACCATCTGCAAAAATAGTCAACATGAGTCAGTTCAATGAACTGAGCATGATAAGCACTAACTTTTAAAACAATTGCAATCCATCAATTGTTTCCATTAAACACCCTGTTTAAATGAGATCAAATATCCAAATAAGAAAACATATTCAGGCTATGTCCTTGTAATACTAAATGATTACAAACATGTAACTCTATCATTGTTACAGAATAGTCTTAAACACTTTCTAATTTTTCATCAGATATTAAAGAAACAAGAACGAAGGCATATAAACAATCATTGAATCCAATTCACGACACTGGTCAGATTGTTGCATTCTTTCAAAAAAAGGAAATAACATAACAATTTGGAATCCTATCAAAACGTTACCAAATTAATTTCCTACTGATAGTTCATTATCAATAATATTAAATAAAGGAAGAGAAAGAATCAATCCATTCTTACTTCCCTTTTTACATAAGTTCATCACTGTACTGCCTTCACTTATGAGAACAGTCAACCAGTATATAAATGAACAAGTTAGACAAGGCCGAAATCAAGATCACTGTTCTAAATCACGAAAATAGAAACCCAGCTAATCTCTTGTACAGCAACTAACACATCAACTATCCATAAATCAGTCTGATGTCCAAAATTAGTTTCACCTAAACACAGTAAGGCTTTCGAACCAAGTTCGAAAGCAAGAGCCTCAAGCGTATTGCTGTAACCAACAACTCTATAACATTAAGCCTTTTTAAGGTTTCCGAGAAACTATGCTATGATGACCACACATTGATTCCAATTCATGTTCAGTCAATCGAACTGAACAAACAGAAAGGAACTTAGCATACTTATACTTTCTCAGTCTATCGGACTGAACAAACGGAAAGGAACACCATCAATCGATTCCCTACCTTGGTGCATGCAAATCCCTAGTGCAACTCACCCAAACAGGGCCAGAACACGAAAACAGTCATCAATGACGCATATAAAAAAATCAGACAAACAATCAAGCTCTTATTTCAACCAAGAAACCCGACTGTACTCTGCCAATAATTTAGCACAAATAGAACAGGTTGAATATGTAGTTGATCACCTAAGGAATCTGTACCACCAAAGCAACATGCAACACAAAGTACTCCAAGAAAATACAGAGGTCTTCAGTACAGATTATCCCTTCAAGTCACTGTATCAACACTTAACAACTGTATATACACATTTTAACTTGAACGGTGACCAAAATAGAAATAGAACATTGAAACGTCTCCTCACAGTCGTTCGGAATTCAATCCTAATAAATCCACTAATTCACACTACATACTGATAACGGATTTGCGCCCATAATCACAAACCCAACAACAGTATAAAATAGAATTAATTGATAAATCCTTCCATGCCATTCAAGACAAACATTCCGAATGAAACAGGTATAAGCAATTCAATATACTCATTCCAAAACAATGAAATAAACTGAGCTGCTTCGAAACCTTCGAACAATTTTCGCAAGTAAAGGCAATACATCAACAAAAAGTCAATACTCAGTATTTACTACAATAACGGTAGCCACAAAACCTGTCTTTTCCACAAGGCTTCCACGACAATATAATAACAAAACTCAAGATGAATCTACATTCTCCACAACAGTAGATTACTGTAAACGATTCAATCATGAAATCCACTGAGTCGTTAAAGACTACGGTAACTCAACAGTTGCCTATTCCAAGCCAGAAATTGGAAAACAATGAAACCCACAAAGTATCATTAGTCGCTGTTAACAAAACCATGACAGAGCTTCGAAAGGATCTTCAAAAGCACAGAACAATCAAATGGTACACCAGTATCATTCCCTACTGTCTCACAACAGCATTGACGATCGAAAGTCGACAGCAAAACAGTGATCTATACCCTTCACAAGTATATTCGACGGGCTCTCGCCAAACAGGCCGAGCATTCAAACCTTTATAAATATAAATCTCTCATATTTAAACCAGAAGGAATACACAACAAACAGAGTTGAAGTTCGATTTCAACAAACACCCAACAAGCGGAAATTGCCAAAAATCGAACCAGAAGAGATACAGAGCCAAAATCAATTAAATCTTCATAGAAAATTTATCTAATCTTCACAAACAAATGAACAGAGTTGTTTTAATGAAGGACATTTGAAAGACAGCAAAATATTTAAAGGATAGGGCCTAACATGCCTGTATTTTGATCGAATTTCCGAAGAAGACAACAGGAAGAGCTCAAACTTCCTTTTCTTTTTCCCAAATACAGCGACCAACAAAATTTCGCTGTCCCGTTTACAATATATCCTCCATGGCAGAGAAAAGAGCCAGAGAAATTCATTCTCGCCATGCAACTCAAAGAGAACTGGTGCGAAGAACCAATAAACTAGCAGATGAGAGAGAGAGTAGACCGAAAATCGCGATACACCAACAAACCTTCCAACTTCTCGTTTGCATGCCGTTTCGCGAGCTCCCCGGGCTCGACTCCCTAAACAATAAATGCCATTAAACCAATTTTCCCGCCTAATCTCTACTCCCACCGACCGCCAAAATTGGCGACAGTCCAACAAAATCTCAAGTTCATTTCAAAACTTAGTAATTGCCAAGTCTGCCAAGGTTAGCCGCCGCCTAAGCCTCCGCCATCTGCCTGTCCCTCATCCTTATCCTTCCCCATTTATTGCCATAGAGAATAGCGCCCATGGTTCGCCCACCCTTCAAAGGCCCCTTCCCATAAACTCTTAGTTAGCTAGGTTAGTATCTTAGGTTAGAGTTTTAGGGTAAGAACCATGCTAACCATTTTGCACTTAGTTATTATTTTAGGATCATAACACATAGCCTAGGTCTAGGTTAGACTAACAATAATCTAACCCCTAGGTTAGGTTATTGTTTTAGGTTACTAACCCTTAGTAATTCAGTTTGGTCCTTCTCCTGAAAACTCGGAGAGACCTGCATCATACTTTCTAGAACAGAGCCACTCCTGTTCTTATTACAGAATTGTATGTCAATGAATTATTACCTGGTCTTTAATCGAGACCTTCCAGATATACCAGATATCGGGAACCGTTTCATTTCTCAAGATCAGCCTGAGTCATACTCCTGACCAGCTTACCAAATGCTTCCATACCTTGCAACCTGTTCAAGGTTCGGGATATAATTTTATCACTTCACAAAATTAAAGCATTACTTGGATCAATTCCTCTGGTCCAAGTCTAGATATTATTGATGAATACCTCTATAATTTCATTCCGTGATCAGATTAATATTCAGTCACAAGATGAAATAAATAAAAGAGTCTATTAATATTTTGACTCAGTCAAGATCTGCAATCTGCAAGAAATTTAATACATATCAAGCATGATTCCCGAATCGAGGTACACAATCCATTTACTAGAAATCACATATCAACACTTGAATGCTTAGGAGAAAGTAACAACAGTTCAGGGTGTTACATGATCGCCATTATCATATCATTGTCATCTCAAATTGTTCGTGTTTTTGGCTCATAGTGGTGTGAGTAGGCCAAGACCAACTCAAAGATTTGTACAAACACGGGGTGTCTTGTAGCTGTGAACACTCCACTTGCAAATTATAGGTCTTCGATCTTTCCTCTTTCCTTGGTTGTCATGTGGGCCTTTAGATCATTGAATTCAATATATGATACATCATTGTCTTCTATCTCATACTCATAAGCGAAAGGTTGTGTTGAATTTTGTCCTATCAATTTGTACTTAGTGATTCCTCAACACTTACTATTTCTTGAATGGGTAACTTACTATGTTTAGTAAGTGTGGAAATCCTTCTTTTAACTCCAACTACAAATGTTAATCTGAATGTTCAACTCTTGTGATGCTCCTTCGATGAAATTCATCCTTTGGAATGGCCTACTATGTTTAGTAAGTTCCAATGAGATGACTTACTATTTTTAGTAAGTATGAAAAATTAGTTCCCTCAAACCTCAATTGGGTATCAAAACTCAATATTCTCTTTCTCTTAGTGTTCCTCTCACCTTCTGGGCCAATTTACTATTTTTAGTAGGTTTTCGTGAGACCACTTACTATTTTTAGTAAGTGTCAATTCTAGACTGAGATGACCATTTCGATGAATTTTGACTGCGATACCTCTTCTGTGTTCACCGCCTCCTTCACAGTTTCTTTAGTTGGTGGCATCCCTAAAATGACAGTCCCCCATGTAGGAGACCTACTATTTTTAGAAAGTGAGCTTCTAGTGGTTAGATTATGATGGAATTTTTTTTTCAAATATGGATTTTTTCCCAATATCACCCCTCTAAAATCTTGAGTTACCCCTATCACAAAAGAAAGGAACCCCATGCACACCGACCTATCACCCAGCGGATGCTGGGTGCTCACCCGAGGCACGCGCGGGTACCGAGTCTCTCTTTTATGTGAGTTTAGTGGGAAACATCATCTATGATTTGTGTTTAAGAGATTTCAAAAGGATTTAAGACATACAAGAACCATAGAGCTCAGAACGGCCTCTAGATCCTTGCAGTCATTCCAGACAGAGTACTTAACAGATTATATAACTTGTACCATAACAGAAAGAAGTATACAAGAATCCATGCTTAGCATAAAATGAAAGAGAACCTATGAAAAAGATGTATGCATCAGAATCATTGATATTCATATATATATAAATTGGTAACCTCATTACATCCATGGAGCCATTACAGAATGTCACAGAGAAGCAGACCACAGTCATGCATTACAACTGGACTAATGTAACTATGCTACCAAAAAGAAAAATTACAATCCCCTTGCCCAATACATCCTTTCCCAAATGCAATTACCCACTAACAGAGTTCTTGCAGTATTTCTGCAGAGCTCCACCCACTCTCTAAGTCTCTCTCTTTACTCTGCAGGCACTTGTATTTATAGCTCACTGGGCTGCCAACTCATCCTCCAGTGCCCTCAGATCCAATGCCAAGTGTCTGAATGTGGTCCTCCATGTGAGCATGCTCCTCCAGGCCTGAGCTTTCCACTTTATACCATGATGTGCTTCTAGAAGCTTCTACCACAGGCATGCTCCTTCCTGGGCCAACCTGTCGCCAGGCTGACACCTTATCCATGCATAGTCGGGTCATGCTTTTCATGTGTTCTGCCCCGAACGCCCAATTTGACTAAGTCCCGAACCCTTGGTTCTGTCCACACGTGCACACGCACGTGCCACGGGCTTCCTTAAACCCTTTCTTAAACCCTGCCTTGTGCACTTTTTCCTTGCACAACTTTCTTTAACTGGGACCTTGCGCACCTACACACCTTTTGTACTTAGTCAATATTCTAGGGGCCCAACATCACCCCACACTACGCCTGTTCTCCATCCACAGGAACACTTCTCTTAGTGAGAGAAAGAATACAATAGGCTTACACCTAGGAAAAAGAATAAGGGGATGAAAGAATGGGGAAAGAAGAAAGAATGGGAGAGTGAAAGAATCACTGCAACAGACTGGGAAAATCCTTTTGCAAGTCAGCCTCCAATTTATTCTAGGCATCAACTTCATCCTACACCCTCTGACAGAGGTCACCGACCAGAGCACTCACCTCCTCAAAATTTAATCCATCTCCTTCTGCGCTCATGGTATCCGTGATCTTCTCCAACTCCTTACATATATCCTCCAGCGCATCCATTCTTCATGTGATATGCAGATATAGCTCCTTCAACCAATTTTTTATTGAAACCCTTAAGGTTTCAATGGCCTCTGATTTTTTCTCAACCTCGGAAAGGATTTTTTCTCTTTCCACCCTATTCCCCTTGTTTTTCTCCTAGAACTCCTTGAGTTTTGCACTTCATGAGTGGTGACCAAGGTGCCTGCCACTTTGTCTCTATCCGTAATTGTCGTACGTGGCCTCAGCAGTCTGGGAAGCAGCCCTTACATCAGCAAGCACTTTGTTGTATTCTGCGACGAGCACTACGATCTTCAACTTGTCTTCCTTCTCTAGGCACGCGGCCACTTCCTCTGCAGACTCCAAGGCTAGTAGTTGTCTTTCCATGGTGAGGACCCTTGTTAAATCCTCCAGGCATCCCAAGGCAGATCCATACTTCTGCACGGGTGATGCTAGGTCTAGATGCTTTAATAGTATGGCCTCGTTGATGGATTCTACTTTCTTGTACACAACACTCACCTTGGCCTTTTCATCCTTCAATTCCCGCTGCCACTGGGCGCTGATTAACTTTTCCTGGCTCAGCTCCTTGGTCAATGTAGCTAGCTCTTCCTCTTTCTTCTTCAACTCCCCTTCTAAATCCCTGATCCTATCATTTCACCTGAAGAGTCTAGCCTCTATCTCAACAGAGACTTTGTTAAGCACGTTGCACAGTTGTTCATCCGAGAGTTGTTGGGTATCCACCATTGGGTTATCTTCTCCTAGTCCTATAAATGTTATTATTGCCCCATGGCTTACCTCAAACTCTAGCTCATCAAGGTAGGACTCAATTGCCCAAAAGATCATCTACCTTTTCCATGAATAAGCAGCCTCCTTGTCAAAAGATGACATGCCTACAAGCTCCTCCACCGGAAGTGTACTCTGGAACCACACACGCGAAACACTTTCTTGGGGTCATAAATATAACCCATCTCTGTCCTCTCTCCCTCTATGTGCCTTCCTCCTGTGTGCATACCCTTGGGTATACTTATAGTTAAAACTGGGCCTCTAGTGCTACCACGTTCCTCTTTTGTGCTCTCCTCCTTCTCCTTGTTTAATATTGGCTCAGCGCCATTCTTCCACTTTGTCCTCCACCAGGGTCTCAATGTTCCTTGTCTCCTCTTCTTCTGCCACCTTGGTTGTCTTGCTCTTGTGCCGTAGAGCTTGGAGCCTCTTGCTTCTACGTGCTAGCATCCTCATCTTTTCCCATGTCCTGGGCACTTCCTCCTACCTGGCTATCCTTGCGCCACACAAAAAGGAACCCTTGTTCTTCTTCTCCGCCTTCCTCCTCTGAATCATGTATATTGAAAATAGGTGGCCCTTGATCTTTCCTAGGGTCCTCTTCCCCACTTACTTCTTCTTCACTATCATCCTTCTCTCCTATGTACTTGTCCAAATTCCCAACTCCTTCTGAGGTGGTCTCCGTTTTCTACCCTCTGCTTCTTCCTAACTAGAGATTCTGGTGTAGGTGACTATGTTTCTTCTTCTTTTGATGACTCCTTATTTGATGGATCTTCTGGCTTTGGGGTCTTCTCTTTTATTATGGGATTTTTCTTGCACGCGTACATACTGGTCTGGCACTTGTCCCAGGGGAACATGTTCCCTGTGTGTCCACCACACTTGGATTTTTCTTTTCTGGTTCTTTTTCCTCCCATTTGGGCATGGGTCTTTTCCTCCCAGTTGGATCCTGAGGTATAGATACCTCATTCTCCAGATATGTTCCCTTCTCTGACTTGGGTCTTATGTGAATGTACACATGTGCCGTAGATCCTTCTACAATGGGCAGAGTCATGGGCCTTGTCATTTAAACTTCATGTGACACATACCATTCTATGTACATGCGCTTGCCAGGGTAGACCAACCCTTTGCGCAATTCCCTGTGGTCTTGGTCCAGACTACCAAGGTCCAACTTAAACTTCTTGGACTCCTTGAACCTGTTTACTCCCGCTTGGAAGTATTGAGCTGTGAAGGCAAAGGGGAGCTTGCACCATGGGCTCCATGTTTCATCTATCAATTTGAATCTTCCCAGGTAGAAATGCTGGTACACAACAAATTCTACTTCTCCCCCTAGTGGCCACTGGCAGTTGTTCGGGAATTCTCCATTCTACCCCGAACGCGTTCCTTAGGCACGTGTACCACTTTTCCAAGCACACCTTGTGCACTGTTGTCATAGTGTCACAAGCATATTTCTCAAACCTTTTGGCAGGTGAGGGGTCTTCAGTAGGGTACTCCCATACAAACTTATCTGATGCATCTGGTACCCCTATCTTCTGAAAACACAATGGTTAGCAACACATTTCCAAAAAGGATCCTGTCACCTTCCTTCACGCAGTTGATAATTTCATCCATGATGAATGCAAACAATTTGTAGATGGTGCCCTCTAAAATATTCCTACAAACATTTAACCATGGCTTATTGACTTGGGTCCATCTCTCCTAGCCATTTAGCTTTGACACCAGGTGCACGGCCATCTTCATTACTGGATCCTTGATGTCTGCGACATCATAATACCTTGACCCCTTTTTGCATGCAAAAGTGGCGATAGTTTCCTTAATCACTTCCTTGTCAGTCAAATCATCCTCCAAACCGTCTCCTTCATAGATGAGGCCTGTGAAATGTGAAATGAGCTGAGGGGTTATGTGCATCTTGCACCCTGTGAAGTGGAAATAGTCCTCATGCATGCGTGACATCAGCCACTGATACAGTCGCTCTCAGGTTTCCCGAAGTAGGGAAACTCAAAGAGTTGTAATAACCCTGCCTTCTCCAATTTGACCTTCACGTCATCATTATATATGGGAAAACCCTCTGGTGTCCTCTTGTTTGTTGGGTGCACTAACTCCAGTGCCAACTCCTTTTCAATTGTGCTTTTCTGATGATTATAATCATTTACAGACATGTCCCTAAGATGGGACTCCCACTCCTTCCCCAACAACACTCCATCTGGGTACTACATTTCTGCATACCACTCTTCATTTGTGCTTGCTTCAATTTCTTGTTGCTTTCCCTTGCCCTTTCCCTTTCCCTTCTTGGGTGTACTAGCTAGTTTCTTGGGTGCCATTATCTAGGTCTTCTTCCCACTTCAATCACTTCATGTTCCTTTGTTCTTCTGCTCTCTCCAACCTTAGATCTCGACCTTGTGAAGAAAATTTCTTAAACCCGTGCCCTAGTTTTTCAAACCCTAACTGGGATACTCCCTTCACAAGATGACGCCTTCTCACACTTCTCCCACTCCCGTGAAATCCCTTCCTCCTAGGTTTGCAAATCCAAACTAGTTACTCACGCTTCAATCTCTCCAAATTTTTCTTCACACGATCAGTTTTTTGGAAGCCCTAGTTTGCAAAGGTGCAAAAAGCACTTCGTTCTCCTTATACGCAAAGTGAAAAATGAAGTGTCTCGACCCCTTTATTTATAGTTTTTCCCTTTTTGAGCATTAAGTGCTACTTCACCTACCACCATACTTTTTTCATTTAATGCGGCTTTTTCAAACAAAGCCCGACTTAAGCGCTTTCCCTCACGTGCCCAACCTACGCGGACAATCCTCCAACCTTCTGGCGCGCAACCAATCCAACATGACAGGAGACTCTTGCGCGTGCGTAACCAGCACCGAAGGCACTTCTTCTGTCCTGATTTTTTCTCTCACCTACCTCGTGTTGCTTAATGCACTTTCTCCTCCTTTGTACGTGGGATCTATAAGTAGCTTTATCTTGGCACCAACCATCCTTTTTCCATCTTTTCTCTCCATACACCTCTTTCAACCGGGCCATTCAACTGGGATTTTTAACACAAACTTCCTTGGTACTTTAACCATGCACTCCTTCACATTACTCCACCCCACACTAAAATGATGCACGGTCCTCTGCGCACTCACAAATTCTCAAAAAGTAGCAATAAGGTTACCGGCACCCAAGGCGCAAAACAAAACAACAACATGAAAGGGAAACACAAGAAAAGAAATGCATAAAGGAAAATTCTAAACTAACTGGAAAAACTACCTTATTTACAAACACCAAGAAGACTTATTTATAGTAGGGCTTCAGCCTACTCCCATTGAAGTGTCTAGGAAACTTCATCCCATCCAGCACTTGTAACTGGCACATGCACCCGAATCAAGGATGTACGAGATTGTGTAAGGACCCAACCAATGGACTTTCAACTTCCCAGGATGGCACAGAAACTTAGAATCATATAGTAAAACCATCTTCCCAACCTCAAACTTCTTGTTTCTAATGTGGCGATCATGCCAAGCCTTCTGCTTTGCTTTCTCTATTGTTTGGCTCCACCTGGCAAGTGATCATCTCTCATCCAGCTTCATTAACTCATCAATTCTTTCTTCCAGCACTTGCTCATCAGCCAACCCTCCTGCACGCACTATTTGCAGAGAAGGTAACATGAATTCAACTGGTAGAACAACTTCCACGCCAAACACCAACTGAAATGGTGTGGCTTTGTTCAGCCTTTTATATGTTGTCTTGTAAGCCCATAATACTGTTGATACTTTGTCATCCCAATCTTGTCTTCCGACATCACAAATTTTGGTCAGGGTATGACTCAGTATTTTGTTGAATGCTTCCATGGTTCCATTTTCTTGTGGGTGATAGGGTGTAGTCTTGTGATGAGCCACCATGAACTCTGCTAACAGGATCCTCACGGTCTCATTCAAGAAATGTGTACCCCTATCACTGGTTAAACTCAAAGGACATCCATACCTCATGATAATGTTCTCCCACAAGAATCTTACCACTGTGGCTATTGTGCAGTCTTTAGTTGGGGCTGCCTCTACCCACCTAGTCAGATTATCCATGCATATGATGACATAGCATGACCTAATCCTACGTGCCACTAGTGCAATAGGGCCTACAAAGTCTATTGCCCACTTTTCAAAAGGCTCCACACTAGGTATAGGGTGCAAAGGCATTTCATCTCTCTTTCCTAGCTTGCCAATGCACTGACAATGGTCACACACTTTACAATAGTCTTTACAATCCTTGTACAGGGTTTCCCACCACAAACCTGCCATTAATATCTTACGCACGGTGGCATCACCTGCATAATGCCCACCCACACTTCCTCCATGTGCTTCCTCCATGATGGCGAGGCACTCATGCTCTAATACACACCTATGCAAAACTTCATCACGTCCCAACTTGTATAAGTCTCCACTGATCAACATGTAGGGTGTGGCGCGTATGGCTAGCTGCTTCTTCTCTAATGCCTTCATTCCTTCCGGTGCCACACCTTCCTTTAAAAATACTGCAATCTCCTCCAAATCTGAGGGCACATGCCACAACCTAAATAGTTGTGCATCTGGCATTGTCTCCTCAATACTCTGCACATCCTCCCCTGAATCAATTCTTGATAGATGATCAGGTCCACAATTGCTTTTCCCAGGCTTCACTACTACGGTGAACTCAAACTCTTGAAATAACAACACCCACCGACATATGCACCCTTGTAGAATGGGCTTGTTCACCAAATACTTTAATGCCATGTGGTCAGTGTAAAACACAAAGGGTGTTGCCAGCAGATACTGTCTAAACTTGAAAAGTGCATAGATCATTGACAATGCCTCGCACTCAGTTGTGGTGTAATTCTTCTCTACTGGTGTCAGCTTCCTACTTGCAAAACACAGAGGATGATCAACAATTCCTTCACCTGGCTGTGTAAGCACTGCTCCAATAGTGGTTCCTGAGGCATCTACATGGACATGGAAGGGCTTGTCCCAAGAGGGAAAACATAATATAGGCATGGTGACAAGCCTATCCTTTAATGTATCAAATGCCCTCTGTTGCGCCTCTCCCCAATGGAAGGCACTTTTATGTCTGAGTAGCTCCTCTAAAGGCACGGAATCTTGGCATACCCTTTGATGAATTTCCTGTAATAACCCGTATGCCCAAGGAATCCATGCACTGTGCTCTGGCTAGTAGGCTCCCCTAACCCCACAATAACTGCAACTTTAGCAGGATCTACCAGCAAGCCCTCCTTACATATGATATGCCCCAATAAAGTCCCAAAGGGTGTAGCAAATACACACTTCTTAATGTTGAGGGATATCCTCAACTACCTACACCTCTCAAACATTAACCTCAAATTGTCACAATGGTCTTTGACTAGACCATACACTGTCCAATCATCCAAATAGACCTGAAGAAACTTATGGATGAAGTCCTGGAATGCTTGCACCACTATGCGTGAAAAAATAGCAGGCGCATTCTTCAACCCAAAGGGCATGACCGTGTATGCAAAACTTCCCCACTCAGTGGTGAAATTTGTCTTCTCCTGGTCCTCCTTTGCAATCCAAACTTGGTGGTACCCCGAAAATCCATCCGTAAAGGAATAGATTTCACACCCAGTGACTCCTTCCAAAATTTCTTCAGTGAAGGGGGTTGGAAAAGGATCAATGACACAAACTACATTCAACTCCCTATAATCCACACAGATCCTAATCTGCCCATCCTTCTTGATGCTGATTACCATCAGACTTATCCATTCTGATTCTTCCACTGCTTCAATGATCCCAGAAGCTATCATTTTATCTATCTCCTCCTTAACCTTCACACACAAATTGGGATTCATCTGGTAGGGCCTCTTCCTAACCAGGCATGCACCATCCTTCAGTTTAATCTTCATCTCCCCCAAGGAATGGTGAATGTCTTTAAGCTCATGGTACCTATGTGGGAATAAATCCTCAAATTCACTACAGATCAATTATTTTAGAGACTTCCTTCTCTGACCAGTAATCTCCTATAATAGCTTCCTTAGGTTTTTCTCCTAAACTAGTGTTAACCTTCTTTGTCTTTAAGGTCTCATGGTAGGCATGCATGTGCATGAGTATCAACACTGTCCACTACCTCACGCATTCCTATAGAATGGCTAACATCCAAGCTTTCTGCTTCCTCTCCATCAATCACATACACCAACTTTCCTTTCTCCTTTTCCAAACATGCGCGCTCAAGTTGTAACTCTTATGTTTCCTCTATTTCTTCTTCAAAATGCACATCCAAACCTGGTTCACCTAGTAATTCCAACAACCTATCTTCCTCCATGGCACTATCCCCCATGGTAAGGTGCTTGATACCCTACAAGGCCTTATCAACTGATGGCTTGGTACTCCGATACTCAAAGGTTTGAATAAGGTCAGCCGCGAGCTCTTGCCAATTCCCTATCTGGCATGGCATGTCTCTGAATGAATGTACCATGCATGCGCATAACCCTGTAGTGTAGAATACAACTTGTGCACCCAGAGGGATGGTGGAAAAGCTTCCACACCTTCTCTCTAGATCCTTTCACACTCCTAGATATGGAAAGAGGTGGGCTCCTTCCCATGGTAGTCCTTGATGGTGGTGGGCACATTGCTCCTAGAGAATCTGATAGAGAGAGAAATTCTTACCTCACGCCATTCCAAAAGGCTCTCCTGATGTGTAGCCCACCACCATGCTGATGTTCCGAGAAGGACATAACTTAGCATCCCTCTCTCCATTCCTTCTCATTCTTCCACTGAGCTTCCATCTCTATGTAGAAAGATCTCAGGGAAGGCTCCTCCTGAATACTTAGGTAAGCTCTTTTCCTCCTAGGCACCAACTGTGCACCTTTGTCACCTTGGTCACCGACCCTCTCAACTGCCATCCCATCAATTCATAAGTTCCATGCACCCAATTGTCACATGCTAGACTGGTGGTATCACTTACTGACTGAGCATCCTCAAACTGGATAACTCCGTTAGTAGGATGTATTATCTCTGGGTCCCTGATTGAGTGCACATATATCCTGTCCAAAACTTCTTCCCCCAAAGGTTCAATATAGGGTGTCGACTTCCCATCAGCTAGGGGTATAATGACCCATTCCTCCTTATTTTCAAAGCTGATGTACCCTTTGTTGAACTGAAGGTCTGCATTGTTCTTGTAACACCATGGGCACCCAAGTAGTGCTGGGAAATTGTCTACCTCAGTGAGCGCCAAGACTTCGAAGTCCCCAGTAAACTTAGCTCCCTAGATAGTGATAGCTGCATCCTTTAAGACACCGATGGGCATTTTCCTTAGTCTTTTTTTTCCATATATAGCACATTCAAAGATGGCTGTAATGTAGGTCTTCCCATCTGATGCCATGCATCCAAAGTTAGAACATTAACCTCTGCACCAGTGTCAATGAGGATATTACTAAGGAGCCATCCATCTACAACTACATTCAATGTGATCTCCTTGTCATAGTCAAGGCTATGAGGGGGAAGGTTTACATGCAAGACCTACCTCTCACACTCTCCTCCGGCACATGGTACCTTCTCTCTCAACCATGATCCTAGCAAGGGAATGATATTCTCTTGCCTTAGCATTTTACACACCTCCTTGACCTCATCCAGGTCATCCTTTGGTGCCTCGACTCTCCTTCCTTGTTCCTCCCTCCTGGATTTCTCCTTTAGACACTGATTTCCCCTTGTAAACTCTGAATGACATCCATGGTGTCTTGATATACCTCCTTTTGATGCGCAGGGTCTGGGTACTTTCCATGAACTACTTCCTCCCTTGAAACCAGGTTCTTCTACCTTGGTATCTCTTTTGCGTGTGTGGCTTCTGCCCTTGTTGTTACCAAGAAAGGCTCCAAACCTGCATCCTGTGTTACCTGTGGCATCCATTGTGTGTCTGCCTTCTTAATGTTGACCATTATAGCACCCTTGTCTTTCTGGTGCTTCTGATTCATGTGCTCAAACAATTCTAGGAACTCCTCATACTTATGCTTCTTTCCACACCATGAGCACTGCAATAGGTCTCGGGCACTTCTCATTTGTAATGCTCTGTAGACCCACAATTGAAATAGGTTCCACAGTGGGAACTCACTCCTTCCTCCTCTGTGGTTACCATGACCATAAATCCTCCTTGAAAACCTCTTCCATGCATGCCTCCATCTACGCACTCCTCATAACGGTGATCATCACCCTTGAAACTAATGAAAATGTTGGTTTGGTGCACCTCATGATCAATGGCCTGATGGATCTTATCAATGAGCCTACAATCCTTAGTATCATGGGTTGTAGAGGTGAAAATCTTGGCTAGTAACAAGACACATTCTTCTGGATTGCACATTGTATAAAAGGGGCATCTACTCTGCATCATGGTCCCCATGACAAAATTTCACAATCTAGAGCCATGGTGCGTACTATCCTCTGGGGGCAACTAATCGTTCCCTACATTATGCACCACAAACCACTGTGAGTCTCCTCAAACATAGAACTGGGCCATAGCAGCAATTAAGCCTCCAGGAATGGTTCTAATGTAACTCAACACCTAACAGCCTCGACACGTTCTCTCCAATGCCTTGCACGCTCTGTAAAGGTGAGATAACGACCTTCTAAAAGGGGTCAATCCACCAACAACCACTGAGCATTTGGGTCTATGGGATGGTGAGTATCATATTGATTAATTTTACAAGAGAGTTTTAACTTCTAGGTCATACTTCATGGACAAATCAATCTCCTAGCCATTCTCCCTCATGAATTTCTCCTTCAGAGCACTGAATTAGTTCCCTGGTACTTGCAAACTATGAATGACAGTTCCAGAAGCGTGTCAACTGAGAATGACACTCCTTTTGAGGCACAAGGTATGAGTACTCCATGAACTTCCAGTTTCCTATGAGACCAAGGTTCTTCTACCTTCATAGTAAGGATTTTAACACAACCCTCCCTTGTTGTTCACCATTTGAGCTATGCTGCAAATGAAGAGTCATCCCATTTTAGTGAGCTACATCCAAGGAGAAAGTGTATCAAACAAGCACTATCAAACTTCCATACTGACTCATCTGACAAAAAAGTTAAGTGAAAAATATAAGAGAGGTCTTTCCTGTTCATACGCTACTGATGCTCTTTTGCTTAAACAACCTCATGTGGAATTCTGCCAAGACTTATGCCTTTTTCCAAGTAAGAGATACTATAACTTTTAGCGTCTGCATTCCGAGGAAAAGTCATACTTCCTACGAGACACTAGCTTCCATAAACAGAAACAAAAAAGGTTCCACACATGGAACTCAATCCTTCCTCCTCCGTTTGTTACATGAAACGTGTTTAACAAAAACCTCATCAATCATACCTTTTCCATAGTTGCCTTACCAATGAAGTTGTGATACTAACTTTTAGTGACGTCCTGTAGTCCATTGGAACTAGTGTATCAGACAACTGCACTGGCGAACCCCATGTTACATATGGCCTCAGAAACATCCGATCAATGAGTCTAAATGGATCCTTAGTAAGAGGGTTTTAGATGTAGATAATCTTGCAATAACAAGAAAAATCTTCCATATAGTGCTACAGGTTATACTAGGTGTGTGAATCTACTCTAAACTCATGGAGCTACAGTGAGGAATTTCAACATATCTAGACCAAAGTGTTGAAAAGTTCCACTATACAAAGTCTAATGGGCAAATCTGAGAAATGTATTAATGTAAAAATCATATTTCCTTCAATTGTCTATGCACGAAGAATAAACTACTGCGGGTCTCGGGCCGGGATTCTGAGTTCGATCAAACAAATTTTCCAGGAAGCCTTTGGCCAGTAGCAGGGGTAATCTAAGCCTCCAAATTTTTTTGGCTAACACCAATAAAACACTGACCAACTAATATATCTCTCGCAGGGCATGATTTTTGCTCATATGCCTGAAGTGGGCTTAGTTTTTAGGATTGGAATAGATTTTATGATCAGATAACATTTCCTAAAATAAGGAGTTGGTTGGATGCATCCAAGTTATAAATTCAACCTTCCAGCAGTTTTGCTATGTAATGAGCTTTTCTGCCATGATGGTATATATAAAGAAATGTTCATTACAAGCATGTGTCATTTGATATTCGGGTATGAATTCTCTAGAGTTTTTTGAGCATAGTCTCCTCTTCAAACGCTGATGGCCATCTGTATTCCAAGAGAGAGGTGGATCTTTGTAATTCTGCCAATGAATGCATTCTTTTTATTCATTAGTGATTTTCAATATTGTCGTTATGATGTAGGGTCATAATTGGGTCCTATACCAGCGTTAAATACTGATCTCTTAAAATCGTGTGTGTACAACCTATTCTAAGCAATTTCGATTTGAGATTGTGCTTATATCCTTTGCGTGCCATATAGTTCACATTTCATGAACATGTTGCCATTCTGTAATTCAGGTAAGTTTGTCCATATATTTCATCCCTGAAAACCTCATTTATGGTGGTTGGGGTCTTTTAATCCTCATGAGCCAGAGCCTTGGTTTCTGCCTCATGTTTCCTTTACCACCTGATCCACCAGGTCCATTTATTTCTACCAAGTTTGGCTTGATCCACCAAATCCACCAGTTACTTTCCAAGAGCTCTTACTATTCCTAATGCAATAGAACCATTGGAAACCACCAGGTCCTGTTCCTCCTGAACCACTAGATCCTAACAGTTATTCGTGCCAAGGGTCCCTATAGTTCCACTGAGTTGCACATGCCTATGACTCTGCGACAATGCCTACACTACTAATAGTATACCCCGCGCCACTCCCAGATGTGAGACCAAAAGCTTGCGTGTCTATACCTTTCCCAAAAAGTCATAACACTGGGTTGGTGTTTGCAGCCATAGAAGGCCCAAACGAGAAATTATATCTCCTAGGTGTAGACTGATCACTTCCAATGTAACCAACTAGACTAGTAATATTTTCCCCCTGATCTGGAAAACCAAGCGCTAGGGTCTGGTCACTAGGTGGGCTCAGATGCGCACCAATAGTTCTTCTTTCTCCATGTAAAAATCTCATTAGAAGCTGAAGGGGTCTCTCTTATGCACTTACCAAGATGGGGTCACATAGACTGCTCAGGTTCCATGTCCTCTGCATGAACCTCAAATCCTTCCCGCAACGTCTGCAGCCATACATCCATCACACCTGTAACCTCATGTTGTCTAGTAATCTCCCTTTCACGCGCTTCACCATACTTGAGTCATCTCTCCTCCCTTTCCTTCTCTATCACAACATCTGCCATCTTCCTCCACCCTAGCTTCCTTGCCCAATACTTAGAATGGTTTAATCAGCCATTGGGAATGCCTCTAAAATCATGGTAACGATCAAGATCTTCATAGCCAGAGGGATAACTCATAGAAATGATCCTCTGGGCTCCCTCAGAAACTCAAACTCAGTAACCTCCAGATCTAATAATATGTGGACAATGGTGTATTCCAAAGTGTAAACTAGCCAATACCCCTTTCTACCAATGATCCATAACACGGGTCTCATGTCAGATCTGGCATCTTACAGCCTTTCCAACTATTCTTCATGACTGTCCACACACCTGATCTATAACTCCAACTTAATCTAGATGCATAGGCTGTGAGCCATTCATACAGTTCCACTGTGAAGCAACATCAAAAAGCCTCATATAGATCATAGTAGAAGTTTTCTTCTACCCATCTATGTGCAGCAAACTCAAGTCTAGTGTTAAATCTCTGAACAAATTCATCCTATGTGCTCTTAAACATTGATTCAACACTTTCCAAAGTTAATCGACTATGTCATTTCTCACTACATAAACCATGATGTCATGCTAATTCCCACTAGATAATCCTTCAAAAAGATATCCCGGCAACGTTGAACCAAGATGTAGTCATTTTTACCCCTATCACAAAAGAAAGGAACCCCATGTGTGTCAGCCTATCACCCAGAGAAAGTTGGGTGCTCACCCGAGGCACGCGTGGGTGTCGAGTCTCTCTTTTATGTGAGTTTAATGGGAAACATCATCTATGATTTGTGTTTAAAAGATTTTAAAAGGTATTTAAGACATACAAGAACCATAGAGCTTAGAACGACATCTAGATCCTTGCAGTCATTTTAGACAAAGTACTTAGTAGATTATATAACTTGTATCATAACAGAAATAGAAGTATAAAAACATCCATACTTAGCATAAAATGAAAGAAAACCTATGAGAGAGATGTATGCATCAGAATCATTGATATTCATATATATATAACATATATATATATATATATAAAAACGATAACCTCATTACATCCATGGAGCCATTACAGAGTGTCACAGAGAAGTAGACCATGCAGTCATGCATTGCAACTGGACTAATGTAACTATGCTACCAAAAAGAAAAATTACAATCCCCTTGCCCAATACATCCTTCCCCAAATCCAATTACTCACTAACAGAGTTCTTGCAGTATTTCTGCAGAGCTCCGCCCACACTCTAAGTAGTCTCTCTCGTTTAATCTACATGCAGCTTGTATTTATAGCCTTCACTGGGCCTGCCAACTCATCCTACAATGCCCTCAGATATGATGCCAAGTGTCTGAATGTGGTCCTCCATGTGAGCATGCTCCTCTAGGCCTGAGCTTCCCACTTTATCCCATGATGTGCTTCTAGAATATTCTACTCCAGGCGTGCTCCTTCATGGGCCAACCTTTTGCCAGGATGGCATCTTATCCACATGCAGTCGAGTCATGATTTTCACGTGTTCTACCTCAAATGTCCAATTTGACTAAGTCCCGAGCCCTTGGTTCTGTCCGTGTGCACTGCTCATGCCACATACTTCCTTAAACCCAATTCTTAAAACTTGCCTTGCACACACTTTGTCCTTGCATGCCTTTCTTTAACCAGGGTCCTTTCACACCTATATGCCTCTTGTACTTAGTCAATATTCTAGGGGTCCAATAGTTGATCGGGTGTGTGGATAAGAACAAATAGAGTGCCGACAAGATGAAGAGCTGTGAAGAAGAAGTGGAGGAAAACAATGGCTAAGTGCTCATCTTTAAAGCCTTTGAAAAATTCATATCATGGAGTGGGGCACATTTTTATGTCCCTGATGTCCCTTAAGCATTAAGGGACAAAAGGGATATCAAATTCCACATCGCACCTCGACATGAAACTTGGATAAAATCCAATGGATGATCATTTTGGAAAAAAAAAACTTATTGGAAGAACCCAGGGGGTTGGGAATTGGTTATATTAATAACTAGGAGGCATACCTTGGGAAGGGAAAATTTTTATGTCCCCTATGTCCCTTAAGTATTAAGGGATTTAAGGGACATCAATTTTCACATCATGCCTGGTGCTGACACTTGGCAAACATCTGATGGGTGTGCATTTGGCTCCACTAGCTCCTAGGGGCTGGAAATTTACACTTAAAAGGGTCACATGGATGACTTGAGGGCTTCAAAGGGATTGGTTAATTTTCATGTCCCTCATGTACCTTTTTCAAAGGGACATAAGGTTCATCATTTTTCACATCATGTCTCCATGCGACACTTGTCACAATCTGAGCGAGTGAGTGGATAGGCTCCAGTAAGCACCTGGGGGCTGAACTAGTGATCCAGAGGGTTCCATGTGTGACGAGAGGGCTTATTGGGGATGTAAAAATTGAACTTTCCCTCATGTCCCTGTATACACTAAAATTAGGTTACACTCCCCTTTTTTCCCTCGAAAAATAAACACCCTTCATCACATTAACCTAGCCATGGTCCCCTTCACCTCACTAATATTAATTTAATTAATTTAATTAAATTAATTCATTAGCCTCACAATATTTATTATTTAAATATTTTAATTTATATAATGTCCACATACATCTCACCTAGACACCTCATCAAGACAAATCACCCTAATACCCATTCTTAGTAAGTTGTCATAACTAACTAAGACTTACCCAAACCCTAAAGATCAATGCCTACACTCTCTCTAACCACATTACTGCATGCTTACAATAATCTCCCAGTTCAATCCGTGGGTTAACGACATGAGATCCCAGAATATCACAAGGATCTCCCTAGTTTAGTAAACCTAGGAAATCTCTCCTTGACCGATGCCGGTTACCCTTAACTGTCGCCGGTTAAGCCGAAACTGCCATCAGTCACCTTTAAACCCCTAAAATAACCTTATTTTGAGGGTTGGAAAAAGGGTTGGTGAACATTAGCACATCCTTGAGAGATATCACATATTCTGAGATCAAATTATAGTGAGAACATGCATGCAAGGAGGAGATCAAGAATTTTTCTCTTACACAGCCATCCATAACTCACTCCAACACTGAATTGAGTCAATTAAGCAAAAAGGAATACACATGCAGCCCATGCAGAAGATTTCTAGCATTTGGTGATCCTCAACAATCTTCAACCTCTCACAAGCACCTCCATTCATCACTCATAGGCTTCTAAGACCAGAATACGAGTAAGAAAAACATTATACTTCTCTGGTTCATTTCATTTCATCATTATATTATCACCCTTTGTTTACCTAACCACCCATTGACCTCCTTTAATACTGACTTGTTGGACCCCTATAATATTAACCAAGTATGAAGGCACATAGGAATGTAAGGTTCCAGTCATGAAAAGGTGCACAAGGCAAAAGCGCATAAGAGAAAGGTTTAAGAAACACATAGCACACGTGACATGTGAAGGAGGTTCAGGACTTAGCCAATTTGAGTGCCCAGGTTAGAACACATGAAAATCATGATCGGTTGTGTGTGGATAAGATGTTAGCTGGGCAATAGGTTGGCCCCAATAGGGGCATGCCTTGGAATCTTCTAGAATAACATCATGAGATAAAGTGAAAAGCTTAGGCCTGAAGAAGCATGCTCACATGAAGGACCACATTCGACACTTGGCACCAGATCTGAGGGCACTAGAAGGTGAGTTAGCAGTGTAGGAGAATTATAAATACAAGTTCCTGTGGAGTAAAAGGAGAGACACTAGGAGTTAAGGAGACACAAGGATTTTAACATACATGGTGTGTTTGAGATATAGTATGGGTGGAGCTCTGCAGAATTGCTGCAAAGACTCTATTAGTGGATAATTGTTTCAGGAGAGAATGTACTAGGCATGGAGTTGTAAATTTTCTTTTGATAGCTTAGTTACACAAGTCCAGTGATATGCATGGCTGTGGTTTGCTCTCTATGACACTTTGTAATGAATCAATGAAAGTAATGAGGTTACATGATATAATATATACATGAATATCAATGGTTCTAATCCATATTTCTCTCTTATGAGTTCTCTTTCCTTTCATGCCATGTATGAATGCTTGTATAATTCTTTCTACCATAATATATGTTATGGATTTTGTTAAAGCACTCGAACTTAAGTGACTACAAGGATCTAGAGGCCATTTTTAGCCATATGGTTCTTTTATGTCTTAACTTCCCTCCTAAAAACTCTTACACTTATCATAGATGATGTTTCCCACTAAACTCACATAAAAGAGAGACTCGGTACTAGTGCGTGCCTCAGGTGAGTGCTCAACTTCTACTGGGTGATAGGCCGGTGCACATGGGGGTTCCTTCCTTTTGTGATGGGAGTAAAAATGACTACATCACCCCTCCATATACCCATTAAAACTTCACCATTTCCAACCTAAACTACCAAATATTGCATTCCAACTAACCAAAATCCTCTGTACAATCATGAAGGAGACCCAAAACTCATTCGGTGGCATTCCAATTTTCCACAGTAACCGGCACTGGTTACACCCAACCACCATTGGTCACCCCTAACCAGCATCAATCTCTATTTTTACCTATACGACCTCCAACAGTGACCTATCCACCTAATTTTGTATCACCCTCACTCATCTGTGACCTACCTAAGACCTATGTCAGACTTGCAGAGATCCAGAACCCGTTATTTGACCTTCGGATCCTATTCTAACCTAGGCTGTTAGATCAGATCTTTCTTATTTTGTTTTAAGTGAGATACCTAAATAATTTCAAATTACAATAGGATTTACTTTATTTCCCACATTAAATTGTTTTAAACAGTGGACTAACAAGCATCTAGGGAGTATCACACTTCCTAGATCTAGCACACACTAGGTAGTTCAATGCACATATTGTTTAAATATTTCTGGTGGTCTTGCTTTTCATTACAGGTAGTTCCTCCTAGCCAAAATGAAGCTCTCATAATCAGATGTGGATTCAGAAGTCATATGTAGGTAACAACCCATCAACCAACATTAAAATAGGTATTCCTCCTATACACATTACCCTATCTATTTCATCAATACTTCAAAGAAATGTCTAAGAATTAGGTGAAACATTTTGGCACACCTAGTGGGACCCATCTAGGGTTCCTTGCATTTTATTCATTCCTAGGAAAAGTTGTGTGTTTGTTTCCCTTCTGAAAATCATACACATTAATTTTCTCCCTTGGTAACCTACCTTTTCTTTCTATTTTCTCTAAAAGAAACCTTTCTTTTGGTGTAATTAAATAGAACCATTTCTTCGTGTTCTCTGCATTGTAGTGAAACAACATCCCTCTTCCTCTTCATATTTTTTTGTCATCCAACTTCACACTTTGATTTGGGATTTAAAATAAGTGCATTGCATTCTGATTTATTGCATTAGCTCACATTAATTGAGGGCAACCTATACACTGGAAGTCATGCCCAGCTGATGGTTGATAAATGAATCGTAGAAAGCACATCTCTCTCTCTCTCTGAGTCATACCAAATTACACGAATTAAAAATAACTACATATTCTTAAACAACATCTTTCCTGGGAATTCCTGTCAATGATCGTACTGATATGAGGATTGGCAGGTACTCCCCAGCTCACTGCTCTGTCGAGTCATACTTCAGAATGAAGCCTGCCCCCACCATAACATACCTGAAACCTCGCCTTTTAGATCTCCTTCTTCGTAGGAAGCCATCCTCACCAAAAAATTCTATTCTACAGTACATGAGTTAGTCCTTAAATAGCATAAGCTAAACAAATATAATAGAAAAAGCACTCCTAGGATCACATTTTTCTTAGTGTTTCTAATTGGCTTGTGTTTTGAGGTGAGAGATCACGTTCTTCATTTTTCTTGTTCATCCTTACATGCTCCTCATCGTAGCTGGTGTATTCTGGCTTCACTTAATTGTGCTTGGACCATATTCTCATAATTCTCAGAATTTTGGGTCTGATTCCACATTAGATTTTAATTCACAACGACCGTTCTGTCATCACTGTTTCAATTTCATAGTGACTGGTGCCACTCCAGTGACTGTCGTCAGTTACCATCTTACCGTCGTTGGTTATACCCAACCAGTGTTGGTTTTAGGTCCTTTTGTTAACCTACTCAAAGGGACATTTATTCATCTTCTTCCACTTTTTACAGTCCTTATCATTGTTATCATTCCCATTGACGTTGTAAAACTCATCAGATTTGGCATACCTGTCAAATTTGACCTTATACCTTATTTTTCACTCACTTTCCATTTCCTACAGTGACTGGTAGCAGTTACCCCTAACTGGCATTGGTGTTCCTTAACCAGCATCGGTTAGCCTGTTTCACTTTCTAAACAACATTTGGTACCTAATCCACTTTTTACCGCTAGTTTCACCTATTCCTGCTATTTTTTTGTGTCATTTATAGAGAAGCAGCCCTACCTGATCAGTATTGGTTCACATGGTGCTGACCTGAAGACAAGAAAGCACACTTGTATTTCATGCTAGTTGTCAACCACTCCCACCTAGTCCTTCATCACCTTCCATTTTATCACCAGCCATGGATCCTATCCAACCTATCACTATCGCTATCATAGATGAGGAGTTCACATGACTCCTTGACCAAAACCCTGCCACTTTGTAGTTTTACCTTTCCCACTTATCCATTCGAGATGCCTTGGGTCAGTTGATACAACATGCTTGTATCTATCCCCCTGACTCTCGCTCCCACTCCTATGTCAGCCCCATCTAGTTCTGCGCTACCAACCTCCACCTTACCCCCAGTCATTTCATAGTTAGGTCCTATACCCGCTATGACTGCCACGTTTTTTACCTCCATTACACTCGTCACATACACCATACCTTCAACAACTACCCAAAACATAACCTCATCCACCCCTAATGTCTCACACATACCTGTAGCTACACTACCACCTCCTATGTCAGTGACCCCTACCCCTTTTCAGAACGTGGTCCTTTCCATTCCATAGTCTTTAGCCCCTATAGCTACTAGGGTTACCACCACCCTTCCACCTCCATATACATACTATCAATATCCTCCCATTTCATCTACTATTCACTCTAGATATGTACCCCCTATTTCACTACCTTCATCTCAATCAACCTATATGGCAGCACCATATACTGGAATGCCACCCCCATTATATGTCTAAAACAAACCCTCTCACGCTATGGGAGGTGCCCAATCATCACAACCAACCAATGAACTAATTAAATTGATGTTAGACAAGATGCAGACACTGGAGGCATCAATTTCTGGCTCCCATAACACTCTCACCTACGATGAGATCGGTAATGAGCCTATCCACCCATCCATTCCTATCTTCCCATATCCCATGCACTAGGAGATGCCTAAATTCAAATATTTCAATAGCAAGGAAGACCCAAAGTATCATTTGTGGTCTTTCAAACATGGGTGTTACCTAATCACTCATGATGATGCTTTGCTATTGAGGACCTTTCCCATGTCTTTGATTGGTCCGGTGTTAGGTTGGTATAGTGGGTTACCTAGACACTCTATATTATCATTTAATCAGGTATCCTAAGCCTTCTTGGATCACTTCTCCATCAATATTGTCAAGAAGGTTACCATGACTGACCTATATTTCACGCGTCAATATAAAGACAAATCTATCACAGATTTTATCGCTCGCTGGCGTAGCCTAATCAAGCAACTCACCTTCTAATAGCCACAAACAGAACTCATCAAGCTTTTCACACGGGCTTGTGCTAGACATATCTCACTGACCTTATAGGTCCAAACCTTCCAAACTTTTGAAAAAGCATTCACCATGGCACGAAAGTTAGAAATTTGAGCCATCGAAGAGAAGAAAATCCAATTACGCAATAAGAGTTTGACATTCAAGTCGAATGACACCTCTTCTTCTTCTAAACCACAAAACACTTATTCAAAGGCCAAGGGCACTGCTAATGTAGTGGTAATCAAAACCATCCCAAATCATCCATCAAATCAGGCCACCCCTTCATCTAATCTCTCACCCGTTTAGATTTTTCAATTCTACCAGGAGGATTGGGTTGGTAGACCGTTTAAATTGGCCCTGTTGAAAAGATGCATTAGGAGAAAAGAAGGTAGATGGGTGGCAAGATAAGGTTACATTGGAAATCCACGTATAAGGAGAAGAAGTGTAAAAACATGAGGTAGGTGAAAGAAAGAATCATGAGGATGGAAGAGGTGCCTTTGGCACTAGTAACACACGTGCAAGATTCTTTTGTCAAGATGGATTGTTTACACACTAGAAGGGTGGAAATGTTTTTGCACAAGGATTGGGTGCGGGTGGAAAAAAATTTCACGCAAGGGTTGGGCATGGGTGGAGAAAAATTTTATGCATGGATTGGGCGCGTAAGGAGAAGCACTGAAGTCAGGTTTTGTTTGAAAACACCGCATTAAATATTATCGTACGGTAGTAGGTAGCCTAGCCTTAAATGTATAAAAGTGGGAAAAGCTATAAATACAAGAATGGGAAGTTCATTATTTTACTTTGCGAAAACAATAAGAGTGATTTTATTTCAAGATATAGGGTTTTGAGAACTAACTCATGTGAAGGAAAATCCCAAAACTTAAGCGCAATCAGTCCATTAGATCTACAAACCAGAGCAGAAGTGATTCACAGGTGTGAGGAACATTATGAAGAAGTGCCGTGATCAAAGGAGAAAAATAAGAGATTAGGGTTTGTGTTCTAGGGTACAGGGCGCACGAAGGAAAATTTCAGAAAAATCGCAAGATAACTTGGGAAGGAAAGCAAAGGGTGCAATGATTGCAACAAAACTAGTAGGCAAACCTGCAGAACAATCCAAGAAGGGAAAGGGTAAAGGAAAAGGAAAGAAGAAACAAGAAGAAATACCCTTAGATACCAATGAAGAATGGTATTCAAAGATGCAATACCTGGATGGGGTTTTGCTAGGGAAATATTAGGAATCCCACATAAGGAAGATGGCCATGATCAAGCACAATCGTAAAGGAAATGGGGCTGGAGCTGGTGTGCCCCACAACAAATGAACACCTGATGGGTTACCAATATATAGTGACATGGTCAAGGTGAAAATGGAGAAGGTGAGGCTTCTCCAACTTTTTGAGTTGCTATATTTTGGGAAGCCCGGGCGCTTGTACCAATGGTTGATGACGTGCGTACACGAAGACTTATTCTGCTTCACATGGCGCAAAATGTGCATAACTCCCCAACTAATTTCACACTTTACAGGCATAATCTGCAAAGGGGATGTGCTCATAGATGATCTCCTGGATGAGGAGGAAATCAAAGAAACCATAACATCCCAAGAATTGAAGAAGGGATCAAGGTACTATGATGTCTTGGATATCAGTGATCCGGTGATGAAGATGGCCGCGCACCTCTTCTCCAAGCTGAATGGACAAGAGAGGTGGACCCAAGTGAGCAAGCCCTGGATGAATGTCTCTAGGAAGGTTGTGAAAGGCACTGTATACAACATCTCCCAATACATAGTAGATGAAATCATAAGTAGCACAGAGAAAGGAGGAAAGATCCTTTTTGGAAACATTCTGTTAACAATTGTGTTCTCAGAAATCAGGGTGTCGAATGCTTTGAAAATTCAGGGTGTACTAAAGAATGCTTCTGAAAAATTCATGTGGGAGTACCCTACTAAAGACCCTTCACCTACGGATAGATTCCAAAAATACATATGTGAATAAATGATAGGGGTACACAAGGTGCACTTAGACAAATGGTATACGTGCCTTCAGAATGCATTCAGGGGTGAATGGCGCATCCCTGAACAACTCCCCGCGGTGACCAAAGGAGAAGTAGAGTTTTTGGTCTACCGGCATTTCTGCATTGGCAGGTTAATTCTAGTGGATGGTAGTTAGAGTTCATAGTGCAAACTCCCATTCTTGTTTACTACCCAATTTTTCCAAGTGGGGGTAAACAGATACAAGGAATGGAAGAAATTAAACTTGGAGTTGTCCATGCTTGACAGAGAGCATAGGGAGATGAGAAAGAAGTTGGTCTACCTGGAGAAACATGCATACATTGAAAGGTACATGTCACATGATGTGCACATTGTAAGGTCTCAAACCTTACCTATTTCTGAAAGCGCTACTGCAAGGATCTACCTGCGCATAAGGCCAAAGTTTGAAAAAGGCGCATATGTGGAGAATGAGATATCCATCCTGGACGACCCTATGGGAAGAAATAATCCTACGCCAAAGTGCGAAGAGAGGGAAGAGGAAGAAGAATAAAGGGTGGTGGAGAAGCACAATGTAGATACCGCGGGGCCAAGTACCTACATCTGGAAGAAGAGGAGAACAATGGTCAGGGAGAAGACCCCGGAACCTGCGAAGCCACCATCCCCTGAAGAACCCTAAGATGAAGAGAAGACAACATCCCCAACTCTAGAGTTTTTTGCAAAGGAGAAGGGACGGAGGAACAAGAGTTTGAAGATACAGATGACCCGAACACCTATATAGGAAAAAAGGATGATAAAGGGGAAGAGTTGGAGGTGAATCAGAAACCCGTTGATGTCCATGATTTAGAGGAAAAGGGAGCAGAGGATACAAATGATGCTTTCATATTTGTAAGGAGGAAGGGTGCCCAAGGGGAGGAAGGCATGCAGAGTGAAGAAAGGAGTGAAGGGGCTGTTATGTTTATGGAGCATATTTTCATGTTAGAGTGTGGTACACCTTCTATGTGTCACACTTGGGTATTTTTACGGTGTTCCCGCTCACTGGTGAGCGGGTCAGGGGGGTTCAAGGGGGTGAAGCCCCCTCGATGGATGGGGGTTAGGGGGTGAAACCCCCGAAGAAAATTTTCATGGGTGGTTTATTAACCCATGGGTAATGGGTAACCGTTATGGGATATTTTTTGGGCCCATGGTTTTTCAGTACCCGTTGTTTTGTTACCCATGGTTTTTTCCCATGGTTTTGATACCCACGGTTTTGTATCAAACTTCTTAAGAAATTTTCTATTTATATGATCTTATGCATATGATACTTATACAAGAAAATGTATTGTAGATGTGCTTTGAATTCAGGTGTGAATTGTAACACCTTGAACTATTGTTACTTCCTCCTGAGCATTCAAGTGTTGATATATGATTTCTTCTGTATAAGGACGTGTTCCTTTGATTGTGAAGTCATGCTTGATATGGATTGTATCTTCTTTGCTCTTGAAGTTCTTTGACTGAATCAGAATATGCTTGGACTCTTTTATTTATTTCATTTTTAGCACCTGAGTTCAATTTGATTTCAGGATGAATGGTGGATTTACCCATCTTTATGACTCAGCCTTGGATCAGTTGCATTGATCCAAGAGATGTTTTAAGCTTATTCAGGATGGACAAAAATTATTGAACTTATGAAAGTTGCAAGTTCTGAATGAGTTGAATGAGCAATTCCAGAGTTTAACTCAGGCTGATCGTGTTAAATTAAATTGGTTCCAAATACCATAACATCGGGAAGGCCTAGACCTTAAGCCAGGTAAGATGTTCATGGGTATACAGTAAGCTTAATTAGCAATGCCAGATAGAATCCATTACAGGAATGTTATACCCTGTTTGGTTCTAATACTGATCGGTCCTACTTGGGAGACCTAGACTGGATTCGTTAAGGTTAATAACCTTAACCTAAACTATAACCTATTGGTTGAATTATTGCTAATCTAACCTAGCCCTAAACTATAAGTTTAATGCTCCTAAGGTTAGCTACACCTAGCACTATGGAAGTAAGACTAATGTCTTACCTTATGATCTAACCTATGTTTCTAACCTATCTTAATTAATGATAATGGATGGAGGGGAACCTATGAAGGGGCACGAGTCATGGGCGGTGGTTTCCATGGCATTTATGAGGTGGATAAGGATGGAGGACTTGGGATTTGGTAGAGGTTACAAATGGCTATTGTGATCTGACGTGGTAGTATCACCAAATTTGGGAATGGTTGTTTGTTTTCATTTGGAAATCACCAACTTTGGCAGTCGGTGGCAATGGAGAATAGGCGGGAATATGGGAATTAATGCAATTAATGAACTTTGGTTCCCGAGCGTGGATTGCTTGGGAAGGCATGCAAATGGAAAATTGGTTGGTTGTTTGGTTTTCCATGTGTTCCATTTTTCTCTCTGCTTGATCACTAGTTCTTCGAACCAGTTGTCTAATCTGTGTTACATGGTAACTTTGAGAATATCTAGCTCCTTTCTCTATCGGGGAAAGTTTATAATGCATGAAGGTAACAATTTATTGTTGTTTAATCTATCGTGGAAGAAGAAGAGAAGGTGCGAGCACATTCAGAGGTCTTATTTGAATTTCTAAGTGACGTTATCAGGCATGATAGGCCGTAAATTTTAAAATATTACTTTCCTTTAAATGCTTTCATTAGAACAACTCTGTTCAGATGATTTTAGGTTCAGTTGGTTTATATGTTAGCAATGTTTTGTTTCTTGATGATTGGGGAATCCATGGTTTTACGTAGACTCTGTTGAAGAGTTTGCTATGTTTATTTTAAGGATTCGACTTCTGTCAAAGTGTTTGCCATGATTTCTTTGTGAATTCAACTTCTGTTATAATCCTTGCTGTGTTAGCATGTTGGTTCACTTCTGTTGAAATGTTTGCTGAGTATACATAAGGACTCGATTTCTGTTGAAATGTTTGCTGTGTATACTACCTGGATTCGACTCTGTCTAAGTGTTTGTCATGATTTCATTGTGGATACGACTTATTTGAAGTCCTTGAAATGTTTCATATGAATTCAAATTCTGTTGTAGACCTTGTTGTGTTAGCATGTTGGTTAAACTGCTGTTGGAATGGTTGCTGTGTATAAATATGGTTCGGATGCTGTTGGAATCCTTGCTGTGTTTACTCGTTGGTTTGACTTCTATTGAAGTGTTAAGTGTGATTACCTTATGAATGCGACTTCTTTGAAGTCCTTGCAATGTTTCATATGAATTCAACTTCTGTTGAGGTATTTGTTGAGATTACATATGGGTTTGACTTCTGTTATGTTGTTTCCATGCTTCTTGTTTAACAGAGGTAATAAGATCCCAACTGTACAATGTTAGACATAGCCTTGGATGATTTCTTGGTTGAGGAATGCCATAAAAGAAAATTGTTGTGTCTTATTTAGTTGGTTTATTGTTTATCGCTGGTCGTATGAGTTCTTTTTGTTACTTGATAGCTTCAGGTGAATACATGGTTGATTTAAGATGAAACTGTAATCCCTTCTTTGGAGCTTGACTGGTTTAGTAACAAGTGTATGAAAATGTATGAATACAAGCCTGTACCTCTGTAAAAAATGGGTCGGGTGGTCAATAGTTATGGGTTCTTAAAGTGATGAAATATTTAGCGTAGCTGTGTTTTTCCTCACAATTTAATTTGGTTAACCGGAACACAGTCTGACTGAGAGAAATCTTGCTTTGAGGAACTCTGAATCCTAATAGTGTGTGGGTAATCCTAGATCTGCTGATGGGAATTAGATTTTGTACTTGGAAGGGATGGGATTGTGTTGATTTTCTTACTTTCTTTTCTTTCCTAAATGAATTCAAGATTATTTGTATATGCTTTGCTCCTGGAAAGTTGGTACTGACCTGAACTGGTTGGAATGGAGATCTGAATGCTTTGTTCTTTCTTTCAGTTGTAAAGCACATGTTGTTATAAGAATTTTGAAATACGAAAGTATACTCTCCCTTTCTGGAAATTATTATTGCTTCCTTCTTTTGTATTTCCATAAGAACTCTGCTATAGGGATATAAGATGTTTAAACTGTTAAATTTATGCGGAAAGAATGGTAAATGCTTAGTCGTGG
The DNA here is from genome assembly GCA_019776745.2 of Taxus chinensis. Classification (NCBI taxonomy): domain Eukaryota; kingdom Viridiplantae; phylum Streptophyta; class Pinopsida; order Cupressales; family Taxaceae; genus Taxus; species Taxus chinensis. Next base: position 84,135,679 of record CM034147.1, on the reverse strand, counting down.
CCTAAGTTCTTTTCTTATTTATAGTTATAATAATTCCTTTTTTGAGTTATTCAGTTATCTACTTTGATGAAAGTAGAATTGTAATAGAAGTTAGTATATCTATCGAAGTCTTGGAAATAATGCAATGAGTATAAAGGAAATCCATCAGTTGAGCTTGCTAGAGGCTATAATCGGTCTTTGCTTGATTTATTAAATGCACAACTGTTGGATACACGTACTTGTAAGAATTCATTCTTGAAAGGAGTAACTTTATTAGGATTGATATTGTCCTTAGTTTTCGGATGGATGGATATTTATGATTCATTTTGTTACTTCTTAGTCTCTAATATAAGATGAATCATCTGAAAAGATTAAAGTTGATATGGTAGTTATAATATGAAGTTATGTTATAAAGTCAGGTATGGTAGATGGATAATCAGAGTGATTCATGTTTATAGGTTTGGTGAAATGATTTCATTTAAACAAGTTGTCTAATGGAAACAATTGGTGGAATGCAATTGTTTTAAGAATTAGAGCTTATCATGCTCAGTTCGTTGAACTGACCCGTGTTAGCAATTTTTACAGATGGTCATCATAAGTGGTAAAGCCACACAGATTTGATATGATGCTCAAATTGTTTAATCTGGTTTTATGATGAATTCCAATTTGATTTCTCTATTTGTACTATATGAAGAAAGTTGTTCTTTTGGTGTTAAGTATTGTATCAAATATGCTGAATGTATAAATTGTAATTGTTTGGCTTAGAAATAAATGAAATGAGGGGATTATTACTTATGTGGATACATTTGTATTTTGATGGATTGAACTTCTTCGGTTCAATTGTTTATAAGTGCATTTTTATTATTGTATACCTTGGAGATATTTGGATTCTCTAAGTAGGCCTTGTAAAGATTATGTGACTGAATACTTGTAAATGATTAGTAGTTCTGTTATGTTCTATATAAGGCTAAATTAGAAATTAGTCCACTGTCTTTCGAGAAGCTAAGGTTAAAATAAACCTTAACAGGAAGCTAAACGGGAAGAGTAATCTATTACTCCCTAACCTTGATCTAATTCAAGAAAACGTAAATAATGATTTTAAATCACTATATCTTAATAATAATAAGTAAGATATATTTCAATTTTGAGAACTGATATAAACCTATAGGGTTATAGTTAGCATCCTTATGAGAGTACTTAGGGCTACTGCCCAATTTCATTGATTAAGATTATTGTGAATCAATGAACTCCTTGATGAGATCTCAAATCTTATTAAACTTCTCTCTGTGAAATGGATCTTAAATAAGTAAGGCAACTCAAAGGTGAGGAACCCAGGGGTTGGGAAAAGACTACCCAGAAAGGAGTGTCTTAAAGTATAATTTCAACTCAACGTAAGTAACACCTTAAAGTTAAGTAGATCTTTCCGAGGAGGTTTTGTAGGATGTTGGCACATGTCAACTGCAGGGTTGTACCTTCGAGAAGATTAGGATCTTCTCGAGGATACAACAATGCAGGTGACTTATGGTGACACCCTTTGCATTGATTGTTAAGATTTACACCTTAAACTCGAACAATTTTTTACTCTGGGACTGGTTAGGAACATGGTCATGTTATGAGGTTTCCCTTGGAGACTCGGGGTACCTTGACACACAGGGTTAACTAGGGTTGACCCAGTATGTCAGATTATCCCTAGTCCTCGAGAGAATCCTTATAACGTTGTCATGTTGAGTGAATGACTTGGGACAGGGGAGGCTGACAGAAGTCAGTGTAAGACATTCTATATAACATCAGAGTGGGGTGAAGGACGTATTCCAGATTGACGAGTATGCCATCAAGGAATACGAGACATAAACAATATGTTTCAAAACTTTGGCCAAAGTATCGCAAGCTGCTGATTGCGTTGTCCTATGTCACCTAGTCTGAGGGACGTGATGCCGATGAATAATGGTAACAATTATTTAGATAGGTTCCTTGGACAGAGCATTCTGAAATCCTAGATTAGGGAAGAGAACCACAAGAGTGAAGTGTTAAAATAAAAATGTCAACTCTATGATACTCATGAATAGATTGGTAGATCACCGAGTCATGGAATGAATAGATCGGTGGTACACTGAGTCATTACAGCTGCATATGGTTATCTATTATAAGAATGATTGTTTTGATCTGTGAGTTCTAAATTATGTATTTAGAACTAGGAAGCACTTATCAAAAAAATAAAAAAATAATTCTTGTTCTAATGTACTAAATTGGGAATGTTACATGAATTCTATAGAGTTTGTTGAGCATAGCTCCGAATGGATCTGGGTATTGTATTGAGAAAGTGGAGGCTTGTAATAAAATTTGACCAAGTGATTCTTGGTGGACGTAGCCCAAATTGGGTGAACCAAATTAAATCTTGTCTCTCTATGTTGTGTTATTTATTCTGCACTTTTATTTGAGATCTGTAATATTTTCTGCATATTAGTTTCTACTGTTGCGATTTTGTAAGGGATTATTCCACATATTTTATCTCTTATTCCCTAACAGGGGCAAGTACTAAGGGGCCAGATATTCCCAAGATCACTTAAGAGGAGGTGAATGAGAAAGTGACAAGGGAGGAGGAGAGGCTAATAAATACCTTGGTCGACGAGGAGTTGGAGTGCAGTGCGAAGCTCGTGCTTGGTGAATTTAAGGAAGAGAAAAGGGAGAAAAGTGTGGGTAGCACAAAAGGCCCAACTCTTTTAGTAACTGTTCCCAAGGGAATGCGCACGGGAAGTAAATGCGTGGAAGGGGGAAGATTAATGATGGGATACATTGATGACCCCAATAAATTTTTACGCGCGCATTTCCAAAGTACCGTGCCTACCAAGGAGCTCACCACCATGGAATAATTTGACCCTGAGGGTTGAGACCCATGCAAAAGGGAGATGCTATCATGGGCGTTTGACTCCCACCTCGATGAGCCCAAGTTCAAGGTTAACCAAGGAGTGGTATTAGCACTGTCTGAAGGAAAGGGGGACAACCCCATTATCAACACATAACAACTTTTGGATGAGAAAGTGTGTAATGCAATCAACAAAGTCTCCATGGAAATTTAGGCTAGGCTCTTCTACAAAAATGACAGGGTTAAAGTATTGGAGGACCTGTTGGAAAAGAGGACGAAAGAAGTAGTTAAGCTAACAAAGGACCCCAACCTTTAGAAAATAATCAGTGCTCAACTATAGAGGGAGCTTCAGGAGGAGAAATCTAAAATGTGCAAATTTTCCAAGAAGGTGGAGGTCATCTCCCAGACCATCATCATGAAGCACCCAAATCTCAACCCTCCCACTTAAAAATATGATTCCTCCTTGGAATGTCTTGAGGACTTGACTCGGATCCTCACCATGGAGAGGCAGCCTTTGGCCTTGGAGTTAGTTGAGGAGGTAGCTACATGCTTGGAGAAGGAGGACAAACTGAAAGTCGTCACGCTCATAGCTGAATACAACAATGTGCTTGTAACATCCTCATTTTAGAACATTATAACAAGAAATTTTTTATTTTATTTTATTTTTTTTATAAGTGATTTCTAGTTCTAAATACATAATTTAGAACTCACAGATCATAACAATTATTCTTATAATAGATAACCATATGTAGTTGTAATGACTCGATGTACCACCGATCTATTCATTCCATGACTCAGTGAACTACCGATCTATTCATGGGTATCATAGAGTTAGCATTTTTATCTGAACACTTCACTCTTGCGGTTCTCTTCCCTAATCTGGGATTTCATAATGCTCTGTCTAAGGAACCTATCTGAATAATTTTTACCATCATTCATCGGCATCACGTCCCTTAGACTAGGTGACATAGGACAACACAATCAGCATCTTCCGATACTTTGGCCAAAGATTTGAAACATACTGTTCATGTCTCATATTCCTTGATGACATACTCATCAATCTAGAATACGTCCTTCACCCCACTCTGATGTTATATAGAATGTCTTAAACTGACTTCTGTCAGCCTCCCCTGTCCCAAGTTATTCACTCAGGAATGGGTTAATATCATAACACACGTTATAAGGATGCTCTTGAAGACTAGGGATAAGCTGACATACTGGGTCAACCACTGTTAACCCCGTGCGTCAAGGTACCCTGAGTCTCAAATGGCTGCCCCATAGCATGTCTATGGTCCTAACCGGTCCTAAAGGAAAATCTTGTTCAAGTTTCAGGTGTAAATCTTAACGATCAATGCAAAATGGTGTTGCCACATGTCACCTGCATTTTTGTATCCTCGAGAAGATCCTAATCTTCTCGAAGGTACAACCCTGTAGTTGACATGTGTTAACATCCTACAAAAATGTCTCGGAAAGATTTACATAACTTCAAAAAGTTACTTAAGTTGAGTTGAATTTGTATTAAAGGCCCTCCTAACTGGATAGTCCTTTTCCCACCCAGAATTTCATACCATTGAGTTGCCTTACGCAGTTAAGTTCAATTTCACAGAGAGAAGTTTAATAAGATTTGAGACCTCGTCAAGGTATCCATCGGTTCCTAATAATCTTATTCCTTAAAATTGGGCAATAGCCCTAAGTTCTCTCATAAGGAAGCTAACTAAACCCGTAAGGGTTTATATCATCTCTGAAGACTGAAATATATCTGACTTATTGTTATTAAGACATGGTGATTTTAAACCATCAATTACGTTGCCTTGACTTCGATCATTTTTAGGGAGTAATAGATTTCTCTTCCTGTTATAGCTACATATCAGGGCGTAGTTTAACCTTAACTTCCCAAAAAGGCAGTGGACTAATTTCCAATTTATCTTTATTCATAATATAAAGGAATTTACTATTCATTCATGAAGTATTCAGTCACATAATTTTTATAAGGCCTACTTAGGGAATCCAACTAGCTCCCATGGCATAATAATAAAAATACACCCTCATTCATTCTGACATAAGAAGTTCAATTCAATAAATAAAAATGCAGCCACATAAATAACAATTTCCCCTTTTTTATTTCCAAGCCATACAATTACAACTTATGCACTTCGGCATATTTGATACAATAATCAACAGCAAAAGAATAACTTTCTTCCTATAGTACAATTAGATAAATCAAGTTGGAATTCATCATAAAAACCAGATTAAACAATCTGAGCATCATATCATATCTGCATGCCTTTACCACTTACGATGACCATCTGTAAAAATTGCTAGCACAGGTCAGTTCAGTGAACTAAGCATGATAAGCACTAATTCTTAAAACAATTGCATTCCACCAATTGTTTCCATTAAACAACCTGTTTAAATCAAATCATTTCATCAAACCTATAAACATGAATCACACTAATTATCTTTCTACCATACATGACTTTATAACATAATTTCGTAATATAACTACCATATTAACTTTAATCATTTCAGATGATTCATCTTATGTTAGAGACTAAGAAGAAACAAAATGAATCTAAAATATCCATCCATCTGAAGACCTAGGATAGTAACAATTCAATAAAAATTACTCCATTCAAGAATGAATTATTACTAGTACGTGTATCCAACAGATGTGCATTTAACAATTTGAGCAAGGACAGTTTACAGCCTCTAGCAAGTTTAACTGATGGAATTCCTTTATACTCATTGCATTATTTCAATGAAATTGATAAGTATACCAACTTCTACTACAATACTACTTTATAAAAGTAGATAACTGTAGATAAGGAAAGGAAACTTCGGTCAAGACTAAGCACTTACCACTCTTTCCTCATAAATTTAACAGTCTAATCATCTTATACCCCTATCGTAGAGTTCTTATGGAAATACAAAAGAAGGGAGCACTCATAATTTCCAGAAAGAGAGAGAATACTTTCATATTCCAAAATTCCTATATCAACATATACTTTATAATTTAAGAGAAAGAAACAGAGGCATTCAGATCTCCATTCCAAACAAGTTCAAGACTGTACCAACTTTCCAGGAGTAATGCATATACAATCAATCTGGAATTCAAATAGAGAAGAAGAGAAAACAAGAAAATCAACACCCAAGTTTTCCATTAGCTCCAATCTAGTAGAACTGTTTAAAAGGTCACCATAGGATCCCAAGGGTATTGCAATTGCACATTAACAAAAGCCACAAAATGCTATAAATGAAATACATATACGTTCAAATATTAGTCCACAATCCTGATCCAAATAAAATAGTCTACCCTGCACCTAGGACTCGAATCATTTTAGACTACGAGTTAGGGTAACTACTATCATTACTTACCGATAGGTAACACTAACTATTTCCAGCCATTACAGTGGATAATTGTTATTGTGTTCAAGGATACCAAACAAATAGCTCAGTTAGTGCTACTATATGATTTCTAATGATAGATTTCAAGGTCACTACAGGAGACATCAACACAATCCCATCCCTTCCAAATACAAAACCTAATTTCCATCCATGCAGATCTAGGATTACACACACGTTGCTAGGGAGCAGAGTTCCTCAAGGCAAGATTTATCTCGGTCAGGATGTGTTCCCATTAACCAAGTAAAGTCGTAAAGAAAACAATAGCTTCACTAATATTTCATCACATACAGAACCCATAATCATTGACCATCCAAACCCTTTTTGGCAGAGGTATAGGTTTGTAATCAACATATTTCTTACGCATGCGACTAAACCAGTCGAGCTCAATAGAAGGAACTACAGTTTCATCACAATCCAACTATATATTCACCTGAAGCTGTCAAGCAATAAAAAAAAGCTCATACAACCAAGCAATAATCAATAAACCAACCAAATTAGACACAAAAATTCTTTCCGTGTGATTCTTCAAACATGAAATCATCCAACACAACGTCTAACATGGTACAGTTAGGAAACTCATTACCTCAGTCGAACAAGAGACAAGGAAACAACATATACAGAAGTCGAACCCATATGTAATCACATCAAACACTTCTACAGAAGTCAAACCCATAATGTAATCACAGCAAGGAGAGAAGATAAAATAAGTAGATTTCAACAGGGTCTACGTATAACCAGGGATTCCCAAATCATCAAGAAAGAAGAAAACTAATACATTGCTACCAACCAGGCCGATTGTACCAAAATCATCTGAACAGAGTTGTTCTAATGAAAGCATTTAAAGGAAAGCAAGATTTTTAAAAGTTAGGGCCTATCATGCCTGATAGTGTCGCTTAAAAATGTGAAGAAGACCTCTGTATGTGCTCGCACCTTCTCTTCTTCTTCCACGAAAGATTAAACAACAAAATATTGTTACCTCCATGCCTTATATACTTTCCCCGACAGAGAAGGAAGCTAGAAACTCTCAAATTTTCCATGCAACACAGAGTAGATGACTGGTTCGAAGAACCAGTGCTCAAGTAGAGTGAAAAATGGTATGCATGGAAAACAAAACAGCCAAACAATACTCCACTTGCATGCCTTCCCAAGAAATCTATGCTCGGGAACCAAATTTCATTAATTACATTTACTTCCATCCTCCCACCTATTTTCCATTGCCACCGACCACCAAAATAAAACAAACAAACATTCCCATACTTGGTGATACTGCCACGTCAGGTTACATTATCCATTTGCAACCTCTACCAAACCTGACAGCGTTCCAAGTCCTTCAACCTTATCCCCCTCATAAATTCCATGGAAACCACCGCCCATGACTCGCGACCCTTCTTAGGTGCCCCTCCATTCTTTTCATTAGTTAAGATAGGTTAGATCATAGGGTAAGACATTAGTCTCACTTCCATAGCACTAGGTGTAGTTAACTCTTAGGAGCATTAAGCTTATAGTTTAGGGCCAGGTTAGATTGGTAATTATTTTAACCAATAGGTTATAGTTTAGGTTAAGATTATTAACCTTAATGAATCTAGTCTAGGTCTCCAAAATAGGACCAATCAGTGTTAGAGTCCATATAGGGTAAAACATTCCTATAAAGGATTCTATTTGGCATCACTAAATTAAGCTTTTGGTATAACATAAACATCTTACCTAGCTTAAGGTCCAGGCCTTTCCAGATGTTACGATACCTGGAACCACATCCAATTTATCATGATCAACCTGAGTTAAACTCTAGGATTGATCATTCAAAACTCAATCAGACCCTGAAACTTTCGTAAGGTCAATAAATTTTGTTCATCCTGAATAAACTTAAAACATTCCTTGGATCAATGTAACTGATCCAAGGTTGAGTCATAAAGGTGGATAAATCCACAATTCATCCAGAAATCAAATTGAACTCAAGTGCAAAGAATGAAAGAAACAAAAGAGTCCAAGCATATTCCGGCTCAATCAAGATCTTCAAGAGCAAAGAGGATACAATCCATATCAAGCATGACTTCCCAAAACCAAAGGAACATGTCCTTATACAGAAGAAATCATATATCAACACTTGAATGCTCAAGAGAAAATAACAACAGTTCAGGGTGTTACAGTGCTTGCCGACGTAAAAATAGCTACACAAACCACTGGGGTCACATACAACCATTGCACGGACCAAGAAAAGGTGATAAGCATGTTGCTTTTTAGCGACGAGGCCAAGTTGAAGGGATTAAGGGATAAGAATAATGGCAATAGATCCGAGCGAGAAAATATCCTAACTGAAGTGGAAAGGAATTCTAAGGCTATTGAGATCCTGTGAGTCTCAATCAAAACCTGGCTAAAAGAGCTTTACAAGGTCATTACAAGGAAGATGGATGCCCTGGAAGATCACGCAAAGGAGCTAGAGACTGTGGTCAAGACCATTAATACAAAGGGGGAAGGGTTAACCTTCAACGAGATGAGCACATTGGCTGGTGACCTCTGCACAAGAGCGTAAGATGAAGTCAGTGCATGGAATACACTGGAGGCCGACCTGCGGAAAAATTTTCCACTTCTTCTTCTTTAGGAAATTTTCCTTCTATTCTTTCTTTCCCCCATTCTTTATTTCTTTCCCTCCATTCTTTTCCAAGGCAAGGCATTCCATTTTTTTACTGCATTATTTGAAAAGGTTCCTGAGGGTGGAGAACAGGTGAAGTGTGGGGTAATGTTGGGACCCTAATGTAGTTATCAAATATTAAAGGTGTGTAGGCGTGCACGGCCCAGGAGAGTACACAAGTGAAGGTGCACAAGGTAGAATTAAAAAAGGCTTCGTGAAGAACCAAGGACATGCACTCAGGAAGAACAATTTGGGACTTAGCCATTTTCAGCCTTTTGGACATAACACATGAAGAATGTGCTCCATTTGGATAAGGTTCCAGCCTGGTGACAAGGTGTCCTGGAAGGAATATACCTTGCGATAGGAAGATCTAGAAAGCTAATCATGACATGGAGAGGCATGCTCCTGGGGGGATCCACACCTTGACACTTGGGTCCGGATCTGAGGTTGCAAAAGAGTTTGTTAGAGATATGATGCCTATTTATATGCGCGCCCTTAGCAAAGAAAGAGAGACACAAGTGAGGTAGTGGAGCTCTACAAAATTATTGCGAGAACTATGGGATAAAATGGGTAGATAATTCTAGCAAGGATGTAATGGGGAAATAGGGAATGTAAATTTTATTTTGTGAGCATACATGTAGGGATCTAGATTCGGTGTATGACTATAGTCTGCCACTTTGTGATGTTTATGAGTAATACTATGAATGAATACGATAAGGTTACCACTACGTTTATATTAAGATATCCTTCCTGTATTATCTTCATGTTTCTACTATGATTTTGATCTTGTATAATCATGAACCTTACCTAAATGGTAAGTCTATTTGTGGATTTACAACTTCCTAGTTCTTTTAATTTCATTGCGCGCCTTGCTTTTGTTATGAATGAAGGGGTGTAGAAGCCGTTCTGAGCTCTATGGCTTCTTCATGTCTGTTAAATCACTAAGTCAAGATTATGAATTATGCCTTCCACTAATTCACATAAAAGAGAGACTCAGCTCCCTCTCGCATGCCTTGGGTGAGCACCCAGCGCCCGCTGGGTGATAGGCCAATGCACATGAGGTTCCCTTTTTATTGGTGGGTGCAAAAATGACTACATGGCTTCTCCACCTCGAGAACTGATACCCACAATACTTCTTTAGTCCATAAAGGATACTTATTTACCTCCTCCACCCATAAAGGAGCTCCCATCATCTCAAAACCCTATCACATATCCAGTTGAGATACCCTTAACTCTTGGTAAACATTCTCCATCAGCTACCCAAGACCCTATAGACCTACTTTCGGCTCTCTTACCCACGGAAGATGAAGCTAGCCAATTCCCCATCTCTAAGACACATTTTACAGGAATTTCCATTAGGTACTAATCAATTCCACCTTCAGATCTGTCATTCTTACGTTTGGCCAATTGATTAGATCATGTGGATAGGGCCTTACTTTGGAGGTGCCTTTTGCTTCCTATCTCAACGCAGATGTAGATGTCACTTGCTAACACTTCCACTATCTACAAAAAAATATTTTGACCAATCGAACCAAATACAACCACCTCTATCATCATTCTCTCCACGACACCCATCATAACTCAATATACACCCTTACCCATATCCCAAACTACATCTAAACCCAAACCCACACGTACATCATCTGCCTCGACTAAACCTGTTACCACCTTAGGGGTCACCTTGACCACCAGCCTTACTCATCCACATATCAAACTAGATTTAGCTACATCCTCCAAAGTCAACACCACACCTACTTGGGCACCTAAACCAAAGAACCAAAGCAATCGACCTCATACCCCAGCTGCACCAATCACACATGCACCTGTCCCGTCTATCTTAGGACCTCATATTCCCAACATGGTCAAGTAACCTCCACCCATCAATAAACTAAAAACACAACAACCCATTCCTTCCTCACAAACCTCTAACCTACCCAGATGCCCAACATGACTTACACCCACACTTGCATCATCTCTACCCCCCATACCTCCAATCCCCTCAACTATTTCTTTAGTACCCATTACACTTCAGTCACTATCTCTCACACCCCAAGCACAACCCACATCATCTACCTTCACAACACCTCTGTTATCCCCGTGGGTAACTCACCCTCTTCCCCCATCTACTTTTCCTTTTAGACCTCATACACCCATATCACCTTTACCAAAGAAGGTACAACCCAATAACAAAACTCCGCTACCTCCCAATAAGGTAGTCAAAACAACCACACACCCTCATGCCAGTTCATGTACCATATACCTACCTAAAAAAACACATCCGACACCATAAACCATGCTAACACCCGAAACCATAGCTCGACCCACTCCCCCTCCTATACGGACTGTTCATAAACAATCGGTCGTACTAACACCCAAACCCACTTTCACCTCTCATTACGACCCACTAGCGGGGTTCTATGCCAAAATTTTAACCAACCTCATTGAGAATTCTGTCATTACATTACCACCACTCAAACCTTACGACCCCCTAAAACCCAAGCCACAAGGGTTTGATGACACTAAAATTTGTGCCTACCATCGTATGCCAAGGCACGATGTGGAGAACTACAAGGCTTTGAAAATCATCTTTGTCTAGTTATGTCCTTCGGAAGCCAACTTTGATGATGAAGACCTTCTCAATGAGGACCCTACCTCACCAAAACCCATTCCCATGCTTTCCACTCAACAACCACAACCTCCACCCCCACAACTCCTTGAACCACCTCTAACATTTGAAATTAACATGGTTCACATCAGAGAAATTTCCATGCCACCACCCAAATTTTGTTGCGCCCAACTCACCTCACAAGGTTTTTCTCCTCCGATAGGTTTTTTCCTGTCGTGTCGTTATACCACTCATCCTCCACCTTCTCCATTTTATGACTCCCCTCAAATCAAATGATACACATCACTACACATGCTCAGAAGGATAAGGGCAAAGAAAATGCAATTGACCCACAAACCAATCCTATCCCTAACATACCATCTGCACCCATACCTAAAATCACTATCTGCGGTCCCACATACCCCATTTCTAATGGAGTCACGCATCGCACCATGCTCAAACAATTACACTAATCTCCCCTCAAAATTTCCTTATATGACCTCATCCAAACCTCAAAATCCCATCGGCAAGCTCTCTTAGAGGTTCTTTAATTTATTAAGGTTTTACCCAATGACCCTACACCCGTAGCCTCCATTATCACACCCCATTATGTAGCCTCTCTTACCAAATTACCACCTTCATCTTAACCCCATCCTACTCACCAAGTAGCTTCCCTTAGCTTCTCAGAGGAATATATCACACCACACCAAATCGATGACCCACACCCATCCCTCTTCATCTTTTTCCACATCGATGACATATGGGTATGCGATGTGATGATTAATGGGGGCGCTAGCATTACCATCATTTCATCCCATGCATTCACTCAAATGCACATACCTGACAATTACATGCATAAATATTCTATAATGTTTTGTTCATTCAATGATGTTATCACCTCTACACTAGGAACCGTCATCCTCCACATTCACGTGGGCCCCTGCACTATTCTAGAACTATTCTACGTCATGGAGGGGGAATTCAAATATAACTTGTTTCTTTGAAGACCTTGGATTTGTGTCATGGGTTGCGTTGTTTCTACTTTGCATCATTGTGTAAAGTTTGAGCATGAAGGGAACACCTATGCTATCCCAGCTGATCCATCACCTTTCAAAACATGCAGCATGCTTTACCAACCCAATGATGTATTCATACCCATTAAGCCGTATACCTCCGCGACCACTACCACTTCACCTACACCTCCACTTACCAGTACAGTCGATACCTCAACCACACATACCTCCTCCATTCCTACCACTACCACAACCTCCAAGGCTAACCCATCAACCTCCCAAGCCATTAACCCCACCTCTGGATCGACCTTTGACACATCATCTATTCCAGCTACCTACATACCAACCACCAATCCCTTGGAAGGCATTTTTTAATGCCTCACTCTGGGGGGAATACTACCTATATAGTGTCAACACATTCCTTACTCTAGAAGAGTACAAATGCCTTCACAAACACCTATGTTATGATCACCATATAAGAGAATGTATCCTGTATAGTCCTCCTCACCTTGGTACAAGTCTCAGCTGTGGGGGACTTGATACTACCACTTACACACCCGAACCACCATCACAAACTTGCCCATTTTCTGCTGACTTCCAATCACTTACCAATCGCTGTTTCGCCCACACCTTCCTGCACTAATTTGCGTGGAAGGGTTTTGGTTTTGGATTTTATGAGAAAGGCTACCATACCGTTATTCCATGTACCACCCACAAACATAACGACTGCAGTGGTATTGGCTTTTCCGAACCACCAACTAAACAGCCCTGCATTGAACTCATCAAGGACATCAACCCTTCTCCAACTTCTTCACCCACTCCACCTTCATCACCACCTTTGCCGACGGAGTCGACGAATCCAGAATCTATCCCTCATAAATTTTTTTTTCATAAATACCATTTCCTTGGGGCCTTTGACTTATCAACGCAAGGGCGAGACCCCTTTCTCTCTTCCCTTCCTGTATCCTGAAATGATCGATGACGATACACCTTCAATTAATATCATTCAATGGCAGGATGATGAATATATAATCACCTACCTTGGTGCAGAAGACTCATATATTCATCAGTCGTTACCTTCTAAGATGCAAACCATGTTGAATGAATTGACTATCGAGATCAACATTCATACTTAGGATGACCCACACATCCTAAAGATCAGTCAATCTTTAGATGTTGCTGAATAGGAAGCCATCAATTCTTTTCTCAAGGATCATAACCATGCTTTTTCCTGGTCTTATGTAGACATGCCCAATATTGACCCCACCATAGTGGTCCATAATATCATCACTGCTCCCAATACCAAACCCATCAAACAAAAGATGAGGAAAATGCACCCTCGCATTGCCCTTCTCATCAAAGAAGAAATTCAGTGCCTTATTTTTGTTTCCTTCATCTTACCCATTGATTATCCTCATTGGATTTCTAACATTTTCCCTGTCACTAAGGTGACAGGGGGACTCCACATTTGTACAAAATTCCATGACCTCAACCTAGCCTACCTGAAAGATGACTTTCCCTTACCTAGTATTGACCAGCTGGTTGACCTTACCGCTGGCCACGAGATGTTATCGCTCATGGATGGCTTCTTGGGTTATAACCAAATCTTGCTCGCCCCAGAGGATCAACCCAAAACCTCATTCATCACACCTTAGGGTACCTTCTACTATCGAGTCATGCCTTTTGGCCTTAAAAATGTTGGTGCCACATATCAACAAGCTATGACTTACATCTTCCATGATATCATCCATCGTATATTGGAAGATTACATGGATTATCTCTTGGCCAAATCTAAATGCTGCTCCGAGCACCTTGCCATTCTCAAAACCATTTTTTACCACATTAAATATTGTGTTCTCCTTCATCCAAAGAAGTGTATCTTTGCGGTCCTCTCAGGAAAGCTCCTAGGATTTATTATTTCCCTATGTGGAAGTTGACCTTGATAAAGTCAATGCCATTCTTGAAATGCCTCCGTGCACTAACCTTACACAACTCTATATCCTGCAAGGTAAGTTGCAGTCTATTTGCCGTTTCATTTCACAATTATCTGATCGATGTCAACCATTTCATCATCTGCTCAAGAAGGATGTCTCCTTTAAATGGGATGATGACTGTTACAAATATTTTGAGGCCTTAAAACAATACCTTCTCCAACTATTTTTACTCATTCCACCTAAAGATGATCAACCTTTTTACCTATACATCTCAGCTACTGATCATTCCTTAGGAGCCATGCTCACTCATCGCAATGAACAACATAGGGAGTAGGTGGTTTATTACATAAGCCATACTCTTTTGGAATATGAAACCTGATACACCCATCCCAAATTTTTTTTCTTAGCCTTAGTTTTCGTTGCCACTAAACTCCACCATTACCTACTTAACCAAAAAACCTATGTTGTGACCAACATCGACCCCTTACACTTCATGTATGCTAAACCTTATCAAAATCAGCATGTTGCTCGATGGATTATGATTTTAACAGACCTTGACCTTGAATTAATTCATCAAAAGTCCATCAAGGGCCAAACTATCACCAATCAATTGGCCAATGCACCTATTTCTAGGGATCATACCTCTCATTTTTACTTTCCTGATGAGTCAATTGCTACCCTTTCCTTGGACAAACCCCCTTACCAAATGACACTCTTCTTCGATGGTTCAAAGTGTCAGCGTGGGGTTGTAGCTGGTATTATCCTCATTCTGCTTGATGGTGAGCCCATTCCTTTGTCTTTCAAACTCAATTTTGAATGCACAAACAATATCGCCGAATACGAAGCACTCATATTAGGTCTCCAAGCCACTTATGCCCTCGATGTTAAATCAATCAGTATCTTTGGTGATTCTCAATTGGTCATAAACCAAGTCAATGGTATATACCAATGTCCCAACGAGATACTTCAAAATTATAAACATCATATAGACATACTTTTGACCACCTTTGACCGTTACACCCTTCAAACCGTCCCATGGTCAACTAACAAATTTATAGATACCATGGTCTGCTTGGCTTCCCAAATACCTGCTTCACCTTCCGATTCTAAAATATTTGTCACCATATAATGACTCCAATCACCTTCTTATTTATTGTGTGAGGTTTACTCTATCGGAACCACTACCTCGGACCCAAGTGACCTTTGGTATAAACAATACTCTAATTATCTTTCTCTCTCCATCTTACCTCCTTATCTCACCCATAATAGACAATGCACCTTCCTTTAAAAAGTTTCTCATTACATCATCATGGGGGGCCTCCTCTATAAGCATGGATTTGATGGTATTCTCTTATACCATTAAGGAGGTTCATGATGGCATATGTGGAGGTCATTTCAGTGGCTTTGTTGTTGTTAAGCGTATTCTTCACTTAGGCTATTACTGGCTAAACCTTAACTCTGATTTTTGTGACTATGTCAAACGTTGTGTAAAATGCCAACAACATGCCAATCTTCATCATACACTCAGTCATGCCTTACAGGTCGCCTGTGACCTTTGGCCCTTCTCTCAATGGAGTTTGGATCTTGTTGGAGAGATCAACCCCCATTCTTCCCAACGCTATTAATGGATCATGACTGCTATCGAATACTATACAAAATGGGTTGAAGCCATACCACTCATCTCCATGAAAGCTAAGAAAATATGTGAGTTCATTAATCACCACATCATTTTTCACTTTGGTGTTCCTCATCACCTCATTATCGACAATGGAAAATAATTCAAAAACAAAACATTGCAAAAACTATGCAACGCCTTCATCATTCAACTTAGTTTCTCATCACCTTATTACCCACAAACCAATGACCAAGCCGAATCCACTAACAAAACCCTAAACAAAATTATTATGAATGTGGTTAATGATACTGGGAAGGATTGGCATACACACATTCCTTTTTCCCTCTGGGCATACCGCACTAGTATTCGCACTTCCATTACCGCCACACCATTTTCTCTAGTCTACAATACCAAGGTGGTTTTACCTCTCGAAGTCCAGATTCCCTCACTCTGCATTTCTCTCCATGACATGATCAATGATGAAAAATTTTGTGAGGACCATTTAGCACAGCTAGATTTATTAGACGAACGTTGTCTTAACGCTCTTGACCACCTTCAATTTTACGAAAAATGTATCAAATGTTCCTATGAAAAATGTGTCCATCAACAAACTTTCCAAGTTGGTGACCTTGTGCAGACACTTAAAATTGGTTACTCAATTTAGTGTCTCTTACATTCGTTTACCTGCTCAGGTAACCTGGGGCACGTTTATATCACCACCACCCCCTCGGAGTATTAATCAATTTATGTTTTAAACACCTATCCTAAGTTTAATTTAGCCCATTTTATTTTACCCATGAGTAATTAAATATTAACTATTTAATTACACCTTTTTACATATATCCTAACCACTTATCTACCCCATATCTATTTTATCCATATATCCCCCCTATTTCTCCTCCTCCCAAACCGAGTCGCGGGATATCTCCCATACTTGGGATGATAAGATCATTCTCATCTTCCCAGAAATCGCTCTGTTTGGCCATTTTAGGAGTTTGTTCCCCGATCAACGCCGACCGGTACTTGGTCGATGCCGATTTTTCAGAACGGCACCGATTTAATCTCAGTCGGCGCTGATTATAAATACAAGCCCAGAACTCAGTTCTGGTTAGACACAGATTGTAAGAGAGAGAACAGGAGAGTTCCGAACATCAAAATTGAATGTTATCTATCGAGTGAAAGCAAATTTTGTCCAAATCAATCCCTGAGAGGAGCACCGTTACTCTACTCTTATCACATCAGCTTCACACATCTCCATTGATTTTCTGGTGACTCTGTTCCTGCCTTTAGCATAGGTGGAGCCTGGCCAGTGTCTCTCTGGCTTCTGCAGATCCAACAGACGTTGACGATCTTGCCTCTATTTTCTGAGTCTCGCACTCTATCTCAGATCGACGCCAATCTACATCAGTCGAAGCCGATCTATATCAATCGACGCCGATTTGTTTCAGTCGACGCCGATTCTACATAATCGACGCCGATTATACTGCAGACAGGTAAAAAGGACACAGGTAACACAAATCCAGCTTTATTTCATAGTTTCCTGTTTTCTGTTGCTTTCTGTCTGCTGTTTAAATTCTGTTTTATTACTGTGATCAGAAAATCTAGTCCTTACGTACATCTTTTATCATGTATGCTTCTCTGCTTAATTGAAAACGTGTACTGACATCCGCCAAGGAAGATTATCGCTTCCCAGACCCACTTCTTGGGTAGTCCACCTAAATACCTTTTAACGTGGTCCTTTTTCTGTCAAGCATCGGTGTCTTGCAGGTTACCCCGGATCTACTGTGTAGAATTGCTCATGCGCGCCCCGTCTCATCTATATTGGCTTCCTTATCCGTCTGCATCTTCCGATCTTGTCCATCAGGTATCAATTTCGTTTTGAGTTTTTCAAGGTTTTTTGTGTTTAGTTTGGTGCATTAACTTGGACAGTTAACAAGTGCGAAATTCTTGATCTACATTCTGGCATGCCCGGTGGGACCCAACCAAAGTCCCTTATTAGTAAGTTCATCTCTTTTCTGGTTTTTGACCTTTGTTCTTTTTCCTCGCTGATTTTTATCATTCTTGTTTGAGCATTTCCTTTCATAATTTCAATCTTGCTTTTTATGTGAAATCGTTTATCTTGAAATTTTTCTATTTCCTTAAAATAGAAAATTTTCGTTTCACCATTATCTGGATATATCTTTCCGGATTCTTGTTTGTTGTTTGCTTAACCTTTTCTTGCGGAGCACTTTGCTTGTTCGTGGGATTGTTTGAGGGGAAGAGCTCAACAACACACTTTTTGAAGTCCACACACCTTGGAGAGCTAAATCTACAGGTATTTCTCTTTTACGGTGTTTTCTCTTTTTAGGAACTAAAAAAAAAAAAAAAAGTAAAGAAAAAATTTGTTTGTTTTTTTTTATCACATCCAAACATTTCAATTTTTGGTCCTTAAAAGAAATCTAATAGCATTTGGGAAAGAATCTGTTTGACTTGTCTTCATCGAAATCAAACACTTCGTTTTTAAGTGCTTAAAAAGAACTCTTTCTTTGTCATTGTTGTTGTATGTTTCTCATCTAGTTTTAATTAGGCTGGAAAATTGATCAAAATCGGTAGTGACACTATTTGATTTTTATTTTTCACCCTTGCACACAAAGCCAAAATCACTAGGTATAAAGCATTTAAACAAAAATTCCTTCCCTGGCCTCGCCTACTTGGAAGTGACATCCAAGAGGAAGAGCCTACGCGGTACTCGGGCTGCGCTATAAATTCACGGAAGTTCTGGTATATATTGGCAAAGCACCCGACTCCCTTATCGCAGCGGTGTGTGAAGTGCGGGGGTAGGCCCCTATATCAAGCCACGTACCGGTCTTTTACTGAAGTGCCTTCGGGACTCCTCACCAAACATTCCCCAAACCATCCTTAGTTTGGCTATCTGAGTAGTTCCTGTTCTAAAAAGCCTTCCCTAATATTTTCTTTCTTAAAAGCATCAAAAATTAAAGGAGATAATCACCTGCGCTGCTTGAATTGTCTGTGCATTAGTTAGGTCAATCTTCTTTTCTGCGTGTTTATGACGGTCATTACTCGGTTACAATCTAGAAGAATGGCTCAACTGGCCCCTTCTTCTTCCGAGATTACCACTAGTGTGGATGTTTCGGCACCCCCCAAATCTTCCTCGGGACCGCTGTTAGTTGGTTCCCCATCCTGGTCATATAATCCTTTCTATCAAGCCAAAGCAACCCCATCACGTCCAGCTTCCCCTAGTCCTTCAGAAATATCATCTGCTTCTGACTTAGAGTATGTTCCTCGTGGGGATCCTGAATTTCAGGCACTCCTTGATCGTAATCCGGTAGCCCTCATGGACTACCTAGTACACAAATCTATTCAAATATCTGATCAAGGACCACCAATCCAACAAGTGTACGATTATCCTCGTGAACCATCCCAGGATTTTGTAGAACAGTTAGCATCATTTTTCTCGCCTCGGGCCACGGAAGAGGGTGGCGCACCTGTGCCTCCTTTTTCTCTTCCACCGACCGTATCGACTAGTTCTCAAATAGTCTTACCTATACCTAACGCCGCAGTTACCTCGACTATTCCACAACCTACTTCTGAGAAGTCCTCTTCTCTGGCTATCATGGGTGCGTCTGCACACCCACATATTGCTGTTAATTCATCTATGTTGTCCATTATATCCCAGGGTCAGTACCTCTTTATGAGTCAACCCCCTTCGACTAGTCAGTTGATTCCTGCTTCTCGTCCTCCAGTGGGTTTTTCTTCCAATGTTCCAGAAACAGTGACCTTCGCCCATCCTCTAGCATCGGTGCCCTTAGTAACTAATCCGGTAGTAAAAAGCCTCTTTCAGGTCTTGTTCCCCACCATGTCCAATCAAACCAACACCCATGTTCCTCAATCTATTCCGATTCAGTCAACAAGCATAGGATTCCACCAATCACAGGCTCCGTCCGTCATCCAACCTTCATTTTCTCAACCACTTATTATCCCACAGCCTGCCTATACACAGGCTCCCTCACAACAAATACCTCACCAGGCGTCACCCAGAATGCCTGGTTATTCCTCTTATCATCCTATCAATCAACAGACGAATCCCCCGTTGACACCTCAACAACATCCACCATCTGCTTCCTATGTAGGACATGCCACTGTGCCTCCTCCTCAATCTGACGTGGTTCAAATTCTTTTCAAGAAGATCACAGACTTGGAAGCCTCCACCAAAGGGGCTAGTCCTTCATACTCTTTTAAAGAAGTGTGTAATGAACCCATTCATCCCTCAGTGGCTTTTAAGCCTTATCCTCCCCAATGGGAACTTCCTAAATTTTCAAAATTCCATAGTCGGGAGGACCCTCAATAGCATTTGTGAGCATTCAAACATGCTTGCTACCTCATAGTCCAAGATCAGGAGCTTATGCTCCGTACTTTTCCTATGTCTCTAGCAGGCCCTGCTTTAGACTGGTACAACAACATTCCTCAACATTCCTTGTTTCCTTTCTCTCAATTGGCTCAGATTTTTGTTGAAAACTTTTCAATAAATATCCCCCATAAGATCTCAATCACAGATCTTTATAACATTCGTCAATTCGATGATGAGTCTATTGCAGACTTTGTCGCTCGTTGGAGAGGGATAGTAAATCAATTGTCTTTCTCCCTTCCTCAACCCCAACAGATCGAGTTGTTTACTCGATCTTGTGCTAATCATATTTCTTCCACTTTAAGGATCCAGACCTTTCATACATTTGAAGAAGCCTTTACGATGGCACGCAAACTTGAGTTTCGCGCCATTGAACAAGGGAAGTTAAAACTTCGCTCTAAGTCTAAACCAGATTTTTCTTGGTTTACCAAATCAAATCCTTCCACTTTTAAAGACAAGAACCAAGGATCCACCAATGCTATCATATTAAAAACATCACGAGCTGATAATACTTCTAATCAAACACCATGGAGAGACTCCTCATCTTCTCAAAAAGGGTCCTCATCATCTTGATCTTTCACTTCATTGGGAGAATCATATGCTTCTATCTTAGAGAAAATGTTGGAAGTTTACATGATCGAACTTCCCCCTATTAGGAATATTGATGAAAACCAAGAACATCCAATCTGGTATAGGGAAAATGATTTCTATCATTATCATAGAACCAAAGGTCATGACATTGAACGATGTCAGACCTTCAAAAATCTTGTCCACAAATTCATTGATAGAGGTGAGCTCATTCTGGATAACCCAAATGCTCCCCCAAATCAGGCACTGGATGTTTTTAAACAACCTTTTCCTAATCATTCCCCGAACCATAATGCTTCAGAATCTCAAAAACCAAACACTCATACTATCAGCTTCATCTCTACTGAAGAATCTTCTTCTGAAACCAAGCCATCTGCAAAAACATCGACCTAATCAGAACCTCCTTCTACTTCGCTAATCGCTGGGATTCCACCATCTTCAAATAGCTCATCTTCGAATATTCCTACATTGCTAGATATGGATTCATCTCTCTCCGCTTCTTTTTCTGACCTTCCAGCCATACCCAAGACAGTGCCATCCTCATCTGTCTCATCGTCAAACATTCTTTCAGTGCTCGAGGCAATTACATCCCTTCGAGTTTCCACTGCGGATACACCTACTTCTGTTTCTCCCATTTTTGCTGTGACTATGCCATTAGTAAACGTACCTATAGTTGTACCAACTTCAACGGAAGCGTCTTCGATTTTGACTCTTCCTGCTTCTTTTCCTACAGTAGTTTCACCCACAATTACTATACCAGAAGTAGTTCCTTTGCCAGGAGCTACTTCTTCATCACTCACTTCTTCCATCACCAATGCTGCTTTTCCCATTAAAGGAAAATATAAAGAAGTAGCACCGACACCTATACACTCGGTTCCCGAACTTAGACCGAGACAACCAAAATCTAACATTGCATCATCAGCATCTCCCCCTTTGTTCTCTCCGGAAAGGTTACAATCCCCTTATGCGGTTGAAATTGTCACCATCCCTAAAAAGGGAAAGCCTATAGTTCACGTGTTCAAGAATCTGGGTGCTTTCCCGCAAAAATCTCTATCTACGCCTCATAAAAGATTGGATTTATCCACTGAGAAGGCGTCTTCTCCTGCAAACTTATCAAAACCATCATCTTCTTCTACAACACATTCTTCACCAACACCTCGAAAAGTGGACTTACCTATTAAAAGGACGTCACCTCCTTTATCAAAATCATCATCTTCATTACCAAAAACCAGGGCACCCTTTATTCCTCCGATTAGACCTACTTTGGGAGCTTCTTCCTCATCTAAATCGACATTATCTAAATCATCAGTAGTTTCGACCAAACAGCCTCCTTTACCTCTGAAGACCGCGACACCTGTCACATCTCCATCATCTTCAAAATCTATTTTAGGGGCTCCTCCTCCATCAAAATCAATCATGTCTCACTTACTTCCACCTCAAGTGCCCAGGGCTGCTCCTCCAGATGTCCAAAAAAATAAGATGATCCCTAAAAAGACTATCAAACCTAACATGCAAGTCCTTTTACCTCGGAAGTCTGTTAAAGTGGAAGAGGTGCCTTCATCATCCCTGTCCTCATCTTTGTCTAACGGATTCTATACTGAAATCCTTCACCAACTTATCCAATCTTCATCCATATCTCTTCCTCCGATTAAACCCTATAACCCTAAAGGAGTTAAACCTACCTGGTTTAACTCTGATTTGATTTGCGCCTACCATCGTACCTTGGGTCATGATACTGAGAGATGTAAAGCTCTTCAATCTGTTGTCAACAGCCTTTTGGAAGAAAGTGACCTTTTTCTAGAGGATGAGGAACAAGTATCTCTTGTCATCATAGCTCCATCTGAGCCCCAACGATCTACTCATACCTCTACTTCTAGTGATTCCACTCCAAATGACCTTCCACCTTCTCAAATCGACACAATCCATATCGCTACTAGAACCCAACAGTATGATAATCCATCTTCATCTACAGCATCTCGACCACGGGTTGTCATTTCTGCAGCCCCCGAAGGAATTTCTCCTTCCTCATTAGCCTCGAGACCCCGAGTCTCCATTCGTGCTGCACCTCGGGCTCAAGTTCCCGTATCAGTTGAGGAGAGTGTTATGAAACAACTCACCCAGGCTCCAGTCAAAATGTCTCTTTTTGACCTCATTCAATCCTCTCCACAACATCGCCAGGCTCTGATTGATAATCTGCGTCGCATCACAGTGAATTCAGATGAGCCCCAACCTTTCGAGATGGTTGTTGGATTGAATAGACCATCAACCACCATTTCTTTTGAAGACTCAGAAATTCCTTCCCTTTCTTCCGAGGATTTAGAGGCTCCCCTCTTTATCACAGTCCAGATCGACAACACTACATTAAAACGCATTATGATCGACAGTGGAGCTGCACTTAATGTCATCTCCTCACACACATTCGAACAGCTTAAGTTACCAAAGAACGTAGTGTCACCCCCGCCTTTCGCTCTTCGATCATTTAACGATCAGCTAGCAGTTACTTTAGGAACTGTGGTCCTACCCATTCGAGTAGGTAAGAAGCTGCTTCACGAACTCTTTTACATTGTTGAAGGGAAATTCCACTATAATATGATCCTCGAACGCTCCTGGATTCATGCAATGCATTGTGTCCCATCCACCCTCCATCGATGCTTAAAATATCAATATGAGGGCAAAATCTATACTCATCCAGGAGATCCTTTTCCTTCCGCACAATGTGACATGACCACAGGGTCTGCCCCTCTAAAGGAAAATGCTTGTTCTCCTGACGGGGCCTCATCTTCTTCCATACCTGCAACCAAACTACCAGATTTACAAAATCTAGAAGAGACATTGCAGCGTTTCTCACTGGGTGAGCTTCCTCTCCTTTCTTTTGACACCCATCTCACACCTAGTGAGTATGGTAGACCAGACAAACAACCTGAATATCAGCCTGGTCTTGGTCGCATCGTCACCATTGGTCTGCCCAATCAACAGACTAATTTCATCTACGGTGGTCTTGATACGCCTCACTATCACCCGGATTCTCCTCCTAGGGCCAAACCTTATTTAACAGGGTTCGATTGTCTACAGAATCCCACGTTTGCAAAAACTTATTTATATCGATGCGCGTGGAAGGGCTTTGGCCTAGGAAAATATGAACAAGGTGTGCATGAACTCGCATCCATTCCAACTCTCATGCCACATCAAAAATTTGGTTTAGGATTTAAACCTCTTTCAAAAGCCACCGTCACTGTTCTTGATGAGCCTCTTCCTATTGAGGAACCATCTTCTCCCGCTAGGTCAGAAGCATCACTCGATGTGGACGACGCCATTTCCATCCCGTCTAACTTTTTTTTTTAGTCAATACCATTTCCTTAGGACCACTAACCTATAAGACTAATGACACGTCCACTTCCATACCATTAGTTTTCCCTGAAATAGTTGGAGACGATTCTCCTACTATCAACACTATCCACTGCGCGGATGATGATTCTGTTCTCACCTATCTGGGGGCAGAGGATTCCTATCTTCCTAAGACCATTCCTTCTGACACGTCTACGCTTCTCAACGAAGCCACTGTCGACCTTAATATAGGGACTTCTAAAGACCCTCGCATCATTAAGGTCGGCCAATCCCTTAATCCACAGGAGTTAGGAGACTTTACCACTTTTCTTTCCAACCATCATCAAGCCTTTGCTTGGTCATATGAGGATATGCCAGGACTCGATCCCGATATCGTGGTTCACAATATCGTTACTCTTCCCAACATTAAACTGGTTAAACAAAAATTGCGTAAAATGCACCCTAGAGTAGCCCTGCTTGTTAAAGAAGAGTTACAGCGCTTGCTCTCGGCTAATTTCATCCAACCCATCGATTATCCACAATGGGTTTCCAATGTAGTACCAGTAACTAAAGCCACTGGGAAAATTTGAATTTGTACCGACTTCCGGGATCTCAATCTTGCTTGTCCAAAAGATGATTTTCCTCTACCTAATATCGACCAACTCGTGGATTTAACTGCGGGTCATGAGATGCTTTCTCTTATGGATGGTTTCTCTGGGTATAATCAAATTCTCATCGCACCAGAAGACCAACATAAGACTTCTTTCATAACTCCTTGGGGGACCTTTTGTTATCGTGTCATGCCCTTCGGTCTTAAGAACGCAGGAGCAACCTATCAACGAGCAATGACCTACATCTTCCATGATCTCTTACACAAAACTGTGGAAGATTATGTCGACGATCTCCTCGGTAAATCAAAACGTCGTCAGGATCATCTTTTCATTCTTGCACCTCTCTTTGAGAGGCTTATTCGCTTTTGTCTTCGTCTAAATCCATCTAAATGCGTGTTTGGCATTCTCACTGGTAAACTTTTAGGTTTTATCATTTCCATTAGGGGTATTGAAGTGGACCCCACAAAAATAAAAGCTATCCTTGAGATGCCTCCCCCTTCTAATTTAAAGCAACTCCGCAGTCTCCAAGGACGTCTTCAATCAGTGCATCGTTTTATTTCACAATTGTCGGACCGTTGTCAACCTTTTCATCATCTCCTCCGTAAGAATGTTCATTTTGAATGGGATGAAGCATTGCCAAAAGGCCTTTGATGATCTCAAAGCTTATCTTCTTTCTCCACCTGTGCTTACACCTCCACGCGAGGGGGAGCCTTTCTATCTTTATATCTCTGTGACTGACCATGCTCTGGGAGCCATGATCTCGCATCGGGACACTTGCGGTAAAGAACAAGCTATCTATTACATCAGTCGCACCCTCCATGAGTATGAAACATGTTATTCTGAAGCTAAAAAGCTGTGTTGTGCTCTCTTCTTCGCAACTTCTAAGCTTCTTCATTACCTCCTTAATCACAAAACTTACATTGTCACAAGTGTCAATCCACTCAAGACAATTCATGCAAAGCCTTATCACAATGATCGTATCACTCGTTGGCTCATGCTTATGACAGAATTTGACCTCGAGTTTATCCCGCAAAAGTCTATCAAGGGTCAGGTTATTGCAGATCAATTAGCTGATGCTCCTCTTCCAGACACTCAAAACCCCCTTGCTCAATTCCCCGATGAATATATCCAACAAATTGATTTTGGTCTATCTCCATTTAAAGTAAATCTCTTCTTTGATGGATCCAAATGTCAGCAAGGGGGAGGTGCAGGTTTCGTAATGATTCCTCCTTGGGGTACGCCTATCCCTGTCGCACACAAATTAAACTTTGAGTGCACCAATAATATGGCCGAATATGAAGCTCTAGTCTTGGGTCTTCAAAATGCCATTAATCTCGGCGCTCGTCATATTGACATCTTTGGTGATTCTGAACTCATCGTTAATCAAGTCACAGGCGTCTATCAATGCAAGAATGATATCCTTCAAAAATATCGTGATATCATTCTTGCTCAACTCCAATATTTCGATAAATTCACTATCCAAGCCATTCCTCGCACTGCGAATCGATTCGCGGATACAATGGCTTCGTTAGCTTCACTTATCCCGCCTTTTACCGACGACTCGCGACTTTATGTGGCTGTGCAATGATTAGATCAACCGTCTCATCTTCGGCAACTAACTTTAATCCATGTCGTCACAACCGATACCCAGAATGAGTGGTATCAACAGATTGTTGATTTTCTATCTCATTCGGTGCTTCCTCTAGATCTGACTTCCAATGGTAGGAGATCTTTTATCCAATGCGCTAATCGCTATACTATCCTAGGTGGGATCCTCTACAAACGTGGCTTTGATGGCATTTTGCTTCGGTGCCTCAAAACCCATGAATCATCTAAAGCTATCCAGGAGGTCCATGACGGTATCTGTGGTGGACATTTTAGTGGCTTGGCTGTGGCTAAACGCATCTTACGTTTGGGATATTATTGGCCTTCTCTTAATCGAGACTGCTGTGAATACACTAAGAAATGTGTCAAGTGTCAACAACATTCCAATCTCACACATATCCCTAGTCAAGCTTTACAGCCTGCCACGGATTTGTGGCCTTTTTCGCAATGGGGTCTTGATCTCATTGGTCTCATCAATCCCCGTTCTTCACAGCGTCATCATTCTATCATTACTGCCACGGAATACTTTACTAAGTGGGTGGAGGCTATCCCTCTTTCTTCAACAAAGGCTAAACCCATAGTTGATTTTGTCTATCAACACATCATTTGTCGCTTTGGCGTTCCACACAAACTCATCACAGATAACGGTAAGTCTTTCAAGAACGTTGATTTGCAGAATCTCTGCGACGCTTTCAATATCAAACTCAGTTTTTCTTCTCCATACTATCCGCAAGCTAATGGCCAGGCCGAAGCTTCCAATAAAACTTTGCGTAATATCCTCGCAAAGGTAACTAGTCGAGCTGGTAGGGATTGGCATTTACATATCCCTTTTGCTCTCTGGGCTTATCGGACTAGCATTCGTACTCCTACTGGTGCTACTCCCTTTTCTCTCGTCTATGGGTCTGAGGCTGTTCTTCCTTTGGAAGTCCAAATCCCATCTCTCCGTGTTTCTCTCAGAGAATTTGTCTCCGATGAGGACTATCGTCAAAATCATCTAGCACAACTTGAATTATTAGATGAGCGGCATCTCAACGCTCTTGAACATCATCAAGTCTATCTTGAGCGTGTCAAACGTGCTTATAACAAGCACTTGCAGCACCGTGACTTCAAAATTGGTGATCTTGTTCTTAAAGAAAATCAAAATGTCACTACACTCGAAAGGAGTCAGCGTGGTAAGTTTGCTCCCAACTGGATGGGCCCGTACATTATCACTCATAAATATGGGTCTGGGGCTTATCGTTTATCTTCCATGGATGGTATACCTGAAGTGGAACCTCTTAATGCTTTGCATCTACGGCCCTTCTACTGTTAAAATCTATCTTACACAAACTTAGTCGCAAGACAGATCTTTCATCCATCTAACAATTAGTCATATACCTTCATGGTGATTCGGAACTATGTGGTTCTCCGCCTATTGCCTCTTTTACCTTAAAATATGAGTATCGCGGCTCTACTCATTGCATTTTTCTTTTGGATATGTTCCTCCTCATGGTAGGAATACCTTAATCACCATTTCATCTGTCCCAAGTGCTTATCTTAATCAGATCTACTCGGGGCATGAGTGCGTGTTCTTTATGTTCTCTTCCCCTCTATCTGATCTATTTAGGTCTAAACTCAGCTTCTTCCAAAAGGATTTCCAAAAAAAAAAAAAAACAAACAAAGATGCTATCCAAAAAGATAGACTGATCCCTTGAAGGACAGCTATCCATACATTACCAAAATGAATCAAAAAAAAATATAGACCATGCCCTCGAAGGATGGCTATCATTTAAATTCAAAATACAGACCGCTCCCTTGAAGGATGGTTGTTTCTCAAAGGCATACTCAAGGCTTCTGCTCAGCCTTTCAGTCAGTCTATACACTTTTTAGCATCGCTGAAAGACTTCCCGTATTGATCAGTCTTTCCATATCTAGCAAACTTCCCGCATTGATCAGTTTGCTTTTCTGCCAAAATCATGAAGCTGAGATATAAGACCTTTTGTCGATCATATGGAGAATCCTATTTTCCCAGTATGAACATGTATTCTGTCCCTTGTAAATTTCGACAAGATACTTACTGCTCTTTCCGTTTCCATCCTAAATCTGGTTTGCGGCTAGTTAGTGTCAGGTTTATTTTAACCTTATATAGGGCCTTGTATGCATGGTCTTTCGGTTTCCTATCCAGATTCTATTTATGGTCGGTGGGGAGTCCGACTTATCATTTTTCTTCATATTTGGGTGTATTTCCTTTATTTCTAATCAAGGTTGTTCTCACTACGTCCTTGACTCTCACCGTGAGTCTTTCCAATTATTTCATCTAGTTATCTAACATTTAACATGTTAATTAAATATCATCATTTATCTAAATTCATCTGATCTACTTTGTCCAAAACCCATCTCATCGCCTCTATCTATAAACACATGTGGATTTATCTATCTATTTTCATCATTACATCTAATCTAACATCTCAAAAATATCAAATCCATTTCAGCATTAACTCCTACCTATCTATCACATCATCAATCACTTGTTTATCATGTCACATTACATCTATCTACATCTATCCTCTATCCAAGTTATATCTATATCAATCACATCAAATCACATATGTTTATATCCTCTATCAAGTCTATATCTATCCAATCACATCTATTCATCATCTATCAGTCTATATCTATATCCATCACAATTACGCTACATTTATCCATGTATATCAAAATCAAAAGCATGAGAACAATTATATGACAAATGAAATGATGAATCTATATATACATGTGTGTCTGTACAACAAAAATGGGTGGCTTTCAATCAAGCCATCTATGGGATGCCTTCCAATCGAGGCTACATCACATCACTACATCAATCCCTATATAGTAAAATCTGATGCATGGAGGACACTATCTCCCCCACCCTCCTCTGGACCAGGCTGTCTCTCCTGGCCGCCGCCTATCGAGCTAGACGCACCTGCTACTGGCGGTCTCTGCCCACCTCGGTCTCTCCCAGTGCTCCCTCCACCTGAGGCCCCACTCGCTGTGGCCGTCGCTGATCTCCTCCTTGCCCCATACCGAGGCACATGTGGGGCATGATGCGCTAAGGCATCCTCATAGTATCTCACCTCAGCGAGGAGAGACTGATATGTGCTCAAGCTCACGGTACCCGGTGCTCGTAATGGTGCTGCTGCTACTGCTGGTGCTGCTGGTGGTGCTCCTAGGGTCGTACCCTGTGTACCAGACTCCGACATGGTACCTGTCTCCCCATATTTGGCCCTGAGGGCCTCCCTATGTCGATAATAGCGATCCCTCTGCTGGATCGCTGTATCTCACTCCTGGCGAGCGGTGTCTCTCTCCAAAATTAGGGCATCCCTCTCCTCTGTCAGAGCTCTGATCTCCTCAAGAGCCACCTGATGTGTCTGTGTCAAGGTGGCATGCTCTCCCTCCAGTCTCTCCAGCATCGTAGCTATATCCTCCTCGTCGACATCTATAGATGCCGGAAGATGTCGTGGTAGCTCTGTCGCATACCATGCTGCATAACCATCATCCACCCCTACGTCATCATCACTGTCTGTGGAGGGTGGGGCCTCTCTCAATGGATCTGCCTGGGATCAAAATCGGTAGATCAGTCTCCCTGCTATCTCGCCTATAAGGCGTGTAAGTAGTCGGCACTGTCTGCACTAGGCCGAACTGTCTCAGTACTCGCACAAACGGGACTCGCTCCCACATATCAGGCCTGCGGCCCCTAACCACCCTGCTCCGTCTCAATGCCACCAAGTGAGCATCCTGACCAGCCCATGTCAGAAATACCTGATATGGCCTCCAGATAACCTGATCCGGTGTCAGCGTCCTGAAACGCTCAGTATACCAATCCGCCGATCTCCCTGTATCCCCAACAGCCATATCAGCCCGCCATCGCCGGAATCCATAATCAATAGCTCCCACTGCTGCTGGCATCCAAGGAAGCCCGGATGGCCTGATCACTGCTATATGCTCATATGCCCAGCAGTGGAGCACAAAACTAACATCAATACCTGTCCTCCGGCCAGTGGTATACATCCATAGCTCGTGATATATCTGAGCTATCAAAGCATCAGCAAAAGAAAACACCTGTCTGAACTGTAGAATGTCACAAACGCAATCTAATAATAATAGTGGGAATCTCCCACCTCCTGAATCTGGCAGAGAGAAATAGGATATCGCCATCTGAATCAAAACTGTCCGTCTGCTCCGGGGGCTATCCTGTCTATACTGTGAGGCTATCCTCACCCCGCTAGACCCTATCTCTGAATCATCTTCCCTGTCTCCATATAATCAGACTAGGGCCCTCTGCTGCTGCTCTCGTGGCGTGATCTCTATCAGATCCCCAGTGATCGGCAGTCTCAAAATCCTATATATATCCTCATGGGTGATGGTCATCTCACCCGTCCTGAACCAAAAAGTACATGTCTAGCTATCCCACCGTCGCACTAGTGCTCGCATCAACTCTACATCTCGCGGCACTCGTCTGTAATACCGGAAGCCCCCGAGCCTGGCTAACTCTAAATGCCGCCAATATGCATTAGTCACATCAGGGAGAATGGTCTCTAGTAACTCGGGAATAGCATCCCTCATGTGTAGAACCTCTCGTGCCTGCATCCACGACATCAAGAGCAATATTAGTCTCATATTTACCCAAATCAGAACATCCAAAACAAAATTCTATCATCATCATTTAAACTTCAGTTCAATCGGCGTCGATTATACACAATCGACGTCGATCTAAAAAAAGTCAACGCCGATTGCATTCAATCGGCACCGCTCTAACAACAATCGACACTGATTATACCAATCGACGCCGATTGCCTGGCCGGACTTGAATCAGAACCCGGCCTTCCAAAAAAATATATATATATATATATATATATATATATATCAAACAAAAATAAATAAATAAATAATAATAATAATGCAATAGGAGAAGCCACTTACCCCAGGTCGTGTCCTCCTCCGCTTCTGACCGCTTCCAGAGGCTTCCATGATGCTCAAATCCAATTTTTGACTCTCTCTGAATCAATCGTCACGGTGTAAATAAATCGTTTACGTTTTCCGTTCACATATTTATATTTATATGTGCTAAGATCGGTCGGCGCCGATTTTTTTTTGGTCGACGCCGTTTACTTGGGTTGGCGCCGATTACTGTGATCACCGCCGATTTTCCATATCTCTTTGCCATAGTGTTGATGCTTGGCTTATTTATCTATCTGATCATTATTGTGCGCTGAATATTGCCTTTCGACACATCTTGTCGATACTACAATCCATTTCAAGTTTGTTCCCTTTGCGTGGAGCACTTGCCTTTTTTGGCCGCTTAGGGTTCACGGGTCTGTAGGCACTAACGTCGTCTGCCTTGCAGACCGTCTAGTTGTCCCTACCAATGTGTCTCTCTTTAGAGGCTGACTATTTTGCAGTCCTCCTTACACTCATGGGTCTGTAGGTACTAACGTCGTCTCATAAGGAGACCGTCTAGACTGCCCTACCAATGTGAGTCCCTTAGGTTGCTGCCTCTTTATTTATTTTTGTGCATCGTTAATGATCAGATCTACTCCAGGCATCCGACTGGGGCATCCTACGTTTTCATCTACCTCTTTCAAACTTGGGATCGTCTGTTCTATCACCCATCCCATCCCTAGTTTGAGGGGGATCACATCATCACCTTTTCTTCTTTTCTTCCACCTCCTTGTTTTTGTCTCACAACTTTGCTTATCGCAAGTTACTTGACAAAAAGGGGCAAAATGTAGACACTTAAAATTGGTTACTCAATTTAGTGTCTCTTACATTCGTTTACCTGCTCAGGTAACTTGGCGCATGTTTATATCACCACTACCCCCTTGGAGTATTAATCAATTTGTGTTTTAAACACCTATCCTAAGTTTAATTCAGCCCATCTTATTTTACCCATGAGTAATTAAATATTAACTATTTAATTACACCTTTTTACATATATCCTAACCACTTATCTACCCCATATCTATTTTATCCATATATCCCCCCTATTTCTCCTCCTCCCAAACCGAGTCGCGGGATATCTCCCGTACTTGGGATGATAAGATCATTCTCATCTTCCCAGAAATCGCTTCGTTTGGCCATTTCAGGAGTCTGTTCCCCGATCGGCGCCGACTGGTACTCGGTCGACACTGATTTTTCGGAACAGCGCCGATTTAATCTCGGTCGGCGCCGATTATAAATAGAAGCCCAGAACTCAGTTCTAGTTAGACACAGATTGTAAGAGAGAGAACAGGAGAGTTTCGAACATCAAAATTGAATGTTATCTATCGATTGAAAGTGAATTGTGTCCAAATCAATCCCTGAGAGGAGCACCATTACTCTGCTCTTATCACATCAGCTTCACACGTCTCCATTGATTTTCTGGTGACTCTGTTCCTGCCTTTAGCACAGGTGGAGCCTGGCCAGTGTCTCTCTAGCTTCTGTAGATCCAGTAGACATTGACGATCTTACCTCTGTTTTTCGAGTCTCGCACTCTGTCTCGGATCGACGCCGATCTACATCAGTCGACGCCGATCTATATCAGTCGACGCCGATATGTTCTAGTTGACGCCGATTCTACATAATCGACACCGATCATACTACAGACAGGTAAAAAGGACATAGGTAACACAAATCTAGCTTTATTTCATAGTTTCCTATTTTCTGTTGCTTTCTGTCTGCTGTTTAGATTCTGTTTTATTACTGTGATTAGAAAATCTAGTCCTTACATACATCTTTTATCATGTATGCTTCTCTGCTTAATTGAAAACGTGGACTGACATCCGCCGAGGAAGCTTATCGCTTCCCAGACCTGCTTCTTGGGCAGTCCACCTAAATTCCTTTTAACGTGGTCTTTTTCTGTCAAGCATCGGTGTCTTGCAGGTTACTCGGATCTACTGTGCGAATTGCTCGTGTGCACCCGTCTCATCCATCGGCTTCCTTATCTATCTGCATCTTTGGATCTTGTCCATCAGGTATCAATTTCATTTTGAGTTTTTCAAGGCTTTTGTGTTTAGTTTGGTGCATTAACTTGGACAGGTAACAAGCGCGAAATTCTTGATCTACACCTTGTCCCAAAAGAAAATCAACATGTAATCAAAGCAAAAAAAGTAAATGGGGAAAATTTCCTCCTAATTGGCTTGGACCATACATCGTGACCCATACTTACGGATAATGTACTTATCGGTTATCTTCACTCGATGGTAAACCCGAACTTGAGCCCCTTAACGCCTTACATCTTCAACCATTCTATTGTTGACTTCTACTCCTACCTCACCTTTTGTCTCTTTTTATGCTCATCCCTTGAGCATTATCCACTTCATACACCTCACCATCAATTAAACAAGAATAATGTGAGTACCTGTCACTTGTTATCTTCTATTGAATATGTGTACCACGACGCTGCACATAGCATGATTCTCATGTATACTTTTCCTCTACTTTTAGATGAGATCCCATGGTTGTTTCACCTACCTTTTGCACAAGAGTCCTATTCTCCACCTTGGTCTTGTCCATGACTTCAAAGCCCTCATATGGGACACAAATCCTTGAGTCAAACTTCTAATAAATTGGTGAATCCCTTAAAAGGACATCTTCCTCTCAACAATTGCTGCTATAAATAGACTGATCCCTCAAAGGAAAGCTATGTAAAGCTCTTAAAATTAAAAAAAAACATGAGAGCAACCGAATCTTCCTACATCAATTAGATTTTATGAAGACCTCAAGGAGTTAAATTCCTCATCCCATATAGACTTCCCGCATCAATCAATCTATCTCAAATACAAGTCAACACAGAAAATGTTTTAGTCATGGACTTGCCCATTATGACCTCAGATCTCTAGCCCAAATAGCATTCTACCTCATACCATACAAAATTACCCACTTTTCACCCTTTAAACCATACCCACTCCCATTTCCCACTGCCTCAAGGAACTTCTTAGAAAATAGGACATTTGGTGATCATGTGACTACTTTTCATCGTAGAACAATCAATCATGCAATGTCTTTCGGGTCTTACATTCATCACCTCTTTCAAGGTGTGATCTACTCGGTATGATCCTTGCCAATCAGGTGGCTTTATTGCCCCCTCTTCTCTTTTAGCCATCCTTGTTTACGTTTTGATTACCTTATATAGGACTTGGTCCTCGATACTTACTGTTGGGATAATATATCTTCTTTTTTTTCCACAATCAACATCACATATATCACTTTACCTCTAACCAACCCACACCTATTAAAACTAAACCCACACCATACCTAAAACCTACCACCTCACTTTCACACCCTCTAATATTCTTCCCTATCTTATGGGAGAACTACATTGGTATGAGACCCCTTTTCACCGGGGCTATGTAGGCAGCACTCCGAGGGCATGGGGACCTTGGAGGTTAGCTCAACCATTATCATCATCACCACTTTCCTTACCTTTTCCCATTCACACTCATTCACCTCTCACCATTTTCTACCTGTTCTAGTCACATCCTACTCTAGTTCATTGCCAATTTATCATCAAATAAGTGGTAATTAATACATATTTACAACATTCATTTCATCACACTAACCACAATCATACATCATACCAACATGATCCATATTACCATACGTAGCAAAAATTCAACCACAACATTTCCATATCATCATTTTTCTTTTCCATCATAAAAAATACCTAAGAAATCAACTCAACCATACCTATGACATAAATTGATCCATGCCTAAGACCTAACTCAACCATACCTATGACCTGACTCAATCCATGCCTAAGACCTGACTCGATCCATGCCTAAACCGACCTAACTCATTCCATGCCTAAACCAACCTGACTCCATTATGCCTAACTCACCTAATTTCCATCCATATCAAAACAACAAAACAAAAATCTCATTAATGCACCAATAAATTGAAAATCTCATCACCACATTTACAAATCAAGAAATAAAATGTATCTCATCATATAAATAAATGTGTATCTCAATACAATATACATGGCTATCTCATCATGTCCATCATCTCAAAATCGTCGGCGTGTAGGCCGATACACAATACAAAATGTCATCGACATGCAGGTCAGTCTCATATATACAATAAAATAATGAAATAATACAAAATATATTTGGCGCATAGGCTGGTATATGCTCGAAATATACAAAAATATCTGATACATCCTCACTATCTTCGGCACACAGGCTGGTATGTGATAAAAAATACATCTATCTCTTAGCATGTAGGTTGGTATATATCACAAAAATGTCTATCATACATCAAATGTCAAAAGCCCCATATCAAGCATCTTGGCGGATTTCCTCCATCTCTGTATCACCTATACCCTCTACCTCCTAGGTCCCTACTAGCACCTCACCTAAAGATAGTCTCCGTAAGCTGGTGGCCACTCCCTTATCTGGCCTCAGAGTTCATTTCCCCCCTATGCTCTCTGCACTGTGAGTGCGGGATATTTTCCTCTCACTGGATGCCTGATGTGCCCTATACTCGGCATAGGATATGAAGTCTATCCCAGCTGCCATTAGCTGGTCCTAGTAGTATCTAGCCTCACCTAAGGCATCCCGTAACCTAGATATAGGAATGGTCTGTGGTGGTCCCATAAGTCTCGGCACTTGTACCTGTCCTGCGGGACCTTGTCCCACTCCTGCCTATGAACTGGGACCTGGTCCCAGTGCCTGTGGTGGTGCCCCCTACCCCTATTCCTGTATCTAGGCCTGTAAGACCCCAATATGTGCCTAGGATGTGGCCAACTAGCCCTGTAAACCTGCCACCTAAGCCTGTAAGACTGCCACCTGACCATCACCTTCCTCTCCATCTCCATCTCCTCAACCGGCCATCTGGGCCTGCAGACTGGCCACCTGTACATGTAGCTCTTCTACCTATACCTCAGAGCTCTTGAACTGTGTCTGTAGTATACCTAACTAGGTAATCAGAGTAGCCACTTGCTCCTGTAGGGCATCTCTCTACACCATGATTGTGGTTAGATCCAGCTACCCTAGTCTAGGTGCTATGGCTCATAAATGAGATGCTCACCATTGTCTATACCTATTTGTGCACTCAGAGTCATCTATCCACTGGTCCACTACCTGCTCCTCCTGCCTTGTGGGCACTGTAGGTTGTGGTAGAGGTAAGGGCCTCTCCACTTCATCTCTCAGGTATTGTCGGAAGGGCAGAGGTGTGTCCTGTAATAGCTTGAACTATCATCAAACTCTGGCCACCGGGATCATCTTGTTCTCCCCGGCATGGCGACCTTGTATCCATCACTAGCTGGAGCTCAGCTAAATCCTCATGCATATTCCTATATGAGAGGAATCCCACATACGGCCTCCAGATAATGTCCACTCTGAATAACCTCTCTAGTAACATTCAAAAATAGGCCACATCATGTGTGGGCCTCTCAGATCTCCACTCTCCAATAGCCGGCACCCATCTCCTATACCCCACCCACAAAAATCTTAGTGGGAATGCATCTACTCGGGGTATCCCTATAGGCTGTACACAAACTATGTGCACATAAGCCTAATAGTGTAGTAAAAATGTACAACACATGTTAAACCTATGTAACCGCCCATATGCCCACAACTCCATGTACAGCTGCACCAAGAATGTTGGTCCCCAGGAAAATAAAATCTTATCTATCATCATGTCATGGAGTACCCCCATCAACGATCAGGGAAGACATCCACCCTCTGCATCTGGCAGTGCAAAGCAGCACACTGCCTCCATCAAAATAACCGCTAGCCTTGTCTCCTTCGGACACGCTAGATACATCTCTCCATATCAAATACTGGCACTATGAAATGTCATCTCAGCCATCCCCTTGCTAAACACCATCAACATTAGCTCCTCTGAGGCCTCAGAGGAGATAGAATAGACTTGTGTACCCAATATGGGTGACTGTAGAATCTGGAACATGTCCTCTAGGGTGACCGTGATCTCACTTGTCAATAAATGGAATGTGTTGGTTGTGGAATCCCATCTATCGATTAGCGTGACCATCAAACTGGGCTGCTAGACTACATGCTGATAGTGACGAACCCCACTCAAGCCCACCACCTCCACATGATGCAGCTCCTCAGGGTTCGTTGCGCCACACACTGTAACCAGTAGAGGCGGAACCCTGTCCTGCATACGTAGCTGATCTCTCCCCTGCATTCAATACAAACAACACATTAATCTACATTTTCGCAACCATTGCCCCCTATCATTTCCCAGCAACTTATTTTTCACCCTACCCATCTCAAACACCTAGCCCACATCACTTTTTGACAATTGTCCCCCAAAGAATGACTAGTGTTGATTCCCTTCAACTGACCTCGATAACCCCTTAACCTTCATCGATCACCTATTTGGTGACCGATATTGGTTCAACCTTACTGACGCCGGCCAAACTTGACCGATGCTGGTCACTATTGCAGTGAAAAAATCATGATCCCCAAAACTCCTTTTCTCAAAAAAACCTCCCCCCTTTCCCCTTTTAACCATTTTAAATGACTTAAATTTCCCTTGCACCTCAACCAATCCCCCTCTCCCATTTATTACCCTCCCCATTCCTTTTTTTACCCACTTTTCCCCACCCCCAAAAATAAAAAACACCAAAACTACAACCACAATTTGTAAATCACTTAATCTATTTAATGAAATACACCTACCATTAGATGCTTACCTCATCATGCTACCATCATCTCGGTGGCACATCTGGACTTTGCACTGGTGGCCCACTCGATCCCTCTCTAACCTCCACCATCACCAAATCACTACCCACAATCTCTACCCAATCAAATCCCTCACACTGATCCTATGGACCCACTTCTCACCATGCAATCACCCGTTGTTCACACCACCAACTCAATGCTCCGTTCTGTCTGGACACTTTTCTCTCTTTTCTCTCTCTTTTGTCATTTTCTCACTTTTCTAAAAGATATATGAATAAAAAAAAACATAGATTTTTTATTTTTATAACAAACCTGATCTAACCAATGCCAATTTACCATTCACTGACATCGGTTGCATGCCATACCTTACTGTGGTCAGTTGACCTATGCTGATGTTAGTTACCCTTGACCAGAATCAGTCAACTTCACCTTGATCATTTACCCCACCCCACCTTTACCCAAACCATTTACCTCACCTTCTTGACCTCATAATTTAAATCCTCCATTTTTCCTCCATTAGGGACTCATTATTTTACCCCTACATTGGCCTTAGTTGTGTTGTGACCTAGATATTTGGACCTAGACCATCACTAGTGACCTTTGACCTCATGTGTTTGCTATACCTTGTGGCACTATTACTTGTGTTGATTGACCTAATGACCTTACCTAGCCTATTGCCATGACCATTTATCCTGAACCTACCTTTGGTGTACCAAAATATACCTAAATGTTCCTGTACCTAACCTACATTGTGTTTCC
Organism: Taxus chinensis; assembly: GCA_019776745.2. Classification (NCBI taxonomy): domain Eukaryota; kingdom Viridiplantae; phylum Streptophyta; class Pinopsida; order Cupressales; family Taxaceae; genus Taxus; species Taxus chinensis. Next base: position 84,096,696 of record CM034147.1, on the reverse strand, counting down.
TGACCATATCCTATACCTTGGATACCGAAATCACTTCCACCTTGTTTGGATAAACCCATCAACCTTAGATGATGTAGATTTTTCCTACTCTCCAACCCGGTAACGTGCTGCAATTTATACATGTGTGTGTGTTTAACTGTTACTACCTTTGGCCTTTGCCCATTACCTAGATTTCCCACGTAGACCATTAACCATCTTTTCCCATCTTCCCCACCTTCCCCTTTCTCACATTTACCTTTTATCAAACCACTCACCAATTCTTCCTTTGGCCTCATCAGTTCTTGGTTTGAGGGGGATCACCTTCACCCACACCTAGGGTAACCACATCTTGATTTTTGTTAGCGTCGCTTACCAATACAAGCTACGCAACAAAAAAGGGGAAAAATGTAGACACTAAATTAGGTTACACTCCCCTTTGGTCCCTTGACAAATAAACACCCTTCATCACATTAACCTAGCCATGACTCCCTTCACCTCACTAATATTAATTTAATTAAATTAATTCATTAGCCTCACAATATTTATTATTTAAATATTTTAATTTAGATAATGTCCACATACATCTCACCCAGACACCTCATCAAGCCAACTCACCCTAAGATCTATTCTTAGTAAGTTTCCATAACTAACTAAGACTTACCCAAACCCTAAAGATCAATGCGTACATTCTCTCTAACCACATTCCTGCATGCTTACAAGAAGTTCCCAGTTCAATCTATGGGTTAACAATATGAGATCCCAGAAAATCACGAGGATCTCTCTAGTATAGTAAACCTAGGAAATCCCACCTTGACCGATGCCGGTTACCCTTAACCATTGCCGGTTAAGCTGGAACCACCGTCGGTCAACTTTAAACCCCTAAAACAACCTTATTTCGAGGGTTGGCAAAAGGGTTGGTGAACATTAGCACATCCCTGAGAGATATCACATCTTCTGAGATCGAATTCTAGCGAGAACATGCATGCAAGGAGGAGATCACAAATTTTTCTCTTGCATAACCATCCATCACTCACTCCAACACTGATTTGAGTCAATCAAGCAAAAAGGAATGTTGAGTTGTGAAGCTTAATTACTTCATTTTAGCATGTAATTAGAACTTGCTAGAAAATACAGTAACTGGCATCGGTCAAGTAAGTAAGGAACTAGCCACAGTTAGGCAGAACCAACATCGGTTACCTGTACGATGAAGTTATAATTAACTCTCAGGAATTATATCTATTTTTAGCATTAAAATAGATTTATTGATTGTAATTACATGGCTAAGTGCCCTAAGTCTATAAATGACTATATAAGCATAAAAGCTAGGGTTTAGAAGTATGGATATATCATAATTACAAGATAATTATGTGAGAGAGAATTCTTGGTGAAGAATCAAAAATCTTGAAGGAAGAAAGTACTGAACATCTGAGAAGTGTAGAAGGTTGTAAATCTTCATTCTATATCTTGTCAAAGCTTTGGATAATAGATTGGCTTGTTTCTTGGTGGATGTAGCCCACATAGAATAAAGAGAACCAACAACTAGAAAAAGGTAAAGAGGTGAATCATTCTGCATCAGAGGTAATGCAAGATGCTCTTATTCTTTCTTTAGATAGTAGAATTGAATCATGGGTTTTAGATTCAGGAGCTTCTTTCCATGCAACCCCTAATAAGGGTTATTTCAGAAATTATGTCTAGGGTAATTTTGGGCATGTTTATTTGGGTGATGGTGAACCTTGCAGTATTACTGGTAAAGGGGAAGTTCATCTAAAATTGCAGAATGGAAATACATGGGTATTGAAAGATACGAGACATGTGCCAATCCTTAGGAGGAATCTTATTTCTGCAAGGCAACTAGGTGAATCTGGTTGCATGGTTAATTTTACAGGAGACTCTTGGAAAGTCACCAAGGGTTATTTTGTTGTGGCAAGAGGTATGAAGGTAGGAACATTATATTTATCTACTTGTATTACTGATTCCTTTTCTGCAGTATATACTTCCGATTCAGATGCATGCATGTGGCATAATCAGTTTGGTCATATGAGTCAAAAAGGAATGCAGATCTTAAAGGCTAAGGGTAAGTTATCATATTTGAAAGATTTAGATCTTGATTTCTGTGAGCATTGTATCTTTGGAAATAAAAAGAGAGTGATATTTCTCAAAGTTGGGGCAACTAAGAAGGAGTAGAAATTGGAGCTTATATACTTAGATATGTGGGGACCAGCTCAGGTACCTTCACATGGTGGATCCCAATATTATGTTACTTTCATTGATGATGCTACAAGAAAGGTATGGGTTTATTTTATTAAACACAAATCTAATGGTTTTGAAAATTTTAAAAGAGGGAAAGTCCTTGTTGAGAATGAATCAAATTCTAAGTTAAAGTGCCTTAGATTTGACAATGGTGGTAAATACTGTAGCAAGGATTTCACTGATTATTATTTAATGAATGGGATACAAAGAGAAAGAATGGTTCCAAGAACACCACAGGAGAATGGTGTTACAGAGAGAATGAACAGGACAATCATGGAACATGCTAGAAGTATGAGGATACATTCTAGATTGCCCTTGCAGTTTTGGAAAGAAGTAGTTGATACAACAGTTATTTGATTAATCGTGGCCCTTCAAGTTCACTAGATGGAGGAATACCAAAGGAAGCATGGACCGGAAAAGAGTTAGATCTTTATTTTCTTAAAGTTTTTGGTTCAAAAGCTTTTGTGCATATTAATAGAGAAAATAGAAAAAAGTTGGATGCAAAATCCAAGAGGTGCACTTTCATTGGTTATGGATCTAGTGATTTTGGTTTTCGTTTTTGGGATTTAGAGAATTCTAAAAATTTTAGGAGTCATGATGTTGAGTGGAATGAAAAGATAATGTACAGGGATCAAATTTTGGTACCCAAAGATGAGAAAATTGAGAAGTTTATTGATGAAAATGAACTCTTGGGTTTTAAAGAAACATCTTCAGAAATACATAGTAACCATGGTTGATTAGGCCCTAACCGAAATTGGTCAGATGAACCACTGACAGTTACAGAGAATCAAAACCAATGTTGGTTAGCTAAACTGACGTCGGTTAGAGGTGACTGGCATCAGTCACTATCAAAAGTTGATACTAATGTCCAGGAGGTCTAGATTGAAGATCCGGTACCCCAAAATCCTATGAGAAGGTCACAAAGGGTAAGTAAACTTTCAGAAATATTTTCACCTTCTCTATTTTATCTATTATTGACTGATAGTAGTGAACCAGAAAGCTTTGAAGAAGCAATGCATAATAAAAATCATGTTCAGTGGGAGCATGACATGGATGAGGAGATGAACTCTTTGGAAAAGAACCAAACTTGGGATTTGGTTAAATTTCCAGTAGGAAAGAGAACATTGCAAAACAAGTGGGTTTATAGAATTAAGGAAGAAGAGGGTGGACATAAAAAGTAAAAGGCAAGGCTTATAGTAAAGAGATTTGCACAAAAGGTAGGTATTGAATTTGGTGAAATATTTTCTCTTGTTGTTAAGATGACTTCTATTCATACTGTATTGATTTTAGCTGCAGTAGAAGATTTGCATTTAGAGTAACTATATGTTAAGATGACTTTCCTTCATGGTGATTTAGATGAAGAGATTTATATGCAGCAGCCACTTGGGTATGAAGTCAAGGGTAAGGAGAAATTATTGTGCAGGTTGAAAAAGAGCCTATATGGGCTCAAAAAATCTCTAACGAAATGGTACATGAGGTTTGATAGTTTTATGCATGAGCATGGTTACTTGAGATGTGAATCTGACCATTGTGTTTATTTCAAGAAGCTTGAAAATGGGAGCTATATTATTTTCTTACTGTATGTGGATGATATGATTATTACAGGATCTAGTATGCAGGACATTGGTGAGCTTAAGAGAAAGCTATCTCACACATTTGAAATGAAGGATTTGGAATCTGTAAAAGAATCCTGGGCATGCAAATACATAGAGACAGGAAAAACAAGAAATTGTATTTGTCTCAGGAGGATTATATCTACAAGGTGTTAGAAATGTTCAACATACAGAATGCAAAACCTGTTAGCACACCTATGGCTGGACACTTTAAATTGAGTAAAGATTGGTTTCCTTCATCACAAGAGGAGTTCAAATATGTGACACGAGTGTCATATGCTTTAGTAGTTGGAAGTATCATGTATGTTATGGTTTGTACAAGACCAGACATTGCACAGGAAGTGGGAGTCGTGAGTAGATATATGGCTAATCCAGATAAAGAGCATTGGAAAATAATCCAATGGATACTCAGGTATTTGAAAGGGACATCTAGCATGCAGTTATGCTATGGAGGTTCATATATTTCATTATGTGGCTATGTTGATTCAGATATGGCTGGAGATCTGGATGGTAGGAGGAGCACTACTGGATATATTTTCACAGTAAGTGGAATGGCAGTTAGCTAGATTTTGAGATTACAGAAGGTTGTGGCTTTTTCTACTACAGAGGAAAAGTATGTTGCAGCTAGAGAGGCTATCAAGGAGATGATATGGATGAGTAGGTTCATGGAAGAGTTGGGAAAGGAGAAAAGTAATTGTAAACTGTTAAGTGACAGTCAAAGTGCAATTCATTTGGCAAAGAACTCAAAATTTCATTCAAGAATTAAACACATTCATTTGAGGTATCACTTCATACGGAAGGTATTGGAGGCTGGACAATTGATTCTAGAAAAGATTCATACGTGGAACAACACTAGGATATTTCATTACATGGTTATGTTGATTTGGATATGGCTGGAGATTTGGATGGTAGGAGGAGCACTATTGGATATATTTTCACAGTAGGTGGAACGGAAGTTAGATGGATTTTGAGATTGTGGAAGGTTGTGACTTTGTCTAATATAGAGGCAGAGTATGTTGCAGCTACAGAGGCTAGCAAGGAGATGATATGGATGAGTAGGTTCATGGAAGAGTTGGGAAAGGAGAAAAGTAATTGTAAATTATTAAGTGATAGTCAGAGTGCAATTCATTTGGCAAACAACTCAACATTTCATTTGAGAATGAAACACATTCAGTTAAAGCATCACTTCATACGGAAGGTATTGGAGGCCGGATAATTGAATCTAGAAAAGATTCATACGTGGAACATCACTAAGATATTTCATTACATGGTTATGTTGATTTGGATATGGCTGGAGATCTGGATGGTAGGAGGAGCACTATTGGATATATTTTCACAGTAGGTGGAATAGCAGTTAGTTGGATTTTGAGATTGTGGAAGTTTGTGGCTTTGTCTAATACAGAGGTAGAGTATGTTGCAGCTACAGAGGCTAGCAAGGAGATGATATGGATGAGTAGGTTCATGGAAGAGTTGGGAAAGGAGGAAAGTAATTGTAATTTTTTTAGTGACAGTCAAAGTGAAATTCATTTGGCAAATAACTCGGCATTTCATTCAAGAATAAAACACATTCAGTTGAGGTATCACTTCATACGGCAAGTATTGGAGGATGGACAGTTGAATTTGGAAAAGATTCATACGAGCAAGAACCCTGCAGATATGCTAACAAAGCCATTAACAAAGGAGAAGTTAGAGCTACACTCCACTTCTGTTGGTCTTCAAGTTTGAGACTTGAAGAGGAAGAAACAAAGCCAAGGAAGGATCCAAGAATGATGTTTTACATGTATGGTACAATAATTAAAATCCAAGTGGGAGATTGTTGAGTTGTGAACCTTAATTACTTCATTTTAGCATGCGATTGGAACTTGCTAGAAAATATAGTAACCGAAATTGGTAAGGGAAGACTGGCATCGGTCAAGTAAGTAAGGAACCGACCATAGTTAGGAAAAACTGACGTCAGTTACTTGTGCGATGAATTTTTAACTAAATCTCAAGAATTATATTTATTTTTAGCATTAAAATAGATTTAATGATTTTAATTGCATGGCTAAGTTCCCTAAGTCTATAAATGACTATATAAGCATAAAATATAGGGTTTAGAAGTATGGATGTATCATAATTACAAGATAATTATGTGAGAGAGAATTCTTGGTGAAGAATCAAAAAGCTTGAAGGAAGAAAGTATTGAACATCTGAGAAGTGTAGAAGATTGTAAATCTTCATTGTATATCTTGTCAAAGCTTTGGATAATAGATTGGCTTGTTTCTTAGTGGACGTAGCCCACACTAGGTGAACCATGTTAAATCTGGTGTTGATTTATGTCTCTTGTTTTGTATAATTCTTCTGGTAGAATATCTACTTTTATTTGCATGTATGCTTAGATCTGATATATTGTCTGTACAATCGGTGTGGTTACCCTAACAAGGAATACACATGCATCCCATGCAGAAGATTTCTAGCATTTGGTGATCCTCAGGAATCTTCAACCTCTCACCAACACCTCCATTCATCACTCACAGGCATCTAAGACCATAAATTGAGTAAGTAAAACGTTATACTTCTCTGGTTCATTTCATTTCATCATTATACTATCACCATTTGTTTACCAACCACCCATTGACCTCCTTAAATACTCACCCCTCCATATACCCATTAAAACCTCACCGAATCCCACCCAAACTACCAAATATTGCATTCTGACCAACCAAAATCGTCTGTGCAATCATAAAGGAGACCCAAAACTTATTCAATTTCTTATTATGTTTTAAGTGAGATACCTAAATCATTTCAAATTACAATAGGATTTACTTTATTTCCTGCATTAAATTTTTTTAAACAATGGACTGACAGCCATCTAGGGAGTATCACACTTCCTGGATCTAGCATACGCTGGGCAGTTCACTTCACATATTGTTTAACTCTTTTTGGTGGTCTTGCTTTTCATTACAGGTAGTTCCTCCTAGCCAAAAGGAAGCTCTCATAATCAGATGTGGATTCAAAAGTCATACACGCGCAACAACCCATCAACCAACATTAAAACATGTATTCTTCCTACACCCGTTACCCTATCTATTTCATCAATACTTCAAAGAAACATCTAAGAATCAGGTGAAACAGACCCTTATCTTGAGTGATGAAAGGGACATCAAATTTTTCTAGGATCTTGGAGCTGACACGTGTCATCACTGAAATTTGACTAACTTCGAGAAGCTCACCTTGAGGGCAACTTGAAACGGCGATAATTTGAGCTCCCAATGGAATTTTTTGAAAACATTTAATATGAAATTAAATGAAAATTTCCTTCTGAATCCAATTATGGGGTTATCAAATATTTATTCCTCCATTTAACCCATGAAAAATAAGATTTTTAATCTAGATTTCTAGCTAAACATGGAAAAAATCAGTTATAAACCTATTGTACCAAATTGTTGTGAAAAATATGATTTTTCCATCATGTATATATTTCAATTCCCTTTCTGATGATGTTTTTTTTTTCTCCTAACTCCACCCAAAGCTCTTGGAATCACTTTCCAAAGTTCAATAGCTCTTTTGGCCATGTGCATTATTTAGGCCTGTGAACCCTATTTTTTACCAAACTTACCCAACTCCTCCAAATACTTCATGAATCTTCCAAAATAAATTTCACAATGTTACAAGACCTTCAATTCAACTCTGTTTTGGATTTTTCTCCTCTGTTCTGCTCCGGGGGGACACACCAGTTTTGAGAAGGCTAGTGGTAGCCCTTCCCAACACTGTCCAAAAATAGCATTTTTCAAGAACTCCTAAAATCACCTAGGGGGTTGACTTGAATTTCCTAATTCACCTAAGAAACTGATTTAAAATCCATTGGGAGGTCACGACACTGACTAAGTAGACCTGGGGTTCCTCGGAAGGGTAAAACTTGAAAGTTTTGACACAGGGGTATTGTTGTCACGCTCGAAAAATTGTCAATTTCCCCGTTGCACATTTGCATGACAAAAAATATGCATAGTGTACATTTCATCACAAGAAGGAAAATTATAGCTATTTTAATTTTTTTTAAACATTAAATATGTGATTATTATTTGTTTTCCCATAGTCAAATATGCAAGAATGAAATAAACATTAGTAAAAAAACAATACAATATAAAAAAAATCATAACAGTAATCGATAGATTGACATTTAAAATATTGAAAGAATAATTTCAGTCACATGTGTTTTACTTACATAAACATATGTATTGGTAAAAAACTAACAAATAACAATTACATCATGAAATTTAGATAAGGCATTTTTGAAGCTAAAAAGAAACATATACAATGTTAGATATCACTTTTTTTTGCAAAAGTTTTCTTGTGTGCATTGGGGATCTTTTTTGCACATTCCTTTTTTTTAATTCATTTTTTCCCTTTTGTCAACAAAGATACCCATATTTTCAATTTATGAGGGGGCTCACACTTCTTGGAAACATCTGTTGTGTCATACACCAGTGCAAACCCTCTTAATAATGAATCAACCGTGTGAAATTTTGAAAGATACATGATAGATGTCATTGGTAAGTGAAGGCGTTCCTTGACCATTTCTGTAATCTATGGTATTTCTGGATGTGGCTGTCTGTAATAGAATACATTCACAATAAACCAAATTCTCTTAAATTCTTCAATTCTTCTTAGGTGAGGTTTTGTCACAGTAACACCGACAGGAGGAATATAAATTTTACTTCATGTTTTCATTTGCCCCATCTAAGATGAAACAATAAAACATGAGCTATCATACATGCAAGTTAAACATCTTGAAAATAGTGGAGACATGTATTTTAAAAAGTGATGCCAAATCACAGTCTGAAGCTCAACTTGGGGCATTTTAAAGTGGCATCCAATAGGATTACAACCTCCCAACACACTCCAATTCCTGACCTTAACAATGCACATGCCCCTATATGTCCATTTATGTTACAGTAAATGTAACATGCATCGTTAAAAAATAGTATAATTATCATCCAATTTTAAAATATAACCATTACAAATAAATCTAAAAATTAATATTCATAACTAGAAACATAAAAACTATTTAATCATTACTTTCCAAACAAGAAAATATAGTTTTTCATCATTAAATACAAAGGTGAGAACAAAATATTTCAAAATAAAATCAAAATTAATGCAACCAAAATAAATTCAAATCCTCATAAATCCATAGGAAGATATACAAAACCTCACATTTAGAACACCATGCAAGAGAAATTTTAATATTTAATAATTTCAACCATGAAGTTGAAATTGATTTGCAAAAATTAAAACGCTTTAAGGACCACCATATGAAAACAAATTTGGGCATAATTTTCCTTTTTCTTAATCTGAAGACGGTCTTAAAGATGAAATCCATTCATTGGAAATAATAAATCACAAGACAAAGAACCCAGAAAGCTTAACAGAAAAAATGAATAAAAATTGTGGAATGGTTCAATAATTTACAAAAAATTAGAATGAATTAAACAAAACATTTAGAATAGAATAATTGATAAGCACATAATAAACTGAGAGATCATTTTTTTATCTAATGGATGCTATAAAACTTTTGTTTTTTTAATAACGAAATCCCAATCTAGGTATGTAGAAGGGATTACTTCCCAAAATCCAAAAAGTTACTCTAATAAATAAAAAAATCTAGCATCCTAGCCACTTGCTAGAGGGATCAATTGAAACATTTAGAATCAAATAATAGATCAAGAGAGAGAGAGATAAATGATAAACTCTTTTAGAATAAATAAATGTTGTGAGACATAACCATAAAAGAATTGAAGGATCAAGAACATTATAGCCAGAGGAGATAAATACCCAAAAAAATATTATAATATTTTCATAAAGAAAAAGATTTTGAAATCATTACTCTTTCCTAAATATGGTGTACAAAATATTGGTTCAAAATATACAAATTTTTTTTTTTGGACACACAGGAAGTGGAACTAGAAACTGAATGAAATAAACACATGCTGTGGACTATGGTAACCAAAACTAAGAGAGAATAACTATGGATTTCTTGAGTAATTCCTCTCCAGCATTGTCAAATTTATCAAAGATATATGTAGTGGTGAAAAACTTCAAAACTAGACACGGATGTTAAAGTATCATAACTCATATTTATCATTTACCCTTTTTTAATCTGAAGATGATCTTAAAGTTGTAATTCATTCATCAGAAATAATAAATCAAAGGAAACATAACCCATAAATCTTAACATAAAAAATGAATAAAAGATGTCAAATAGTTCAATAATTTACAAAAAAAATGGACGAATGGATTGGCATAGAACAAATAGAGAAATCATTTTTTGATATAATAAATGCTATAAAAATTTATTTTTTCATTTTCCCTTTTTTAATCTGAAGACATTCTTAAAGCTAGAATTCATTGATCAGAAATGATAAATCAAAGGACACATAACCCAGAAATCCTAACAAAAAAATTAATACAAGATGTCAAATAGTTCAAGAATTTACAAAAACTTTGGATGAATTGATAAAAAAACTTTGGATGAACTGATAAAAAAACTTTGGTCGAATTGATAAGCACAAAGAAATCAGTTTTAGATATAATGGATGCTATTAAAATTTTATTTTTTAATAATGAAATCTTGATGTAGGTATGCAGAAGGGGGTTAATTCCAAAAATCCAAAAAGGTACTCTAATAAATAAACAAATCTAGAATCCTAGCCACTTGCTAGAGGGATCAAAATAATAAAATCCAAATGAAATCCTTACTATTTTCTAAAATTGGTATACAAAATATTGCCTCAAAATATACAAAACAATAATTTCCAGACAGATAGGAACTAGAACCAGAAACTAACTGAAATAAACACATATTATAGACTATGGTAACCAAAACAAAGAGAATATTCTCGTGGCATCCTTGAGTAAATCCTCCCCAATATCGCCAAATTTATCAAAGGTATATGCAGTGGTGCAAAAATCCCAAAGAAGACACAGATTTTAAAGTATCAAAACTCAAATTTTTTTTACTGACATAGTATTATAAACCTGGTGAAGAACTCTAGCTACTAAATCCCACAAAGGAAAAAAACATCATTGAGAGAAACCTACAAAATACACGACATAAGTTGAATCACACACAAAAGCAGGGTTTATTCAGACAAAAAAAAAAAAAAAAAACAAATATTACCAAGGAGGAACACCCCAGACATTGGAAACAACAAAACAAACTCTATCCAGCAGCAACCAGGAACATAAAAGTGCAAGAACCCAAAGGGAAGACATTTATAGCAAGGAAAAAACTAAAAAAACCCTAAAAAACTTCTTCCAAGAAGGCCACACTTCCTTGAGAATCCAACCCACTGTGTAATATTCTCCATGCACAACACAACTCCATTTCCAAACCAGAGGAAGCTACTTCAACCACAAACCACATTGATTTTTAACTTTCAAATGAAAAAAGCCATGAAATCTTTCAACTACTCATGTTATCTTGTATGTATTCCAGTGAATGCAGAGGCACCTTTGAAATGATTTAGCTGCCCAATATTATTGAAGCGGGAAAATGTTTAATGAAAGATCCAAACTAAAGCCAAATATGTTCACACTATTCTCTAGGAAAACTACATCTCCAAATCAATGGTTACTGGAAATCCGCTGTTCTCCACCTTCGGATTAATAGCCAAAGAAGCACAGTTTGTGTGTTGTTATTTCATTGGCTAGCTAAAAAATAAATGTCAATCATTAGATTTCAATGAAAATGGAAAACCAAATCCCAGCCCTCGTTTATCTGACATCTGTTAGACCCTCTAAGTTGCAGCTCACTTTGAAACGCCTTACAACATAATTATGTAGTAACTACCAATGCATATTAGTTGTAAATTACAACGGAATTTATTTTAAACCGATGTTAATTTGTGATTTCAAATGAAAAATAAATGAACTGCATGAGACTACATATTATTGAGTTATTTTGTTAAACAATTTTTTCTTTGTATATATGCTTACAAAGTTAATATAGCATTTTAAAAACATACACAAATGGAATAGATAATAAATTATTTTAAATCAATTTTGGATGTGTTAAGAGTGTTCTCCCAACTACATCTTTCTATAGCTACCATTTCCTGAAATGTTCACTAACTTTCTAAATTATATGGAACATTTGTATATGAGCCCATAAAACATGTGTGCACCTTGTAACTAAAGACAAGAGCAATGAAAACTATTTTAAGTCTTGAATTAGAATGATGAATATAATGAAGTTAGGAGGGATTGGTGGCATCGACATAGTAAAAAAAAATGGATGCTAAAATTTTCCTCACATAAGGAATGAACATTTTTGGTTCAGTTAAGAAAATACTAATGCTTAGAAAAATTCCTGAAAATAGAGGAAAAGAAACAAGTATTTTTAAGTAGTTTAGAGCGAGTACTGTATTTAGGTTTTTCTTTCAGAACATTACTCTTACTAAGTTTATTTTTCTTGGAGATCAATGACATCTCCATAGAAATGGAAATATTGTTGATGAATTCCTCATCGGAGCCAAAGACCCTTAATTCCTCTATAGGGAGATTTTCTTCTACAAGAAAGTACAATTCATTTCATGATGTGGAGAGTAGACTCTACCAGGATAAGGCCAACCCCACCTACTAAAAAATATAGTGATAATCCTCATGAGGCTAAGTTTTTTGGAGTTTTAATTTGTGGTGAAATTGATGACATCTTAAATTATTTTAAGTTTGTGAGATAGGGAGGAATAAGTAATATAGTGCAACTACAACATCTAATAATAAAAACTTCCTATTATACCTTGATGGATGTCCATATCATGTTGCAAATATTTTATTTTTCCACAGCCCATGAGTACACTGACAAATGTGAGCTAATTGGGTTAAATATCCATTTGTTGTATTTGGTGAAATAATCTCAATGGATCTACGTAGCATCCATTTGCAAAAGCTTCCATTTTAGCATTTAATTATTTCCTAGGAATTTTCAACAAAACCATTTTAGGAATATCTTGAACTCACTAAATTCCATAAAATGACATCTTTATGCCTGAAATTTTGTCAAAAAATTCATATTCCTTCTATATAAATTCACATTTTACATACAGATAAAGTAGGGCACCTATAACTACAATATACAATAAATCTCTCGAGCATTTTGTAGAGTCTAGGTCTACACTTGAAAGTTGTATTTGATTGAATTTTTTTGACAGTTACATTTGATTGAAAATTTCTAAGGCATTTTCAGCAAATCCATTACGTGCATATCCCTATAATAATTGCAGTGATCCGTGAGACAACATCCATTTGAGGCATTTTGTAAAACCTTCCAAATCCCTTATGTAGGCTTCCACATTTTGTGTACACGTCTTTGAGGGAACTTGCAATTATATATACAAAAAATAAGCTTTCCATTTTGTTTTCAAGGATTTCAATGCTCTGTTTTGAATCTCCAAGTTTGACACAGGCTGAGAGGTTGTTGGAAAAGGGTGTGGAGTCTGGTTGTGCACCTGTCAATTGTATTTTATTGAAATTTTCTAAGGCCTCTTCTAAAACCCCATTTGTGCATATCCTACAATAAATTCTCTTCATAAGACCACGTTTCTTTGAAGAATTTTATTGAACAATACACATGCTTTGTACATGCTTCCACATTTTGCATACAAATCTACCAGAGAACTTGCAACTGTAACTAGCAATTATAAATTCTTTTATGGATGTCCATATGTCATTTCAAAGTTTGTTTTTCTTAAAGGATGTCCACATTACATATTTGATGATTGCAATAACCATGGTGTTATCACTTTCTGAGTAGAAAACTAGATGAAAATGTTGGAAAAAGAAACATCATTCACCTCGATCTCTGGATTGAAATTGGGTAATTTAATTTCTAAAAAATTCAAGAAGGAAACAAGCATTCCAAGCCATCACCCAAGAAAGTAGTTCACCATTGTAGTCTATTTACTTATATCAATCCGTTATTTGGCACTCCAAACTCATAAGCTTATTGACCACACAGATGAAGTTCTTTCCTAGGAATATTTTTGAATTTTTCGTGATATCTTGCACACAACTTGAGATTTGTATTTTTCCATTCTTTTGATTTTTGGTTTTCCAAAATGGTAGGGAATGATTGAATTTTTTTATAGGAATATAGGTTTCTTCATTTTTTGTTGATGAAGGGTTTTGTTACACCAAAAATACAGGGCTATGAAAATATAGTGAGCATACATTATTCATGTTGGGTTCAATCATGTCAGAAAAAATTGCTAGGGAGAAGTTGCCGAAAAACACACATAGTGGTTAGAGAACGTGTACCTCACAATTTAGTAACATGTATCGCCTAAATAACCTAGTCGGGAATTATCATGATATAATTTGACATTTTCCAGTAGGGCTCTCCTCATAGAGGATGCCTCCAACAAATTACTACGAGGGCATACTCCAAATTATATAGGGGAGGGAAAGCAGTACATTCTGATAACTACCGTATAATACATTCCATCATAAATCATATGGTGGAAGTGGCTTGAAAATCATATAGTACATGTGGCTCCATTTTCAGATTGTGGTTAAATCCTCTGAAAAAATCCTCCGCTGATTTATCTAAGGTTAAGATCCAGACAATTTGAGTTGTATAACACTACACCCACTTCATCATTATACTACAACTAATTTGCTAGTATCTGGTAGCAATCCTTTTTGAGGTCATGTAGCTCTTCAAGAACCAATATGTGCTCCTTTATCCATTCTCCCAAGGACATGAGTTTCGTAGTCTGTGAAGTACGTAACATGTAGACTTGGTTTTGCAGATCCTTTTCCTCTTCGTACTTAACAAGTCACACCTACAAGGTAGGAAGTCGGGTGGCCTCTTCCCTTACAAGGATGACATGATGCTTCAAATCCTCCATGTAATTATTGACTATGTAATTATTTTCATGTAGCATAACATATATCCAATTTGCGTCTTCGCTAGCCTAGTTAAATTTTGCAGCATTTTTCTTCAGCCTTATCTTTTTTAGATCAATATATTTTAACAATTATCCACTTCCTTTACTTCATTTTCCTTGGGTCCTGCTTCATCCTTGAGCAGACAATCCACCATTATTATTATTTTTTCCAAAGTGTGTTCTATTTTGTGGGAAGAAATTTGTTGAAGAATATCATGGAAAAACACTTCTATGGTTTTTTAAATAGCCTGAGATCCCATAATAAGGCAGTCTACTTCATCTTTGAGGCGAGTCACCTCAGTTTTGATGGGTTCTATCTAGGTTACTTATTTTTGAGGTTATCTACTTCGACCATGTAATGTCGTAGCTTTTCCTCCATCTTTAATTGTCACATTTTTGTAATACATGGCCATACTGACTTTGAATATACCTACTTTATGCTTATTTGATCCCAGGGGATGGTAATCCTTTGTCGAATCCAAAAACTCTTCACTATGGATATATCTAATAAAATATGCCAGTAAATATTTCCACATGGAGGGGGGATGATAAAAAATGAATATATCACTTATATCCTGCCATGTGAGGTTTAAAAGAATGATATCACTACTTGGATGCTTTTCCACCCATTTAGTTACATCGTAGATGTAAGAATCCCTTGGTAGAATAATAGAAAAACACCCTGATTTCTTTTTTCAATTAATTTATATACATTCCTTCACGTTAATTTCCATATAATTTCACCAAATAAGAGAATCAAATCCCTAGTTCTTAACTTAAACTATCCACGAGGGAGAAACCAAAGGGAACTAATGCTTTTTTATCAAAGGTAAAGTGCAATAATCAAAGGACATTATCTTTTTAAAATTTAATCAATTAACTAATATTATTGTAGTGATATAAGATAATTACATAAGAAAATGAATTCATTCCACCTTGTCCAATTTACTAAGCATAAAGAACATACTAGAATATGAATGTAATGACATAGGAGATAATTCATTACCCATTTCATTTTGCATTAAATATACTAATGGTACACTATATTATGTGTTTTTGAATTTTTACATATTATTTTTCAAGTGCACTACATAATCATTATGCTCAACATGATTCTCTTCTTTGCTTTACAACACAGATTACAAATAATAATACAATATTTTTCTGAGAGATACTGATATGGAAGAGCATAAGGATAATTCTCAATTTGAGCACTATCGAGATAACACCGGATATCATGTTGAGGTAGCAGTAATGAAGCAGGAGAGGGAGAGTTTCATCATAGCATTTTTCCTCCGACCACAGATCCATTTTGGTTCCCCCACACAACTCTCATATCCCAAGAGTGGCCCTACCCTTCACGAAGAAGGTAGATATAAAAATTGATACCAAAAGAGAGAGTGTTCCATGTATACAAATCCCTATATCATATGACCTAACTAGTCATGATGGCTAACTAGAAAAGAATAATTAGATTCTTATGAATAATAAGTATTAATTGCTTATGGCCATAAGAATTAGATTACAAAGGGTTACCCCCGATGTATCCTAACTTGTATACAAGACATGCTTGATAACCCCAAACATTGGTTTAATCTTTGATAATCCCATAAAATGACCCATATCCACTCTTACCGAGTCATGGTGAAGACTAAAATAATTCCCTTATCCATTTAGTACCACTTTCCAATGTTCAATATACATTACTCATAGCTATTGATTCATATCATCCCTCCTAACCCCATACTAGATGACAATTGATCTCCCCAAGTGAAACAAAGACTTAATTTGTGAACAACTTTGATAGGTATGTGGGTGATAACACATCGTATCAACGAACCAAATTATTATTTACCCCACTTTAATAAGGATGGTTAACTTCAAGAAAATAAGATTCAAATGATAATTATATGGTTTGTATGATGATGATAGATGTATAGTAAGTTTGACTACTTGTTGTAAGGTCCGGAAGCATAAGCAATAGAAGAGGACGTATCCATACATTTCAACTCATAATCCTTTGGCTTTTCGCGTCCCACGCGTACTTTTATAACATAGATATGTTAGATATCCATTTATTAAATTCATGTCATAGTTTGACACTATCCACATGGGATTTTTAACACTGTAGTCATATTTTATACCCTTAGACCAATAGTCTAATCCCATGTGCGTCGGCCTATCACCTAGCAGGTGTTGAGCGCTCACCCAAGGCACACACGGGCGTAAATTCTCTCCTTTATACGAGTCTTATGAGAATGCATCATATTATAATAGATATTAAAAAGGAAATGAGTAGAAAGAACCATGCAATATTATAGAATGATTTATCTTATTGCATCCAGAAGAGAGAAATAACAAACATCATAAGGAAATGGTTCATAAGAAAAGGGAATACATAATTAGTATACTTCAAAACAAATAGATGATTTATAACAGAACCTTATATTGATATTAATAGGTTCAGTAACCACATTACAATCCTTTGAGGTCGTAACATACCTTCATATAACTATGTAGATAAAAGTCTTGCATCAGAGCCATGTTATGCTCATCACATTACAAAGAAAAATGTAGACCCATCCCTCTAAGTGTGTCATGATTCATATATTCTCCTAATCCCAACCCATAAAGTCTTCCATGATATTTCTGCAGGGTTTCACCTTTCTGTCTCTGTGTCTCATCTGCACTCTCCACACACTATCTCTATCTCTCCCCTTTCCTATATCGGGCACTTGTATTAACCTTAGCACCCACCGACGTGCCTTTCAAAAGTTATAGATCGGTTACCAAGTGTTGAAGTGGTCCTCCATGGGAGCATGCCTTCTCAGATCCGATCTCTCCACTCCTTGCAATGATGTCTTCTAGAACCTTCTATCACATGCCAAGAATATTCCCTTTTTGATCCCACAGTCACCAGGTTGGCACCTTATCCAAAAGGGTCATGCTTTTCTTGTGTGCTTCCTGGGAGGCCGAATACATCTAAGTACAAAACCTATTTTTCCTTGCGCGGGTGCAATATGTTCTACAAAACCCTACAATAACCCTCCCTTGTGTGCCTTCAATCCATGCACCCTTCTTCAACTAGGTCCCAGGCACCCATGCGCCTTCTTGTACTTAGCTGATATTTTAGGGCCCAACATCACCCCACACTACACCTATTCTCCGTCCTTGAAAAGAATCTTCAATAAAGAAATAAAGAATGGAAGATCCTTAAAAATGGTTGGGATGGAAGAAAAAGGAATGAAGAAAAGGGAAAAAAGAATGAAAGAATAGGGGAATAATTTATTTCTAGAGGAGGAAACAGAAATCCTTCCCTAACTCTGTCTCTAATTTCTCCCAAGCATCGACCTCATTTTGTTCTTACTGACAGAGCTCACCCAATAGGGCGCTCACTACTTGAAAACGCAGCTCCTCTCCCTTAACATACATTATCTCCACAATCTCCTCCAGTTTTTTTCCCAAATCCTTGAGTGTGTCCATCCTCTGAGTGATTTGAGGGTACAATTCCTTTAGCCGGTTCTTGATTGAGCCCTGCAAGGTCTTAATGGCCTATGATTTCTTTTCCACTTTGGATAAGATTTTGACTCACTCATCCATGTTCCTCTTGTTCTTTTCCTGGAACTCCTTGAGTTTTGCTTCATGGTTGGCAACCAAGATACTTGCCACTCTATCCCTATCTACGTAGTTATCATAGGCGGACTCAACAACTTGTGTGGTGGATTTTACATCAGCGAGGATTTTTTTGTATTGAGCAATAATTTCCATGACCTTCATCTTATTTTCTTTTTCTTGGCACTACAACACCTCTTCTACTGATTCTAAGGCAAGTGGATGCCTCTCCATAGTGAGTATGTGGGTCAAGTCCTCAGGCATTGCAACAATGATCCATAATTTTGTGCGGGTGGTGTTAAGTCTGGATGCTTTAAGAAAATGACATCCGTGACCATCTCTATCTTCGTGTATGCCTTGCGCACTCCTGCCTTCTCATATTTTAACTCATGCCTTAGTTGAGTGCTGATTAGCTCCTCCTGATTTAGGTCCTTGATTTTCTCAAGGATCTCTTCCTCCATTTTCTCCAATTCTGCTTCTAGGAACTTCACCTTGTCATTCCTCCCGAAGAGTCTGGCTTCAACCTCAACTAAGACTTTGTTGAGCGCATTACAGATTTGTTCATCCGATAACTATTGGGCATTTAATCCTTTTGTTTTTGGCACCTTCAACAATCCCCCTTGGCTTACTTCAAACTTAGGCTCATCAATTTGGGACTCAAATGGCCATGATAGCATCTTCCTTATCCAAGGGTATGCACCTTCCTCATCAAATGACGCCATGACCAAGAACTGTTCCGTTGGCATGATGCTCTAGAAGTGTGCATGCAACATCTTGTTTAGTTCATTGATGTAGCCCATTCTTCGACCTTGCGCTACTTCTGTGCTCTTCCTTTCTGTGCATGTGGCTCTTGGAAAGCTTACAGCCAAATTGGGATCTCCTCCCATGTTGCCATATTCATTTCCTACGCTTTCCTCCTCAATTTCCTTCAGCACCATATCCACACTACACTCAACCTCTTATTCCACTAGGTCCTTCATGATTTTTACCACTTCCCTCTCTACAGCTTCGTCTACCTATTACTTAATGAGGCTTGGGGTCCTTTGATCCTTTGTATTTCCTTCTCTTCTTACCCCCTTTCCTTGATTCTCATCTTCTTCTTCATCCTCCTCCTCATCTCCTTCATTATACTTCTCACCTCCTTCTTCCTCAGAATCATGTATCTCATCTACTTGATGGTATTCACTCCCTTCTGGTTCATCCTCATCATCCTTTTTGTTGATGTAGGAATCTAGACTCTCCATCTCTTCTAAATCTACCTCATTAGTCACCTTCTGCTTCTTCCTTACTGGGGATTCTAGTATAGGAGATTCTTCTATTTATTTTTCTTTGGTAGGTGATGTCTTCATTCGTGATTCCTCATGGATGAGGAGCTCTTCATGCTTAGGTTCCTCTTCTTACGGGGTCTTTTCCTTAACAGGAGACTTCTTTCTCCATGAGTAATTATTGGTTTTTGCACTTGTCTCTGGCGCACTCACCATTTGTGTGGTTTGAACACTTGGTGCCTTATGTACCTTCTCTCTCTCTCTCTCTCTCCTTCTAGGAGTGACCTTCTTCCTTCATGTAGGATCTTTAGGAATGGAGACATCATTCTCCAAGTAAGCACCTTTTTCAAATTTTGGCCTTATGCATAGATATACCCTTGTTGTGGTTCTTCCTGCAATCGGAAACATTAAGGGATTCATCATCTATATCTCATGGGAGACATATCTATCCACGTACGCTTGCTTCTTTAGGTAGAATAGATTTTGATGTAGCTCATAGTAGTCTATAGCTACCTCACTAAGGTTGAACCTTAGTCTCTTGGCCTCCTTGAACCGATTAACTCTAGCTTGGAAGTATTGTGCGGTGAAGGAGAAGGGTAGCTTGCACCATGGCTTCATGTTCCCATCTGTCAATGTAAATTTGCCAATGTACAAGTGCTGGTACACTACAAATTTTGCCTCTCTAATCACAAGTGTGGGAAACTACTATTAAATCCTCCACTCATCCCTGAATGTGTCATTCATTTTCTTATACCATTTCTCCAGGCGTGCCTTGTGAGCGGCCGTCATGATTTCACAAGTGTATTATGTAAACCATTTTTTCAGGCGAGGGATCCTCTTCTGGATACTCCCAAACAATTTTTTCTGGCCCATCGGGCACTCCAATATCTGAAAACATAATTGTGAGGAGGACATTACCAAAGAGTATCTTCTCTCCCTCCTGTGCACTGCTTATAATTTCATCCGCGATGAAAGTGGACAAGTTATAGATGGTTCCTTCAAATATCTTACGACATACATTTAGCCTTACCTTGTTTACTTGTGTCCATCATTCTTGATAATTGAGATTGGTTACCAAGCATGAGGATATCCTCATAACTGGATCTAGAATCTCGGTGATGTCAAAGTATCGCGACCCCTTCTTGTAGTCGTACATGGCTATAGTCTCCTTCATAGCCTCCTTGTTGATCAAATCATTATCAATGTTATATCCTTCTCAATTAAGGCTTGTGAACTTGGATATCAGTTGTGGTGTGATGCACATCTTGTGCCCCAAAAAATAAAAAATGATCCTCATGCACGCTCAACATCACTCACTGATAAAGGCACTCAGGCTTTCCAAAGTATGACAACTTATATAGTTGCAATAACCCAACCTTCTCTAATTTGACCTTCACCTCATCGTTGTAAATGGGAATTTTGTCTAGCATCCTATTGTTATTTGGTTGGACCAACTCCAATGTCATTTCTTTTTCAGTTGTGCTCATGTGATGAATATAATCACTTATGTCCATCTTTCATAGGTATGTATCCCACTCTTTTCCCAGTAATACCCCATTTGGGTAATGCATTTCTGCGTACCATTCTTCATTGGTGCTCGTGACAGCAATGATTTTCTTTCCCTTGCCTTTACCATTTGTTTTCTTCAGTGAAATGGTTAGTTTCCTTGGTGTCATTCTTCTAGTTAGGCTAGACTTAAATAATCCTTCCTCTTTCTCTACTCTACTACTCTATTCAATCCCAAAGCTCACTCCAAAGTTTCAACTCATGAAATGGATCCTTCTTTCTCTATGCCCTAGCTGGCAGACCCTAACCAGGAAATCCTTCCACAAGACAATGCTCTTCACACAACCTTCCTCACACCTATGTACTCCTTGTTTCTGTTCCCAGATCTAATCTAGATGCACACTCAATTTTTTTAGATTCTCCTTTCTTCACAAAAATTCTTCTCTAGATGCCCTAGTTCGCAAGAGCTTCTTTTACTTTGTAATTGCAAGGTAACAAATGACTTACCCGACCTTGTATTTATAGCTTTTCCTTCCCTCCAGCATTAAATGTTATGCCACCTACCACCGTACTTGACACTAAATGTGACTTTTCCCTAAAACTTGTCCTCAAGAACTTTTACCCACACGCCTAATCCTACGTGAAAAACTTGAAAACCTTCTAGTGCACAAAAATTCATACAGATTGAAGACTTTTGCGCATACGTCAACAACGCCGAAGGCACTTCTTCTATTATTTACCTTATTTTTTCCCTCACCTACCTCATGTTGTTCCTACACTCTTCATTCTTTCTGTACATAGTTTATGCAAGGCCTTTTTTATACCAAAAAATATCGTCCACCCTCTCTTCTATGTGCTTCTTAACCTTATGCAATTTTTATCCCTCAACTAGGCCATTCACCGAAACTTCTACTACCAGCTCAAACTTGTATTATAGGCCTATACTTTGTATCACTCCACCGCACACTAAAACATATGTGTGGTCCTCTGTGCATACAAAAACTTGGGAAAAATTATGTGGTTATCGGTGCATAAGGCACAAAATGCAAGAACAAGAAACGAGAAAGGGAAACACAAGAAAATAAAATGCATAAAGGGAAATTCTAGACTAATTGGCAACATTGCCTTATTACAAACACCAAGAAGAATTATTTATAGTAGGGCTTCAGTCTAATCCCATTGAAATGACCTAGTAATCTCATCCCATCCAGTGCTTGTAACTAGTAAGTGCCTAAATCAAGAATGTACAAGATGATGTAATGTACCAACCAATGGACTATCAACTTCCCAAGATGGCATAGATACTTGGAATCATACAATAACACCATCTTGCCAACCTCAAACTTCTTGTTCTTGATATGACAATCATGCCATGATTTTTGTCTTGCTTTTTCTATCTTCTAACTCCATCTAGAAAGTGATCACCTTTCATCTAACTACATCAACTTATCAATTCTTTCTTCCAATGTTTGCTCATCAGCTAATCCTCCTCCACGTGTTATACATAGTGATGGCAATATGAAATCAACTGGTAAAATAGCCTTTGCACCAAAAACCAATTGAAATGGTGTGGTATTTTTCAAGCTCTTGTAGGTTGTCATGTATGCCCATAGAATGGCTAATACCTTGTCATCCCAAACTTATCTCCCAATGTCACAGATCTTAGTTAACATGTGACTTATTATCTTGTTAAAGACCTAAATAGTTCCATTTGTTTGAGGGTGATAAGGATTAGTATTTTGATGGGCCACCATAAATTATGCTGATAAAATCCTGACCATTTCATTGAGAAAGTGTGTACCTCTATCACTTGTTAAACTTAAAGGACAACCATACCTGCTGATTATGTTCTCCCATAAAAATCTAGTATCTGTCACTATGGTACAATACTTTTTAGGTGTTGCCTCTTCCCACCATGTTAAGTAACCAGTTCAATTGATGATATTGCACGAACCAGTCCTTCGCACAGTTGGTGTAACTAGCTTTATAAAGTTGATTTCCCATTTTTCAAATGGTTCAACGATGGCTATTGGTCATAAGGGAATTTCATCCCTCTTTCCAAGTTTTCCAAGGCACTGGCAATGGTCACAAGCCTTGCAAAACTCAATAAAATCCTTCTAGATGGTTTCCCACCAAAACCATGCTAATAAGATCTTCTGCGCGGTAGCATTTCCTACATAGTGCCCTCCTGCAATCCCACCATGTGCTCATGTTCCAATATGCATCGGCATAAAACCTCATCCCGACCTAACTTATACAGGTCTCCATTAATGAACATGTAAGGTGCGACACATATTGCTAACTTATTTCTCTCTAGAGCCTTCATCCCTTCCATTGCCACACCTATTTTTAAGAACACTGCGATATATTCCAAGTCTGAGGACGTGCGCCATAACCTAAATATTTTTGTTTCTCGCATGGTATCCTCAATGCTTTGCATGTCCTCTCTCGAGTCAATCCTTGTTAAGTGGTCAAGGCCTGAATTTATCTTTCGTGGTTTTACGACCACTGAGAACTCAAACTCTTAAAACAATAGGACCAAACGACATATTCACCATTATAGAAAGGGATTGTTGAATAAGTATTTCAATGCCATGTGGTCTATGTAAAATATGAATGTTGTTACCAATAGATACTACCTAAACTTGTGGAGAAAGTAGATCATGGATAATGCTTCATGCTTAGTAGTTGTGTAATTTTATTTTGTTGGTGTTAATTTCCTACTGACAAAGCATAAGGGATGATCAACAATTCCCTCACCAGGTTGTGTTAGCATTTCTCCCATAGTTGTTCCTGAGGCATCAAGATGTACATGGAAAGGCTTATCCCAAGAAGGAAAACATAGTATGGGTGTCGTAAAGAGCTTATCCTTCAAAGTGTTAAATGCCTTCTGTTGCGTCTCTCCCCAATGAAAGGAACTTTTGTGTTTTAACAATTCCTCCAAGGGCACGATGATCTTGGCATACCCCTTGATGAATTTTCTATAATACCCCATATTCCCAAGGAATCAATGCATTGTGCTTTGACTAGTAGGTTCCCCTAATCCCACAATAACTGTAACTTTGGCGGGATCCACTAGTAATCCATCTTTGCATATAATGTGTCCTAACAAGGTTCCAAATGGAGTAACAAAGACACATTTCTTAATGTTGAGATATATCCTCAATTGCTGACATCTCTCAAACATCAGCCTCAAAATGTCACAATGGTCTTTCACCAACCCATACATAGTCTAGTCATCCAGGTAAACTTGAAGAAACTTATGGATGAAGTCTTGAAATGCTTGTACCACAATGCGCGAGAACACATCAGACGCATTCTTCAACCCGAAAGGCATAATTGTGTAGGAAAAACTTCCGCATTCCGTGGTGAAATTTTTATTTCTCTAGTCTTCCTTTGCAATCCTAACTTGGTGATACCCTGAGAACCCATCTGTGAAAGAGTAGACTTCGCACCTAGTTACTCCCTCTAAAATTTCTTCAGTAAAGGAGGTTGGAAAAGGATCGATGACACATACTGCATTCAGATCCCTGTAGTCAACATAGATTCTTATCCTACCATATTGATACTGATAACCATTGGGATTATCCATTCTAACTCCTCAGTTACCTCAATGATACCAGATGCTATCATTTTTTCTATTTCTTCCTTAACCCGTACGTGTAAATTTGGATTCATCTGATAAGGCCTCTTCCAAATCATGTGCGCACCTTCCTTCAACTTGATCTTCATCTCCCTCAGGAATGGTGAACGCCTTTGAGTTCATGATACTCGTGAGGGAATAAATCCTATAACTTGTGCAATAGATCAATGATATTTGAAACTTATTTTTCTGACCTATAGTCTCCAATGATAGCTTCCTTAGGTTATGTCTTTGTTCCAATGTTAACCTTATTTGTTTTCAAGGGCTCATGGTAGGCACATGCTCACTCATTAGTGTTTTCTATGACTTCACGTGTACCCTCCGAATGGTTAACATCCAAAGTCTCTATCTATTCTCTGTATATTATATAGACCATATTTATTTTTTCTTTTTCCATGCACACGTACTCAAGTTATACTTCCTCTGATTCTCCTTCATTAAGGCTCATCTCTAAATAAGTCACACCTAGTAATTCTAGTAGCCTATCCCCTTCCATAGAACTATATCCCATGGTAAGTACTTGATCACTTGCAATACCTTATCCACCGATGGCTTGGTACTCCTATATTCGAAATCTTAAATGAGATCAGCTGTCAACACCTACTAATTACCCATGTGATGAAGAATCTCCAAATGAATGTACCAAGTGTGTGCACAACCTTGTAAGGTGGAATACCACTTGTTTACCCATAAAAAAAGTGAAAATGCTTCTGTGCTTACCATCTAGGCCTTCTCACATGCTTGGATATGAAATGAAGCGGTCTTTTTGCCATGGTAGTCTTGTATGACCGTAAGCGTGTTTCTCCTGGAGAACCTTATAAAAAATGTGATCCTCACATCATGCCACTCTAGGAGGTTATCTTGATGTGTAGCCCACCAGCGTGTTGTAGTCCTGAGTAGGTTATAAATGAGTATTCCTCTTCTTTTTTCCTCATTTCTTCACTGAGTTTCTATTTGTCGTAAGAAAATTTCAAGGTATGCTCCTCTAGATTAACTTGGTAAATTATTTCCTCCTAGGTGCTTGACTGAGAGCACATTTTTCACCCTTATTACAGATCCTCTTAATTGTCACCCAATTAAAACATAAGTCCCATGCACCCAATTTTCACATGCCACACTAGTGGTATCACTTAAGGATTGAGTATCTTCAAAATGGATAACTCCCTCCATGGGATGAATTATCTCAGGATCTCTAATAGAACACAAATACATTATGCTAAGGAATTAATCTCCTAAGGGCTCAGTATAGGGCATTGTATTCCCATCTGTTAAGGGGATAATCACCCTTTCTTCCTCATTCTCAAATATGATATACCCTTTGTTAAACTGCAGGTTGGAATTTTTCTTGTAACACCATGGGCACCCAAGTAATGCTAGAAAATTGTCTACCTCAGCGAGCACCAAGACTTTGAATTCTCCAGTGACTTGGCCCCTTGAATGGTGATAAATGCATCCTTTAGGAATATAATGGGCATTTCCTTAGTTTTTTTTTCCATATACAAAATATTTAAATATGGTTATAATGTGGGCCTTCCCATTTGATGCCATGCATCTAGGGTAAGAACATTCACCTTTGCTCCTATATCGATGAGGATATTGTTCAAGATCCATCCATCAACAACCACATTCAAAGTAATCTCCTTTTCATATTCGAGGATTTGAGGAGGAAGGTTTGTATGAAAAATATGCCTTTTGTGCTCTACTCTAGCTTGTGGTACCTTCTCTCTTAGCCATTCTCCTAGCAAGGGAATGATATTCTCTTGCCTTAACATCTTGCATACTTCCTTGACCTCATCTCGGTCATCCTTTGGAACCTCAGTATTCTTCCTTTGCTCCAACTACCTCAATTTCTCCTTCAAAGATTGGATCTACCCTTGTAAAATCTGAATCACGTCCATAGTATCTTGATACACCTCTTTTTGATAAGTAGGATCCCGATACTTTCCATGTACCACTTCCTCTCTTGAAACTAGTGTCCTTTTTCTTGGTATCTCCCTAGCATGTGCAACCTTTTCTCGCATTTTCACCAGTATAGGTTCTAGTCCTGATTCATGCACCACTCATGGCATCCACTGTGAATTGGCCTTCTTGATGCTCACCATCCCAATGCCCTTGTATTTTCAGTGTTACTGGTTTATATGCTCATAAATTTTTAGACACTCTTTGTACTTGTGTTTCTTTCCACACCATGAGCATTGTAACAGATCAGGACACTCGCGTTTGTAATACTCTATAGATCCACAATTATAACAAGTTACTCATGGGAATTCACTTCATCCTCCTCCATGATTATTACAACCACAAAATACTTCGTGAAAACCTCTTCCACGTGCTCCTCCATCTATGCTCCCTTCAAAATGACAATCATCATCCTTTGAACTACTTACAAGGCTAGTCTTCCATACACCCAGATCAATAGCATCATGGATTTGATCAATAAGTCTGCAATCCTTGGTATCATGGGTCATAGAGGTACAAATCTTGTAATAGCAAGAACCATTCTTACGGATTGCACACTGTAATAGAGGTCACCTACTTGCATCATGATCCCCATATCAGATCTCATAGTCTACCACCATAGCAAATACCATATTCTAAGGGAAATTATCCTTTACATGTCCCTCCACTTCACTATCTATACACTAAAGCTTACTACAAAACTCATGTGCTGAGTTTGCAAATAAATTCTCCAACTGCTTGGCCATTGCAACAATTTGAGCCTCCAAACAAGGACTAACACCATTATCAATGCTCCCAATAGCTTCGGCATGTAGGATAGCTTCCAATGCCTCATGTGGGTTGGTGAAAGTCTTGTGTGATAGAGCCCTTCTAAATGTTGTTATCAATCCCTCGAAAAACCATTGAGAATGTTGAGAAGGATGAATTTCATAGGATAGCTTTGATAAGAGAGTCTTGAAACACGTTTCATACTCCCGCACACTCTCTGCCATTCCCTATTGGATCTTCTTCAGAGCATTGATTCTCTTCTGCTTAAACTCTGAGATATGGAGTTCTGCCAGGAAGTAATTCTTTAGCTCGGTGTAGTCTACCACTATCTGATGGGGGTCACACTTTCTATACTAGCTATGTGCACATCCATGCAATGTTGTTATGAAATGATTTTCCTTCCGCTTTGAGGTAGTGATCCCTTTCACGCACCATAGTAACTCACAATTGTGCACATGCTCTACAGAATCTTCAATACCTCTATAGTCTGGTAAGTGCAAAAACATCTCAAAAAAAAATTTGGGGAGGTGGCTGGGGTCCTTTTCCTCCTAATCTAGAGCCTTGGTTTCCTTTGGTGTTTCTTCCTCCACCAGATCCACTAGATCCACTAGGTCATGTTCTTCTTAACCCATGAGATCCACCTCCTATGGTAAGAAAAGGACCAGAAGTGGTTGCACCTAGAGTTCCCAATGTTTGACTAAACTACGTGCTGATGGTATGATGATATTTTCCCACTACCAGTTTGGTGTGTCCTGCGCCACTTCCAGATGTGATTCCTAGGGATTACGTACTTGCACCTTGTCCAAATATTTCCTCTAAATACATGAATGGATTGTGCAGTCATGGATTTTCCAAATGAGATATCATGTCTCCTAGATGTAGATCAGTTACTCACTCTGATACCAACTGGGTTAACAATACTTCTCCCTTGATCTGGAAAACTAAGTGCCAAGGGTTGGTTGTCCAGTGGGTTCAAATGTGTGCTGATGTCTCTTCTTTCTCCATTCGACAAACTCTCATCAGAAGCTCAAGGGGCCTCTCTCCCAAGCTTTCCAAGATTAGGTAATATAGACTGCTTAGGTTTTACGTCCTCTACGTAAACCTCAACTCCTTCCCACAACGTCTGCCTCCATAGATCCATCACATTTTCAACCTCACATTGTCTATTCATCTCCCTTTCACAAGATTCACTATACTTGAGTCGTCTCTCCTCCCTTTCTTTTTTAGCCACAATGTTCACCATCTTCCTCTACCCTAGCTTCCTCTCCCAGCGCTTAGAGAAACTTAGCCGGCCATGGGAAATGCCTCCAAACTCAAGGTAATGACCAAGATATTTATAGCCAAAGGAATAACACGCAAAAATGATCCTTTAAGCTCCCTCAAAAACTTGAACTCAACAACTTCTGGGTAATAATACGTAGAAATAGCATATTCAAGAGTATAACTGGTCAGCACTCTTTTCCACTAATGATCAACAACATGCATCCAAGTCATATCTACATCCTACAGCCTCTAATAGTCATCTTGGGTCCATACATGTGATCTATAATACCAACTTGATCTAGATACATATGCTGAAAGCCATTCATATAGCTCTACTGGGAAACAACAAAAGAATGTCTCATACAACTCATGGTATAAGTTATCTTCTACCCATCTATGTGTATCAAACTCAGGTTCAATGTTGAATCTTTGAGAAAAATCATCCTCCGTGCTCTTGAACCGTGTTTCAACACTTTCTAAGGTCAGGCGCTCTACCATCACACATCACAGGGACAAAGATGCATGCCATTTCTCACAACAACTTCGAAAAGAGGTCCTGGCAATGAAACCAAATGTAGTCATATTTTATACCCTTAAACTAATAGTCTAATCCCATGTGTGTCAGCCTATCACCTAGCGGGCATTGGGCACTCACCCAAGGCATGCGTGGGCATTGAGTCTCTCCTTTATGTGAGTCTTATGATAATGCATCATCTTATAGTAGATATTTGAAAGGAAATGAGTAGAAAGAACCATGCCATATTCTATAATGATTTATCTTATTGCATCCATAAGAGAGAAATAACAAATAACATATGGTTCATACAAAAATGAAATACATAAGTAGTATACTTCCAAACAAATAGATGATTTATAATAGAACCTTATATTGATATTAATAGGTTCAGTAACCAAATTACAATCCTTTGAGGTCATTACAGACCTTCATATAACTATGGAGAGAAAAGTATTTCATCAGAGCCATGCTATTCTCATCACATTACAAAGAAAAATGCAGACCCATCCCTCTAAGTGTGTCATGAGGCCGAATACGGATAAGTAAAAAACCTACTTTGCCTTACGTGTGCGTGCCATGTGTTATGTAAAAACCTGCCAGAACCCTTCCCTGTGCACCTTCAACCTGCATGCCCTTCTTCAACTAGGTCCCACATGCCCACGCGCCTTCTTTTACTTAGCTGATATTTTGGGGCCTAACAAACACCAATTATATTATTTGGTAAATATGAATTCATGCTAAAACACCCACCTGGGATAGTTATTTGTTTACTTGTACATGATCATTAATTTAATATATTCTTGCTCAAATTGTGATTATAATCTTCTTTATAATTTATACATATATCTAATCATGTCATTATTTTTTTATCAAATTACTTATAATCTATATCCTCATCAAATCACCAAATTGATATGGGTGACTAGAACTCGGATCTTCACCCCTCTAAATTATTAAGAAACTACCAATAATCATCTACATTTCCTTCACTTATCCCATATATCAATACACTCATAATCATATTTACTTATCTCAAGTAGCATATTAATTTTAAATAATCCATTGTTCTCTATTTTATTATCATTTATAATCATTTTATGTCCATATACCTTAAATGATTATTATACTTATATTTCCATTCTCTTTATTGAATTTATTTGAAATTTCCAAGTTCCTACGACTAGTAATTATTGTTATTTTAATTTTTTTTAATTAATCTATTTTTATTTACTTAGCCCACACTAGAACTTTGACTTGCATTGATTTTTTTTCTTTTAAAATATAAGGATCATATTAAATAGCAATGAAGAAATGAAATATAATATTTTAAATTAATGTGCAACATAGAAGTAATAAAATACATGTATTTAAATATTCATACCTAGGTATGAAAATCCTAAATTTTTATTTTCACAACTGACGCCCTGAGCCCTAGCTCCTGCTGATGCCTGTTGTTCCTCTGGTGTTTACTCAAATGCCAGACCCTTCTGGTCTGAATCAGGGGTCCCTCATGTCAGGAACCCTTTCTCCCAAGCCACCTAACTCCTAGAATAAGATTGTGGAGGGTTCCACCTCCTCTATGTGTATGGAAAAGCTTTCTCCTATGCTAAATGATGGGTCCTTCTCATTGTACATTCCCTCTCACATCACTGATGCTTCTGTTGCTTCACATGATCTTTCATTGGTGGGAAAATTGATGGGCCCTAGACCCCCTTTGGAGTATATAAAAAAAATGGGCATGTTTGAAATGACACCCATGTGGGGCACTTGAAATAGCAGCAATGCCCAATGGATTCATTTTATTCTCCTTCAGCATGAAAGAGGATTTCACGAGAGCTCTTCTTGGTGGCCCTTGGTTTTTTGGTAGACATGGCTTGTATATTAGGAAATGGTCTTTAGGATTTAACCCACATACTGAATCCATGACCCAAGCTCCAATATGGGTTCACCTCCCAGGGCTTCCTCTAGAGTTCTGGCATCTAGCGATTATTGAAGGTATTTCTCTAACTTAGGTTCTTTAATAGATATTGATCAATCCACTAAAGCTAAAACTACATTCACTCATGCTCATTTCTGTGTTAACGCCGATGTCAGCTATCCTCTCCGAAAAGAGATAGAGATACTATCTGATCTGAGGAACTGGAAACAGAATATTGATTATGAATATATTCCTCAAGCATGCTCCTTCTATAAAAGTATTGGCCACCATGCCTCAAGTTTCCCCTACAAATCTCAGCCTAAACCCAAAGCCCAAAATTCTTTCCCAAAAACTAAAAAAACTTTTATTCCAAAAACATCTTCTGTTGAGACCCCAATCATCCCCATCTCAAATTCCTTTACTCTTCTGGAAGAGGGAGAAATTAACACTTCCACTGAATTGCCTTCCTTTATTGTTCCCCCCCTATTCCCTTCCTGTCCCCCACCCTCTCGGTGAACCCCATGTTTCTTCCCCCCTTCCCGCTGAGGAGGTTCCCCCCTCCTTGGTTGTTTCCTCCTACCCTCCCCTTCCTGTGTCCTCTCCTCTTTCCCTTCTCATTCATCCCCTTCCCCCCCTTGGCTCTTTTTCCTTGGATCCCCCCCTTGAGCCTCCCCCCTAGCCCCCCTTTTTCCCCCTACCTTAGACTCATTCAACTCCCCTATGGCCCCTTCTTCAGATGATAGTTTTAATCCATGTTGTACAAGAAGCAGTAGCAAGAAGCCTGATATTGGTGCATAAAAAGTTAGGGGATGGACTCTGAGCAATATCAAAATCCAGCAAGAAGCTGCACTTAATGTCACTCAAGGAACACAGAGCACAATCTCCATGGTGGTGGGGAGAAAACCCAAATCTCTTGGAATATAAGAGGTCTTAACTCTCTTAAAAAACAAAGAGTCATCAAAGATATAAAATTCCAGAACTCTCCTGATATCATTATGCTGTAAGAAAATAAACTTAAAAAAGACGATCGTCTTTTGAAAATTTGGCCGGCTACTTCTTTTGAATCTCAACCTTCGGCAGGGAATTCTGGAGGACTATGCACCTAATGGGACCCCAAGAGCTTCAAAGGTGATTGTCTTCTCAAGCATCCCAACTTCCTGTGCATGCTATTCCAAGAAGTTGGCTCCGACTCCGCATAGATTTCCATCAATGTTTACACCCCCAATTTGGAGACCCAATGTGGTAAATTGTGGGAAGACATCTCAAATTTTATCAACACTTGCGACAGTATCCCCATTTTAATAATGGGTGATTTCAACTGCCCCCTTTTTCCTTCGAAAAAATACAGAGGAGCTCCTGCCTCGCCTGTCAGCATGGAAGCTCTGGCTGAATTCATTAGGGAGAATTCACTTCTTGACATGGACCTTCACGGATCCTCTTTTACATGGTCTAACCATAAATTAGGTAGAAACCATATTCAAAGCAGACTGGATCGATCACTAGGCTCTCTTGACTGGATGTCTCTATTTCTTGATTTTTACCTCAATTCCCTCCCCAGGATGCCTCTGACACAGCCCTCTCCTTCTTAGTGTGAATCACAATCTGAATATCAAGGATCCTCCCTTCAGGTTCCAACTTGCCTAGCTTGAGAATAATCACCTGAACCCTCTTGTTGCCAAATGGTGGGATTTCAAGGTTGAGGGAACTGACATTTTTAGGTTCTCCAACAAACTCAAAGAAATTAAAAAACAACTTAAAATTTGGAAGACTACAATTTTTGGCAACATCAAAACCTACAAGCAGAAACTGTCACAGGAAATTTCCAAAGTCTCTTCTTAAATGGAAATCGATGGGAGATTGGATCACCTTCACCACAAAGAAACCTCCCTCCTCATTGAATACCACAATACACTTCAAGAGGAAGAAACCTATTGGAGGCAGCGATCTAGAGCCCTTTGGCTCGAGCAGTGGGATCGTAACACCAAATCCTTTCAAATCACTACCTCAAAGCACAAAAGAAGAGACAAGATCAGAGAGCTGGTGTCATCTTCAAGTAACCTATTAACCTCTGATTCTAACATTTGCAAGTAGCTTGTCTCCTTCTATTCTAACCTCCTCCAGGTCTACCAACCTCCTTCGAAGCAATTAATGTCATCTATACTCCAACATATCCCCCAAATTATATCTGCTAAGATGAAAAATAGTCTGATCAAACCTTTTGCTATGGAGGAAGTTCATAAAGTGGTCTTCACCATGAAAAGGGACAAAGCTCTGGGCCCGGATGGTTTTCCTGCTGCTTTTTTCCAAGTTTTCTGGGAGACCATCAAGCAGGATCTCTACAAAGCGGTTAATGAGTTCCAGATAAGTAACAACCTTCTAAAATAATGGAACACCACCTTCTTAGCCCTTGCTCCAAAAGAGCAGGGCTCAAAATATGTCTCCAACTTCAAGCCAATCATTTTATGCAACACTGCTTACAAGATCATCACTAAGATGTTGGCTTCTAGGCTTAAACCCCTAATGAATGCTCTCATCTCTTAAAACCAGAATGACTTTATTAATGGGTGACTCATCCAAGGTGGTATCATTATGGTACACAAGGTTATCCACTCAGCCTATCACTTAAAATCCCTTGGAATAATCCTTAAGCTAGATATTCAAAAAGCTTTTGAAAGAGTCAGTTGGCCTTTCTTGATCAGGGTCCTAGAAAAGTATGGTTTTGATAAAATATGGTGCAATTGAGTCTTCTCCTGTATTACGAATCCTTATTTCTCTATTATTATAAATGGCATTCTGGTGGGCTTCTTCTAAAGCAACAGATGTATCAGACAAGGTGACCCCCTATCCCCCTTCCTTTTCATTCTTATGGCTGACTCCCTCAACAGAGCCCTTGAGACCACTTGTCATATCAGGTCTGAAGATCACTTCTAGCTTTCCTTCGGCCACACATAGCCAATTTGTGGATGATACTTTTCTATTAAGCGTTGCCTCTATGATTGAAGCTCATGCTCTCATGGATATCCTCTCTCTCTATCAAGACACTTCTCAACAAATCATTAACTTCAACAAGAGCAACATTTCTTTCATAAATACTACTCCTAGGACCTAGAGGAAGATTGCTAATATTTTTGGATGCAAAATTGTGGACCTCCCTACTTCCTACCTAGGTATTCCCCTCTTCCAAGGAAAGCAAAAAAAAAATATTTGGAATCTTGTCATGAAAAGATATAAAAAAACTTGTAGCCTAGAAAGGGGTCTTGCCGAGCCAGGCTGGAAAACTCCAATTGGTTAAATCCACCCTCCAAAATCTTCCTACTTACTTCATGTCCCTTCTCAAATTTCCCAACTCAGTGAAGGAGGTCGTGGAAAGAATCCAAAAGCGCTTCTTGTGGTCTAGAGCGGAAGAAAAAAAGAGGATCCATCTGGTCTCCAAGAAGGAAGTGTGCAAGCCAACCTCTCTTGGGGGGCTCGGGTTAAGAAAGATGTCTGATATGAATGTGGCCCTCCTAGAAAAAATTGGCTGGGAAGTTGCTAAAGGAAACTCTCATTGGTCTCAGCTCCTCAGAGCTAAGTACATTTCTCCTAATGAGGAATTTATTACCTAAAATCCAATTCAAGGTTCAACCATATGGAATTCAGTTATTAGTTCCCTCTCCATTATATGGGCTGGCACTATATGGAGGTTTGGAAATGGTAGGTTTATTGACTTCTGGTGGGATCACTAGATTGGGGAAAAGCCACTAGATAGCAACCACTCATGGGATCCTGATAAAAGAAGCCTCATTAATATACATGGAAGGTTAGTATTTGGCTACTGGAAGGTGGTGAAATCCATACCCTCCTGGACTATTCTGGATTGGGATGGAATAAGAGATCAGTAGAGGCTTCTCCAAAATTGGCTTAGAAGCGATCTCTCCTCCATCTATATCCCCTTTTCCTAGCTTGAGGATGAGATAATCTGGCCCCTCTCCCCATTTGGATCTTTCTCGGTTAAAGTTTCTTACCTCTCCATGCATTGTACCAGCTCTGGTCCTCCCCTCACCAAGATTTGGCCGAAGGAAATAATTCCCAAAATTGGATTTTTCTCTTGGCTCTCTTCCAATAATGCTTTCCTCTCAGGAGAAAATTTGAAAAGAAGGGGTTTCTCTCTTCCCACTAGATGTGTGCTTTATACTACGGTAGTGGAATCCTCTTCCCATCTTTTGATCCATTGTCACTTTTCTCAAGATATTTGGCATTGGTTCCTATCACGGATGGGAGTGATCTAGACCTTTCTAGAATCCATACAAGACACCCTCTCTCAATGGTGCTCCCCCTTCTCCCATCTGGCCCTGGTTCTGGCCTAGAAAATCTCCTCCCACATGGCATTTGGGGCATCTAGAAAGAAAGGAACAAAAGGATCTTTAAATACCAGATTCTTGAACCTGATCGTGTCGCTATTCAGATAGCTCTAACTTTCCAGGATAATCTCAACTCTCACTTTTATGCCAAATATCAACAAAAAATTCAAATTTGTAATTCTCAGGAGTGGCAGTGGCTGTTAGAAAATCTTCCTATAAGTAAAGCCCCTACTTCTGATCATGGTTTAGTGTGGTGGCTTCCCCTCCCTCCTGGTTGGAGAAAAATTAATATGGATGGTTCCTTAAAAGGCAATCCTGGTAATTTAGGTGGAGGAGCCATCCTTCGTAGCTCCTTTGGTTCCATTGTGGCTAACTCTACCCATAACCTCAGTTATGGCACCAACCATCACATGCAAACCATGGCCATTCTCAAAGGCCTTGAGCTGGCTATCAATTTTGGCGATGATCCTCTCCAAGTTGAAATTGACTCCCTCAATATCATCAATCTCTTACAATCAGCGGATACTAGTCAATGGTCGATCTAAAATATTATTGGTGATATCAGAATCTTACAAAGGTGTTTCCAGTAGATTAAGTTTCAACACATCCTCTGGGAGGGAAACAAAGCGATAGACCACTTGGCTAACATCAGATTTCTCCTTGAGAGTCAAAAAAGCTGGAAGGACAACTTCCTGACTGATCTTCTCCAAATTATCTAGAATGATCTCTCTTCCTAACGTTGGTAGGTGGAAGGGTGAGCTGACTTGGGTGTCAGCAATGCATTTATAGACTTCCCAAAAGGCGTTGGTAATAATAATAATAATTCATCAATTATTATGATTAGACCTTTGGCGCTAAATAATTTGAAGGGAGAGATGTGTTATGATGTGGAGGATTTCCTCACGCATGGTGTAATTCCTCCCGTTAATCATATGATGTACTAGCAGGAGGGTAATGATGTTGATGTAGACAGCTCCCATGCCCTGGGTGGGCTTTTTAAGGCCCTATAGCGTCCCATCTTTCAAATTTTTTCCAAACCTCTCAACAGTATGGGTGGCCAACTGAAGCGAATTGAACCTGCATCCTGTGACACGATTAAGGATGACGAGGAGGTTTGGAACATCTTATTGGAAAATGGTATCACCACTTTCCTTAAGAGAATGGTGGGTTATTCGGCCCTGGTCTCATACGTGGTAATGGCTTCCTAGTCGAGGGGGCATGTCTAGATTGGTAATACGCATTTTACTATCTCTGTTTCCGCAGAATGTCTCAGTTCCTAGAATAGAGTAGCTTCTATCCTTTCATTCTCTTGAGAAATAGATAAGGGTTAGGGCTAGGAGGAATACCTGTTGAATGCTGGGAGGGTGTGCACATACCGTAGAGAGAGATCAGATCAATTGTGAAGAACTCCTTTTTGTCTGGGAAGGACTACCTATGAATAAGAATGCAAGACCACCAGATTATAGTTAGACAATAAATGAGGGAACTTCCTTGGGCCTAAGAAATATAAAACTTCCTTTCGAAGGTGGTCAGTTCCCCTGCTAATATGAATTAACACAAATTATTACAAAATTACAATTAAATTGCCTCATTAAAACAATAGAGGAAAGGCTAGTTTTGGTTTTAAGTCACAGTGACCGATGCCGGTCACTGTCACCAGTAACGGTTTTTGACAACCGATATCGGTGGGGCAGTGGTTTTAGAGGTTTTAGTGAAGGTTGGCCATTAGGTGGCTATGGGGTTTATAAGGCTGGTAAATGATTGGGGATAGGTAATGGGGTGATGGAAAAGACTCGGAAAGTATGGGGGCTGTTCTTGGGGCAATGTACGGGTAGAGGAATGACAATTAGATGTACGGTGTTTCTGGGTAGTGGATCTGGGAGTAGACTTAAAATTACTGTGATTCAGAAGTTCAAGA
Source organism: Taxus chinensis (assembly GCA_019776745.2). Classification (NCBI taxonomy): domain Eukaryota; kingdom Viridiplantae; phylum Streptophyta; class Pinopsida; order Cupressales; family Taxaceae; genus Taxus; species Taxus chinensis. The sequence continues at coordinate 84,059,217 of CM034147.1, read as the reverse complement.
AATGTTATTACAAGAACGTACAAGACACTACTTACTTCTTTATGATGAAGATACAGGTCCAGGGACTGTGATGGCAAAGGTAGGGCTCAGGTGGGATGATCTGACAGTCAAAGATGAGCTATCTTCTCTCCCAATGCTTGGATGAGTGTCACTGGGCTTTGGTTACTCAGTTGCAGTCTTGGGCTTGATGTCCTTCTCTGCAAACCTGTTTCTTTCCTTCACTTGTCTCTGCTCGGCCAAGTGAATTCCCGATCTTTCTAATGAATTCCAGATCCCTTTTTTTTGGTTGGGGGAGGTCATTTACAGGGAATCGATGGCGGTTACGTAACCGATGGCGGTTGACTAGGAACCGATGCTGGTTAAGTCAAAGTGGGCTATTTTTAGTAAAATAGCCAAATTTCCCTCCTTTTCTCCCGAGGAATTAGTTGTGGGCTTGGTCAAGTCATTACTAGGTTGATTTTGGTGTGGGTGAGGAGTAATTAGTCATGGGTGTGGATGTAGACCAAGTTATAGGTCTTTATTAGGTTAGTTTAGGGTTAGGACTAGGTCATGATGAGGTGGCAAAATGAGGTGGTGGGTTTGGAGATGTGGATTTATTAATTATCAAGTAATTAATAAATAATTGTGTGAGGTTTAGGTGGTGAGACTAGGTTATGAAATGAGATGCGGGGTATAGGGTGTCGTAAGACACAAATTTGGTGTCTACATTAGCCCCTTGTTGTCGTGTAGCTTATCTTATAAAGCTGCACTGACAATAGCAAGAAGTGGTTACTCTTGTTAAGGATATAGGTAATCCCCCTCAAATCTATCACAGATTGAGGCGACGTGAAATCAGGGATAGGGTTGATAAAGGGTGAATGGTGTTGAGATGATGTTAAGACAGGTGGGCTAAGTTCAAGGAAGTAGACGCACGTTGAAATGCAGTAGTGCGATCAGGGTACTCTATTTGAAGAGAAAACAAGCAATTCATAGGCAAAGGTCGATAGTTTATCCAAACAAGGGTGATATAATCCTAGTATCCAAGGCATAAGAAGTAGCTCCCGGGGATATAACGGGTAAGGTACAGGAACGTTTGGGCATGTTCGGTAGTACCAAATGGTTGGTTTGGTTGAGATAAACATTACGGTCTTGGTCTAGGCAAAGTTGGTCAGCTAATCAATTCAAGTATCCTAATCATGCTAAAACACAAACAGGTGAGCTCGATTGAACAAAATACTACATGATGGGTGGATAAAATTGTAATTTGTGGGTCTTGGTCGAGGTAGTTAAGTGGTGCGGCCTTGGGTCAGGCTGATTGACTAGTGAGGGCCTTGGGTCGGGCCTGATTGGTTGGGTGCGGCCTTGGGTCGGGCCTGAGTGGTTGGGTGCGGCCTTGGGTCAGGCCAAATGGTTGGTGGCTGCCTTGGGTTGGGCCTGATTGGTTGGTTGTGGCCTTCGATCGGGCCAATTAGTTGGGTGCGGCCTTGGGTCGGGCCAAATGGTTGGTTGCAGCCTTGGTTTGGGCCAAATGGTTGGTTGCGGCCTTGGGTCAGGCCTGATTGGTTGGTTGGGGCCTTGGGTCAGACCAAGTGGTTGGGTTGTGGCCTTGGGTCGGGCCAGATTAGTTTTCCTAAAAATAGAAATGCTTGGTTTGTAACTTAAGTTCTTATTTTTAGAAGCATGCAACAAGTTAAATACGAGAATGCGACGTTGTTGACGATTTATACAGGTAATGCATGGAAAAATTGAGTGATAAGGAAGAAAAAGACAGGTAAATCTATTGTGGGCTGAGATTAAGAAGGTGGAAAGGAAAATTATATCAAAGAGGGTGGTGAAGATGGCGGAACAAGGAGAAGCATCCAGCGGGCAGAGACGAGAGGCAAGACAAGTTCCACCTCAAGCTGCTACATTCCAAGAGGTAAAATTTTTGGTTGTGATTCAATTCTTTCCTATTTTACGAATAAGATGAGAGAAGGTAAGTGGGTAGAGATAAAAAAAAGAAAAGGTAATAGGCAAGTGTCTGGGATGGGGTGAGTGTTATGGGGTAAGTAAGCAGGGATTTCAGGTATGTTCGTAGGTATAGAGAGGGGTAAACGAGAAAATAATTATCGTCGGTGGTATTGTTAAGCAGGATGTATATGATTTTCAGTGACCGATAGCGTTTTCAGATAACCGGTATCGGTTATTTATAACCGATACCGGTTACTGTAGGAATTTCTAGAATGTGAGAAAAAACACATGGGGGTTTGATTTATTGAATGGTTGTGTGTCGTTTTGATGTATGCAGGCAAAGGCAGGGTTGAGGATGAATGATAGTGTGCCAGATTTTTTGTCACGGATCAGAGAAAATATAACACCAGATGAATGGGCATTGATAAACCGTGTGGGGTTAAGTGGGATCCGCTATTATTCATGAATCGCATGCAATCACGCTATGTTGCAAGCGTTGATTGAGAGATGGAATCCAGAAAAGAATACCTTCTATCTGCCAACAGGGGAGATGACAGTGACATTGGAAGATGTGTTTATAATTTTGAGGCTCCAAATTATAGGAAGACCAGTGTATCAAGCAGGGTCGAGTGCGGCGCGGGGAGCAATAACAGTAGTATTTGGTCCAGCTGCACGAGATTTGACACAGTGAGGTTTGACATTCACTTATGGTATAATGTATGCAGCACACCCTAAGGCAACAAGGTTGGCAGTAGTATTAATGATAGCGGTAGTGTATTATGCATTACCGAGGGAGGATGGGGGAAGATTTCCAAAAGCATTGATGTGTATTATTTGGGAAATGATAGAAAGGAGTGCGACTTTTGCATGGGCACCCGCATATCTGGAGGAGATATACAGGGGTTTATGGGCCTATAGGCAAAATCATAGGACGACACTGGATTGTTCATACTTATTACATTGTTGGGCCTATGAGCACATTGTTTGTGTGCGACCGATAGGTCGACCCGTCTAGTTGGGAGAGACAGGAGTAAAGAGGTTGGGATTCAGACGTTGGGTCCAGACAGAGCAAGAGGCAAGATCTCAGGCTGTGACAGAGGACATCGAGTATTATAGGCAGGTGTGGGAGATGGTGACAATTGTAGATATCCATTGGAGGCCTTACGGGAATTATATGGTGACGGAGAACATAGCCGAGGAGTTGAGGGGTGTAGAGTGATTGAGGTGGATCGCAGGGCACAGGCCAGGTGATTACGAGAGGATTCCTATAGATCGCGTGTGGTGAAATTTTGGATTTTTTCAGGATATACCCATGGCTTATAGACCATACATGAGGATTGATGCCGAGGCATCATTCTCACCTCCCCAGCCGACACCTCCAGAAGGACCAGAAGAGATAGCAACTGATCGCAGGGTAATGGATACAGGAGCGACAAAGGCTTATCGATTATGGTGGGTAGCAGAGCTATGAGATTCACGTGAGAGGGCCGATCATCTCGACATAGCTACGATTATAGCGGAGAGAGATCATCTGTAAGGTTTAGTTCATCAGCTCCAAACACGGATGAATGAGACCATGGGATTGTTAGCGGTTGCAGAGTCATGAGTGGAGGGACTAGAGGCGAGATTCTGCCACGCGAGAGGGCGTATTCATATGTTACAGGAAAGGTTGGTAGATCAGTGGGAGGAACCAATAGCAGTGGCACCTTTGAGGATGGAGAGGCCAGGCGAGCGGTGTCAACAATCACGATCATCACCTGGTTCAGAATGAGGTGCCAGGATCTAGGTGAATTTCGTAGAGGTATAGGAATAAATAAGGATGCCGACCTGCGTGTCGATGATAGAGAAGATGTATGTGTTTAACATCTAAATAAAACTGAATATGTATGTTGATTTGAGGTATGATAATAATAAGAAGGGTTGTGTTTTGAATGTTTTATTTTGAAAAAGGATAAAGATGAATGTGATCAAAGAGAAATACAAAAAAAGATTTATATTTACCACACATGATAGGTTATGGTAGGGGATGGTTGAGCTAACCTTGGGAGACCCCATGTCTCCAAAGTGCTGCCTACATAGCCCATTGCACAAAATAAGGAGGGGCCTCAGACCGATGTAGTTCTCCCTTAGGACCAGGGAGAGGTAAATTCGGGCAATTTGGTTATAGTTAGGCAATTTGTTAGTTGATAAAAATGTTGATATTAGTATGGTAATGTTGTTGGTGTTGGTGGTAAGGTATAGGTGAAGCGAGGTTGAACTTACCCATGTAGTAAGGAAACCATGTCCTGATTAAGATCAACACATAATCCCAGATTCGAGGAAAAGAGGAAAAAGTGTCCCGTAGTTGAGAAGAGCTAAACAAACCACTTATTAACATAGGATGAGCTTGAATCACTAGGTGCCTTGCATAGGTGAGAAGTCGATAGGTGAAAAGAGTCATATAATCACAATATATCGGATATACGGCACGTCCCTTGAGTTTTTTTGTTTTGACAAATGGTGAAGTGGGGTGGCTGGTAAAACTGGGTTGCAGAGAACTTGTTATAAGGTGATTATGCTGACTAAAGAGAACCAAACCTAAATAGACAAATCCATGACTCAAAAGTGCTATTGAATACTGCTTTTGCCTTCTTTTTTTTTTTTTTTTGGATATAGACTGATCGATGCAGGAAAACCATAGGGGATATGCATTTTGTTATTCTTGAGCTCTTCACGAAGCTGATCAATGCGAGAAGCTTCTGATAAAGGCTGACTTTGTATAGTTGTCCTTTAAGGGAACAGTTTATTTATAGTAGCAGATGCGGTTTTGGTGTATATCTGTCCTTCGGGGGAGCAGTCTATTTATAATAGTATAAATGGCTTTCCACATAGTTGTTCTTCGAGGGAGCAGTCTATGTATAACTTTAGAGGTCTAGATGTCCGTTCAGCATGAAGCATCTAGTTTTGTAGGAATTTTGACTCAAGAATATCCCAGAAGTGTATAATTGAGAACGTGTTAATTTGATACTTTTAAGTCATGGACTAGACTAAAAAGGGAAAGGAATCTTTAAGGGGAGGTGATGACCAAACCATGTGAGCTTGATTCGATTTTGAGATGCATGAAACAAAGTGTATGAGGTGGTAAATGAGCTCAAGGGACGAGCGCAAGGTAGATAAGAAGTGATATAACACTAAATTCAACAGTAGAATGGTCGGAGATGCAAGGCATTAAGGGGTTCAGGCTCAGGTTTACCATTAAGCGAAGCTAAATGATAAGTGCCTGATCCATAAGTGTGAGTGATAATGTAAGGCCCAATCCAATTTGGAGCAAATTTTCCACGTTTGCTTTTTTCTAGTTTGGTTACATGTTGATTCTCTTTGAGGACCAGATCACCAACCTTAAAGGTACGCTCATGAAGTTTCTTATCATAAGCACACTTGATGCGTTTTTGATAGATTTGAAGGTGGTCAAGAGCTGTAAGACGACGCTCGTCAAGAAGCTCTAATTGGGCTAACCGCTCTTGGCAGAAATCATCATTGGTGAGAATATCCTGAAGAGATATTCTTAGTGAGGGTATTTGTACTTCGAGAGGCAAGACAGCCTCGGTACCATATACCAAAGAAAAAAGGGTGGCATTAGTGGAGGTACGAATGCTAGTCTGATAAGCCCAAAGGGCAAAGGGGATGTGATCAGGCCAATTTTTCCCAGAATCGTTAATGGCTTTCATGAGAATTTTGGTTAGGGTTTTGTTAGAGGATTCGACTTGACCATTTTCTTGTGGATAGTAAGGTGAAAAGAAGCTAAGTTTGATACCAAAGTTATCACAAAGGTTTTTTAATAACTTATTTTTGAAAGATTTTCCATTATCTGTTATCAGGCGATGAGGAACACCAAAACGACAGATAATGTGATGGTTGATGAATTCTACGATTTTCTCTTTTTTGGTTGAAATGAGTGGAATGGCCTCCACCCATTTAGTGTAATATTCGGTTGCTGTGATTATCCAACGGTGACACTGTGAAGAAGGTGGATGAATCTCACCAATAAGGTCTAAACCCCATTGTGAGAAAGGCCAAAGATCTCGTGCAACCTGTAGCGGATGGCTAGGAGTATGTTGAAGGTTGGCATGTTGTTGACACATAACACAATGCTTAACATATTTGTAGCAGTCGTTATTAAGAGTAGGCCAATAATAGCCTAGGCGAAGTATCCGTTTAGCCATGGCAAGGCCACTAAAATGTCCACCACAAATTCTGTCATGAACTTGTTGGATGGTATAGGTAACTCTCTGCACCGGTTAGACATCGAAGGAGGATGCCATCAAAGCCACGTTTATAGAGGAGTCCCCCCATGACGACATAACGAGAAACACTTTTAAGAAAAGCACGTTTGCCATTACTAGTAAGGTCAGGTGGGAGAACAGAGATTGTAAGGTAGTCGTAAAATTGGTGATACCAGGTATCCTGCGATTTAGTAGATATGTTATTTACCATACAAACATCCGGGACCGAGTAAGATGGGGCAAAGAGTTGTTGGACCAAGACAAATATATCAGAGTCAGTGGGTGAGGTAGGAATTTGTGAGGCCAAGCAAGCCATAGTATCCGTAAATTTGTTAGTGGAGCGAGGAATGGTTTGGATAGAATAATGAGTAAATAAGGTCAAAAGTGAATCCACGTAATGTTTGTACTTTTGAAGTTCCTCATTTTTACATTGGTAGATGCCCGTAACTTGATTGACTACCAATTGAGAGTCACCAAAAATATTAATAGATTTTACACCTAAGTGTAACGCAACCTGGAGACCCAAAACAAGGGCCTCGTATTCCGCTGTATTATTAGTGCAGGGGAAATCGAGCCGGAATGAAAGAGGCATAGGCTCAGCATCAAGAGGAATGAGAACAACACCAGCCCCTCCGCTGCATTGGCATTTGGATCCATTGAAGAAGAGGGTCATTGAATACGACCCCTCACTGAGTGAAAGAGTAGCAATGAGTTCGTCAGGAAATGTAAAATTGGTAAATTGCTCCCCAGGTAAAGGGGCTTACGCGAGTTGGTCTACGATAGTTTGTCCTTTGATTGATTTCTGGTGTACAAACTCAAGGTCAAGGTTGGCGAGGAACATAAGCCATCGAGCGATGCGTTGGTTTAGATGAGGCTTGGCGTACATATAATGGATGGGGTCCGTGTTGGTGATGACAAAAGTTTTGTGATTCAGGAGGTAGTGTCGGAGTTTGGTGGCCACGAATGATAGGGCTAGGCACAACTTTTCTACATGTGTATACCTAGTCTCATAATCCATGAGAGTACGACTTATGTAATAAACGGCTTGTTCGCGATGCTCGGAGTCACGATGTGCGAGCATGGCTCCTACAGCATGGTCGGTGGCAGAAAGGTAAAGATAGAAAGGGCGATCGTCCTGAGGTGGGATAAGGACTGGTGGCTGCAAGAGATAGGCTTTAAGAGCTTCAAATGCTTGGTGGCACTCTTCGCTCCATTGAAAGACAATGTCCTTTTTAAGGAGATGATGGAAAGGTTGACATCGATCCGAGAGTTGTGAGATGAAACGCCGGATAGATTGGAGTTTACCTTGCAAACTACGTAATTGTTTGAGGTTAGTAGGTGGGGGCATCTCTAGAATAGCCTTTACTTTAGCTGGATTGACCTCGATGCCACTCAAAGAGACAATAAAACCAAGGATTTTTCCTGAAAGGACACCAAAGACACATTTCTTTGGTTGAAGACAAACATAATATTGTAAGAGGTGATCGAAAATAATGGTTAAAACATCGAGATGTTCACTGCGATGTTTAGATTTGCCAAGAAGATCATCGACATAATCCTCAAGGATAGTGTGCATAATGTCATGAAAAATGTAAGTCATAGCCCGCTGATAGGTCACACCAGCATTCTTAAGGCCAAACGGCATGACACGATAACAGAAGGTTCCCCAAGGAGTTATGAAGGTGGTTTTATGTTGATCGGCCGGGGCTACCAAAATTTGATTGTATCCCGAGAAGCCATCCATGAGAGAAAGCATCTCATGGCCCGCAGTGAGATCAACAAGTTGATCAATACTTGGGAGGGGGAAATCATCCTTTGGGCAAGCGAGGTTAAGGTCACGGAAATCTGTACATATCCGAAGTCCCCCCGTTGCTTTAGTAACATGTATGATGTTAGAAATCCATTGAGGATAATCAATGGGTAATATGAAGGAAACAGAAAGGAGTCGTTGAAGCTCTTCTTTGACCAAGAGGGCAATGCGTGGATGCATTTTTCTCAGTTTCTGTTTAACTGGTTTGGCATCGGGTTTTAGGGTAATGTTATGGATAGCAATGTCAGGATCAATTCCTGGCATGTCAGCGTAGGACCAAGCGAAAGCTTGGTTGCAGGCACGGAGGAAGGTAGTGAAGGCAGTTTGTTCTGATGTGGTAAGAGATTGTCTGATCTTCACAATGTGAGGATCGTCCTCGGTGTGGATGTTGATTTCTATAGTCGACTCGTTCAACATGGTTTGAGTGTCAGATGGCAAGGCGCATTGAATATAAGAGTCGTCCGCACCAAGGTAAGTGAGGATGGAGTCGTCATCCTGGCACTCAACAACATTAATTGAAGGCGAGTCCTCTTCGATCATGTCTGGATACAGAAGGGGAAGAGAAGATGGGTCTTCATTATCACGTTGATAAGTGAGAGGACCCAGAAAGATAGCGTTTATGAAAAAAAAAAGTTAGGAGGGATAGATTCAGGGTCTATCGACTCTGTGGGTGACAATGGCAAAATGGGTGATGATGGTTCAAAAGGGGTGACTTCATCGTCCTCCTGGATACAACGGATATGCAGTGTCTTTGGTGTAGGTGGTTCAGAGAATCCAAGACCACGACGATCTTTGTGTTTACGTGTAGTAATGGAAATAATCATATGTCGGCCTTGTTCATAAAGACCGAAACCGAAGCCCTTCCAAGCACAGCGCGTCAAGAAGGTGAGAGCGAAACGACGATTAGTTAAATATTGAAAATCAGATTGGAAGGGAACCACACCAAGGGGAGGTTCAGGGGTAACAGAGGATGTATCGACACCCCCATACGTTAGGTTGGTGCGGCAATTGGGTGGTCCGTAGGAGATTACTTCCCCCACACGACGGTCATAAGTAGGATGCGCCTGTAACTGTCCATACTCTTGTGGAGTATGGAAAGTGCTAACGTTATATAGGTGATACTCCCCCAGCGTAAGGTGTTGAAAGACATCAACTAAGGGATCTGAGGTTGGGATGTTGTCCATGGGAAAGGAAGTGGAAGTGGCGGCGGCGGTTTCATTAGTTGAAGGTGTAGGTGTGGTTGAGATGGATGGTTGAGGTGTGGTTGAAGTAGATGGTTGGGTTGGATGAATGGGTGTCTTGACTGGTACAAGCACATCATTAGGGCGATATAACATATTGCAGGTTTTAAAGGGGGGAGCATCAACTTTTACGGTGTAAGACTTCCCCTCATACTCAGAATTTTATGCATCTATGTAAGGTGGAGGGAACGCATCCCATAGCCCGGATCCAAGGGCGGCCTAACAACATGTTGTATTGGAATTCTCCCTCAAGGACATAGAAGAGTTCGGGTAAGGTACGTGGCCCTACACGAATGTTAAGGATCACGGTGCCTAAGGTAGAAGTAATAACATCATTGAATGAACGTAACATGGTGGGGTTGGCACACATGCAGCTAGAAGGGATATTCATTTGTTGGAAGGCTTTTGAAGAGATGATGTTTAGGCTAGCGCCCCCGTCAATCATAACATGACGTACTCAGATGTCCCAGACGTAAGCTGAGATAAAAAGAGCAGGGTCAGGATCTTCTGCACCAAAGTCAACAATTTCATCTTCGGAGAAACTGACAGCAGTGGTTTGCTGTACAGGGACGGAAGTGGTAGATTGTTTGGTGAGAGAAGCAACGTGGTTGGGTGTTAAGATGGAGGTAATGGGTAAAGTTTCGTTAGGTAAGACCTCTATCCCTTGAAGGATTTCAACGAGAGCTTGTCGATGAGATTCAGAAGCTTGAACGAGATCATACAGCATCATTTTTATAGGTGATTGGTGAAGTTGTTTGATCATGGTTCGGTGGGAAACTCCATCAGAGATGGGGTAGGCAGGTCCACGAATAACCACTTTAGGTGGTGGTGTGATCGGGATGGTGGACGAAAGAGAGGCCGCAGGTGTGTTTTCTTTAGCTTTCCCATTGTTTTTCTGCCCTCGAGTAGCAACACTAATCATGTTGATCTCGTGAACACGAGAGGAGGAAGATGGTAGGGATAAGTCATGGTCCTCGAGAGGTGGGGTTGTAATAATGATAGATCTTGGTGAGGTGGGGATAGGTGGTATAAGAGAGGGGATTGAAGCTAAAGGTTTCTCCCTTCGTAAGTTGTCTTTCTTAACCTTTCTATCCGAGAGAGGTGACGGATGAAGTATGGCTTTCAAAGCTTTGCATCCCTCTACATCATGTCCTGGTGTGCGGTGGTAAGCGCAGATTTTAGACTCATCATAACCTATAGGTCGAGGTTTAGATGGATCATAGGATCTAAGTGGGGGTAGGGAAATGGTCGCATTTTCCACCAACATATCAAGGATCTTGGCATAAGATCCTTTGAGTGGGTCAAAGTCAGAGGAAGATGAGGCTATTGATTGGGTGAGTTTTGGTAATGTTTGGGTATGGTTGGTTCGTATGGGTGGTGGTTTAGACAAGGGGTTTTGATAATTGGATTTAACTAAGCGTGGCTTCTTCAGCGCAGAAGTTATGTTTAGCTGATTAGATGATGAGGCCACAGATGATGTGGCAGCAGGAAATAACCATGGAGAAAGAGGAGTGACGGCAAACAAATCCTTTGATGATGGAGTTTGTTTAGGGTTGATAGGTGGACAGGATCTCTGTATGGGTGTAGAAGGTGCAGGTCGTTTTAGAGAAAACGCAGGAGGTGTGATGTATTGAGGCAAGGTGGAGGGGTGAGGTCCCAATATGGAAGGTAAGTGTGACGGCGAGGGTTTTAGTTGTGACAGAGGTAGGGATTGGATTTGAGGAGATTGGATTTGTCTCCTAGGTGGAATGACATATTTATTTTTGGATAAATCTAACCGTTTAGGTGGGTGTGTTAAACTGGGTATTGGTGGAGTCCCAAGCGTAGGGGAAGGTTTGGTTAGGTTAACAGAGGTGGATGAGGTATTCGGTAGAGATGAGGGGGGTGAAGATGAGGACATAGGCATTTTGAGTTTTGGTAAACACCGCGGGTATATGGTAGAGGTGTCTAGATCGGTCATCTGCATCTGAGTAGAGCATGATGTACTCAAACGTTCCCATAGGACTCGTCTATCTTCTAAGGGATGACAATCTTCACGTGTGAATAGGAATTTTTGTATGGAAGAGAGGTGGGTTGTAATTCCGGTCCACTGTGGGTGTGATACAGGGGGTAAATGAGTCTCTGTATCAATGGGTGTTAAGAGGTCAACCGGTCGCTGAAAAGATTTAGGTGATGAAGAACTAATAGGTAGAAGGGCATGTTGGAGGGGATCCGTCATGTTTAAAGAATGTGGCGATGTTAATTCGAGGGGTTTATCTTCTAAGGCTGATAGAAATAGTGGCGATCCTTCCTCTTGTATAGTAAGAGTGGTAGAAGGAGATCTTTGGGAAATAGATAAGTTAGATAACATCATCTCACAGTCTTGCAGGGATGTGGCGTAAGAAGGCTCATCTATGAGAAGAGAACTCTGGGCGGTTAATTCCTTTATGGGTAAAGGAATGACAAGGATTTCATCTTGTCTTGATGGTGGTGAAGGGGATTCGGGTCCTTGCGTTAGTGAAGAGGCTTGATTCAGAATTTTCTCGATAGAAGCGTTTGGTTAGGAGTCGAAGACCGCATGGATTTCATGAACACTCTCCTCGGCTAAGATATCTTGGTTTATGTTACTGTTAGATGAATGGTTTGGGAATGGTTTGTTGAAGATTTTCAAATTTCGGTTAGCAGGGGCATTAGGATTATCGAGGGTTATATCCCCTACATCAACCATTTCCTGCACTATGTTTTTCAACATCTTGCAGTTTTCATGACTGTGTCCCTTCACACGGTGGAAGTTACAGAAGTCATTTTCTTTGTACCAAGAAGGTATAGCATGGGTGGAATCAAACCCGGAGTGAGGTTTAACAGGAGGCAAGGTGATAGCTCCTGCTTTGAGCAATTTTTCCAAAATCACCCCATAAGTTTCTCCCAAGGGAGTGTAGTTGATAGGCTCAACTTTATACTTATAGGTGGTTTTTGGCGGGGTACTAGACGGTGCTTGGGATTTGACCATCACCACGTGTACAGCTCCTTTTGATTTCGAAGCAGTCGATGCATGAGAATTGGTGGTGTTGGGTTTGTTGGTGGAGTCTTGGGTTCGGAAATTAGGGTTTTTGTTGCGCAACCGCAATTTCTCTTCCTCTAAGGCTTGAATCTCTAGTTTTCGAGCCATAGTAAAGGCCTCATCAAAGGTGCAGAAAGTTTGAATTTGGAGGGTAGGAGAAATGTGCTTAGCACAGGCCCACATAAAGAGTTCGATGAGTTCAGCCTGAGGTAAGGCATAAGTAAGTTGGTTGATGAGGCCTCGCCATCGTCCAATGAAATCTACGATAGATTCATCTTCAAATTGTCAGACAACATAGAGGTCGGTGATAGATACCTTCTTAGCAATATTAATGGAGAAATGATCCAAGAAAGATTGGGCTAATTGGTTAAAAGAGAAGATTGAGTGTTGGGTTAAAGCACTGTACCATTCCAAGGCGGGTCCTGATAAGGACATGGGAAAGGTGCGGAGTAGTAAGGCATCGTCATGAGCAATCAGATAGCAGGCATGTCTAAATGATCGCAAGTGTTGTTGAGGATCCTCCTTACTATTAAAACGAGTAAATTTTGGTAATTCCCATTGAGGAGGATATGAATGAAGGGGGACAGAAGGATGAATAGGCTCCCGAAAAACTTGCTCGTATGTCAGGGTGCTACGGCTTCCTGAAACAGAAGCCTCCAGATTTTGCATCTTGTCCATCATTTGTTTGATGAAATCAGTGGTTGGATGAGATGAGGGTGCGGTTGTTGTAAAAGGTGGAGGATTGGGCCAAGGGCCTCCACTAAACAATGGTGGGGTTAAATGTTGATAAGGTATTGAGGAAGAATATGTTGAGGAGACCGAATAGGGATGTCCTATATAAGGTGTCAAAGTCACCGGATAAGTGTGTGGAAATGAAAAGGTGGGCGGAGCTTGAGAAGGAAAGCTCGTGTGGATAGGTGGCAGAGAGCAAGTTACAAAAGGGGCAGTCTGTGAGAGAGAAGGGGTAGGTGAATGAGACAACGGGTTTGTTAGCGGTAATGATATCTGGGGCCCCAAATTAACCAAAGGAAAGCCAATCTGTGCCGTATGAACCTCTGAAGCCACTGAGTTGGGAGACGGGGCTAAGGATGAAGAAGGTAAGGCAGAGTTATTAGGTGGAGAGGGAGCTAAATGAGAAGCTATACTAATAGGCATACCAACAAGGAGCTGACTGTCGGGTGTACAGTCAGGGGTATGAGACAAATAGTACTGTACGGCGCTAGGATTAGCATCCAAAAATTTCACAAATTCCTTATCTCCTACAGGAATTTTGGGAACCTCACTGGTGTCCGTAGGATTCCCTATAGAATGGGAAGGGGGTGATTCAGGCAAAGGCACGGAACAGGCCATGGTTGTGGCTTGTTTCCAAGTGATAACAACCATGGACAAGAGTACACAGTAGAGATTTGATCTATCAGGAACAGAAACAACCACAAAATGTTGGAATTGGTAGGCTGTTGGTTTGTCGGGAACTGTGAAAGACAGTAACCGATATCGGTCTGATAACCAATGTCGGTTAGACTGTAGCCGGCATCGGTCAGTTAACCGATGTCGGTATAATAGGACCGGTGTAAGAAGCTGTAAGGAGCTGTTGATTTGGGGTTAACAATGCTTAGTATACCTACCAAATTGTTCTGAAGTGATCACTGAAACAGTGTATGACAGAAAAACAGAACTAAAAACAAGCAAGATGCACATGCAAATCAAGAGACTAACCCAAGGATTAGTTTTAATTATTGTGGGCTTATGCCTTAGATGCAAGATGATACCAATCCTAAACAGAAGACCTAAGGGAAATGTCAAGTTTGTTTTGGCTTATAAGGTTACCTCAATCGGGCGGAGGAATACCGCGGAGAAGGGGGGATGTTTGAGCTGTTGTGTTGATTATGACGTGATTCGGTATGTGTTGTGCAGTGAAAGTAAGATTAATTTCTTGTCAATACCATGGATATCACCCCCACGTGTACGACCTGTTACTTAATCTATGTTCACTAAAATTGAAAAACAAGCAAGAATGTGATGCACGTGTTTTAAACCCAAATCGAAAATGATATTCGATGAAGCAAAGGAGATGACTTTCACTAATGCAAAGATGTGAAAGCGAGACAAATTCTTTTACCAAAATGACAAAATATTTTGTGAATACTTAGCAGAAACAAACAGCAAGTATGATCCCTATATGAAAGCAAGCAAGAATCAAAGAAACCCGAAATGGGTCCCACCGGGCATGCCAAAATGTTTCACACGGAATGTTTCAGTTCCTAGAATAGAGTTGCTTCTATCCTTTCATTCTCTTGAGAAACAGATAAGGGTTAGGGCTAGGAGGAATACCTATTGAGTGCTGGGAGGGTGTGCGTGTACCGTAGAGAGAGATCAGATCGATTACAAAGAACTCCTTTTTGTCTGGGAAGGACTACCTGTGAATAAGAATGCAAGACCACCAGATTATAGTTAGACAATAAATGAGGGAACTGCCTTGGGCCCAGGAAATATAAAACTTCCTTTCAAACGTGGTCAGTTCCCCTGCTAATATGAATTAACACAAAATATTACAAAATTACAATTAAATTACCTCGTTAAAACAATAGAGGAAAGGCTAGTTTTGGTTTTGAGTCACAGTGACCGATGCCGGTCACTGTCACCGGTACCGGTTTCTGATAACCGATATCGGTGGAGCAGTGGTTTTAGAGGTTTTTAGTGAAGGTTGGCCATTAGGTGGCTATGGGGTTTATAAGGCTGGTAAATGATTGGGGATAGGTAATGGGGTGATGGAGAAGACTCAGAGAGTATGGGGGTTGTTCTTGGGGCAATGTACGGGTAGAGGAATGACAGTTAGATGTAAGGTGTTTCCGGGTAGTGGATCTGGGAGTAGACTTAAAATTACTGTGATTCAGAAGTTCAAGAAATGTTATTACAAGAACGTACAAGACACTACTTACTTCTTTCTGATGAAGATACAGGTCCAGGGACTGTGATGGCGAAGGTAGGGCTCAGGTGGGATGATCTGACAGTCAAAGATGAGCTATCTTCTCTCCCAATGCTTGGATGAGTGTCACTGGGCTTTGGTTACTCAGTTGCAGTCTTGGGCTTGATGTCCTTCTCTGCAAACTCGTTTCTTTCCTTCACTTGTCTCTGCTCAGCCAAGTGAATTCCCGATCTTTCTAATGAATTCCAGATTCCTTATTTTTGGTTGGGGGAGGTCATTTACAAGGAACCGATAGCAGTTTCGTAACCGACAACGTGGTCGAGTAGGAACCGATGCCGGTTAAGTCAAAGTGGGCTATTTTTAGTAAAATAGCCAACTTTCCCTCCTTTTCTCCCGAGGAATTAGTTGTGGGCTTGGTCAAGTCATTACTAGGTTGATTTTGGTGCGGGTGAGGAGTAATTAGTCATGGGTGTGGATGTAGACCAAGTTATAGGTCTTTATTAGGTTAGTTTAGGGTTAGGACTAGGTCATGATGAGGTGGCGAGTTTGGAGATGTGGATTTATTAATTATAAGGTAATTAATAAATAATTGTGCAAGGTTTAGGTGGTGAGACTAGGTTGTGAAATGAGATGCGGGGCACAGGGTGTCGTAAGACACAAATTTGGTGTCTACAATCTCCACAAATGCAATCGTTAATGCCACGGGTCTCCCGGCTACCGGTGATATTTACTTCAAGAACTTGTTACATGTTGAAATGCATGATTTCATCACTCCAAGGGACAAGCTTGTTAAATATCTTTCAGGGTACACTCGCGATTCTTTGCCTCCCCCATGGAATAGAGTTGATGAAGTCATTATGCGATATTTCACAATTGATGGCCGCTATCATCTGGTCTATGGAACCAACTTTTTTATCCTCTCGCATCTGCATTGGAGAAAAAAGATCAATTTGGCTTCCTTCCTCTATCAATCCTTAGAGCATTCTATTCAATTGGCTAGAGATGGGGAAGGTGCAATCCTTCATCAGGGCTTACTGTACTTATTATTTTATGATGCTACCTCGCATGCTGATTTAATCCACTTTCCCCGCAAGTCGGGTCAAAGTCGTCGTTCCCCCTTGTTAGAGTAGGTATTTACATTAACTCATGTTCACCTAGGTACTTTATTTACCTTTATTGTATTTATCCTCAGCCACTTATTTTTGTGGATATTTTTTTTATCTTATTTAGATGTTAGGATATATTATCTAGTTGTTAGGTATAGTTATTTCCTTGATCTATGGTATTGACTAGATCCTTGATGTCTAGTTCTCTCCTAAATCTATGGTCTTGACTAGTTCTTTGATGACTAGTTATTTCCTTGATTTATGGCTTGATCTACGACCTTGACTGGTTCTTAGATTATTATTCCTTTCATATTTAAGTAAGGCCCATTCTCAATGTATTACATTGAGTTCCATAATAATATATCATATTGCTGCTCATTTGTTTGTAAAGGCTTTATGTAAAGCTATTCTGGTGAATTACTTTCATCTTATTGATCGTGGTGTTTGATTAACATCTGTGTTCTTGGATTGGTATGATCTGGTTATCGTTCCTTTCACCCCTCGCCTTCCCCCCGTCCCTCTTCCACCTCCATCCGCTCTTCTAGACGTTGTCGTCGCTTACACCTTTCCTCTGATTCTGACTCAGATGCCACCATCCTGGGCCCTTGTCACGATGGCTCCAACCCTTCTGCTCCCGCTTCATTCATGCCTACTACTGGAGGGCACTGGCACCAGTATTAAGGTGGTCTCCCCTGTCACCAGCCTTGATACTTCTCTTGCTGATGACATCTTGGGCCCTGGAAAACTTTACCCTGACTCCCTTGCCTCAAAGTAGATTGAGTCGCACCAGCCTGTTGAAGATACCATTTCTCAAAAAGTTGGGGATATTCTAGTTTTCGCTGACAAAAAAACCTCATGCTGACACCCTGAAGTCTCCTTCAAATTTGGATGCAAATCCTACTGAGCATGTGGTTCCTGACTCCTAGAGAGATGAACACAGAGTTGAATTGGTTTCCTCTATTCTGAACAAGCTCCAACGCGCTTTCAAAGCCCTGAAGGCATGGGATATTTTCACTGATACTACTAGGAGTGCCATTGCCAAAGACTGTTCGGAGCTCATCACCCTTGCGGATCAACTTGTTGAGGATTCGGGATCTCCTAGAGCTAAAAATGCAGTCGCTGAGCTAAAAAAGCTCATATGATGTCTTCTTCTTTTCTCCTGCTGTCTTTTTCGTTATCCTTTTTGTGGAATCTTCTAGGGTAATTATCTTATATGTATTATTTTGTTAAATCTTTCCTGATGGGCCTTTTTGTATAGGTTTGTGGGACCTTCTAAAACCCTTCTTTTACCCTATATATTCCAAAAAAATAGAATACATGTATTTTCATTTCATAAAAATCTCCCTCAAATTATAACTACTTTTAGAACTACATCTGTAAATATATAGTTACACATTTGTTTTGGGTGAATAAATAAAAATACACAAGAAATCATCTTGAAGTCATTTATTATTATTATTATTTGGTTGTAATGAACATTTAAAATTTAAAATTACAAATTACAATGAAAAGTACAGTAATAAAATTAAAACTTCTTAAAACTAATATTAGTGAACAAAATTCATGACATATTGTTTTTAGTATTTGTTTATCAACACACTCCCATAAATATATAGTTACACATTATTTAGTATTTACTTATCAACATAATCCCATAAATATATAGTTACTCATTATTTAGTATTTACTTATCAACATACTCTCAGGCATACTAGAATTAGGAACATTTGATAGAGATAAATATATATCCAGAAAGCATTAAATAAAATTGGGTAACAAAAGTGTTCACAAAGTAAATTCATAAAAATGCCTACCTATTCAAGCTGCACTTATTTATTTATTTGTATGCATAAAGAGCTCTCACAACATATCAAATTGTCGCTCCAACTGTATGTATCCTTCTAGTTGTTATGCACTTCCCAAATTTTATTTTAGCTCCTTGCCTACTCTTTTACTTACATATTTCTTCCAAAATAATATGCTGCTCTAAATTCTTGGGTCCTATTTTTTTTCTCCCCAGTTTCCCGAAAAGAAAAATGTTGTCTCTTCCTTTATTTCTTTCATTATTTACTGATTGAGGATTCCTTTTTACTGGTTTCTAATTTAAATACATCCTTCTTTATTACCTTATGGGATTCCATCTTTCTTAATGAACCCTAAAGAGAGCATTTAGACTTTCTCATACCTATTAATTAAAAAGGCAAACCTTCCAACCTCCTAGTGAGCCGAGCACCAATCATTTTTTTAAAATATATCTTTATTTTCCTTTATTTCTCTACTCAATAGTTAATGCAATAAATATTTAAATGATGGCCATCCATCTTTGAAAAATAAATTGTCCTTTTTTATTTTATTTATCTTTTTATTGACATTATTTTTTCTATAATATTCTTCCATATTTTAGAAAATATCATTAGAATAACCATTTGTTTTAGTTAAAAATATACATGTGTTGATTTATTTTTAAGTACATTTAATAATATAGATATAATCTATATTATAAATCAATGAGGATATGTTTAGTTCAAAAATTTATAAGTACATTATGGTTAAAAACATGGAACATATAGTGTGATTTTAAATTGTATGTGAGGGTGGACCTCTAACAAACCCAAGTTAAGATGGAGACTCGAATTATAACAAGGTCACCTAAGTACTCTCCTGTATTGTCAAATGCTATGATATAACAAGGTTT
The DNA here is from genome assembly GCA_019776745.2 of Taxus chinensis. NCBI lineage: Eukaryota > Viridiplantae > Streptophyta > Pinopsida > Cupressales > Taxaceae > Taxus > Taxus chinensis. Next base: position 84,040,208 of record CM034147.1, on the reverse strand, counting down.
CCTAATAAGATAATTCGTAAAATGGCACAAAAAGACTTACCCTATTCCCAAGTGGTATACTATGCCAAGTTTCTAAGGTTTAGGGATACACAGTTCCCTCTCTTTTGGTACCATAAATTTGTGTCTACTCTCCTCTCTTTGATGATTATCTCCCTCCAGTCCAAGGGAAGTATATCCTATAACCTAATCATAAGAATAACACACAAGTAGTTAACTAGATCATGATATAAATTCGACATGATATAATAGAGAAATTATTAATCATATTACTGTCAATGATAATATTTATCTTGAATTGCATTTAAATAAAAAAAATTAAACATTCTAGCATAATAATAATAATGCATAGTTCCACATAATCAACCACATATGTCAATTATTACATCAAAAATTCAATGCTACAGAGAGGGATGTGATAGTAGACTTTTCCTTTGATTGCAAGCAATAGATCTTCATGTTTGTTGTGCTTTTTCATCTCTTCCAGATTGGTTTTTCTCACCTTTAGGAATTTTTATTCTAGAAAATTAAATGTGATACAACCAAAGAAATTGAAACCATAATATTGACAGATAAAATATTTCTTTTTTCATATGTCTATTCACCAGTGAGGCTCACTTATCAATGATTGTGTCTTGCATCGCTTTCTATTTTTAGATTACTCAAGCTAAAAAACTAAAAAGCGTACTTGTAAATTATTATAAAAAGAAAGCAGTGTGTTTGGGTTTCAAATTTGGCCTTATTTAAATTATCACCATTTTTATTTCGGGCCCTTTAATCTTACATTGCACTAACGTGAATAATGTACATGAGGTTGAGATGACTAGGTGAAGCACATGTGGTAGATATTATTTTTGTAGGAACAATCTACCTTGTTGAATAGGTGTGAGACATGCAAGTATTTGATTCCCACCTTTAAATTTCCAATATTACATTCATGTATATGTCTTACCTATAAAATTAAATGCTTTGCAATCGTAAGATTTAGTGATATGAAACAAAAAATAACAAGCTTGATTAACAAATAAAATCTACCTTTTAGTATTATATCCAACCACTTGAAATCCTCACTTTATGATGGTTGTTCACACACATTGTATTTTTCTAAAATTACTTGAGCTTGCAATTTGATACAGAGGATACAAAATTCTACAAGACATAAGCATTTAGATTGCATTTCGAACCCTAAACCTTTTCGATTTCCCCATTTACCCCTATTTTTGACATTGAAATGCTTAAACATAGCACAAATAGTAGATATTATTTGGGTGAGAACAATATGATCCATGTAATGGGTGTGGGATATGTAGATTTTCAATTCAAACCTTTTGATTTCTAACATTCCAGTCATGTACAGGGATAATTTTAGCGGCGAATATTCGTAATATGGCGAAAATTTCATTTTAGGAAAATTTGAAAAGGTGAATTATTCGGAGTGGGTCGGTGTCCTATTCGCCTAAAATACATAGTATATTTTTTTGGGGGGGTCGGCTTTGCCTTCATTTAAAAACATTTCCTATAAAAACCTATGTGATTCGTCGGGTAGTATACCTCAAGTAGCTTACCAAATTACCAATACTGTGAAATTTGAACTCGCATACCCTTGAGCACCAGAGATTCATATTACTGTTAGCATGTGATTGTTGACGCGTGACAAATGCAGTGTTGACGTGCGACAAGGGCATTATTGACGCGCGACAAGAGCTGTACTGACGCGCGACCAGAGCTGTACTGACGCGCAACAAGAGCTGTACTGACGTGCGACAAGAGCTGTATTGACACGCGACAAGAACTTTACTGACAAGGGCGACTTGGGCTAGGAAGTGACGCGCGACAGACGAAGGGTTGACGCCTTGTTGATGAGTCTGGGCAGAGTTGACACGTGACCTTAGACAGTTCACGCGTGACAAGACCTCAGAGGCTGGACAGAGTCGCTTCTTGGTTCTTTTGCTGACGTAGGTCTCTTTTCAGAATAATGGAAGGTGCCAGCTCAAAGAATACGAATAACCTAAAAGTAAGTAAGAAATCTTAGAAATCACTCTTCAAGTATTTTGGAAACTCTGTGGATACAGATATTGTAAATACCAATCATATAGATGCCACCAAAAAGAATCAGAATACTGACTGTGTGGAAGGTATTATTGAGGTGGACATGCATTCTGCACAGTATCACAGTCAAACAAATGAAACCTACGATAATATGCCAGATCTTGAAGATATTGTTCCTATTGGGGTGCAACCAGAAGTGCATCTAGATATCACAGATATAAACACTCAGCAAAATGGAAGACAGAAATCAAAATCAAACTCTGGTCCAAGAAAGAGGAAACCAGGTGATTGTGATATTGCTCAAAATTCTACTCAAAAAAGTAAAGCATTGAAAACGAACAAGAATATGTGGACCATTGGCAGAACATACAAGTTTGATTGGGCAGCTAAATTTCTATTTGTTGAACCTATACAATCATCTAATTATGAAGAGATCCCATCTAAATGTACATGTACAATATGTACATGGAAATTGGGAAAGCAACAAAAAATGCAAATGAAGCTGGACACTATAGAAAAACATTGTGGAAAACAATATTTGAACTGCAATGGGGGCGGATGGCTAGAAAATCAAAACACACAGGTGGAAAACTGAAAATGAATGCATGCATGTTAGATACGTAGCAGATTATGAGGTAGAGCAGAAAAAATGTAGACATCTTGTGGAAAAGGGAGGAACGATCAAACCGTAAATTGGTAAGATGAATCAAACAAATATACATGCAAAACTCATACGATTCTCTACTTTTTTTCACATAATTAAAGAAAGGAAGACCGATTTCAAATTTCCTCAATTTCAAAGTTTTGTATCAATATAATGGAGTGCTGAATGTACCTCAGTCTCATTGGTCTAAAAGTAGTTGATGGGAAATGGAAAAATGTCTTTCGATGATAGAGAAGGAAGATTTGAAAGAGAATGTAAAAAAGGCAAAAGTTTATCTCTCTTTTAATTGATGAAGTGACAACAGTCAACAACACTGCATGGGTATGTATCCATGTCTACACTTTAGAAAATTGTATAAGGACACCTCATCTATTGGGTGTTATGAAAATGGTTGAAAACTGTAATGCTGAAAACCTACATAAAATAATTATTTCTCATTTGAAAGATATTACTGGAATGAATAATTATGAAATTGCTACAAAGTTGGTATGCGTTGGAGCAGATGGTGCATCTGTCATGTATGGTCACCGAACAGGGCTGTGTGTTAGATTACAAACAATAGTGGCCCCATATATGCTACCAATTCATTGTATGGCTCACATAATGAATTTAGCATATAAAATGGTAAGCAACCACGAAAATGTTGCTAAATTAGAAGACCTTATAAGAGAACTTCATGCCTATATGGAAAGCAGCCCAAAGTGATTTCTTGAGTTCCAGAAATTTGTAATTAGAATTACAGATGGCAAAAAAACTTCTGAAAGATGTTGAGACTAGATGGATCTCTTTGTGTGAACATGCATGAAAATTTTGTGAGGAGTATCCTTCGTTGGTTGGTTTCATGCACAAATATCGTCATAAATTTGATAGGGCGAGGGACTTGTTGTTCCGTTTAACTGATTTGGAGACATTACTTATATTGGTTGGTATTCTTCCAATGTTGTATGAGATCAATACATTAATGAAGCATGCACATGAGCAGATTAATCTATATTGTGGATTTTACACGAATGAGAAAAATGGTATGTCAAAGTCTTGATATCTTGTACTGTTCCCAAGATAGTTTTGATACACCTTTTTTTGAGAATTGGAAAGCTTTATTAGATCTTAAAAATCCCAGTACACCTAATTGAGATTTAATATCCATGATCACCTCTGCATCACTGTTAATGGGAGGGACATACCACTGCACATTTTACAAAAATGTCAAGATATTACAGGATCAGAACGAGAAGATGTTCCCATGACACGTAATCTCTTTGAGTCTGTTATAGTTGAAACAAGAATAAAGCTTAAAAAAAAAATTAGAATCCTTATCATCAGAAATTAGAGAATGTTTTTCCAAAGATAAAATACTTGAAGCCATGGGTGTGATGAATCCTAATTTTTGGAATACTGAAGGTGGTCGTGCTGACTTTGTAAGAAAGCATTTCCATAAATCCATGGGTACAATAATGGAACATTTCTCAAAGACTTCAAAGTTTAAGGGTATGGAAATCAAAGGTATATTGAATGTTGATTTATTAAAATTTCAATCAACAAATTTTGCAACAAAAATGAGGAACCAATATAAAAATTTAGATGAACCTTCTGAAAGTGGTGCTATTCCAAGGCTATGGTAAGGAATCTATCAAAGTTCTATCTTACAAGAAGATATGAGTGAATATTTCAGATTATATGAGTTATGCCAAACAATGATTTTGGGGTCTGTGGGGGACGAAAGGGGTTTCAGTGCATTATCATTTATAAAATCAAAACTGAGAAACAGGTTGGATAGAAATCTAGAAAGTTACGTGAGGTGTTACGTTTATCGATACTCCCCTCGAAACCTTTCCGTTTGACAGAGAAATTGCGCACTGGAATTCCATTTGCGAAAGAAGAGGTGTAAATAATACAGCTACAAGTACAAATACTCCCAACCTTGACAGTGTAAATCGGCTCTTCATCACATTCTACAGAAGACAACATCGACTTTGATGAAGCTATTGATAATGGATTGTTTCAAATTTAAGTAGGTATCTTCTTTATCTATCTTTTATTTTTATCATTAAAGATGTTACAGGTCTATATACTAAAAATTTCAGGAAATTCACCCATCTATCTACTAATCCATTTCTCGTGTTGTGAATTTTTTAAAACACAGATCTAGCTCATTACCAGTGGCAGTGATGATTTCAACTTTAAGCAGGTATCTTTTTCCCCTTAATCTTATTGTTTGTTTCTATTCATTTTTTGTCACAGCAATTGCTCACTGGAATTCCCTTTGCGAAAGAAGGGGTGTAAATACCTTGAGAGTGTAATTGGCTCTTCGTCACATTCTACAGAAGACAACATCAACTTTGATGAAGCTATTGATAATGGATTGTTTCAACTTTAAGTAGGTATCTTCTTTATCTATCTTTTATTTTTATCATTAAAGATGTTACAGGTCTATATACTAAAAATGTCAGGAAATTCACCCATCTATCTACTAATCCATTTCTCGTGTTGGAATTTTTTAAAACACAGATCTAGCTCATTACCAGTGGCAGTGATGATTTCAACTTTAAGCAGGTATCTTTTTCCCCTTAATCTTATTGTTTGTTTCTATTCATTTTTTGTCACAGCAATTGCTCACTGGAATTCCCTTTGCGAAAGAAGAGGTGTAAATACCTTGAGAGTGTAATTGGATCTTCGTCACATTCTACAAAAGACAACATTGACTTTGATGAAGCTATTGATAATGGATTGTTTCAACTTTAAGTAGGTATCTTCTTTATCTATCTTTTATCTTTATCATTAAAGATGTTACAGGTCTATATACTAAAAATGTCAGGCAATTAACCCATCTATCTACTAATCCATTTCTCGTGTTGGATTTTTTTAAAACAAAGATCTAGCTCATTACCAGTGGCAGTGATGATTTCAACTTTAAGCAGGTATCTTTTTCCCCTTAATCTTCTTGTTTGTTACTATTCATTTTTTCAGCTATGGTTATATTTAAAGATGTTATAGGTGTATGTATTTACATTTAGTTAAATACAATATTTTTATTTTTTGAAAACGTGGGTTGACATCCGTCCGAGGAAGCTGTTACTTCTTGGGACTGACAATGTCAGGCAACTCACCCATCTATCTACTAATCCATTTTTTGTGTTGAATTTTTTAAGACAAAGATATAGCACATTACCGGTGATGATTTCAATTTTAAATAGGTATCTTCTTCAACATAATCTTATTGTTTGTTACTTTACATTTTTTCAGCTCTTGTTATCATTAAAGACGTTACAGGTCTAATTCTTTATATTTACATTTATTTAAAGATATTGTTGGTATATATATTTAAAGATGTTGCTGGCACTTCTCAGGACTGATAATGTCATGCAACTCACCACTCCATCTACAATGTCATGTTACCCTTGATGATTGCAATACTCAAGAGGTAAGTTAACCCGTAGCATATTTGCAATTATGTTTAATTTCTTACCAGTGATGATTCTTTCTTGATTTCTTAGAATTATATTTAATTTATTTTTAAATACAAGTCCACATAAAATTCACATAAAATTCGGGATAAACAATACATCATCCTCATTATCATCATCTATCATTAATTATCAATTATCATCATTCAAATTAAATATTGTATGTAAATCCATATAATTAAATTCAAATACCATAGTACATACACACTAGACAATAGTAGAAGTTTTCAAATTCATTATTTAAAGTTTCCACAATAATAAAAGTTTCTAGTTTTCAAAACCCACTTTTTCTTTATCCAATTCTACTCCTCTGCACTATTCCCCAATGGCTTCTTCCACTATGGCTGTACCTCTTTACCAAACACCAGAAATCTCCATGCGACAGCAAATTTGGATCAGCTGCAGCGTATAAACTATCCCGTTGCCAATAATTTTCGTAACGAATAATAATCTCATTGAGAAGAACCTTAGCCCTTATGTCCCATTCTATAAGCTGATTGTTATGAGGAAGAATCTCCATCTTTCTCATCAACCCACACAAAATATTTTTTATGCTTGTCCAGATCTATGAAATACTCCTTGCCCTCTTTAGAAGAACTTGTGCCCAAACCGGGAACCCTGTATGGTCCAAGCAACAAGTGATACATAATCAGCAAGTGAACAAAACCATAACTTGAAAACATATAAAGAGAGAACAAACTAGCATTACTTTGTTGTACTATATGGTCTAGCCGGTTATCGATCCACTCAATGATTCTCTCCAAGCTTCATACTCATGAATTGTGTAGAAAGATAACACATTTCCATTTTTGTGAGTTGCCTACATCAACATGTGCCGACATTAGACATGGAGATACATAACATCTGGAGGCTTAGAAAACAAATATAAAAAGTCTCGAAACACAACCAAATATACAGGGGGAACATTTACAGAAACTAAACTGCGCTATACAAAGATCATGTACCTAGTCTGTCATTATCATCAGATGGCCATATCTTACAGATTTAATGCTGTCATATATTTTATCTTCCTGTAGACCAAGGATTTTTTTTCTATTTACTATCTCTTTATTCTCCACTTGTTAGTGAGTGGTAGCTTCCCAAGAAATAGATATTCCTGCCACCTGATAGGATAAAGATAACTAAAATAACAAAAAATTAAATTGGAAAGTGATGTCGAAACATGTCACAATACTACCAAATTCAGTATTCACATTTCCCTGATTCAAGGCACAAATGCTTACAGCAACTGCAAGAGCCTTGGATGAGTCACCCTCCATTAATATTAAAGTACATTGATAAGAATTCTTCCCCCCTACTTGATTTGCTTCATCAGGTTTGGGAACATCAATTAATTTCCTCTTCTTGGTTCCATCAGTTTTCTTAAGATCTTTTTTTTGTTTAAACTTTTCCACTGCACTCATCAGGTAAAACAAACTTACAAAGCTCATCTTAGACACTAGCATTGCAAAAATTACATGTACTCAGAAATGCTACATATTAGACACCACGCCTGGATATATGGACATGGGCTAAAAATGCGAAACAGAATAAAAAATATGAATTAAAACGAGTTATACTTACAATCAACATGGAAACCAAACGTTGATTCGAGAAATTTCTTTTCTTCCACGAGTGTTGCCTTGGTTGTAACAATTGGTAAATTCTTTTCTTCCATGAGTGTTGCCTTGGTTGTCACATAAAAAATGCCGTCCTCTGAATTGTAGGATGACAGAAAGTAATTCAAAATATCTGTATTTGTTTCGAAATGGGGCATATTAACGATATGGATGTGAGGGCATAAGGGACATCGATTGAATTGGATTCTCTTGATTTTTGTTACTGAACTTGCAGTTGGGAAGCATTGAGACCTGCAAAAATTCAAGAGCCGGAAGATGAAAACGAGAAAATGACAGGTTGAAGGGTATTTATAGGCTAAATAGGGTGTCAATGGCTTCACATGACACGCGTCAATAGATGCCAGTGACGCGCATCAATAGACACCATTGACGCGTGTCAATAGATGTTACTGACGCACGTCAATAGATGCTAATGATGCACGTCAATAGATGCTAGTGACGCACGTCAATAGATGCTACTGACGCGCGTCAATAGATACCAATGACGCGCGTCAATAGATGACAGTGACGCGCGTCAATAGGGTCCAGTGTCACGCGTCAATAGGGGCCAGTATCCAAAATTTAATGGAATTCGAAGTTTTCACCTCTTTTGCAATAGAGGAAATTCCCTTCATGTTTGCAATGCAGCCAATTGAGATGAAGATTTCAAATTTATCCCCAGACCAAAGAAACAAACAGTGATTGGTGTGTACTTGATGATGATAGGGTCTTGTTTAATAAGTTCATAAAGAAACTCGTTTGAGATGAGGTACCAGTAAGGCACTCTTGACAAAATTCACACAATGTTATCTTTTTAAGATGATCCAACCTTGCACTCTTGACAAAATTTACACAATGTTGCATTTTTAAGATGATCCAACCTTGCACAGAGAACGTTATGTTGAGTTGTAAATTTTTTTTCAATATTTTAGACACTTGATTTTATAGATTGTACTTCAAGAAGATCATGATTAATCAATTCAAGGGATAGAAATGGGGGAGCTTCAAGAAAATTGTCTTCAAACATACACTTGAACATTGTATCTTCAGCAATGGAAAACAAAACAAGGTGGTAGCAGGAATTTTATACTTTGATACTCATTGCACGGGTCAACCAAGTATTTCATCAGCTCAACAATGATAATTAGAAGAAAGTAAAAACAAATTTCCATTACACAAAAAATTTGATCACTTTACCCTTATTGTATCTTTCAAACCTTCTTGTAACTAATATGATATGTAAACAACCTTATTGATCTATGATCGTATGCACCACCTTACAAATTTGAAAAAAAAGAGATTTTTTAGTTCAACTTTAAGAATCAGTCCCGAAGAGAGAATCTCAATATGTGAATCCTATACAACATATTTTACTATGATCATGTTTGTAAAATTCAATATTTTCTTATAGACTCAATATTATTCCAACTTATAGCCTCCCAGTTCTAATCCACAGTTATTCTTCACCCTTATCAAAAATTAAAAAATGATCCAGTTCTTCAACCTATGAACTTCATCTATACAGACTAATCTTCATGGTAAAAACCTTTTATGTTTTACATTAAACTTCAAAGTTCTATATTGAGCTTGACCTATCTTTTAATCACATGGTTATTCCAACTTTGGTTAATCTAGCCTCCATAGCCTCCATAATCTACTCTACGCAAAACAATATCCATGATTAAAAAACCATATTTTTAAACCATGCTCTTGATTATTTCCCAAGCTCTGTAATGAGAGATTATGCACTAATATAGAGGTGAATCTCTTTAAAATAGAATTTTCCGACACCATAATTCTATTAAGGAGAAATCCTAAATAGTAAAGATCTGTTTACCAATGTTCTTTTTCCCCAAAGACAATTTTCAAGATAATTAAAGTCCCACATTAAATTGATCATCGTCTTTCATCATCATCTATCATTGATTATCAATTGTCATAATTCATCTACGTCCACATACAATTCATGAAAATGCAAGTAAACAAGAAACATACATATAAATCATGATAATCACCATCTAATCACCATATAATTAAATTCAAATACCATAGTACATACTCAATAGTAGAAGTTTTCAAATTCAATATTTAAAGCTTTCTCAATAATAAAAGTTTCTAATTTTCAAAACCCTCTTTTTCTTTAGACAATTCTACTCTCTCTTCCCCAACGGCTTCTTCCATTATGGCTGTACCTCTTTCCCCAACACCAGAAATAACCCCTGAACTTATAAGATCTTCAGCAGCGCTGTCCAGATTTTTTAAAATTCTTTCTTCTTGATTTGTTGCATCTCCATGCGATAGAAAATTTGGATCAGCAACTGCTTTGGCTTTGAACAATATGTCAAGGTTGAGACCATGCTCTTTAATTATACGCTTTAGTGTATTGTTTTGTTTTTTAACCAAAACAATAATTTGCTTCAAATTTTTTGCTGTGGATAAGCTGTTCTTTGTTGTTTCCAAGTGAACTTACAAAACCTTCGCCTGACTCTTCAAATTTTCATATTTCAACTGCACAAAAAGAGTAATGTCAATTCAAAATATTAATGTAAATTCAAATTTTCAAATTAAAAAAAAATGATTATTTGAATGTAATAGTACTTACAACCGCTCTATCTCTTTCGGCATTTGCGATTGATACCAATTCCTTGTCCTTGGAACATTTGTTAAAATATGCCTGGGCCTCGGCACTAATATTTTCCAATTTGTTTAGTGCCTTATCTAAAATGTTGTCTTTATAGTTGTTGTTAAACGTGACAGTCCCACATTTTACTTGGGTAAGTAAGGAATCCATCTTCGCAGGTTGATTCTGGACTGCAGCGTATAAACTATCCCGTTGCCAATAATTTTCATAACGACTAATAATCTCATTGATAAGAACTTTAGCCCTTCTCTCCCATTCTATCAGCTGTTGGATATGAGGAATAATAAACTCACTGACATGGGATTGACAATCATTACCTATTAAGTTCTCCAAAGGAAAAGGTGGGAACTCTTCACTATCTGAATCTGATGCAGACGATCTTGCGGGAGAAGAATGGGGGCTTTCACAAAGATCAACTGCTAATTGTTTCTGCCTTTGGGTGGGCTGATCCTGTTTTTGAAAAAATAAATCAAGATTTAGTTAAATAAATTTAAATCAGAATGTAATTAAAAATTGTAAAGCATATTAAAATTGAAATTTGAAGTATACCTTCTGGCCTTGAATCATCTCACGGGTATCGAAAAAACCAGTTGGGTCATTGATATCAATGCCCAAATAATCTTCATCTAAATTTATATTATTCAAAACAGATATGCCCGTTGCACTGGGCAAGCCACCAAGTGAGAGAGTTGGAATTCGAAACGAGGTGTCAAGGTTTAGTGTCCTACTAGGGGCCGGAGCAAAAGGCATGTGTTTACCAATGTTCTTTTTCACTGTTGCTCTGGTTGGAATTTTAAAAATTAATGGTTGAGTGGGAGTCGGTGCCGTGGTTTGATCATGACTGACATGTGCTGAAAAGTATAAGAAAAAAATGAAACATATTAAAACAATTCATAAAGTGAAAACTACGAAATTAAACGTACTATAGAAAAGTTGTACCTTGTTGTCGAGGGGTTGATTTTTTTGGTGCTATGGGTGGCCTTGTAGGAGTTGAACTCAGTGGCTGTTCAGAAGATATGAATGCATGCGACTGTATGGAGTGAGTTGGGGAAGAAGGTTCCAAATTCCCTGCAATTCATCAATATTAAATGTTGTCAATTCATTTGGTTAAAATTTAAATTGAAACATAAATATGCAACTTTGGAATTTGTAAATAATATATGAGAATGTATTACTTCTCTGGTGTTTAACGAGTTCAAACGCTTGAGGGTTTGGAGAGTGAGCTTCCATTTCAGATTGGGATTCCCTCGAAGCCTCCGCATGTTGTTGGCCTCTTCCTCTCGATTGCTTCTTTTTTCTGGGAAGGGCTTCAAGATATCTTCTCTGCAAAACATTAAAATTTAAGATTTAATAACTGTGTAATGTAATGACGAAAATTGTAATACAATTACAAACTAAATAGTTTATACCTGTTGTTCATCAAATGGAATTGAGAATTTCTTCAATGCCTCATCAGAGCAAGTAGGAATTTCTTTATGTTTTAAATTTAAAAGTGCCTCATAGTAGAAGCCGAGGAGATAGTTTGTTGAATAAATGAAAGGTTTATCTAACAGTTTTGAATTTGTTATGTCAGTTCTTATTTTTTTGGATAGATATGTGCACCAATCGAATTTATGTTTTGAGATAGTGGCACAAATATATGCAATGGCCCAATTTGGTATATCCGTTTGGCGACCCTGCAAAACAATTCTGGCTTGAAAAAACGAAATAAGTGCAGCAAGAAAGTGGTGTGCAACTGATTGTGTATCTACACCACGCCTGGATTTATTGACATGGGCTGCAAATGCCAAACAGTGAAAATTACTTTAAATTTATAACAGAAAATTGTATCAGAATAAAATACAGATAAAAAAATAAGAAATTAAAAGGAATTATACTTACAATCAACATGGAAACCGTAGGTTGATTCGAGAAATTTCTTGTCTTCTTCCATGAGTGTTGCCTTGGTTGTAACAGTTGGCAAATTTCTGATAGGAAGGCCAGTAAACCGATGTATGTCATTTGCTTCAATACTGAATTGGAACATTTGGCCATCGTTCAGAGTCACATAAAATATACCATCCTCTGAATTGTAGCATGACAGAAGGTAATTCAAAATATTTGGATCTGTTTCGAAATGGGGCATATTAATGAGCCCTGTAAATTCACACTCTTCCATTATAGCTTGATATTCTGAAGACATCTTTAAGGCCGTATGGATGTGAGGGCATAAGGGATTCCTGTAGTTGATCTTGGAAATCGATGGAGTTGGATTCTCTTGATTTTCTTGCTGAAATTGCAATTGGGAAGCTTGTGAAGTCGACATTGTAGCTGTTATTGCATCTTTGTCAAAGATTTAGACCTGTAAAAATTCATGAACGGGAAAACGAAAACGAGAAAATGAGTGGCACAAGGGTATTTATAACCTAAATAGGGCGTCACTTACCCCTATTGATGCACGTCAATAGGTTAAATTGACGCGCGTCATTTTATTTCACTGTCGCGCGTCAATAGAACAGAGTGTCGCGCGTCAATAGAAGATAATGTCGCGCGTCAATAGAAGATAATGTCACGCGTCAATAGAAGATAATGTCGCACGTCAATAGAAGATAATGTCGCGCGTCAATAGAAGATAATGTCGTGCATTAATAGAAGATAATGTCGCGCGTCAATAGAAGATAATGTCGCACGTCAATAGAAGCTAATGTCGCGCGTCAATAGAAGATAATGTCACACGTCAATTGATGATGGTGTCACGCGTCAATTGAAGATTGTGTCATGCGTCAATGGAAGATGGTGTCGCGCGTCAGTAGAAGATTGTGTCGCGCGTCAGTAGATGCAAATGACGCGCGTCGTCAGGTTCTAGTGATGCGTCAGTGTCGCGCGTCATTGCTGTCTAGTGTCGCGCGTCATTACGAAACAAGTGTCGCGCCAGTGACGTGCGTCATTACGAACTAGTGCTGTCGGACGTCACTGATGGAGCCTTGAAAAACCAGGTGAAAATTTTGGTTTTTTATACTGTCAAATTTACCTTTCGCTGAAACTGGTTACGGGGATATTCGCCAGGTATTTTCCACCTTCAATTTTATAGGGGTGTCTTAAAATGAACCCTGGTCATGTATGTGTCATATCTATAGAATTTTAAAATGTCACCTTTTTAATTTCCCCATTTTCCCTCTTTCTGACATTGAAATTCTTAAATAGAAGATATTATCTGGGTAAGGACAATATGATCCATAGAGTGGATGTGGGACATATAGGTATTTAATTCACACCTTTTGAATTCCAACATTCCATTAAACCCTAAACCTTTTCGATTTCCTGATTTTTTCCCTCTTTCTCACATTGAAATGCTTAAATATAGAACGAATAACATATATTATTTAGGTGAGAACAATGTGTTCCATGGAATGGGTGTGGGACATACATGTATTTAATTCACACATGTTTATTTCCAACATTCCATTCATGTTTGTGTCTTATCTATCGAATTAAAAATGTCACCTTTTCGATTTCCCCATTTTTTTCCCTCTTTTTGACATTGAAATGCTTAAATAGAGCACAAATAGTATATAATTTTTTTGGGTAAGAATATGGAATGGGTGTGGGTCATGCAGTTATTTAATTCACACCTGTTGATTTCCAACATTCCCTTCATATACGTGTCTTACCTCTCAAACTTAAAGTTTTCCAATCAAAAACACTGATGCCATGAACTAAAAAGATACCAAAGCTTGATTAGAAGATTAAATCTACTTGGCAGTTGCGCTCATGTGATTAGTGTGAATGAGAGCCACACTATAAATTATGATGCATATAGCACATACTCTTTGCATTCTAATAATTTTTTATGTGTAATATGTATAGGGCATGAGCAAGTGCACGGAGATGGGGGACCAAAAATCGGCCAATTTTTTTTTTTGAAGCAAAACTTGAGCATGTTTTGGGAAAGAGTGATCGCATTTTGAATTATTAGGATTTGTAATTACCAAACCTGAAATGTAAGCACACTATTATGCAATCATGTTATAACGCGCTCAAATTCCTATTAGTTATGTTGTATATGTGAATTTGGCAGGGATATATTTACAAAAATAAATTTTGAAGTATAAGTTTTTCATTTATTAATCTTTATACTTTATTATTTCTTATAAAATATAAATATTAAATATTAATAAATGAAAAATAAATAATAAAGTATAAATATTAATAAATGAAAAAACTATGCTTCAAATTTATTTTAGTAAATATAAGAAATTAGGGTCACTTTGCACCTTATGGAACTAGTCAAACAGGTCTATAAGTCATGGTTTAGAAGTGATTAAGCTAAATGTGAATTTATATGCCTAATATATATGCCATAGATTATATTAAATGAATTATACAATTAAGTACAACAAATACATACTAAATTAAATTAGGCAATAAATAATCCCAAACCCTAAGTGCAAAGAAGAGGTAAGAATGGCTTAGCTGATTTCACAGAGATCTGAAAGATGCACACAGTTGGAAAACGAAGAAGATGAAGCAATGACCGTCACACTAGAGCTTAGAAAAATGTAGATCTGGAGGAAATAGGTTGGACTGCGGCGCTTGGAGAGGGACAAGGGCACCTGCAGGTGCCTTAGCCTATGTTTCTGGGTGCCTAGGTTTGCAGAAAAACTCATGAAAAACATCCTCTGAGGTGTCACAAGTTGCTCATTCGTAGTCACCTTTGATCACTCTGAGGTCGCACCAAGAACGTCGAGGTCGCTGGAAACCTGCAATGAAGAATGAACGTGTAAAACCCTCAAATAGACATCAAATCCTAAAAAAGAAAGATGCAGAATGAGGGGTCAGACTATCCTCAGTTGTCACAATGGTGAAATTACGACTGAGCGTTGCACTACATCTCAAACCCAATGTAGTTCTATATGTGTGTGTACAGAATTGTGCCCTAGGTTTTCTCTTGTGAGTGTCACACTTGATAGCGAGCAAGTATAGCTAGATGTAAAATGTAGTAGATGTGTGCATGGAATAGAATGAACTTCCCTCCTATGAAGTGTGATGTAAAAAACCAACCCTTGTGTCCCTTGTGATGGAGCTAGATGGATGCAATGGAGCTCTTAGATGCCTTGATGGATGCAACCTTAGGTGGTGATAACTAATGCTTAGTGCTTGGTCCCTTATTATGATCACATAACTTTATATTTATATGATTCCCTTGCTTGAATTTCATAATTAACCCCGAAAAGGATGACTACCAAAAAGATAAGATGCTCAAATGGCTATAGAAAGGACCCAAAAAAGTGTGAGTAAAGTACAAAGGGGACATGGGTGCTTAGAGGGGATGAGGGCGCTTGGCGCTAGGATCCTGGTTATGCGCTGGTGTCTAGGATGACAAATGCCAAAGAGTAAAAGCTATGGAAAACTGAGCAAGTAAGGGTATAAGGACTCATTTAAGTAACAACATAAAGAAAAGAAAGGTGGCAAGGACATGGGTTAATTAGTACTTTTCTTACTTAGGAATCATACGTGAATAGTAGTATGTAATTAGGACTAGATAAATACCTAAAGTGCGTGATTGAGTGTGTTACATTTGCCCCCTACTTTATGTTGGTGAACAGAAAGCTCGGTAATATAAAGTAGATAGAGATGCATACTTGATAACCATGCAGATTATGACGAAAGCATGCCATGAAATGATAAAGGTGTGAAGCGTGGATGCTAAGGACACTGACAAGTGTAAAAAGTGATGATGAAAATCCTAGGGCGGATGACGCATGTGTAAATGTCATGATGTACCTAATATCGATGTCGATGTTGTTGTTAAAAGTTATGAATGATGTTAAAGATGATGTTGAAATACTGCTTTCCAAAGGTGGACTTTGCGAAAGAGAATAACAAACACGTAGTCAAATACACATGTATATATATAGAAAAGTATGTAATCAATATATGGAAGAATGCTGAAAATGTGATTAATGAACATGTGTACCTGATCGGTGATGATGAAAAAGTGTAGAAAGGATCCTGAAGCATGTCAATGAAGAGTGAGTTTTTATGGCGATTTCACACCACGCAAAAATTAGTGTAGGGAGAAATGTCTCATGTCATTCTCCAACCTTTATACTGCATTCCCAAAATTGTTGGGCACAATGAATCTTGGTTTGGTTTGGGCGATCCTATGCCACGAAATAAGTAGTGTAGGGAGAAAGGTCTAGTGTTATTCTCCAATTCATTTGACTGTTTCTCGATAATATGGAACACCACTTGCAGATGGTGTCTACAAATGTAAATGCTAAGGACCAATTCTGATTCTGAAGGTGCTAGTATGGAAAAGCTATTGTGTGGATTTCTGTAGACTATGCTAAACTTTCAATCGCTATGTAAGTGCTCCCTAGTTTTAGGTATCCAAGAAAGGCATTGTTGTGCTAAGGACCCAAGTCATGAACTCTGAGCCCTATCCAAAACTGACAACTGTGTTATATTGATAATGTGTCGTGTTGTGTATCAACATTGTATTGAAAACAGGGTGAATGATTCTCCCAAATGATGCCCCCCATTTAGGGTACATTGTACGACCCAAAATTGTAGGGTACTGTACGTACCCAAAATT
Organism: Taxus chinensis; assembly: GCA_019776745.2. Lineage (NCBI taxonomy): Eukaryota > Viridiplantae > Streptophyta > Pinopsida > Cupressales > Taxaceae > Taxus > Taxus chinensis. Next base: position 84,023,197 of record CM034147.1, on the reverse strand, counting down.
GTAGGGTATGTACCACTCAAGAAACGTGTTATCACACATGCCCCAATGATGATACAGGTCACCTCGTAAGGTGTTTGGGATCCAAATAAGCTCACGAAGTATATGTTAACATCCCAAACGCTTTATCCATAGTTCCTTGTGCTTTGTCTTGTTCCTCTACCTTTCTGACACAACTAAGATTTTTGTCCTTCACTGACGAAACCACCGCCATGACAGGGTGGTGGTCTCTTCAACACGTTTTCCAGCACGCTCCTTTGATCGCGATGCGTAATTTTAACTTTCACTAGCTATTGGGGTCAACCACCTTAGTCTCGTATTAATTTTTATCTTCCCTAGAATAGTGTTTCCTCATTATTTAATGGTAAAAGAGTTCTAATGGGAATTACCTTTGGGTGAATGTATAACTCTATTTGGTAAATATCCAGCTTTTAATTTCAAGCAAATGGCCCCTCAACTTCTCAGAAACCATTGTTTAGTCTTTCAATTCCTTACAAGAGCTAATTTTGACTTTTCATGTTTTCATCCATGCTAGTTTTCCTTTGTTGTTGGAAGCCATTTGATCTTCTTGCTTTAGTCACAAATACATTGTGTTCATACAAATCAATTTAGAGCAGAGTAGTGTCATTTGTACGGATTCAATCCATTAGAAACCATGCAGGTTGTAGATTTCCTTCATAGAAGGTCGAGATTCTAGAATCTCTCCGTACACCAATGATCATTGTATTCCCATAATAATTTGTTTAGGAATGTGCATTGACGCCAAGCTCTGTCACTTGCGCTAACAGTCTCCTGGAAACTCAGCATTATATGTCGGTCTAATGGTATCCAAAGCTGCCATTGTTTGAAATGCCTTTTTCTATTGATGCTAGCATGGGGATGAAAAATGCTATTCTGGAACGTGAACACGAAGGAATGAGGAGATCATTCTGAGGGGAATAGTCAAAATCATACACTACTGGAAGGTGCCACTGTTCTACAAATTCCAGGTTTTATCTGTTAAAGTTCTAGGTAAAACATATCAAATAGAAGTAATATTTCATTTCAGTTAAGTTTGGATTAACGATATTGCCAGGGAAGCTAGGTAATTAGGGATTGATATTTATGAAGAAACTATGATTCATTCCTCACTTCTGCAGGTAGGATCGAGAATCTTTCAATTTAGTTCATCAGCTATCTAGTTAATTTAGGAATTAACTCACAATTGCACAGGCAAATAGCTACATTGGCTACCTTGCTTGTTAGCATAGATTTTGTTATTAGACTAGTTGTCAAAAGAATTTGTATTAGATTAGTTGATCTTTCGATTCTATTTAGTCCTTTTTAATCTTCTATCAAATCCGCTGCAAAAATAGAGGAATATAATATGTTATAGATGTATTTTACACAATTAGTTTTATTTCGTTTCAATTAGGCTTATATCAAAATAGATGAATAATTTTGGGCATCCAGTTAGGACCTGAGGGCAGCCTAGGGAATACGTTTTTGAGCCAATCGTGCCCCAACCAAATATTGTTGAGCAATAACTGACATAGATCAAAATCTCAAGGATTCAAGTCTTCCGAACAGTAGACCTACAAGAAATTAAAGAACAGTTAAGAGGATTAAACATAGAAGAGGACAATTAGCTACACGTTACTGGTCAAACAATGCCAAATTAGTATGTAATCCTTGATAGATAATCCGTATGACTGTAGAAGGACCTTGAAAGAGATTGTTCAACCACTTTAGTTGTGATCCACTAGTCCCACAACCAGTACGATAGGAGACCTACCTCGTTGATATAGACATGTAGCTTACGTATTCAAGTGTGCCGAGAACTAGACAAAGTTGGAGTGATAAAAATCGTGAACTTCTGAGTGCTAAGGAGGAGAAAGTGTAAAAAGTGCATGACGATGAACCTAGGATGGAAACGCAATGTAGGGGTCATGATGTTCCTGTTGACCATGGAGGCCCACATGAACCACGAACTGTGATGGTTGTGATTTTTGCAGGTTGACTACAACTTCCCATACGGATGGACCTACAAAAGATGAAGATGAAAAGTAGTCAAATATGCATGGTTTGTGAGCATTAGTATGTAAAATCCTGTGTCCCACCAGGACATCATGTACCCAACTATCATTATTAAATGTGAAAAAGGAACCAAGATGAAAGATTTCTAGACTAGACTGAGGAGAATCGTGTATAAAGCATCCTAAAAGATCCACTACACATTTAATTCCATTTTCATGATCATGTCGATGAGATATAATAAGTGAAGCACCCATAAGGTGTCATCTTCCAACCGTTTCCACAACCCATAGATCGGATCACGAAGATCCACTATTGATTGGTGTGCCTATCGAGCAGCATCCTGCCGAAGGATCTATTCCCTAGTAAAATCCATTGTGTAGGAGGTTGAACGACTATGCTTTGCCTTAGATTCGTAGATTTCCCCCTAGTTTAGGTGTTGAAGACAAGGCCATTGTGCTAAGGACCCAAGTTTGATTTTGACAGCCCGCATGTATTCCAAAACTGGCTATCTCGTGCATGTACCTCAAGTAGTCGGGTTGTGTTAGAGTATACATTGTATGGGGTCATGATTCACCCAAATTTTCCCCCCCTCATTTAGGTGCATGTGACGTCACTGAAGGAGTATGCAACCCAAAGAAGTACTGACCGATATGTGAAACTATGCCCTATAGGGGGAAGGGAATGTGCTTGGTAGAAACCAAGGCACACACAAACAAAGTGGCTAGGAGATAAATGTTTAGTACAAATAAAGACAAAACATGCATGTATAAGATGAAATGTAAGCTAAGCAGATAAATGTGTAAGCTAAGACGCAAGTAAACACACAAGAAGAAAATGTAGACCATGAAAAGCGGGTTGCAAACATGGGACACCACTCACGATGTCACAAGAAAATCAAGGCCATAGATGGCCGCAAGCAGACAATTGTGCACAAGCAAGACATAAAAAAAGCCCGCATAAAATGACAAGAAAAAAAAACTATGTAATAAACAACCATGGAAGTAAGTAGCCCTACATAATAAATGTTTCACATGAAACACATGTTAGCATGTTATAAAGATAAAAAAATATGTCAAGGTGTGTATAATTTGATAAATTAATGTGCTATGAAAACAAAATGAAACAATAACACCTGTAGTGTACGAAAGTGGATGCCCATAGGAGCCATTATGGGACCGGTAATAGGTATTGCGCCAAGCATCCATGCTATGCGTGTATAGATCTGTAGAATCTGTGATCACAACTAGAAAGGTAAGTGAACGCGCATGTGTGTATGATAAATATAATGACATATAAGATATCTATCTAGCATGTGCAATAAAGTGAACTTGTAAAATCATAAGTAAGAAAGAGTAAATGTGACCAAGATATGCAACATGTTGTGGATGAGATGGAATGGAATGCATTAGGAATGATAGGAATAGTGTTCCCCCTAAGTGGATGTGTATGTATGCAACGAGTTTCATTTGTTTATGCCCCCTTAGTAGTCAAGAATAAACCGTAAATAAGAGTGCATCACTAGGAAATGGTTTGAATTGCGTGTAGTAAGAAAGATGTGATCGTCAAAGTGCGTAAAGTGTAGAGTGTAAATGCATGAGTGACTGATTGAGTTGTTTAAACATGTGAGTGTGATGAGGTCCATTTGGGATGTATACCCTCAGTAGTCAAGTATGGAACTAGAGTGTGTCATAGGGTAGTGTGTTGTGTGGATTGTGTGATAGATAAGTTGATTGTGTAGGATGTGTTGTTGAATGATTGTGAAAGAGATTGCATGTGAACATGAGTGTGTGTTGTGTATTGTCAAATGCATGATGTGTTATGTTGTGCGTGTAAGAAATAAAATGTGTAAGGTGTTGTGTATATGTAGGTTGTATAAGATGTGTGTATTGATTGTGTGTGAGGAAGATATGTCATGTGATGTAAGATAGAAGAGTATATCACAAGTGTGTTGATTATGGTGTTTATGGATAAATACGTGAGAAGATGTAGTATGTCAAGTGTGTGTAGCATGTGAGGTTCATGTGTATAGGATGCCCTCAAAAATCAAGTGTGAACTAGAGCATAAGAGATTGTCATCGAGTAATGACGATACTAAAGAGGGTTAATATGCATGTGTCGTATGTGGAGGTCTAGATGAGAAAATAAGACACTTGTTAATGTTAGGGGTAAAGAGATAAGTGTGATGACACCAAAGTATGTGATGATGAATGAGTTATCTGATAAAAGTAAAGGATGAAGGTCCTCTACTCGATGCTTGTGGTGACGAAGGTGTGTGACCTCACTCTAAGAGTGGTGGTATATGAGATAAACAGTGTGCAGGTGAATGAAGTCTATATGTATGCGACTGATGAGTATATGGTGGGTACTTATGCGTAAAAAAATGGGGAGGTGATGGAGACCTATGTGAAGTAGAGTGCAAAGGTGATGGTCACCTACATGGACTAGAATGAGGTGGTGAAGTGTGGCTAGATATAGGATCTGTCCTGGTGATGGAACTAAACTAGAATAACTATAGTGATAAGACCATGCATGTCGCGTGTGAACATGCAAGCTAGGAGCGGAGTGTGCTTTAGGTTCGAGAGACCGTAGGGCACTAGATGGACTAGGTGATGCGTTGGCAACCCTCAAGAATGAGATTGACGACCATGGAGTAGATGGAGGCACACCATTGATAGAAATGACTTGATTATTTGTGAATGAAATTTCAGATGTCAAATGATTCATGGAGATAATAGACTTAGACTTGCGAATCCAATTGAGAGCCTAAGAGCATGTCACACCCTTCGATGCTTTGTCTGACAAGGAAGGGTACCAACATAGTAAGAGGACTGAACTATAATGTGAAGCTAGATGACAACACCATAGGAATTGTTCATTGGATATGATATTTGTGAAAGTGGGTAGCCAATAATAATAATAAGTGGAATAAAACATGCACTGACGGGCCATGATGGACCAATGGTGTTATTGATAGGGATAAATCTAACATAGGCACTAATGTGTACGTGATTAGAGGAAAATTCTACATGATAATCATGATTAGATAAAGAAATAACTGGAGGGAAAATTTCAGTATAAGCAACTAGGAAATCAAGAGCCCCCGCTGCAGGAGGAGACACTACATGATATGTATGATTAGCTGAGAAATCATCCGCTTTCTTGTCATGTTTTGGAAGAAAAATTTTAAATATATTGAGATTATGATTTTCATTGACAAGTTTAGAATTCGTAGGCTTTGGAAGATCATTTTGATTATTTTCAATCATATCTTGAATGATATTTCAAAGTTTGAAACAACGATCTATAGAATGCCCTACACATTGATGATAGTCGCAATGGAATTTTTCATCATAATTATGACCTTTTGGATGAGATGGATCTAATTAGAGAGGAGGAGTAATTTTGATGAGATTACTTTCGACAAGCTATGGAAGCAAAATATGTGGAAGGATAGTTAACTTTGTGTATGTACACCAAGGCAGTTTCGATTGAAGATATTTAGTGGTGAATACCATATTGACGATGATTTTGTGTCATTTGGTTTGGTTGTTGATGGTTTGAATGTTGAATTAATTTGAAAACGTGTAGAAGATGACACTTCCTATTGATTTTTAAGCTTGTGTATGGATAAGAGTTTAGTTTCGCGAAGCTTAAGAGTATGACATAGTTGATCAAATGACAGATATTTCTCAAAGATAACACTCTTCTGGAGAGGTGGTAATAGGCTCTGAATGAATAAGTCCTAAAGCTCATATTCTGTAACCACATTTGAAATCTTAGTCAAGTTATTTTTGTATCGCAAGATGTAATCTGCTAAGTTCTCATTAGATTCTTGCTTAAGTTATGCGAGATGAGCATATGAGATCTTAGAGATGATGTTGATAGAGAAGTGAGTGAGAAAAGTATTATCCAGATTCGTGAAAGATGTTATCGAGTGAATAAGTAGATCAGATAACCAACACATCGCAAAATTATGGAGACTACATGGGAATATTTTACCCAAGAGGATATGATCATCTAGAAAATCTAGGAAAGCCACATGGAATGCTCAGAGATGCTCTTGTGGGTCATCGTGCCTATTAAAAATGGGAAGCTTGGGATGATGAAATTAGGAGGAAGAGAGTAATCAGAGATGGCGGGTGTGAATGGAGTGTGTTGTAATAAAATGGAATCCAAAGATGGAGAAACGCGAGAATTATCCTTTTTTAATTGATGAATCTGTGCTAAAACGTCTTGATAGAGGGAGGCTAAATCTTGAGTGCTAGGGGAAGAAAATTTCCACATATGAGAAATAAGAGGTGGAGTGAATTGGTTAGTTAGAGTAGGGATAGAAATGGGAGGATGATTAGAAGAAGGTGGTGTAGACACTAAAATTAGGTCACATTCCCCTTTGGTCCCTTAGAAAATAAGCACCCTTCATCACACTCACCTAGCCATGGAACCCTTCACCTCACTAATATTATTTTAATTAAATTAAGCCATTATCCTCACCATATTTATTATTTAAATATCTTAATTTAAATAATATCCACACATGCACCTCACCTGGACACCTCATCAAGCTAGCTCACCCTAAGAACTATTCTTAGTAAGTTTCCATAACTAACTAAGACTTACCAAAACCCTAAAAATCAATACCTACTTTCCCTCTAACCACATTCCCACATCCTTACAAGAAGCTCCCAATCTAATTTGTGGGTTAACAACACAAGATCTAAGGAAATGAAGAGGATCTCCCTAGTTTAGTAAACCTAGGAAATCCCATCTTGATCGATGCTAGTTACTCCTAATTGTCACCGGTTAAGTCAGAACCACCATTGGTTACCCTTTTAGCCCCAAAACAAACCTTATTCTCAAGGTTGGTAGAAGGTTGGAAAAATATTGGAAAAATTTGGCAAACATTAGCACATTCCAGAGAGATATCACATCTTCTGAGAGTGAATTTCAGCAAGAACATGCATGCAAGAAAAGAGATCAAACATTTTCTCCTGCACAACCATCCCTAGTAATGATTTGATCTAACCAAGCAAAGAGGAATGCACATACAGCCCATGCAGAAGCTTTCCTAAGATTGGTGATCACCTGTAGCATTCAACCTCTTACCAGTGCCTCCATCCCTCACTCACAGGCTTCCAAGACTAGAATCCAAGTAAGTAAAACGTTATACATCTCTAGTTCATTTCGTTTCATCATTATATTATCACCTATTGTTTACATAGCCACCCATTGACCTTCTTAAAAATTCTCCCTCCATATACCCATTAAAAACCTCACCAAATCCTACCCAAATCACCCAATACCTCATTCCAACCAACCAAATTCCTTCATGCAATCACAAAGGAGACCTAAATCTCATTCTGTGGCATTCCCAGTTTTCCACATTAACCAGCACCAGTTACACCCAACCGCCGTCAGATCACCCTTAACCGACATCAGGTCTCTGTATTTTCCCATACAACCCAAAACAGTGACCTACGCACCTAATTTCATCTCACCCTAATTCACCTGTGATCTTCCTGAGACCTCTGTCAGACCTGCAGAGACCCATAACCAATTACTTGACCTTCAGATCCTATTCTAACCTATCCTGTTAGATTAGATCTATTTCTTATTGTGTTTTAAGTGAGATACCTAAATCATTTCAAATTACAATAGGATTTACTTTACTTACCACATTAAATTGTTTAGAACAGTGGACTGATAGCCATCTAGGAAGTATCACACTTCCTGGATCTAGCACACACTAGGCAGTTCACTGCATATATTTTTTAACTTTTTCTGGTGGTCTTACTTTGCATTATAGGTAGTTCCTCCTAGCCAAAAGGAAGCTCTCACAATCAGCTGTGGATTCGGAATTCATATGCATGCAACAACCCATCAACCAACATTTGAACAGGTATTCTCCTACGCCCATTACCCTATCTATTTCGTCAATACTTCAAAGAAATGATCTAGAATCAGGTGAAACATTTTGGCACACCCGGTGGGACCCATCCGAGGTTCCTTGCATTTCATTCATTCCTAGAAAAAGTTGTGTGTTTTTTTTCCCTTCTGAAAAGCATACACATTAATTTTCTTCCTTGGTAACCCACCTTTTCTTTTTATTTTCTCTAAAGGAAAATTTTCTTTTGGTGTAATTAAAAAGAACCATTTCTTCATGTTTTCTTCATTGTAGTGAAAGAGAATCCCTCTTCCTCTTCATCTTATTGTGTCATCCAACTTCACACTTTGATTTGGGCTTTAACATAAGAGCATTGCATTATAATTTATCGCATTAGCTCACATTAGCTGAGGGCATCCTATACTCTAGAAGTCATAACTAGTTAATGGTTGAAAAATGAATCGTAGAAAGCACATCTCTCTCTATCTCTCTTTGAGTCTTTCCAAATTACACAAATTCAAAGCAAACATGTATTATTAAACAAACATCTTTCCTGGGACCGCCTATCAATGATCACATTGATCTGAGGATTTTTAGGTACTCCCCCAGCTCACTGCTCTATCGAGTCATACTTTAGAGCCAATCCCACCCCCACCATAACATACCTAAAACCTCACATTTTATATATCCTTCTTTTTAGGAAGCCATCCTCACCAAAAAAAACTTTATTTCACAATTCATGTGTTAGTCCTTAAATAGCATAAGCTAAACAAATATAATAGAAAAGTAACTCCTAGGATCACATTTTTCTTAGTGCTTCTTCTTTGGCTTACATTTTGAGGTGAGACATCACATTCTTCATTTTTCTTGTTCATCCGTGCACACTCCTCATCACAACTGGTGTATTCTGGCTTCATCTGAGTGTGCATGGGCCATATCATCAAAATTTATGGAATTCTATATCCAATTCCACACCATATTTGAATTCACAACCACTTTTCTTTCATCACTATTTCAATTTCACAGTAATCGTCATCAGTTACGCTCTGACCGTCGTTGGTTATACCCAACCGACGTCGGTTCTAGGTCCTTTTATTAAACCTACCCAACAGGACATTTTATTCATTTTATTCCACTTTTCATATTCCATATCACCTAGCCATCATTCCCATTGATATTATAAAACACCACCAGATTTGGCATACCTAACAGATTTGACCTTCTACCTAGTTTTTCACTCATTGACCATTTTCTATAATGATCGGCAACAGTTACCCCCTAACCGGCATCAGTTTTTCCTTAATTGGCATTGGTCAGCCTATTTCACTTTGCAACCACCATTTGGTACCTAATCCACTTTTTTTCTGCCATATTCACCTGTTCCTGCTATTTTTTTGTGTCATTTACAGAGAAAAAACCTTACCTGATCCATACTGGTTCACATGGTGTTGATCTGAAAATAAGCAAGTGCACTCATATTAAACGTGCCAATTATCTACTACTCCCACTTAGTCCTTCACCACCTTCCAGTTTTATCACCAGGCCATGGATCCCATCCAGCCTATCACTATCGCTACCAGGAGATGAGGAGCTCACATGACTCTTTTACCAAAAACCCTACCGCTTTGCAGTTTTACCTTTCCCACTCGTCCACTCAAGATAACTTGAGTCAAGCTGATATATGAAATCTCCTGTATCTATCCCCCTGAATCTCACTCCTACTCTTGCATCATCCCCATCTAGCTCTGTGTTTCCCATATCTACCTTACCCCCAGTCTTTTTGCAGTTATGTCCTATACCCGTTATGAATTCCACATCTGTCACCTCCATTACCCCCTTTCCACATCCACCATACCCTTGACAACTACCTAAAAACATAACCTCATCTGCCCCTAATGTCTCACACATACTCATAAGCTACACTACCACCTCCCATGTTGGCGGCCCCTACCCCCTTTTCAGAATGTGGTCCTTTAAATTCCACAATCGTTAGCTCCCATTGCCACTAGAGTTACCATGACCCTTCCACCTCCATATACATATTATCAGTAGCCTCTCGTTTCCTCCATTATTAACTCAAGGTTACGTAACCCCCTATTTCACTACCTTCTTCCCAATTAACCTACATGGTAGCACCATACAATGGAGTGACACCCGCATTATATGCCCAAAACTAACCCTCTCATATTACATGAGGCACCCCATTATCGCAACCTACTAATAACCTAATCAAATTGATGTTAGACAAGATGCAGACATTAGAGGCATCCGTTTCCAGCTCCCGCAACACTCTCACCTACGACGATATTTGTAATGATCCCATCCGCCCATACCATTCCTATCCACCCATACCCCGTACATTGGGAAATGCCTAAATTCAATCATGTTTCAATAGCAAAGAAGACCCACACCAACATTTTGTGGTTGTTCAAACATGGGTGTTATCTAATCTCTCATGATGATGCCTTGCTCTTGAGAACGTTTCCCATGTCTTTGGCTAGACTTACATTGGATTGGTATAGTGGGTTACCTAGACACTTTATATTCGCATTGAATCAAGTAGCCAAAGCCTTCTTGGATCATTTCTCTATCAATATCGTCACGAATGTTACCCATGACCGATCTATAATCCACGCGTTAGTATGGGGACAAATCTATTGCAGGTTTTTTTGCTTGCTAGCGTAACTTGATCAATCAACTCACCTTCCAACTGCCACAAATGGAACTCATTGATCTCTTCACACAGGCTTGTGCCAAGACATATCTCACCAACCTTGTAGGTTTAAACCTTCTAAACATTTGAATGAAGCATTCAATATGGTACAAAAGTTAGAGATTCGGGCCATTGAAGAGAAGAAAATCCAATTATGCAATAAGAATTTTTCATTCAAGTTGAACGATAACTCTTCTTCTTCTAAACCACAAAATAATTATTCAAAAGCTAAGGGCACCACTAACGTAGTGGTAATCCAAGGCCAGCCCAACTCATCCGTAAAATTAGGCTACCCCCTTATCCAATCTCTCACCCGTCCAAACTTTTCAATTCAGACAAGAGCAACGGAAATACAACCCAATTGGGGAACCTTACTCTTATGTCTTAGAAAATCTTATCAAATCCAGAGCCATCAATCTTTCCACCCATAAAATCACACACTGGTTTTAACCCTGCCTTGCCCCATGCCAACATGGTATAAAGAACATGACTATTGATAACTATCATTGAGTAAAGGGTCATAGTGACAACAATTGCATCACTTTCAAAAATATTGTCCAAGAAATGCTTGAGAAAGGTGAGCTAACCATGGATAATCCTAATGCACCTGCCAACCAAAAGCTACACATCTTCAAGAAACCATTTTCTAACCATGCTCCTTCATCTGATCAAACCGGTGAGACCTTAACTCATGATACCCATACCCATGAGGTTCAATGCTATCTTTAATGATGTACTTGTCGCCTCCCAATTACCTCACATTCCTTCCATAGAGGAAATCCTAGCCCGAAATCCTCCTTCTGCATTAGAACCAACCTCCCTTGTTCCTTCACCCATAGAGGAACATCTTTCATCTCCTTCATCACCTACGGAGGAGTCTTCCACTAACATCGAAACCATCTCACCCCTGGCTTCTCCACTTATAGAACCTTTACCACAGTACCCTCCTCCACCCACAGAGAAGCACCCATTGCCTCCACCACCCACAGAGGACGCGCCCAAATATTCCTCCCACTTATAAAGGAGCTCCCATCATCTCCTCTACCTATCATAGACCCAGTTGAGATACCTTTGCCTCTTGGCAAGCATTCTCCATCAGTTACCTAGAATCCCGCAGACCTACTTTTGGTTCTCTTACCCACTGAAGCTGAAGCTAGCCAATTTCTCATCTCTAAGACACATTTTACGATAATTTTCATTAGGTCCTCATCAACTCCACCTACAAACGGGTCATTCTTGTGTTTGGTTGATCACTTAGATTATGTTGATAGAGTCTAACTATGGGGACACCTTTTACGTCCTGTCTCAACACAGATGCATAGGTCACTTGCTGATACCTCCACTATCTACCCCAAAAATATTACAACCAATCAAACCAAACACAACCACCACTATCACAAATCCTTCCATGAAACATGTCATAGCTCAAACCACATCCTTACCCATAGCCTAATATATATCTAAACCCAAACCCACACCTATGACATCATCCTCAACTAAACCTATTACCACTTTAGGGGTCACCCTGACTACCAGCCTTACTCATCCACCTATCAAACTGGATTTAGTTACATCCTCCAAAGACAACACCACACCTACTCTAACACCCAAACAGAAGAACCAAACCCATAAAACTCATACCTCGGCTGCACCAATCACACCTGCACCTGTCCCATCCATCTTAGGATCTCAGCTTCCCAACATGGTCAAGAAACCTCCACCCATCAATAAACCAAAAACAAAAAAACCATTCCTTCCTCACAAACCTCTAACTTACCCAGATGCCCAACATGACTTACACCCACACCTGTAGCATCTTTACCACCCATACCTCCAATACCCTTAGCTATTGCTTCACTACCCACTACACTTCAGTCGTTGTCTCTCACACCCCAAGCACGACCCACGTCATCTACCTTCACAGCACCCCCGTTATCCCCATGGGTAACTCACCCTCTTCCCCCATATGATTTTTTGTTCTAGACCTCGTACACCCATATTGCCTTTACCAAAGAAGGTGTAATCTAGAAACAGAACTCCACTACCCCACGATAAGGTAGTCAAAACAACCACACACCCTCCTACCCATCCATCTACTATACCCCTACCTAAACAAACATGATCGACACCTAAAACCACGCCAGCACCCAAACCCATAGCTCAATCCACTCCTCCTCTTCCAAAGACCATTCCTTGACAATCAACCACACCTACACCCAAACCCACGTTCACTTCCCATTACGATCCACTAGCAGGTCCTATGCCAAAATTTTAACCAACCTCCTTGAGACTTATTTCATCACATTACCGCCACTCAGACCTTACGACCCCCTCAAACCCAAGACAAAAGGGTTTGATGATACTAAAATTTTTTGCATACCATCGGTGTGATCCAGGGCATGATGTGGAGAAATGCAAGGCCTTGAAAACCATCCTTATCTAGTTGTGTCCCCCAGAAGACAACTTTGACGATGATGACCTTCTCGATGAGGATCCTACCTCACCAACACCCATTCCCACACTTCCCACTCAACAACCACAACCTCCACCCTCACAACTCCTAGATCCACCCCCAAGATTTGAAATTAACATGGTTCACATCAAAGAACTTTCCACACCACCACCCAAATGTCAGTTGCGCCCAACTCACCTCACAAGGTTTTTCTCCTCCGGTAGGTTTTTTCCCATCGTGTCATTATACCACTCACCTACACCTTCTCCATTTTCCAACTCCCCTCAGATCAACATGATTCACATCACTACACATGCTTAGAAGGATAAGGGTAAAGAAAAGGCAACTAACCCACCAACCAATCCTATACCCAACATACCATCTGCACCCATACCTAAAATCACTATCCACGGCCCCACGTACCCCATTTCTAATGGCGTCACACATCGCACCATGCTCAAACAATTACACCAGTCTCCCCTAAAAATGTCCCTATATGACCTCATCCAAACCTTCAGAATCCCATCGTCAAGCTCTCATAGAGGTTCTTCAATCTATTGAGGTTTTACCCAATGACCCTACACCCGTAGCCTCCATTATCACACCTCATCATGTAGCCTCTCTCACCAAATTACTACCTTCATCTTCACCCCACCCTATTCACCAAGTGGCATCCCTTAGCTTCTCAGAGGAAGAGATCACGCCACACCAAAATGATGACCCAAACCCAGCCCTCTTCATCTCTGTCCACATCGATGACATACAGGTACACCATGTGATGATTGATGGGGGACGCTAGCATTAACATCATTTCATCCCATGCATTCGCTCAAATGCAAATACATGACAATTACATGCATAAACATCTGGTCATGTTACGTTCATTCAATGATGTTATCACCTCTACACTAGGCACCGTCATCCTCCACATTCATGTGGGCCCCTACACTGTTCTAGAACTATTCTACGTCTTGGAGGGGGAATTCCAATATAACCTGTTGCTTGGTAGACACTGGATTCCTGTCATGGGTTGTGTTCCTTCCACTTTATATCGTTGTGTAAAGTTTAAACATGAAGGAAAAACCTATACTATTCCAGCTGATCCATCACCTTTTAAAACATGCAACATGTTTTACCGACCCAATGATGTGCTCATACCTATTAAGCCATCTACCTTCACAACTGCTACTTCTTCACCTACACCTCCACTTACCAGTACAACCGTTGCTTCTACCACACATACCTCCTCGATTCCTACCACTGCCATAACCTCCATGACTGACACATCAGCTTCCTAATCTGTTAACTCCACCTCTACATCGAACTCTAACACATCATCCATTCCAGCTACCTACATACCAACCACTGATCCCTTGGAAGGTGTTTTTTTAATGCCTCACTCTGGGGGAGTACTACCTATCTAGTGTCAACACATTTCTTACTCCACAAGAGTATAGAAGTCTTCACCAACACCCTCTCTATGATCACTCGCATAGGATAACGCCTCCTCTATGGTCCTCCTCACCTTTTGTACTAGTCTCACCCTATGGGGGACTTTATACTACCACTTACACACCCTGAACCACTCACCACCAACTCACCCCTTTTTTGCTGATTTCCAATCACTTACCAATCACCGTTTCACCCACACCTTCCTACATCGATGTGCATTGAAGGGATTAGGTTTTTGGATTTTACGAGCAAGGCAACCATACCATTATTCCATGTACCACCTACAAACATAACGACCGTAGTGGTATCGGCTTTCCCAAACCACCTACCAAACAGGCCTGCATTGAACTCATTAAGGACACTAGCTCTTCTCCACCTTCTTCACCCACTCTACATTCATCACCACCTTCACCGATGAAGTCAATGGATCCTGAATCTATCCCCCCTAACTTTTTTTTTTCATAAACACCATTTCCTTGGGGTATCTAACTTATCAATGTGAGGGCGAGGGCCCTTCCACTCTTCCCTTCTTGTATCCTGAAATGATTAATAACGATACACCTTTAATTAACGTCGTTCAATGTCAAGATGATGAATTTATACTCACCTACCTTGGTGTAGAAGACTCATATATTCATCAGTCGTTACCTTCTGAGATGTAAACCATGTTAAATGAATCAACTATCGAGATCAACACTCATACTCATGACGACCCGCACATCCCAAAGATCGATCAATATTTTAGATGCTGCTAAATAAGAAAGCCATCACTTCTTTCCTCAAATATCATAATCACGCTTTCACTTGGTCTTATGCAGACATGCCTGATATTGACTCCACCATAGTGGTCCACAATATCGTAACCATTCCCGATGTCAAACTCATCAAACAAAAGCTGAGAGAAAATGCACCCTCACATTTCCCTTCTCATCAAAGAATAAACTTTAATGCCTTCATTTCCATTTCCTTCATCTTACCCAATGATTATCCTCATTGGATTTATAACATTGTCCCTGTCACTAAAGCAACAGTGGGACTCTGCAATTTGCGTGGACTTCCATGACCTCAACCTCGCATGTCCAAAATATGACTTTCCCTTACCTGATATTGACCAACTGGTTGACCTTACCACTAGTCACGAGATTATATCACTCATGGATGGATTCTCGGGTTATAACCAAATTTTTTCTTCCCCCAGAAGATCAACACAAGACCTCATTCATGATGCCTTGGGGGACCTTCTGCTATAGAGTCATTCCTTTTAGCCTTAAAAATGTTGGTGCCAACATATCAGGGGGCTATGATTTACATCTTCCATGACATCATACATCACATATTAGAAGATTACGTGGATGATCTCTTGGCCAAATCTAAGCACTGCTCCGAGCACCTTACCATCCTTAAAACCATATTTGACCGTCTCATTAAAGATTACATTCACCTTTAGCCTAAGAAGTGCATCTTTTCAGTTCTCTCAGGAAAGCTCTTGGGATTTATCATTTTCCCTACATGGTATAGAGGTTGATCCTGCTAAATTCAAGTCCATTCTCGAAATTCCTCTTCCCACTAACCTTAAATAACTCTATAGCCTGCAAGGTAATATTGTAGTCTACTCACCATTTCATTTGATAATTATTTGATCAATGTCAACCATTTCATCATCTTCTTAAGAAAGATGTCTCCTTTAAATGGGATGATGACTACCACAAAGCTTTTGACGCCTTAAAACAACACCTTCTCCAACCACCCATGCTCATTCCACCTAAATATGATTAACCTTTATACCTATACATCTCAGCTACTGATCATACCTTGGGGGCCATACTCGCTCATCACGATGAACAACATAGGGAGCAAGCAGTTTATTACATAAGCTGTACTATTTTGGAATATGAAACTTGATACACCCACCCCAAAAATATTTGCTTAGCCTTAGTGTTCATTGTCACCAAACTCCGTCATTACCTACTCAACTACAAAACCTATTTTGTGACCAACACCGACCCCTTACACTTCATGTATGCAAACCTTATCAAAATCAAGCGTGTCAGACATGATGGCTTATTCTTTTAGCTGATCTTGACCTCAAATTCATTCCTCAAAACTCCATTAAGGGCCGAGATATCACCAACCAACTAGCCGATGCACCTATTTTTGGGGATCAGCCCTCTAATTTTGACTTTCCAGATGATTCAATTACTACCTTTTCCCTAGACAAACCCCCTTACCAAATGACACTCTTCTTCGAGGGTTCCAAGTGTCAGCGTGGGGTCGGGGCTGGTGTTATCCTCATTCCTCTTGAAGGTAAACCCATGCCTTTCTCTTTCAAATTATATTTTGAAATGTACCAACAATATTGCTCGAATACGAAGTGCTCATACTATGTCTCCAAGCCGCCTACGCCCTATATGTCAATTCAATCAACATCTTTGGTGATTCTCAATTGGTCTGTAAACCAAGTCATTGGTATGTACTAATGTCTGTAATGAGATACTTCAAAAGTATAAGCATCATGTAGACATAATTTTTACCACCTTTGCTCATTACACCCTTCAAACCATCCCACATTCAACCAACAAGTTTGTAGATACCATGACTTGCTTAGCTTCCCAAATACCTGCTTCACCCACTGATTCTACAATCTTTGTCACTATACAATGACTCCAATCACCTTCTTATTTACCTCATGATGTTTACTTGATCATAACCACTACCCTTGACCTGAGTGAACTTTGGTATAAACAATACTATGACTACCTTTCTCTCTCCATCTTACCTGCTGATCTCACCCATAATGGACAACGCGCCTTCCTTAAAAAGGTCTCTCGTTACGTCATTTTGGGGGGACTCCTCTATAAGCATGAGCTTTGACAGTATTCTCTTATGATGCCTCACAAGTTCTGAAATTCCTTATACCTTTAAGGAAGTTCATGACGACATATATGGAGGTCACTTTAGTGGTCTTGTTGTCACTAAGTGTATTCTTCACCTGAGCTATTACTGGACAACCCTTAACAATGATTGTTGTGACTATGTCAAAAATTGTGTAAAATGCCAACAACATGCTAATCTTCATCATACACCCAATCACACCTTATAGGTCACTCGTGACCTTTGGCCATTCTCTCAATGGGGTTTGGATCTTGTCGGAGAAATCAATCCCCATTCTTCCCAATGCCATCAATGGATCATCATTAGCTACCGAATACTATACGAAATGGGAGGAAGCCATACCACTCATCTCCATGAAAGCTGAGAAAATATGTGAGTTCATTAACCACCACATCATTTTTCACTTTGGTATTCCTCATCGCCTCATCAACTGACAATGGAAAATAATTCAAAAATAAAACATTGCAAAAACTTTATGACAATGCCTTCGGCATTCAACTTAGTTTTTCATCACCTTATTACCCACAAACCAATGGCCAAGCTAAATCCAATAATAAAACCCTCAACAAGATTCTCATGAAAGTGGTTAATGATACTGGGAAGGATTGGCATATGCATATTCCTTTTTCCTTGTGGGCATACCACACTAGTATTCACACTTCTACTACGGCCACACCCTTTTCTCTAGTCTATGGTACACAGGTAGTCCTGCCTCTCAAAGTCTAGATTCCCTCACTCCACATTTCTCTCCATGACATGCTCAATGATGATGACTTTTGTCAGGACTGTTTAGCCCAGTTAGAGTTACTATACGAATGTTCTCTTAACACTCTGGTTCACCTTCAAGTTTACCAAAAATGTATCAAACATGCCTACAAAAAATGTGTTTATGCATGAACCTTCCAAGTTGGTGACCTTGTCCTGAAAGAAAATGAACATGTAACTATACGCCGGAAAAGTGACAGGTGAGCGTGAGAATCTACAAGTGACTCTTCCACGTACCCGACCTCTCGAGGTTGTGCCGAGACAGCCGGTGGGGGGTAGAATATGCAGACAAACTAGTTAGGTAGTCTAATGTCTTCAACATGCACTAGTGGAATTTGTGAATCTAAGGCAAAGAAGGCCAGTCTAACTTGGTCTGGTGTGATAGATCGATCAGCGAGGATGACTGCTCGAAGGCTCCAATCAATATCGAGCTCTGGCGTGATTTGATCTATGGGTTGCAGAATACGTGGAAAATGACCTGGGATTGTTTTGTGTATATCTCCTGATAAGGTCATATAGTAGATGATGAATACAATCGATTCTATGGACGATTTTCTGACCTAGTCCAGAATTCCCTAGCTTTGTTAGCCACTATATCTAGTAAGGGACAGTTGTTCAATGATGATAGGTGGAAGTGGAGTGGACCTAAATACCAAGGTACATAGGCTAGCATCTACATCGGATTGACCTGTGGACTCGTTGGGCTGTGGGATCTGTGGATCACAACCATAGACTCTCAGTTGTTGCGGTCCTGTTATGGTCATACGCGAGATCAAGTTCTAATCCCTAGTATCCAGTAATCGTATGCTTTCTCAGCTTCTATGTTTAGAACCAAAAGTTGTGCAATCTTCTCAGAATACCTTACAGGCATTCTTGCAACCTGGATTCTTAAGCTGGTATCTATATCTACGAGGGTGTCTCCAGGGTCTGGCTATGGAACTAAAGGATCACACCTAAATGTTTGTTCTCTTTCGAGCCCTTCTACAGTCATGTGCATGTTTTCTAGGGTAATCTGTAGTTTGGTTGACTTTACCAAAACGCATGTGCTTGGTCGTCTTCTATGTTTAATCCTCTTAACTGTGAACTGATCAGTTGTAAATCTGTGGTTGTTTGGAATGCTTGTATCCTGATATTTTGGTCTATGTCAACTATCGCTGTGATGAGGTTTGGTTGAGGCACGATTGGCTCAAATAAATATTCCCTGGGCTCTTGAGGTCCCGTGATTGTCATACGAAACAAAATGCAGTCTAAATGTAATGAAACAAATTCTAACTACGTAAAATAAATCTAACTACATATAACTTTTATTCTTCTATGAAATATTTAACAATTTTAAGGAAAACAAACTATTTTAAATGTATCTAGAAATAATAACTAAACATTAATTAAAACAGACAAGATAACCGAGTGTAGTTATTTGCCTGTGCAATTTGATAGAATTATAAATAAGTAAAATAGCTCATCTAATCTATCTGCAAGACTCTCGATCCTACCTCAGAAGTGAGGAGTGAATCATAGTTTCTCAGAAACTATCAATCCCCACAGCTTCCCTGGAAATATTGAGAATAGAATGAAATGAAATAAAGCGATTAACTACTCTATTTGATACGATTCTGACTAGAACTTTGAAATTTAAAACCTGGATTCCGCAAAACAGTGGCGAATCCAATGGTGTGTGTGTGATCTCGTCCCCTCAGTATGGTCTCTTCGTTCTTTTGTGTTCACGTGGATCCAGAAAAGCGTGTGATGCTATCACCGATAGGAGTAGATTTTGGGATAAGGGCAGCTCATAATGCAGACCGAGAATGCGAGTAGGAGAGGGATAGCGCAAGAGTACAGAGCTTGGCTTATGTGATTCCTAGCGGGATTTTACTGCAAGTCATGCAACACGAAGCGACCAGAACCTGTAACTATCCTATATGAAGAGCAAGACCTGCAACTTTAATGGCTTCCCAAGCTATCCTGTTCCAATGGTTTGGATAAAAAAACAACACTGTTTGCACAAGTTGGCTATGTGGCTTACCAACAGCTGAATAAAACTAACCAGGAAAATAATGAATTAAACTAAGAACTCCAAGACACAACGAAAGTAAATCTAAAGTAAAGAGAAATTCAGAGGCAAGCTTCTAACTGGATTGGATGAAATGACAGCACTGCCTGCACAAGATGGGTCTGTGGCTTACCAACAGCTGAGCAATTTAACAAAAGATGCAAGTGAATTCAAGTTATGGCTTCTAAACAAGCTAACTAACTAAAACACTAAAAATGAGGGAATGAGAGCAAAGATCAAACTTCAAAATCCAGCCAAGCTTCAGACCAAAAACTCCAGACCATTTGCATGTGCACAAACCATGCATTTATAGGAATTCAAACACCCAAGAACCAAAACCAAATTGAACTCCTAAACAATAAACAAAGGAAAAACACTATTCCAGGGGACCAAAAACATAAATGCATGCCCAAGTCGGAAAAGAAAAGCTGGTGAAACATGATATTTCACGTGGTTCGCGTCAAAAGACCGTTCTGGAAAACGCACACAGGACCGCCGCTCTGAGCAGGGCGGCGGTTACAGGACCGCCGCCCTGTTCAGGGGGCGGCAGTTACGAGACCGCAGGGCGGCGGTTTCGTCACTGAAGGTCAAGAGGCCAAGGAAAGAGGGAAAAAAGGGGAAAAAAAATGGTGCGGGGGCTAAGCGGGGCATGAGGGATGTTAACGCATACTCCGAAGGCTTTTCCAGATCCCGAACAGCTTGCGAGGAGACTTGTATCATCATTGGGGCACTTGTTACACTGTTCTGGCAGTACAGTACCCTACAATTTTGGGTACGTACATATTTCCCCCTCAGAGAAGCATTTTAGCCATGAAGAGGCATAAAACGGTGGGTACGAGTGTGGCAGTCCCGAAATGGGGAGTTAGAAGTTATACCTTATACGTCCGTGTGTTGAAATGACGCCATCCCAAAATTCTCGCTACCTGCAAAATGAAAAGAGAACTCAAGTGCAGATAGATGCAATAACTTGGAAGATAAACGCTAAGATAATAGGGAAGGAGGACGTACCATTCGTGCGGGGATAGAAACTTACCTCCAACAGCGCTCCAAACCTGCGAAAAAGCCATTTTAAAACGAAACAGAACGATATATATATGAAAGTGGGCCCATTTTCCTATTCATTTGCGCGAGTTGGTTTGATTGGTTTTGAGCTCTGGGACCCACGGTGACGGTTTCTCGTGCGAGTAGAGTCAAAACGTCCGCAGTAAGATTGTGATCATGCCTCCACGTGCAGAACACCGCCATGCTAGATCACAGGTTGGTTTTCTTTAATTTTGCATTTTTCCCCCTTCAAATTTGAAATGGAAAATTCTTTGTAATGGGGGGGGGTATTTTTGAAAATGCTAGGTTCAAAAGGTCCACCTAGGGGGGGCGCCTACTGGGTAGGCTTTGTTTTTAGCTTAAATGGTTTATTTTTGCTCATTTTGGTCTTTTCGGGGTTAACAACCCACGCGGGTTTTTGGACCGCGACCGCCACCCTGGCCAGGGCGGCGGTTACACGACCACCGCCCTTAAGGCGGCAGTTACAAAACCGCCCCCTGCTCAGGGTGGCAGTTTTGCACAAAAAGCAAAAGAACTTAATTTTCGAGATTGCACTTGTATTTTCTTGCATTTCTATATGTTTTTATGACCTTCTTGGTATAACTCAGACACTAACTTGTTTGGTTTTGTGTGTTTTGGTTGTATGCAGGCG
This sequence comes from Taxus chinensis, assembly GCA_019776745.2. Taxonomy (NCBI): domain Eukaryota; kingdom Viridiplantae; phylum Streptophyta; class Pinopsida; order Cupressales; family Taxaceae; genus Taxus; species Taxus chinensis. The sequence goes on along the minus strand of CM034147.1, from coordinate 84,001,286 downwards.
AGAGCAGAGTATATCAGATGGAGTCAAGAGAGAGAGAGTGTGATTGGCTCTCTGGGGTATTGGATGCCCTTTCTCCGGATGAGGAGGATACATTACAGAGGGCCAGCATATTGCGTATATCGCATGTACCCCATGTCACGCCATCTAGTCACATTCTTTGTGACTTATTCTCATATTGGGATGAAGATCGGAACACTTTCCGATTGCCAGGGGTCCGTGGTGAGTGGATGATTACTTTGGAGGATGTTTACCATATCCTGGAGATCCCGATCATCAGGAGGAGACTCACACTAGAGACAGCAGGGTCCCGAGCACAGATTGCACAGTGGGCAGGTTACATGGGGGATGCAGCCATCTCTACGGGGTTGAAGAAGGGAGTGAGAGTTCAATCCATTCCTTCTTTGCCCATCCTCGTATTTCGACAGGCTATCATGGGGATCCTTGCCTCGAGGCTGATCGGGGACAAGGGAGGGGATACTTTATTATACTGCTGGGCCCCCATCATTGCACAGATAGAGGGGCATGGCCGGATATATGCCTGGGGTGCAGATATTCTGGGGACCACCTACCATGACTTATACAGGGTGGTCCGTTTGCAGGGACAGTAATTGAGCCACCCGACTCTAGTTATGAGTTGGGTGTATGAGCGCTTCATTCCCTATGGCAGAGGCGTGGAGGTGGCAGATCCTGGGGCTGTGAGGGCGGCCAGATGGTCAAATATGTCGGTGCTTAGAGCACCTCACCAGCCAGTTGCCTCGCTTACTACAGCAGACATGGAGGCCACACCGTACTAGCTTATGGCTGGTATATGGGGAGAGGAGACTCTTACACTGATCTCTTGCTCCACCACAGGGCAGCTTATCGACCGCGTGGGACGGGTGGAGGTACACCCTTTTGGCAGAGTTCCTCAGCAGTTTGGCCTCCCATATGTGGGCATGCTTCCTCCAGTGGCACCAGTTTACAGGTCAGTCCGCGAGGCTAGAGGGGGGCCTAGAGGCCGTGGTTGGATAGTGGTCACTCTTGGTATTCCTATTGCAGCCAGGGGGATTGTTTGGGCCAGAGGGAGAGCTGGTGCGCCTCGGGAACCTTTACTTCGGATTACCGTGGGTCCTGCTCATAGCAGCGATGACCCTATAGATATTGACTCCGATTCTAAGGAGCTTACAGAGGGAGGGTCGGAGGAGTAGACAGATGATAGCGATCCTAAGTGGCATGACACTCAGGATATTTTGTAGGCAGAGAGGGAGGAGCAGAGTGTAGAGAGAGAGAGACTCTAGTTTCTTAGGAGCCACTCTCTCAGGGCCACGGTGGAGAGGATGAGTCAGTTTTGGGGCGACATGTTGCCCCTGCAACAGGAGCAGCCCCTCAGTTGGCAGCGGCATCCGCAGCGGGTGCCGGCCCCAGCGATCCATCTTGGAGGCCCGGTGATACGAGTAAGTTATCCTTTCCTCCCTTCAGTGTTAATTTGATTTAGGACTTGTTTTTAATTGCTGTCTCTCCTTATATTTGTATCTTGTATATTTTAGCCTCTTCCCTAGTTTCTAATTCGTTTTTCTTCTTTGTTTGCAGATACTGTTGACGAGTGGCGGGATCTAATCCGTAGGGTATGCACTGATTCTCTGATGATCCCTATGGATAAGGCTCGTGCGGAGCTATCTATAGATACCGGGGAGCCTTCAGCAGTCGGAAGGCATACCGACGTCTTCGTTCCCGTTTGTCACGTGGCCAAGATGGTGTCGACCCTACGTACAGAGTTGGCAGGCTACAGGACAGCCGAGCGCCTTATGAGGAGCCACTCTCGTGGCGAGACTGCGGCTGCCCCTCGAGACCCCGAGCCTTCCGTTCATTCAGAGCGCCGGCGTAGCCGGAGTCCTAGACGAGGGCGCGCACCTTCGGCGGGATCGCATAGGGGTTGAGAGGCCACTTGGCCCTTGTATGTTTTGTATCATGGATTCTTTTGTATATTACGGGCTCTTTGAGTGTTTTGACCATGCCTAGTGCATGATGGCATTGTATACAAATATTGATTATTTATATATATGCATTGATTTTGGATCAAAAGCTTGTCACTCATGTTTTTCCCTTTCTATTTCCAACTGCTTTGTGTATACTACGATGTATGTTTTATGTATGCAATGGAAAACAGATGATGCAAATGTTTACTTTCTTTTTGTGTTTCATGATGCTGATACATGATATTGTAGATATACTGTGATCTTGGATCTTAATTTTTGTTTGCAATTTGGATACCTCATGTTTGTTTTGGCAAAGTGATGAAAATAACCAGTATGATGAACAGATTAACTTGCCCCGCTCCTAGCTCCACACAACCAGTAAGATGTGAGGGCTCATCACCAAGAGCCAAGAAGGGCGCAAGTTTATGAAAAATGGTGAAATGATAGTGATGAAAGACAGACGAAGCTTTGGTGGAACCAAATTGAAAACTACAAGCTTACTCTACCTGAATGACTTCATAGTTTTGGGTGCAACTTGCTTTGCGGTTTATCCAAACTTAGACCCGTAGATGGCCACATAGTAGACAAAATATGGTTTTTAGGATTTTTAACTCTCTTGGAATTTTGAACATCTGATTCATTCATTTTTGACTCAAAGTTTGAATAGTTTGTTTATGACCTTTTAACGTTTTCATTGTCTAGAGGACCCCCTACACTTTGCCCCATGCTACTAGTAAGAAGCGTGGGTTTATCACCGTGGGCAAGGCATAGGCGAGTAAGGGCATTTCCATCCTTTCCCAACCCTATGTCACTAGTAAGAGACGCAAGCTCATCACCGAAGGTTGGTGGGGCAAGGAAATGTGAAAAAATAAAATTTTCTGTTTAATCACTTTTTGACTTGTCTTTTTTGAGTAAAATGTCAGTATATGCTTGTTTCCAAAGAGATGTGTATATGGGATAGATGTGACACCATGAAGCTTCTAGAACAGACCATAGGTGTGACACCTATCCTAAGAAGAAATCAAAGCGAGAAAAAACTTGCAGATCTTGGTATGGTTACCGTTAGGACTTCGTCATGTTTGATTTTATTTGATAAAAGATTCCAAGATGACTTGATGATATCAAAGATGGAGAGGTATGATTAAAGAACTTTATGCCAGAAACATCATGAGTTTGTAATAAATTACCTTGAGAATAGATTCCTTGATCACAATTTATGTAAGAACAAGTGGACAAAATGATCCTAATCTATATGAAAATGCAATGTAGATAGTTATATAAGTAGCGTTAGCTGCTTATGCATAGAAACGTTTGAGGTGGAGGGAATTGACTGTTTCACCAAACTCCTCACCTTCTAGCGTGCATAAGAGGTATGCACCATTTCCATAGTCCTTCGTGACTCGGTATGGGCCCAACCATTTGGGCCGGAATTTCCTTCCTTCACCAATCTTATTGTCGATCCGGCTATCCATCCTTAGAACTAGATCGCCTTCGTATATGTCACGTTCATAGATTTTCTTGTTATACTGCCGGCACATCCGGTCGGCATAAACTCTATGTCGTTGTTTGGCATCTAACCTAATTTCATCTAGGCTTTCTAGTTGGGAAAAATGTGCTTCTCTGTAAACGCCTTCATCTAGAATCCCTTGTAGTGAAATGCAGAGACTGGGTATTTCGACCTCAAGCGGGAGAACTGCTTCTACCCCAAATACTAGCGAGAAAGGAGTTGCTCCCGTTGGTGTTCTTATTGAGGTTCGGTGGGCCCACAAGGCCGGATATAACTTTAAATGCCAATCTCGTTTGTTTTCTTTTACTGTTTTAAGGAGAATGGCTTTCAGTTTTTTTTTTGTTGCTTTAGCCTGCCCATTGGCTTGGGGATAATACAAGGAAGCCGTATGATGGCTTATTTTAAATTTGCCGCATAGTTCGCGAACTTCTTCATTTTTGAAAGAAGTTCCATTATCGGAGATAATGATTTGCGGGATACCGTATCTGCAAATGATTTGATTCAAAATGAACTCAGCGATCACCGAACCAGGTACGGTAGTAAGAGGAATGGCCTCCACCCATTTGGTAAAATATTCAGTGGCCGTAATTATAAAATTGTGGCCGTCTGTGGATGAGGGAGAGAATTTCCCTATTAATTCTAGGCCCCATGTAGAAAAGGGCCATGGAGTAGCGATTGGTTGCAGAGCTTGTGCTGGCATGTGGATCTCATGAGAGAATTCTTGGCACTTATGACACCTGCGTGCAAACTCTATCGCGTCATGTTCTAGAGTGGGCCAGAAATAGCCCATTCGATGTATTTTTTGAGCGGTGGCATGGCCACCGAAGTGGCCTTCACATATACTGCTGTGGGATTCATGGAGAATCCTCTTGGACTCTTCTGTGTCAACACACCTTAGGAGCATTCCATCAAATGCTTTCCGATAGAGAACCTTCTCTATAATGACGTATTCAGCTACGATTATGCGTAACCGCCTTCTTTGTTGTGGCGTAACTGCCTCCGGGTACGTATGGTCTATGATATAATTAATGATATCAGTGTACCAAGGGCACTCAGAGAGAGCAGGTCGAGTTTCGATGCAGTATACGTATTCATCTGGAAAGTCTAAATCTACTAAATCGCCTCCGTCTAGAGAGAGCAGATCGAGTTTCGATTATGCGATGACTTTTCCTTTTACCGACTTATGATTTACAAATGTTAATTCCAACTCTCCCATTAAGGTTATAAAACATCCATCTTTTTTGGACAAGGACCCTTGTGTGAGAAAAGTCCGTAAATGGTCCGTCTTTACCATGACCTTCGTTTCTTGATTCAGCATCTAATGTCTTAGGCGTTTAGTAGCAAAGACTATGGCAAGGCATTCTCATTCTACCTGTGTATAGCTTGTTTCATAGTCGAGCAATGTTCGGCTAATGAAATAAATAGCACGTTCTCTCTTTTCATCATCTTCTTGGGCCAACATACAGGCCAGCGAGACATTGGTAGCTCACGAATATAGGATTAACAGGCGATCCAGCTTAAGTGGCATTAGCGTAGGTGGTGATAACAGAAAACGCTTAACTGCTTCAAAAGATTCATTGCAATCTTCAGTCCAATCAATGCTATAGTCTTTCTTGAGTAAATTGTTGATTTGATGAACGGCGAAGCTTAGGTCCGGGATAAATCTCTAGATTGCACCCAGCTTTCTGAGAAATGATCTGATTCCAGATTCACTCGAAGGTGGGACCATTTCGAGGACAACCCAAATTTTGGTTGGGTCAACATCTATTCCCCGGGATGATATGATATAACCTAGGAGTTTTCCTCTTGTTACACCAAAGACGCATTTCTCTGGGTTTAGCGTGACTCCGTATTCTATCAGGCGTGAAAGAATGATGCGGAGTACTTCGGGATGGTCACAACACTTTTTGGCCTTAGCCAATAAGTCATCTACGTAAGATTCCATGATTTTATGAATTAGATCGTGAAATATGTATGTCATGGCCCGCTGGTACGTAGCACCGGCGTTCTTAAGACCGAATGGCATAACAGCGTAGCAATAGGTTCCCCAAGGAGTTATAAATGTGGTTTTAGCTTGATCTTGCTCGGATATTCTGATTTGGTTGTATCCCGAGAATCCATCCATGAGAGACAAAATTTCAAAACCAGCTGTTGCATCAACAATAACATCTATGGATGGTAATGGGAAGTTGTCCTTAGGGCAAGCTTTGTTGATATCTCGAAAATCTATGCAGATGCATATCTTTCCATTCTTCTTGAGAACAGGAACGATGTTAGATACCCATTGGGAGTAGTCAACCGGCTTGATGAATCCTACCTGAAGGAGTTTTATTACCTCCTCTTTTACCATGAGAGCTACTTTGGGCTTCATGGGTCTTGATTTTTTTTTAATTGGCTTTACATCTGATCTAGTGACGAGGTTGTGCACCGCAATGTGCGGTGCGACTCCCGTCATCTCCTTGTAATTAAATGCAAACACCTTCTGATGTTATTTGAGAACCTGAGTATGTATTTCCACTTCTTCTGGGGTTAACGAAGAACCTAGTTTCAATATTCTTGGTTCATCTTCTGTCCCAATGTTGACATTGATTGTTTCTTCGATTAAAGAGGTGTTACCCTCTTCGAAGTTAGGTGGTGCTGGAGGTAAATCTAAATCATCCCCATTTTCTATTGCGTATATGCTAGGTTCCCTTTGTGAGGGAAGATCCGTTACGGGATTTCCGAAGTAGGAAGACGAATGTGGAATCAGGGATAAATCTAGCATGTGATAGGAGAGATGTAATGCTGCCTAGGCATTTAAATAATCCAAAGTAGCCGCATCATCTCCAACATGGTCTATGACGGTAGATTCACTTCCACTAAAAAGAGGATTTGTCATTGTTTTTATTAATGGTTCGTCATGAATGGATACTGTGAAGTGAGTATTTTCTAGCTCATTGCTTGGAGTAAAACGTGATGCTGAGGTTGCTATTGAATCGGTGAGAAGATTTTTCTCTCGTGGGATCGCTTCAATAGATATGAAGTTGAATGCTTTGCTTGAATATAATACGGTGTTTTTGTAAAGCTGTAAGTGTTCAACTTTAGTTTCATATATTTCAGAAACTTGGTTTTCCACTAATTGCGAGTCTCCTAAAACTCTGATATTATCAACACCAATTGTTTTGGCTAAGGTAAGACTAAGGAGGAGGGCTTCGTACTCAGCGTCGTTGTTTGTGCATTCAAAGTTTAACTTAAAAGCGAATGGGAGGACTTTCTCCTCGGGCAAGTAAGAATTATACCTGCCCCTGCTCCATAGCGACATTTAGCTCCATTGAAATGGAGAGTGCAATACTTAGCTAGGAATATAGAGGTTGGGACATCAATTGCACTTGCATACTCTACTTCTACCATACAGAGATCCTCTGCTGGCAAGGAACCAACACCTAGGGAAAATCCCATGCCTACTGAATCGAATGGTAAGAACATTGGTGAATCTTGTTCTATCAACTCAACGATTTTCGCAGTAGTCCCTAATGATACTGTTTCTTTAGTTTTACCTTTAGGGGTTAGAATTGTTTTGGCTATGCTAGTAGTTTCAAGATCCGTCATAGGTATCAAATTTTCCTTTGGCTTTGGGTCAGAGGGTTTATTAAGTTGGTTTGTTGGAAGTTCAAATTCTAAGTGCACCCCTGGTCTTTTCTTTAAAATCAGCTAGGTGAAAATCGAAATGGTTTTGGATCGCCTTTGGCTACAAATACCTTTCCTAGATGCAAGAATCTTACTTCTTGAAATAGCGTGGAAGGGATTGCCTTCATTCGATTTATCCAAGGTCGGCTGAGGATCATATTATAGTTAGTTTCCAGATCTATAATATAAAATTCAGTCAAGATGGTTTTGGGTCCTAAGGTGACCGGTAATATTATGGTTCCTATTGAAGTGGCTTTAAGGCTATCATAGCCTCTCAAGGTATTTCGTGTAGTAGAACAGTTCGTTTCTCCATATCCTAAGTTTTTGGAGGAAAGAGAAAGGGACTATGTTAACTGCGGCCCCATCGTCAACCATTGCCCGTTTTACATAGTTATTATAAACCCACACTTGTAAGTGCAAGGATGGGTCACCTCAACGTGTGATCTCAGCATCTGTGGGCATTTTACTTATTTCGAAAATGAATTCGACATCCTGTGTCTGGCTGCCCCGGCGGGGTGGATATCGAAAGTCTACGTGATTTACTTGTGTTTCAGGAGGTGGAGTGATGTTAATTAGATGGCCTAGACCTAACACCTTCTAAAAGAGCAGCTCTGTGAGGCAGGGAGAGTTCTTTAGTAAGTCCAAGGAATGAAATGTGTGAAGAAGGTCTTTGTTAGGTCATTAATCTAAATCATAGGCACCGATGGGTTTTGTCAACTGATTTGCTGGACTCTTATCTGTCTCTGGCAAGATGACTTGGGCTTGGTTGAGAGAAATACTCTCGTGTTCTTGTTACCAGCTTCAATAGGTAGTTCCGACGTCTAATTCTACCAATTCTAACTATCTTAGGTCTTGTTTGAGCTCCCAACTTGTGGCGCAACTGACGGATTTAATGAAGTCGAAGCTTCATGATCATTGTTTCCCATCATTGCACCCTTGCTTGTTCCAGTTGGATTCAGCCTATTGCTGTCATGATTTGGGAGTGGATCATTAAAGATCTTAAGGGGAGCATTCTGGGGGGGGAAACTACCCCTGCGAGCGTATTTGGTTGTGGTGATGACGCAGGATCTGCCAAAAACAAGTCTGTGAAGAACTTTCTTTGTTCTTCTGGCAAGTGTTGCATAAATTTATTGTAGTCGCGGCACATTCTAGTGTCGTGACCCTGAATTTTATGGAAACCACAATAAGAATTGCGGATTGTAATTCCCGTTTTGTTGGTTTGGTGTGTATTGTGGCCTAAAACTCTGATCAAACTGTTGCCTATTAGGACTAAAGTTTTGGAATTGTTGTTTCTGGTTTTGACTTTGGTTTTGATAACCAAATGAGTTTTGGCTCGCCCCTTGTATGGGATTACGCCGTTGTTGTTGTTGTTCTTGTTGTTGTGGATGGTTACAATCTACTGTATTGATAGTTGGGGTAAAGTTGTTGTTTCGCTGAGTTGTTTGTCTTGTGACGGAGTATTAACAATATTTACCCTCTTGGGCTGGTCGGTTTACCCCATCTGTTGTTACCCCCATGATTTTTGTTAAGGATTTTGGGTCCTTGATTGACATTTGTGGTAATTGTAGTATTTTGAGTTAGAGGTGATTAACCTCCCGTTTGCTCCATACGTCTTATGACCACTATCTATTGCTACCTGATCTATTTGCAGAGCATTCTCAAGTACTTCTTCATAAGTTCTTAGTGGGAACTTCTGGACTTCTTCCTTCACTTCTCTACTAAGAGAATGAAGGAATAAATCACATAGTTCCATTTGATCCATATTTGGAGCGCTTGCCAAGGAATAAAGGATTGTACGCCACCTTTGGATGAAATGGGTGACAGATTCATTATGTTCTTACTTGATGTGTAAGAAATCCCTGATTCCTGTTCTCAATAGTTTGTTCATGTCGAAGGCTTTGATGAACTCAGACACAAGTTATTTGAATGAATGTATGGAAGCCTTAGGTATTCGGTAATACCAATCGAGAGCAATGCCTTCCAACGTTTTGGGGAATATTTTAGCAACAACCCCATCCCATGGGAGTAATTCTCGATATGGCTATAGCGTAAGCTTTGATATGCGCATTTGGATCTCCCTCACCCTTGAATCTTGGGCAAATCAGGGAAGAGGTCTTGGAAGCATGACGCTTCGTATGGTGAAATCTAAGGGTTCCTTTAGATATTCTGAATAAGTCCCTATCGCATAGCTTTCGACCATTGATGGTGGTTGCTGAGGGTGCGGTGGTGGGATAGGTTGTTGATACGGTGCAGCGTATGCATTGGCCGAGGCATAGGGAGGTCCTTGTGTTTGAGCAAACATGCCGGGAGAGGAGAAAATAGATCTCCTTGTGGGGATTTAGAGTACATGTTTAAATAGGACGGGGTATTGTCGAGGAATGGATTGTTTGACACTAGACCGGGAGGAATAGTGTTAGAGATGGTGGGCCTTGTTGGCGTTTGTTGAGGAAATTGAGGAGGCATGCCTAACGTGCCTACTCCTATGAGGAGATCTACTTGGCCAGAGTGGTATGGAGGATTGGAACTTCCTGTTTGTATGAACGGAGAATTTTGATTTGCTTTAGCAAGTTCTAACCCTCTCACTCTTTCTACTAATGTTGAAATGACTTCATTTGGCAAAGTCACGGTACTTTGCCTGAGTGGCGTTTGTTGTATACCCTGGTGTTGTATAGGCATGTGATAGCCTGTCATGAATTGATCGCTATCTTGCCAAGCATCTCTGAGAGTATCTTCTATGCGTGATGGCATAGAGGTATTTTCTTGAGGAGAGAACTCGGGCTGTATTTGCAAACCTCCCACAGGTGGGTACATGCCTTGAGAGCGTTGTTCATTTCGGGAATAACGCGTTGAGTACTTGTCATCTAGAACTGAGTATGGGTCTGTTTGTCTACTAATATGTGGTCTAAGTAGTATTTGAGGAGACGAACCAGATTCTCCGGTAAACGTCATATTGTTTGAACCTGAAGGCTCTGTTTGTCAGATTCAAGGGGGTTGATCTAACTCCTCAGTTTGAAAAGACGAACTATATCTGATTCTTGGGGTTTGTGTTGACAACTGATTAGTTGAATAGTTGTCGCCCCATACTGAAAGAGAGGGTGATGATTGCCTATTCTGTTGGGCGTAGTATGCCTCGAGACCCAAGAGGGGCCTGCCATATGCATCGAATCCCGACATATTCGGGGGGTATATGAATACCCGCAGAATAATGGGAAGGAGCGAAGGTGATTTGTGAAAGGAAGCGTGATATTATGACTCCGAACGAGAAGGTAGGAAGTTTTTTGTTAGCTTCACTAATTTCGTTTGTTTCACGTCAGGTTCACCAATTTTGTACGCCGGAAAAGCGACAGGAAAGTGTGAGAATCTACAAGTGACTCTTTCGCGTACCCGACCTCTCGAGGTCGTGTCGAGACAGCCGGTGGGGGGTATAATATGTAGAAAAACTAGTTAGGCAGTCTAATGTCTTCGACATGCACTAGTGGAATTTACGAATCTAAGGCAAAGAAGGCCCTTCTAACTTGGACTGGTGTGATAGATCGATCAGTGAGGATGACTGCTCAAAGGCTCTAATCAATATCGAGCTCTGGCGTGATTCGATCTATGGGTTGCGGAATACGTGGAAAATGACCTAGGATTGTTTCGTGTATATCTCCTGATAGGGTCATATGGTGGATGATGAATACAATCGATTCTATGGCCTAGTCCAGAATTCCCTAGCTTCGTTAGCCGCTATATCTAGTAAGGACAGTTGTTCGATGATGATAGGTAGAAGTGGAGTGAACCTGAATACCAAGGTACGTAGGCTAGCGTCTATATCGGATTGACCTGTGGACTCGTTGGGCTGTGGGATCTGTGGATAACAACCATAGACTCTCGGTTGTTGCAGTCCTGTTATGGTCATACGCGAGATCAAGTTCTAATCCCTAGTATCCAGTAATCGTATGCTTTCTCAGCTTCTATGTTTAGAACCAACAGTTGTGTAATCTTCTCAGAATACCTTACAGGCGTTCTCGCAACCTGGATTCTTAAGCTGGTATCTATATCTACGAGGGTGTCTCCAGCGTCTGGCTGTGGAACTAAAGGATCACACCCAAATGTTTGTTCTCTTTCGAGCCCTTCTACAGTCATGTGGATGTTTTCTAGGGTAATCTGTAGTTTGGCTGACTTGACCAAAACGCATGTGCTTGGTCGTCTTCTATGTTTAATCCTCTTAACTGTGAACTGATCAGTTGTAAATCTGTGGTTGTTTGGAATACTTGTATCTTGAGATTTTGGTCTATGTCAACTATCACTGTGACGAGGTTTCGTTGAGGCACGATTGGCTCAAATATATATTCTCTGGGCTCTTGAGGTCCCGTGATTGTCATACGAAACAAAATGCAATCTAACTGTAATGAAAAAAATTCTAACTACGTGAAATAAATCTAACTGCATATAACTTTTATTCTTCTATGAAATATTCAACAATTTTAAGGAAAGCAAACTATTTTAAACGTATCTAGAAATAATAACTAAACAGTAATTAAAACAGACAAGATAATCGAGTGTAGTCATTTGCCTGCGTGATTTGGTAGAATTCTAAATAAGTAAAATAGCTCGTCTAATCTATCTGCAAGATTCTCGATCCTACCTCAGAAGTGAGGAGTGAATCATAGTTTCTCAGAAACTATCAATCCCCACAGCTTCCCTGGCAATATCGAGAATAGAATGAAATGAAATAAAGCGATTAACTACTCTATTTGATATGATTCTGACTAGATCTTTGAAATTTAAAACCTGGATTTCGCAGAACAGTGGCGAATCTGATGGTGTGTGTGTGATCTCGTCCCCTCAATATGGTCCCTTCATTCTTTCGTGTTCATGTGGATCCAAAAAAGCGTGTGATGCTAGCACCGATAGGAGTAGATTTTGGGATAAGGACAGCTCAGAATGCAGACCGAGAATGCGAGTAGGAGAGGGATAGTGCAAGAGTACAAAGCTTGGCTTATGCGATTCCTAGCGGGATTTTACTACAAGTCATGCAACATGAAGCGACCAGAACCTGTAACTATCCTATACGAAGAGCAAAACCTACAACTTTAATGGCTTCCTAAGCTATCTTGTTCCAATGGTTTGGATAAAACAACAACACTGTTTGCACAAGTTGGATATGTGGCTTACCAACAGCTGAATAAAGCTAACCAGGAAAATAATGAATTAAACTAAGAACTCCAAGACACAACGAAAGTAAAACTATAGCAAAGATAAATTCAGAGGAAAGCTTCTAACTGGATTGGATGAAATGACAGCAATGCCTGCACAAGATGGGTTTGTGACTTACCAACACCTGAGCAATTTAACAAAAAGATGCAAGTGAATTCAAGTTATGGCTTCTAAACAAGCTAACTAGCTAAAACACTAAAATGAGGGAATGAGAGCAAAGATCAAACTTCAAAATCCAGCCAAGCTTCAGACCAAAAACTCCAGACCATTTGCATGTGCACAAACCATGCATTTATAGGAATTCAAACACCCAAGAACCAAAACCAAATTGAAATCCTAAACAATAAACAAAGGAAAAACACTATTCCAGGGGACCAAAAACATAAATGCATGCTCAAGTTGGCAAATAAAAGTTGGTGAAATGTGATATTTCACGCGGGTCACGTCAAAAGAGCGTTCTGGAAAATGCGCACAGGACCGCTGCTCTGAGCAGGGCGGCGGTTACAGGACCGCCGCCCTGTTCAGGGTGGCGGTTTCATCACTGAAGGTCAAGAGGCCAAGGAAAGAGGGAAAAAATGGGAAAACAAAGGGCGCGGGGGATAAGCGGGGCATGCGGGATGTTAACGCATACTCCGAAGGCTTTTCCGGATCCCGAACACCTTGCGAGGAGACCTGTATCATCATTGGGGCACTTGTTACACTGTTCTGGCAGTACAGTACCCTACAATTTTGGGTACGTACAGTAACCAACACAGAAAAAAGTAAACGGGGAAAATTTGCTCCTAATTGGCTTAGACCGTACATCATGACTCATACCTATGGATCGGGTGCTTATCATTTATCTTCACTCGATGGTAAACCTGAACCTGATCCCCTTAACACCTTGCATCTTTGGCCATTCTATTGTTGAATTGTAGCCCTACCTCACTTTTTGTCCCTTTCCATGCTCGTCCCTTGAGTGCTATTCACTCCATACACCTCACCAATGATTAAACAAGAATCATGTGAGTACCCGTCACTTGTTATCTTCTCTTGAATATGTGTACCACGGCACTGCACATAGCATGACTCTCATGGATACTTATCATCTACCTTTAGATGAGATCCCATGGTCATTTCACCTTGCCTTTTGAACAAGATTCCTATTCTCCACCTTGGTCTTGTCCATGACTTCAAATACCTCACATGGGACCAAACTCCTTGTTTCAAATTTGAATAGAAATATGACTCCCTCAAAATGACATCTTCCTCTCGAACAATTATTGTTATAAATAGACTTCTCCCTCAAAGGACAGCTATGTAAAGCTTCAAAAAAAAAAAAACCAGAGCAACTGAAACTTCCCGCATTGATTCACTTCATGAAGACCTCAAGGAGTTTAATTTTATTCATCCCATATAGACTTCCCGCATCGATCATTCTATCAAAACAACAACATTTTTTTCATGGACTTTCCCATTGTGATGTAGGTTCTCTTGCTTGACATGCATGCTACCTATACCATATAAAAATTAACTACCTTTCACCCTTCTTACCATTCCCACTCTCAATTCCTATGGCCTCAAGGGACTTCTTGGAACTTAGACATTTGGTGATCGTGTGACTATTTTTCACCATAGAACAATCCATCATGTAATGTCTTTAGGGTCTTACGTTCATCACCTCTACCACGATATGATCTACTCGGTATGATCCTACCCACCCAGGTGGATTTATTGCCCCCTCTTATATTTTAACCATCTTTTTTTATGTTTTGATTACCTTATATAAGACATGGTTCTCGATGCTTACTTTTGGGGTAATATCCTTCTTTCACCACAATATCCCTCACCTACATCATTTTTCCTATAATCTACCCACACCTAACAAACCTAAACCCACAACAGGCCCAAAAACCTACTAACTCATTTTCATGCCTCCTCATATTCTTCCCTAGCTCATGGGAGAACTACATCAGCTTGAGGTCCCTTTTTTTCGGGACTATGTAGGTAGTACTCCAAGGGCATGGGGCCCTTGGAGGTTAGCTCAAACATTCTCTACCCAAAAATAATTCATTAACCATGCCTAACTCACCATTTACATCACACCTCACTTAGTTTCCCTTTTATACTCAAAATTGGAAATTAAACCACATACATAACAAGTTGTTTCATATTTTAAATATTATCACAACATACATTTATTACGCCTACCATTTCTCTATCACCACTATGCATAGATTTTACCACATCTCACATATGACCCATATTATCAGTCATTTCATGAAATAATGAATCACAACTTCACCTACTTTCAACACAACCATGCCTAAACCGACCTGACTCAATCCATGCTTATAACCTGACTCAACCATGCCTATAACCTGACTCAACCATGCCTAAACTGACTTGACTCAATCCATGACTATAACCTGACTCGATCCATGCCTAAACCAACTTGACTCCATCATGCCTAACTCACCTAATTTCCATCCATATCAAAACAATAAATCAATATCTCATAAACACATCAACAAATAAAATAATCACATGTATCTCATCATATCAATAAATGTGTATCTCAAATATACATGGCTATCTCATCATGTCCATCATCTCAAAATCATCAACACATAGGCCGATATACAATACAAAATGTCATTAGCATACAAGCTGGTCTCATATATACAATAAAATAATGAATCAATACAAAATCTCTTCGGCATGTAGGTTAGTATATTCTCACAATATACAAAACCACTCATACATCCTCACTGTTTTCGACACACAGGCCAGTATATATCACAAAAATAACTATCATACATCAAAAACTAGGTGAACGCATATTAGGCATCTCGGCGGATGTCCTCCATCTCTATATCACTTGTACCCTCGGCCTCCTAGGTTCTTGCTGACACCTCAACTAGACTTGGTCTCCATATGCTAGTAGCTTCTACCTGATCGAGCCTCAGAGCTCACAAACCTCCTGTGCTCTCCACACTATGAGTGTGGGATCTCCTCCTCTCACTGAATGCCTATTGTGCACTGTACTCGGCATAGGATATGAAGTCTATCCTAGCCTCCATCAGCTGGTCCTGATAGTATCTAGCCTCACTAAGGGCATCCTGTAACCTAGATACATGCATGGTCTGTGGTGGTCCCATAGGTCTCAGCCCTTGTACATGCCCTGCGCCAGCCTGTAAACTAGGAGTGTCTCTCTACACCTGTGGTGGTGCCCTTGTCCCTGTGCCTGTGGTGGTGCCCCTTGTACCTGTGCCTGTGGTGGCATCCCCTATCCTTGTTCCTGTATCTGGGCTTGTAAGGCCCCAATCTATGTCTGGGTTATGGCCAACTAGCTCTGTAATCCTGCCACCTGAGCCAATAAGGCTACTACCTGACCATATCTGTCTCCATCTCCTCCATCACCTCCACCCTCACCCTCCACCATCTAGGCCTGCAGACTAGCCACCTGTACTCGTAGCTCTGCTACCTCTGCCTCTGACCCCTCCAGCTGTGTCTAAAGTATACCTATTTACATGATCAATGTCACTACCTATCCCTGTAGGGTATCTCTCTGCACTATAATGGCAGTTAAGTCAGGGTGCCCCGGTCTCAGAGGTATGGCTCGTAATTGAGCTGCCCACCACTACCTATACCTATCTGTGCAACTAGCATCATCAATCCACTGATCCACTAGCTTCTCCTCCTCTCTTGTAGGCACTGAAGGCTATGGTAGAGGTAAGGGCCTCTCCACGTCATCTCTCCAATTTTGTGGGAAGGGCGGAGGAATATCATGTACAAGCCCGAATTGTCATCGGAACCTGTCTACCGGGATCATCTCATCCTCCCGGCATGGCGACCCTGTATCCACCTCTCTAGTTGGAGCTTAGCTAGCTCCTCATGCATGTGCCTATATGAGGGGAATCCCACATATTCCCTCTAGATAATGTCCACTCTAGACAACCCCTCCAATAACTGCCAAAAATGGACCATATAATATGTCAGCCTATCCAACCTCTGCTCTCCTACAACCGGCACCCATCTCCTGTATCCCAACCACACACATCTCGGTGGGAATGCTGATCGAGGCATCCCTATAGGTTGAAAACAGACTATGTTCTCATAGGCCTAGCAGTGTACTATAAATATACAACACAGGTTGAACCTGTGCAACCGCCCATACTCCCACAGCTCTCTGTATAGCTGCACCAAGAATGTTGGTGCCCAGGTGAAGCGTGTCTCATGCAACATCATATTGTGGAGCACCCCCATCAGTGATCAGGGAAAGCATCCACCCTCTGCATCGGGTAGTGCATAGTAGCACACTACCTCCATCAATAAAACCACTAGCCTCATCTCATCCGAACGGGCTAGGTACATCTTGCCATAGCTCAAAATGGCGCTATGGAATCTCATCTCTGCCCCTCCCTTGCCAAAAACTATCCCGATTAACTCCTCTGAGGCCTCAGAGGAGATAGAGTACACCTGGGCCCCCAATATGGGTAATTGTAAAATCCAGAACACGTCCTCCAGGGTGATAGTCATCTCACCCGTCAAAAGGTGGAACGTGTTGGTTGTGAAGTCCCATCTATGGATGAGTGCAACCATCAAACTAGGCTGCCAAATAGCATGTCGGTAATGCCAAATACCACTCAAGCCCACTGTCTCTATGTGCTGTACTCCAAAGGGGTCACTAAGCCACACAATGTCATCAGTAGTGGTAGAACCTTGTCCCGCATATGTAACTACGATCTCACCTGCATCCAATCCAAGCACAACATTAATCTACATTTACCATGACTATATTCACCAATTATCGTTACCCTCCAACCTATTTTTACTTTACCCATCTCAACTACCTGGGCCACATCCCTTTTGGACCCTTGTGACTAAAAAAAATCCAACTAGTGCCGGTTCATCCTAACCAACTCCGGTCACCCTTAAACCGACATCGGTCACCTATTAGGTGACTGATACTGGTTCAACTATACCAACCACGGTTATCACCTAACCAGAATCGGTCACCTATTTGGTGACCAATCCTAGTTCTACCCAACTGATGCCGGCCAATCTTGACCGACGTCAGTCACTGTCACGGAAAAATTCGCGACTTCCCAAACCCCCTTTTTTTTAACCCTCCCCTCTGCCCCTTTTACCCCACCTATAATGACCTAAACTCCCCTTAGACCCTTACTCACCCCACCTATACAATTTTCTACCCTCTCGACCCTCTTTTTGGCCCATTATTCCCCCCATACCCACATTTAACTTTTTCCCACCCACAAAATACAAAACCCCACAAAACCCTACAACTACTAATAACCACAACCTATAATCTATTTACTCTACAATATAGAGTTGGGTGGTTACCTTGTCACGTTGCCGTTATCTCGATGGCACGTCTGGCCACTGTTCTAGTGGTCTTCTCGATCCCTCTCCAGTCTCTGCCATCCCTGAATATCTACCCGTAACCTCCGACCAATCACCTCTCTCACTTTGATCCCATGGAATCGCTACTCACCAACCCAACCCTCGTCAAATCACACTGCCCGCTCACTGTTATGTTCTTTCTAGACACTTTTCGTACTTTTTTTTTTCTCTTTTTTGTCATTTTCTCACTTCGAACAATAACAAATGAATAACAAAACACGTGGATTTTTTATTTTTATACAAAACTTGACCTAACCGACATCAGTCTCGTGCCCTACCTCACTGTCATCTGGTTTCCTATACCGACGTCCATTATCCATGACCACAATCAGTCAACCTCACCTACACATTACCCCTACTTTACCATTTTACCCCACCCTTTACCTTGTTCTTCTACCCCATCCTTTACCTTGCTCCTTTACCCCATCCAGCCTTTACCCAACCCATTACCTTACCTTTCCTGAACTCATCATTTACTACCTCCCTTTTTCCTCCTTTGGGGACTCATTATTTTACCCCTACCTTGGCCTTACCCATGTTGCAACCTAGATATTTAGACCTGGACCGTCGCTAGTGACCTTTGACCTCATGTGTTCGTTATACCTTGTGGCACTGTTACCTGTGTTGATTGACCTAATGATCTTACCTAGCCTATTTCCCTAACCGTTTATCCTAACCCTACCTTTGGTGTACCAGAACATACCTAAACATTCTTGTACCTAACCTATGTTGTGTTTCCTGACCATATCCTATACCTTGGATACCGGATTCACTTCAACCTTGTTCGGATAAACCTATCGACCTTAGACAATGTAGAGTTTTCCTAATCTTCAACTCAGTAGTGTGCTACAGTTTATACGTGTGCATGCATCTAACTATTGCTATTTATGACCCTGACCCATTACCTAGATTGCTCGAGTAGACCTTTCACCCTTTTCCCTTATCCCACATGCCTTTTCCTCACATTTACCTGTTATAAAACCACTCACTGCCTCAGCCTACTGCCTCATCAGTTCCTGGTTTGAGGGGGATCACCTTCACCCACACATGGGGCAACCACATCTTATTTTTGTTAGCATCACTTACCAATATAATCTATGCAACAAAAGGGGAAAAATGTAGACACTAAAATTAGGTCGCACTCCCCTTTTGTCCCTCGACAAATAAGCACCCTTTATTACATTTACCTAGCCATTACCCCCCTTCCACCCCACTAGTATTAATTTAATTAAATTAATGCATTATCCTCATTATATTTATTATTTAAATATCATATTTGAATAATATCCCCACATACAGTTCACTTAGACACCTCACCAAGCCAACTCAACCTAAGACCTATTCCTACCAAGTTTCCATAGCTAAAAGACTTACCCAAACCCTAAAAATCAATGCCTAAATTCCCTCTAACCACATTCCCGCATGCTCACAAGAAGCTCCCAGTCTAATCCATGGGATAATGACATGAGATCCAAGAAAATCAGGAGGATCTCCCTAGTTTAGTAAACCTAGGAAATCCCACCTTAACCGACGTCGGTTACCCCTAACTGTCACTGGTTAAGACGGACCGCCGTCAGTTACCCCTTTTAACCCCAAAAAACCTTATTCTCAAGGTTGGAAGCAAGTTGGCAAAAAAATTGGGAGAAATTTGACGAGCAAGAACACATCTCAGGGAGATAACACATCTTCAGAGAGCTAATTCCAGCAAAAACTCACAACCAAGGAGGGAGATTGAGCATCTTCTCCTGCACATCCATCCCTGCCATGATCTTATCTATCCAAGCAAAGAGGAGTGTACATACAGCCCATGCAAAATATTTTCTTCAGTTGGTGATCACTTGCAACCTTCAAACTCATCATCAGCTCCTCCATCCCTCACACACAGACACTCAGGAACAAAATCCAAGTAAGTACAACATCATACTTTCCTGGTTATTTCATTTCTTCATCATTTTATCATCCATTGTTTATCTTGCTCCCTATTGACCTTCTCCATATTTTCACCTCCGTATACCCATTGAAACCTTGCAAAAGCCTTCTCTAGTCACCCAATACCTCATCCCAACCAACCAAAGTCTTTTGTACAATAAAAAAGGAGACCCCAACCTGTTTTATGGAATTTCTAGATCTGACAGTAACTGGAATCAGTTACACCTGACCACTGTCGGTCACCCCTGACTGACATCGGTCTCTGTGTTTGCCCACACAACCCTTAACAGAGACCTACCCACCTAATTTTATCTCACCCTCTTTCATCTGTGATCTACCTGAGACCTCTGCCAAACCTCCAGAGCCTAGAACCAAGAATTTGACCTTCAAATTCTATTCTAGCTTAGCCTGTTAGATTAGATCCATTTCTTATTGTGTTTTTAAGTGAGATACCTAAATCATTTTAAAATAACAATAGGAGTTATTTTTTTTACAACATTGAATTGTTTAAAACAGTGGACTGACAGCCATCTAGGAAGTATCACACTTCCCAGATCTAGCATACGTTAGGCAGTTCACTGCCCATATTGTTTAATTCCTTATGGTGGTCTTGTTTTCATTACAGGTAGTTCCTTCTACCCAAAAGGAAGCTCTCATGATCAGCTATGGATTCGGAAGTCATACACGCGCAACAACCCATCAACTGACATTTGAATAGGTATTCCTCCTACGCTCATTACCCTATCTATTTCGTCAACGCTTCTAAGAAACAATCTAAGAAAAAGGTGAAACAATTGGTTCTTAGATTGTTATTCCTTGCCTCTATAAACAAGGCCCATTATCATCGTATTCAATTGAGTTCCATAATAATTTATGATATTGTTGTTCATTTATTTGCAAAGGTTTTATGTAAATTTATTATGGTGAATTTCTTTCATCTTAGTGATAGTGGTGTTTGATTAACATCTGTGTTATTAGCTTGGTACAATCTGATTATCATTCCTTTTAAAATTTTATTTCTGATTTGTCCGTATTTTTTTTCTACATGCATTTTTATGCAAAACATATGCCACCATTGGATCCATAAGGCGTGAAAACCTTAAGATCGAATGTAAACTTGGCCATTTCTGAAGGCAGCTGTTTTTTTGTTTTTATGGTAGTTGTAGAGAATCACACTGGTTTGCTAGAATTTTCGAGATCTTACCTTGGTAGTTTTTGTTGTGGCATAGCATTTTTGGTTTGCACGCAGAAGGTCTTTTTCAGAAATACATTTCTTTCCTTTATTGGTAGGGGTCCACAGGTGGCTATGCATGATTTATTATTTCTGGAAATTCCGTAGGCTACTATTTTGGGTGGCAAAGGTCATTTTCTACACAGTCCAGAAATAGTAATTTTTTCTAGAAGAAGTAGTTGGATGTGACTTTCTCGAAAACAAGTGACACACCCCATAATAGTAAGTTGGACACCCATTGAAATCCTTAGCCCTTGGTCATATGAGGGCTTAAAGCTTGTGATTAACTCCATCCCCCTTTCATTTTATTTTTGTGGTGAAGGAAAGAGCATTTTATTCATTTTTTGTGGCAACTAAATTAAATAGTACAGCATAATATTGAAAAATTTGTATCTTTTAATCGGTAACTCGGTTTTTAGTTCAATTTTTTGTAAAAGAGCTTGTTTTTTTATGCTCTTTCCATTGGAAATATTTATTTTGACAATCACACTATAATTATAAAGTGGCATATTGTAACACACAATCATTATAAAGTGCCAAAATTTGGGGGGGCTCTTATTGCATTGTTTGGGGGTCTTGTTGCTTTGCTTGGTTCTTGCATTTATTTTGGTGGTTTTTTGAGGATGAAGTCTTTATATAATTTTGCATTAGATCATGTTGAGCCATTAACAACACATAATTACCACACATGGAAATAATAATTAAGTGGAAATGATTATGGGCTTTAACTTCTTCAAAACAACCAGTGTTCACTTGAGGATATGAGAAATTTCAGTACCAGTGAAAAATTGATGATTATATGGGTTTGATAGGAACTTATGTAAGTGACAGTATTTTGTTTCATTTGGAAAAGTGTGACTCTCCTTTCAAAATATGGGAGAAATTAGAGGATTTATTTGGTAAGGTGGATCATATGAGAGCTATGCAACTTGAAATTAAGATCACCTCTCTTAATCTTGAATATTTTCCAACAATTATAAACTATCTTACCAAGTTCAAGCATTTTTTGACACAACTAAAGGGTAGTGGAAGAGATAATAAAAATGAAGAGTGTGGTTACTTGATTCTATCCAAGTTGAGAGGACCATTCCAAATTTTTGATTCTACCTTTTTCTCTAGCATGGATGCCTTATGTGACACATTCAAAATGCCTAAATTAGAAACATTTTGTGAAAGACTTACTAGGGAAGAATCCAAATTATCTCACCTTGATTCTTCCACCTCTCAAAAGGAATTAGTTGCATCTAATCTTAAGGAGAAGGGAAAACCAAATAGTAAAACCAAATCCACACCTCCATCTCAAAATGCTCCTAAACCTAAAGAAAACAACTCAAAACCAAAGAAGTTTTCTAAATCCAAGAATAAGTCTAGCCATTCATGCTCTTTTTTTGGGGGTAGTAATAATGAAGAACATAGGTGTTATAAGAAAATACAAGCCTTAGAGGATGCAGTCAAGAAACAAAAAAATTCTATCTCCATGCCACCTCCTTCTAATCAGCATGGAAAAGAACTTAATGTTGTTGGGAGATCTTAGTCATCACTTGCATATAGTTAGGTTATAGATTATGATGCCTCTCATCACATGACTTCTTCCAAGGAGTGTTTTGTTTCTTTAGGTTTGAGTTCTACTTCCAAAATAGAGGTTGGAGATTCTTCTTTCTTTCTGTTAAAGAAAAAGGTGACATACAACTTGGTGGTAGTATCAAAGATGCACTATATGTTCCTAACATCACTACAAATTTTCTTTCTGTATATCAAATTTGTCATTCTAGTCAAGGAAAAATAGTAAATTTTACACCACATAGAGCAGAAGTATGAACTTTGTTGGAGCCTCATTCATTGGATGCTCAGGGTATTGTTGATCATAGTTCTAGACTATATCACTTTGAGTGTTTTGATGACACTTCTTCTATAGGGACAAGATTGGTTTCTCATACTGATTAAGAGAGTAAGCTTTGGCATGAAATATTTGGACACCTCAATTACAGATATTTGAAGGAGTTGAGCACTCATGGTATGGTAGATGATCTTCCTAGATTTTATTGTCTTGAGGGAGTTTGTCATGGTTATGCATTAGGGAAACAACACCAAGATCCTTTTCCTAAGAATTTTTTTAAGAGAGCTTCTTCACCACTTGAGCTTGTGCATAGTGACTTGATGGTTTTTCCTACCCCATCTTTCAATGGAGCTAAGTATACACTTACATTTATTGATAATTTCTTGAGGCATACTCGGGCTTATTTTCTCAAGTAAAAAAATGATGTTTTTTCACACTTCAACGTCTTCAAGGCTTTGGTCGAGAAACAATCTTCTAGTAGCATAAATAACCTTCGTATTGATAATGGAGGGGATTACTTCAACAATGAGCTTTCGGACTTTTTGGAAACTCAAGGCATTATTCACCAGCATTCTATTCCTCATACTACACAACAGGATGGATTAGTAGAAAGGAAGAATAGAACTTTAAAGGAAATGGTTAACTGTATGATGCATTCTAGAGATTTACCTCCTATCTACTGGGCATAAATAGTTAATTGTGCTAACTACATTCAGAATCCAACACCCACAGAGCACTTGAGCATATGACTTTAGAGGAATATTGGTCTAACACTAAGCCAGATGTATCATTTTTTCGAGTCTTTAGGAGCCATGCTTGGGCCTTTGTGCCAAAGAAGAAAAGTAAAGCTTTGGATAAGAAGAGAAAACCCTTGATCTTTTTAGGGTATTATGAGGACATAAGAGCTTATCGACTTCTAGATTCTGATAATCATGACATTATTTTTCAAACACATGTTCATTTTGATGAGTGCTTCACTCCTCATGATTCTTCATCTTCTTCCATGTCTCCTTCTTCATATCATCTTGAGGATCCTTTCTTTGAGGATGTTGATGAGGAGGTTATAGATGTCTTTGCAAATCTTATTCCCACTTATGTTGTCACTATGCCTAAGTGGGATTGTACTACAGTTTCTAAGGTAAAACCTTTCATAGAGGATGTTCCACCCACTAGGCATCATCACACACATTCTACAAGTTCTATACTTTTGATTCAAGCAGTTTCTGAAGATTCACAGTCTTTTTCAAAGGATCATGGGATACAGGAGTGGGATGATGTGATGGAAGCTGAGTATTCTTCTTTGATGAAGAATCATACTTGGGATTTGGTATATATTATTAAAGGAAAAAATATGGTTAGGTGTAAGTGGGTATAACGAACCAAATACACAACTGATGGGTCCATTGACAAGTATAAGGCTCATCTTGTTGTAAAAGGTTTTTCACAAGTTGAAGGTATTGATTACTATGATACTTTTGCACCCGTTGCCAAGATGGATTATGTACATTTTTTACTTGCTATTGCTGCATCACAAAGGTGGCCTGTAGACCAGATGGACGTGAAGAGTGTCTTCTTACATGGAGATATATAAGAGGAAATATACACGGAGCAACCGACTAGATTTTTTCAGGATTCTTCTCTTGTTTTTCAGCTCAGAAGGTCTCTCTATGGTCTAAAACAAGCCCCTTGGTCTTGGTATGAAAAGATGGATTATTTTCTTCTATCTACTAGTTTTGTTCGTTTACACTCCAATCATACAATGTATCTCCAACATGTTGGTGAGGATATTGTGATACTTGTCTTGTATGTTGATGATCTGTTACTTACTAGAAGCTCTTCTTCCCACATTCAAAGTATTCAGAGGGCTCTCTCTACAGAGTTTGACATGACAGATCTTCAGCTATTGAATTATTTCCTTGGTTTGCATATTTATTAGATAGATTCAGGGATTCATTTGAGTCAGAAAAAGTAAACCCATGATCTTCTTCGGCACTTTGATATGGCTGATTACAAGCCAAGTCCATCTCCTTTTCAGTCTAGGATTACTCTTACTTCCATATGTACCACATCACTTTGTGATTCTACATTGTTTAAGAAGTTGGTTGGGAGTCTCATGTACTTGACCCATACTCACCATTGATATTTCATATGCAGTAAGGCTTGTATCTCAGTTTTCACATTCTCCTCATAGTTGTCACTGATAGGATGTTAAAATGATTTTGCGCTATTTACAGGGAACTTCCCACTTTGGCCTACATTACACTAGGGGTTCTACTCAGTTGGTTGGGTATACAGATTCATATTGGGTAGGTTCTATTGATGACAAACATTCCACTTCTGGCTATCTTTTCTATCTTGGTTCTTCTCTAGTTTCTTGGGCGTGTAAATAGGAACAGGATATTGCACTTTCATCTTTAGAGGAAGAGTATAGGGCAACAATTACAACGAGTCAACAGATTCTTTTGCTTCACCAATTATTGACAGAGTTTGGATTCCCACAGGATTCAATGATTATACTTTGGTGTGACAACCAAAGTGCAATTTAGATTTCTTGCAACCCAATTGGGCACCAGTGAACTAAGCATATTGAGATACACATCTTTATGAAGCCTTTTGCATCACTTCACTACCTTGAGTTGCGTGGAATGCTTAGGGTTTTGGAAGTTTTTTTGGGGGGGTGTTTGTGATAACATCTTCCTTCTTATTTTTCTTCTTCTTTCTCTTTCCTTCTAGCAATATTCTTTCCTTCTTTTGGTTCGAGATTTCTTCATGGATATATTGTACATGAGTACCTCATCAGGCCTAGTTTCCGGGACTCATACTGTGGACATGCCACTTCTATTTTGGCCCCTAGCTTCACTTGAGGGGGGGTGTTAGAGTAGGTATTTACCTTAGCTTATGTTCACCTAGGTACATTATTGTATTTATCCTTACCCACTTATGTGTGTGGATATTTCTTTTTATTTATTTAGATATCAGGAGATATTATCTAATTGTTAGGTATAGTTCTTTCCTTGATCTATGGTATTGACTAGATCCTTGATGTCTAGTTCTCTCTTAAATATATGGAATTGACTACTTCTTTCCATGATTTATGGCTTGATCTATGACCTTGATTGGTTCTTAGATTGTTATTCCTTGCTTATATAAGCAAGGCCCATTCTCATTGTATTTCTTTGAGTTCCATAATAATATATGATATTGCTACTCATTTGTTTGCAAAGGTTTATGTAAAGTTATTGTAGAGAATTACTTTCATCTTATTGATCGTGATGTTTGATTAGCATCTATGTTCTTGGCTTGGCACGATCTGGTTATCGTTCCTTTTACACACTTCTCGGATCTAGCACACGCTGGGAAGTTCACTGCATATATTGTTTAACTTTTTCTAGTGGTCTTGCTTTGCATTACAGGTAGTTCCTCCTAGCCAAAAGGAAGCTCTCACAATTAGTTGTGGATTTAGAATTCTTACACGCGTAACAACCCATCAACTAGAATTTGAACATGTATTCCTCTTATGCTCGTTACCCTATCTGTTTCATCAATACTTCAAATACATGATCTAGAATAAGGTGAAATAGGTGGTTGAGTAGCAATGGAACAAGAGATGGTGGTAGAAATGACAAGCTCCACCAGATTGGTGGCCTCCTCACGAACAACATATAAGAGAAATTCTAGATCTTGGGGATTCTCAATGATATGATCATTAAAGGATTTAAGATGGTCTTTAGTAAATTCACCATATGAGTGAGTGATAGTGATGAGAGTGTAATATCTCTAAAGGGAAGGTAGATTTTAAGATCGTATTCAGAGAATTTTTTTATTTCCTACTTTAAATTAATGAAGTGAAAAAACAAAAACAAAATTGACCTCAGAAGACGACGTGGTTTATTAATACCCACGAGGATGAATGTTGATGATAGTGGTTGATTGAATTTTCTGAGTCTAAATGAAAGCACAAGTCCTATCCTAAAAAGCACTCTGTGATCGAATACACTAAATAGAAAGGATTATATATATCGATAAATGAGTTGGTCGGCAAATTCTGATTCCAAGAATCCAAGGGACTTCCTTTGAGGATGTTAGCTCTCTTTGTAATAATTAAGTAGATTAATAAAGATAATGATACTAATAGACAACAATAGATAAATAATGAATGTAGAGCTCTAAAACTCAAGGTTGAAAGTAAGGTCTTGTGTGGCTTCGAAGGTGGGCCAAGTAAGTGTGGATGCAATCAATACAAAATCAAACTAGTTGTACTAAAAATCATCAGTCTCTTGCTTGATCTCGTGAAGGAAGCTGATCTAATCTTCGATTTCTTCTTCGTTAATATAAAATTATATTTTTCATAAGGTCAAATCATAAATAATATTGTATTTCTCCCATAAAAAGGGGTGTTTGACTATAGGAAGGTCATAAATGCTTGTGATTGGATGATAAGGGCAAGGACCTGCCATCTAACTGAGAGTCATACTTGGAAACAATGTGTTAAATGCAAAGAGATTGATAAAATGATGCAAAGTTGATAAATTGATTAAAAATATATAAATTTTGACAAGAATCACCGGCGATTTAGGCCAATTGCTTGTAGTTAGGGTGAATCACTAGTGATTACTGTGAAATTGAGTTTTGCTAAAAACGAGGGTCAAAGCTCTAAAAAAATGTTTCTGATTGTTTCTAATGATTCTTATGACTTATAAATGATAACCAAAGATTCAAGAATAACTTTGGATAGATGAGGATGAAAAATATGCCTCAAATCTTTAGTGGGAATGGTCAGAGTTGTTGTGTTGTCTTATCATGCTTCCTAGAAGTTGAGTGATGAAAACGACTAAAAAATGTTGTTGTAAATGATTGATATAGATGTTTAATGATGTCTGAATATGTCTTGGAATTTGTAATGTTGAAAAATAAGGTGCATAATTAAACAAGAGTTCCTATATTGAAGATTGAAGATTCCTAAGAGAGGGCACAAAGGTGTTATTTATGATCGTTGGGGATTAGGTAGATCATTGACTATCCACTTTTTTCAGGGAAAGTGCTTGGAAAATGGTTCAAACCATTTCTAAACAATTTTTTTTGGTTTTTAATGTGGGTAAATGTTTAAGTGGAGGTTGGTGATGAGGTGTAGAGGTTAAGATGTAATTAAAAAAATAGGTTTTAATGGTTTTGAAATGTTTAAGGTTGATTTAGGGTGGTTAGGTGGTTTTTAGGAGGGTGAAAACAAGATTTTACAGCTATAAAGTAGAATTTACGGGGTGGAGTAAATATTGTGAAGTAAATTAGACTTAGGATAAGTGGTTTATGGATTAAATATTATGGTTAGATGTATTGATTTGATTTAATACTATTGTGAAGATAGTGTATGTGGTTAAAGAAATTAGTGGTCTTAATTTTAGCTGTCTACATTTGCCCCTTTTTCTCAAGTAATTTGGTCTAGGAAAAGTGCTCAAAAAAATTAATTTTTGATAGGTTGATTTATTCTGTATGGGTGATCCCCCTTACACTGGGGTGACTATAACGTAGTGTAAGGAACACCAGTTTGACAAGTTGGGTTTGGGATAAGTTTTATATGCGTTTCGTTGGAAAATTAGCCTGAGTTGAGGTTTTAAAATGGTAGGTGCTACCACAAAATGAAGTGATAAGGGAACCAAAGAGTTTGTTTCCTATGGAAATGATTCATAAGTGTAGGCTACATGGATAGGGATGTCAAGTGATGGGGTCAAAAGGGCTTGTGTCCCATAGATGTATAACATATCCTATGCTAATTTGATCTTGCTGGGAATTTTAATTTTTGGAGGATGGGTCTCTTAAATGAGTCATGTTGTCGAAAAATGTGATAGGGGGATTTTGATTTCAAAAAAGATGATTTATGGTAAAATGTGATGAATCACTAGTGATTTATAATGATCTTTAGTGATTTCGGTGAATTACCAGTGATTTAAGGAATCATCGACGATTCTTGTGAAATTTCGTAAAGGCTATAAAATCCCTATTTCGAGGATGAATAGTTCATTTGTGTGACTTGATTTGCGAGTTAGAGAGATTAATTGAGTGATAAAACATAGTTGTAAGCAATGACATCATCAATTAGACATAGGAAGCTCACATAAGTGGAGGTAGGCATTTAATTTTGTTGTTTTTTTATTGTTTTTAGTTATTTTTGATTTTTTTTTGTTTTTAGAGTCAATACAAAGGGTTTATTTTTTAAATCACCATAATCGCCAGTGATTCAGGTGGATCACCAGAGATTCATGTGAATTGTTGGAAAATCAGGTGGATTGTTAGTGACTCATGTGAATTGTTTGCAATTTATCTATTTTAGATGCATCCAAGTTTATTTGTTAGCGAAGCACTTGTTTGAATGAAGTTTTGATGAATATGGAATCAAATGTGCGTTTTTGTGTGTTTTGGATACTGGTGAATTCTAGGTTGACTATCCGAGATAGGATTCCATTGATCCTAGTAAAGGTATGAGAGGATATGTCATATGAGAATTGGAGTCATATGGAGGCAGTGCGGTTTATAGGGATAAGTGATTATAAACACATTCACAAATTGCATGGATTAGTGTTAGCATTGATGGATAAATGGGATCTAGCAACCTATACATTTTGGTTACTAACAAGTGAGATTACTATCACTTTGGAGGATGTCCATAGGATTACGAGGTTGCCAATCTAGGGGGAGGTCATCTATTGTATTGATGAGGTAGAGAGAGAAGATGTTATGAGGAGGTTGTATGGGGATGATGTTGAGGATGTGAGATTTACTTCAATTTTATATCAATCTTTATATTTTATGGAGAGAGAGGGTTGTACCTAGATGATGATGTTGATGAAGGGGATTTTGTTTTTTTCTTTTCTTGATTCTAGAGGTGATATATTTCCATGGATGATGATTGGAGTAGTGACAAAGATGATGGAGCATTGTACTATTTTTTCTTGGGCCCTTGCACTACTGGCATATAAATACAAAGTGTTGTGGGCTTAGAGATTCCACGAGAGATTTGGGATAGATTTTACATTTTTATTAAAATTTTGAGTGTTCAATCATATTGTTATGGCTCATCTGCATGTTTTACCATGGGGAGGTGTGGACATGATTGGTATATCAGCTAGCTTTATTAGATGGCGAGGTGACGTAGGATGATTGAGAGGGGTGTAGAGGGATTTTCATTACAATGAGATCCTTACGGGTTTATAGGTGGGAGATGTATTGTGGAGACCATATTTTTATTTTCCCATGTGGTCGGGGAGAGCAGGAATTTGATGGGACAATAGGATTTGTGGGTGCACAGGAGATGAGGGGAAGAGTGGGATTTTATTAAATTTGGCTGTGTTAAATGGAAATTTGGTTTGATATAGGATGTGCATGATGTTCTAGTACCATATAGATGAGATGAGGGAGATTTGGATACTCCCAATGTAGTTTTGGGAGCACCTCTTGTTATACCTGATGAGTAGGGATTCATGGGTATAGATGATGTTGGAGTGACTGCAGGTTATAGGAAGTGGTGGACTGGTGCTTATGTCAAGTTTGATATGATATAATTAATTCAAAGGGGGAGGAGGGTACATTTCTAAGTAGAGGAGGCACAAAAGGATGTTGATGTTAGTGTTGATGAGAAGGATGATGGGGATGGAGTAGACCTAGAGGTTATTTTTTCATAGTTGACGACCAAGAAGGCCATAGTGGAGACTAAGAGAGATGTTTTACAGGTGAATATAGATGTTTTGGAATGAGAGCTACCTTGATTGGTGAGAGGGATTGGTCTCAGAAAGTATTTGGCACAGGTCATATCCAATTGGGATAGGTAAAAACATCAAAAATATACCCTGAAAAGGTCTCTTGATATTACAAGGTCATCAGTGTTAAGTGCAGAGTTGGTAGCATGAGCGCACGCCAGTAGTCAGATGGATGCACCAGATATGGTTAGCTATGTCAATTATCATTCATTCCAAGATGAGTTACATATTACGAGGACTTGGTGATTAAGGGTGCTCCTTCTAATCTTTAATATGGGGAGTATCAAGCTGAATAGGTGGTAGGTCCTAGTGTTAGTACAATGAGTGTGGGTTAGCCACCTTGAGGGCCAAATGTGTAACATTCCCAATTTAAGACTTTAGAAATAAGGGATTTTTTTTGAAACATAATGTTCTCTGTTATAAATAAAACATCATTTAGAACACACATTCCATGCCAATCAATCTCATAACAGATAACCATATACAACTGTAATGACTTTGTATACTACTGATATCTCATTCTATGACTCGGTTACCAACCGATCTCTCATGTTAACTTAAAGTATAGAATACTTTATGTATACTATGTATACTTGGTTCTCCTACCCTATTCTAGGTAATGAATGATCATGTTTAAAGAACCTATCTGAATATTTGTTACCAATATTCATCTTACATCACATTGCTTTAAACTAGGTGACATAAGACAACGCAACCAACAACTTGTGATACTTTGGCCAAATATTTTCAACATATTATTCATGTAACTATTCCTAGACGACATACTTGTCATTTCATAATACGTCCTTCACCTCACTCTTTTGCTATCTAGAATGGTCTTACTGACTACCGTCAGTCCACTTTCCCAAGGTTTGACCCTAGCCTAGGTTAGCAACATAATTTATTATAGGAAGATGCTCACGATGACTTAGGGTATATGGGCATACTCAGTTGACCTAAGTCAACTGGATTTGCCAAGGTACCCTGAGTTATTAAAGGCTACTACCTATCCTAAACATGCTAATAACTTAACCTAGAGAGAAACTAAGTTCAATTCCAGATGTGCGTAAATCTAGATGAATAAATACGAAAGGGTGTTGCCACATGTCAACTGTAACACTATATCCTCGAGAAGTCTCAGGACTTCTCAAGGGTGCAGTCCTGTATTTTGCATGTACCAACATCCATTACAACTTATTCATCAAGATGTACATACCCCCTTAGTTGTCATTATTCATAATTAAACTGGATTAAGAATTAGATTACAGAAACCATGCCTAAACCTAATTCAATAATTTATTAAGTTCGTTATCCATAACTAGCTTTATTAGATATGGAGAACTTAATTAATTCATGTTTGCATTGTTGTTCATTAACGTGGCATAACAAGCAGTTATACCAAAAACAAGACAAAAAACATCAACCCTTTAATTCCTAATGCAACCTAGCTATCTAAATCAAGTGTGTCATCCACCTAGATTCAACTAGTGTTTACTTTATAAACAAAGCTATAAATATTGAAGATCATAACCACTATTGATTTTATCTTTCATTCTTTGGGAGAGGAACAGTCTTCCTTTACATGATTAGATGTTAGGTTTAACATAACCTTTTTATCATTCGATACTTTTATAGTTTAATTGTATGTCTGAAGCATATTTCATTATTAAACTATAGTTGTGTAGTTAGAGAATGACATCTTTTGTAAATCAACAAGTTCATTATAATAAGGGAGATTATACTATCTCCTTAATCCAACTCATCATCTGATAACAACAATAGTATACAACAAATATAAAGAATACTGCCAAGATATCACTATTATTTCCATCATACAAATAAAAAATAATTCCCATCACAAATTGGAGTCCAACACAAACCTTTCAATTCATGAAGATAAATATCCATTTACAAGACTATGCAATTCAGACATTCTGCATGTCAATCATAATTAAGATCTTAAAATAACAACACTTTTCTTTTCCAATACAACCCAAGAATGAATAGAAATTCTTTACATAAGATCTAGAATTAGATAATCCAATGCATCATAAACATTATTGCCTTCTTTTATCACTTATGATGTCCATCTATAAAAATTGCTAGCATGAGTCAATTCAATGAACTGAGCATGATAAGCACTAAGCATTAAAGTGAAGTGTATTCCACTAATTGTTCCATTACAAAAATCT
Organism: Taxus chinensis; assembly: GCA_019776745.2. Taxonomy (NCBI): domain Eukaryota; kingdom Viridiplantae; phylum Streptophyta; class Pinopsida; order Cupressales; family Taxaceae; genus Taxus; species Taxus chinensis. The sequence continues at coordinate 83,968,616 of CM034147.1, read as the reverse complement.
ACTTTAATGAAATAGTTAATATAACATACAAATAATCATAAGTAATAACATCCACAAAAGAAGTACAATTAAAGAATCTGAATTCACTTATAATAAAATAGCTTAATATACTATGTAACACCTGCATTATATCATAAGGTTTAATTGATCCTATCAATTACTTTAAAAAAATCAACAGGTCTTGTCATCCAATTGTTTCATAATTTTAAAAGAATAGAAATACACATTTATCTTTTCTAAGCAACAAAAGAAGTTAATTTCAGCCTAGCTCATATTAGGATGCTTCATCTTTCCATATCAGCAAAAGAAGAAGAATCAATACATACTATTCCCCATGCACTAATCATCTGAAAGATAGAAGCATGTTTAGAACACACAAAACTACCTCAGTTCAAAGATAACAATATAATTATTCAACATTAAAGGACCAACATCCAACAAGAATCATGAATCAATCCAAGTAGGGGTTGAGAGTCAAACAGTCCTCCTACAAGTCTAAACTAACTTCCACATGTTAGAAGATATAATTATAAGATCTGAAACCAAACGTTCCACAACCAAAGCTAGAATCACAAAGAATTAATCTCTTATCCAGTCCATCTAAAAAGGGTTCATAATAACACAGAGATCATAAAGAGACAACCTTCCAATATCAATCCAAATGGAGTGTGACTCAATCAAGCAAAACAGATGGTATAAGCATGTTATTATTTTCTTTCCAACATACCAACTCAGCTAATCTCTTTCCTCATCATTACAACTAATGACTTATACAAATTAGAGCAAATAATCCACAGTAAATTTCCATCTCGGAAGAGAATCGAATATAGAGAAGCTCAGTCAAATGAACTTATCCAAACAACAGAAAAAATATCTTAAATAGAAAAGGTCCCAACCCATAATTCATTTCATTTAAAATATGAAATGAATTCCCATTTCTATTTCAAACTTAGAAATTATTTAAATAGTTCCCAAAAGAGAACACAGAACCAAATGCACAATTAAAGAAAGCACACTTCAAAGTGTTCCATTACAAATCTTACAAACTAGTTTACCAATTTCCATTCTCAAGCACAAGTTAAAATTCCATTCTCAGAACGAAGTAAACAATACAACCCATAAAACAGTATACTGTCCCCAAGAGACCATATTTCTTTCTCTAATAAAACTTGGAGATTCATTCAATGAATCCATTAAGGAGTAGAAATCTACAAATAGTAAAAGATATACAAGGTTTAATACAACTCACAATCTCAATAGATACCATATTCCCAACTTCTAGGTCTTACACGGCTCTAAAAAATAGAGACATATAATTTGTGGTCATCGTGAAGACAAGTTCATTGAGACAACCCTAAACCTAAGATGATAATTCCTATCAACAAGATTCAACAAGAGAGAGAGTAATCAACTCTTTTCCCTAACAACCAAAAAGTCAATAAAGAGGCTCTGAAGGTAAGATGAAACCCAATAAACGTTTAAGAAAAGTATTGCCCCAGTCTTACCTTCAACAGGACTAAAAAAAAACCACAACAAGGACTCTCAAGTTCAATCTAAAGAGATTGTGACAGAGAAGGTGTTCGTTTCGAACATCTATTACAAAAGGAGAATACATACTACATAACCATAATCCTCAAAAACTATTAAAATACTATTCCAACAACTCTAAATCAAACCAAACCCAAAACAAGACACAATTCTAGTCCATTAATCCTTCTAACATAACAGTCAAGCCTTTAACAATTCACAGGTCCACTCATGACAGAGAAGGAAATGATATACTTTGTATTCACACGCCCTAACAAGTTCAAAGAAGGTGGTACAATTTCCAAAAATAGAAGTACCACAATCATTCCAACAAGAAGCTACAAGGAGAAGATCTCAAAAGAGATTACCATGTCTAATTCAAAATGAAACAAATCTATCAAGACCCATTCAAGCAGACAATCCAAAAATGAATTAAAATCTTTTCAAATCTATAATACAAACAAAACTCCAGCTCATAATACAAGTATAGAATCAATCTCGTCGATTCCAAATCAAGTTCAGAACTCTTAAGAATGGAATATTATTACAGTGTCAAACATGAGCTTCGAACAAAAGCTCATAAATTCATAAGGCTCAAATACAGGCTTAGATCAAACAAAAAGCTCAAATACAAGCTCATAACATAACACGAAGCTCCCATACAAGTTCCGAACAAACAAAAGCTCCAAATAATAGCTCAGAACCACACCAAGTAACTTAATGCCAGTTCAGAACCACAACAGCCTTGCATACAAGTTTCAGAATGAAATACAAAGATTCCACTAAAAGTTTTGCATGCATGTCACCATTAAACTAGCAAAAAAAAAGTTTCCCAAAAACTATCATTACCAACAATGGATTTACATTCCAAAAACCATAGAGATTTCATAGAAAACATGCAAGTAAATAACCAGACAAATCATGCAAATATTTATCTCATGTGAGTAGAATTTTTTTAATGAATCATTTAAAAGAGAGCAAGAAATCTTAATGGGTAGAGCCTATCATGCCTGATAGTGCCTCTGCCAATTCAAAGGAGACTTCCAGATGAGCTTCCCACTCTTTTTCTTCTCCACGAAAGATCAAAAATCAAACAAATCTTCTTCCAATGTCTCATATATATTCCCTTGATTGAAAATAGACCATAGAAACCAAAACTAGCTAAGAAGAAGAATACGTCGAGCTGTTGGTTCAAAGAACCAGATAACTCCATGCAGAGAAAAAATTGTGAGACATGCAAAACCAAACAACCTCTCACAAACCCACCTCCCGTGTTTCCAAGATATTTTTCACACAAAAAATGAGTTCCATTAATGCCATTACTCCCAATTCTCCCACTTATCTCTCCTTGCCACCACCTCCCAAAACTGGGGAATGTCATTTCCAAAATAACATGCAATTCCATATTTAGTGAAGCCTCCACGTAAGCCTTGACTAAAGTTAACTAGCCCTTGCCAAATTGGCACTACCTCATGCATTAAACCCAATCAAATCAAATAAAAGCCATTGGAACCATTGCCATAGTTCCATGCGACCCTTAGGTTCCTTTTAAATAGTTTAGGATAGAGGTCCCCAAAACTTAGGTTAGTCTAACAATTAATCACCTTAGGTCTTCAAACATTTCCATAGGTAGTTTTCACCTTAGGTTAGATTAAATTCACAACCATTAGTATGAGGCATTAGGTTAATATAGTTTAGCATTACTATAGTAATCAACCCCCCCTTATTCATTTAGCACAAGAGCTTAGGTTAGGACACCACCCCAACAAAATAGAATAAGTAGCTTAGGTTAGATTATAACCCCAATAAGTAGACGTGGATAGGAAATAGGTTCTCATACCTAGTTTAGGATGCCATTAGGATAGTCCTTTAGTTTTAGGATTATGATCCCCTTCATAGTCTTAAGCAGACTATATTTAGTTTATGCCAAAAATGTCCTATAGAGATCAATCCCCAAAGACCCAAGCACAAAATTAAAACCGAAAGGAGACACGATCACTCAATCCCAAAGAACTTGTAACATACAAAGTTCATTCCTCTATGTCTCTCAGCTAATGAATGTCAATTTACCATTCAGTCCATTAAGAAGATTTAAAATATTCCTTGGATCACTGAAATTGATCTAAGGATGAATCAGTAAAAGAGATAAGTTTTCAAATCTCAAAATTAGATTGTAGCTTATCAATAAGAAGTGAAAATGGATTCTTGATAGCCATATCATTCCAATCTTAAGAATCCAAGAGTAGAATTGATTTATCCATGACAAGCATGATTTTCAATAATCAAGGGAACACACCTCATTCAATAAAATCACATGCCAACGTTTGTAATGCAAAGAGAAATATAACAGTTTGTCCAAGGTGTTACATACTTCCCTCCTAAAAAATCACCGTTTCGATGATTATCTCATTTGAACATTGCATTAAGGATAATCAATTTATTCACTTTCTTAACATATGTTTACAACAACATCAAGATTTAAAGTTCTAGAAATCAGCATTCACATAGTTGTTTATTTAAAAATTGATAGTTATTTGCCCCAAACTGGTAGACTTATTGACATATAAAGATAAAATCACAAATTTTTATCAAGCATCATAGTCAATTCTGATAACATAAATATGGAAAAGCAGTTTTCATACCTTCCAAGTTTTCCTAGGTGTCACTTTCTTCATTAAACAGGTCCCAGTGGACCATACATTGACTTATTTCATGATTTCATAATAACAACTGTTGAGTTTCCAATACTCGTATGGGTTTAACCATGATTATTCCTGCATCTTGGACCTGCAAGGAATTCCAATTTAACACATGTGATAAATCTAAAATGTATTTCTTAAGCAAAGAAATATGGAAAACATCATGCATTCATTACAAAGTAGAAGTTAATGCTAAACAATAATCTACAGGGTTGATTACTTCAACTATCTCAAAGGGTCCCACATAACGAGGTGATAACTTAGAAGCCTTGCCAAAATTTATAGAGCTCTTTTTTGGTTTAACCCAAAGAAAGACCTTCTAACCAAGTTCAAATTTCTTGTCAACCCACTTTAAATCAACATAACTCTTTTTCCTATCTATTCCTTCTTTCAAGTGCTCACCATTTTAACTTGTTGTTCCAGTTCAGTAAGGATTTTAGGTTCAATTACCTCTCTATCCTCAATGCTATCCCAACTAACATGGGTTCTACAATCTATTCCATATAATGCTTCAAAAAGTGCCATCTTAAGAAAGGCATGATATGTGTTATTATATGTAAACTCAACTAGTGGAAGGTGCTCTTCCCACTTATACTACTGATCCATACAATACATTCGTAACATATCCTCAAAAAATTGATTAAATCTTTCAGTCTGTCCATCCGTTTCCAGATGATATACAGAACTGAAATTCAGCTTAGTTCCTAGAGTTGCATTAAGTGTTTTCCAAAACCTTGACATCATTCTAGGATCTCTATCTAATATGATTAATTCAGGTATTCCATGTAATCTGAAAATTTTGTGCAAAAATATTTTAGCTAATACAGGAGAATCATCCTTCATATTACCAACAGTAAAATGTGCTACCTTTTTTATTTTATCAACAACTATTAAAATAACATCATGTTTATTTCTTGACATAGGAAACCCTTGTACAAATTCTATGCTTATCACTTGCCACTTGTACTGCGGTATGCTATGAGGATAAAATAAACCGGTCGGGTGCATATATTCCACTTTAACATGTTGACATTCAAGGCAATGTTGTATAAAAAAAATCATCCCTTTTCATTCCTTTCCAAAAATATTATTTTTTTATATCAGCAAGCATCTTTGTAATACCAGGGTGTCTAGAAAAAGGTGAATTGTGAAATTCTACTAACAATTTCTTTCTTAAATCATTTCGCGAAGGTATTTATACTCTGTTTTCAAATCTTACGATTCCTTGGTTATCAAAGTGCAAACCTTTATACCTCAAATCATTTGGATCTACAGTAAGTGATGTCTTCACTTGCTAAAAGTAAGAATCATATTCCATAACACTTTTTACTTCATCCTTAAACTAAGTTCTCAATGTTATAAGAGCATAAATGTGTTTCCTACAACTTAGAGCATCAGCCACTCTATTTTCGTTACCCTTGATATAATTGATGTACAAATCATATCGAGATAAAAACTCTAACCATCTTCATTGTCTTACATTAATATGTGGCTGAGTGAAAATATACTTCAGCCCAAGATGATCAGTTTTCAATTCAAAAGGTTTACCAAATAGGTAGTGCCTCCGAACTTGTAGTGCATGAAAAATGGCATCAAAATCTAAATCATGTGGAGCATAATTCAACTCATGTAGCTTTAGTTTTCTACTTTCGTAAGCTATGACATGATCATTTTGTAACAAAATACCTCCTAGACCTTCACTAGATGCATCAATTACTACCATAAAGTCTCCATTAGGATCTGGTACCACTAGAATAGGTGTTGAAGTTAACTGTTCTTTCAAAGTTCTAAATGTAGATTTACATTTCTCACTCCAAAAAAACTTCGTATCCTTCTTTTGTAAAGAATTTATTGGTACAGCCACCTTAGAGAAATATTTTACAAATTTTCTATAATAGCTAGTAATCCCTATGAAGCTTCTAACTTCATGTACATTCTTCAGTGTAGGACACTCAATTATAGCTACAATTTTAGAAGGATCTACATCAATTCCATTCTTACTTATTACATGTCCCGAATAGTGCACTTCTATGTCATAAAAAGAACATTTAGATAGCTTACCTTATAACTGTCTCTTTCTCAAGATTTCCAAAACTATCTTCAAATGCTCATGGTGTTCCTCGATACTTTTAGAATATATGAGAATTTCGTCCAAGAATACGAGCATAAATTTTTTCAAGTATTCTTGAAAGATATTATTCATTAAATTCATAAATGTTGCAAGTTCATTTTTTAATCCAAAAGGTAAAACCGTGAACTCATAATGTCCATACCTTGTTTTATGAATGTCCTCATCCTTAATCCAGAATTGATGATATCGAGATCGAATATCTATCTTAGAATATACCAATGCTCCACGCATCTGATCCAATAGATCATCAATTCTAGGGAGTGGGTATCTATTCTTGATTGTTGCTTTGTTTAACATTCTGTAGTTAATGCAAAATCTAAGTGTTCTATCTTTCTTTTTCACAAAAATTACAGGTGCTCCCCAAGGTGAAACACTCAGTCTAATAAAACCTTTAGACAAAATTTCTTACAATTGAGCCTTAAGCTCTACTAATTCTATAGTATTCATTTGGTATGGTGCCTTAGAAATAGGCTCAGTTCCAATCTTGATCTCAATTGCGAAGTCAAACTCCCTTTCGGGTGGAAGACCTGGTAATTCTTCTAGAAACATGTCACTAAAGTTTTGCAATAGTGGATATCATTCCAAGACATCACTGTTCTGGTCAGATGTTTCTATAATTTTTACTGCATATAAGGTACAACCTTTATTTTTGGCCTTTTTAAGTTGTATAGCTGACAGTTTTCTAACAGAAATCTCACGTTTCACACCCTAAATCTCTGCTCTTTTTTGCAGGTCATCTAAACAACTAATGTGTTTTTCAAAATAGTCCACTTTAGCCTTTGTTCTACTAACCAAATAACACCTATGATTACATCATAAGACCCCAAAGGTTCAACATAAATATCAACTTCAGTGAAAAATCTAGGTAAGTCAAGGACTACTCTAAAAAGAAACATACTAACCGTATGAACATCATTGTTTCCATAATGTACAATCCATGTTTTATACATGTTTCTAGCTTTTCTCTTTAGTTTGGATGTTAATTTACTAGAAATAAAACATTCAGTAGCTCCGGTGTAAAAAATAATAGTTATAGGTAAACCAAATAACTTACCTGAAACCTCTATGGGCGTGGCATGTTTCTCATCCTGCTTGTCAGCTACTTCAGCGTGTATCTTGTGCTTCTGATTACGATCATCCTTTTTCAAAGGGAATTGATTTGCATAATGATATTTTCCATAGTAATAACAGCCTCCTATAGGTCCCTTTCTAGGCTCAGATTTATTTCCAGCCTTAGAGTTATCATTCTGACCTCTATAGGACTTTTGTTGGTTATTATTGTTCTTAACAAAGCTGTTATGTGCATTACCAACAAACTTGTTTGTTTCTTCTTTCTTATTAGTATCAGATGAAAACTTACTTTTCATTTAGAATTTCTTCCATGGTCCTTTCTTAGGTGCAAGAGATGTCGAAGAGGAGTTGGGTATTTTCTTCCTTACTTCCTCCTTATGAGTAGAAATTGCCTTCAGTTTCTGTTCCTGCCGTATGGTTGTTTCAACAACCCCTTCCATCGTGGTTGGGCTGTGAACATCCACCTCTCCTCCTATAACGGGATTCTATCCCATAATGAATTTTTGTATCCTAAAATTATCATCAGTTTGGTACTGAGGTACATACTTAAGGAGTTTGGTAAATCACTCCCAATACTTAGTTACAGTTATCTTTCCTTGAGCTAAGTTCTGGAATTCAGTCATTTTATGATCATAGTAAAGTTGCAGAATACAACGTTTCCTAAAGTAACATTTAAATTGATCCCATGTGATATTAGTTTCATCAATTTTTAACTCAGCCTTATGACAGTCCCACCATGAAGATGCCTCATGAGAAAGCTATTATGCTCCTCATATCACCTTTGTTTCCTCTGAGAAATTCCTTATTGCAAAGTATTTCTCCATTTCGTTGAGCCAATTCTCAGCCCCATCTCTTAATGTGGTGCCATCGAACTTGGGTGGAATTATCCTTTTTATGTCATTAATGAGTTCAGTAGTCAGCCTAGCCTTTTTGTTCTCAGGTTGATTAGGTATGTTCACATTGTTATTATCAACACCTAAATTGGCATTGTCCTCAAGAGGTGGCTGATTATTGTTACCATCATCTTCCTCCTCCATATTGCCCATTACTTTTTGTTCATGTACAACCAAACGATCTCTTGTGTCCAATAGGGAAGAAAGAATATCATCAAGTTTTTTGGTAGTTGCTACTCCTTCCTCAGGTGGAGGATTATTTGCAAGATTTCCTCTTGTTCTAACCATTTTCTGTTAACAAGAAAATTTAAGTTTCATCAGATTATGGACACAATAGGTCTAAGAGCTGCAACCTTCAGCTCTAATACCAAGATGTAACATTCCCATTTTAAGACTTTAGAAACAAGGGAAAAAATTTTTTGGAACATAATGTTCTCTATTCTAAATAAAACATCATTTAGAACACACATTCCATGCCAATAAATCTCATAGTAGATAACCATATGCATCTGTAATGACTCGATATACTACCAATCTCTCATTCCATGACTCGGTTACCAATCGATCTCTCATGTTAACTTAAAGTATAGAATACTTTATGTATATTACATATACTTGGTTCTCCTACCCTATTCAAGGTACTGATTGATTTGTTTAAAGAACCTATATAAATATTCATTACCAATATTCATCTGACATCATGTTGCTTTAAATTAGGTGATATAGGACAACACAACCAGCAACTTGTGATACTTTGGCCAAATATTTTCAAAATATTGTTCATGTCACTATTCCTAGATGACATACTCATCATTTTAGAATACATCCTTCACCTCACTCTTATGTTATCTATAATGGTCTTACTAACTACCGTCAGTCCACTTGCCCAAGGTTTGACCCTAGCTCGGGTTAGTAACATAATTTATTATAGGAGGATGCTCACAATGACTTAGGGTATATGGTCATACTCAGCTGACCTAAGTCAATAGGATGTGCCAAGGTACCTTGAGTCATTAAAAGCTACTACCTATCCTAAACATGCTACTAACTTGACCTAGAGAGAAATTAAGTTCAAGTCCAGATGTGCATAAATCTAGATGAATAAATACGGAAGGGTGTTGCCACATGTCAACTACAACATTGTATCCTTGAGAAGTCTCAGGACTTCTCAAGGCTATAGTCCTACAGTTGGCGTGTGCCAACTGTGTACAAGTATTTCATCAATTTAGCTAAATTGAAAGTAAGAAAATACCACCTAGAAATAGATTCCTAACCTAGCTATAAATGAGAAATGTGCACCATCATGATGAAGTAATAAGAAATTCCTACCCTCAACATTATAACTTTGAAATAATCAAAACATAATGCAAATTAATGAACTCTATTCTTCTAATTGCCTAATTAAATCAAGTGGACCTATGTAGTCCAATGGTAATCAATAATATTGATTGCTTTGATCCTTCAATGGATGCTTAGGTGTGAGGCTTAGCTCTTCAAGAATGGAGGATGGAGGGCTCAAGAATGACAAAAGGCTATTAGTATGAAACTATGTGCTTTCTTTTGTCTCTTGAGAGATTTAGGTGTAGGTGTAGAAGTAGAGGGAGGGTTGTTTATATAGCCCAAAGGATAAAGGATTCAACACATTCTCATACATGTGGGACTTATGGATATGTAGAGTTCGTTATGGATAAGGGGGGTTTATATGGGGTTGATTTAACTTTAGGATGGGTTAGTTTGTCCTTAAGTGCCTCATGTGGATAAAGGGGGTGTATTAATTAATCAAGATGATTAATTAATACATGTGCAAGATTTATAAACTTTTAGATGGATTTTACTGTGATTTGGACCATTAGGAGGGAATTAAACCAATTAAATAGTGATTTATTGATTTAATGAGAAGGGAGGCTAATTAATTAATAATAATTAATTATACTAAATAGAAGGTGTTGATTAACAAAGGGTCACTAATTATGGTATGTGTTGGATAGGTGACCTAATTAATTAGTGTAATGTAATCAATTAATGACAATGGAAGAGAAGATGAGCACCATTGACAATATGTCCTTAATTTGTGGGAAAGGAGATAATTAGCACAATTTAAGTATTTAAATTTCTCGGGTGTAATTATAGGTGTATAAATTTTCCCATCTTTGGGGTGGCATAAGTGATGCCACTTCAAAGATAGTAGACAGAAGAAAATTTTGAAGGGATAGAAGAAAAATTAGTAGGAGGAAGAGATGCCCCCTCAAGTGTCGATGGGGTGATGAAAGAAGCCGATCGATGATCGAAAAAGGTGAGAGATAGGAAGAAGAATGGGGAAAAGGAAGGATTCCCCAGTGAGAGAGAAGATTATAGGTGAAAGGGAAGTGATGTAGAAGAAATATGGAGGCGGGGAGGGAAGATCTTAGCTTCTAGCCACTATTTATTGGAACAATTTTCATGTCATCATATTGCCATAAGAGCTACGTCATCGGTCCTTATGAAAAATATAAGCATACAACAATAGTAGAATCACATGAAAAGCCATACTACGAACAATTGTCCATTTCTGAAAATAGCAATTCCACGCAACACACAATAATGCAATGTAATACGAGAAGGAAACAAGCTCATTTAACAGGGAAAACAAGTACAAACGCACATATCCAACCCAATAATGGTCAAGACAGTTGTACAAATGTTTTGTTATCAGTGCTGAAGAGATCCAAAAGTTTTTGATTGATGACAAGGGTTAAAAATGATGCCCCGAGCAAGGATACATGCAAGGGGAAATGACAATGGACATGGGATCCATGAAAAGCATTTGTGCGCAATGAAACATCACCAGGAAACAAAAGTGCCCTAGAGTACAAACGAAGCAAGTAGCTAGCTTTGTGAATGGTTGTGAATCCAGTGATACGCGAGTCATATTAATTAGGGAAGATGTGAGACAAACGAACAAGATTTTATAGGGTTTTCTACTTTTTAGGATTTTTTGAAAAATTTTGCCTTGTTTTTAGATTTTTGATATATATATATATATATATATATATTGTTTTTATTGTTTTTTCTTTCCAAATTGTGATGAACAGTTGAAGAAAGTAGAACAAGAAATCGAAGGGCCGAGGAGCAACAAAAATCACCCTAGGTGGTTGAAAGAAAAAACAAATGACAGATAATGTCCTTGGTTAGTGGAAAAATTAAGAAAAAAAATTATTTGAAAAATAATTATTTACGCGAGTGTGGAGAAGAATAAAATTGCCAAGGAGCAATAAAACTACCCTAGGGAGAAGAAAGGGGTATCGGACAGCAAAAAATGCCCCAATACGGTGAAAAATAAGAGAAAACTAATTATTTAATAAAAATAATTATTCCATAGTGGACAGAGGGGAAAATGACGATCAAAATGGGCCTTCCAACCCTCCTAACAGTGAAAAACAGGTATATACCCCACTAGGGGGGTAAAAAAATCACGACCAATTCATTTTAAATGAGCAGTTTAGAAAATTTACCGTGAGGCTCTGACACCGAGGAGAACCATGGTGATCGCACGAGATCAATTGAGGCATGCAGATGCAGTCCGGGGGTACCAATGGCATGCAAACGAAGACCCCTTTGTGAGTATCTAACCCTCGCTTCGTAAATTTGGTCACGAATGCATAAAATTTGAGCTTTAGTCATAGGAAATCATGTTAGCGCACCTACGTACAGGCACAAGTGTTGGATGGAGGCGTAGGTGCCCTTTTGGGGGTGCACGTGTCCTTTTGGGGGTGCATGCGTCAAAACACATACGCACACACATGCTGGCATGGAAAACACAACCACGCACATGCACACATACAAGCACATGTGCGTGCATGCACACACATGAGAAATGGGGCACACACGTGAAAAACATGGCACAAACATGAAAAGGGCAGGTGCATACACAGGAGCATACATGCACAAGCGCAAGCACCAGATGTGTGGTGCACACGCCAAAAAGGGGGCGCAAGCACCGGAAAGAGGGTGCAAGTGCTAAAAGACATGCACACACAAGCACAAGCACCAAAAATGTGGTGCACGTGCCCAAAAGGGCGTGCAGGAATCCTAGACAGGAAGAGAAAAGATGGGAAAGTGTTAAAAGCATAACACTTAGAAGAATTTTTAGGATTTTTGGGTTAACCCTAAAAGGGGAGATAGATTTTTAGAAGAAATGTTAGGAACTTACTAGTGTCATGTTATTTTACAGAGACAATTACTAGTGTTACAGACATGGGAGTGACATGCTCGAATTGCAGAGCTAGAGGGTAGTATGTGCCGATGTGATCAGTGAGCCATGGCAATACTTCTCAAGGCAGTGGGGATAGCCCCCGTGTCCCAGATGCCGTCTATCACACTAGACCACAGCCTATTGACTATGCTAGTTGAGTGATGGCATAGCGAGAGTCAGTGCTTCAGACTGCCTATGGGAGAGATGAGTGTCACCATTGAGTATGTATGGTGGATTCTTTGCATACTGATGATGGGCACCTTGATTGAGTACAAATCGAATGCAGGGCTGATTAGAGCAGCTTGCAGTGCTCTTTTTGGTGTGGATGAAATTCTACACGATGGGATGACCATAGCTTTGCACGAGTGCATCTCCAAACCCACCTTGCATCGGGGGCCTCTCTACATCATGTCTCTTATCAGTGGGTTCCTATTCACTGATAAGATAGGGACCTCATTTCCAAGAGGACTACTACCTTTGGTTCATGGTATCTATAGTGATGAGAGATATTGTTAGGGGCAGTGCATACTAGCCCACCTATACTAGGATTTACACTTGATTACATACCACAGTCAAAAGACCATGGGTCCAGCCTTCTTATTACAGATATGGTCATGGGATCATATTGCGATCGGACACCTTGTGGGCCCTTTCCATGGCCGAGATCCCGAGGAGCCATCGTACATGGCATGGGTAGCAGTTGGTGGGGATGTGCATGGCCATCTTTGCAGCCTATTCAAATATATGTGAGATTTTAACAAGCTGGTAGAGATAGATGTCATCTGGCGGCCATACAGGAATTTCCAGTGGTCAGAGGATGCCACAGAGCTCAGCGTGTGCCTGGTGGAGCATTTTATCATAAGCATCCATAGTTATATTATGGAGTTGTATCAAGTAGACAGGTGCTAGCAGTAGCTTCGTAGGGTATAGGGGTTCCCCCAGCCATATATCTAGCATACACGTAGGGATTCAAAGAGGTAGACCATGGGGCCTTGCATACTGGTGGCCTGAGCAAGGGCGAGTTTCATGTAGGTGGTCCCACATATATGGGACCTAGTATGACAGGTGAGAGATCCAGGGACCACAGCTGACTATGTAACTTGGTATGCTACAGTGTTACCCCTGTGTCTCACCATTCCGGAGGAGGATTGGGTAGCAGGCATTCTCCCAACTATAGAGATATGGCACGGTGTAGAGCATAGGGAGAGAGCAGTGGCATAGGGTCCAGACCCAGAGGATCCTTTTGATGGTATTCCACATGATGGGTAGGGTGCCTCATAGGCACAGGGACCGCAACCGCAACACCCATTATAGGTAGCAGTGCAGCCATCCAGAGGTAGGGTCCTCGAGCAAGGACATTCACCCAAAGCACCTTAGGGACCATTCCCTAAGGCACATACAACCTCCCAGCCAGTAGCACAGATAGCCACAGTACAACTGTAGTTATAGCAAGTTATAGTGGAGAGAGACGCGTCTAGAGTAGAGAGAGATGAGGCTTAAGGCTGGTGTGTGGCTGCTGTAGCATAGCATGATGAGGCCTGAGCTCACATTGTTACCTTACTTTCAAAGTGGGATCAGGCTAGCCTAGGAGATGATAGAGTGGCATGGTAGAGCCAGCTTTGGGAGACAGCAGCACAGGGGGCTCAGATATTGAGGCTTCTTCATCAGTCCTAATCATAGGTGTGGATGGTTGTCGCATAGAGAGATCATGTATATGCATGATCACAAGCACTTCTTGCACAGAGGGACAGGCCCATGTCGAGCTGTAGACTGTTACAATAGAGAGAGACCGAGAGAATGCTTCCTCTAGATAGGTCGAGGTAGACTTGGCCTGAGTGATAGGCGAGTGAGATACTTCCCTTCAAGTAGCACTCACCTCTGGAGATACTGACCTGATACGTGACGCCACTAGGCTTGGTGGTGAGGCCTTACTTTACAGAACTGATTATTATAGGGTGGTTCCTCCAGAGAAATGAGTAGCACTGCCATAGCGGTCAAGGTTGAGTGCATTAGGCTCTCGATCATGAATATCAGGCCGTTCTACTAGATCAGTGAGATAGCCCACACCAGAGTAGTTGGTTGGGCCAGGGCCATCTCAGCCTCCAGTGTTCCATTGACCAGAGGATAGATCTGGGAGCCTCGACGAGGGTGAGAGTTGTGGTTGATATTTGTAGTTTTATTGTATAGATTATTTGTATTTATGCCTCTTATGAAGGCTAATTTTGATGATGTACAGTCTTGTATACTTGTATTTTGTTAATTCCTCATGATGAAGGCTTGATTCTTTCTAATATATGCCCCTTTTTTATGGCATTGTGTATCGATGATGTATTATATTGAGTACCGATCTAGACATTGTATGTATTTGTATAGACATTTTTTATGTAGCATCTTTATACGCCTTAGTTGAAGGCATTTTTGATATAGAGCATTGATGTGTATCTATTTTTATTGATACAGATATATATGAGGATTATTTTTTTGGGCTCAGATACACATATTTATGAGATGATGCACTTTATTTTTTCTATGTCCTGATGCATGTGACATGAGTGGGATAATTTTATGATGTAAAATACCCTTTTCATAAATTACACTATGTCGATTTATGTTGCATGTTGTGTTTTTTGATTCAACACTTATGGATGTGTTATGATGTTATCTGATTTTGGACGTTGTATGTATCTGATTTTGATGTTTGATGGATACATGTGCTATGGATGTTAGATGATAGATCCTTAGATGATATCAAATGCATTGCTTATGTGTTAGTGTAGATGTATATGGACGAGATCATATGATGATATTGGTTTGGGGGGATAGATTTTTGATCATGCGCAACCCCTCTTGCCCCCATTGATGATACAATATGGGATGATTAGCTTAGCCTACATGCATGATGTAAAACTTAGCATTTTGTTTATATATGATGTATAGATGATGTTAGATGTGATGATAATGATGGTAATGTGATGTGAATGATAAAAAATAGTGCACATGCAATAAACACAACCAAGTGCTAACAAAGACCACCAGGAAATAACACAATATGCCATGATTTACCATGCTATATTAACTTGTAATAAACACAACCAAATGCTAAGAGAGAACATAATGAATTAACACATTACATCATTATTTCCCAAGATTCACTAGCATGTAAAAACATACCGTAATATGCACAAGCAAGAATAAATCTAATCTAAGCAAGAAAAGATGAATCCTAACAAAGTATGCCCAAGCAACAAACAACCCAAAAAGCATAAACACAAAAATAACCATACAAGCAACAAACAAAACACAAAACAAGACAATGCAAGTAATTGTTTTTTTGTAAGATTTGTTTTTATGCACCAATTTTCTATTGTTTAGGTTTTTATGAAACAATTCTCTATTGTTTTGTTTTTTTTGTGAAACAATTTTCTATTGTTTTTGGTGTTTTCTAACGGTTTTCCAAGCTATGTGCAGGTAACCAAGAAAGCATGGATGCCCCCAGTGTCAGATGGGGAATATACAAGGGCAGAAGCCACGCGCTTATGAACAAGAAGGTGAAGTTGTTGAATTGCCCCCAGCGTAAGATGGGAAATAGTGGAAGAACATACCCCTCACAGACAAATAAAAGAAAGAAAATCTGGATCAAGGCTTGATAGGAAATCTTGAAGGTAGAACTAGGTCTAGGCCAAATAAAAATACCCTCCTAATGTAGGATGCTTGTGAACAACGAATCCTCTTGAGGCACTGGAAATTGGTTTTTACCCTAGGACTTGTCCAAAGTGCCACAATTGCATGGTTTTCACTAGTGGATGACCTGTTTTATCTTTTCTTTTTCTGATTTTTCATTTTTTTTGTACTTTTATTTTTAAATTTTTTGTGCCATGTTTAAGCATGGAACCACTTAAGATGCATGGCATTCATGGGCTCCTAGAGCTCATCACCATTGGGGTGAGCTAATTTGTACGCCCATGTGCCATATTTAGTGACTATAACATAGGGTCCCAACCAATGTGGTTTGAACTTCCCTTTCTTTTCTCGCTCTACTCTAGTGTTGAAATGGTTCTCCTTCATGACTAAATCACCAACCTCGAACTAACAAGGGATGATTCTCTTGTTGTAGTTTCTAGAGAATCTATGTTGATACACTTTTAGGTGATTAAGAGTGTGAATGCACCTCTCATCCAAGAGCTCTAACTCAGCCAGTCTTGCCACTCAATAATCTTCATCCTTAACCAGATAGTCCTGAAGAGAAATTATCACGGATGGAAGTTCGATCTCTAAAGGGATGATATATTTTGTCTTGAACACTAAGGAATATGGTTTTACACCCGTAGGAGTGTGAATGGATGTTCGGTAAGCCCAAAGGGTGGGATGGATTTGTAGGTTCCAGTTTCGACCTGTTTTACTGACCATCTTCTCCATTATCCTTACCAAAGTCTTGTTTGTTGCCTCAGCTTTTCCATTACCCTTAGGTTAATATGGCATGGAGCATTTTAACCTGATTTGGAACTATTGGCAAAGACATTTCATAGTTTTTTTCTTAAATGAATTCCCATTATCTGTAACAATGGCTGCAGGAATACCATATCGACAAATAATGTGATTCATGATAAATTTAGAAATCTAGGCTCCTGTGACATAGGTTAAAGGGACAACCTCCACCCATTTTTTAAAGTACTCTGTAGCTGTGATGATATGTTTATGACCTTCAGACGAGGTAGGAGTGAGTTTTCCTATTAAATCAAGTCCCCACTTGGAGAATGGCCATGGGGTAGTGATAGGTTACAATGGTTACGACGGAGCATGAATGAAATTTCCATACTTTTGGTAGAGTACACATTTTCTGACATAATTGCAACAATCAATTTCCATGGTAGGACAATAGTAACCTACTCTCAACAATTTCTTAACCAAGACCATTCCATTTGTATGTGCTCCGCATACCCCTTCGTGCACTTCTTTGATTCCCTAGATTGACTCCGTCAAATTTAGACAACATAATAGATTCCCATCATAGCCATGATGATCAAGTGTACCTCCTAAAAGGGTGTAACAGGCTATCTGGCTAATTAGGCTTTTCTTTTCAGAATGGGAGATATTGGGGTGAAATCTGATGTCCTTAAGATAGGTAAAAATGGGTTCATACCTCAAGGAATTGGGACCAACAACCTCACAATCCAAGAAAGATTTTGGTATGTCATATGCGGGCTAATGTAGATTTTCTACAAATAACATCATGTCATTATTCCCTGGTCGAATATGAAGCATAGACCCTACCATTGCCATGGCATATGCCGATCTATTCTACGCTCTTGGGATTTTCTCAAAGGTAATGCACACAAAGTACTCCTTTAGAGTTTCCACTAACTTTTTGTAAGGTATGAGTTTTTCATCCTTAATCTTGCATTCATCATTAACATATTTGATGATTAATTGTGAATCACCTATAACCTTGACATGATGAACATTCCACTTGATGGATAGCTTCATTCCTGTAATAAGTGTTTCATATTCTGTAATGTTGTTTGTGCAAGGGAAGCCCAGGTGGAAAGCATATGGTATAGGAACACCAGAAGGAGTAATAAGGACCACTCCTGCACCTGAACCATGAAACGTTAAGGATCCATGAAAGTTTATTTTCCACATGATATATTATTCAATGTAGAGTAAGGAGGCATCTGGTAGATCTAGATTCAATGGTTCCATGCTTTGCAAAGGTGCTTCCACTAGCTGGTCCACAAGTACTTGTCCTTTAACCGATTTTTGATGGACAAATTCTATGTCAAACTCACTGAGTAGAATGATCCAATTAGCCATTCTTCCTATGAGGGTAGGTTTAGGAAATAAATACTTGAGTGGGTCAACCTTGGATATTAGCTTGGTCTTAGTATTTAACAGGTAATGGTGAAGTTTTTGAAAAGTAAAAACAACAGCCAAGCAAGCCTTTTAAATTTGAGGATAATTGAGCTCATAGGCAATGAGGGTGCGACTCATATATTACACCACTTTATCCTTATGACCAAGGTTGTATTAGGTGAGAAACACACCAATAACAAATTACGTAGTAGAAATATAGAGCAAGAGTGGTTCTCTAGGAGTGGGAGGCATGAGGACAGGTGCATTAGCCAAGTATTGTTTAAGCAAAGCAAAGGCTTACTGTTGCTCGGGTCCCCAAATGAAAGTGACATCTTTTTTAAGAAAATGGGTGAATGAGTGACATTTATCTATAAGCTGGGAGATGAAGCAATGAATGGCTTGAATTTTCCCTTGTAAGTTGTGTAGTTACTCGATATTCTCAGGTGGAGGCATTTCAGTGATAGCAGACACTTTAGTAGGGTCTACCTTAATACCTCATCTTAACACAATGAAGCCCAATAGTTTCCTTGATAACACACTGAAGACACACTTCTTTGGATTTAGCCTAACTTTATAGTCACACAAGCATTCAAAGATATGACACAAAATGACAGGATGATCCTCTTGTGTTTTAGACTTTCCCAGGATGTCATTCACATAGTCCTCCATGATATCATGAATCATATCATGAAAAATCATTGTCATTTCCCATTGATAAGTTGATTTTGCATTTTTGATGCCAAATGGCATCACCCGATAGTAGAAGGTGCCCCAAGGAGTCGTAAAAGCTATTTTTTGTTGGTATTCCCCAGCTATCTTAATTTGATTATATCTCAAAAATCCATCCATGAGTGATAGCATCCCGTACCCTGCTGTTGAGTCAATAATCATATCAATGTTGGGTAGTGGAAAATCATCTTCAGGGAAAGCTTTATTGATGTCCCTAAAATCCATGCAGATTTGGATACTGATAGGTTTTTTCTAGACAGGAACAATGTTTGATATCCATTCAAAATAATCAATTGGTCTGATGAATCCCACTACAAGAAATCTTTCCAGCTCTTCTTTAACCAATAGGGCCACTCTTTGGTTCATCTTTTGGAGCTTCTATCTGACAGGATTAGCGTCTACGTGCATAACTAGGTTGTGAATGACTAAAGTCAGATATAAGTCAGGCATGTCTTTGTAAGACCATGCGAACACATCAAAAAACTCTTGTAGTAGCATAGTGAATGTCTTTTGTTCTCTAGCCGAGAGTGATGCTCCCAATTTTACTATCTTGGGATCTTCTTCTGTGCCAATGTTGACATCAATGGTTTCTTCTACCAACAATTTTGATAATTCCTCCATACACGTAGGATCAGGAGGTAGATTGAGATCTTCATCCAAGGATGTCTCCACGATATTTTCATCCTTGGCGTGGTCACTTTGTTTGTCCTTTGATTTTATTATTTGTTTGTCAACCAGTGCCTCAAAGAGGTTTTCACTGTGCGACTTGGACTTCAATTTTTTCCGAGGCTTTTCTTTAGAACTTTTTCCCTCACTTTTCTTTAAGTTTTTCTAACCATGAATTTCAGCATCCTCACCAAATTAGGTGCAGGCATCTAATTCGATAAAGTAACCTTTCTTGTGATCTCTAATGGGAATTGTATCCCTTATGCCCATGAACTCTGTGATAGCTTCTTCATTCTTGAATAAATCTAGTGGCATGTGACGTTGTTGGTCCAATTCAACAAGGGAAGGGTATACAAGGTCAAGGGTTGGTTCTGTGGGGGTTATGGTTAGGACAACACTGTTCATGAAAAGGTTTATGGAGGCTAGATCCTCATATTGGCTATAATGGGAATCAATATCACTGTCTAGATAGTCAGAAATATTCTCACACTCAGAACAAGTAGCATCTTGATCATTGGGGTGTACTCCATAAGGGTGAATCCCAATGTCGTATCTTTTTGTTTTGAAATGTGGAAGAGGGACTGGTTCTATTTGTCCTTGTTCATTCCTCCCACATCCTAGGCCTTTGTAGCCCATGGAGTACATCATTCTACTAGATTTTTCATATTCCAGGGTTCGATAACAGGATGGTTGAGTATCCTCAAGGACCCAAGTTATAGGTGGATCAATAAAATTTTCCTCAGCTAACAAGCCTCCAAGTAAGAATGACCCAATAGTGTGTTCCTCTCTAGGTCTTCTAAAGCAGTGGTTGGGTTGACCTCTAGTCTTGGGTGAAAATGAGAGGTTTGAAACTAAGAGCACTTGTTGTACATTATACTCCCCATAACCATATTCAAGGATTGGCATCTCCCATGAATCAAATGGAGATGTTGAAGTAGACACCCCATGAGCGTAAGAGCTAAGAGAATGTGAATCCACCCAGGATTCCATGGCCTCAAACTAGAGAGGGGTAGCTATATCAGCGGAGGGAAATGCATATGTACCCTTTCATGCAAAGCTATTGAGAGCTCTACAATGAGCAAAGGGTTATGAATCTCCTTGTATTGTAATCGTATGTCCCTCATGCTTCAATTTAATGCATTGATGAAATGTTGATGGCACGGCCTACATGACATGAATCCATGGTCGGCCTAGAAGCATGTTATATGGAAGTTCCAAGTCTAGGACATGAAACTTTGTCTGATGGTAAGTGGGGCCCACCTCCATGGGCAGTGTGATGGTGCCTACTGACTCCCTTTCCAAGTTTGCGTATGCGGTGATAGTGATAATATGGGACTCAATATATTCCTCTGTATGTCTCAACTATTTGACCAACTTAAGCGTGTAAATGTCCAACCCAGATCTGTTATCCACAAGCACCCATTTGATTTTCCTATGGGTGATAAATAACTCAATGTATAAGGGAATATTATGTGTTGGATTCTCAGTAGGTATCTCCCTATGGTTGAAAGTGAGATGTTCACTTGGTGTGATGTTTGCCATTGCGGCTTGAAGATGTGTAGGATCGAATTCTAAAGGAACTCTCGACCCCTGAAGAGTTTGGTACATAATTTCTTTATGCACATTAGATATCCTGAGAAGATCTAAGATCAAAATCTTAGCAGACTTCTTTTCAAGTTGTTCTAAAAGGTTATATTTACCAGTTTGTGGGGTCAATGGAGAATGTTCTAGAATCACTAGGTGGGCACACCTTGTTACCGCAATGTAGTCCTTTCCCTTGATCCAGATAGTATTGACACAGTCAGCAAGAGAATGAATACATCCAATAAGTGAATACTAATTATTGTTTTCTCTTTTGGTGTATAATTAATTTGTGGCTTTATAAGTTTGGGATGACTCTCCCTGATCCAGGTTTGACTTTTCTGACTTATCATACTTGGGAGAATGTTTCTTTATATATCCCCATTTTCTCGTTAGGTGTTTTTGTTTTTCCTGGGTTATCCACCTCTATCTCCCTATTTTCAATAAGGTCTTAAGTATAATGACAAAGCCGCAGACATTTGTATGTCTTATGTCCTTTGACGTGATGCATTTTGCAATATTCATGCTCCTTGTACCATGAAGGTTTTATATTTTTGTCATCAAATGGTTGTGTTATAGGATAGGTCATCATGTGGGCTGCATCCAATTGTTTTAGTATGACTGACAAAGGTTCATTGAGAGAGGTGAATGTTCTTCGCTTTGGTGGTGGTTGAATTGGGCCCTTGGTCAGTTTAAAAGATTGACCAGTTTGGATCATTTGAACACGTTTGGAATCAGTGATATCGTCTCCCACCACATTTTTGTTTTTGTTAAAGATCTTCATATTTTCCATGGGTTTGACATTTTGGTTGTCTTTAGATTGGGTTTTGAGGGTGCCTTTGGCAATGAGATATTTTTTTTATCTAAATCCTTTTCTTGATAACCTCCTCAAAAGTGTGAACACAATGCATTTGGAGGTGAAAAGCTATATTTGGGTTGAGATTGGGAATGAAAATACTAACTATCTATTTTTCAGGGAAAGTGCAAGGGAAGTGACTAGCTATCCCTCTCCACCATTGGAGGAAGCTAGTGAAAGTCTCATTCGAGCGTTGCTTGACACCACATAAGTCTGCCATGGTGACATCACTCTCTATGTTATACGAGAAGTGATGCATGAATCTTTCTGCCAATTCTAGCTAGGTGAAAATTGATCCCCGTGGTAAGTGTGTAAACCAATCCAAAGCTTGACCTCCAAGATTCTTGGGAAAAGGTCTGATGAGGTAATTATCACTATAAGACACCTCTTGACATGCCATGTAGAAATATTTAACATGATCCCATGGATCTCCTTTCCCTTTATATTTGTTGAACTTTGGCATATCAAATTTCTTTGGAAAGGGTTGAAGGGTCATTGTCTTGTCAAAAGGATAGGGGCATAATTCTTCGTATTGATATTTCCTAGTGCTCCCTATATTTCTCTCTTGTAAGCTCATGAGTGTCACTTTTATAGACTGCACTTCTTATGTGAGCACTTGTTCTCTAATAGGAGAAGTGGGGATGTATACATGATGATACCCTGTGTCTTCTTCTCCTTGGTTTTATCGATGGAGTTCATTGATTTTAACCTTAGGGCTCAACTTTTGAAATTTCTTGTTTGTGTCTTTCTGTACATGGGAAGTAAAGCTAGTTATCGGCCTAAGTTACTGATTTGTTGTTAGATTGTGGCATCTTCTTCTAAAGGTTCCTCCTCCTCGTACTATAGAGGTTCTTAACCTGTCTCATGTTCTATCTTGTTTCTTCATGGCACTTTGATAAAGGGTATTCTATACCCCACCACTTTATCATTCCCTGTGTAAGAAGTGGAAGCATGTTCATGTGTTAAAATATCTTCCATATTGATAAGGGGATGTTCTTCCTCAGTAGCATCATTTACAGGTAGTATTGTTTCATTCTCGGTGGGAAATTTGGCCCCTAATTCTATGACCCATGCCAACACTCTATCTTTGTTTCTAAGAAGAAACTCGTCTAGTAAAGTGGGGTCAAAATCAAGTTCTACGTGTGGTGATTCTAATTCATTTCCACTATGATCGACCATCTCTTCAGTTTCTTTTTCTACAGAAAACAATGGTCCTAGATCATGTCCAATGAAGGGGTTTGACCCTTGTCTGTTAGAGGTTTCCCAAGCTTGCACTTGTTGTTCCTTGTATGTCTATTTCTTTAATCCTAGACGTGTTTTAGGAGCCATGTTTTTGTGATATTTTCACTAGGGTAAGTTGTAAATGTGTTCAAAGCTTAGTGACCACCCCTAAGTGAGATGCAAGATGTATTTGTTAAGAGTATGAATAAGTCAACAATGTGAGAATACCAATGTGATAGAGTGATAAATCACCAGTGACACAAGCGTTTGGTATTGAAACCTGTTAAATGAAGTACCTCCTAGACTACGTTTCAAAAAGTAGTTCACGTCGCAAGATGATTAACAAGATGTTTTCACTTATGCCAAGTTCAAGGAAATGAACAAAACATAAGTAAATACAAGAATTCAATGTGACCTCCCAATCAAGATATATGATGAGTGAGCTCAAACTCAATTAAGACCTATATCTCAAAAATTTCCAATTACAATTTGTGAATGACACAACAATATCACCAAGATATGTTAACCCACCTTGTGAGAAAGTGAAGTATTGATATCAAGGTGTTATTGATATAACACAGAAATGGTAACACCTAGCACTCTTCAAAATCGAGGTAATAATAGAACCGAACTAAAAATCTCAAAGTATAGCTAGGAATAGTTAAAAATGTGTGCAGCGTAACCTTACAATATAGATATTTATGTCGAGTTTACAAGAAACAAGACGTAAATATTGAAATTCTAGTGATACGATACAAACAAGCTAACTCTTCTAAGGAAGTCCATGGTGATGAACCATGCCTAACTACAATGATGATCTTGACATGGGTATCAAGATCACAATGGATACTAATGACGTGAATACGCCTTCACACACTTTAGATGTTTAACTTACCCAGCCACAAACATGGATGGGCGGTAAACGGACATAAAAGTGATAGAAATAGTCTATTGGTAACACAACGGTAGTCACCCTTCTTCTTATCAACAAAGTGTCAAAAGAATGTGAAGGAAGCAAATCAAAAAAAGAATGAAAAAATGTTGGCTTCACTTCGGCAGAGTTTCGCCTCACCCTAAGGCAAGTAAAAACTAGGCAAAAGTAACACGTCATACGTTTCACAATGAAAATATGGTTCACAACTCAACACTGTTTTAGAATGGTCAAAGTGGGCTCCTGGCCAAAGTATATCTTCCTAGGTGGTTCTCTCATCCTAGGTGCTACAAAGATTATCCACGAGTGGGACAATTTGCCCAAAAAGTCACACAGACTAGTCTTGGGAGGTATCGCGACTTTTCCCCTTTCAAGCACAGTGGACATTAGATGCATCCAATTGTGTACTTAAAAGGGTCACGTAGGAACAACTTGTAACTCTATCTCATAAAGGAGATTTACTAGTGAAGAAAGGTAGTGCGGAGCACTTCCCGTTTTTTCCATAAGATTCCCTCTTGTGTGAAATAATTTTGGGGTTCCTAGAACCACCCCCATTATTCTAGCTTTGAGTCATTATGCCAAAGGGGTTAGGATCCAGTTGAGTAGAGAGGGATGTACCCTTTTTCCAAAACCTACAATACAGTGTTTTGAATATGTTGTTCATTTTTATCTTGTATAATTAGATGTGTTTTGCTCGAAACATCATTTGGCAACCTATATAACAACTATTTTAGTAGTATTCTGACTTTTGTTTTGATTCCTTCATTCTTTGAGCAAGCGATGACATTTTGGTCATATATGACAATTTTTAGTAATTTTCCATCAAAAGAGAAGGCACCATTTCTGAATTCTCTAGATCGTCCAAGGATGTAAGAGAAGAGCATATGTGATTGTCTTAAAAAATCCAAAAAGATACCAAATGGAAAAACACTTTATTTCAACTATGCCAAATTAACCAATTCCAACCCAAATAGTCCTAGCATCCTCAAAGCATCAAAAGGACTTAAGAATTGTTTATGATTCCCAAGATCACACCAAGGGACGCGAGGGAAGATCATACATGATCTTATTCCTATAAGTAAGTAACGTCAAAATATTACCTAATCAGAATACAAACATGTAAAAATAGCCTGCAAAGACAAATATATGATTAGATAAACATGTAAGAATGTTAGCACATCAACACCTTAATTTTAAAAAATACAAAAGGACACATGTGCCCCTTTTTTAGTGCCTATGCATGGGTTAGGGCATATGCACCACTGAACATTGTTTCAGCTCACATTTCACCATGAAAATAGTATATGCACCACGAAAAATAGTGCATGCATCACTCTGCAAATTTTTTGACTTACCAAGCACCTGTGCCACTAGAGAGGCATGTGCACCACAAAAACATCGTATAAACCACTAAAATAGTGCATGTGCCACTCTACAAAGATGTATTTAACTTACCAAGTTTCTATGCACCACCAAAGAGGCTGTGTGCACCACAAAAATAGCGTATTTGCCACTCCTGAGAAAAACAAGACAGATTGAACATAATAGAACAACTGTGTTACCAGAAAAAATGTGTCTGCACCACTAAAAAAACAGGTGCACTCTGGTTAGGACGTGTGCACCGATTTAAAAGGTTTCATAATGTAGTGAAGATACATTAAAAAATGATTTCTATGCCTTAGTTAGTATACCTACGTGTTGGTTAGGGTGTATGCGCCAGGGTTAGCATGCATGTGTCAGAGGGTTGGTAAATAGAGTAACAAGTTTTTACCATTGCATTTGCGCCACCAGAGAGATGTGTGTGCCACGAAAACCATGCTTGTGCCACAAAAACCATGCTTGCGCCCCTAAAAATGTGCCTACACCAAACCTGCAATGAAAATACGACAAAAAACACAAGAAAACTCACAATATCTCAATTTTTGACAAGTTAGCTTAGGAATGGCAATAACCCATTAAAATTATGGTTATGAAGATGAAATTAAACATATCAAATGAGGAAAAATTCTATAGAAAATGGACATTAATTTCTACATGTGTATATCAAAAGTTAGCCAAAATAATCAAATTTAAACTAAAATGCCACGGGACTAAGGGTCCCACCGTGCGTGCCAAATGTGTACAATTATATCTACAATTTAGCTAAATTTAAAGCGAGAAACTACCACATAGAAAAATCTTCCTAACCTAGATAGAAATGAGAAATGTGCACCATCATGATGAAGAAATAAGCAATTCCTACCCTCAACATTATAACTTTGAAATGATCAAAACATAATGCAAATTCATGAAATCTTTTCTCCTTAATTGCCTAATTTAACATTAAAATGAACCTAAGTAGTTCAATGGCAATAAAATTATATTTTCTTACTTTGATCCTTCAATGGATGCTTGGGTGTGAGGCTTAGCTCTTCAAGAATGGAGGTTGGATGGTTTAAGAATGACAAAAGGCTCTTAGTATGAAACTATATGCTTTCTTTTGTCTCTTGAGAGATTTAGGTGTAGGTGTAGAAGTAGAGGGAGGGTTGTTTATATAGCCCAAAGGATAAAGGATTAAACACATCCTCATGAATGTGGGACTAATGAAGATGTAGAGTTAGTTATGGATAAGGGGGGTTTAGATGGGGTTGAGTTAACTTTAGGAGGGTTTAGTTTGTCTTTTAGTGGCTCATGTGGATAAGGGGGATGTATTAATTAATCAAGATGATTAATTAATACATGTGTAAGATTTTATAAGCTTTTATATGGATATTAGTTTGATTTGAACCATTAGGAGGGAATTAACCCAATTAAATAGTGATTTATTGATTTAATGAGAAGGGAGGCTAACTAATTAATATTAATTAGGTAGACTAGATAGAAGGTCTTGATTAATGAAGGGTTGTCAATTAGTGTATGTGTTGGATAGGTGAATTAATTAATTACCGTAATGTAATCAATTAACGATAATGGAAGAGAAGATGAGTGTCATTGACAATACGTCGTCAATTTGCGGGAAAGGAGATAATTAGCACAATTTAAGTATTTAAATTGCTCAGGCGTAATTATAGGTGTCTACACCAAAATCCTTTAGAACTGACTCGTCAAGATGTACATACCCACTTAATGGTCATTATTCATAATTAAACTGGATTAAGATTCGGATTACAAAAACCATGCCTAACCCTAATTCAATCATTTATTAAGTTCTTTATCCATAACTAGCTTGATTAGATATGAAGAACTTCATTAATTCATGTTTTCATTATTGTTCATTAACATGGCATAACAATTAGTTATCCCAAAAACAGGATAGAAAACATCAAACATTTAATTCCTAATGCAATCTAGGTGTCCAAATAAAGTGTTTCATCCACCTAGATTTAGCTAGTGTTTACTTTATAAATTAAGCTATAAATATTGAAGATCATAACCACTATTCATTTTATCTTTCATTCTTTGGGAGAGGAAGAGTCTTCTTTTACATGGTTAGATGTTAGGTTTAACATAACCTTTTTATGATTCGATACTTATATAGTTTAATTGTATGTCCCAAGCATATTTCATTATTAAAATATAGTTGTGTAGTTAGAGAACGACATATTTTACAAATCAAAAAGTTCATTATAATAAGGGAGATTATACTATCTCCTTAATCCAAATCATCATCTGATAACAACAATAGTATACAAAAGATATAAAAAATACTTCCAAGATATCACTATTATTTTTGTCATACAAGTACAAAAGAATTCCCATCACAAATTGGAGTCCAACACAAACCTTTCAATTCATGAAGATAAATATACATTTACAAGACTATGTAATTCAGACATTCTGCATGTCAATCATAATTAAGATCTTAAAAGAACATCACTTTTCTTTTCCAATATAACCCAAGAATGAATCGAAATTCTTTACATAAGATCCATAATTAGATAATCCAGTGCATCATAAAATGTATTGCCTTCTTTTATCACTTACAATGTCCATCTGCAAAAATTACTAGCACGGGTCAATTCAATTAACTGAGCATGGTAATCACTAAGCATTAAAGTGAAGTGCATTCCACTAATTGTTCCATTAAACAACTTTGCTTTTAAGAAAAAATTAATATAACATACAAATAATCATAAGTCATAACATCCACAAAAGAAGTACAATTAAAGAATCTGAATTCACTTATAAGAAAAGAGCTTAATATAATCTGTAACACCTGCATTATATCATGAGGTTTAATTGATCCTATCAATTACTTTAAAAAAATCAACAAGTTTTGTCATCCAATTGTTTCATAATTCTAAAATAATATAAATACACATTTATCTTTTGTAAGCAACAATAGAAGTTAATTTCAGCCTAGCTCATAGTAGGATGCTTCATCTTTCCATATCAGCAAAAGAAGAAGAATCAATACATACTATTCCCCATGCACTAATCATTTGAAAGAAAGAAGCAGGTTTAGAACACACAAAACTACCTTAGTTCAAAGATAACAATATAAGGATTCAACATTAAAGGACCAACATCCAAAAATAATCCCAAATCAATCCAAGTAGGGGTTGAGAGTCAAACAGTCCTCCTACAAGTCTAAACTAACTTCCACATGTTAGAAGATATAATTCAAAGATCTGAAACCAAACATTACACAACCAAAGCTAAACTCACATAGAATTAATCTCTTATCCAGTCCATCCAAAAAGGGATCATAATAAAACAAAGTGCAAAAAGAGACAACCTTCCAATATCAATCCAAATGGAGTGTGACTCAATCAAGTAAAACAAATGGTCTAAGCATGTTATTATTTTCTTTCCAACATACTGACTCAGCTAATCTCTTTCCTCATCATTACAACTAATGACTTATACAAATTAGACCAAATAATCTACAAGTAATTTCCATCTCAGAAGAGAATTAAATATAGAGAAGCTCAGTTAAATGAACTTATCCAAACAACAGAAAAAGGATCTTAAATAGAAAAGGGCCCAATCCATAATTCATTTCATTTATACTATGAAATGAATTCCCATTTCTATTTCAAACTTAGAAATTCTTTAACTAGTTCCCAAAAGATAACACAGAATCGAATGCACAGTTAAATAAAGCAAACTTCAAATTTTTCCATTACAAATCTTACAAACCGGTTTACCTATATCCATTCTCAAGCACAAGTTCAAATTCAATTTTCAGAACGAAGTAAATAGTATAGTCCCTAAAACAATATACTTTCTCTAAGAGAACATATTCATTTCTCTTATAAAACTTGGAGATTCATTCAATGAATCCATCAAGGAGTAGAAATCCACAAACAGTAAAAGATATACAAGGTTCAATACAACTCACAAACTCAATAGATACTATATTCCCAACTTCTAGGTCTTACATAGCTCTAAATAATAGAGACATACAGTTCATGGTCATTGTGAAGACAAGTTCATTGAGACAACCCTGAACCTGAGATGATAATTCCTATCAACAAGATTCAGCAAGAGAGAGAGTAATCAACTCTTTTCCCTAGCAACCAAAAAGTCAAATAAAGAGGATCTGAAGGTAAGATGAAACCCAATAAATGTTTAAGACAAGTATTGTCCCAATATTACCTCCAACATGACTAAAAAAAAATCACAACAAGGACTCTCAAGTTTAATCTAAAGAGATTGTGACAGATAAGGTGTTTGTTTCGAACATCTATTACAAAAGGAGAATGTATACTACATAACCATAATCCTCAAAAACTGTTAAAATACTGTTCCAACAACTCTAAATAACACCAAACCCAAAACAAGACACAATTCTAGTCCATTAATCCTTCTAACATAACATTCAAGCCTTCAACAAGTCGCGGGTCCGCTCAGGGCAGAGAAGGAAAGGATATAATTTGTATTCACACACCCTAACAAGGTCAAAGAAGGTGATACAATTTCCAAAAACAGAAGTACCACAATCATTCCAATAAGAAGCTACAAGGAGAATATCTCAAAAGAGATTACCAGGTCTACTTCAAACCGAAACAAATCTCTCAAGACCCATTCGAGAAGATCGTCCAATAATGAATTTAAAGCTTTTCAAATACATAATACCAACAAAACTCCATCTCAAAATACAAGTATAGAATCACACCCGTCGATTCCAACTCAAGTTCAGAACACATAAGAATGGAATACTATTACAGTGTCAAACACGAGCTTCGAACAAAATTTCATAACCTCATAAGGATTAAATATAGGCTCAGATCAAACACGAAGCTCAAATACAAGATCATAACATAACATGAAGCTCCCATACAAGTTTCAATGAAACACAGGCTCTAAATAATAGCTCAATACCACACAAAGCAACTTAATGCCAGTTCAGAACCACAACAACATTGCATACAAGTTTCAGAATGAAATACAGAGCTTCCAATATAAGTTTCACATTCATGTCACCATTAAACTTGCACAGAGAAATTTTCCCAAAAACTATCATTACTAGCAATGGATTTACATTCCAAAAACCACAGATATTTTATAAAAACATGCAAGTAAATAACCAAAAAAATCATGCAAATATTTATCTCATGTGAGCAGAATTGTTTTAATGAAACATTTAGAAGAAAGAAAGAAATCTTAATGGGTAGAGCCTATCATGCCTGATAGTGCCTCTGCCAATTCAAAGGAGACTTCCAGCTGAGCTTACCACTCTTTTTCTTCTCCAAAAAAGATAAAAAACCAAACAACTCTTCTTCCAATGTCTTATATACATTCCCTTGATAAAAAATAGACCAGAGAAACCAAAAATAGCCAAGAAGAAGAAGAAGAAGTCGAATTACTAGTTCACAGAATAAGATAGCTCCATGCAGACAAAAATTCACGAGACAGGAAAAACCAAACAACCTCTCACAAACACGCCTCCCGTGTTTCCAAGATGGTTTGCACATAAAAACTGAGGTCCATTAATGCCATTACTCCCAATTTTCTTGTTTATCTCTCCTTGCCACCACCTCCCAAAATTGGCGAATGTCATTTCCAAAATAACATGCAATTCCATATTTAGTGAAGCCTCCACATAAGCCTTGACTAAATTTAACTATCCCTTGCCAAACTGGCAGTACCTCATGCATTAAACCCAATCAAATCAAATCAAATCCATTGGAATCATTGCCATAGTTCCATGCGACCCTTAGGTTCCTTTTAAATAGTTTAGGATAGAGGTCCCCAAAACTTAGGTTAGTCTAACAATAAATCACCTTAGGTCTTCAAACGTTGCCATAGGTAGTTTCCACCTTAGGTTAGATTAAATTCACAACCATTAGTATTAGACATTAGGTTAATATAATTTAGCATTACTATAGTAATCTCCCCCCCCCCTTATTCATTTAGCACAAGAGCTTAGGTTAGGACACCACCCCAACAAAATAGAATAAGAATCTTAGGTTAGATTATAACCCCAATAAGTAGACGTAGTAGGAAGTATACTCATACCTAGTTTAGGATACTATTAGAATAGTCCTTTAGTTTTAGGATTCTGATCCCCTTCATAGTCTTAAGCAGACTATATTTAGTTTACGCCAAAAATTTCCTGTAGAGATCAATCCCCAAAGACCCAAGCACAAACTTACAACCGAAAGGAGACACGATCACTCAAGCCCAAAGAACTTGTAACATACAAACTTCATTCCTCTATGTCTCTCAAATAATGAATGTCAATTTACCATTCAGTCCATTAAGAATATTTAAAACATTCCTTAGATCACTAAAATTGATCCAAGGATGAGTCAGTAAAAGAGATAAGTTTTCAACTCTCAAAATTAGATTGCAGCTTATCAATAAGAAATGAAAATGAATTCTTGCAAGCCATATCATTTCGTTCTTAGGAATCCAAGAGTAGAAATAATTTATCCATGACAAGCATGATTTTCAACAATCAAGGGAACACACTTCATTCAATAAAATCACATTCCAACGCTTGTAATGCAAAGATAAATATAACAGTTTTTCCAAGGTGTTACAAAATGAAGGAGATGAACGTGATGGATGGAGGTGTACAGGGAGGTGGTGATCAAGAAGATTAGGGGAGTATTGTTCAAGGAAGTGATTTCTTTACCACTTTCCAGTTCACTGGATAGTTTTTATATGTATTTGTGGTTCGACATGTATACGACTCTTTTATGAAGCCTCGATATATAGTTTTAGATATATGGAGTGAGGGGACTCCTCATGATGTATTGAGACTTTAATCATGATTATATGTGATGACATGGTTTAACTTATGAAATTTGTGTTGGTTGTAATATGATGGTCTTTTTATGTATGTTTTAATGTTTTTAATATTTTTAATTGATGTTTTCGAGATTAAAATGTGGAATGTTTATATGATTTGAATGGTGATGTACTAATATTATTGTGACTTAGATGTGATCCAAATTTTATCAAAATGTATTCTAACTTTTTGAAATGGGAAAAATGGAACGATTTCTTTGATATTAGATTTGATTCATATGTGATGGGTATAAATATGATGAAGGAACTTGCACTTTTTTCCTTAACAATAAACGTTAACACGATACTATCAGTAGGTAGTTACACACAAGATCTCAGATATAGAGATGAAGTGATAAGATGTACCTTCCTTGAAAATGAAAGTGTTTGAAATTTGGAAGTTTGTGTGGGAATATGGTTCTCCTTTTCAATAGCTTCATAGAGAAATGCCCTATCTATACATATTTTACTTTTTTCGATGCAAACTGATCGATGCGAGAAGTCTTCTTTTAATGGGAAATTTGATCAATTTGGGAATATCTCATAGGATCCTTTGTTATTTTGAATTTTAAAAGGATGATCAATGTGGGGAATCCTATTTACATGGGTATCCATCCTTTGAGGGGGTGGTCTACAATTTTGAATTTTGACTTTTTGATTTTTTATAAATAGTCATCCTTTGAAGGATTGGTCTATGATTTTAAATATGTAGTTTTCCTTCGAGGTATCAGTGTACTTTATTTATTTTTTGATAATACAATCTTGATTTTTGAATAGTTTTCCTTTGAGGGATGATTTTATTATTTTTGATAAGATGCATCCATAGATTTTTTTACTTTATTTTGAGCTAAGGGAAAAACCCTAATAGACCATTTCAAGGAAGGAAGAAGAAATATGTACACGACCTACACATATGTGCCCCATGACACATTTTTTTTAGTAGATAAGGTTGGATGAATTTAATGATTATGGGGTTCCCATAGAGGTGGAATTTTTCTAAGTGAAAGATGTGATGAATAGATTTGTGGTGCTCATCTTTAAGGATTTGAGAATAGTTATTGAAAAATACATACTTTCAAATCATTACGATGAGAAAATGGTTGGTTGATGGTGGAATAAGACTTATATGTAAGTACTATATTCATGATAAAAAGTTTAATAGTAGAAAGGCCACAAGTGCAAGACATTTAGAGGTTACTTTTTGGGTGTACCATCAAGGGAGGATAAGCGATATGCTCTTGACCCATACTTGTGAGTAATGACCTATGGACCAATCCAATTGCGGGAAAATTTTCCAAGTTTCCTCCTTTTTAAATTAGTGAAATTTTTATTTTCCAAGTTTAATTGTTTATTGTAGGTTTATTTGATGCGTTCTTGGTAGACATGATGATGTTCAAGAGCTGTGAAACAATTTTCATCTAATAACTCTGATTGTGCTAGACAATCTTATCGGTATTCTTCGTCAGGGATAAAGTCTTTGAGTGATACACAGAGTAATGCGATTTGAACCTCAAGGGGTAGAACTTCTTCAAAGCCATATACAAGTGAGAAAGGAATAACACTTGTAGGAGTATGGATGCTAATTCAGTAAGCCTGAAGAGAAAACAAGATTTAGAGATGTCAATTCCTGTCTTCTTCGTCTATAGTGTTTCATGAGGATTTTGTTAATTGTTTTGTTAGAAGCTTCGGATTATCCATTTTACTGTGGATAGTAAGGTGATTAAAATCTAAGTTTTATGTTGAAGGTTTTGTAGAGTTTCTTGACATCCTTGTTTTTGAATGATTTTTTGTTATCCACGACAAGTTTGTGAGGAATACCAAAGTGACATTTGATGTATTGGTAGATGAATTTGATGATTTTGTTTTATTTAGTTGAAGTTAAGCGGATGGATTTAACCCATTTTGTAAATTATTGAGTTTTTGTGGTGATAGAATGATGTTATTACAATGAGCGAGGATTGATAGTGCTAATGAGGTCAAACCCCCATTGTGAGAAGGGACATAAGTCATGAGATGGTTGTAAAGATTGACTGGGAACATGAATGAGGTCTGAATGTTGTTGATGTTTGATTAATTTATTAACGTATGCATAACAGACCTAGTTGATGGTAGGCCAGTAATAACCTAGTCGTAAGACATGTTTAGTGATAGTGATATCATTGAAATTTCCACCACATATACCATTGTGAACTTCTTGAATTTCTTTACTAGATTCATGGTATTTAAGACTTATTAATAGAAGGACATCAAAACTATGTTTATGAAGGATACTTCTTATAATGATGTAGTGGGTAGTGCATTGAAAAATTAATCGTTTATCGTTTCAGGATAGGTCAGAGGGAACTTTAGATTCTGAAAGGTAATCAAATATTATAGATCAATCAGATGATTTTTGATAATGTTGATAGAAGGGAGTTAATTTTTGTGTGAAGTTGATCCGATCTATGAACAACAACGAAAATTTTAGAGTTATCATTTTATTCTTCAGTTGATAATGGGATGAGAGAATCGAAAGAGGCCATGGAGTGTGTGAACTTATTAGAAGATTGTGGAATTGTTTGAATGGTGTAATGATCAAATGCTTTGAGAATAAACTCAACATTGGCTTTATATTTTTGTAGGATTTCATTTTTACATTTATAATCTCCTTTAACTTGTTTAATGATGAGTTATCGGTCTCCATATATTTCCAATATTTTACCACCTAGCATAATGGAAGTTTGAAGACCCATTTTTAAAGCTTCATATTCAGCCATGTTATTAGTACATTCAAATTTAAGTTTGAATGATAGAGGAATAGGAGTCCCCCAGGGGTGTGTGATGAAAATACTATCCCCTCCCCCTTGTTGGCATTTAGATCCATCAAAGAATGGGTTCATTTTGATAGGAGTTAATTCATGATCGTCGATAGTGTTGATAGATTCATCAAGACATTATTCATGAGGAAGTTGAGTGTCAGGAAGGGGTGTTCAGCAAGCTGGTCCACAACGTCCTGGCCCTTAATGGAATTTTATTATATGAATTCAAGGTCAAACTCGGTCATAATAATAAGCCACCAAGTTATGCGGTCACTGTGATATGGTTTAGAGTGGGTTAAAACTAGTACCAACATAAGTTTTATGATTGAGAAGATAATGGTGTAGCTTAAATGTTGTAAAATACAAGGTGCAACACAATTTTTCAGCTTCGGTATAACAGGTTTCATATTCTTGGAGATTTTGACTTAAGTAATAGACATCTTGTTCATGATATTTCTCATCGCGATGAGAAATCATAACACCCAATGTGTGATCTATAATGGATATGTAAAGGTCATATGGATCCCACTCACGAGGAGGTATGAGAACAGATGGCGATAAAAGATATTGTTTGATTTCATTAAAATCTTTTTGACAATTAAGATCCCATTTAAAACCAATGTATTTATGGAGAAGGTGATGAAACAGATGGCAATGGTTTGATAATTGTGATACAAAGTGTCAAATAGACTGAAATTTACCTTGAAGGCTACACAGTTGTTTGAGGTTTGATGGGGGAGGCATTTCAATAATTTCTTTGATTTTGGCTTGGGTCTTCTTCAATGCCTCAGATAGTTATGATGAACCCTATAATTTTGTCAGTGAGAACACCAAAAACACACTTACCGGGGTTAAGAAAAAGGAAATATTGGATAATTTGAGTGAATATCAATTCAAGGATGGTGATATGATCTATACATTATTTAGATTTCCCTAGGAGGTCATCAGCATAGTCTTCTAAAGTTTTTTGGATAATATCATGAAATATATATGTCATGGTAGTTTAGTAAGTTACCTCTACATTCGTAAGTCTGAAGGGAATTGATGTAGCCTAGAATATACCCACAAAATCCCAAGGTGCGTTGGCACATCACTCACCCTAAATTGAATGCTCATTCAAAGCACGCAAGGGTACCAGGTACCTCTTTAGAGATGTCTGTACAAGATGTTAGCATAATTGAATGTATATTTCAGATCCATAATAGATAATTGATTAAACCACAATGCATAAACCATATCTATATCTTAATCTTATGAAGGAATAACTAAACAATTACTATAATCAGATTTACCATACAATATTCATTCTCAATTATATCCAATACCATTATCCAACCAATAAGATCCATTATATTAAATACTGCAAAACACAGAACCTTCATACATCATGATAATCTCGCCATGAGTCATGCACATGTATAAACCAATAGCATCACTCAAAAAAACATCGGATTGTCTAAACTATGCAGATCAGTACATATTTATAGGGGTGGGGATTTTACGTTCACCACTCATACACCTTCAAAAATAAGATACATACTAATAATATCCATGCACCCTTACATGAGAATACGAAAGCATGCAAGTAATAATAATAGATCATCTACTAATACAATTGTAGTATAATCCTATTATTAGCTCTAAAACTCTACATAGCACTCGATCTCCTACTAGTCCCAATATATCCTTCGTGTATTATCCATGTCTTTAAAAAAACTTGTTCTTCATTCCACGTCAAAAATTATCCCCAATCGTTAAAATGGATAAGTCCTAATTTCAAACTGTTATGAGCACACCTTGTTTCATTGTATCTTTGCATGCTCTTACATGCCTTGTGTCCATGTGCTCAATCCTTCAGCACTTCCATAGTTTTATTTCCTCAGCTCAACATTACCCCACACTAATTTCATTTATGTCCCTATAATTGGATAGTAATAACTTATCTCTCCATGAACAAAGAATTATGAATAATGAACGAAAGAATAAAGGAAAAGGATAAAGAGTGAGAAACTATCTGGCACTTTTATATTCTATGATCATAATCAACTCAGGATATTCAACCTTGATCTCTACCTCTAATGCATTCCAATCACTTAGCACTTTATTTGTCTTATCTGGAATGTCTACAACTATGAATTCCATTTCATCGAGAGTCATCTTCTCAAGTTTTTTCTCCAAGACCCTAAAAACATTATCCAAGCTCAATACCATTCCCTCTATTAAATCCATCCTCTCCACGATGAGTTTCCAAATTTCCTTATTTCTTTCCTTATAAGGGACTTGGGCAGCTACAAATGCATCGTGCTTCTCTTCTACTAGTGTTAGCCTCTCCATGCACCCAAGAGCTTCATTCTTGTATGCCTAAAGGACTTTATATTCTTTTTCCATGGTCCTTGTCTTGATGATCACATGAGGGACCTCACACATATTCAGGGTAAGATCTTCTTTCTTAAGTTCTTCATGTAAGGTATACAAAATGGATTCATAACCAGTAATTTTTCATGCAATACTTGCCTTGAAATTTTCCTCCTATTCTACTGCATCCTTAGGCTTTGACATACACATTGGGCCTTCATATATTACCAACTTTACTAGTGTGTATATGTAATGCATCACAGAAGGAAACTTTTCTAGAACTTGTGATTCCAGGTGTCACCTTACCTTTAAAATTTCATCTCCAATTTCCTCCACCAAACTAGCCAAAGCTTCCACCTTTTCCTAATCCCTTTCCTTCTTTGTTGTCAGGTGCTTTATCTCTATATATTGTTCCTTGTTATCATCCATTAATGCCCTGATGGTTATTGCTTTATTTATATTCCTCCGCATAACCTCTACAGATACCTTCACCAAAGCATTACTTACCTACTCATTCGACATGAAAATGGGCTTGACATTTACATGTCTGAAGTGGGGTGATTTTTTCATTCTTTTTGAAACACATGAATCTTCACACATGTTGAAATCAATCTCATCCATATGAGTCTACATAGACCAAGATAATTACTTGTGTGTGTGTGTGTTCACCATTTCTGCGTCCATGAGCTCTCATCCATACAAATCCTTAGGCTCCAAAGTTCTTTGGAACTGTGTGCATATTATTTTTCTTTTTTCATCCATATACCTAGTTGCAGGGGCCTTATAGTCTTCTTCCTCCTTCTCCTTCCTTGTTCGCTTTCCCATTAGAATACAAGCTCCTATATTCAGTACCAGTCCTTCACCTTCTTGTGTAGTATGGGGCACACCTGAAGGCTCACCTTTATCTATTTATGTACATGTCTCCTTCATCTCCTCCTCATATTTCTTAATTTCTTCTCCCCGAGGCTCCTCTGAGTTCTCAGGATTTGTTCAATTACTTGGTGTGTTTTCCCTAGATTTATCCTCCTTAATTTTATACTTGCACCTTTTCTTCTTTTCTAGTTCTACTTTCTGAGGTGAAGTCCTAGGTTATCTCCTAAGGGTTTGTGATGTGACTACACCCTAATCCCTTGTTCTTCTTAGCACCCTCTTAAAATGAGGCTCCTTAGTGGTCTGATCCACATTGATATCCATGAAAATAGTTTCCAATACTTCATCATCTTGTTCCTGCAATGGAGGGGTCACCTCACACTTATTCTTATCTCCAACAGTGGGCTATTTCCTACCCCTGTTCTCCAAGCCACTACTTTATTCATGAATTTATTCTTCTTCTAAAAGGGGCAAGGTTGGTTCCTCATCTAACAATGTTCCAACTGTATGCTTCCCCTTGGGCAAGCTAGGAAGTTTGAACTCATTCTCCACATATTCCCCATTTTCAAACCTAGGCTTGAGTTGGATATATACAAGGTCTTCCCCTATCTCATCATTTTCCAAACTCATTTCCTTGATATTAATATCATCATAAATTAACCTTTCAATATATGCAAACTTACTTAGATACATGTAAGTCTTCCTTAGGGTGTGGTAGTCACAGTCTACCTTGTCTAAATTAAAGGGAAGTTGGCACACATCATAAAACATGTGTACCGATGCTTGAAAATAACGTGTGGTGAATAAATATGGAAGCTTACACCAAGGGCCCCACTTTCCATCCTTCATCCCAAAACACGCGATGTAGAAGTGTTGATACACTACAAATTATACTTGTTTTCCCAATAATGTAGGAAGTTCCTTTGGTATTCTCTAATCTTCCTCAAATGCAGCGTGCAAGCCC
The DNA here is from genome assembly GCA_019776745.2 of Taxus chinensis. Classification (NCBI taxonomy): domain Eukaryota; kingdom Viridiplantae; phylum Streptophyta; class Pinopsida; order Cupressales; family Taxaceae; genus Taxus; species Taxus chinensis. Next base: position 83,929,023 of record CM034147.1, on the reverse strand, counting down.
TCATACCACATCTTTTCCCTTTGCTTAAAGGGTCCACTCATGGTATCATCACACGTATACTTCTCAAATCTCTCTGCAAGATATTTGTTCACCTTAGGATATTGCCAAATTTTATCCATAGGCCCATCGGGAACCCCAATTTCTACAAACACAAGAGGTAATAGGATTGTGTTTAAACTTATCTTATCTCCTCAGTTTGCTTCCTCAATGATAGTTTCAAAATTGAATCCTGCTAAGTTATAATTTACCCCTTCACTCATTTTCTTTGTTGTATGCAACCATAAGGTGTTCACCTGCGACCATCGCTCCTAGTAATTAAGCTTTGTGAGGAGGTGCACTACCACCTAAACCATAGGATAATTCTATAGCTTCCCAATATCCATCCTATGCCCTCCCTTTAGGTAACTTAGCACTTTCTGTGTCACCATAATACCTTCCTTGTTTTTCAAGTCACTACTTACCTCGGTGCCTAAACTCCTAAGACCAATCAAACTCCCAATCAAGGGTGGGGTGAGCCTCATACGTCACCTAAAAAAATAGGAAAATTCCTCATGGACTTTACTCATCAACCATTGGTATAATTTTTCTAGTTTTTTGAAATAAGGGAGTTTGTAAAACTGTAAAGCTCCTACCTTTGTCAATAGCTTCTCACTCATGTCATCATACATGGCCATATCATTTGTTGTTCTTTTTTTATCTTCTTTAGCAATAATTTATCCAGTTCACCCTTGTTATCTGTCATTTTGTGATTATAATCACTCACCTTGCATTGGTGAACATGCAAGTCCTAATTGTAACCCATGAAAATCCCTTCTAGGTACTGCATTTCCAAGAAATGGCTTTCAAAAGTGTCCTCTATTTTGATCTCAACTTCCTCCGACTTCTTCCCCCTTGTGGCTTCTCCAGGTACTCTCTTAGGTGCATAATAAATATAAAGGTGTGATCTTTTACCTACCTCAAGCTCTTTAATTCAACTTCATGTGCCCTAGCTCGAAACATCATGGCATAGCTCAAATCCAAACCCTAGCTATCAATATTATCCTTGCATGCCTCTATTTTAATCAAAAACTTCACCAAATGGAGCGCAAGACTATCCTGTGCACAAATCTGAAAAAATACAACTGGTACATGGCTCTCCACACTTCACATCTTGTTCACTAGCTCACACAACTTCAACTCGCTCGAGTGCTCTTATATGCAAAGGTAGAAATGATTTCGAAACACATCCTTATATAGTTTTCCAAAAAAAAATGCATTTATTGCTCTCTACTTACCACCGTACTCAACATTGATTTGTTTTTTCTTCAATTCTTTCTCGTTGTTTGTTTCTACAGCACCCATCATAACCTTCTGGAGCACCTTCTAATTCTCGGCCACAGACCTCCTTTGTGCCCTCATGTGTTGAAGAAATTCACCACTACACCTTTCACTAAGTAGTTTCCATTGCTACAGCCTAACTCATGCTACACTGCGTGTCCATTTATCCCTATGTGGTCTTCAATTTATAGAAATTTTTCTCTATCTGCTCCTTTCCTTCAAGCCCCTACACCACAACTCTCTCCTATGCATACTTGTTTTCAAATAATATTCAAACTTGGAAATGAAACTTTTATATATTCCAACCCATGACAATGGTATGCACGGTCCTCTGCACCTCAAAATACTTACATAGTGATCAGCTTCTGGTGCGCAAGTGCACTTACTACACAAAACACTGAACTAAATTGACAAAGCATAGGAACTATGAAGGAAACACATATAAAAGAAATGCATTAAGGAAATCTAATCTAAGTAGCAATATTGTCTTATTATAAACACCATGAAGACTTATTTATAGTAGGGCTTAACCCTACTCCCATTGAAGTAACAAGGAAACCATGTTCCATCTAGCGCCTCTAACTAGAAATCACCTGAATCAAGTATATAAGTTATAACATACGGTCCCACCCAATGCACCTTAAGATTTCCAAGGTGGTGTAAAAACTTTGAATCATATCAAAGTACCATCTGTCCAACCTCAATATTCTTATCATTAATGTGCATATCATGCCATGCCTTCTACCTAGCCTTTTCTTGCTTCTAAATCCATCGTGCTATAGCGTGCCTTTCATACAACTGCATCAGTTTTTCAATACGTTCTTCAAGTGCATGTTCATCCACTAGACTGTAACACCCTTGACTGTTGTTATTTTCCTCCTTTGCATTGAAGTGTTGATATGTGATTTTCCTTATGAGGATATGTTCTCTTGATTATGGGAAGTCATGCTTGATATGGTTAAGTCTTTTCTGCTCGTAAGATCTTTTGATTGAACTGGAATGTTTCCTGAATTCATTTTTCACTTCTCATAGATGAGAACATTCTGATTTAAGGAAAATTATAAACTTATATGTTTATATGAATCATCCTTAGATCAATTTCAGTGATCCAAAGAATGTTTTAAATTTGTTCAAAAGAAACAACTAATGAATTGGAAATCCATGAATTAAGAGCATATGGACTGAAATTAGTAGACGTAAGTTCTTTAATTCTCTTTTTGTGTGAAAATATTTCCATTCAATGGAAAGTTTTGTTGGATCTTTGGAAATCGACCCTGGAAGGTCATTACTGGCGTAATTGGGATTTCAGCCTATTCATGGCATTGGAGAGAACCAGAATCCTAACCTAGGTGAAAATATCTCCAACCTAAGCTATGTTACTTGATGTAATTATGATTCTAACCTAAACTTGGTACTAAGGAATTGGAAGGGTTGCTAAGTATTAAAATTGGAACCTAATACTACAAGGCTATATGGTGATCTAACCTAGTGCTTGAAACAATGGCATTTTTTGATTACTTACCTATGTGGAATTATCTAACCTAATTTCTAAGGACCTATGTTAGGGGTTAGTGGTTAGTGTTATATCCTAAGGTATAAAATTTAATCTACCTAAGATCTAACCTAAGCCATTAATCTATCCTAAGTTATTGGCATGAAGGGGAACTAAAGGGGTCATAAGTGTTGGGTGATGGTTCCAAAGGCATTAATGTAGTTGATAAGGATGAAAGGACTGGCAGTACTGCCAACTTTGATAGGGACTAATTAGGTTGGCGGAGGCCTAGGTGGAAGTATCACTAAAATTTGAAATTCTTGTTAAATTCAACTTGGCAATAGCCAAACATGGTGGGCGGTGGCAAGGAGGATTGAGCGAGAGATTTGGGATTAATGAAATTTATTGCATTTGGTTTTTGAGCCCGAACTGCTTTGGTAGGCATGCCAGTGGATTTCACATGGGTTGATTCATTTTGCATGTTCTTTGATTTTCACTCTGCATGAACTCTAGTTTTTCGAACCAGTAGATTAAACTGCACTTCATGACTATTTATGATGTTTCCAATCTATTTTCATTTCATGGAATTTATAAGAGGCATTTTGGAAGAAGTATCTGGTTGTTTGATCTTTCATGGAGAAGAGGAGAATAAATGAGTTCTGCTTGAGGTCTTCTTTGATTTTACAGTGACATTATCAGGCATGATAGGCTCTAACTGTTAAAATATTTTTCTCTCTTCTAAATGATTTCAATGAAACAACTCTGCTCTATTAGTTTAGTACATTGCATGTTGCCTGGTTATTTGTTATTGGGTTTATTAAATCTTGCTCTTCTTGGCTTGAAATCCATTGCAAAGAATAATCTTGATTAGAATATTCATTGTGTTAGTGTTAGCACATGAAAATTTATGCTAAAAGGGAACTCTGTAAGTTGTTTTGCATAATGGGAGTTGGTAATCATAGGTATTGGATTTTGTTTAAATTTATACTACTGTTACTCACCGATTTTTCTTAGGAACCTTGGGTTCTTTTTGTTTCTATAGAACGAATGATTTAAAGTATTAATCTAGACAGAACTGAGTTATTGTTTAAGGAATCTCATATGCAATGGTGTTCTTAGTTAAATTTATTATTTATCTGGGTTTTGCAGATTTAGTGCCCAGATCTTATGGTGTTTGTGACTTGTTTCATAGTGGAAAGAACCACGTTGTGTTAAAGATGGGTTATTCTTGTTTTTCCAACTTGATAAACTATGATTGAAGTTTGGAAACTGTGTGATATAAACAAGGAAACTAGGGCCTGTAGTGAACCTGTATTTGGTTGGATTTGAATGTTTTATTGACACCCTATAAAGGTTTATAGGGAGTTTTCTTTAAGGGAAACGATTGATATTTATGGGAGTTTGGTTTGAACTCTGATTTTAATCTTTCAAATCATCCCTGTTGATAACCAAGGACTGTAAGGTGTTTGAGAAAACTATCTTGACTAAGTTAGTTTTATGGTTTTCTTACCACTCTCGATCTTATTATATGATTTTGAAACTTTTATTGATTCATTGGGGGAATTTATGTTGCAAGTAAATTAAATGAAATTGTTTTATAATGAATGAAATGATATCCGGGCATGGTGTCTGTCCAGTCAAAGAGTTGTCTAATTTTCTCGTATCAATTGTAAATTATTAAAGGGTTGTAATTACCCAAGTTGTATATACACGGTTATATTATTTGATTTTGTAAAATCACAAGCTGAACAAGGTGCTCAAGTTGTATTTTGAGACTTGGGCATAAAGGTATTTTTTTGTAAATCATGCTAGCTCTTTTCATTTAAAATTCAATCTATTTTTGGTTGAACTCTAAACTCAAAATGAGATAGTTGCATGTTTGGGATAGTTGCATGTGTTCGTAGGAAACTGGAAATGGTATACTTATTAACTGTTTGATAAACATTAAAAGATGACTGTAATTAGTATAGTAGATACCATTCTCAGTTGCATGTTAAAGGATTAGCTGCATATACTTGGGAGGAAACTGGAAATGATAGTTTTACCTAATTGTTGGGTAACCATGGAAGGTTCAAATTGAAATCATTTTGTATTTTCTATTCCTGTTAGGAATTCAATCTTTTACCTTAGGAGTGTTAAGTCAAGAAGTAAGCAATTAATTCTATCTTTCCTGAACTCTTGGGTAACTTCTGAGTATGATTTCTTACTCGGGTTTCAATTTTGGATTGGGTTCATTGAATTAATATAGAGTTTATAAGGAATTACTATGACTCTTTGTGTATTATGGTTGTGTATAGCCTTCACTATTTTAATGAATTAAATGAAAGGCATCACTTGTGTGATTGGGAGATCTTTTTTTAAACAGGGTTATAAGTTTCTCCTTCTTGCTTAAAAATTGTTTTCGATCTCTTCCTTGGAACCTTTTATACATTTGTAAAAATTTTATTGGATTTAAAAAGGAACTATTATTAATGAAAGTGAAAGAGATGATTGCTATAGTAGGTACACTTTTGTTATGCTTCTTTTATATTCAGTTGGAATAACTTTAGTTGTAAGGACTTACGATTGAATGTTCTTAGGATAAATTTAAACATTTTTGGTTAGCCTTCTCTTACTTATCTTGCACTAAAATAGAAAATAAGGTGAATGATGATTACTTGTTGAAAAGGGAATACAAATTGTGGACTAGGTGATATTCTCTCTTTCCTTATTGGGTATTCTTATATTATCCTATTGCAATGAACATATTAATTAATTTTAGATGAATCATCTTAATTTGAATCATGTTGTAAGAAACCTTTTTATCTTAAGATAAATAAATAAGTATCCTATACTATTGTGATGAGGTTTGGAATACAATGTGATAGTATGATATGTTGTTGTTGAAGGAAATCAATGGAATAAATACTATGTTAAAATGTTAGCATTGATAATACATTAAAGGACATAAATGGGGTGTGTTATACCCTAGCATTTTACTATAGGAGGAAGACACTTCCTCTCTAACAAAGATATACTTAAAAGAGGAAGATATGATTACAAATCATTAAGACTTAATTGTAATAAGTCTAATAAGTTTCAGCCTAGTAGGTTGTTACAATTCCTTAAGTGGTTAAGTCATTTTAAAAGAGAGGAATTTGTGTTGTTACTGTCCTATTTTTGGATAACGGGATGTTATACAAAAACTAACAAATCTGGAAGCAACCTTAAGTTAATTAAGTTCTTAGGATTAATTAAATCTGACTTTTAAAAAGGACTTAAAGAGTGTTGGACTCAGGGTTAGATGGGCTGCCGAAATATGTCACCTATTAAACCAAATTCAACTTAACATAAGTAAACTCTTGGAGGTATGTACATCCTAATGAGGTTGTTCTGTAGGATGTTGGCATATGTCAACTATAGGGTTGTACCTTCGAGAATATTAGGATCTTCTCGAGGATACAATAGTATAGTTAACATGTGGCAACACCCTTCTGCATTGATCGTCAGGATCTACACACCTTTGAACTTGAAAAATCTTTCCCTCTAGGTTTGGATAGTAACATATTTAGGATATGAAGTAGCCCTCTAGGAATTAGGGTACCTTGGCACATGGGGATAACCCAGGTTGATACATTATGCCAATTTATCCTATGTCTTTATAAGCCTCTTCATATCATCATCTATGTTGTTAACCTGAACTAGAGTTAAACCTTGGGCAAGGGGACTGACAGAAGTCAGTATAAGACATTCTAGATAACAATAGAGTGGGGTGATGGAATTATTCTAGATTGATGAGTATGTCGTCAAGGAATAAGTAATATAAACATTATGTTAGAAATATTTTTCCAAAGTATCGCAAGCTACTGATTGTGTTGTCCTATGTCACTTTTGTTGCAAATCAGCAGCACCCCCTGGATGTTGATTAGATTTCTAGTTTGATCATACTAGCATCTAGTGTGATTGCACAACATTGAATCCTCTTCCCAAGTGTGGGACTTGCAAAATAGAAGAGGAATCTCTAGATTAGAGGTTGGTTCCTCAACTCCTCTGATCAGCTATTTCACTTGCACAATTGCAGAGGTTTAAACTCCTAAATCTACTCTAAATTCCAAGGAGACAGAGATAGAAAATACAAAAAAGAAAGAACTAATGCTAATAGGTGATGCACCAAAGGAGTTGTAGACACCTGATGCTGCATGAAATACACAATCCACAAGTAAACACAACACAAAACATGCACAATTTCTCAAAATGTAATGAAAGATCAAGAAAGAAATGATAGATATATGAAAGGATTGAGGGATTTTAATCACATAACATATATCAACATCTTAGATCCAATAAAGTACATTACAGTGATCCAGAGGCAAGAAAAAGTGCTGCACTACATGGAAAGGTAAAATTTCTTCACAAATTCTGCCAAGGAGGAAGAAAAAGGAAGTTGCAGAGCTGAAAAAGTGTCTCTCCTTTGCAAAATGAACTCATCCTGGCTTTTACAGTGCAAACCACGACCCCAGGAGAGAGAAACGCGGGAAAACATGCAAGGGGTTCAACCATTGACCAAAATTCCATCAAAACAACATGGGCACCCTAACAGACCCATTCCCTGACATTTTTAACAATGCTGGGAGAGAATGCAAGCCATTCTTCATTAAAATCGGTGGTTGAAACATCATTTCTATCCATGACCACGTGCTAGAGGCATTTTTTGATTTTCTCTCTCCAAACTCCACCAAAATGCAAAATTGACCTCATAATCTTGTATAGAATTTCACCATCTTTCCATTGATATAAAGAACGTGAAAAATTGAGCTCTGGATTGAAAGATATGGTGATTTGAAGTTTTAGGGCAAAACAGGGCCAAATCGGGTCGGTGGGAAATTTTTTTGACACGTGGCATGTCCTGATTGGCTACGGGCCTTTCAGGGGAAAATTTCCTACAAAAACTCTACCAAGCCATAACTTGAAAAATACATGGAGTAAGGAGGAAAAATTTACCTTTTTGGAAAGCTGAGAAAGAGCTCTATCCAATGGTGTCATTTCAAGAAGGTTTTGAGTGCCTGAAAAGCAAAATATTGTGACTGAGGCAAAATAGATGGAAGAAACAGAGGAGTTAGCCACAAAATGAGCAAGGGGCACATTTTGGATAACAATTTTGGTGACTCAGAGGGGTCATCTGCTTGCTGGATGAAGTTACCAGTTTCCTGAAGCAATCCATTGGGCATGGAGTCATGAGTTGTAGCCTGCAAACTGATCTGAACTTTGAAAACCTCCTCTCTGAGCCACTTGGAAACCCACTAAAATGGACTATGCAAGAGAAAAACCATCACCACAAAAACTATGTACAAAACTAAAGGTCATACATGCTCCAAAATGGAACATGCAGAGTGTGCAAAAGCACTTATTTTACTGAAAGCAAACCTACCTATCCTACTCTAACTGGAAGCAAAAGTGGGCTAAACAAACCCTACAACTGGTTGGGAGAAATAGCTTCCCTTTCTAAAAATTTGCAACCATGCAACTGATTTGGCACTGAACATGGCTGATTGGATGAGTGGAAAATCAACAAGAAGCTAGTCTTCTACCCAAATCATCAAGGTGTCAACTGAAAACAAATCCAATACCTCTTTTAGTTGCTCTGCATTTGGATTGAAGAGGTATGGTAGTTGATCCTCGGTACTTTGTAGCTCACCCTCATGCTTAGAAGAAATCATGATTGGTTGTGACTTCTCCTTTGACTCCAATGAATTCAAATACCTTATTGGGCAAGGTATGATCCATTTGATATGCCCATAGCTCTGATTTTCAACTCCAAAAATGGAGTCTTCTTGTAGACCTTCTTGGGTGGGTTATGTCGAAGCAATGGTAGGACTTTTCTGCCCTTTCTCTTCCTTCATGGCAACATGGAACTCTTCTATAGTGTGCAACTCCTCATTATTGATTGCAACATCCAATGAAGTTGCTTTTGCATTGTTGTTACCTGCTGCAATACATTGTTGGCTTTGGAGCTCCTCCATTGTAGCTTTTAGAAGATCAAATTCTTCCAGCTTTGATTCAAGAGGCATGTTGCAAACTGTAGGCTGTTGTCCTTGAACTCTTTTGTCCATGGCAGCAAGTTCTTGTTGTTGGAGAACGAATGGTGAAGAAGGAAACATGGTAATTTCAGCTGGCTCTTCATCTAAACATTCTTCTAAGTCTGATGGAAAATCAAACTCTTGAATGTCTTGCTGCAGCAAAGTCTCTCCCTCTTGTATGGTGGCCTCCAAATATGCATTTTCTTCACCCTGTATAACTTCATTTTCAAACATGAAACTTGTCAATCCAAACTCATCCCAAAAATCAGATTGTTGGAGAGATGAAGTGGGAGAGAAGCATGAAATTTCTTGTGCCTTTTGTTCACAATTTGGACCTGTTTTGTTCACCTCCATAATGGCTTCATCAATCAAATCAGCCCCTTCAAATGAAAGAAAAAACATATCAATAATACTTCCTTCTTCTACTGTTATAAAAACTGACTTGACCTCATCTATTTGCTCCTCAAAGATGGGGTTTTGAGATGGTTTTCCTTCCTTCTCGATGGCTGATTTTTCAGTGCAAACTGGATCAAAATTTTCTTTGGGCAAAGTGCCAACATGGACACCCAACTCATCACCAACAAACTAATTTTTTTCTCACTTCACTGCTGTTATAAAATCAGCCTTGTTTTCCACTTGTTCTCTAACTTCAACATCCTCTATTGGTTTCACCATCAAGGGGATTTTTGTAATCCCAAATTTAAGAGCCCAACTCTTCAGACTTTGAATTTCTTCATCCTTGTTTGGCTCTTCTTTCCGCTGCTATTTTCCTTGATTGGCATTCTGATTTTTATCCTCCCAACATGGATTTGGGAATGCAAGAGGAGAAGTGGATTGTAACTCAATTGATTTTGTAATTTTTTTTGGTGGTGGAGGAGGTAGGAACTCTTGTTTCTTTGGAGGGAATGGCTGTTTGGAAGGGAAAAGGATAGAAGAATTGAGATGGGGTGGAAGACTAGGGAATGGAGAAATGGATTCAACACTTGGGACAGCAGATGGAGAGTTTAAAACTTGACACTGCTAAGATAAAACAGATTGGGAAAGAGGGAGAGAAAAGGCATGAGATGGTGTGCTCACCTGTTGACAAGGTTTTTGAATACTCCTCTCATACACATTTATTCCTTCAATCCACTTTGCAAGCAATGGTAGTGTTGTAATCATGAAGGCTAGCTTCTCTTGAGGGCTGTAATGCCTTGGAAAAGGTCCCACCCATGGACAAGGTGCTCTACAACCGATTCTAAATGCTTTCATTTGTGCTTGAGCCCTGGATAGCACCATGTTTACCTCCATCTTTTGAATTTGTTCCAGCAGATCTACATTTTCTTCTTGACTTCCCTCACAACCAGTATACCCTTGTGCTTGACATGCTTCACATCCAAACTGACTTTGGCACTGCTGCTCATATGGGTAGACATGCTGATTTGGAGGATTTGTAAAACATGTTGGAGGTGTGATATACTGCTGTTGTAAATGTGAATTCCATGATGGAAATGAAGTCATGATTGCACAACTTCATGGAATGGAAAATAATGAAAATGATGGAAAGAAGAATGGATGGAAATGAATGGAAAACAGGTCTGTAACTTAGAGAATGAGTTGTTTACCAGATGGAGTTGCCATATGTGCTTTTGAAAGTGCCTCCAAAAGGCTAAATATTTAACAAGAACACACCAACCTGTCAAAGATAAAGTGGAAGTCCTCTAAGGTCCCACCCAGCGTGCCAAAACTGTTGTTGCAAATCAGCAGCACCCCCTGGATGTTGATTAGATTTCTAGTTTGATCATACTAGCATCCAGTGTGATTGCACAACATTGAATCCTCTTCCCAAGTGTGGGACTTGCAAAATGGAAGAGGAATCTCTAGATTAGAGGTTGGTTCCTCAACTCCTCTGATCATCTATTTCACTTGCACAATTGCAGAGGTTTAAACTCCTAAATCTACTCTGAATTCCAAGGAGACAGAGATAGAAAATGTAAAAGAACTAATGTTAATAGGTGATGCACCAAAGGAGTTGTAGACACATGATGCTACATGAAATACACAATCCACAAGGAAACACAGCACAAAACATGAACAATTGCTCAAAATGTAATGAAATATCAAGAAATCAATGATAGATATATGAAAGGATTGAGGGATTTTAATCACAGAACATATATCAACATCTCAGATCCAATACAATACATTACAGTGATCCAGAGGCAAGAAAAAGTGCTGCATTACATGGAAAGGTAAAATTTATTCACAAATTCTACCAAGGAGGAAGAAAAAGGAAGTTGCAGAGCTGAGAAAGTGTCTCTCCTTTGCAAAATGAACTCATCCTGGCTTTTATAGTGCAAACCATGACCCCAGGAGAGAGAAACATATGAAAACATGCAAGGGGTTCAACCATTGACCAAAATTCCATCAAAATAGCATGGGCACCCTGACAGACCCATTCCCTAACATTTTTACCCATACTGGGAGAGAATGCGAGCCATTATTCATTAAAATCGGTGGTTGAAACGTCATTTCTGTCCATGACCACATGCCAGAGGTGTTTTTTAATTTTCTCTCTCCAAACTCCACCAAAATGCAAAATTGACCCTAGAATCTTGTAGATAATTTCACCAGATTTCCATTGATATAAAGAACGTGAAAAAATGAGCTATGGATCAAAAGATATGGTGATTTGAAGTTTAAGGGTAAAACAGGGCCAAATCGGGTCGGTGAGAAATTTTTTTGACACGTGGCACGTCCTGATTGGCTGCGGGCCTTTCAGGGGAAAATTTCCTACAAAAACTCCACCGAGGCATAACTTGAAAAATACATGGAGTTAGGAGGAAAACTTTACCTTTCTGGAAAGCTGAGAAAGAGCTCTATCCAATGGTGTCATTTCCAGAAGGTTTTGAGTGCCTGAAAAGAAAAATATTGTGACTGAGGCACAATAGAGGGAAGAAACAGAGGAGTTAGCCACAAAATGAGCAGGGGGCACATTTTTGATAACAATTTTTGTGACTCAGAGGGGTCATCTGCCTGTTGGATGAAGTTATCAGTTGCCTGAAGCAATCCATTGGGCATGGAGTCATGAGTTGTAGCCTGCAAACTCATTTGAACTTTGAAAACCTCCTCTCTAAGCCACTTGGAAACCCACTGAAATGGACTGTGCAAGAGAAAAACCAGCACCACAAAAACTATGTACAAAACTAAAGGTCATACATGCTCCAAAATGGAACATGCAGAGTGTGCACAAGCACTTATTTTACTGAAAGCAAAACTACCTATCCTACTCTAACTGGAAGCAAAAGTGGGCTAAACAAACCCTGCCATACTAGTCTTTCCATCAAACATCACAAATCTTAGTCAAGGTATGGCTCAATATCTCAGTGAAAGCCTCAGCAGTTCCATTTACCTGAGGATGATAGGGTGTTGTTTTATGGTGTGCCACCATAAATTCATCCAATAGTACTCTAATGCTCTCATTAAGAGAATAATTGACCCTATCACTTTTTAAACTTAAAGGGCATCCATACCTGCTGATAATATTTTCCCACATAAACCTTATTACCATAGTTGTTGTGTAATACTTTGTAGGCATTGCTTTTTCCCGCCTTCTAAGATAATCTGTACAAGTTATAATATAGTGGGATCCATTCATGCACGTGGCTGGGGAAATAGAACCCAAAAATTTAGTTTTCCACTTCTCAAAAGGTTATGTACTTACAATAGGCCTTAAAGGCATCTCATCTCTATGCCTAGGTTTTCCAAGGCACTGATAATGGTCATATGCCTTACAATATTCTTTGTAATCCTTGTATAATGTTTCCCACCAAATACTATCTAATATAATATTACGTGTAGTGGCGTCTCTCGCATATTGCCCACCTGCAATGCTGTTATGATTCTCCTCCATAATTGCTTCACACTCGTGCTCAAGTACACACCATTGCAAAACTTCATCTCAGCCTAATATGTATAGGTCTCCATTGATCAACATGTAAGGTGTGGTGTGGATAGCAAGTTGTTTCTTTTCCAAATCCTACATACCTTCAAGTGCCACAGCTATTCATAAAAAGATAGAAATATCCTCTAAGTCCAAGGGTGTGCGGTTTAATCTAAATAATTGTGCATCCGACATGGTATCTTCAATGCTCTACATGTCCTCTCCCAATTGAATCCTAGATAAATTGTCTGGACCAGAATTACTCTTACCTATCTTAACCACAACTGTAAAGTTAAACTCCTAAAATAACAGAACCCAACGACATGTGCACCCCTATAAAACGGGATTGTTTACCAAGTACTTCAATTCCATGTGGTCTGTATAAAAGATGAATGAGGTAGCCAAAAAATATTGGCAATACTTATGGAGTGCATATATCATAGACAAGGCCTTGCGCTATATAGTGGTGTAACTTTGTTTTGCTGGAGTTAACTTCCTGCTTGTAAAACAAATAGGGTGATCAACCATCCCTTCTCTAGGCTGGGATAATACTGTGCCAATTTCCATGCCATATTCATCTACATGAATGTGAAATGGATTTTACCATGAAGGAAAACATAGAATAGGCATTTTAGTAAGCATTTCCTTTAGTGTCTCAAACGCACGTTGTTGTGCCTCACCCTAATAAAACTTTCCTCTTCCTTTTAATAACTCATCTAAGGGCACAATGATCTTGGCATAACCCTTGATTGTGTGCCCCAAGAATCCACACACCTCACTTTTGCTAGTTGGTTCCTCTAAGACCAAAATAACAACAACCTTAATAGGGTCCAATAACAAACCTTCCTTACAGATGATATGTCCCAGTAAAATTCCAAAGGGTGTGGAAAAAATGCACTTCTTGATTTTTAACGAGATGCTCAACTACCTAAATATCTCAAACATGAGCCTTAAGTTATCACAATGATCCTTCACAAGATCATAGACTATCAAATCATCTAGATAAACATGTAAGAACTTATGAATAAAATCATAGAATGCTTGTACAAAAATGCACAAAAATACTATAGGTGCATTATTTAATCCAAAGGGTATAACTGTGTATGCAAAACTTCCCCTCTTAGTGGTGAAAGTTGTCTTCTCTTGATCCTATGTAGCTATCCTCACCTGAAAATATCTAGAGAATCCATCAATGAAGGATTAGATCTCACACCCTGCAATGCCTTCCAGAATTTCTTCAATAAACAATGTTGGAAAGGGATCAATTACACATGAAACATTTAAATTTCTATAATCCACAAAAATTTTGATTCTTCCATCCTTCTTGATACTGATCACCATAGGGCTCACCCATTTCAACTCCTCGATGGGTGAAATGATTCTAGAATTCATCATCTTGTCAATTTCTTCTTTTTCCTTGAAGTGCATGTTTGGATTCATCATGTAAGGCATCTTCTGGCACACACCTTCGTTCATCTTGATTCTCATTTCACCCAAATATTCATGTACTCCTTTCAATTCATGATAGCCTCTAGGGAACAAATCTTGGAATTCACACAACAACTCAATTATCATAGAAACTTCAGATTCAGACCAATAATCTATAATGATGGCCTCCTTTGGTTCAACATCCATTCCAATGTTTACTTTCTTGGTCTTCATAGGCTCATCATAGGGACACACATTCTCATCTGCACTTTCCATGACCTCACGCATATGATTTGTATGCTCAATATCTAGTTTCTCCACTTCTTCATCATCAAATATATAGACCATCTTACCCTTCTCTCTTTCTAGGTAGGCACACCCAAGTTATTCAGCATCTATTTATTCCTTTTTAAAGTACGCCTCTAGGTCTAACTCACCTAACAAATCTTGAAGGAGAGCTGCAACCTTTGCACTATCCCCCATAGTTAAGTGCTTCATAACCTATAAACCCTCATTCACCAGAGGTTTAGTGGAAAAATATTCAAAGGTCTAAATCATACCTACAGTATGTTCTTTCCAATTTCCTGTCTCTCTATTTAACTCTATGCCGATATACCATGCATGTGTGCAACCTCGCAAGGTGAAATAAATCTTGTGCACCCACAGGGAAATTGGTAAAGCTTCATACCCCTCTTATCCAAATTCTCTCACACTACTGAATGAAGTTCTGAATAGGATCATTACCTTGAAATACATAGATCTGAGAAGATGCAGTTCTCCTTAAAAATATAGCAAATAAAGCAATCCTTATTAATTTTGGATCAGACTTGCACAGGTAAAACACACAGAATAATTATATTATTTCTCTATTACATTTTCATGTGGAGTAGGTTACACATATATAGGAATATGCATTCCTAAAAACAAGGAGGTTGTTCAACAACACTCTCACAAATCTCTCTACAAACTACTATGTACGTGAGTTGTTAAAACAACTCACAACAATAATATTCTCCAGATATTATTTTCCACCTATCACAAATAAAATTAATGGAGAACTAATATTATAATTTCCTAACATTCCCCCCCTTAGTGCGAACATGGGGAAAACCTGCCTTATACTTGCACCTGCTCATGATCTGGTGATTTTCACAGGATGATCACAAACCTCAAGAATGGTTTTGCAAATGGTTGACCACAAACCGAGAATGGTGGTTTTGCAATTGGTTTACCACAAACCACAAAGTGATGGTTTTGCAAATGGATTACCAACAACCAAGAATGGTGGTTTTGTAATTGGTTTACCACAAACCACAAATGAAGGTTTTCAAGTTGTTTACCTACAACCACATCATGATATGCAAAGTACTATTCTCAGCCCTCATCAATATCTCACTGCAGGGAATAACATAGGAAATTCTATTGACATCTGTTGCTCATACATAGATTACTGCAAACTGAGGCACACCACACTGGAAGCACTAAAATCAAACTGCACAAACACCTGTCACCAAAGCTAATATGCGGCCTCATCATTGGCAACTGACGAGAGGTCGCTGAATGACCTCCAACCTCCGATGCCTCCTGCCTCCGGTTATACATACCGCTTAGGTCAGAGAAATGTCCTCAGACTTCTTTTCCGAACTTCTCATTTTTCGTAAAAGATGGTCTTTGTATTCTTTAGCTGTCTACCTTTTTCTTTTTAGAGATCTAGGTGGTTCAAATTCACTGTCACCTTCATATCCTTCTTCTAAATTTAGCATAGCTGAATTTTCTTGATCTTGTATATTTTTTATGTCTCTCTCCATGGTAATTGGTTCCATGAGAATACATTGTTTTCTTTTTTTCTTGACCATTGTGAGATAGGTGTCGGATACAACCGAAAATGCACCCAGAAGACAATATGACAACTGGACTAAAAATTTAAAAAGTAATAAATTGAGATTACTTTTTAAATGAAAACAGCTATATAATAAATAAAGACAACTTTTTGAAATGACGTTGAATGACTCAAACCAGTGGGGTGCATGAGATTTGGATTTGCAACGTCAATCTTGATTGTTCCTCCTTGCGCCACCGCTAACACTGCCACTCTTCTCCAGATATTTAGTTGTCATGAGACAATTTTTCCAATCTCCAATAATCATCAAAAGACCAAGGACCTTCCTTATTTGAACATGTCTTTAGACTGAAATGGAAGTGCATGTGAACTTGCAAGGTCGATTTCTAACGTATTGATAGAATCCTGAAGATAAAGATCGGACTGCATAAAGATGTCAAATGCATGGATTTTAGCAAAATTTATCATGTGAATGCGGATCGATGTGAGCATAGATAAAAATATCTGATCTAGAAACGAGACGCCCACAAATGCTTTTGAGATTTTTCTTACACGTTTTCTGGTAATGGATGCGTATAGAATACACACTTAGCAAGATTCTGTAACAATAGTGAAATTTGCAGGCTTAGGATGTGTTAGACAGTGACTGGTATATCACAGTAAATTCTACCATGAAATGCATAGAAATCCAGAAGCGCATACACCCACTACTCAAATACTTGTGTAGCCCACGGAAATATTTGCATACACCCAAGTCTGACTGATCCTCAACACACTTGCGTAGACCAATTCGCTGGATAATGAAATGTGGTTGGACAAACCATGAATGCACACGTGGTGATTTGAGTAACGTATCTCTATTAGGAAATGAGAGTTAGGGTTTGAGTCTGACACATTCACTAAAAAGAAATCCAAATGTGAATCGATGCTAGATCTACACAAATTCTGCCAGCGATTTGATCAAAACTTCAACAAATATTATTTTATGAGGGCATCAAGGCAAATTATGGATGCAAAATATTGCACAAAAACAAATATTTAAAGCCTTGAGTTGATCAAATGCAGGTGTAAGACCGTGATCTATATCAGTGTGACCTAGATGGAGAGACTCCATGTTTTGATGCTACTTCTCTCGAGCCATGGACTTTTCTACTTCTCCTCAGTGTGTAAGTTCAGGACACATAAAATATAGCATGCACCAGGAGCTACCAATTCCTTCAGTGAACTAGGGTTTAAAGAGCTCGCTATAGTAGTTTCACCATGCACAGGGACAAATGCAGCTATCCCTCATTATCCTTAGAATTCCATTACAAAGGATCAGATATTGCTCTGATACCAAATATTAATTTTGGATCAGACTTGCATAGGTAAAACACACAGAATAATTATATTATTTATCCATTACATTTTCATGCGGAGCAGGTTACACATATATAGGAATATGCATTCCTAAAAACAAGGAGGTTGTTCAACAACACTCCCACAAATCTCTCTACAAACTACTATGTACATGAGTTGTTAAAACAACTCACAACAATAATATTCTCCAGATATTATTTTCCACCTGTCACAAATAAACTTAATGGAGCACTAATATTATAATTTCCTAACAATCCTCACTTCTCTCCACTCCAAAATATTATCCCTGTGAACCATCCACCAACACGTTTCCATCCCACGTAAAGTATAAACTACCATATTCCTTATTTCTACCTGAACTTCCATAGCAAGAACGTATACCTCAGGATTCTCTTCATCAGTGTACCTTGGTACCTGGCTACTACCCAACTGTTTGATACTGTGTGGCTTACTTATGCTTGTAGCTACACTTCTCATTTCAAACCCAACCATTTCATAAGTGACATGTGCCCAGTTTTCACATGCAACACTTGTAGTATTGATCATGGAATTTTCATTATCCCATTGGATAAATCCTTACTTTGATTGCTCAAGAACCTCCAGATCTTGAATAGTGCGCACATAAATTTTATTCAAATATTCTTCACTTAAGGGCTCTACATAAGGTGCATATTTCCCATATGTTAAGGGGATAATGACATGCTCCTCTTTGTTCTCAAAATTTATATACCCTTTTTCGAAATGCAGATCAACATTGTTTGCATAACACCAAGGATGCCCAAGTAAATATGGAAAATTATCAGCTTCTGCAAGTGCTAAGACCTAAAATTCCCTAGTAAACTTAGCTCCCTGTATAGTAATTGATTAATCCTTTAAAACTCCAATAGATGTGGCTTTAATCATGTTTGACATAAATATAACATTTGAGGATGGCTACAGTGGCGGTCTTCCCATTTGAACCCACACATGTATAGTGAGTACATTTACTTCAATTCCTATATCAATTAGAATATTACTTAAAATCCAACCATCCATAACAACATTCAGAGTGATCTCCTTGTCATAATCCAGGCTATGAGGGGGAATTTTAGAATGCAAAATATACCTTTCATGCTCAATCCTAGCAAGCAGAGTGTTTCCCTTTAACCAGTTTCCTAGCAAAGGAATAATTTTTTCCTAGCACAAAATATTGCAAACCTCCTTTATATCATCAACATTCGTCTGATGGAGCTCAACTTACTTATTTTATTATAACTTCTGCGACTACTCTTTCAAACACTGTATCTCACCCTATAAATTCCAAATCACCTCCATGGTTTCTTGATAAACCTCCTTTCGATGCATAGGGTTTGGATAATTTACATGTATAAATTCCTCCTTGTTAATAGCAAGCCTTTGTTTCAGAACTTTGCTAGTGCGCGCAGCTTCAGTGAAAATAGTAATCTTCATATGTACTAACTCAAAATCTTTAGCTAACTTTAGAATCTATTGATCTTCCACCGTGCACTATACTCTAACCATTCCCACACCCTTGTTCTCATGTTTTTGTTTATTTCTCAAATTTTCATACATGTCTAGGCACTCTTCATAAATTTGGTTCTTCCCACAAATATCATAGATAATTTTCTTAGGACACTCGCACCTGTAAAAATCAGGGGATCTACATTTATAACAAGTTCCATGAGGTAAATAACTTCTTCTGCCACTATGACCTTGGACTTTGAATCCTCCTCGATAACCTTTACCTCTACCATGAACTCCATCAGAGCACCCTTCATTATGATCATGGTCATGATGCTCACTTTTCTCCTTAGAATTATTTGCAACACCAGTATTTTGTACACCAATCAATGGCATCATGAGTTTGATCAATCAACTTGCAATATTTAGTATCACGAGTAGTAGACCTGTAGATCTTGTAGTAACAAGACACATTATTTCTTATCATGTGTTACAACAATGGCCACCCAATTTAACTACAGTCAAAGTGACCGATCTCACAGTCCAGTAATAAGGAGTGCACTGATTTATGAGGATAGTTACCCTTAGTATGCCCCTCTACTTCACAATCTGTACACCAAATCGCATTGCATGTCTCATGTACTAAATTAGCTGATAATTTCTCTAACTGTTTAGCCATTGCTATAATCTGAGCTTGTAAGAATGGGCTCACTCCTATGTCTACACTCCCTACAACTTTAGTGCATAGATCTACTTCAAGTGCCTCACATGGATCTGTATAAGTCTTATGTGAAAGTTCCATTCTAAAAGGCATGATCAGTCCTCCAATGAACCACTGAGCATGTTGGTTTGCATGTATGTCATAAGATAACTTGGAAAAAAGGGTCTTGAACCAAGCATTGTACTCCTAAATACTCTCACTAGTCCCCTGCTTAATGTCTTTCAACACGGTGATGCTCTTCTACTCAAACTCAGGGATATAAAATTCTTTCAAGAAGGCATCCCGTAGCACAGTATAATCTACACAATTCTGGCCAGGGTCAAAATTTCTATACCAACTATGTGTGTGCCCTTGCAATGTAGTTATAAACTAACTTGTTTTGCACTCTAGAGAAGTACTCCCCTTCATGCACCATAGTATTTCACATAGATAAACATGCTCGGATGAATCTTCAATGCCTCTATATTATGGAATACGAAGATACATTTCCATATAAATTTTTTTGGGTTGGTGCAAACCATGCCCACCAAATCTAGTACTTATATTTTCTCCTGTGTTCCCTCCGCCTCTAGAGCCACCAGATCCTCCAGCACCTGAGCCATATAACCCTCATGATCCTCCTCCTGAACTAGGAAACAAACCAAAGGATGCATTGCCTTATGTTCCAATGGTCATGCTAAACTAGACTCCCACAGTATGTGAAGTTTTGCTACTTCCAAATGTTATACCTACATTCTACGCGCCTGTGTTCTATGTTGACGATGTGCCAGAAAAGATACCTCTAACTACACCTCCAAATAATGTAGACAATGACTGTGCTGCCATAGATGAATAAGATACTTGATTAACTCCCAAACTTGACTACAAATTGACTCTATCTACTGCAACTCTACTTCCCACACTATCTTGCTTACTATTAACTATCGTATAATTTGTAAAACCAAGTGCAAAGGCTAGGTCACCAGGTAGGTTTAGATGCATGCCCATGGTCCATGATCTGTCTTTTTATGTGCCATCATCCAAATCTGAGGAGAGTTCTCTGCCATGCTTTCCTAAATGGGGGAGTTCTAGATGCTATAGCTCAACATCCTCTACGTGAGATCAAAATCCTTCACGAGTCATCTCTCTCTGCAACACCAATATTTCTATGATCACTCAATTCTTCATCAAATCCCTCTCACATGCTTCATTAAACTTAAACCACTTTTCTTCTCTCTGTATTTCTACCATGAGGTCTGCCATCTTTACCGAACCTACTCTTGTCCCTGTGCTTGGTGGGGTTTAGATAGCCATAGGTTTAGCTTCCAAATCTAGGGTCACAATCAAGATCTTAATTAACAAAGGAATACCACTAAAGTAAGATCCCATGGGCTCACGTAAGAATTGGAACTCAACAACTTCTAGGAAAGAGTAAGTTGAAATTACATACTCAAAAATATAGTTGTTCAAAACACCATGGGACCAAACATCCACAAAGTGCATCCAAATTAGATATACATCATATAAGTCCTGGAATTCTTCCTTTTTCCAAACAAGCATGTGAAACCTCTAGTTCCTCTTATATGCATAATCAACCAGCTACTCGTACAACTCTATAGGAAATATGGAGAATAAATTCTCATACAATGCATCACACAGATTCTTCTCAACCTACATGTGTGTATTAAACTTAGGTCCAGTGCTAAATTTGTGAGCATAATCTTCTTCTAGATCATCTAACCACTCTTCAATACTGGCTAAGGTCAACTGGTGCATCTTGATCATGCAACGTCCTGAAAAATAGCTAAGAAAGAGGTCTCAGCAACGGAACCAATGATATAGCCTAGAATATACCCACAAAATCCCAAGGCACTATTGGGCCTGTAAAATATTGGCTAAGTACAAAAAGGTAAGTAGGTGCACAAAGAATAGTTAAAAAAGGGCATATAAGGAGAAATCACATAGCATGGGATTCTAGGAGGGTTTATTAGAACAAGTGGCATGTGTGTAAGGTATAACAAAGGTTTCAGGACTTAGCCATATTTAATGCACAGGGAGAACATGAGAAAAGTGTGACCTGACTGTCCATGTGGATTGGATAAGGTGCCATCCTGGAAATTTGAGGCCCACGAAAGGAATATACTTGGCAATAGAAGATTTCAGAAGACCATCATTTCAAGGAGTGGAGACCTCGGGCCTGAAGGAGCATGCCCCCATGGATGACCAAATTTGACACTTGGCGACAGATCTGAAGCCACAAAAAGGAAATTTGGTGAATTCAAGAGGCCTATATATACAAGCACCCGCAGAGGAGAAGAAGAGGGGATATAGACAAAGATAAATTGGTAGAGATTGGACCTCTGCATATATATTGTAAGGAACCCTGTAGGGTTGGGTAGAGATCTATAGGATAATAATGTAATAAGGGGTTAGGATTGTAAATTTTCTCTTGAGAAATGAGGGGTATAAATCTAGCTATGATGTATGACTCCAGTCTGCACAGTTGTGGTAGTTTGTAATGGATCTAATGGATGTGATGAGGTTTCCAAACTTATTTGAATATGATTATTAATGATTTTGGTCCATATTTGTAGCTTACAGTTCGGATTCATGAATGTTTAAGGAATAAATATAAATCCTTATGCATTTCCTTTCTCTTTTGGTTCCTATCTATAATCTGTTAAGTACCATTTAGTCTGGGATGATTACATTTGTCAAGAAGCTATTATGAGTTCTATGATAAATGTATGTCTCGTTTCCACTCACTCTTTTTAAGTTCCTATCATAGATGATGTTTCCCACTTAACTCACATAAAAGAGAGACTCGGTGCCCACGTGCGTGCCTTAGGTGAGCACACAGTGCCCACTGGGTGATAGGCCGGCACACATGGGATTCCCTTGTTCTTTGGTGGGTGTAAAAATGAATACATTTTGGTTTTGTTTCTGAGATCTCTTTTCAAATTTTTAGTGGGAAATGGCATACATCATGATTTGTGAAATGAGTGATGAAAGAAAGTCTAACTCTGGAAAGTGTTGAATCATGGTTCAAGAGCATAGAGGAAGAATTTTCTCAGAGATTCAACACTGGGCCTGAGTTTAGTACTCATGGATGGGTAGAAGAGAACCTCTACCATGAGTTGTATAAAAATTTCTTTTGTTGCTTCCCAGTAGAGATGTATGAATGGCTCTCAGCATATGCATCCAGATCAAGTTGGTATTATAGATCGTGCACGTGGACCCAAGAAGAGTACCAGAGGCTAAAAGATGTAGATCTGACATGGACACGTGTTATTGATCACTGTTGGAAGAGGGTGCTAACTAGCTATACTTTGGAATACACCATTTCGACATATTCTTGCCCAGAGATCACTGAGTTCGAGTTTCTCAGGGAGCCTAAAGGATCATTTTTACATGCTATCCCTCTAGCTATGAAGATCTTAGTCATTACTTTGGGTTTAGAAGCATTCCCCATGGCTAGCTAAGCTCTCTAAGTGCAGGGAAAAGGAAGCTAGGGTGGAGGAAGATGTAGGACGTTGCGGCTGAAAAGGAAAGGGAGGAGAGATGACTCAAGTATAATGAATTTCATGAAAGGGAGATGACTAGACAACATGAGGTAGAAAGTGTGATGGATCTCTGGATTGGTAGACATTCCGAGGTGTTTAAGTTCATGCAAGGGATGTGGATCCTGAGCAGTCTATGTTACCCCATCTTGGAAAATGTGTAAGAGAATCCCCTTCAACTTTTGATGAGAGTTCATTGTGCGGAGAAAGAATATCTGTTGGCATGCATCTGAACTCACTCGGTGACAACTGATCCTGGCACTTGGTCTTTCAGATTTAGGGAAGAGTATTGTTAACCCAACTGGTATCAGATGGAAGTGACCGATCTACATCCAAGGAGATATAATTTCTCATTTGGGACTTCTATGGCTACACATACCATTCCAGTGTTTGGAGGAATTTTCAGGCAGAGTATAGATACACAAGCCTTCAGTCTCATGTTTGGGAGTGGCGTGGGGTACACTATTAGTAGTGGGACTTTATCATAGACCATTGACATGTAGTTCAATGGAGCTTTGGTAACCCTTGGTGCGATCACTACAGGATGTGGTGGATCTGATGGATTCAGGGATACCTGGTGGATCTGGTGGGTCAAAGGAACAGGACCTGGTGGATCTGGTGGGTCAGGACGAACAAGACCTGGTGGTCCTGGTGGATCTGGTGGAGGGAACAATGGAGGAAACACCAGAGGAAACCAAGGCTCTAGCTTAAGAGGACAAGGACTCCAGCCACCCCCAAGTGTTTTTTGAGATGTCTTTGCACTTACTAGACTATAGGGGTATTGAAGATGTTGCAGAGCATGTGCACAAGTGTGAGTTACTATGGCACACGAAAGGGATCACTAGACTAGACTAGAAGGCAAGCCAGTTTGCAAAAAAGTTGCAAGGGTGCGCGTATAGCTGGTACTTAAAATATGACCCTTGTCAGATGGTGGTGGATTATACTACTTTAAAAAATGCCTTCTTGGCAGAATTCCACATCCCTGAGTTTGAGCAGAGGAACACCGACATTCTAACGGAAATCCAATAGGGAATGGCAGAGAGTGTGTGTGAGTATGATGCACGGTTCAAAACTCTCCTGTCAAAATTATCATATGATATTCACCCTTCACAGCATGCTCAATGGTTTGTTGGAGGGTTGATAAAACCATTTAGAAGAGCATTATCTCATAATACTTTCACAGACCCACGTGCGAGGCGCTAGAAGATGCTCTGTGTGCTGAAGCTGTTAGAAGCATTGATACTGGTGTTAGTCTATTTCTGGAAGCTCAAATCGCTGTTATGGCTAAGCAGCTGGAGAAGTTATCTGCAAACTCAGCCCATGAGACTAGCAGTGGTATGTGGTGTACAAACTGTGAAGTGGAGGGGCATGCAAAGGATAGCTGCCCTCGGAAGTTGGTATGTACTGTAGCTACAGATTGTGAAATTTTCCATGGGGACCATGATGTCAGTAGGTACCCTCTACTATAGCGCGTAATCCATAAGAATGTGTCATGCTATTATAAGATCTGTACATCTACATCGCATGATACCAAATATTATAGGTTGATTGATAAGATTCAAGACACTATTGATCTTGGTGTGTGCCAAAATAGTCTTGTAAGTAGTTCTAAGGGTGATGCCCACTATTATGAGGAGCGCGCAGATGGAGGAGCACATGGAAGGGGTTTCTACGGAGGATTCTGTGGTCATGGTAACCACGGAGGAAGAAGTGAGTTCCCATAAGGAACCTATTTTAACTGTGGGTCTACAGAACACTAAAAACGTGAGTGCCCAAAGCTATTGCAGTGCTCACAGTGTAGGAAGAAGTAAAAGTATAAGGAATTCCCTGAACTATTTGAGAACATGAGTCAGCAAAATGGGAAAGAAA
This sequence comes from Taxus chinensis, assembly GCA_019776745.2. NCBI lineage: Eukaryota > Viridiplantae > Streptophyta > Pinopsida > Cupressales > Taxaceae > Taxus > Taxus chinensis. Next base: position 83,904,019 of record CM034147.1, on the reverse strand, counting down.
AGGGCACTGCAATGGTGAGCATAATGAAGGAAAACACATAATGGATGCCATGGGTAATGCGTGAGTCAGGGTTGGAACTTTTTCTAGTAACACCACGATTAGAACCGGCACGTGCCAAGGAAATACCAAAGTAGAGGACCCTAGTTTCAAGAGAAGAAGTGGTAAATGGGAAGTAACCAGAGCCTACTCATCAGAAGGAGGTATATCAAGAAACCATAGATTTCATTCGGAGTCTACAATGAGAAATCCAGTGTCTAAAAGAGTAGTCTAGAAAGGAGGAGCAAAGGAGGAATTTTGAGGCCCCAAAAGATGACCTAGATGAGGTCAAAGAAGTATGTAAAATGCTAAGGCAAGAGAATGTTATTCCCTTGTTAGGAGCATGGTTATGGGAGAAGGTACCATGCACCAGAGTAGAGTGTGAGAGGTAGGTCTTGCATAAAAACCTTCCCCCTCACAACCTTGACTATGATAAGGAGATCACCTTAAATGTATTCATTGATGGGTGGCTTCTTAGTAATATCCTCATTGACACAGGAGTGGAGGTCAATGTTCTCACCTTGGATGCATGGCATCAAATGGGAAGACCTACATTACAACCATCTTCTGAATGTGCTGTATATGGAAAACAAGACAAAGGTAATGCCCATTGGTGTCTTAAAAGATGTGGATATCACAGTCAAGGGGCCAAGTTTACTGGGGACTTTAAGGTGTTGGCACTCACCGAGGCGGATAACTTTCCATCGCTATTTGGGCATCCCTAGTGCTACCAAAATAATGTTGACCTACGGTTCAATAAGGGATACATAAGCTTTGAAAATAAGGAGGAATGGTCATTATACCCCTGGCTGATGGGAAATCAACACCCTATACTGATCCCTTGGGAGAAGAAGTCCTTGATAGAATATATGTGCACTCAATCAGGGATCCTGAGATAATTCATCCCACAGAGGGAGTTATCCAGTTCAAGGATACTCAGTACATAAGGGACACTACTAGTATAGCATGTTATAATTGGGTTCATGGAATCTATGAGTTGATCAGACAACATTTAAGAGGATCAGTAACCAAGGTGACAAAGGCGTGTACAGTCTAGTGCCTAGGAGGAAGAAAACTACTAAGTTACTTGGGAGGGGATAATCCTGAAGATTTCTTGCAAGAAATGGAGGCCTATTAGATAAATGAGGAGGAAAGGATGAAAATATTTAACTAAAACCTACTTGGAACCATTGCGCATTGGTGGGAAACACATTGGGAGAACCTCTTGGAATGGCGAGAGGTGAGAATTTCCTTCTTTGTAAGGTTTTGCAGGAGCAATGTGCCCATGGCTATAAAATACTACCATGGTAAAGAGACTACTTCCTTCCATATCCAAGCATGTGAGACAGCCTGGATGGGAAACACAGAAGTATTTCCACCTTGATTGTGAGTTCGTAAGTTATACTCCACCTTGCAAGGTTGTACACGTGCATGGTATATCAAATTGGAGATACATCGTCAAACTAGTGACTGGAAAGAATTGACATCCGATCTCATTCAAATGTTCGAGTATCGGAGTGCAAAGCCATTAGTGGATAAGGTGTTAAAGGTTTTCAACTGCCTCACAATAGGAGATAGTGTTATGGAGGAGGACAGAATACAAGAATTTCTAGGTGAACCTGGCCTAGAGGCACACTTTGATGAAGAATAAACAAAAGAGATACAACTTGAGCGCACGTGTATAGAAAACAAAAAGGGGAAGATGGTGTATGTTATTGATGGAGAAGAGACAGAAAGCTTGGATGTTATCAATTCTTTAGGGATGCGCAAAGTCATAGATAGTGCTGATGAATTGGTGCATGCCTACCATTAACCTTTAAATATGAAAAATGTTAACATTGGCTCAGAAGCAGAACCCAAGGAGGCTATCATTGGAGACTATTGGTTGGAGAAAGAATTCTCTAAAATCATTGATCTGTTACGTGAATTCAAATATTTTTTCCCACGCAGGTACCATGAGCTTAAAGGTGTCCACCATTTCTTAGGGGAGATGAGGATAAAGCTGAAGGAGGGTGCACACCCAATCAGGAAGAGACCATACTAGATGAATCCCAATTTACGTATAAAGGTCAAGGAGGAAATAGAAAAAATGATAGCATCAGGTATCATTGAGGCTGTGGAAGAGTCAGAATGGATAAGTCCAATGGTGATTAGTATCAAGAAGGACAAGAGGATAAGGATCTATGTTGATTACAGGGACCTAATGCAATATTTTTCATTGACTCTTTCACATCCTTCTTTACTGAAGAAATCTTAGAGGGAGTGATAGGACACAAGGTCTACTCTTTCACGGATGGATTCTTGGGCTATCACTAGGTAAGGCTTGTAAAGGAGGACCAAAGGAAGATGAATTTCTCCACTAAGTGGGGATGTTTTTCCTATACGGTCATGCATTTTGGGTTGAAGAATGCACCTGCTGTGTTCTCGTGCATTGTGGTGCAATCTTTTCAAGACTTCATCCATAAATTTCTTCAAGTTTACTTGGATAATTGGATGGTAAATGGGTTGGTGAAGGACCATTATGACAACTTAAGGTTGATGTTTGAAAGGTGTTGGCAACTAAGGATATCCCTCAACATTAAAATGTGTGTCTTTACTACCCCATTTGGAACCTTGTTGGGACATATCATATGTAAAGAAGGCTTTTTAGTAGATCCTGCTAAGGTTGCAGTAATTGTGGGATTGGGGGAGACTACTAGTCAAAGTGTAGTATGTGGATTCCTTGGACACAGGGGTTACTATAGGAAGTTCATCAAGGGATACACCAAGATTGCTATGCATTTTGAAGAGTTACTTAGACACAAGAGTTCCTTCCTTTAGGGAGAGGTGCAGTAGAAGCATTTGACACTCTAAAGGATAGGCTTGTCACCATGCCCATATTATGATTCCCCTCTTGGGATAAGACCTTCCATGTTCATGTGGATGCCTCAGGAACTACCATTAGAGTAGTACTTGCACATCTTGGTGAAGGGATTTTCGATCATCCTTTGTGCTTTGCAATCAGGAAGTTGACACTAGTGGAACAAAATCATACTACAACTGAGCGCGAGGCATTTTCAATGATCTACACACTTTGCAAGTTCAGATAGTATCTGATAGAAACGCCATTTAGATTTTACACTGACCATATGGCATTGAAATATTTAGTAAACAAACCCATTCTAAAAAGGTGCATATGCCAGTGGGTACTATTGTTACAAGAATTCAAGTTCACGGTGGTTGTCAAACTAGGAAAAAGTAATTCTGGACCTGATCATTTGTCTAGAATTGATTTAGGGGAGGACACGCAAAGCATTGAGGATACCATGCCAGATGCACAACTATTTAGGTTATGGTGTGTGCCCTCAAACTTAGAAGATATTGTAGCATTTCTCAAGACAGGTGTATCGCCAAAAGGAATGAAGGAATTGGATAAAAAGTATTTAGCTATACACGTCACGCCCTACATGTTTATTAATGGGGATTTATAAAAATTAGGATGTGAAGATATTTTGCACTGGTTTGTGCTAGAACATGAGTGCCTAACCATCATAAAAGAGGTGCACAAAGGTAGTGCAAGTGGGCACTATGAAGGCGATGCCACTGCACATAAGACATTGATGGCTAGATTATGGTGGGAGACCTTGTATCAGAGACTGCAAGGAGTATCGCAAGGCGTCTGATCATTGTCAGTGCATTGGAAAACTAGGGTGAAGACATGAAATTTCTTTGTGCCCTATTCCCAGCACCAAGCCATTCAAAAAGTGGGCTATAGACTTTCTAGGAATTATTGCACCATCTGCACCTAGGACTGGGTCATGTTATATAATCACTTACACAAATTACTTGAAAAGGTGGGTAGAAGAAGCACCTAAAAAGGATTGTACAACAGCAACTACAACAAGGTTTCTATGGGAAAACATTATTACAAGGTATGGGTGACCTCTGAGTTTGACTAGTGATAGGGGTACACATTTCTTAAATGAGAAAGTAAGGATTTTGTTAGAAAAATTCATGGTGGCTCATCACAAGACTACCCATTACCATCCACAAGAAAATGGAACCGTGCAGAGGCATTTAAAAAAATACTAAGTCATACCTTAAGTAAAATTTGTGATGTTGGTAGTCAATATTAGGATGAAAAAGTATCAGATATTCTTTGGGCATATAGGAAAACCTACAAGAGGTTAAATAAGGCCACACCATTTCAATTAGTGTTTAACATAGAGGTTGTCCTTCCAGTTGAATTCATGTTACCCTCTCTGCATATATTGCGTGTAGGAGGATTGGCTGGTGATCAAGCTCTGAAGGAAAGAATTGATGATTTAATGAAGCTAGATGAAAGATGATTACTTGCTAGGTGGATTCAGAAGACTAAAAAATAAAAAAAAAAGGCATGGCATGATCGTCACATTAAGAACAAAAATTTTGAGGTTGGGTAGATGGTGTTATTATATGATTCCAAGTTTTTGCACCATTCTGGGAAGTTAAAATTCTATTGGTTGGGTCCTTACATCATCTCGTACATCCTTGACTTAGGAACGTGTCAATTATAAGCGTTGGATGGAACAATATTTCCAAGACACTTCAATGGGAGTAGGCTAAAGCCCTACTATAAATAAGTCTTCTTGGTGTTTGTAATAAAGTAGTATTGCCAGATAGTTTACGATTTCCTTTAATGCATTTTTTCTTTTCTTGTGTTTCCCTTTCTCGTTGTTGTTTTGTGTTGCGCCTTGGGTGTCGGTAACCTCATTAATTTTTAAGGGTTTTGAATTCCCAGAGGACCACACACCGTTTAAGTGTGGGGTGGAATAATGTGAAATAAAGTACAAGATGCGAAGTGTCAGGAAAGATTGTGTTAGAAATCCCAGCTGAATGGCCCTGTGGAAGGGAGTGCATGGAAAAGGTGAATGAGGATGGTTGGTATCAAGATAAGAATACATATTGGTTCCACGTATAAGGGAGGAATAAGTACCTCTAGCTGCGTAAGATTCTTCAGTCAGATAGATTGTTTGCATGCTAGAAGGTTGTAGGATTGTCTACACAAGGTTGGGCATGTGAGTGGGGATCACTAGAGTCTTGCTCAGTGGAAAAAGCCACAATAAGTGTTTAAGTACAGTGATAGGTGAAGTAGCATTTAATGCTTAAAATAAGGGAAAACTATAAATAGGAGGTTGGGCACTTAATTTTTGACATTGTAAATACGAAGAAAAAAAGAGCTCTTGCAAACTAGGGTTTCTAGAGTTGATCTGTGTGAAGAAACGTTTGAAGAATTAAGGCATGAGTGACTAGATTTGACCTACAAAATAGAAGGAAATAATTTCATGGGCATAGAAAAACAAAATTATGGAGAAGCGTTGTCTTGTGAAAGAGGTTATTCCAGTTAGGGTTTGGCAGCTAGGGCATGGGATGAAAAGGGTTTCTTCACAAGTTTGAGGTCTGAGCTTGGAGAGGGTAGAAAATCAGAGAAAGAAAGATAATTTTAAGTGCTAAGATAACCTAAACCATGGCACCGAAGAAACCAACTATATCACCTAAGAATCCAAAGGGAAAGGTCAAGGGAAAATAACTAGAAACCCCCGTAAGCATGAATGAAGAATGGTACGCAGAGATGCATTACCCAGATGGGGTATTACTCGGGAAGGAATGGGAGTCCCACTTAAGAAAAATGATGCTGAATGATTAAAACCATCTCAAAAACATGATAGAAAAGGAAATGGCGTTGGAGTTAGTGCACTCGACAAACAAGAGGATGCCAAAGGGTTTACCTATCTATAGTGATGAGGTAGAAATAAATTTGGAGAAGATGGGATTGTTGCAACTCTATGAGTTGCCTTATTTTGGAAAACCTGAGAACTTCTATCAGTGGTTAAAATCACACGTACATGAGGACCACTTTTACTTCACGGGGTGTAAGATGTGCATAACTCCTCAGCTGATTTCAGGATTCACATGCCTCATCTGTGAAGGAGAGTGTATAGATGATGACCTAAGTGAAAAGGAAGCCATCAAAGAAACCGTTGTCACATATGATTATAAGATCACTGTACTTTGATATTTTGGAGATCCCAGACCCTATCATGAGAATGGCCGTGTGCCTGGTGACAAAGATAAATGACCAAGAAAGGTGGACACAGGTAAATAAGGCCTAGTTAAATGTGTGGAGGAAAATATCAGAAGGCACCATCTACAAATTTTCTTCCTTCATCATAGATGAAATTATCAATAGCGCATAGGAAGGAGACAAGATATGCTTTGGCAATGTCCTCTTTACAATTATGTTTTCAAAAATCAAAGTGCCAGATGCGGAAGATAAGTTTGTTTGGAAATATCTAGAGGAAGAACCCTCACCTACGAAAATATTCGTAAAGTACACTTGCGAATGCATGATGGCTGCATCACAAGGCACACCTGGAGAAATGATATAAGTTCTTAAGGGACTCATTCGGGGTGGAGTGGAGGATCCTAGAACAACTGCCAACACTTATAGAGGGAGAAGCTAAATTTACAATATACAAACACTTCTGCACCAATCTATTTATGTTATCTTTTAGCAAGTTCCAGTTGGAAGATGAAACCATGAGCCCATGGTGTAAACTCCCCGTTTCCTTCACCATTTAATACTTCCAAGTGAGATTAAACAGATTCAAGGAATCTAAGAAACTAAGTTTTGACCTTAGAAAAGTGGATCAGGACCAAGTTCAAGTTATTAGGGAGATGTGCAGGAAGTTGGTCTACCCCAAGAAACCTAAGTCATGCATACATGGAAAAGTATGTGTCACACAAAGTTCAAATGATGAGACCCCTAACTCTTCCAATTGCATGGAGGACCGTGACGAGTGTATATCTTCACATAAGGCCAAAATTTGAGAAGGGAGCATATCTAGAAAACAATATCTCCATACCTAAAAACCTCACGGGAAGAAGGAATCCAAAAATAACACCAAAAAAAGAATGAAAAGATGAGGTGCAAGGGAAAACGGCACCAAATTTCCAAGATACACCAATGGTGGGCGCCCCAGGGACCAGCACTAGGACCAGTACTGTAACATTCCCATTTTAAGACTTTAGAAACAAGGGAAATTATATATATATATATAATGTTCTCTGTTCTAAATAAAGAATTATTTAGAACAAACATTCCATGCCAATCGATTTCAAATAGATAAACATGAGTTACCTGTTCCTTTCTGGGATAACATATGCAACTATAAATGACTCAGTGATCCACTAATCTATTCAAAAACAAAGTAGCCCCAAAAAGGAGTTAATCTCTACTCAAGTTCTTCACAAAAGAAAAAGATTACAAGAGACAAACCTACTCTTATCCATGTAAACTAGGCAATACTAGTCAACAACAGTCAAACCCATAAGTATAAATTTATTTATCAACAAAACCATCTTGGCTACTAGTTCTCTACATTATTTCAACAATTATTTGAACAAGGTAGACCAATAGGTCATAAGAAATCACCATCTCGAAAGAGAATCGAGTACAGAGAAGTTCAAACAATGATTTTATCTGAAGACAGAGAAATGGTAACTCAAATAAGGAAAGAACCAATGATAAATCATTTCATTCTACTGAACAAAGAAGTTCCAGTTTCAAACCAATTTAGGATGAAAGCATATTGCAAACCCGAACAATATACTGATCTCAAAAGAATACAAATATATATATTTTCTTTCTCAAAAATAAGCCAAAGACTCAATCACTGTAGCAGTCAAGAATAAAATCTCAAAACAGTAAATTATAAAGTTTAGAATTACCTACGAACCCAAGACTGGAGACTTACAATTGCCTCACCACTAAATATAAAAAGGTAAGTAGTTCATAATTCAAAAGAATCAAACTCAATACAACTAAACGGAGAAGGTATCCTTCCTAATTATTTCAGTGTCCAAGGGTAATAACCCAAATCTTCCACTAAGACCTAAATTTATTTTAAAGAATCAAAGGAAAGAGAGCAAGAACAAAAAAATTTTAAGTCATAAGGTATCCCAATCAATTTCCACTGCTACAGAAATGGAAATTCAAAACAAAACTTCACAACCATAAGATTGCGACAGAGGTGACTTGGTACAAAACAAAACAGTCAACCCAGAATGCTGGATTCCCTCAAACACAGGGGAAAGAACACTTTCTCCAATTCCCATGCCCATACCATCTCGATACAGCCATAGAATTTAAGTTCTACATTCCTTAAGCAAGACGTTCCAATTCCAAATCTCAAAGAGATTTTTAAACAATTCAAACAAACTTTCACCCAGTTCCCTATGGGTAGGTTTCTCAAATAAAGAGTTATAAGCTTTATCATTTAATAAAATATTAACACAATATAAAAATACTAGAACATAATCAAATTAATTGACCCAAATACAAGTTCATAACACTAAAGTGTTAAATAGAAGTATAGTGCCAAATACAAACTCCAAGCAACAGTTCAACAATGCATAAGTTTTCTAAACATTGGTTCCGATCAAAATGAAGCTCCAAAAATTATTTAATCAAAACACAAAGTTCCAACACAATTCTACATCCAAAAATGTAACCCAAAAGTAGCATCAAATGGAACTCAAGTTTCCCCTAAGCTCAGATTCCTATACTTCCACAAAGATCAATTCAAAGCACAAAAAATTTGATAAAAAATATCTAGAGTACAAAAATAGAGATACATAACAAGTTTCGCATACCTTTTTCACTTGCATGTTGGTCATAAAACTTGCACAGAAAGACAATTTCCAAAACATCACTATTTTTGCCATGGATACGAATCCAAACAACATAAAGATTCACCAAGCTCAACAAGAAAAAAAATAGACAAACATGAAAATAAGAATCTCATGAGAGTAGAGTTGTTCTAATGAATCATTTAGAAGAAAGCAAAGAATTTTAATAGTTAGATCCTGTCATGCCTGATAATGCTTCTACCAAATTGAAGAAGACTTTTTGCCACGCTTCCAACTCTTTTTCTCCTCCACAAAAGATCAACAATCAAACATCTTTTCCTCCTATGCCTCATATACTTTCCTTCGATCAAAAATAGACCGTGGAAACCAAAATAGCTTTGAAGTGAAGGTCAAACTGCTGGTTCAAAGAACTAGTTAGCTCCATGCAGAGCAAAATCCACCATGCATGCAACACCAAATGAACTCCTACAAACCCACCTTCTAAGTTTCCAAGATGTTTTACACACAAAGACCGAGGTTCATAAATGCCATAAATGCCATTCATTCCAAAATTCCTACTTATCTTTCCTTGCCACCACCTCCTAAATCTGGTGAATGCCAATTCAATATAAAAATACAATTCCATCTTTCAGTGGAGCTTCCATGTAAGCCTCCACCAAGTCAACTAGCCCCTTCCAAATCTGGAAGTACTTCCATCATTTAAACCCTATCAAATCATTTAAATGCCATTGGAACCATTTCCCTTGAGACATGCGACCCCTTAGGTTCCCTTTAATAGTTTAGGATGGATTCAAATAGAACTTAGGTTAGTTTAACAATGACCAACATAGATCTTAAAACATTTTCCATTAGAATTCCCACCTTAGGTTAGGTTCAATTCATAACCCATTAGTATTAGGTATTAGTTAAAATAGCCTAGTATTACTTTAGTAACCCCTTCCCTTATTCATTTAGCACAATGCTTAGGTTAGGTCGCCAACCCAACAAATAGAATAAGAGGCTCAGGTTAGAACAGAATTCAAATAAGTAAACATAGCTAGAACATAGGTGTTTTTACCTAGCTTAGGCTACCGTTAGGATAATCCTTAGGTTTTAGGACTATGAAATCCTCCTCTATGAATTGAATTTTCACTTACATCCTTTATGTCCTACCAAGATCAATCACCAAAGACCCGAGCACAACATACAGCTGAACAAAAATATATTCACATAAGACCACAGAATTTGTATCATATAAAGTTCAGTCTTCAATGTCCCTTAAACTACTAAATGCCAATTTATCATTCAGTCTATGAAGAGGATTTGAAACATTCCTTGGATCACTGAAATTGATCCAAGGATGAGTCATAAGAAGAAATAAGTCTACAACTCTTAAAGACAAATTTCAACCCCTCCTTCCAAAGTGAAAATGAATTCTTTATAACTATATAATTTTAGTCTAATACTTTTTAAGAATAGAAAATACTTATCCTTATCAAGCATCATCTTCAATAGTCAAAAGAACACGTCTTTATCAAGTAAATCACATGTCAACACTTGAAATGCAAAAGAGGAATATATCAGTTGTCGAGGGTGTTACATGCTTCCCTCCTAAAAGAATCATCATCCTAATGATTATCTCATTTTTAATAGATTACATCAAGGAAAAATCATCTTATTCACTTTTCTTACCATATGTCAAAAACATATCAACATTATTAAGTTCCAAAAATCATCATTACATAGTTGTTTATTCAAAATAAATAAATATCTACCCAAAACTGGAATACTTATTGTATTATAAAGATAAAATCATGAGTTTTTATCAGTCAACAGAATCAATTCTGTTTAAATAAATATGGAAAGTGTAACATTCCCATTTTAAGACTTTAGAAACAAGGGAATTTTTCTTTTGCATGCATAACGTTCTCTGTTCTAAATACATAATTTAGAACACATAGAACATAACAACCATTCTTATAAAAGATAACCACATGCAACTATAATGACTCGATGAGCTACCGATCTATTCATTTCATGACTCGGCGAACTACCGATCTATTCATGATTACATTAAGTATTGAATACTTTTCCGTATACTACGTATACTTGGTTTTCTTACCCTATTCTAGGTATTGAGTGATCTATCTAAGGAACCTATATGAATATCTACTACCAATATTCATCTGCATCACGATCCTTAGACTAGGTAACATAGGACAACAAATCAGTAACTTGTGATACTTTGGCCAAAGATTTCTAACATACTATTCTTATTACTTATTCCTTGACAACATACTCGTCAATCTAGAATACATCCTTTACCCCACTCTATTGTTATCTAGAATGTCCTTTACTGACTTCTGTCAGTCCACTTGCCCAAGGTTTAACCCTAGTTCAAGTTAACAACATAAGTTATGATAGAAAGAGGCTCACGAAGACTTAGGTTAAATGGGCATACTAGGTCAACCTAAGTCAACCTCGTGTGCCAAGGTACCCTGAGTCTTAGTGGGCTACTCCCTATCCTAAACATGCTACTAACTAGACATAGAGAGAAACTAAGTTCAAGTCCTAATGTGTGTAGATCTAGATGATCAATGCAAAAGGGTGTTACCACATGTCAACTACATCACTGTATCCTCAAGAAGATCCTAATCTTCTCGAAGGTACAACATTGCAGTTGGCATGTGCCAGCATCCTATAGAACAGCCTCATCGAGATGTACATACCCCTAGGAGGTTATTACTATTTAATTAATTTGGATTATTAAAAATAGATTACAACAACCTTGCCAAACCCTAATCCAACACTCCTTAAGTTCTTTTTCTATATTAGATTGGATTAAATGATAAAGAACTTCCTTAATACCTATTTTCTTTATTTGCTCGTTTAGTTGGCTTAAAAAATAGTTATCGCAAAAACATGACAGCAATGTCATAAATTTTATTACAACGTATCTTAACCAATCACGGAGGTGTAGCATCACATAGGTCCATTAAGGTAGACTTCATGCTAAATGAAGTGTAATGATTATAGGTTAGCAATCATATCACTGTTCCTTTCAGTTTACATTCTAATGAGAGAGGAGGAGTCTTCCTCTACACAATTACATGTTTTAGGGTAATCATACCCTTTTTATCTTTCTCAATTACCATAGTTTTATTCATGTTCATTACACACCAATTGGTATGTTAACTATTAAGATAAACATTATCATATTCTGTAGCTTAACAAGTTGCATCTTATTTAGGGAGATTAATCTAAATCCCTTTATCCAACTTATCAAAGAATATTCAATTAAGCATAAAAATAATATGAAGAATATCAACCAGATAGAATTCCATCTCTTTCATAAAAGTACAAGATAATTTACATAACCAATACAAGTAAATTCTCAACTTTCAATTCCTCTTTAAAACTTATACATTTACAAGACTTATGCATTTAAGGCATACTGCATAACAATAGCCTTCAGTCTAAAAAGACTAAAACATTTTTTATTTTTTTTTGCAATACAACTCAAGAATGGATCAAAATTCTTTTCAGAGAATCAGACTTAAATCAGCCAATGCATCATATAAGTTTTTCCTTCTTTTATCACTTACGATGTCCATCTACAAAATTGTTAGCACGAGTCAGTTCAATGAACTGAGCATGATAAGCACTAAGCATTAAAATGAGGTGCATTCCACTAATTGTTTCATAAAACAACTCTGCTTTTATGAAACAAATTAATATGCATCATACAATATGCCAAAGTAACAACTTTCAGAAAGAACAACGATTAAGAGAATCAACTTTCATTATAAAGTAAGGAGCATAATATAACCTACAACATCAAGAATTATATCATAAAACTTAATTGATCCTATCAATCACTTTAAGCAGTCAATCATTCTTACCATTCAATTAATTCATAAACTTGGCAGAGAAGAAATACTCATGTATCTTTACCCAATAGCAAGGAGATTAATTACAACATAACTTATATTAGTATACTTCATCCTTCCATGTAATCAAAGAAGAGAATAAAAACATGTCTATTTCCTGACCAATTTCAATGAAGGTAAGATTCAATTTTAGAATTATCACCACTACCTCAGTCCACAGATGACAGAATAAGGAGTTCATAAATAAAGAGGCGACAACAAAACAAGAATACCAATTCATACCAAGCAGGTAAAACGGTCTAACTGAAAGTTTTACTAACTTAAGTCTATTAGAAGATTATAATTCAAAAAGGTCTATAGCCAATCTTTTCTAAAATACAAGCTATACTCAAGACCTAAATCTCTTAACCACTCCACAAGAAAATTTCCATCTCTGAAGAAGGTCAATAAAGAAAATTTCAGTTCAAGAACCTATACAATATTTCATTTCATTTATACTATGAAATGAAATCTATTATCTAATACAACTGGAGAAATTCATCAACTAGTTTCCCAAAAGAGTTCACGAACCGAATGTATAGTCAAGAATGCACAGTCAAGAATGCACAATCAAAGAATGCACACTTCAATTTGTTTTTCAATCAAAACTATCAAGTTGGTTTCCTATTTCCATTTACCTAGTTCAAGAACGAATTCAAATCTCAGAAATACATACATCATACAGTCCCCAGCTATATACTATCCCCAAGGTTCATATTCCTTTCTTCTCCTAAAACCCATAGGTTCGTTCCATAGTCCCTTAAAGGAATAAGAGTTCACGAACAAAGAATATATATAATAAATGAAGAAGGAAATTACAGACTCCGGGACTGAATTCTTATTACATGGCTTATACAGCTCGATAAAAGAAGGTAAGAAGTTCAAGTCCCAAACAAAACAAATATACAAAGTAATCCAAACAGAGGTTTTATACCTATATATTCTCAAGTAAGATTCGATATATAAGTTTCAAATTCATCTTCCAAAAAATTCCAATAAACCAATTAAGAAGATACAAAGAGAGTAATACAACTTCATGTGACATCAAAATACTTGTCTATTACCACAATAAAAGACCAACTAGACCCATTACAGGTCCTAATTCCTGTGTCGATAAGAAAGTATTACCACAGTCAAGCTTCCCACACAACACGGTTTTGCTCAGAACAATGAAGAAGATTTCAAGGAGACCGCTAGATTAGTGTCGACTGAATTTAACACTCAAACTCCTATAGTGCAGACAGTCCAAAAGGAGGAAAGGCTTTTAAACTAAAACCCAACCAAACCCATCTTGCAAAACAGGTAACAACTTTGATTCCAACATAAGCCAGAACACACAATCAAGGAAAACCTTACCTTGTTTATCATGAGCTTCGAACAAAAGTTCCAGTCTCACAAGACTCCCACATCAGTTAAGTCAAACTTGACATAGTTTACAAGCCTAAGAGAAACATGACACCCATAATACGGGTTTAAACCAAGTCACCAAGGCTTCAATAGGAGTATCAGTATTTTCAAATTCCCTAAATGAGAATAAAATTCCCGTTCAGAACACAAGTAAGTAACAAAGCTCAATTAAAAAACAGTAAGTTTGGCATTCGAAAGAATTGAACATGAGTATAACTGTTGAATGCAAGGTTTCAACCAATATTCCTAACTGAAGTTAGCTCCAACACAACCAAAACAATACAAGGTCCAAATAACAACCTGTCACCAAAGCTGAAGCTTAAATATAAGCTAAGAAAAAATTCAAAACACAATTTCAAGATCACGAAATACAAGACCAACCAGAGATTGAGAACCAAACAAGCTACAAGTTGATTCACTCAACAGTAGTCTCAAATGTTAGCAGCAAGCTTCGAGTATGAGTCACAGAGTTTTATACTAACATGCAAAGAAATCACTAACATCCATTGCAGAGAAAGATCCCCAATAACTAACATTAATCATCAAGAATTCATATTACAAAACCCACCTATATTTCATGAACACGTGCAAGTAAATAACTAAATACATCAAGAAAATATGAATTTCTAATGAGCAGTGTTGTTTTAATGAATCATTTAGAAGAAAGCAAGAAATCTTAATGGGTAGAGCCTATCATGCCTGATAGTTCCTCTGTCGATTCGATGAAGACTTCCAGCCGAGTTTCCAACACCCTTTCTTCTCCAAGCAAGGTCAAACAACCATAATATTTTTCCACAATGCCTCTTATACACCCCTCGAACCGAAAATAGATCTAAGACTTCAAAAATAGCCATTAAGTGCAGATCAATCTGCTGGTTCAAAAAAACAGATAGCTCCATGCAAAGAAAAAATCGTGAAACATGCAAAGTAAAACAACCCCAGACAAATCCACTTGCATGCCTTCCAAGACGGTTTTCTCTCCAGAACCGAGGTGAGTTAATGTCATTTAATTGCATGTTCCCACCTATCCTTCCTTGCCACCACCATTCAAAGTTGGTGAGACCACATTGAGCTTCCAAATGCATCTCTAAACTTAGAGACACTGCCACATAGGTTCCTCCAAGTTTTTAAATATCCCATGCCAAACTAGCAGTACTCTTTTAAAACCTTATCCTCAAGATTAAATGCCATTGGAACAACTGTTGTAGAGCCATGTGACCACCAATTTCCCCTTCATACCCATTAGTTTAGGATAGATAAAATTTCTTAGGTTAGATCTTAGGTTAGCTTATAATATATAACCTTAGGATATAACCCCAACAATAAATTACCACCTTAGGTCTTAACACATAGCCTTAGGTAATTTCCCTTTTAGGTTAGATTTATTTTCAACCTTATAGTTTTAGGCATTAGGTTAATTAAAATAGTCTAACAATCTCTCCATAATCCTTTAGCACAAGCTTAGGTTAGGATGCCAACCAAACAAAGTATAATAGGAAGCTTAGGTTAGAATAAGAATTCTATTAAGTAACATAGCTAGGTAGTAAATATTCTTACCTAGCTTAGGATTCCGTAGGATAATCCTTTAGTTTTAGGATCCCGAATCTTTCCTATGCCATGAACAGGTTGTATTTCATTTACGTCAACAATGTCCTGCCACGATCGATCTCCAAAGACCCAAGCACAACATACAACTGAATGGAAACATGTTCACACAAAATCTAAGAACTTGTAACAACAAAGTTCAGTCTGATATGTCTCTCAATTTTACTGAATGTCAATTTACCCTTCATTCAACTGAACAGATTTAAAACATTCCTGAGTCAGATTAGGAGATTAGTTTGCAACTCTTAAACCAGATTGTAACTCATCTAAAAGAAGTGAAAAATGGATTCAAGGAAGCCATTCCATTTAAGTCTAATGATCTTAAGAGCAAAAAATATTTATCCATATCAAGCATGATCTCCATCAATCAAAAGAACACATCTTTAAAAGAAAATCACTGTCAACACTTGAAATGCAAAAGAGGAATATAACAATTGTTGAGGGTGTTACATGCTTCCCTCCTAAAAAGAATCATCATCCTGATGATTACCTCATTTTAACAATTTATATCAATGACAATCAATTCATTCACTTCTCTTATCATAAGTCAAATATATCAAAAACTTATAGTTCCAGAAATCAGCATTAAATAGTTGTTTGTTCATATAAATATCTACCCAAAACTGGCATACTTATAGTCATAAACAGAAGAAAAAAAATCACAAAATTTTCTAACAATCCACAGAATCAATTCTATTCAAATAGATATGGAAAATAAGTTTTCATATCCTCTAAGTTTTCCCAAGTTACACTATCTTCATTAAACTTGTCCCACTGGACTTTACATTGCCTTATTTCTCGATTTCTCAAATGCAACTAGTGAGTTTTGAGCACTCGTATGGGTTTAACCATGATTATTCTTGGGTCCTGGACCTACAAGGAATTCCAATTTAACACGTGTGATAAATCTGAAACATATTTCTTAAGCAAAGAAATATGGAAAACATCATGCATTCGTGACAAAGTAGGAGGTAATGCTAAACGATAAGCTACAGGGTTGATTACTTCAACTATCTCAAAAGGTCCCACATAATGAGGTGATAACTTGGCAGCCTTGCCAAAAGTTATAGAACTCTTTTTCGGTTTAACCCGAAGAAAGACTTTCTCACCAAGTTCAAATTTCCTATCAACCCTCTTTAAGTCAGCATAACTCTTTTGCCTATCTGCTACTTCTTTCAAGCGTTCATGAATCAACTTAACTTTTTGTTCCATTTCAGTAAGAATTTCAGGTGTAATTACCTCTCTATCCTCTATGTTATCCCAACTAACAGGGGTTCTGCATTTTCTTCCGTATAATGCCTCGAAAGGTGCCATCTTAAGAGAAGCATGATATGTATTATTGTATGCGAATTCAACTAATGGAAGATACTCTTCCCACTTATATTGTTGATCCATGCAATACATTCGTAACATATCTTCCAAAACTTGATTTACTCTTTCAGTCTACCCATTTGTTTCCGGATGATACGCAAAACTGAAATTAGGCTTAGTTCCTAGGGCTGCATTAAGAATGTTCCAAAATCTTGACATCATTCTAGGATCTCTATCAGATATGATTAACTCAGGTACTCCATGTAATCTGAAAATTTCATGTACAAATATTTTAGCCAAAACAAGAGAATCATCCTTCAGATTTCTAGCAATAAAATGTGCTACTTTCGTTAGTTTATCAGCAAATACCAAAATAACTTCATGTTTATTTCTTGACATAGGTAACCCTTGTACAAAATCCATGCTTATTACTTGCTATTTGCACTGTGGTATGCTATGAGGATACAACAATCCGACTGGGTGCATATGTTCTGCTTTAACACGTTGACATTCAAGGCAATGTGTCACAAAATCAATAACATCCTTTTTCATTCCTTTCCAGAAATATTGTTGTTTTATATCAGCAAGCATCTTAGTAATGCCAGGGTGTCCAGAAAAAGGTGAATTGTGAAATTCAGCTAACAATTTCTTTCTCAAATCATTAAGCAAAGGTACATAGACTCTGTTTTCAAATCATAAGATTCCTTCTTTATCAAAGTGAAAACCTTTGTACCTAAAATCATTAGAATCTGCAGCAAGTGCTGCTTTTACTTGTTGAAAGTAAGAATCAGATTCCATAACACTTTTTACTTCATCCTTAAACTGAGTTCTAAGTGTTATAAGGGCAGAAATGTGCTTCCTATGACTTAGAGCATCAGCCACTCTATTTTCTTTTCCTTTAATGTAACTTATGTCAAAATCATATTGAGACAAAAAATCTAACCACCTTCGTTGTCTTGCATTCAGATTTGGCTGAGTGAAAATGTACTTCAGCCCAAGATGATCAGTTTTCAACTCAAATGGTTTACCAAGCAGATAATGCCTCCAAACTTGAAGTGCATGAACAATGATAGCAATCTCTAAATCATGTGGAGCATAATTCAACTCATGTAACTTAAGTTTTCTACTTTCGTATGCTATAACATGACCACTTTGTAACAAAATACCTCCTAGACCTTCACCGGATGCATCAGTTACCACCATAAAATCTCCATTAGGATCTGGTACTGCAAGAATAGGTGTTGAAGTTAACTATTCCTTCAAGGTTTTAAATGCAATTTCACATTTCTCACTCCAAACAAACTTTTTATCTTTCTTCTGTAAGGAAGTTATTGGTGCAGCTATCTTAGAAAAATCTTTTACAAATTTCCTATAGTAGCCAGCAAGTCCCATGAAGCTTCTAACTTCATGTACATTCTTTGGTGTAGGCCACTCAGTTATAGCTACAATTTTAGAAGGATCTACAAAAATTCCATCTTTACTTATTACATGTCCCAGATAGTGCACTTCTGTGTCATAGAAGGAACATTTAGACAGCTTACCAAATAGTCATCTCTTTCTCAGAATTTCCAAAACTATTTTCAAATGCTCATGATGCTCCTCAATGCTTTTAGAATATATGAGAATGTCATCCAAGAATACGAGCACAAATTTATCCAAGTATTCTTGAAATATATTATTCATTAAATTCATAAATGCCGCAGGTGCATTAGTTAATCCAAAAGGTAAAACCGTAAACTCATAATGTCCATACCTTGTTCTGAAAGTTGTTTTATGAATATCCACATCCTTAATTCAGTTGATGATATCCAGATCAAAGATCTATCTTGGAATATACCAATGCCCCATGCATCTGATCAAATAAATAATCAATCCTAGGGAGTGGATATTTGTTCTTGATTTTTACCTTGTTTAACATTCTGTAATCAATGCACAATCTCAATGTTCCATCTTTCTTTTTCACAAAAATTATGGGTGCTTCCCAAGGTGAAACACTTGGTCTAATAAAACCTTGAGACAAAATTTCATGCAACTGAGCCTTAAGCTCTACTAATTCTGTAGTAGTCATTCGATACGGTGCCTTAGAAATAGGTTCAGTTCCAGGCTTGATCTCAATCATGAAATCAAATTCCCTTTTGGGTGGAAGACCTGGAAATTCTTCTAGAAATACATCACTGAAGTCTCATAGCAGCAGATATCGTTCCATAATATTACTTCTCTCTTCTATTGATTCAGTAATTTTTACTGCATATAAGGTACATCCTTTATTTTTGGCCTTTTTAAGTTGCATAGCTGACAGTTTTCTAACAGAAATTTCATGTTTCACACCCTGAATCTCTGTTATTTTCTACAGGTCATCTAAACAACTAATGTGTTTTTCAAAATAGTCCACTTTAGCCTTATGTTCTGCTAACCAATTAACACCTATGATTACATCATAAGACCCTAAAGGTGCAACATAAAGATCAACCTCCATGGAAAAGTTAGGTAAATCAAGGACTGCTCCAAAAAGACACATACTAACCATATGAACAACATTATTACCATACTGTACAGTCCATGTTTTATCCATGTTTCCATCTTTTCTTTTTAATTTTGATGCTAATTTACTAGAAATAAAACATTCAGTAGCTCCGGTATCAAAAAGAATAGTTATTGGTAAGCCAAATAACTTACCTAGAACTTTTATGGGGGTGACCTATTTCTCAGCCTACTTGTCAGCTACTGCAGTGTGTATCTTGTGCTACTGATTGCGATCATCCTTCTTCAAAGGACATTGATTTGCATAATGATCTTTTCCATAGTTATAACAGCCTCCTACAGGTCCCTTCCTAGGCTCGGGTTTATTTCCAGCCTTAGAGTTATCGTTCTGACCCCCATAGGACTTTTGTCCGTTATTATTGTTCTTGGCAAAGTTGTTCCATGCATTACTAGCAAAATTGTTTGTTGCCACTTTCTTATTTGTATCAGATGAAAACTTACTTTTCATTCTGAATTTCTTCCATGGTCCTTTCTTGGGTGCAAGAGAGGATGAAGAGGAGTTGGGATTCTTCTTCCTTACTTCCTCCTTGTGAGCAGAAATTTCCTTTAATTTTTGTTCCTGCCTTATGGATTTTTCAACAACCCCTTCCATCATGGTTGGGCTGTGAACATCCACCTCTCCTCCTATAATGGGATTCAATCCCATAATGAATTTCTGTATCCTGAACTTCTCATCAGTTTGATACTGGGGCACATACTTAAGGAGTTTTGTAAATCACTCCCAATACTCAGTTACAGTTAGCTTTCCTTGAGCTAAGTTCTGAAATTCAGTCATTTTCTGATCATAGTAGAGTTGTGGCAGCCATCATTGCCTAAAGTAACCTTTAAATTGGTCCCATGTGATATTAGATTCATCAATGTTCAACTCATCCTTGTGGCTGTCCCACCATGAAGATGCTTCGTGAGAAATTTGATATGCTCCCCATATCACCTTTGTTTCTTCTGAGAAATTTCTTATTGCAAATTATTTCTCCATTTCACTGAGCTAGTTCTCAGCCCCATCTCCTAATGTGGTGCCATCAAACTTGGGTGGACTTATCCTTTTTATGTCATTAGTGAGTTTTGCTGCTAGCCTAGCCTTTTTGTTCTCAGGCTGAATAGGTATGTTAACATGGTTATTATCAACACCCACATTGGCGTTGTCCCCTGGAGGTGGCTGATTATTGTTATCAGCTTCTTCTTCCTCCTCATTACCCATTACTTGTTGTTCAAGCACAGCCAAACGATCTCTTGTGTCCAACAGGGCAGCAAGGATCTCATCAAGTTTTTGGGCTGTTGCTGCTCCTTCCTCAGGTGGAGGGTTATTTGCAGTGTTTCCTCTTGTTCTCACCATTTTATGTTACAAGAAAATTTAAGTTTCATCAGATTATGGACACAATAGGTCCAAGAGCTGTAACCTTCAGCTCTGATACCAAGATGTAACATTCCCATTTTAAGACTTTAGAAACAAGGGAATTTTTTTTTGCATGCATAATGTTCTCTGTTCTAAATACATAATTTAGAACACACAGAACATAACAACCATTGTTATAACAAATAACCATATGCAGCTGTAATGACTCAATGAGCTACCAATCTATTCATTTCATGACTCGATGAACTACCAATCTATTCATGATTACATTAAGTATTGAATACTTTTCCGTATACTACGTATACTTGGTTTTCTTACCCTGTTCTGGGTATTGAGTGATCTATCTAAGGAACCTATCTAAATATCTGCTACCAATATTCATCTGCATCATGATCCTTAGACTAGGTAACATAGGACAATGCAACCAACAGCTTGCGATACTTTGGCCAAATATTTCTAACATATTGTTTGTATTACTATTCCTTGACGGCATACTCGTCAATCTGGAATACATCCTTTACCCCACTCTATTGTTATCTAGAATGTCCTTTACTGACTTCTGTCAGTCCACTTGCCCAAGGTTTAACCCTAGTTCAAGTTAACAACATAAGTTATGATAGAAAGAGGCTCACGAAGACTTAGGGTAAATGGGCATACTGGGTCAACCTAAGTCAACCCCATGTGCCAAGGTACCCTGAGTCTTAGTGGGCTACTCCCTATCCTAAACATGCTACTAACTAGACCTAGAGAGAAACTAAGTTCAAGTCCTGATGTGTGTAGATCTAGATGATCAATGCAGAAGGGTGTTGCCACATGTCAACTACATCACTGCATCCTTGAGAAGATCCTAATTTTCTCGAAGGTACAACATTGCAGTTGGCATGTGCCAGCATCCTACAGAACAACCTCATCGAGATGTACATACCCCTAGGAGGTTATTACTATTTAATTAATTTGGATTATTAAAAATATGATTACAGCAACCTTGCCAAACCCTAATCCAACACTCCTTAAGTTCTTTTTCTATATCAGATTCGATTAAATGATAAAGAACTTCCTTAACACTTGTTTTCTTTATTTTCTTGTTTAGTTGGCTTAACAAACAGTTATCCCAAAAACATGACAGCAATGTCATAAATTTCATTACAACGTATCTTAACCAGTCAAGGAGGTGTAGCATCACATAGGTCCATTAAGGTAGACTTCATGCTAAATGAAGTCTAATGATTATTGGTTAGCAATCATATCACCATTCCTTTTAGTTTACATTCTTATGAGAGAGGAGGAGTCTTCCTCTACACACTTACATGTTTTAGGGTTATCATACCCTTTTTATCTTTCTCAATTACC
The DNA here is from genome assembly GCA_019776745.2 of Taxus chinensis. NCBI lineage: Eukaryota > Viridiplantae > Streptophyta > Pinopsida > Cupressales > Taxaceae > Taxus > Taxus chinensis. The sequence continues at coordinate 83,881,837 of CM034147.1, read as the reverse complement.
ATAGTTTTATTTCATGTTCATTACACACCAATTGTTATGTTAACTGTTAAGATAAACATTATCATATTCTGTAACTTAACAAGTTGCATCTTATTTAGGGAGATTAATCTAAATCCCTTTATCCAACTTATCAAAGAATATCCAATTAAGCATAAAAATAATATGAAGAATATCAACCAGATAGAATTCCATCTCTTTCATAAAAGTACAAGATAATTTACACAACCAATACAAGTAAATTCTCAACTTTCAATTCCTCTTTAAAACTTATACATTTACAAGACTTATGCATTTAAGGCATACTGCATAACAATAGCCTTCAGTCTAAAAAGAATAAAACATTTCCTTTTTTTTGCAATACAACTCAAGAATGGATCAAAATTCTTTTCAGAGAATCAGACTTAAATCAGCCAATGCATCATATAAGTTTTTCCTTCTTTTATCACTTACGATGTCCATCTGTAAAATTGTTGGCATGAGTCAGTTTAATGAACTGAGCATGATAAGTACTAAGCATTAAAACGAGATGCATCCCACTAATTGTTTCATAAAAAAACTCTGATTTTATGAAACAATTAATATGCATCATACAATATGCCAAAGTAACAACTTTCAAAAAGAACAATGATTGAGAGAATCAACTTTTCATTATAAAGTAAGGAGCATAATATAACCTGCAACATCAGAATTATATCATAAAACTTAATTGATCCTATCAATCACTTTAAGCAGTCAATCAGTCTTACCATTCAATTAATTCATAAACTTGGCAGAGAAGAAATACTCATGTATCTTTACCCAACAACAAGGAGATTAGTTACAACATAACTTATATTAGTATACTTCATCCTTCCATGTAATCAAAGAAGAGAATCAAAACATGTCTATTTCCTGACCAATTTCAATGGAGGTAAGATTCAAGTTTAGAATTCTCACCACTGCCTCAGTCCACAGATGACAGAATAAGGAGTTCATAAATAAAGAGGTGACAACAAAACAAGAATACCAATTCATACCAAGCAGGTTAAACGGTCTAACTGAAAGTTTTACTAACTTCAGTCTATTAGAAGATTATAATTCAAAAAGGTCTATAGCCAATCTTTTCTAAAATACAAGCTATACTCAAGACCTAAATCTCTTAACCAATCCACAAGAAAATTTCCATCTCCGAAGAAGGTCAATAAAGAAAATTTCGGTTCAAGAACCTATACAATATTTCATTTCATTTATACTATGAAATGAAATCTATTATCTAATACAACTGGAGAAATTCATCAACTAGTTTCCCAAAAGAGTTCACAAACCAGTCAAGAATGTACAGTCAAGAATGCACAGTCAAGAATGCACAGTCAAAGAATGCACACTTCAATTTGTTTTTCAATCAAAACTATCAAGTTGGTTTCCTATTTCCATTTACCTAGTTCAAGAATGAATTCAAATCTCAGAAATACATACATCGTACAGTCCCTAGCTATATACTGTCCCCAAGGTTTGTAGTCCTTTCTTCTCCTAAAACATGGAGGTTTTTTCCATAGTCCCTTAAAGGAATAAGAGTTCACAAAAAGAGAAGAGGAAGAATGAAATTGTTGACTCCATGATTTAATTCTTATTACACGGCTTATACAACTCGATAAAAGAATGTAAGAAGTTGAAGTCCAAAACAAAATAGATATACAAAGTAATCCAAATAGAGGTTTTATACCTATATATTCTCAAGTAAGATTCGATATATCAGTTTCGAATTCATCTTCCAACAAATTCCAATAAACCAATTAAGAAGATACAAAGAGAGTAATACAACTTCATGTGACATCAAAATACTTGTCTATTACCACAATAAAAGACCAACCAGACCCATTATAGGTCCTAATTCCTGTGTCGATAAGAAAGTATTACCACAGTCAAGCTTCCCACACAACACGGTTTCACTCAGAACAGTGAAGAAGATTTCAAGGACATCACCAGATCGGCATCGACTGAATTTAACACTCAAACTCCTATAGTGCAAATAGTCCAAAAGGAGGAAAGGATTTTAAACTAAAACCCAACCAAACCCATCTTGCAAAAAAGGTAACAACTTTGATTCCAACATAAGCTAGAACACGCAATCAAGGAAAACCTTACCTTGTTTATCATGAGCTTCAAACACAAGTTTCGGCCTCACAAGACTCCCACACTGGTTCAGTCAAACTTGAAATAATATACAATCCTAAGAAAAACACGATGCCTAGAATATAGGTTTAAACCAAGTCACCAAGGCTTCAATAGGAGTATCAGTATTTTCAAATTCCCTAAATGAGAATAAAATTCCCGTTTAGAACACAAGTAAGTAACAAAGCTCAACCAAATGACAGTAAGTTCAGCATTCGAAAGAACTGAACATGAGTATAACTATTGAATACAAGGATTCAACCCATATTCTGAACTTAACTTAGCTCCAACATAACCAAAACAATACAAGGTCCAAATAACAATCTATGACCGAAGTCGAAGCTTAAATATAAGCTAAGAACAAATACGAAACACAATTTCAAGATCAAAAAATACAAGACCAACCAGAGATTGAGAACTAAACAAGCTACAAGATGATTCACTCAACAGTAGTCTCAAATGTTAGCAGTAAGCTTCGAGTACGAGTCAAAGAGTTTTATACTAACATGCAAAGAAATCACTAACATCCATTGCAGAGAAAGATCCCCAATAACTAACATTAATCATCAAGAATTCGTATTCCAAAACCCACCTAGATTTCATGAACACATGCAAGTAAATAACCAGATACATCATGCAAATATGAATTTCCAGTGAGCAGAGTTGTTTTAGTGAATCATTTAGAAGAAAGCAAGAAATCTTAATGGGTAGAGCCTATCATACCTGATAGTGCCTCTTCCAATTCGATGAAGACTTCCATCCGAGTTTCCAACACCCTTTCTTCTCCAAGCAAGGTCAAACAACCATAATATTTTTCCACAATGCCTCTTATACACCCCTTGAACCAAAAATAGATCTAAGACTTCAAAAATAGCCATTAAGTGCAGATCAATCTGCTGGTTCAAAAAAATAGATAGCTCCATGCAAAGAAAAAATCATGAAACATGCAAAGTAAAACAACCCCAGACAAATCCACTTACATGCCTTCCAAGATGGTTTTCTCACCATAACTGAGGCGAGTTAATGTCATTTAATTGCATGTTCTCACCTATCCTTCCTTATCACCGCAATTCAAAGTTGGTGAGACCACATTGAGCTTCCAAATGTATCTCTAAACTTAGAGACACTGCCACGTAGGTTCCTCCAAGTTTTTAAATAGCCCATGCCAAATTGGTAGTACTCTATGCATTTAAAACCTTATCCTCAAGATTAAATGCCATTGGAACCATCACCATAGAGCCATGCGACCACCAATTTCCCCTTCATACCCATTAGTTTAGGATAGATAGAATTTCTTAGGTTAGATCTTAGGTTAGCTTATAATATATAACCTTAGGATATAACCCCAACAATAAATTACCACCTTAGGTCTTAACACATAGCCTTAGGTAATTTCCCTTTTAGGTTAGATTTATTTTCAACCTTATAGTTTTAGGCATTAGGTTAATTAAAATAGTCTAATCAATCTCTCCATAATCCTTTAGCACAAAGCTTAGGTTAGGATGCCAACCAAACAAAGTATAATAGGAAGCTTAGGTTAGAATAAGAATTCTATTAAGTAACATAGCTAGGTAGAAAATATTCTTACCTAGCTTAGGATTCCATAGGATAATCCTTTAGTTTTAGGATCCTGAATCTTTCCTATGCCGTGAACAGGTTGTATTTCATTTACGTCAGCAATGTCCTACCACGATCAATCTCCAAAGACCCAAGCACAACATACAACTGAATGGAAACATGTTCACACAAAATCTAAGAACTTGTAACAACAAAGTTCAGTCCGATATGTCTCTCAATTTTACTGAATGTCAATTTACCCTTCATTCAACTGAGCAGATTTAAAACATTCCTGAGTCAGATTAAGAGATTAGTTTGCAACTCTTAAACCAGATTGCAACTCATCTAAAAGAAGTGAAAAATGGATTCAAGGAAGCCATTCCATTTCAGTCTAATGATCTTAAGAGCAGAAAATATTTATCCATATCAAGCATGATCTCCATCAATCAAAAGAACACATCTTTAAAAGAAAATCACCTGTCAACACTTGAAATGCAAAGGAGGAATATAACAATTGTCGAGGGTAATGCTAAACGATAAGCTACAGGGTTGATTACTTTAACTATCTCAAAAGGTCCCACATAATGTGGTGATAACTTGGTAGCCTTGCCAAAATTTATAAAACTCTTTTTCTATTTAACCTGAAGAAATACTTTCTTACCAATTTCAAATTTCCTATCAACCCTCTTTAAGTCAGCATAACTCTTTTGCCTATCTACTGCTTCTTTCAAGCGTTCACGAATCAACTTAACTTGTTGTTCCATTTGAGTAAGAATTTTAGGTCCAATTACCTCTCTATCCTCTATGTTATCCCAACTAACAAGGGTTCTTCATTTTCTTCCGCATAATGCCTCGAAAGTTGCCATCTTAAGAGAAGCATGATATGTATTATTGTATGTGAATTCAACTAATGGAAGATTCTCTTCCCACTTATACTGTGGATCCATGTAATACATTTATAACATATCTTCCAAAACTTGATTTACTCTTTCAGTCTGCCCATTTGTTTCCGGATGATACGCAGAACTGAAATTCAACTTAGTTCCTAGGGCTGCATTAAGCATTTGCCAAAATCTTGATGTCATTCTAGGATCTCTATTAGATATGATTAACTCAGGTACTCCATGTAATATGAAAATTTCGTGTACAAATATTTTAGCCAAAATAGGAGAATCATCCTTCAAATTTCCAGCAATAAAATGTGCTACTTTCGTTAGTTTATCAACAACTACCAAAATAACATCATGTTTATTTCTTGACATAGGTAACCCTTGTACAAAATCCATGCTTATTACTTGCCATTTGTACCGCGGTATGTTATGAGGATACAACAATCCAGCTAGGTACATATGTTCTGCTTTAACACGTTGACATTCAAGGCAATGCATCACAAAATCAATAACATCCTTTTTCATTCATTTCCAGAAATATTTTTGTTTTATATCAGCAAGCATCTTAGTAATGCCAGGGTGTCCAGAAAAAGGTGAATTGTGAAATTTAGATAACAATTTCTTTCTCAATTATTTAAGCAAAGGTACATAGACTTAGTTTTTAAATCGTAAGATTCCTTCTTTATCAAAGTGAAAACCTTTATACCTAGAATCATTAGAATTTGCAGCAAGTGCTGCTTTTACTTGTTGAAAGTAAGAATCAGATTCCATAACACTTTTTACTTCATCCTTAAACTGAGTTCTAAGTGTTATAAGGGAAGAAATGTGCTTCCTACGACTTAGAGCATCAACCACTCTATTTTATTTTCTATTAGTGTAACTTATGTCAAATTAATATTGAGACAAAAACTCTAACCACCTTCATTGTCTTGCATTCAGATTTGGCTGAGTGAAAATATACTTCAGCCCAAGATGATCAGTTTTCAACTCAAATGGTTTACCAAGCAGATAATGCCTCCAAACTTGAAGTGCATGAATAATGGCAGCAATCTCTAAATCATGTGGAGCATAATTCAACTCATGTAACTTAAGTTTTCTACTTTCGTATGCTATAACATGACCACTTTGTAACAAAATACCTCCTAGACCTTCACCAGATGCATCGGTTACCACCATAAAATCTCCATTAGGATCTAGGTACTGTAAGTATAGGTGTTGAATTTAATTTTTTCTTCAATGTTTTGAATGCAATTTCACATTTGTCACTCCAAACAAAATTTTTATCTTTATTCTGTAAGGAATTTATTGGGGCAGCTATCTTAGACAAAAACTTTTACAAATTTTATATAGTAGCTAGCAAGTCCCATGAATCTTCTAACTTCATGTACATTCTTAGGTGGCAGGCCACTCTGTTATAGCTATAATTGTTTAAGGATCTACATCAATTCCATTCTTACTTATTAAATGTCCCAAATAGTGTACTTCTGTGTCATAGAAAGAACATTTAGACAGCTTACCAAATAACCGTCTCTTTCTTAATATTCCCAAAACTATCTTCAAATACTCATGATGTTACTTCAATACTTCTTTGAATATATGAGAATGTTGTTCCAAGAATATGAGCACAATTTTTTCCAGGTATTCTTGAAAGATATTATTCATTAAATTCATAAATTCTACAGGTGCATTAGTTAATGAAAAAGGTAAAACCGTGAACTCATAATGTCCATACCTTGTTATGAAAGATGTTTTATGAATATCCTCATCCTTAATTCACAATTGATGATATCCTGATCAAATATCTATCTTAGAATATACCGATTGCTCCACGCATCTGATCAAATAAATCATCAATCCTAGGGAGTGGGTATCTATTCTTGATTGTTTCTTTGTTTAACATTCTGTAATCAATGCAAAATCTAAGGGTTCCATCTTTCTTTTTCACAAAAATTGTAGGTGCTCCCCAAGGTGAAACACTTGGTCTAATCAATCCTTTAGACAAAATTTCGTGCAACTAAGCCTTAATCTTTACTAAATCTGTAGTAGTCATTCGATACGATGCTTTAGAAATAGGTTCAGTTCTAGGCTTGATCTCAATTGTGAAATCAAACTCCCTTTAGGGTGGAAGACCTAGCAATTCTTCCAGAAATACGTCAATGAAGTCTCGTAACAATAGATATTGTTCCATAACACTGTTGTTCTCTTCTGTCAGTTCAATAATTTTTACTGCATGTAAGGTACAACCTTTATTTTTTGCCTTTTTAAGCTGCATAGCTGACAGTTTTCTAACAGAAATTGTTGTTGCAAATCAGCAGCACCCCTGGATGCAAATTAGGCATCCAGTGTGATTGCACAACATTGAAACCTCTCTCCAAGTGTGGGACTTGTAAAATGAGAGAGGAATCTCTAGATTAGAGGTTGGTTCCTCAAACTCCTCTGATCAGATCTGTTATTTGCACAATTCTAGAGGTTTGAATCCTAATCCTACTCTAAATTTCAAGGAGACAGAGATAAAAAGTACAAAAATTGAAACTAAACTAATAGGTGATACACCAAAGGAGTGGTGAACACTTCTTGTTCATGCAAATTGACACAATTTCATGAAATGCAACATGAAACATCATACATAGGCTGATAAGATGCAATTAGAGGTCTGAAATGAAACAAGACAATACAAACAAAGGACTGAAAATTGATCACAGAGTTTGCACTATCATTTTCACTATCAAAATCCTTGCATTTGCAACATCAAAGAGGAAGAAACCTGTTACAATCATGAAGAAGGTCTGATACTTGCAAAAATCACTTGTTGAAGGTGAAAGAAGAAGCTTGTTGTCCCAAAAAAATGTTCCACCCTCAAAAAATGAGCCAAATCTGGCTTTTTCAACACATGGGTTGAGCCCAGGAGAGAGAAAACATGTAAAAAACATGGGAGCAATTCCCCATTGAATGAAGATGCATTAAAATAGCATGGGCGTCCTTACAAACCCATGCCCTGACATTTTTGGCCATGTTGAAGAAGAATGCGACCCATTTTGCATTAAAACTAGTTGTTGAAACGTTACTTCTGGCCATTACCACGTGCTAGAGATGTTTCTTGATTTTCTCTCTCCAAATTGAACCAAAATAAAAAATTGACCCCGGAATCATGTAGATAATTTCACCAGCTTTCCATTGATATAAAGAACGTGAAAATCCGAGCTCTGGATCGAAAGATATGGCGATTTGAAAATTTAGGGCAAAAACAGGCCAAAATCGGATCAGCGGGAAAAAAGTTTGAATTTTTACCCGTTTGGTCTTTGGAAATTTTTTTTCAAATTTTCCCCGTGCTCCACCACTCCAGGTGCCATGTGGCATGTTCTGATTGGCTGCGGGCCCTCTAAGGGAAAATTTCCCACAAAAACTCTGCCGAGCCATAACTTGAAAAATATGAGGACTTAGGAGGAAAACTTTACCTTTCTGGAAAGATGAGAGAGATATCTATCCAATGGTGCCATTTCTATAAGGTTTTGAGTGCCTGGAAAAAAAAATATTCTGACTGAGGCACAAGAGAAGGAAATATGTAAAGGAGTTAGCCACAAAATGAGCAGGGGACACATTTGGGATAACAATTTTGGCGACTCAGAGGGGTCATCTGCTTGTTGGATGAAGTTACCAGTTGCCTGAAGCAATCCATTGGGCATGGAGTCACTTGATTCTCTATTTAATACCCCAACTGACTATAACGTTGCAAAGAGGAACATGGAAAATCACCTGATAGAGTAAGGCCTGCAAACACATTCCCAGGAACAGCAAGCTGTGCCAAAGCACTTAGGGAAAGCAAAACAACCTATAGCAAAATAATGTGCACAAGCACTTGGAGGAATGAAAACCTAAGCTAATATTTACAAGGTGGAGAATTTCCCTCTAGTAGCAATGCTTTAGATAGATTCCACTGACTGGAATCTGCAGTTCTTCGCCATCCAATGAAGACAATTGGAAGGCATTGTTGTCCTTACACTTTGTGACCATGTATGGGCCACTCTAAATGGTATCAAATTTTGAATGCCTTCCTGGTTTTTCTCTATCTGCATCCCATTTTAACAATAGATCTCCAACTTGGAAAGATCTACTCTTGGCCTTCCTATCAAAGGTCTTCTTGATCAAAGCTTGATCCTTCTCCATTGCTTGCGATGCCTGATCTCTCATCTCTTGGAGCTCCATCAACTCTGCATATCTCACCTCCATGGGCCCAAATTCTAGCAACTCTAATTTCTTTGTGAGTTCCAATGTTGGCAACTCAAGTGACATGGGCAAGATTGCCTCTCTTCCATAAACAAGCCTGAATGGAGAGTTACCTGTGGATCTCTTGGGAGTTATCCTATCAACCCATAAGGATGATTTGAGTTTGGTATGCCAAGACCTCTAATTCTCATCAAGAGTCCTCCTAATGATCCTCAACAAGTTCTTTTTTGTAGATTCAGTCTGGCCATTACCCTGAGGGTAGTAGTTTGATGAAGTACTTAGGTAGATCCCATTTTTGATAGCCCACTCAGTCACCTTGGATCCAATGAACACTAATGCATTATCTGAGATTATTGTAGCAGGTATGCCAAATCTGGTTACTATCCCCTCATAGAAGTCTAAGATGCTAGACTCATTTACTTCCTTGAGTGCTACTGCTTCAGTCCACTTGGTGAAGTCATCTGTGGCTGTCAAAATCCACTTATGCCCTTGGCTTGAATTGGGATTAATGAATCCAATGAATTCCAAACCCCATTACATGAATGGCTGGTCAACTAAAATTGGATGCAATGGAAGGGTAGAAAGCCTCTCTTTACCTGTGAAGAATGCAAAATTCTTGCACCTTTTGATCCATGCAAAGCAATCACTGAAAATCTTGGGCCAATAATAACCAGCCTTCATGATTTTTAGAGTTGTCACTCTTGGTGCAAAATGACCACCAGCTGGTCCACCATGGAACTCTTCCAACACCCTATGAATTTGATTTGTGCTAATGCATCTCAGCAGCACTCCATTCACATATTTCTTGAACAAAACACCGTCTGCTATGGCATATGGGATAGCCTACAATCTGAAGTGTCTTCTTTGAGTTTTGTTCATCTCTGGAGGGCATAGGCATGTGCTTAGGAAGTGCATTATACCTTGGGTCTAGCAAGGAGTGGGGACAACATTATCCTCTTCTTGAGTGTTACCTTGCACATGGCTGTCTTGAACTGTCAAAACAACCTCTTCTTTATTGCATACTCCTTTTTGCTTGCCCATAATCAGCTGCTCACACAATCCTTTTCCTCTTACCAGCTTGGTGACCTTGATCTCAGTGTCATACTCCATGACACGAGTGATCCAACCTGCCCTTTTCTCATTCAAATCCTTGTTGAGGAGGAAGTCCTTTAATCCCACATGAGAGACCAATAATTGAACGTTGTTGTTTGAGACTAGATGTTTGAATTTCTTCAAGCTTCTGATTACTGCAAGTACATGCTTCTCAATAAAAGAATATCTCACCTCATAGTCATCTCGGCTTTGGCTGAAGAAAGCAATTGGATGCTCATCATTGTCCTTGTTTTGCTTTACCAAAATGGCAGAAATAGTATCATTACCTCTAAATGCATAGAGGATGAAATCCTTGGAGAAATCCAGGTTGATGAGAGTTGGTGCTTGGGATATGGCTTCTTTGATTGCTTCAAAACTCTCCTTTCCTTCTGTTGTCCACTTGAAAGACATGCTTTTCTTTAACATTTTGGTGATAGGTTTGACAAGGGCTGCAAAATCTGGAACAAACCTTCGAACAAAGTTTATTCTCCCCAAGAAACTCTAAAGGGCCTTCTTGTGGCTTGGCAATGGTAGTGCTCTTATGGCTTCAACCCTCTCTGGATCAATTGCTAATCCTTCTTTAGAGACAATATGGCCAAGGAGCTTTCCTTCATGTGCTAGGAAGATACACTTCTTAGGATTCAAAGATACTCCAAATCTCCTACACCTTTGGAAGACTTGTCTCAAATGAGAGAGGTGGTCTGCTGCATTCTTTGAAAAAATGGTGATATCATCAAGGTATATCAGCACCACGTTGTTAATCAAATATTTGAACGCCATGTCCATTGCTCTTTGGAAGGTAGCTCCAGTGTTGGACAGCCCAAATGGCATTTTCCTGTATGCATAAGTTCCCCATTTGGTTGTGAAGGCTGTCTTGAACTGATATTCTTCCTTCACCATAATCTAATTGTACCCTGAGTAGCCATCAAGCAATGAAAACCTTTCGGAGCCAGCAACAACTTGTAAAATCTGCTCCATAGAAGGAAGTGGGTAATGGTCCTTAAGAGATGCTCTATTCAAATCTCTGAAATCAACGCACAATCTGATCTCTCCACTCTTCTTTCTGACTGGAACTAAGTTGGTAACCCAACTAGAATACTTGATTGGGAATATGATTCTTGACTCAATCAACTTGTTCAATTCCTTCCTCATGAGAGGTTCCATGTGTGGATTGACTAGCCTTTGTTTCTTCCTGATGGGCTTAGTATTTGGATCCAACTCAATGGTGTGCTGAGCTAACTTGGGATTGTAACCTTTCAAATCTTCATAGCTCCAAGCAAACACATCAGGGAACTCTTGACACAGCTGTATGAACTCATACCTTTCTTGTTCAGTTGTCATCTTTCCAATTTGCAATGGTTTTTTCTCTTCCACCAAGATGGATACTGAATCTTCTCTCTTGACCTAAATGTTTGCTTTCTCTTTCCTAAACTGATCATTGGGATTGAAAATGGACTCCAAAGTAATTGGTCACCATACTGCTGTTCCAATTTTTCCTGATTTTTAGCTGAGAACTCAGCTTCTTCTTGAAAGAAATGGATGATTTGCTGGTCATTCTCAAACACTTGCCAACTTACATTGTTATCTGGTACTAAAGGCCTCACAATCACATGGATGTTTGGTTGTACCTTGTCCTTTTGAATGCTTTCCACAATATCAAAGGCTGCCCCAACTGCTGCAAGCCTGTCAGCAACTTGGTTTTATTTTCTAGGAATGGATTTTATGCTAAAGCCCTCAAAATATTCAATGAGGTCCCACACCCTGTTCTTGTAGCACTTGAGCAGATTATTCTTGACATCATGCTACCCCTTAACTTGGTTTACAATCAATTCACTGTCACCAAAGACTTGCAAGTTCTTTATTCCTCTCTTTATTGCCCAATGCATCCCTTGCACCAAGGCTTCATATTCAACAGTGTTATTGGAGCATGCAAACTGAAATCTAAAAGTTGAATAGTACTTTACTCCTTGAGGTGAAATAAGCATAGCTCCACCTCCTGCACCTTTTCTACTCCTTGATCCATCAAAAAACAGCTGCCATACCTCATTTTCATCCTTGTGGTTTGGCTTGGTGATGCTAGGAATGGGCTGATCTTCTTGATGTATGCAATAGACCCCTAGCTCAGATTCTTCTACTTCTTGATAAGGATCAAAAGCATGCACCTTGTTTTCCCATTCATCAAGAGTTAGATCCGGGATGCTTCCAACCTTGGTGTCAGCTTTATCAGTGCTTGGGTGATCTTCTTGATCAAATTCCGAACAGTTGGCATTGATCTGACTTGGAGTGTAGGGCTCAATGTGGATGTTTGCAATAGGTTAAGACCATATTGTAGCTTTGGTTCCATACCTCATTCTGAACAACATGTGTGACCAATCAGCAGACAAATATCCTCCAATCTTGGCTGTGAAATCTCTTGACAAACATAGGGCAAAGAGTGGTGGAAGGTCTATAACTGATACATCTTGTAAAACAACATTTGGACATGCATGCAAGGTAAGACTCAAGTTTCTAATCACCCCAACTGTTGTTACTGCTGTCCCATCCAACTGCACTACCCCTTTGGATATGGTTTCATATTGAAGTCCTAGCTGATCATCTATTTGCTTGGGCATCACTGAGCTACTTGCCCCGGAATCAATCATGCAATTGTGCACCAATTGGTTTCTAATGATTAATGAGACATAAAAACGAGGGGGCTTCAACATTTTACCTTGCTGTCCTCCATGATTCCCTTCAGGCTGGGCAGCATTTGTGAACACTTTCTCTTGCATTTGGACTTGCTGATTCAAAGTTGGCCAGTCCTTCATGGCAGCTTGTAGCAAATCTCTCTGGCCTGGGATAGATAGGGATTCCCACATTGATATATTTACATTTGTCTTCTTCATCTGATAAATTATACTAAATGGTGATGAAGGATCTCTTTGCAGTCCCTTGGTTTGCATATTCATCCTTTGCACGTGGGCAGCAACAACTGGTATTTGAGTTGGTCTAGGAGCTGTTCTTGGCTGCCCTTGTGCATTTACAACTGGATTTTGTTTGCCAACCATTTGTGGAGCCATAAAAGGTTGTGGATTGGTTGGAGCTAATGGTTGTTCTTCACCCAAATTCCTTCTTTTTGACCTTGTGTTGGCTGCAACACCTTGAGAGACTATTTGATTTATGTCACAAAAATCCTTTGCCTACCAGTTCACAAGTGTGGTGTCATTTGGAGCTGATTGCTGCTGGAATGTTTCTTGTTGTTGGTTGTTTCCTTGACTGCCCTCACCCTCCACACTAGTAGTTGTCACCATTAATGCTTGATTCAAGGCACTGTTGAAACACATAGATTGGTTGTGAGGTTCATTGCATGGAAAACACCAATCATACTCCTGAGCAACGTTGTTTTGTGTTGGCACCAATGCCTTAGAGGCAGATATAGCATTTGGATTATAGGGCTGAAATGGTCTGTTGGCAGGAGGCCTTGTTTTATTTAGATTTGCAGTTGAATTGGGTGGTCTATGAGATTAATATGGCTGCCTGTTAGGCTGAGCTTGAGGCTGGAAGGAAGGTTTAAAACTTTTGGCTTGTTTCCTCTTGAGAGTAACCAACTCATTACCTAAATTTTGCAATTGCTTCATGACTTCTTGAAGTTCATTTAAGGCACTTGGAGATGAATTAGAAGCTTCATTTGAACTCTAATTTCTAGGAGTGGGAGAAGGAGCCAAATTAGGTGCTTGATTAGTGTTTGTGCTCTCTAAACTTGGAAACAATGGCATGGGAGGTCTAGGGGCTGAGTTTGCTCAGCTTGGATCAAACAATTTTCAGCCCTAATGGCAATGCTATAAGCCATAGGGATAGTTATGCCTCCCATGGACTGAATCAACATAGAAATATCAAAATTTAGAGCTTTGAGATAGTAAAGAAAATCACCTTCTACTGTTGGCCTAACTGCCACTGGAATTCTCTCCCAAGTCCTTTGAAATCTGAAGTTGAAATCAGTCAGCTGCTCATTGGGAGCTCTTTTGATAGTTGTCAGTTGTTCCAAAAGAGACAAGTTGTCTCCCTTATCTCCAAATTGCTCGTGAAGTGCTACACATAGCTGGTTCCAATTTTGAATAGAACCTGAGGCAAGGCTTCTAAACCATTGCAAAGCCTTCCCCTTGAATGAAGATGCTCAGCAATTTGACAGCAACTTGCATCTCATTGATTTCATGAATTGCACAAAGGTTGGCAATGTCTTTAACATGATCACCAGGAGTAGTCTGATTCTCTCAAGTGAAGTATGGAATGTTCTTCAAGGATGCAATTAGAATTAGATTTTTTGCATTGAGAGCAAGTGGGCTGCTGCTAGTGAAATTGACATAGGGGTTGTTTTGTGCCATTCTAATTGAGCATTAGAACCCTTGTTGATTGAATGAAAGGCCTACCAGGTAGAGGAGTTGAGAGAGTTCTATTTGGTGGAGATGGAGACCTTTGGATTCTCCTCCCACTTTGCCTTACTCTTGGAGATAACTGCAGCTATTCAAACAACACCTCTTCTTCTCCAGCTCTTGACCTTGTAGTGATTCTTCTCATGAGTTTTCAGGTCTGCACTGCTAAAACCGGCTGATTCTTCTTCCTTGGAGTCGCACTAGATGTGCAATTTATAGCTCTTTTAAGCAAGAAAATTGTAGCAGATGCACATCAAATTTGTCTGCAATGAAAATGAGACCTCTAAGGTCCCACCGGGCATGCCAAAACTATTGTGGCAAATCAGCAGCACCCTTGGATGCAAATCAGGTTTCTAAGTTGATGTTTCAGGCATCCAGTGTGATTGCACAACATTGAAACCTCTCTCTAAGTGTGGGACTTGTAAAATGAGAGAGGAATCTCTAGATTAGAGGCTAGTTCCTCAAACTCCTCTGATCAGATCTGTTATTTGCACAATTGCAGAGGTTTGAATCCTAATCCTACTCTAAATTCCAAGGAGACAGAGATAAAAAGTGTAAAAATTGAAACTAAACTAATAGGTGATACACCAAAGGAGTGGTGAGCACTTCTTGGTTCATGTAAATTGACACAATTTCATGAGAATGCAACATGAAACATCATACACAGGCTGATAAGATGCAATTAGAGGTCTGAAATGAAGCAAGACAATACAAACAAAGGACTGAAAATTGATCACAGAGTCTGCACTGTCATTTTTCACTGTCAAAATCCTTGCATTTGTAACATCAAAGAGGCATAAAAACCTGTTACAATCATGAAGAAGGTTCTGATACTTGCAAAAATCACTTGTTGAAGGTGAAAGAAGAAGCTTGCTGTCCCCAAAAAATGTTCCACCCTCAAAAAATGAGCCAAATCTGGCTTTTACAATGCATGGGTCGAGCCCAGGAGAGAGAAAACATGTAAAAAACATGGAAGCCATTCCCCATTGAATTTAGATGCATTAAAACAGCATGGGAGTCCTTACAGACCCATGCCCTGACATTTTTGGCCATGTTGAAGAAGAATGCAACCCATTTTGCATTTAAACTGGTTGTTGAAACGTCATTTCTGGCCATTACCACGTGCCAGAGACATGTTTCTTGATTTTATCTCTCCAAACTGAACCAAAATGCAAAATTGACCCTGGAATCATGTAGAGAATTTCACCAGCTTTCCATTGATATAAAGAACGTGAAAATCTGAGCTCTGGATCGAAAGATATGGCGATTTGAAAATTTAGGGCAAAAACAGGCCAAAATCGGATCGGTGGGCAAAAAGTTTGAATTTTTACCCGTTTGGTCTTTGGAATTTTTTTTTCAAATTTTCCCCATGCTCCACCACTCTAGGTGCCACGTGGCATGTTCTGATTGGCTGCAGGCCCTCTAAGGGAAAATTTCCCACAAAAACTCCGCCGAGCCATAACTTGAAAAATATGAGGAGTTAGGAGGAAAACTTTACCTTTTTGGAAAGCTGAGAGAGAGCTCTATCCAATGGTGCCATTTCCAGAAGGTTTTGAGTACCTGGAAAACAAAATATTCTGACTGAGGCACAAGAGAAGGAAATATGTAAAGGAGTTAGCCACAAAATGAGCAGGGGGCACATTTGGGATAACATGTATCTTGTTCAAGAAAGATGTAAATGGTGTCCTCCTAAGGTGCCTCAAGGTAGATCAGATAGAGAAAGTGCTACATGAATTTCATGATGAAGAAATAGGTGGCCATTTCCCCCCAAGGGTGACAATTCTTAGAATTATGAAGGCAGGATATTATTGGCCTAACCTTTTTCATGATTGTTATGCATGGTTTAGGAAGTGTAAAAAGTGTGCCTTCTTCACAAGAAAAGAGAGGTTAGCAGCCCTTCCACTCCACCCCATTTCTGTAAATGGACCATTCATTCAATGGGGGTTGGATTTTATTGGGGGTGATTAATCAAAATTCTAGCTTGGGCCACAAGTGGATCCAGTATCAAAAAGAATAGTTATAGGTAAGCCAAATAACTCACCCAGAACTTCTATGGGTGTGGCCTGTTTCTCAGCCTACTTGTCAGCTACTACAACATGTATCTTGTGTTGCTGATTACAATCATCCTTCTTCAAAAGACATTGATTTGTATAATGATATTTTCCACAGTTATAATAGCCTCCGATAGGTCCTTTTCTAGGCTCGTGTTTATTTCCAGCCTTAGAGTTATCGTTCTGACCCCCATAGGACTTTTGTCTGTTACTATTATTCTTAGCAAAGTTATTCAGTGCACTAACAACAAAATTTGTTATTGTTGCTTTCTTAATACTATTAGATGAAAACTTACGTTTCATTCCAAATTTCTCCCATGGTCCTTTCTTAGGTGCAAGAGATGATGAAGAGGAGTTGGAATTTTTCTTTCTTACTTCCTCCTTGTGAGCATAAATTGCCTTTAATTTATGTTCCTTCCTTATGGATTTTTTAACAACCCCTTCCATCATGGTTGGGATATGAACATCCACCTCTCCCCCTATAATGAGATTCAATCCCATAATGAATTTCCGTATCCTGAACTTCTCATCAGTTTAGTACTAAGGTACATACTTAAGGAGTTTTGTAAATCACTCCCAGTACTCAGTTACAGTTAGATTTCCTTGAGCTAAGTTCTAGAATTTAGTCATTTTCTGATCATATTAGAGTTGTGGTAGCCATTGTTTCCTAAAGTAACCTTTAAATTTTTCCCATGTGATATTGGCTTCATCAATGTTCAATTTATCCTTACAACTGTCCTACCATGAAGATGCTTCATGAGAAAGTTGATATGCTTCCCATATCACCTTTGTTTCTTTTGATAAATTACTTATTGCAAAATATTTCTTCATTTTTCTGAGCCAATTATAAACCCCATCTCCTAATGTGGTGCCATCAAACTTGGGTGGACTTATCCTTTTTATATCATTAGTGAGTTCAGCTGCCATCCTAGCCTTTTTGTTCTCAGGGAAAATTTTGGTGAAGAATTTGTTTTTACTCAACTTAGGATTTCTTTTGAAATGAAAAGCCCTAGTAGTGCTCTAGAAGTTGGAAGATGTATTTTCAAGTGACAAGCTATTTCCAAAAATCAATATGACTCCATGCCCAATGGATCCACTAAGGTCACTGGTCTTCCAGATCTAGCAGACAGATTATCCCGTAAGTTTCCAATTGTTATCCATTTTTTGCACCCCCTGCGAAATGGAAAACTTAGCAGGTTGGAACATTGATAGTTAATGGAAAAAGGGAAATTATTTTGTAGTATATAGGGTAGCTCATGTTTTGGCTTGGCCGAGTTGTGTCGTAGACTCGTGGCGGTGAATCATTGCGAGTTGGGTGATGCGAGCATGTCATTGGTACAACGTGGATGATTCTCTGAGGAAGACCTCAGTCAGGTTGGCTCAGCCATTATAGCATCAGATGGGTTAGACGTATAGTGTCAGACGCCCTACAAAAACTACCTCATCGATATGTACATACGGAAAGGGATGGTCATTAGATGAATTATTAATTTTTTTAATTCCTTTTTTAGGTAATATGTCTTCCATTGGTCACACTTTGTTTATGTAAATTCTCTTGATTGAAGGAGAAGAGGGTTGGAAGAAGAGAGATGAAGAATGGTTTATAGAAATGAATTCCCCTGAAAAACTATCACATTGATCTATGGTTATTTTTTGTTGATGATGATATTTCCCATAAAGTTAGTATGGTTCTAATTTTAGAAGTTATTGATCAACAAACATTTTTTATTTAGGTTGAATGCATTGACATTGAAATGAATAAGTGTCTTATTCTTGACATGGAGTTGGAACTTTCCATGTTCAAGAAACAAGAAATGAAGGCTTCCATAGAAAGTAAAACATGTTCTTGTTTTAAATATGGTTGGAATTTGGGGACGTTCATACACTCAATAAAAATAGGCTGTGAAAATGCCCTTGAAATTCATCATATCATGAATTCGGTATTTTAAAAAAAATTATAGATTTGAAACTACCTCTTCTATTTGTCATTATTTGAATAGAAAATATTTTCTTTTCCCACAAAAACATGTAAATCAAAACCCAACAATTAGAAAATGTATAACTTTTCATAACGTTATAATCTAAAAATAAGAAATATTATTTGTATAAATTAGAGATAGTTCCCTCTAAGTCAAAGTTGTAAGGGCTTAAAAATAATAACGAATTGGCGGTATTGTTGAAAAAAGTGACAAGTATATTTGGGTAGGAAAAATCTTCAACCGTTGAACAATTTCAATTATTTTTGTTCAATGGTAATTTTTTTCTAGTTGAACTTTCTAGGTGCCTTGTAGCACCTCCAGAATATCAATTACCGTCATGTACATGATGAGAATATTGACCTTCTTTTCCATTCAATGTTGATTAATGTTATTCCTACACAGAGGGATGTAATTCTTCTTCCCTTTTTATATTCTAAAAAGGAACTTATGCAACTAGAGGATCCAAATGAATTGAAAAGTGATGATGTGCAGCTCTACATTCTTGACATTTAACATACTATTTATTCCCAAAAAAAATAGCTAAAATAAAATAAAAGTCATTACATATTGTGTTGTGGTTTAGAAAGGCTCAAATCACCTGTTGTGGTTCAAAATTATGTCTATAAAGCAAAAACATTATTGATATTTGCAAGAAGCAAAATGAGTTAAACAAAAATTGGGTTTAAATTTTTTTATTGATGTACTCTACAAGGATCAAACTATTTGGATATACCTAGGATGTCCTCAGAATTCTGGAGTGGGAAACACAAAGACATAGGAGTGTCCAGGGTAATACAACTTCAATTTTGATGCATTTGTATTTAAAATTTATTTTTTCTAATAGCAGAAAGTAAATATACTATTTCCACTTTTAATGAAAAGTTTCGAGAAGCAAGTCCCAACTTACTATTTTTTCCAATTGTAAAAGAGAGAGTCTTTAGGAAAAAGGGATCATTACTATTATTTCTTGAGGACATATGGATAAAATGGACAACAACCTTTGAGATTTTTGAATCAGGTGGGCTAATGTTTGTTCTTCATTTTAAAGAGTACAAGAGACCTAAACTTTACTCCTAATCCATATGAAACTTCATGGTCAATTCCTTTAGTCTGTAACAGGATATGAAACCAATAAGGAGATATCATTTATTTAAGATAAAGTAGAACACTAATGAAATTTACTGGCTAATCTGGATCTATTGAGGAAGCATGATTTCATAACATGGTAATTTTGAATCTTACTCCCGAAGAGTATCACAAGATCGATAGGAAAATGAGTAGGAAAAGCTGTAAAATATTTCCTTGAAAAATAAATATATGGGTAATATTGTATTGGTAGAATGCATTGAATAAACTATTATTCAAAAATTTGTTTTGGATGCATCTCACTACCGCTAGTTGTGTGTACTCTCAGGAGAGGAGAATAAAGTAAAATGAAAAGTTGATTCCTAAGGAATTGAAAAATCATCAAGAAGAAAAATTGATATTGAAGTGGCAGAAGTTCTCCTAGTGACATCTCAAATAATTATGGAAAGCTACGTGATTTCAATGGAAGAAAAAATTCTAGAAAGGATTAAAGACATAGAAGAGTTTACATGTCAGTGCACATATCCATTCTAGCTCCATGCCATCCACACTATCATTCTGATTATGTCAACTAATACATAAAATGTAGAATGCTTGATTACAGACCACAAATTTGTAATTTGTTTAGTGTAATCAATTCATGATGCAATAATGAACCTAAAAGAGTTTGCGAGAATTAAATAAAAAATGATGCACCATGAAGATCAAGTTGCACTCTAACAGAATCATAATGGCTCCAACATAATCACAAGAGGAATGATCAACAATGGAAGAACTTGCTCAACAAAAACAAAGCTTGCACATAAAGGAAAGACAACAGAGTGTCTTGGCATACTCATAAATGAAGGAATGAAAGGGTACATATAAGATGCAGAGTAGCCCTATTGTATGACACATAAGAAAACCCTAAACCTAACCCATGTGAGATGATCCTCCATATGTGTGTGAAGGTCATATTTGATCCCGCACACCAACACCCCCCTTCATCGAAGCTGGGGTAGTAGTTATGATGAGTCAGAAAAAAAAGAATACACTCCTAAACAACTAAGAAAGATGTGTTGATGGGGCCCGACAACTAAAGGCCTGATAAGGTGCCCATGTATAAAAAAAATCTTTCTAGAAGAAGAAGTAGGGCTACATAGCCCAAAGAAGATGAGCATCTGCATAATACCTCACCCTAAGAAGAGACCACAAGTTAAAAAAATTCACCTCAGTGAAGGGCTTGGTGAATATATCCGTAATCTGATCAGCAGTCTGAATGTACTGAATGTCGATGATACCATCATGAATAAGCTCTTGTATGAAGTGCATATGGATCTCAATGTGCTTCGTCCCCTGATGCTGAAATGGATTTTTGTAAATTGAGATAGTGCTCATGTTATCTCAATAGATAATGGTAGGCCACCGAAAGTGGATGCTTAACTCTGTCAGAATACCCTGTAGCCAAACAACCTCTATGACAATGTTAACTAATCATCTATATTTTGCCTCTATAGAAGATATTGTAATTGCATTCTACTTTTTTCTAGACCAACTTATAAGACCTGAACCAAGAGAGAAACTATAGCTAGAGGTAAATTTCTGATAATCTAAGCCACCGACCCAATAAAAATCTATGAACCCGATCAAGTCAATATCCACCCCTCCATAATAGTGAATGTCATCAGTATAGGTGCCACAAACATAATGAAGGATATGCTTAGTTACTTTCCAATGTAGCTCATGTGGCTCTTGCATGAATCTAGACAGGATCCCAACAACATAAGATAAATCCGTTCGAGTGTGAGTTAAGTAAATAAAGCTCCCCAATAACTTTTGTTAAAGGGTACCATCAACTAAGGGAGTAGAGAAATCAGAAACCAAATTAACCTCGAAAATAAAATGAGTAGGAGAATACTTGTAATCAAACATCTAAAAACAAGCAAGAAAGTCAAGAACATACTTAGTTTGCGAAATCACAATTCCCGAGTCAGATTGTGAAATCTAGATCCCAAGAAAGTAATGAAGCAGACCTAAGTTAGTCATGGAAAACCTATTGGCCAAGGTAATCTTCACAAAATCAACAATAGAGGAAGGGTTACCTGTGATAAACAAGTCATAAACATAGAGAACAAGGATGAGTATGGAGTCATCTTGCCATAGAATATAAACATTTGGATCAGAGTTACACCTAGTAAACCCTGATGTAAGTAAAAAGGAGTCCATCTTTGCTAGCCAAGCCCAAGGGACTTGTTTAAGGCCATAAAGAGACTTCTTTAACTTACAAACGAGGGAGGGATCTTGGACATAACCCAAAGGTTGTTCCATGTAGATCTCTTCCTCTAGGTCACCATGAAGGAAGGTAGTCTTAACATTCATTTGATGGACTTTCCATCTGTTTGCTGCGGAAATGGCAAGATTCAGTCGAATAAAATTCATCTTCACAACTGGAACAGAGGTTTCAGTATAATCAACCCCAACTATCTAGGAGAAACCCTTAGATACTAATCGTGCTTTAAACTTTTTGACGTCTCCATATACTCCATACTTTTTTTAGAACACCCACTTACACCAAATGATTTTTCTTCCTTTTGAAAGACGGGTGAGATCCCAATTATTTTTATTCATGAGAGAGGAATTCTCCTCATCCATGGTAGAATACCACTCAGGAATACCAGAAGCCTCCCAGAAATACTATGGATTAGAAGCAAAGGTGAAGAAAGAGTGGGGTCCAACGAAATCTGAGCGAGTACGTCTCATATCTAAAGTACCTCCAACTAAATCTCCAACACTTTACAAAGTTTTCCTAGCCCAAAGAGGACCAAGGGTATCAAGCTCTGATTCGGAAGATTCTTCACTTGAGTGAGAAGGGACATAGTCCTCATCATCACTACTGTCAGAATTGGAAGACTCAAAGGTCTTATGATTGGGAGGATCAGGAAGAGGAGCATGCTCAATAACATCATCATCTGATGAGTCAGAATATGAATCAATGAGTTGAAGAACCTCAATAGGTATAGAAGTAGAATTCAAAGAAGACTCATCAAACTTAACACTTCTCTCAATATAAATCTCATGAGAAGTATGATTCAACAATCGATATCCCTTCACAGCATCAGGATACCCTAAAAAGATACAAGGTTTGGATCTTGGTTCTAATTCCTTGCATTTATTCTTGGGAATCCGAGCCATAGCCTTGGATCTAAAGACTTGAAAATGCTCAACATCAAGCTTGTGTCTAAACCAGGCTTTAAAGGGTGTCATCCCTCTTACTACCTTGTGTGGAACATGGTTCTGAATGTAATTAGATCAATTCACTGCTTCAGCCCAATACTGTGGAGGAAGAGACTTCGAGTGAATCATACAAGTGGCCATCTCCTTAAGAGTACAGTTATTTCTTTCTGTTACTCCATTTTGTGAAGGGCTATAAGCAACTATATGCTACAAGGAGATCCCTTTAGAATAAAAAAATCCATGAACCTATTATTTACATATTCACCTACATTGTCGGTTCGAAGAACCTTGATAGATTGTTCCCCCTATTTCTCAAAAAGAGCCTTAAAGTCCTAAAAATGTTTGAATACTTCAGATTTAATCTTAAGAAAATATACCCAAGTATATCATGAATAGTCATCAATGAAGGTGTGCACATAAAGAGCTCTAGTAAATAAAGGAGACAGAAATGGATAAGAAATATCGTTGTGAACAAGATCCAAGGGATGAGTAAATCTCCAAGATTTTCCTTTGTCAAATTTCTTTTTAGGATGCTTTCCAAGGGTAAAACCCTCACAAAGACCCTTAGAAAACTTGACATGGGGTAACCCATTGACCATTTCGTTTTGGCTCAATTGTTTAAGGTAGCGATAATTTAGATGTTTGAAATGCTCATGCCATAGCTTACTGACCTCATTTTCATGAGTGATCAAGGAATTAGGTGTAGAATCAGAAGTAAAGTGGGAAAAGGTATACAATCATGAATGGTGATCTGTCTTTCCATCACCCACTGTAGTTTCATCGTTAAGCTCATGAATAATCACCGAGTTAGGACCAAATTCCACTTGCATTCCTTCACCAAGGTGAGTAATTTGGTAAACCGATAGGAGATTGGTAGAGAGATCAGGTACACTTAACACTTGGTTGAATGTTCCCCCATCCATCTCTACCGATCCACTACCAAAAACTAACACTGTCGTGTCATTACCCATCGTGATTTGGAACATACCACAAGGCTCGATGTTGGAGAACTCAACATGTAAAGAAGCCATGTGGTGTGAGGCACCAAAATATATACTCCACGCCAATGAAGGAGAAACTTTGGCTATAAAGGCCTTTCCTTTCTTCTTATCAAATTTAGACCCTTTTACAGTAGAATAATCAGCCTTTGGAGCATTTTGTTTGATAGACTCAGGAACACCTATTTGATTTTTTTCAAGTAAATGAGTAAGGTGGTAAAATTTTTTTATCATGCATAGATGCTCTTTATGACCAGGCTTCTTACAATAGGAACATAAAAACTTGTCTTTCTATTCTCTAGGCTAAGAAGTCAAAGCATTCATGTTAAATTTAGTTTTGGTCTTGGTTTCCTTCTTAGGTTGATCCTTTCTTTCTTTCTTCTTTTTAGTAATTTTTTCCTTAATATTACTTGCTACAAGGGCATGTGACTTGGACTTAAGAGACCCCATTTGAATGATTTTTTCTTATTCTTGAATGAGTTGTGATGAAAAATAGTCAAAGAAGGGCATATTCTAATCATTACCCAATACAGATTTTGTAGCATAAAAAGTTGACACAAAGACAGAATATTCTGGACCTAACTTAGAGAGAATCGAAAATATCTGTTGAGAATCTTTCTTCTCTACTTGACATTCCTTTAACAACAATCAAGTGTGGAAAAAATTAGAGAATTATACTTGTAGGTTTTCAAAATAACTAGGATTTAACCCTAGTAGTTTGTTTTCCAACTCATGCGATCTCATGTCATCTTGCTGTCCAAACATTTTATCTAATGATTTTAAAGAAGAATTAGGTGTTTCAGACAACTCTATGTGGAAGAGAAAGTAAGGAGAAACAAACATGTAAATAAGACCTAAAGCTTCATCACTATGTTTTAACCACTTATATTTTTCAGGGTCATCATCTGATTTGGTCTCAGTTCCCATGGTGATGTGGAATAACCCTTTACCTCTTAATTTCATAATCATTTTCGATATCTACTCAAAAAATTTGAACGGTGTAGGAAAAGGAAGTGAATAAGAATCCATTGTGAAGAGAGAGAGAAGGAATGCAAAAAACAATCACAACCATCCAGGACAATATAGTAACCCCCCTACTTTTAGCACTTTATAGTTGAGTGCATTGGATATAATCAGGTCCGAGCATGCATCTTGAAATAGTTGGTAACTCACCTTATAATCATCGTAATAATGCGTAAGAGAGGAGACCACAATTGTGTTTCATGGAGCGTAGCAAAGTGAAACTGTATACAAGCACAACTGCAAAAAACCAGGAAGGAGGAAAAATCAAATCCTAGTTGTGAGAAAGAGTGTATCACGTCACAAATGATACCCCCTTGTTGTAAAAATGGTGGCGGAAGTGCTCACTCGTTGCAAGAAATAATAAGGGTAAATACAATGAAGAAAGGAACTCAAGATGAGTCTGGAAGACCTCCAAAACACCAAAAAGGCACGTAGAAGACAAAAAGGTTCTCGGAGTGATACTACACGTAAAAAAATCAACAATAACGTGTAATAAAGTATCATTCGGAAATGTCTAGGTTAGCTAAATTTAGAGCAGGTTAGGACAAAAAAATGAGTAGAACTTTATTTTAAATGCTGATAATTAAAAAACTTCACTAATCGTAATGAAGAAAACTGAAATTAATAACACTAGATTTAATTAAATTAAATCTAATTAATTTCAACTAATAAAAAACTAATTAAGATTTAACTAAATGCTAATTAAAAAAAATTTCCCTTTTTTATTAAAAAAAATATACTAACTAAATTTTTTTTAGAAAGTATTAAGTAAAAAAAGGAAGGTTTTAAAAAACGCAAGTATGTTTTATTTTTAAAAATCTTGGAAAGAATATTAAAAAAAGCTTTATTGCTTTGGATTTAAGAATTAGCAAGTATTTTTAAAAAATACTTAAACTTTAGAAACGTTTAAAAAACAAGAAAAAAGTAAAAACGCACTTACTAGAGAAAGTGCGGCCAGTGTAAAAAAACACAGGTTTTTGAGGGGCAGCATGGACGATGCATAAGCAGGGTAGGGAGGAGGGAGCAGGAGTAAGGAGGGAGTGGCCAGGGTAAAACAAACAGGGAAAAATCGTAGAGCAGCAGACCCGAAGGGGTGAACGACATAGGGAAGAGAAAAATGAGTCGCAAGCAAAAAAGATTTCACCAAGCACCAAAAAAAGCATGAGCCAAGGAGTCTTCACAGGTAAAACAAGGAACTCACCAACTTAGCCAAGTAGAACAGAAGCATTTTCAGGGAATAACACTCAACCAGGTGGAAGGATCTTGGTTGGAGAGGTATCTTGGTGGAAGAAAGGACTCGGTCAAGCCTAAACCATCTCACCTAGCTAAAGAACAACCTTGGAGCTCTCTACACAAAATTTAAACCTGTATTCTGGAAAAAAACCCATAAAAAACATAGAGAAACCAAAAACTTTCCAAGAGGAAGAATGTTAGATATGTTAGCAAGAAAAACCAGAAAATAAAGATCAAAAACTTGTACAAGGAGTTAAAAAAATAAAAAAACAAGAGTAATAACAACTCAAAAAAAATGAGTGCACGTTTACCCGATCTCAACTCTGATACCATGAAAGAGTTGACGGATCATATCAGAAACTATGCACCACGATCAATTTGCACTCTGGTTGAATCGTAATGGCTCCAACGTAATCACAAGAAGAATTGATCAAGAACCGAACAATCTTGCATAAAAAAATAAATCTTGCACATAGAGAAAGACATCAAAGTGTCTTGGCATTCTCATAAATCAGAATAGTGAAAGGGTACATATAGGGTGCTTAGTAACCCTAGTGCATGAATCAATAGCAAACCCTAAACCTAACCCTAAACCTAAACCATGTGAGATGACCCTCCAATACATAAGATAACTCACACCAACAGAGAGAGAAAGAACCAAAAATGTTTAAGTCAGAAGGTGTCCCAACCAATTTCCACTGCTACAAAAATGGAAATTCAAAACAAAACTTCACAACCATAAGATTGCGACAGAGGTGACTTGGTACAAAACAAAACAGTCAACCCAAATTTAGGATTCCCTCAAACAGAGGGGAAAGAACACTTCCTCCAATTCCCATGCACATACCATCTCAATACATTCATAGAACTGAAGTTTTACATTCCTTAAACAAGACGTTCCAATTCCAAATCTCGAAGAGATTTTTAAATGACTCAAACAAAATTTCACCTAGTTCCCTATGGGTAGGTTACTCAAATAAAGAGTTATAAGCTTAATCATTTAATAAAATATTAACCCAATACAAAAATACCAGAACATAATCGAATGTATCAACCCAAATACAAGCTCATAACACTCAAATGTTAAATAGGAGTACAGTGCCAAATACGAACTCCAAGCAACAGTTCAACAATGCATAAGTTTTCCAAACACTAGTTCCAATCAAAACGAAGCTCAAACAAAAAGTTCCAACACAAATCTAAATCCAAAAATGCAACCCAGAAGCAACATCAAATGGAACTCAAGTTTTCCCTAACCACAGATTCCTATACTACCACAAAGATCAGTTCAAATAACAACTTCGATAACAAGATCTAGAGTGCAAAAATAGAGATACAAAATAAGTTTCGCATACCATTTTCACTTGCATGTTGGTCATCAAACTTGTACAAAGCTTGGGATCCTCCAAAACATCACTATTTTTTCCATGGATACCGAAATCCACCCAACTCGAAGATCCACCAAACCAAGCAGCTTCCACCTGAGCCCGATGATTTTTTGAGCCCATGTGTGGAAAGTTTGGTAAGTTGACCTTTATGAAGTAAATTTTTTTTAGAATTTATTTTTTTTGGTGGGATTTTTTAGGAAGTTGGTCTACCGTTAATATTACTGTAAGGCATACGTTTTTTTAAAAGTATGTGTTGCATGAAGTTTAAATGATGAGACCCCTAACTCTTCCAATTACAGGGAGGACCATGACAAGTGTATACATTCACATAAGGCCAAACTTTGAGAAGGGAGCATATCTAGAAAACAATATCTCCATACCTGACAACCCCACGGGTAGAAGGAAACCCACGCCAAAAAAGGAAGGAAAATAATAGGTGCAAGGGAAAAATGCACCAAGTTTCCAAGATACACCAACGGTGGGCGTCCCAGGGACCAGCGCTAGGACTAGTACTTAAACACATAGGAAGAGTTCCCCACTCAAAGAGAAGATGCTAGAACAAGAAAATCCTATCACAAAAGAGAAGTCACCAGAGAAGGAAGAAGAAAGGGAAGAATCTCCTATACTAGAATCCCAAGTTAGGAAGAAACAAAAGGTGATGGAGGAGGCTGATTCAGAGGACATAGAGAGCTTGGAATCCTACAGAGGTTAGAGGGATGATGACGAAGAATATGAACCTGAAGGAGCCCAGGGACCACTAGTGTTTGAGGTGCATGATTAAGAGGAAGAGGGTGAATAAGAGGAAAATGAATTTCTCTTCATGCAGAGGAAAGGTAGCCAGGACGAGGAAGGTGCCCAGGATAAGGTAGAAAGCAAAGAAGTGAGTATGAAAAATTAGACTCCAAGCCTCAAGCAGGAGCAGATAAATGAGGTGGTAGAAAAAGAAGTGGAAAAAATCATTGAAGCCTTAGTAGTGCAAGAGTTGGAGCAGAACACTGAATTAATAATAAATGAAGATAAAGAAGAAAGTGTGGGAAAAGATCACAGCAACACAAGAGGAGGCCTGAGTTTTATGGTATGTATTCCTAAGGGCACGTGCATAGGAGGAAAGAGCATGGAGATCCAGAGACCAAGAATGAACTATGTTGATGATCCAGACAAGGTGTTGTGTGTGAGTTTCCAAAGCACCATTCTAATAGAGAAACTCCTAGCCATGACATCATTTGATGTGGAAGGTGCATACTCGTGGACAAGGAAAATGCTTTCATGGGCATTTGAGTCCCACCTCGATGATCTAGAGTTTGAAGTGAGCCAAGGGGCATTAATGCAAATGCCAGAGTCTAAAGGAACCAACCCCTTGGTAAATACCTAACAAATTTCGGTTGAGAAAATCCGTAATGCACTCAACAAAGTCTTGGTTGAGGTAGAAGCTAGGATTTTTTGGAGAAACGACAGAGTGAAGGATCTAGAGGCAGAGCTAGAGAAGAAGGATAAGGATCTCCTAGAAAAAGCTAGGGAGTTAAAACATGAATAATTAGTCAGCGCTCAGCTAAATCATGAACTAAGAGATGAAAAGGCAAGGGTGCGCGAGGTATCCAAAAAGGTATAATCAATCATAGGTGTCATTATTTTGAAGCATCTGTACCTAGCACCACCCATATAGAAGTATAGATCTACCTTGGAGTGCCTAGAGGAATTAACACACATCCTCACAATGGAAAGGAAGCCATTGGCCTTAGAATTCATGGAAGAAGTATTAGTGCGCATGGAGAAGGAAGATAAATTGAATGTTGTAGCAACCATCACCAAGTACAACAAGGTTCTTGCCAAAGTAAAAATTGTTACCCAAACTGTTGAGGCCACGTATGACAATTTTACAAAGAGGGATAGAGTGGTGAGCATTCATGTCACCACTCATGAGGAAAATCTCAAATAATTCAAAGAAAAGAACAAAGGGAATAAAGTGGAGTGGGATAGGACCCTAACCGAGGTTGAATAGAAGTCAGAATCCATCGAAGCCTTATGAGGTCCAATAAAAAACCAACTGAAGGATTTGTACGCACAAATCACAAAGGGGATGGATGCACTTAAAGATGTGGGCAAGCAATAGGAA
This sequence comes from Taxus chinensis, assembly GCA_019776745.2. Taxonomy (NCBI): domain Eukaryota; kingdom Viridiplantae; phylum Streptophyta; class Pinopsida; order Cupressales; family Taxaceae; genus Taxus; species Taxus chinensis. The sequence goes on along the minus strand of CM034147.1, from coordinate 83,852,430 downwards.
GGAGTGGTAGAAATGATGAATAATCAAGGAGATAGACTAGGTTTTGAGGAGGTAAGCACCCTATTCGGTGACCTCAGCCAAAGAGCACAAAATGAAGTCAACACTTGGAATAAGTTAGAGGCTGACTTAACAAAATATTTCCCTCTCCTCTTGAAGAAATAACCATAGTTCCTCATTATTTCTTTCTGATGCAGCCTAGAATTTACCAGATAACACCCTAGATGCACTGGCACATCACTCAGCTTAGACTAAGTGCTCACCCAAAGCACACAAAGGTACCAGGTTGTTCTTTAGGGTTGTTGTAGTAAGATGTTAGTGTGATGAAGGAAGAAACATATAGATCCATAACTAATCCATCATTCTACAATGCATGCTATTATCAGATCTAGGAAAGAACAAGATTAAACAATAATCATGATTGAATCAAGAACATGGACTACTCATTTAGACACAGGAATGACACTTAGATTCAGCCAATATCTTCCATCTATTAATAAACACAGAAGCTCCTTACAATAATGGCAATCTATACCGATACTCGCATGGATTTGATATAGTAATCTAGTCATATGCACATATCTCTTTATGCTTACCTCTCACACTCTGCATATACATATATATCATCTCATCTCTCAAGTAATTTACTACATATATATAATGTGGGGACTTTCCCTTCACCGCTTATCTATTCAAAAAATAGGTTGCATGGTACTAATAGCCACACGCTGTTTACAAGAATAGCCACACATACAAGTGTGCTATCTATAGACCTCTTGCAGTTAACTAAAGTGAGAATCCTATTCTTATCTCGTCTAATTGCAAAACGGTTCGATATGATCCTCTAAAGATAGACAATGCATGGCACGCACATCTCTAACTTTGAAGCAACCTATAATTTTTAAGATAACACCCTAGTCACGCTGGCACATCACTCAACCTAGATTGAGCTCTCACCTAAAGCACACAAAGGTACCAGGTCCCTCTTTAGGGTTGTTGTAACAAGATGATAACATGATGAATGAAGAAACATATAGATTCATAACTAATCCATCATTCTACATTGCATGCTACCCATAGATCTATGAAAGAAAAATCTTAAACAGTAATCATGATTGAATTAATAACATGCACTACTCAATTACATAGAATGACACTTAGATTCAGCCAATATCTTCCATCTATTAATAAATATAGAATATCCTTATAGTACTATCAATTTATACCAAGGTGCGTATAGATCTTATACACACATTCATACATCCAGAATCATACATACACCACTCTCTGTGAAACATACCAAAATCATATATCTACTATGCACCTAACATCATATATATAGGGTGGGGACTTTCCCTTTAATGCTTAACTACTCCATAAATAGGTCGCATGCTATTATTGGCCACACACCATTTACAATCATAGCCACACATGCAAGTACACTATATATAGTTCTCTTGCAGTTAATTGAAGTGTCAATTCTATTCTTAGCTTGCCTCCATGCATAGATGATTTGAACCACTTTTCCAAATATAGACAATGCCTGGTGCACACATCTCTGCATCATTGATGTGTTCCTCATGCCATCTTCCAAAAATAGATCCTCATGCTCAAAATTGGCTAAGTCCTAAAATCTGAACTTGCCTTCCACGTGTGGGTCCTTCCTATCCTTCCGCACCTTTGATCTTGGCCTTCTATCCTACGTGGACTCCTTGTATGATCCTTGACAAGTATTCTTTCATCAACATTACCCCACACTAATCTAATTGTCGTATCGAAAATGGGAATCTCCAAATTTTGAAGGAAAGAATAACAATGAAAGAATAATAATGAAATAATGTGGATAAATAAATAATTTATATGAGGTTATTTAAGCAACCTCCTCGGGAATAGTTTGTAGTATCAGCTCTGGATACTCCTCATTTATTAAGTCCTCCAAAACCTACCATTCAGTGAGTGCATGTTCCTGTTTCTCTGGGATGTCCACAACAATGGATTCTAACTCATCCCTCACAATTTCCCCTTTCTCATTTTGTAGAACCAACACAACACTTGACATGGATGTCATCATCCCTTCTAAAAGGTCCATCTTCCGCACAATCATCTTTCCAAGCTCTTCTAGCTAAGTCTTGTACGGCTCTTATGTGGTTTCATGGGCCTCGCGCTTCTATTTAACTATTGACAACCTTTCTACATAGCCCAATGTTTCATCTTTCATCGCTTTCTGGACCTCATTGTTCTCTTCCAAGGTCTTAATGTTGATGAGCTCCTCTAGAGTTGTGCATATGTTTAAAGCCCGGTCTTCTTTCTTCAACACTTTTTGTAATGCCTGCAAAAACCCTTCATAAGATGCAATTTTCTTCATCACAGAGGCTTTCTCATGTTCGACATCCTTCTTTTATCATTTTGGTGCTTGCATATGCAAAGTTTCTTCTTCGAGCACCAAATCCACTAACTCTCCCGCATAGTATATTGCCGAAGGAAATGTCTTTGGTACCTTGGGTTCTAAGTGGCCTTGCTTTGATTATATTATCCCCAATCTCCTTTGCTATGCTTATGAATACTTCATTCTTCTGCTACGTGAAGTCCCTTTCCTATGTTATGCATGCTATCTCTATATCCTTTGTCTTCAACTCTTCACGTGGTGCTTTGATTGTGGCATATTTGTCCATGTTTCTTCTAGCCACCTCCGCAGAGACTTTCACCAGCAGATTGCTGACCTACTCGTCTGACATGACAATAGGCTTTACTATCATGTTTCTATCCTGATGTGCCTTCTTCAGTCACGTTGAAACACATGACTCTTCACACAAATCGAAGTCAAGCTCATTCATATGGGTGTGCATTGACAATGATAGTTACTTTCGTGTGTGCACAATCACCATATCCTCATCCTTCAGCTCTCAGCCAAATAAATATTTTTATGCAATCGTGCTCTGCAAGTGGATGTAGACAATTTTTCTTGCATCCTCTACATACCCCATGGCTGGTGGGATGTGCTCCCCACTTACCCTTCTAGACCTCTGCTGCTTAGGAACTCTAGCCTCCAAATTTGGGGCTTACATCTCCATGTCTTGAACACCTTCTATAGTTATTTCCTCTAGTCTTTTCTCTTCCTCTTCCTTCTCCTTTGATGCCTCACCCTACTCTTCTATATGATCTAGAAGTGTAGGAGATGTAGGCGCGCTCTCCTCTAATTATTCCACCTCCTCATTCAATTTCAGCTTCCTCTTTCTCTGCGTGGTCACTTCCTTCTATGGGGATATTCTGGGTGATTTGCACATAGAGGTTGGGGTAGCACCTTGGGTCCTTATTCTCTTGAATACCCTTTTAAAATTGTGCTCCCCTTGTACTACATTCAGGTGCTCATCATCCCCCTATTATGGACGAGGTGGTGTAACAACGCACTCAAATTCACTCTGACTTGTAGGATGTCTCCTACCCCTATGCTCCAAACCACCACCATCTTCACACTCCTCCTCATCCTGCACTTCAATTTTCTCCATGGGCTTATGCACTGGGATATTCTCCATTGTATTCTTTCCTTTCGGTGGTGCTAGAAGTGCAAACTCACCTTCCACATATTTTTTATTCTCCATTTTTGGCTTTAGCTAGAGATACACCAAGGTTGTCCCACATCTGCTACAACCAAACTTACTGGTTTGTCATTCAGAACCTCTGAAATGATTCTCTCTATATAGGTGCTTCTGCCAGGATATACATACTTCTTTCTTAATGTATGGTAGTCATATTCTACCTTGTCTACATTGAAGATTAGTCTGAGTGTGTCTATAAATCTATGAACATATTCTTGAAAATACCTTACAGTGAATACATACGGTAACTTGCACAAAGGGTTATAGACTCCATCCTTCATTGGAAAGTGCACGATGTAGAAATTTTGGTATATAGCAAAGTGAAATGTTGGTATACTACTAGTAGGTCCTTTGGAATGCACCACTCTTCCCCAAATGCAGCGTGGATCCTATCATACCACTTCTCCGCCCTTTATTTTACTTCATTTTTCATGGTCCCCTTGCACAGGTACTTGCTGAATCTTGCAGCTAGGGACTTGTTCTCCATGGGGTATTCCCATATTTTCTCCTTTGGTCCATCTGGTACTCCAATCTCCATGAAGACCAGTGATAGTAGAATAGCCCCAAAGCTGATCTTCCCCCTGTGTGCGCTTCTTTGACTATCTTCTCTACAATATACCCTGCAATGTTATAGATCATCCCCTTCGACATCTTACATGCCACATGCAACCACATAGTGTTTGCCAATGACCACCACTCCTGATCATTTAACTTAGTAATAAGGTGTGTTACAGCTTGTACAATTAGACAAGTCTTCAATTTATCTATGTCCATTCCGTGTGGACCCTTCATGTATCCCAAGTCTTGTTTGGTCTGTAAAATCATGGCTTTATCTACAAGATCACCTCTTATGTCTTATCCTATGGCCTTCAGACCTATAACTAATGAAACCAACGCTGATGAAATTGTAACTCTGCATCCTACAAAGTACAAGGAGTCTTCGTGTACCCTGCTCATGAGCCACTGGTACAAGGGAAAATACTTCCTGAAATATGGTATCTCATACAACTGATATACCCCAATTCTCTTCAAGATATTTTCACCCACATCATCATATACTGGCATGTCATCTACCGTGTGTTTGTTTGTTCTAGCCATGAGAAAGGAATCAAGCTCCTTCTTGTTCTCTGACATCCTGTGATTATATTCACTCACTTTACTATTTCTAATGGGTGAATCCCACTCTTGGCTGATAATGAATCCTTTTGGGTATTACATCTCCGAAAAATGACTTGCAGGTGTCATCTCTTCTTCCTCAACAACTACCTTCTTATTTCCTTTTACTGCTATGGTCGATGCCTTCTTCGGTGCCATTTTTACCTGTAAATGTCCCCTATTAAACTCTACAACTCCGTAAATCAAACCCTAGCTTGATTTAATTATGCTCTAGGTGGATACTTTGTAACCTACCCCTTTCATGTCTCTCTACTTTGCTCAAACCCTTCACCACCAGGGACACAAGATTCTTATAACATATATTTGGTTGTCACTCTTGGTTTCACACCCTTTGCACCTTAGCTCGATCACTTAGCTCTTTGAACTTGGCTCTTCTTTCAAATACTCTTAGTTGCAATGCTAAAAATGAATCCACATCCCATCCTTATATAATTTTTTAAAATTTTGATGTATTTATTTCTCCTTACCTACTAAATATACCTTTATTCATTAACCAAATCCATTCATTTTAAGCAGTACATCTTCACACCCAGCTATAACCTTCTAGCGTGCCTTCCTACCCATTGGTCACAAACTTATCTTTAGCACACGCTCCTTTGCCCAAGTACCTCATCAATGTACCTTCTCCTGGTAGCTATCATAGTCTCTGCTTACCTCGTGTTATATTGTTCCTTCATCCATCTCCATACTTGGTCACCTTTTGAGAATAAATCTTCTTTTGACTTAAAGCACACCCATAACAGCTTATTCCTTTCATCTTTTAATTCCCACATTCATTTTTTGTCTTTCTCTTGGATCACTACAACCACCCTACACTAAAATTATGTGCATTCTACTACGCATAAACATTCTTCATATAGTAATTAGCTTCATGCGCGCAAGCGTGCTTATTACACAAACAATAACTAAATTGACAAAGCATACCAACAATGAGGGAAATACATTAAGGAAATACATAATTGAAAACCTAAACTAAATGGCAATACTGTCTTATTACAAACACCAAGAAGACTTATTTATAGTAGGGCTTCAATCTACTCCCATTAAAGTAACTAGGTAGTTGTATTCCATCAAGTGCTTCTAATTGGCATGCACTTGATTCAAGTATAGAACTGATAACATACGGCCCCAACCAATGTAGTTTTAGCTTGCCTGGATGGCACAAGAACTTTGAGTCATAAAGAAGGACCATTTCGCCAATCTCAAATTTCTTATCTCTTATGTTTCTGTCATGCCATGCCTTCTACGTGGCCTTTTCCTACTTTTGACTCCACTGTGCTATGGCTCGGCACTCATCTAGTTGAATCATTTTGTTAATACGTTCTTCTAAATCATGTTCATCAGCTAGACCTCTAGCACACGTAATTTGCAAATAAGGTAACATAAATTCTATAGGAAGAACAACTTCCACACCAAACACCAACTGAAATGGTGTGGCTTTGTTCAATCTCTTGTATTTTGTTCTATATGCCCAAAGAACAGTTGACATTTTGTCATCCCAATCCTTTCTTCTGACATCACATATTTTTGTCAAAGTTTGTCCCAAAATTTTTTTGAAGACCTCAGCAGTTCCATTTTCCTAAGGATGGTAAGGTGTAGTTTTATGGTGTGCAACAATAAACTCATCTAATAGGATCTTGATTGTCTCATTCAAAAAGTGTGTACAGTCAAGCTTAAAGGAAATCCATATCATGTAAGAACATTCTTCCATAGAAATCTAGTGGTTATAGCTGCCGTATAGTCTTTCATAGGTTCTGCTTCTACCCACCGTGTAAGATAATTTGTGCAAGTAATGATATAGTGTGATCTAGTCTTACACGTGGCTAGAGAAATAGGTCCTACAAAGTTAACGACCCATTTCTCAAATGGTTCAACACTATTAATTGGTCTCAAAGGCATCTCATCTCTTTGCCCTAGTTTTCCTAGGTGCTAACAATGATCACACATCCTTACAATAGTCTTTACAGTATTTATATAGTGTCTCCCACCATAATCTAGCAATTAAGATCTTCCGATCAGTCGCATCACCTAGATAATGGCCTCCTGCAATACCACCATGAGCTTCTTCCATGATATCCTTGCACTCATTCTCTAACACACAACGGCGTAAAGGTCACCACTGATTAATATAAATGGTGTCATGCATATAGCAAGCAGCTTATTTTCTAATGATTTCATTCCTTCTGGTGCCATACCTATTTTTAGAAAGACATCAATGTCTTCTAATTCCATGGATGTGCATTATAACCTGTATAATTGTGCGTCAGACATTGTTTCTTCAATTGTCTGTGCATCCTCTCCTGAATTGATTCTAGATAAATGGCCTGGTCCAAAATTGCTTTTTCTTGGCTTGATAACAACTGTGAAGAGTACCCATTTACATATGTGACCCTGTAAGATGGGCTTGTTTACCAAGTACTTCAATGTGATGTGATCTGTATAAAACAAAAATGGTGTTGCTAACAAGTATTATCAAAACTTGTACAATGCATAGATCAGTGACAAAGCTTCGCACTCTGTAGTTGTATAATTTCATTCAGCAGGAGTTAGCTTGCTACTAGAAAAAAAAATTGGATGATCAATAATACCTTCACCAGGTTGAGCTAACACAATGCTAATGGCCATACTAGAAGCATCCACATGCACATGAAATGGTTTATCCCATGATGGAAAACACAGAATGGGTGTGGTAGTAAGTTTCTCATTTAATACCTCAAAGTGTGATGTTGCGGTTCACCCCAATAAAATGTACCTTTCCCCTTTAGTAATTATTCTAAGGGTGTAGCAATTTTGGCATACCCTTTTATAATTTTTCTGTAATATCTTGTATGACCTAAAAATCCACGCACCTCACTTTGACTGGTAGGTGCTTCCAGGCCTAAAATGACTGCAACCTTGGTTGGATAAACTATCAAACTGTCCTTACAGATTATATGCCTTAACAATATCCCAAAGGGTGTAGAAAATATGCACTTCTTGATGTTCAAAGAGATACTCAATTATCTTCATCATTCAAACATTAAGCACAGATTGTCACAATGATTTTTCACCAGCCCATATACTGTCCAATCATCTAGGTAGACCTGTAAGAAGTTGTGAATAAAATATTTGAATGCCTAAACAACTATCCACGAGAATACAATAGACACATTTTTCAATCTAAAAGGCATCACAGTATAAGGAAAAATGGCCCCATTCAGTAGTAAATTTTGTCTTTTCTTTATCCTCCTAAGTGATCCTAACCTGATGATAACCAAAAAAATTGTTTATGAAATAATATATTTCATGCCCTACAACTCCTAGTATTTCCTTAGTGAATGGCGTAGGGAATGGATATGTGACGCATGCAGCATTCATCTCCCTTAGTCCACACATATCCTATTCCATCTATCCTTCTTGATACTAATCACCATTGGGCTAACCCATTCTGACTCATCAAGGGGCTTGATAATTCCAAATTTCAACATTTTATCAATTTCTTCCTTTACCTTTTCACGCAAATTAGGATTCATCCTATAAGGTCTCTTTCTAACTAGTCATGCACCATCCTTAAGTTTGATCTTCTTTTCCCCAAGTGATTCATGCACACCTTTAAGTTCATGATATCCTCTAGGGAATAAGTCCTGATAATCCCTGAGTAATTTAATGATTTTTGCTACCTCCGAGTCTGACCTATAATCTCCAATTACGGCCTCCTTAGGCTCAGAATCTGAACCCATATTTATCTTTTTTGTCTTCATGGGTTCATGGTAGGTGCATGTATCCTTTTATGTATTATCCAAGACCTCAAGCACCCCATGTGAATGTTCAATATCCAGGTTCTCAACTTCCTCATCATCTACGATGTAGACCATCTTTCCTTTCTCTTTCTCAAGGAAAGCATGTTCAAGTAGTTTTGAGTCTATTTCTTCTTCCTTTTCAAAACATACTCCGAACTCTATCTCACCGAATAATTCCTGAATATGCTCTTCTACTTTTACACTATCTCCCATAGTTAAGCGCTTGACAAATTTTAATGCCTCTTCCATAGGAGGTTGAGTCGAGAAGTAGTCAAATGTCTGGATCATACCTGTAGCCAAATCTTGTCAGTTCCCATTTTCTCTATGTAGTTCTGCATATACATACCAAGCGTGTGTTAATCCTTGGAGCGTGGAATATAATCTATGCACCCATAGTGAAGGTGGTAATTCTTCCTATCCTACTATCCAAATTCTCTAACACTATTGAATGTGATGTTGAACAAGTTTATGACCATAATAAGTGCAAATTTGTGTAGGTGCATTGTTACTTAGACAAAGCTATTCCAATCTCTTCCTAGTGTATAAGGTTATCTCTGTGGACTGCCCACTAGCGCGTTCTTTTCCCACATAATGTATATGCTAATATATCCCTTCTCTTAACTTGATTTGTTGATTGTGTTTCCATGGCCTTAAAAAATGCAGAGAGATCTTCTTCCCCTGTATACCAAGGTACTGTGTTGCCTATTTTTTGAACTGAATGAAGTCAATTCTTGCACGCAACCATGATTTTTACCTCATTCCCTACTAATTCATATGTACCATGAGCCCAATTGTCACAATAAATACTTGTAGTATCACTAATAGAATGAGAATCCTCCCACTGAAGGATGCCTTTCTTCAATGGCTCATTGACCTCTGGGTCCTGGATAGCGCGTACATAAAATTTATTTAAATCCTCCTCACTTAGAGGCTCAACATATGGCGTAGAATTTCCATTTATTAAAGGTATCACAACCCTCTCCTCCTTGTTTTCAAAGCTGACATACCCCTTATTGAATCTCAAGTCAACTTTATTTGCATAACACCAAGGGCATCCAAGCAAGGCTGGAAAATTGTCTACTTTTGCAAGTGCTAATACCTCAAAAACCCCAGTGAACTTGGCCCCTTGTATAGTGATAGATGCATCTTTAAAAACTCCTATGGGAGTGTCCTTATTCCAATTTTCCATAAATAACACATTAGATGATGGCTTGTCAACACATTTACCTCCACACCTGTATCTATCAATATGCTGCTCAAAATCCACCCATCCACAACAACATTTAGAGTAATTTCTTTGTCATAGTAAATGCTATCAGGAGGAATATTTACATGTAGTATCTACCGTCCAGTCTCAAGGCTTGCACATGGAGTGTTCCCTTTTAACCAATTTCCTAAGAGTGGAATAATGTTCTCCTTGCGAAACATCTTGCACACCTCCCGTAGATCATCAATATCAGTTTGGACTATCTCTAATGCCTTCTTCTGATCCTTTAGGTATTGTATCTTACCTTGAAGATTCCTTATCACTTCCATGGTATCCTGGTAAAATTCCTTTTGATGAGCAGGATCTAGATACCTCACATGCAAAACCTCCTCCTTGTTAAACATAGGCTTCTGGTGTAATGCCTCTCACATGCGTGCAACTTCAGTGTGTGTATTAATCTTCATTGTCAATGCCTCAAGTCCTTATGTTATCTTGGGCATCCACTGATCCCCTACCACGTGCTGGATTCTAACAATCCTGGCACCTTTGTTTTCTGGCTTATGCTTCTTAATTAGATGCTCATATAAGTTCGGGAACTCTTCATAGCTATGGGTCTTCTCGTAGAAATAAAATTCATTATTTTGAGGACATTCACACATGTAGTGGTCAGGAGATCCACACGTATAACATGTTCCATGAGGGAACTCTCCTCTTCCTCCACCTCAACCTTGTCCTCCATATCCACCACGATAGCCAAGTCCCCTTCCATGACCTCCTTTAAAACACCCCTCATTCATGGCATAGCATGTTTGATTATGATCTCGATCTTGGTGCTCATTCCTACCCTTAGAATTATCAGTTATACTTGTTTTTCATACTCTATTGTCTATGACATCCTGAATCTAACCAATTAACTGACAATCCTCAGTATTATGGGTCATGGACCTACAAATATTAAAAATTAAGATACATTCTTCTTTATTACATGCTGTAATAAAGGATAGTGACTCGCATCATGATTTAAATGAAAAATATCACAATCCATTAGTAATGAGTGTATAGATCTGCGAGGGAAACTATCCTTGGTGTGACCTTCCACTTCACAATTTGTACACCAAATTCCTGAGCACATTTCCTGGGCTAAATTTATTGATAGCTTCTCTAACTGCTTTACCATAGCTATAATCTATGCCTCTAGAAATGGACTAATGCTAGTTTCAATGCTCCCAACTGCCTTAGCATGCAAAGCTACTTCCAGTGCTTTGCGCAGATCTGTGTATGTCTTATGTGACAGTTCCCTTCTAAAAGTTGTAATCAATCCTCCGATGAACCACTATGCATGTTGGCTAGCATGGATATCATAAGACAACTTAGATAGAAGTGTCTTAAAATGAGCATCATACTCACATACACTCTCAGTAGTACCTTGTTTGATATCTCTGAGTGCACTTATACTCTTCTGCTCAAACTCATGGATATGTAACTCTTTCAAGAAATCATCCCTCAGTGCTACATAATCCACGCATGTTTGATTAGGGTAAAACTTCCTATACCAGTGCTGCATGCGCCCCTATAATGTAGTAATGAATTGACTTACCTTTCGCTTTGTAGCTATAATTCCTTTAGCACACTACAAGATTTCACACATATGAACATGTTCAGAAGCATCCTTTATACCTCTATACTTTATGAGATGAAGAGACATATCCATATAGATATTATGTGGTTGTTGTGGACCTTGACCACCTGATCTAGAACCACCAGATCTACCAGAACTATAACCACCTATGCCTCTTGATCCTCCACCTGTAGCTGGAGTAGGACCTGTAGATGTACTCCCTTATTCTCCGACAATAGTTTTATACTGAACCCCTAAATTCTGTGAGGTAGCTCCACTTTTAGAGGTGAATCCAACATTCTGCGCGCTCACATTCTATGTGGATGATGCACCTAAGAATAATCCTCCATATAAAATTGATGTTTTCTATCTTGTCATTGATGTACTTGATCCCTAACTTACTCCTGCTCTCCTACTTCCCAAGTTAGTTTGTTGATTACTTGTCATACTAGATATTGAAAAACCAAGCGCAAAGGCTAGGTCACCAGTGGATTAAGATGGGCACCTACGGCCCAAGTATTATCTGCTAGTGCACTTCTGTGTGAGGATGAGAAGGGCTCTCTATAATGCTTTCCAAGATGGGGGAGTTCCTGATGCTCTGGCTCCACATCTTCTACATGAGCCATAAATCCTTCACGAGCCATATCTCTCCTCAATGTCATACTTTCTGCAATGTAACGTTACTTCTCTATTTCCCTCTCGCGTGCCTCATTATACTTAAGCTGTATTTCCTCTCTCTTCTTTTTTGCCGCTAGGTCCACTATCTTAATACCAAACCTATTCCTACCCCCGTGCATGGTGAAGTTTAATAAGCCATCGGTTTACTCTCCAGGTTCAAAGTTACCATTAAGATATTGATCACTAGTGGAATACTGTGCAAATATGTTCCTCTTGGATACCTCAAAAACTAAAATTTAGTGACCTCTGGGAAAGAGTATGTTGAAATTGAGATTCCAGAATATAACTGTTTAGAACACCACGAGACCATGTATCCACTGTGTGAGTCCAAATCAAATCAGCATCATAAAGAACCTGAAATTTTTCTTGTGTCCAAATAAGTGCGCAATATCTCCAATTCCACTGAGATGCATAAGCAGTAAGCCACTTGTATAGTTCTACTGGAAAGATAGCAATAAAATCTCTCATATAAGCTATTGTATAGGTTCTATTCTACCCAAGTGTGTGTGTTAAACTCAAATCCACTGCTGAACCGTCATGCATATTCTTCCTCCAGATCATGTATTCATTATGTTAGGAAATAAGAGATAAAATATGCAGAATAATCCCTTACAGAATCGCAACAGTAGAAAATAATATGCAGAAAATATTATAGATCTCAAATAAAAGTGCAGGATAAATAACACAACACAGAGAGACAAGATTTAACGTGGTTCACCCAATTTGGGCTACATCCACCAAGAATCACTTGCTCAGATTTTATTACAAGCCTCCACTCTCTCAATACAATACCTAGATCCGTTTGGAGCTATGCTCAACAAACTCTACAGAATTCACACCTGAATTCAAAACACATTTGCAATACATTTTCTTGTTTATCTATCATATGCATAAGACCATATAAATAGACAACTGCTTAAGCATTTTAAAAAACCATGGGTATCAAACAATGAGAAAAAACAAAACCATCCCATAAACCTATGGGTAGCTGAAGAGGCGGTTTTACAAAACAATGGGTACCAAAAAACCATGGGCCCAAAAACAGCCCATAATGGTTACCTATCACCCATGGGTTAATAAACGACCCATGAAAATTTTCTTCGGGGGCTTCACCCCCAAACCCCCCTAACCCGCTCACCGGTGAGCGGGAATGCCGTAAAAATACCCGAGTGTAACACATAGAAGGTGTACCACACTCTAACATGAAAATAGGCTCCAAAAACATAACAATCACCCACTTGGAGATTTATTTCCACTGAGCAATCTTCTCAACCCTTCACTGTCATCCGCGAAGGCCAACCAAAACTGAACATAGCTTTAGTTTATGCCTTGTGACCACCTTGGTCATCATGTCTGTAGAATTCTGACTGGTATGAATCTTCTCCAACTTCAACTTATCTTCCTCCAAAGTTGCCCTCATGAAGTGATATCTCAACTGTATATGCTTCATCTTGGAGTGGAAAGTAGAGTTCTTAGCTAGGTGTATAGCACTCTGACTATCACTATGCAGCTTACATTCCTCCTGCTTATGCCCCAACTCCTCAAGCAATTTTTGTAACCAAATCATCTCTTTACTTGCCTCTGTGGCAACAACATACTCAGACTTCGTGGTTGACAAAGCCACCAAATTCTATAGTCATGAAATCCAGCTCACTACTGTCCCACCTACAATATAAATATAACCTGTCATGCTCCTCCTGCTATCTACATCTCTAGCCATGTATGAATCTACATAACCACGTAAAGTGGTGTCTGATCCACTATAGCACAAAACTATCCCCATGGTCCCTCTCAAATACTGAAGGATCCACTTTACTGCTTGCCAATGCTCTTTACCTGGATCACTCATAAATCTACTCACAAATCCCACTACATGGGCAATATCAGGCCTAGTGCACACCATAGCATACATCAAACTGCCAACTGCTGATGAGTAAGGTACCTTGGACATTTGGTTTCTTTCCTGCTCTGTCTTGGGACACTGCTCCTTTGATAACTTGAAATGGCCTGCCAAAGGAGTCCCAACCGGTTTAGCATCCTGCATGTTAAACCTATCCAATACCTTCTTAATGTACTCTTCCTGAGATAAATTCAACTTTCGTTCCTTCCTATCCCGAGTTATCCTCATACCAAGGATTTGTCTGGCTGCCCCTAAATCCTTCATATCAAAGGATTCACTTAGTTATTTCTTGAGTACTTTTATTTCCTGCATGTTTTTACCTGCAACCAAAATGTCATCAACATACAAACATAGGATAATATAACTTCCATCCTCAAATTTATTTGTATACACACAATGGTCAGAATGACATCTGATATAACCTTGCTCCATCATGAAGCTATCAAATTTCTTATACCATTGACGTGGAGCTTGTTTCAAGCCATACAAGCTCTTCTTCAGTTTACACACCATCTCCTCTTTACCTTTGACCTCATAGCCCTCTGGTTGCTGCATATATAGTTCCTCCTCTCAAATCACCATGGAGAAATGCAGTCTTTACATCTAACTGTTCTAAGTGCAAGTCTTCTACTGCTACTATTCCAAGAACAGTTCTAATAGAAGTCATTTTTACTACAGGAGAAAAAATCTCATCAAAATCTATACCTTGTTTCTATGCAAACCCCTTGACCACCAACCGGGCCTTATATCTTTTCTTTCCTCCTTCTTCATCTTTAACTCTTATCCCACTTGTTCTGCAATGTTGTTTTTCCTTCCGGTAGCTTCACCAAATCCCACGTCTGGTTCTCCATGAGAGACTTATGCTCCTCATCCATGGCTTGCTCCCACTTCTTACTGGCATCTACCTGCATTGCTTCATCAAAGCTCTCTGGCTCTCCACTATCAGTGAGTAATAAATAATAAAGAGAAGGAGAAAAACGTTCAGGTTCTTTTCTTACCCTAGAAGACCTCCTCACTGTAGGAGTTTGGGGTTCCTGTTGAGTAGGTTCCTGAACTGATTCATGAGTGACTTTCCCATCTGGAAGATCCTCTACCACTGCATATTCTTTCTTGGATTCTTCCCTATTTTCCTGCAACTGTTGCTTATACATGACTTTCTCATTAAAGACCACATCCCTAGACCGAATGATTTTCTTGTCCTTAATACTCCAACATTTAAATCCAAAGTCATCACCACCATAACCAATGAAAGTACATTTTTCTGATTTAGCCTCTAGCTTGGTCCTATCATCCTTGTCTATATGAACAAACACTTCACATCCAAAGACTCTAAGAAATGAATAATCAACTTTCTTACCATACCATGCCTCCTCAGGTATGCCTCCATCCAAGGCACTTGAGGGTCCTCTGTTTATCAAGTACACAGCTGTGCTCACCGCTTCTACCCAAAAAGAAAGAGGCAGTCCTGCATGTAACCTCATGCTCCTAGCACGTTCCATTATTGTTCTGTTCATCCTTTCTGATACCCCATTCTGCTGCGGAGTTCCTGGAACCATCTTTTGCCTGCGATATTCCATTCTTAGAACAGTAATCATTAAATTCATTGCTGCAATACTCCCCTCCATTATCTGACCTGAGACATTTTAGCTTAAGACCTGTTTCATTCTCTACCAAGGCTTTCCATTTAACAAAAGTGTCAAATACATCAGATTTGTTTCTAATACAATAAACCCAAACTTTCCTTGTTGCATCATCAATAAAAGTAACATAATAACTTGAACCCCCAAGAGATGATACCTGAGCCGGCCCCCACACATCAGAATGTACCAGCTCTAACTTACTCTCTTTCTTCGTAGGTCCAACCTTGAGAAACCTTACTCACTTCTGTTTCCCATATATGCAGTTCTCACAGAAATCCAAACCTGTTTCTGTATATCCAGGAAAATTCTTCTTTATGATGTTCATGCCCTTATGGCTCATATGACCGAGCCTATAGTGCCATAATGTTGTATCTACATCTGAAGCCACAAGATTACAATCATTAGTACTATCAGTGGTTAAATACAAGGTTCCAACCTTCTTACCTCTTGCCACCACAAGAGCACCCTTGAGTAACCTTCCAAGAGTTAGCTGTAAATATCACAGTACAACCATCACTTCCCAATTGCCCTGCCGATATCAAATTTCGTCCTTAATGTAGGCACATGTCTGACATCCTTCAATAGCCATGTATTCCCATTCTACATCTTAACCTGTACAGAAAACCTTTTCCAACTATACTGCAAGGCTCATCATCACCAAGAAAAACATGCCCAAAATCCCCTTGAACATAATCAACAAAATAATGTCTATGTGGAGTAGCATGAAAAGAAGCCCCTGAATCTAAAACCCAAGATTCAGTAATATTTTATGCAAAGAAATAATCAAAGCATCCTGACATACATTACCCGATGCCACATTTGCCTCCTTGTTTTCTTCCTATTGTTACTTCTTATCCTGAAGCTCCCAACAGTGCTTCTTTGCATGCCCAGACTTTCCACAGATCAAACATACAATCTTGCTCTTGGATTTTGACCTTGCCCAATCTTTTGATTTTCCATGTTTTCCTCTATTCTTCTATCTCCCTCTAGTTTCCACTGTCAAAGCATTCCTTGAAGTAGAAGATTCCTCATAGCTTTTTCTTCACATTTCCTCACTTAGAATCACCCCTACAACATCCTCAAATGTCAACTTTGAGTTAGCTGGAACCGAGTTGCTGACCGCCATTACCAGGCTATTCCAAATTTCAGGTAAAGAGCACAAAATTAATAAAGCCCTAACTTCTTCATCAAATTCTATTGTAACTGAAGCTAGCATATTCACAACCATATTGAAATCATTTAAATGATCTGCTATTGAACTATTCTTAGACATCTTCATAGTAAACAAATTTTTCATTAAAAATATCTTGTTAGAGGCAGAGGGGTTTTCATACAACTTCCCTAATGCATCCATTAGATCTTTTGTCGTCTTTTCCTTTGAAACATTAAATAATACTAAAGATGCAAGACACAGGAAGATCATTCCAAGTTCCTTCTGATTCAAAAAATCCCATTCGGCATCTATCATACTCGAGGGTTTGTTCACCTTCTCAGACAGCGGAGTATAAAGATCCTTATGATAAAGATAATCTTCCATCTGCATCTTCCAAAGACTGAAATTTTTCCCATTGAATTTATCAACCCTATATTTTCCATCATCTACCATAGCTCCCACTCAAGATAAACATTTCCCTACGATTCAACACTTCAGCAAACCAAACCAGGCTTTGATACCAATTGTTAGGAAATAAGAGATAAAATATGTGGAATAATCCCTTACAGAATCACAACAGTAGAAACTAATATGCAGAAAATATTACAGATCTCAAATAAAAGTGCAGGATAAATAACATAACACAGAGAGACAATATTTAACATAGTTCACCCAATTTGGGATATGTCCACCAAGAATCACTTGCTTAGATTTTATTACAAGCCTCCACTCTCTCAATACAATACCCAGATCCGTTTGGAGTTATGCTCAAAAAACTTAACAGAATTCACACCTGAATTCAAAACAAATCTGCAATACATTTGCTTATCGATCTATCATATGCATAAGAACATATAAATAGACAACCACTTAAGCATTTTTACAAAACCATGGGTATCAAGCAATGGAAAAAAATAAAACCGTCCCATAAACCTATGGGTAGCCAAAGAGGCGGTTTTACAAAACAATGGGTACCGAAAAACCATGGGCCCAAAAACATCCCATAACGGTTACCCATTACCCATGGGTTAATAAACCACCCATGAAAATTTTCTTTGGGGGCTTTGCCCCAGAACTCCCTTGACCCACTCACTGGCGAGTAGGACCACTGTAAAAATACCCGAGTGTAACACATAGAAGGTGTACCACACTCTAACATGAAAATAGGCTCCACAAACATAACACATTCCTCAATACTTGCTAGAGTTAACCAATACATCTTCATCACAAACCATCCTAAAAACAACTGAAAAATAGGTCTCGGTAATGGAACCAGTGATGCAGCCTAGAATTTGTAGGATAACACCCTAGTCGCACTGGAACATCACTCAACCAAGACTGAGCGTTCACCCTGTTGGTGCCATTTTTGAGCTTGCACCATGTTGCCCTAAATTTTCAAATCTATATCTTCTTAAAAAATGTTTTATCCTTTGATTTGATGGTATATAATTCTTCCCGTCCAGCTGAATGCTTTAAAAATGCTCACAAGCTTGTTGTTTTGCCCTAATTTGGAAGAATAATCCACGTTTGCCCTTATCTGTGCCCTAGTATTTCCAATTTTGTGGGATATGTTATTTTTCCTTCTGCCAAATCATGGAAAAATCAAAATTGATCAAATCATACTTGTGTGCAATTGAAAATCCTATCCCAGGGTTGAAAATGTTCGGAAATCCAGAATCAAAAAATCTGCCATCCTTGGTGAAAAAATTGAATTCTAGGGCATCCCTGGAATTTTTTACATTTTGACGGTCAGACGGGCATCATTTGCCCATAAAATTCATCCTCGAGAGGTATTAGCAGCATGGCGGCTTCTAATTGGCTAAGAAAAAGTGGGGAAGTGTTGTAACTTTTCATTTTTCATCTTTTCAAACAATGGCACATTTTCGAGCCCAGGGACCCATTTTTCCAAATTTGCCTATGTGGCATGTTTTGATTTGTAGGGGGATGGTGGGTGGCTGGGTTCCCTTAAGGTTTTTAGACTTTATTTTGTAAAAATTTTAAAAGTAAAAAATTGGCCCAAAACCCCATAGCCAATCGGGAGTGGACACGTGTCCATAAAAGGTCAGAGGGAGGAGCGGGCCGAGGGAGGACTTAGAATTTTTTGGCTCTAATTATATAAAGCTTCAAAATGTGTTTCATCCCCACTCCAATTAGAGGAGGACACATGGCAACACGGCAGGTGCAGAGGGGATGCAGATGGTGGAGGTTTTTGAGGTTTTTTGCCTTAGGAAGTAAAAAATATTAAAGTAAAATTTTGGAGCGCGGCCCCATGGTTAATCATAGGTGGACATGTGTCCAACAAAGTTAGAGGCAAGTGCAGGCCACAGAAGGAAAAGGGAACATTTTCCCTTTTGTTCAAAAGGACCTAGGGTAAAAAAAATTAGTATGGCCCTACTAGGGAATCATTGAGTGACACGTGGCGGGTAGAGCGGACAAGGCGGGTTGGTGGGCCAACGGAGGCAGGAGGGAATTTTTTCCCTTTTGCAAAAAGGGCTCAAAATAAAAATTTGGAGCGCTGGCCCGTGATGAATCACAAGGAGACATGTGGCAAAGGCAAAGCAGGTAGGAAGCCCTGCAGAAGGAAAATTGAATTTTTTCCCTTAGCAAAAAAGGGAGTTAAAATGAGAATTGGGCCCGCGGATTTTAGCGATAGAGGAAGCGACACGTGGCGAGGGAGAAATCAGAGGTGCGGGCCCATGGGGAAAAATGTGAAAAGTTTCCAAAAACTCAAAAAAGTTTAAAATGTGTAGAATTAAAGTGCGATCCCAATGGGACTCACCATGTGTCACATGTCAGCTCCAAAATTCAAAGGTGGAGAGGTGGAGAAAAAATTCAAATTTTTCCATTTTTTCAAAAATGTCAAAAAAACAAAAAGTAAGCCCGAATTGATTTCCAATCATTTGTTGCCACATGTCTGACCTTATCCAAAAAAATTAAAAAGGTAACTCAAGATTATTTCTAAGTCTGCATCTTCCACGTAGAGGGCCAAGATTAAAAGATGGATAAGATCGACGGTTGCTGTGCATCCATTTGTTTTGACTGCTATGGGAGCTCCAGGAAGCTTGGAATCATGATTTTTGCATCAAAATTCATCAAATTTATAGTGATTTTGTGTTGTCTTGGCCTTCTAAGATCATTGACATCACTTTCATGGCTTAATTCTTTGATTTGATATGTTTTTGAAGTAATTTTTTTACCTCAGACTGAGAAAACACGTGGAATGTCAAAAGTAAAAGTTACAGAGGTAGTTTTAAAAGGTGAAAAGATGAAAATGATGAGTAAAAGGTGTTTTCATGCCTCAATGATGGAAAACGTGCCTCCAGGATGGATAATGATCGAGATATTTGTAATTATTTAATCTTTTTGGGAACACCTGGAAACCTGTGAATGTTTTTCTGTTTGATGTCATTTTCATTGAATCATGAAGAATTGTTGTAAAAAAATTGATCCCTTGGCATATTATTTTCTTGGGAAAGACGGATAAAATGTGGTAATAGATATATAATGGATGTTTTGAGACATGCAAGGGGTCGGGAAAAAAATGAAAATCACGAGCAAATTCTGATTAAAAACTCATCTTCTGAGAAACCCACCAAAGAAAAAGGATAATTTCTTCTGTGTTGGATCTTCATGTATGTGAGTTGGTTATAAGTGTATAGCCATCACACAGCTCTGAGATTGTTCATGAAACTCTCCCCTACTGATGAATCTAACAAGCTTTTGAGTTAATCTGTGTTTTTCTGGGCAATATGGTGTCTGTTATCATTTTTAAATGCCTACAAATAGTTTTCGTTGTTCTTGTTGCAATCTTGTATTAAAAGTATTTAGAAATCACATAGGATCTCAATTTTTGGTTAATAGTTTAGTGGCATTTGCAATCTCATATTCAGAAGAGCCTTCATCTGATAAGGATATAAAAAAATTTACAATCACTTTACCTTCCTCAACTGCAGAGATTTCTTGTAATCCTTTGGGGGCACTTTAGGTGTGGTTTGATCAAGGATTTTTGTGTTTAATTGAGTTCTTTACTTCAAGATTTTGTGGTGATTTCTAAAATATTGTGTGAAGAGTGCTGCATGGGCTTCCATTTATGCCTCTTCTAGTTGAAAGAATGTCTTGATTATTTGAAGCATTTTATCTGATAGTTGTTTCAAGTATTATAGAGGTTGTCAAGGATCTAATATATCCCAGTTTTTCTCATCAATACCCCACCCAAAAATCATTCTAAACAACCCATCCTACCCCATACCACCCCTTCATTACATTACAAGTGTCAACAAAAGGATCTAACCCATCTACAAAAATGCAAAAGGCAAATTAGGATCATATAATGTCTCCAGTAACCCTTGCCTTGCATTGAAAATATCTCCATAATCTGGGAGTGACAGCTTGTGAAAGTTAATTTTGGAGTGTTGATCATATTTTACCAATGCCTTTTCATACTATTTGCATAAATTAGGGAATATCTTCATCTCCTTCACCATTTGAGGGTTACAATGTAGGTTCTCTTACCTTGGTTGAAAGGCACAACCTAAACTAGTGAGGGTCAGATCAAATCCTTTCAAAGTGCTATCCATCTCTCCACAAATCTGAGTGCTAGTTAGATCACCTCCCCGACTACAAAATGACACACATCATGATCTATCTGACTTCAAGTTTCATGCCATATCTCCGATGTTGTTTAGACTGAAAAGGAGAACAAATTTGGATACCAACGCACCTAAATTGTGCAAAGGTACCAGGTACTTCTTTAGGGTTGTTGTAATAGGATGATAACATGATGAAGGAAGAAACATATAGATTCATAACTAATCCATAATTCTATAGTGCATGCTACCCACAGATCTATGAAAGAACAATATTAAACAGTAATCATGATTGAATTAATAACAGGCACTACTCAATTACATAGAATGACACTTAGATTCAACCAATATCTTCCATATATTAATAAATATAGAAGCTCCTTGCAGTACTGTCAATTTATACCAAGGTGTGTATGGATCTGATACACACATTCATACATCCAGAATCATACATTCACCACTCTCTATGATACATACCAAAATAATCTATCTATTATGCACCTAACATCATATATATAGGGTGAGGACTTTCCCTTCACCACTTAACTACTCCATAAATAGGTCGCATGCTATTATTAGCCACACACCATTTACAATCATACCCACACATGCAAGTGCACTATCTATAGTTCTCTTACAGTTAACTAAAGTGTCAATTCTATTCTTAGCTTGCCTCCATGCATAAATGCTTTGAACCACTTTTCTAAATATAGACAATGCATGGCACACACATCTCTACATCGTTGATGTGTTATGCATGCCATCTTCTAAAAATAGATCCTCGTGCTCAAAATCGGCTAAGTCCTGAAATCTAAACTTGTCTTCCACGTTCGGGTCCTTCTTGTCCTTCCACACCTTTGATCTTGGCCTTTTATCCTGTGCGGACTCCTTGTGTGATCCTTGACAAGTATTCTTTGATCAACATCCTCATTTATGTGCTCTCCATGCCATATTCTAAAAATAGGTCTTCATGCTCAAAATCAGCTAAGTCCCAAAAGTTGAACTTGCCCTCCGTGCATGGATTCTTCTTGTCCCTTCACGCCCCTGATCCTACTTTTCTCTCCCTTGCAGAATTCTTGTGTGATCTCTAACAAGTATTCTCTTATCAACATTACCCTACACTATTCTCATTATCGTCCCGATAATGGTTATTTCCAAAACTGAAGTAAATAATGTTGAATGGATAGAATAAGAAAGAATGTAGATGAATAAATAAGTTTTATGAGGTAGCCTCCTCTAACTATGAATACTCATCCTTTATTCTAGCCTCCAAGGCCTGTCATTCAGCAAGTTCTTGTTCTAGAATGTCCACAGTAATGGAATCCAATTCACCCCTCGCAATATCCCCTTTTTCATTTTGTAAAACCAACACTATGTTGGACATTGAGGTCATTCTTCCTTCCTTTTGCTCCTGCTACAGCTGCCTTCTTTGGTACCATTTTTACCTTGCAATCATCTCTTCTTTAACTCTGAAATTTATGAATCAAACCCTAGCTCGATTCAATCATGCCCTAACTCCATTATGTTTCCTTGCTTCACTCAAACCCTTTACCACCAGGGACGCAAGATTCTTTTCACACATATCTATTTGTCACACTTGGTTTCACACGCTTTTCACCTTAACCTGATCACTCGGCTCTTCACACTTTGCTCTTTTCTCAAATACTCTTAGTCGCAATGGTAAAAATGAATTCACATCTCATCCTTATATAATTTTTCAAATTATGATGTATTTATTGCTGCTTCACCTACCAAATATCCTCTCATTCATTGACCAAACTCATTCATTCCGCATGGTACATCTTCATGCCCTAACTATAACCTTCTAGTGTGCCTTCCTACCCTTGTGTCATAGACTTCTCTTTAACGCACATCCTTGCACCTGAGTATCTTGTCACTGTACTTTATCCTGGTAGCTATCATGGCCTCTTCTTACCTTGTTTTATATTGTTCCTTCATTCATCTCCATCCTTGGTCACTTTTGAGGAGCAATGTCTTTACTTTGGAAAACACCTGTGGCAGCTTATTATTTTCATCTTTCAATTCCCACAATCTTTTACTTGGATAAATACAACCACCCCACACTAAAAGTATGTGCAATCCTCTTCACATAAACATTCTTCACATAGTAATTAGCTTCATGCATGCAAGCACACTTATTACACAAGAAAAACAACTAAATTGATAGAGCATAACGACAATGAAGGAAATACATTAAGTAATTATAGAATGGAAACCTAATTTAAATGGTAATACTGCCTTATTACAAACACCAAAAAGAATTATTTATAGTAGGGCTTCAGCCTACTCCCGTTGAAGTAATCAGGTAGCCATGTTCCATCAAGTGCTTCTAACTGGAAATAACCTGATTCAAGTATGTAAGTGATGACATACGGCCCCAACCAATTTACTTTGAGCTTTCTTAGATTGCACAAGAACTTAGAGTCATAAAGAATTACCATTTGTCCAATCTCAAACTTCTCATCCCTTATGTTTCTATCATGTCATGCTTTCTGTCTGGCCTTTTACTACTTTTGACTCCATCGTGCTATGGCTCTTCGCTCATCCAATTAAATCATATTCTTAATATGATATTCTAAATCCTGCTCATCAGCTAGACCTCTAGCACGTGTAATGCACAAAGAAGTTAACATAAATTCTATATGGAGAATGTATTTTGTGCCAAAAACCAACTGAAATGGTGTGGCTTTGTTCAGTCTCTTGTAAGTTGTTTTATATGCCCAAAGAATAGCTGACACTTAATCATCCTAATCCTTTCTTCCAATATCACAAATTTTTATCAATGTCTCACCCAAAATATTATTGAAAGCCTCAGTAGTTCCATTTGTGTGAGGATGATAGGGTGTATTCTTATGGTTTGCAACTGATAATTCATCGAATAGGATCTGTTGTGGCAAATCAGTAGCACCCCCTAGATGTTGATCAGGCTTCTAATTTGATCATTCTAAGCATCCAGTGTGATTGCACAACATTGAATCCTCTTCCCAAGTGTGGGACTTGTAAAAATGGAAGAGGAATCTCCAGATTAGAGGCTGGTTCCTCAACTCCTCTGATCAACTATTTCACTTACACAATTGCAAAGGTTTAAACTCCTAAATCTGCTCTAAATTCCAAAGGGACAAGGATAGAAAATGCAAAAAAATAAAGAACTAATGCTAATAGGTGATGCACCAAAGGAGTTGTAGACACCTGATGCTGCATGAAATACACAATCCACAAGGAAACACAGCACAAAACATGCACAAATGCTCAAAATGTAATGAAAGATCAAGAAAGCAATGATAGATATATGAAAGGATTGAAGGATTTTAATCACAGAACATATATCAACATCTCAGATCCAATACAGTACATTACAGTGATCCAGAGGCAAGAAAAGGTGCTGCATTACATGGAAAGGTAAAGTTTCTTCACAAATTCTTCCAAGGAGGAAGAAAAAGGAAGTTGCAGAGCTGAAAAACTGTCTCTCCTTTGCAAAATGAACTCATTCTGACTTTTACATTGCAAACCACGACCCTGGGAGAGAGAAACGCGGGAAAACATGCAAGGGGTTCAACCATTGACCAAAATGCCATCAAAACAGCATGGGTGCCCTGAAAAACCCATTCCCTGACATTTTTAGCCATGTTGGAAGAGAATGCGAGCCATTCTTCATTAAAAACGGTGGTTGAAACGTCATTTCTGTCCATGACCACGTGCTAGAAGTGTTTCTTTTTTTTCTCTCTCCAAAATCCACCAAAATGAAAAAATAACCCTTGAATCTTGTAGATAATTTCACCAGCTTTCCATTAATATAAAGAACACAAAAAACTGAGCTCTGGATCGAAAGATATGGCGATTTGAAGTTTTAGGGCAAAACAGGGCCAAATCGGGTCGGTGGGCAAAAACTTGGTGGCATCTCATTAGCCGCGGGCCTTTCAGGGGTAATTTTCCACAAAAACTCCGTCGAGCCATAACTTGAAAAATACATGGAATTAGGAGGAAAACTTTACCTTTCTAGAAAGCTAAGAAAGAGATCTATCCAATGGTGACATTTCTAGAAGGTTTTGAGTGCCTAAAAAGGAAAATTTTGTGACTGAGGCACAAGAGAGGGAAGAATGAGAGGAGTTAGCCACAAAATGAGCAGGGGGCACATTTTGGATAACAGGATCTTAATTGTTTCATTCAAAAAGTGTGTACCCCTATCACTTGTCAAGCTTAAAGTACATCAATATCTTGTAGGAACATTCTCCCATATAAACCTATCTATTGTAGGTGTTGCTTCTGCCCACCATGTGAGATAATATGTGCAAGTAATGATATAGCACGATATAGTCCTGCGCATGGCTGGAAAAATAGGTCCTACAAATTCGAAGGCCCATTTCTCAAACGGTTCAGCACTAGTAATTGGTCTCAAAGGAATCTGATCTATTTTCCTCGGTTTACCTAGATGCTAACAATGATCACACACTTTGCAATATGCTTTACAATCTTTATATAGTTTCTCCCACCATAATCCAGCAAGTAGCATATTTTGGGTAGTTGCATCACCTGCATAGTGCCCCCCTGCAATACCACCATGGGCTTCTTCCATAATTTCCTTGCACTCAAACTCTAATAAACAATGATGTAATACATCATCTTTTCTTAACTTGTAGAGGTCACCACTGATTAACATAAATGGTGTCACACGTATAGCAAGTTGTTTCTTTGCCAATGCCTTCATTCCTTTTGGTGCCACACCAATCCGTAGAAAGATAGAAATGTCTTCTAACTCTGATGGCAAGCATTGTAACCTATGTAACTATGTGTATGGCATGGTTTCTTCAATTTTTTGTGCTTCTTCTCCTGAGTTAATTCTAGATAAGTGGTCTAGTCCAGATTTTCTTTTCCCTGGCTTCACCATAACTGTGAAGTAAAAATCTTGAAAGAGGATTACCCTTTTGCATATACGCCCTTACAAGACAAGTTTTTTCACCAAATACTTCAATGCCATGTGATCTTTATAAAACAAAACTGGTGTTGTTAACAAGTACTATCAAAACTTGTGTAATGCATAGATCATTGAAAAATCTTTGTGCTCTTTAGTTATATAATTTTGTTCAGCAGGAGTCAACTTCCTACTAGCAAAACAAATTAGATGATCTAAAATACCTTCGCCAAGTTGAGCTAACATAGCACAAATGGCCATGCCAGAGGCATCCACATGCACATGAAATGGTTTATCCTATGAGGAAAAGCACGGAATGGGCACGGTAGTAAGTTTCTTCAATAATATCTCAAACACACGCTACTGTGGTTCTCCCCAATAAAATGTACCTTTCCATTTTAGTAATTCTTCCAAGGGTGTAGCAACTTTGGCATACTCTTTGATGAGCTTCCAATAATATCCTATGTCACCCAAAAATCCATGCACCTCACTTTGACTGGTAGGAACTTCTATGCCTAGAATGACTATAACCTTAGTTGAATCAACCAACAAACCTTCCTTGCAGATTATATGTCCTAACATTATTCCAAAAGGTGTAGCAAATATACACTTCTTGATGTTTAGAGAGATACTCAGCTATCGGCATCATTCAAACATTAAGCACAGATTGTCACAGTGATATTTCACAAGCCCATATATTGTCCAATCATCTAGATAAAACTGTAAAAAGTTGTGAATAAAATATTTGAATGCCTGAACAACTATCTGCAAGAATAAGGCAGGGATTTTTTTCAGTCCAAAAGGCCTCACAGTATATGCAAAAATTCCCCATTCAGTAGTAATAGTTGTCTTTTCTTGATCCTCCTCAGCAATCCTAACCTAGTGATACCCAGAAAACCCATCTATGAAGGAATATATTTTACACCCTGTAACTCCTAGTATTTCCTCAGTAAATGGCATAGGGAAGGGATCTATTACACATGCAACATTCAGATCCATGTAGTCCACACATATTCTAATTCGTCCATCATTCTAGATATTAATCACCATTGGACTAACCCATTCTGACTCATCAAGGGGCTTGATAATTCTAGATTTCAACATGTTATCAATCTCTTCCTTGACATTTTCACACAAATTGGGGTTCATTCTGTAATGTCTCTTTCTAAATGGGCATGCACCATCCTTAATCTTTATCTTCATTTCCCCAAGCGATTCATGCATGCCTTTAATTTCATGATACCCTCGAGGGAATAGGTCATGATAATCCCTAAGTAAATCAATGATCTTTGCCACTTTTGATTCTGACCAATAGTCTCCAATTATGGCCTCCTTAGGCTCATCCTCTGATCCTATATTGACCTTCGTTGTCTTTATGGGTTTGTGATAGGTGCATGTATCCTTATCTGCACTATCCAAGACCTTGCGCACCACTTTTGAATGTTCAATATCTAAGTTCTCAACTTCCTCATCATCCACAATGTACACCATCTTCCCTGTCTCTTTCTTAAGGAAAGCACGTTCAAGTATTATGGAGTCCATTACTTCTTGGGTAAGTGCAGGAAGTTGATGGACAAATATAGGGTCATCCGTGGACATCATATTGCAAATAACAACATAATATCAAATTGTAGGGATTATTAGCAATACATACGCTCAAAATTAGACAAAATTATATTAATATAAATCGTAGCATCCGGAATCTAGTTTCTAAAATACTAATTTTTGTAAAAGATGGATAAGATTAGCTATATTAAACACTCAAAATTCAATGACTTGGTATTTTTTTTTAAAAACGCCAATAAGATTATAGTCCGTTTGCCCACAATTTGGATGACCAAAAATTGATATATATATTTTTCCTTTGGTGAGAAGTTATATGCCACTATCTATCTTGGGATGGATTTTATTTTGTATTTTTTTGAGTAATATTTTATTTTTTATGATTTTTTCCGTGAAAGTGGTATGAAAACATAAAGAAAACAGAGCACTTTCTGTTTGCCCGCCATAACTTCATCAAAAAATATTGAAATCAAATAAATTTTTTTTAGAACATGTATATAATTTCACCACAGTTGGGATGGTATGATTTTTATCACATTCTGATAAGTGAAACAAATTTTGCAGTCTTAAACGTAGACATAAACATTCACAGGAAAAAGTGTCTTAAAGACCTACTATTAGTAAAAAATTATAAAATTATATTTATCCTCTTCTATTCACTTTAAAATCAGTATTTCTACAAAGCTAATAGTCTCCCCTACGCAATGGTACCATTTTTATGACATAGTTTTTACTTTTCGGCATGGTTCAAGTCTGCGAAAGACTAAATTTGATGTTTTGTTGTTTTTAATGTAAAATTCAGGATTTGATGTCCACTTAATTGTCCCCCAACTTGGTGCACTTACCCTCTTCCTTTTCAAAACATGCTCCGTACTCTATCTCACCAAATAATTCCTGAATATGCTCTTTTTCCTTTGCATTATCTCCCATAGTTAATAACTTGAAAAATTTTAATGCTTCTTTGACTGGAGGTTTAGTCAAGAAGTAGACAAATTCTACCAATTCCCAGTCTCTCGATGTAGTTCTACGTATACATCCCAGGCACGTGTACAACCTTGTAGAGTAGAGTACAATCTATGTACCCAGAGTGAAGGTGGTAATGCTTCCTGTCCCACTTTCCAGAGTCTCTCACACTGTTGAATGTGATGCTAAATAGGTTGATCACCATTACAAGTGCAGATATGCGTAGGTGCATTGCTCCTTAAAAACCTAGTAGATAGGGTGATTCCAATCTCCTCCCATTCTATAAGATTATCTCTGTGGACTACCCACCAGCGCATTGCTGTCCCACGCAAGGTATACACTAACATATCTATTTTCTTAATTTGATCTATCCGCTGTGCTTCCATGGATTTCAAAAATATAGGAAGATCTTTTGCCCCTATATACCAAGGTATTGTGCTACCTATCTGATGAATAGAATGAATTCCATTCTTGCACACAATCGTACTTTTTACCTCACACCCTACTAGTTCATATGTACCATGAGCCAAATTGTCACAAGAAATACTCGTATTATCACTAATAGAATGAGAATCCTCCCACTATAGGATTCCTTCCTTTGATGGCTCATTGACCTCGGGGTCTTGAATAGTGCATACATAGATTCTGTTTAAGTCTTCCTCACTTAGAGGCTCAACATATGGTGTAGAATTTCCATATGTCAAAGGTATCACCACCCTTTCCTCCTTGTTCTCAAAGCTGATATACCCCTTATTGAATCTAAAGTCAGCATTATTCGCATAACACCAAGGGTGTCCAAGTAAGGCTAGAAAACTTTCTGGTTCTGTAAGTGCTAATACCTCAAAATCCCCAGTGAACTTGGCCCCTTGTATGGTTATAGATGAATCCTTCAAAAATCCTATAGGAGTGGCCTTACTTTGGTTTTCCATAAACAACACATTAGATGATGGCTATAATGGAGGCCTCCCCATTTATACCCATGCATCTAATGTAAGCACATTTACTTTTGCACTTGTATCAATCAATATGTTGCTCAACAGTCATTCATCCACAATAGCATTAAGATTAATTTCCTTGTTATAGTCAATGCTATCAGGAGGAATATTTACATGCAGGATATGCCATCTGGTCTCAATACTTGTGCATAGAGTGTTCCCTTTTAACCAACTTCCTTATAGTGGAATAATGTTCTCCTGGAACAACATTTTTATCACTTCTCTCAGATCATCAAAATTAGTTTGGACTGTCTAATGATTTCTTCTGCTTCTTTAAGTATTGTATCTCACCTTGAAGATTCCTTAACACTTCCATGGTATCTTGATAAACTTCCTTCTGATGAGAAGCATCTGGGTACCTTGCATACAAAACATCCTCCTTGGTGATTGTAGGTTTTTGGTGCAATGCTTCTCTTGTGTGTGTTACTTCAGCTCATGTAGTAATCTTCACTTTTAATGCCTCAGGTCCTAGTGCTATCTCGGATTTCCACTAATCTTCTACCGTGCACTGGATTCTAACCATCCCGATGCTTTTGTTTTCTTACTTATGTTTCTTAATTAGATGCTCATATAAGTCTGATCTTTCTTCAAAGATATGTTTCTTTCCATAGATAGAACATGCAATATTCTGAGGACATTCACACCTATAGTGGTTAGGAGATCCACAAGTATAACATGTTCCACGAGGGAACTCACCTCTTCCTCCACCATGGCCTCGTCCTCCATATCCACCGTGATATCCACGTCCTCTTCTACAACCTCATTTAAAACACCCCTCATTCCTATTATAGCGCGTTTGATTATGATCCTAATCCTGGTGCTCATTCGTGTTCTTAGATTTATCTGTTACACTTGTCTGTCATACCCAAATGTCTATAGAATCATGGATTTGACTAATCAATCAACAATCCTCAATATCATGGGTCGTGCACCTATAAATCTTACAAAAGTAGGATACATTCTTCCTTATTACACACTATAACAAAGGATAGTGACTAGCATCATGATTCAAATGACAGATCTCATAGCCCAATAGTAATGATTTTATTATTCTATGAGGACAACTATCCTTGGTGTGACCTTCCACTTCACAATTTGTACACCAAATCCCTGAGTGTATTTCATGGGCTGAATTGACTGATAGCTTCTCTAAATATTTTACCATAGCTGCAATCTGTGCCTCTAAGAATGGACTAATGCCAATTTCAATTCTCCCAACTGACTCAACACACAAATTTACTTCTAGTGCTTTGCATGGATCAATGTATGTCTTATGTGACAGTGCTCTTCTGAATGGTGTAATCAATCCTCCAAAGAACTATTGTGCATGTTGGTTGGCATCAATATCATAAGATAACTTAGATAGAGGTGTCTTAAAGTGGGCATCATACTCACGTACACTCTCAATAGTGCCTTACTTGATATCCTTGAGCACACTTATAATCTTGTGCTTAAATTTAGGGATATAGAAATCTTTCAAAAAACACATCCTTTAGTGTTAAATAATCCATGCAAGTTTGATCAGGGTCAAACTTCCTATACTAGCTGTGTGCATGCCCCTGTAATGTAGTAGCAAATTGAATTAACTTGTGCTTAGAAGTCATGATCCCTTTTGCACGCCACAATATTTCACACATATGCACATTCTCAATAGAATCATCTATGCCTCTATACTCCAAAAGAAGAAGAGACATCTCCATATAGATATTTTGTGGTTGTTGCAGGCCTTGACCACATGATCCAGAACCTCTTGTGTTTACCTTGCCTCCAGAACCACCAGATCCTTCAGAACTAGAACCACCTAATCATCTCGATCCTCCATCTGTATCTGGAATAGGACCTATTGATTTACTCCCATGTGCTTTGACAGTGGTACTATACTGAACCCCTACAATCTGTGTGGTAGTTCCACATCCAAAGGTGAATCCAACATTCGGTGCACTTAAATTTTGTGCAGATGATGCACCTAAAAAAAGTCATCCAAATATCATTGAAGCCATCTATCCTACCATTGATGTACTCGTTTTCTGACTTACTCCAGTTCTCCTGTTTCCCAAATCCACTTGTTGATTACTTGTCTTACTAGATACTAGAAAACCAAGCACAAGGGCTAGGTCACCAGTTGGATTAAGATGCACACCCATGGCCCAGGTAGTCTCTGTTAACACACTTTTGTGTGATGCCAAGGGGGGATCTCTGTCATGTTTTCCAAGATGGGGGAGTTCCTAATGCTCTGGCTCCACATCTTCTACGTGATATTCAAATCCTTCACGAGCCATCTCTCTCCTCAAGCCATAATTCTTGTAATGGAATGTTGCTTCTATATCTCCCTCTCGCGTGCCTCATTATACTTAAGCCGCCTTTACTCTCTCTGCCTTTCTACCACTAGGTCTACCATCTTTCATCAAACATGTTCCTTCCCTCACACATGGTGAGGTTTTATTTAACCATCAATTTACTCTCTAGGTTCAAATTTACCATCAAGATCTTTATCGCCAATGGAATACCTTGCAGATATACTCTTCTTGGATACCGTAAAAACTAGAATTCAGCTACCTCCAGGCAAGAATATGCTGAAATTGAATATTCCAAAATATAACTATTTAGAACACCACAAAACCACGTATCCATAACATGAGTCCAGATCATATCACCATCATAAAGGGCTTAAAATTCTTCCTGTGTCTAGACAAGTGTGCGATACCTCCAATTCCACTTAGATGCATAAGCAATCAACCACTCGTATAATTCTACTGGAAAGATAGCAAAAAAGATCTCATATAAGTTTTCATATAGATTATGTTCTACCCAAGTGCGTGCATTAAACTCAGATCCAATGTTGAACCACCGTGCATATTCTTCCTCCAGATCATGTATCCACTCCTTAATGCTTGCTAGAGTTAACTGGTATGTCTTCATCACGAATCATCCTGAAAACAACTTAAAAAGAGGTCTCGGTAACAAAACCAATGATTTAACCTAGAATTTACCAGATAACACCCTAAATGTGTTGGAACATAACTAAGCCAAGACTGAGCACTCACCTAAAGCACACAAAGGTACCAGGTCCCTCTTTAGGGTTGTTGTAGCAAGATGTTAGCGTGATGAAGGAAGAAACATATAGATCCATAACTAATCCTTCATTCTACAATGCATGCTATATTCAGATCTAGGAAAGAACAAGATTAAACAATAATCATGATTGAATCAAGAACATAGAATACTCAATTACACATAGGAATAACACTTATATTTAGCCAATATCTTCCATCTATTAATAAACATAGAAGCTCCTTACAATAATGGCAATCTATACTGATGCGCGCATGGAACTTTTTGGTACCCAGATTTAATCTCCTTCACAACTTCAGCAGCATCATGGATTTGACAGGGCACTCAAAAGTAGATAAATGATTATGTATGTCATTTTATAGCCGGTGAAGCAATTTATCTAACTTTTTAGCACTCAGACTTTAAAGAAGTTGGTAGCACCTTAAAAGGATTTGATCTTATCCTAACTATTTTAGGTTGTTCCTTTCAACCAAGGTAAGAGAACCTATTTTGTAACTCTTTCATTGAAGGAGACACAGATACCTTTCTTTTGCACAAATTTTATAAAGAAGACCTTAGGGAAAATATGATCAACACACCAAATTTGAATCTCGTGAGTTGTCACTTCCAGATTATGGATATATTTTCAAACACAAGGCTAAGGTAACTAAAGACATTTGGAATCTTGATCTATTCTACATACTTTAGCAAATGGATTTTGTTCTTCTGTGGATATACAAAGAAAAACAGGGGTAGTTCAGGATAGGATTGGTTATTTGAATAATTTTTTGGTGGGAGACCAAGAAGATAGATTGG
The DNA here is from genome assembly GCA_019776745.2 of Taxus chinensis. Lineage (NCBI taxonomy): Eukaryota > Viridiplantae > Streptophyta > Pinopsida > Cupressales > Taxaceae > Taxus > Taxus chinensis. The sequence continues at coordinate 83,818,782 of CM034147.1, read as the reverse complement.
AATTTACCAAATCCTTGAGGAACTTTACAACAAATGGAGAACTCAATAACATAAATCTTCAAAATAGTTAAAACATTCCTTCAACCAGAAGGTGTGCATCAATGGAGGCCCAGACATGCACTTTTTCACACAATAATTGAGATTCTAGCATGAATGCTCGAGTTACAAGACCCAATAAAACATAGAAATCTAAGATCAGTCACGCCTGAGGTACACCCAGACGCTTACAAAAAATCTTTGTCAATAGATGAAAGAAAAGTGATTTTAAATCATTTATATCATTCCCAGATGAAATCTCTTCTGAAAATGGAATTGCAGATGCCACTAAACTATCACAAGGATTGAGATATGTGTGATTCAAAGAGATTTTGATAAAAGATTGCAATAGGAACAAGAAAAACTACTTGGATACATTATGAAAGTGAAATAAAAACAAAATTTGTCAGATATTTGACACAAATTAACTCAAAATTCATTAGATTCATCAGCAGGGGAGAGTTATTTAAACAATCTCATAAATTTTTGATGGCTATACGCTTGTAACCAACTCAACATGAATGAAAATCTAACACAGAGGAAGTTAACCTGGATTCTCATAAATTTTTCTCAAAGGATGATATTTTCTCAATATTTTCTTGTGAAAATGAACTCCGACCATTTACATGACTAATTCATACAAAATATAAATTTTCCTCACTCACTCACTTTGCCCCTCAAATATTCCCTCCAAAATTAGAATATTCGAATCACCTTTGCTTTGCAATAATTCTGGAAAATGACATTTAAAAAACTCACAAAAAATTTCCAATTGTTCTTTCAAAAGGCGAATCATTACAAAAATTTCATCATTCTTCAAAGTGAAAGCATGCTTTTCATTTCCCATGCATGTAGATCCCTTTCATTTCATTATTTCAACTTTTCCCTTCCCAATTCTTACTCTACTACTTTAGATCTAGTAATTCACATTTTTTACGAACCAGAGTAAAAATTCACTTGAAAAATGCCTTGGATTCACAAATTGAACCCCCAAATTGATTAATTCGGACCCTACAAGTCAAAATGACATGAATTGGCAACAAAATCGATGAAGATTGATACAAAAAATGCATCTCCAAACCTCCTGGAGCTCAAATGGTGGCCAAATTGGTGAAATGCATAGCTACCGTCGATCTGTTCCTTAACTTAAAATTTGAGCCCTTCACGTGGCAGATCTAGGTAAAACCAGGCCTCAAGACGTCTTTTTACCTTTTTACTACTTTTGGAAAATTTGCACAATTTCTTGATTTCCTCTGCCACTCCATTGATGAGAATTGAACCTGACACGTGGCACAATATGAGTGGATATGGAGTCGCGGCTCAATTTTACACATTTTGCATCTTTCTGGAAAAAAGGAAAATGTTTCACTTTTCCTCCACCAGCCCGCACCTCCACTTCAATTTTCTAAAGTGGGTCCCAACAGAACCCCATGTCCCTTTATGCCTTTAACTCCCAATAGGAAAAATTTTCATTTTTCCTCCACCAGCCCGCACCTTCGCTATTGACTTATCAAATGGATTTTGACTTTTTACCCTTGGGCTTGTGGGTTAGTTTGATACTTTGAGTCATTTGAGTACAAGAGGAAAACTTTCCACGTTGCCCCCGATGGTCTGCCTCCCCATCTCTTTGAATTTTTCAAAATGCCACGTGTCACCACGAAACACCTTGAGGTCATCCCACAAATTTGATACCTTGAAAGAGCATGGGCTCGCCACGTGTCCTGTTCCGGTGAGATTTTTTTTAATTCTTGAAACCCAGAGGAAGGCACCACGCATCATCCTCCAAGGTAGTCTCCCTTTGGCTGTTGAAAAGTATAAGTAAAATGTGAAGCAAGCAGAGGCCTCCACATGTCATCCTAGTGCAAATTCAAGATGGTGCCCAAAACGGAGACCCTGAATGAGCATGAGCTCACCACATGTTCTGTTCCACCAAATCTCCATGTGTCCTCCTGACGCTACTTCAAAGTCGGACCAAAAATTTGATTCTCAAATGAGCATCGTTCACCCACGTGGACATATTTCTGAGTTGAGGCCTTTTATAGAATTTTTGAAGTATTTAGTTGAGCCACGTCTAACCAAAAGGTGCCATGTCCCATGTAGATGCAAGGATGTAAGTTTGACCTAGAGAAAATACCTGTCAAACCATAAAAAACAAAACCACAAGTATTTGAGCCTAAAAATGAATTTTTCTTCAATGACAGAGAGTTTAGATTGTTGCAAGGCTCAAACATTATCCTTAGGGACACATCAACTCATTCTTCTTCAAGTATTTCAAGGTAGAACGTCAAGAACACAAATTTCAACTGTGGCAATAGAGGGAATGGGAAAACATGAGTTTTTGAAAGGACAAAGCCAGGGGAACTCAAAATACAGACCTTTCCAGAGGAACAAAAAAAATAGGAGAATAAATATGGACCCATACATGATCTTTGACCCAGGAGGTAAACTAAAAATGACAACAAAGACCAGCCAAGAACAACATAGAGAAGGGTAAAATGATAGAGGTCATAAATCTATAAATTTCCAAGGGCACAAATGGGGTGAGACAATTTTGAGCACCAACATAGGCTCCAAATCAGCGACAAGAACTTCTTACAAGTGCCACAAGAAAAAAAGTAGACCAAGTGCCAAAATATCCATTGGGAAAATGGAGTCACAAGCCAAAACACCCAAAAACCATCTGACTAAACGGACCAAAACAACATTAAAAACATAGTATAAAACAAACAACTGTACACTGTAAAAGTGATATGCAAACCTCAGTCTTTAGGGATCGATCTAAAAAATGCTTCAAATGTCTGTCATTAATAGGTAACTAAAGTAATTCCCCATCTAGGTCCTTGAGGAAAAAGGTATTCTCACCAATTCTTATGTTAATCGAATATGGGCCCATCCACAAAGCATCAAATTTACCATGCTCGCCGGGTCAAAGCACAATGTTGTGTCCCACTTCATGTCCCAAAAACGCGAGTAAGAAGTTGGGCGGGATCGGAAATCGAGGTTGTTCGCGCGAACACCTTCTTATCGCGTGATACCCCCTTCATCCTGAACTGGCACGTAGGATTTTAGAAACCCCTAATCGCGCGAATAGGTGTTCGTTCGAACACCCCTTCGCAGCGAACCTCTACGAATCTCAAATAATCCTTGGCGGCAAATGGAGTTATATGTAGATATTTATATAGTTGTTGAAAAAACTTAATTTAAGACAATTGGGGGGGGTTCGGGCAGTAAGGGGGGTTCACGCGAACCCCCTATCACGCGAACCCCCCTTCGCGCGAATGGGCCTATGTGGCACCTATGTGGCACCTTTGTAGTAGTGATTTTGGCAGCCTATAATCTATTTGGAGGATAATTTTAGTTTCTCAAAAAGTGCCACTTAGGTGCCACGTTCAATTAGGGTTAACGAATGAATAAAATGACAAAATATTAACACAAAATACATAATGTTATTAGTTGGACTAAAAATGTGTATTTCCTTGTGGATTGTAGTTAAAAGCATATGTCAACTTTATCCCATACTATTTTTTATATTTTGCTAATATATGGTCCAGCTTTAGGACACTCAATTGTACACAATCAGTAATAATCTTGAAAAATGGCACTCCAAATATATAAAAAATATGATTGAAAATGAATTAAAATTACTACCTTATTGAAGTCTTCCTTCCTAGTGGGGATTGCTTCCACCCATTTTTTGAAAAAATCATTAGCTACCAAAATCCATTTATGTCTAGCACTTGATGAATTAGAGATTTCACTAATGATGTCCAGCTGCCATTGTTTGAAAGGGGATTCAATTGATACAGGCTACAAAGGAAGGGATCCTAAAGCTTTAAATCTTCTAGAGAAATGCTGACAACTCTCACATCTTCTAACTAACTAAGTTGCATCCTTGAAAAGAGTTGGCCACCAATAACCAGCCCTTAGAATTTTGTGTGCAGTAACTCTTCCAGCAAAATTTCCTCCACAAATTCTCCCATGGAAATCAGCAATTATTTTGGGAGCTTCATCTTTAGTCACACATCTCAAGAGGATTCCTTCAGGGTTCTTCAAAGCTAACCCAAATATTGTAATGCTATATTTTTTAGAAGCAAGCTTGAGGGATATTTTCTAATTTTTATTCAAATTTCTAGAGTATAATAAGTGTCTGAGATAAAACATTACATCCTTGTACCATTCAAAACCCAACAATTTATCAAGAACATCTGTCCTTTCTTCCTCTACCTCATTTACTTAAGCATTCTACAGATTGCTTTCAGCCATGAGCTTGGAAAGACCCAAACCTCTTACTACCATTGTGGTCTGGATGTCCATATCATATTCCTACAATTTTTTGACCCATCTACACCTTTTTCTTTAGATCTCCATCTCTGATAAGATGTATTTCACAATTGTGTGAGGAACATAAGAAAAAAATTTGGAGCTCAAAATATAAGGCCTAAAAACTTTTACTGCTTTTACCAAGGAAAATACCTGCTTCTCCATGATTGTGTATTTCAACTCAGTTGCTTGTAATGCCTTAATAAATAAGGCAATAGTTCTTTCAGCTCCAACATCATCCTTTTGCAACAAAACAAATTAAATTGTGTGCTCAGAAGCAAAGGAGAAGATTTGGAAAGTTTTCTTGTAATTTGGGGCTGCTAGAACTGGAGCATGCTTCAATGCTTCCTTGATTCCATCAAAAGCTTTAATGGAATCCTCTTCCCACTTGATATTTTTGTCCTTCTTCAACATGCAAGTAATGGGGAGAGTCAACTTAGCAAAATTAGACACAAACGTTCTAATGAAATTGATTTGACCAAAGAAGCATTGGATTCCTTTCTTATTTTTTGGAATCGGTATCTTGATGATAGCTTCTATCCTTTGTGGATCAATCATAACTCCTTCTTTAGACACAATGTGACCAAGTAGTTTTACTTTTTTCACTCCAAAATGGAACTTCTTTGGATTGAGTGAAATGTCATATTCTCTACATTTGATCAGCATTCTTTCCAAATGCTGCAATTGGTCAATTCTTTTGCTAGAAAAAATAGTAATATCATCTTGATAAACAACAATAAAATCATTCATATAGTCAACGAAAGCAACATCCATGGCCCTTTGAAAATTATCTCCAGCATTAATTAAACTAAAGGGCATCCTGAAAAAAACATATGTTCCCCATGGAGTACTAAAGGAAATTTTAATCCTCTTTGATTATTTGACAACAACTTTCTTATAACTGGAGAAACCATCCAAAGTAGAAAGCATTTCAGAACCAGTCACTAATTACAACATTTTTTCCATGTTTGTTAGAGGATATTTGTCTTTCATTGATGCTCTATTTAGATTTCTTAAATACACACAAAGTTTTATATCTACATTTTTCTTTTTGACCGGCACCAAGTTTACAACCCAAGAAGAATACCTTGTGGGTTGAATGATTCCTCCATCTCTCAACTTTTTCAATTCCTCTTGCATTTTGAGAGAAAGGTGTGGGTTAATTGGCATTTTCTTTTGTCTGATTGGTTTGGCATCTTTCTCAAGAGGGATATCATGTTGGAACAAGTCTTCTCTATATACTTTTAGCTTAGAATAAGACCAAGCCAAATAGTCCTGATATTGTTTCAACAATTAGTTATAGGACTATTTTTCTTCCTTATTTGAACCACTCCCTAAACAAATCTTCCTTTGTTTCTCCTTTGTTTCCACGTCATCCTCTTCAACATCTCTAGATGCAAACATGTTTCTATTGATTATACAGTCAACAGTGTAAAAATTTGACTCGAGAGCAACCTGCCCTCTAGGGATGGTGTTAGTCTTCAATTGAATGATATCCATACCAAACAAGGTTTCTTTTCCGTCAACATTACAGACTAATGGTTCCAAATAAATATGCCGATCCAAAAACTCACCTTGGTTCTGTAAAAACCTCTTAACCTAAGCATCATCATCAAATACTTGCCAATGTTTGATGTTATCAGGGACTGCAGGCCTAGTGAGTAGTTCAACATCATATTCACAAAATGGAGAAACAGTACAATTGTCAAATCTTGAGCCCAACACTGCTAGCTTGTCTACAGTCATATTTAAACTTCTATCATCATGAACAATGTTGAAGGAATCAAACATCTCAATCAGATCCCAAACTACGTGTTTATATTGTTTCATTCGTTGATTTTTCGTTGCATACAGTTTTCTAACTTATTTGACAAGCAACTCAGAATCTCCATTTACAATGACATCCTTTATGCCATACTTCCAAGCAATCCTCAACCCTAAAAATAATTCCTCATACTGAGCTATGTTATTGGTGCATTCAAAGTTAAGTTTGAAATAAAAAAGGGTAAGTGCAGCAAGTTGGGGGACAAAAGGGGGGTCATAAGTGGACGTCATATTGTAAATAACAACATAATATAAACTTGTAGGGATTATTAGCAATACATAAACTCAAAATTAGAAATTATTATATTAATATGAATCGTAGCATCTGGAATCTAGTTTCTAAAATACTATTTTTTTTAAAAAATGGACAATATTAGCTATATTAAACTCTCAAAATTCAATGACTTGGTTTTTTTTTTAAAAACGCCTATAAAATTATAGTCAGTTTGCCCACGATTTGGATGACCAAAAATTGATATATATTTTTCTCCTTTTGTGAGAAGTTAGATGCCACTATCTATCTTGGGATGGATTTTATTTTTTATTTTTTTGAGTAATATTTTATTTTTTATGATTTTTTCCGTGAAAGTGGTATGAAAACATAAAGAAAACAGAGCACTTTCCATTTTCCTACCATAACTTCATCAAAAAATATTGAAATCAAATTAATTTTTTTTTTAACATGTATATAATTTCACCATGGTTGGGATGGTATAATTTTATCACATTCTGATAAGTGAAATAAAATTTACAGTCTTAAACCTAGACATAAACATTCATGGGAAAAAGTGTCTTAAAGACCTACTATTAGTAAAAAATTATAAAATGATATTTATCCTATTCTATTCAATTTGAAATCAGTATTTCTATTAAGCTAACAGTCTCCCCGATGCAATGGTACCATTTTTATGACATATTTTTTACTTTTCAGCATGGTTCAAGACATCTGTTGAAGACTAAATTTGATGTTTTGGTATTTTTAATGTAAAATTCAGGATTTGATGTCCACTTAATTGTCCCCCAACTTGGTGCACTTACCCAAAACAAATTCCTCTTTTCTTGGTGAGATAAAAACAACACCAGCACCATTACCAAATTTGGAGCAATCTTCATCAAATAACAAATTCCATGGAGAGCCTAATTCTTCAAGACACTTATAATGATCCATCTTTTGCTCCTTACCATCAGCAAATAATACTTCATAAGAAGCATTGTTTGTATCCTCAATTAGATGCAACATATTCTTCTCTCCATATAATTTTACAAGGCTACCTTCAATGGGAATGGTGGAAAAATACATATCCATTTGGAAACTCCCTCCAACACTTGCAACCCACTTTCTTGACAACAACATACCCCATTTGGTAGGGAAATCGACAATTACAACATCATGTTTAAAATTCTTACCCAGATAGGCTACAAGTTACACCACCAAACCTTTGACACATCCAAGAATTGGCACTTCCCTAGAATCCATGGCAGTACACTTACCATACACTATTGTTACTTTGATATCTAACTCATTCATAACCTCCAAAGGAATGACATTGCATGATGCCCTAGAGTCAAACATACAATTATATAGCAACATGTCCTTGATGATCGAAGTTGTGAAGAAAGGGTCAACACTCACCTAAGATTCAACCAAGGATGTTCCCAAATATACCTCATGTTATTCACCAAATTATTACAATGCTAATGTCTTTCCTACCTCTACAATAGTAAGTGGAGCTTCTAAAACATTCACATTCCTTTTCACAGCAGCCTTCTCCTCCTTTAATCCCAAATACTCAAGTGATCTCTTCTTGTGCTGAGGTATTCTTAACATATCAACAATTGAAACACTAACCTTGATTTAGCTCAAAACATGAGCAATGTCACAGGGAATGTATTTAGCCAAACAAAAGTGGAAGGATTGTTGGAAATTTCATCAGATTTCATAAGGTTTTTAACAATTTGAGCATGGGCTGAAGCATAACTTTTGCTTGGGGCAGCAAAAATCTTAGCAGATGTTTCTTTCTTAGGAACCTATTTTGGGATATTAGAAAGCAATGGGGTTTTATTTTTGGCCTGAAGCCCAGCTCCCTTGATAGCCTTACTTCTTGTGTTATACTCCTTCTCTTTGGCCACCAAAACATTCATAAGCATCTACCTATCCTCTTCCGAGGGTATACCTACATCATACTTCTTGATCATCAACGCTCTCAAGTATTCAAAAACATTATTGGGAAGCTAAGAGCGTTGTAGATTATCAATTTCTAAAACATGAGAAGGAGGAAAAAGATGTACCCATTGGATGCACTCCCAAAAGCTAGCAGTAGTCCTTGCACTTATCACTTCAGTGGATGTTACTCCTTGACATGATTTTGTAGGGAATTCCATCATCATCTGTATTACAATCATCATCTTCCTCTTCAATCTGCTGAATTGTTCCACATGGAGGATGGGGTAACAAACATCTATCACACCATTCAATCTGATTTACATCATCAACAATAGCCACTCTAGCATTTAACAGATTATGCACTACCTTACTTTCCTTGGCCTGATATTTCCTATGTCCAAATCCAATAATCCCTTTACCTTTGTCATCAAATCTCTGCTCATTCCTATGGTGATTACCAAATCTATCTTGCGCTTGCTGCCTAGGCTGACCTTATGATGTTTGTGTAATTTTGTTCTCATATTTTTCCAACTTGCAGGAAATCTCATTGACAGCCCCTGCCAAATTTTTCAGCACTTCCTCCAAGTCTACACTCTTGTTTTCTTGAGGCTTCTCAGGGTTTAAAAATTTAACTCCACCTCTCTGAGGATATTTCACAAAATCCTTGATATTGTTCTCAATTTGAAGTGCCATGGTGGATACCTACCTTAAATTTCCAAGGTTCTTGTCCCTTAGGTAATATGTAGCCTTTTTATCAAATGCATCAAAATATTTTACTAAACAAGATTCATCACATGGTCTTGAATTCACCGAAAATCTCCTGAAATTTTTATTGAACCGTGTGTTTAAATGATGGACTGATTCATTTGGTTTTTTCTTGATATGAACTAAAACTATGATAAAAGGAACCTGGGATCAGTCTTATCACCATATTACAGCCTGAATGAATTTTTCATTTCAGCCCATGAATCAATAGAATTATTTGTCAAGGCCTTGTACCAATCCCTAGCATCCTCCTCTAAAGTGTGGAAAAATAATTTAATGTACACATCCTCCAATCAAATTTCAAAATCATCCATCATATTAATAAAGAGTTTCAAATGTTGATCACCTGTTATGGCATTATTCCCTTGGAACTTTGGCAATCTAATTCTAACATCCCGAGGCACAACATTAGGATAGTGAACCATTCCCCTAAAATTTATTGGGCCAAAGGAATTAACCACAAATGGAGGCCTAGGTGGAGGCTAAGCCATTGTTTCTAGTGGAGGTGATCTTGGGAGTGACACAAGCTGATGAGGAGTGCAAGGTCTTTGGGGCTCAAGAATGTGGTTCACAAGATTGGTATTCTCTAGGTGCTGATTTTCTTGGAAAGTTTTATTAGAATTGAAACACACAGGTGTAGATTGAAGAAGGAACTCACCAAGTACAACAAATGAACCTTCACTAGTTGAAGTAAACAAGTTTATGAGAAGATTGCTTGAATCAGAATCAATGGAAGAAGAGTGATAATACTTTATCAAATGCTGATTTATCTCACCAATGGATATTCCTTTACTTGATGTTTGTCCTTCAACATTCCAAAATTTTCTTACCTCTAAAACTATCTTTCCCAATTCTTGAAATAATTTTCTACTTGGGTCTCTCCTAAAGAAAAATCTTCTTCCTGCTAGGTTTGCAGATTTTATGTGACAAAATTCACTTAATGTATGATAAGGTACTGGTATTTACCAAAAAATAATAACAAGGAGTCGTCACTAAGGAATTTCACCCTATTTTGTGCAAATTCACTATGAAGATCTATCAAATGACTACAAATATCAGCGTTATGCAAAGCTTTAACATATATGATATTCTTTAATTCAATTATTCAACTATGGTGCAAAGTTTGAAACAAAAGATTGGAGACACTTGAAAATATTAAACTCAAAACTATACTCTTTATTCCAGCCTTATAAATTTGACTAGAAAATGATGCTCAGCAATGTAGTTCCACATAAATCATTTAAAATGTATTACCAGGGCTTTGAAATACTGATATACTCCCCGACAACGATGCCAGAAGCATGTTGGTACGCATATTTAATCTCCTTCACAACTTGAGTCAACTATGATGCAAAGTTTGAAACAAAAAATTGGAGGCACTTGAAAATATTGAACTCAAAACTATACTCTTCATTCCATCCTTATAAATCTAATTAGAAAATGATACTCAACAATGTAGTTACACAAAAATCACATAAAACGTATTACCAAAGCTTTGAAATATTGAAATACTCCCCAAAAACAGCCCCAAAAGGCATGTTGGTACCCATATTTAATCTCTTTCACAACTTGAGCAGTATCATGAATTTTACAAGACACTTAGAGGAAGATAAATGATTTATGTGTTGTTTTGTAGCCAGGGAAGCAATTTATCTGACTTATTAACACTCAAGCTTTGAAGGAGTGGGTAGCACCTTGAAAGGATTTGATCTTATCCTAAATATTTTAGGTTGTGCCTCTTAACTGTTGTAAATATCTCCCCCTCGGGTAGATATAGACAAACACAAGAATATGGAAATCAAAGAAACTCAGAGCCTAATTTTTATGCGTCATCAATAGCCCTTGGCGCAGGAAAGAGGTACAGGACAGAAGGTGTCGACATGAAAATGGATGCGCCCTTAGCACAGGTAAGAGGCACATGACAAAAGGTGTCGACACAAAAATGGATGTGCCCTTGGCGCAGGTAAGAGGCACACGATAGAAGGTGTTGACACAAAAATAGATGCGCCCTTGGTGCAGGTAAGAGGCACACGACAGAAGGTGTCGACACGAAAATGGATGCACCCTTGGCGTAGGTAAGAGGTGCATGATAGAAGGTGTCGACATGAAAATGGATGCACCCTTGGCGCAGGAAACAGGCACACGACAGAAGGTGTCGACACGAAAATGGATGCGCCCTTGGCACAGGTAAGAGGCGCACGACAGAAGGTGTCGACATGAAAATGGATGTGCCCTTGGTGCAGGTAAGAGGTGCATGAAAGAAGGTGTCAACATGAAAATGGATGCGCCCTTGGTGTAGGTAAGAGGCACATGACAGAAGGTGTTGACATGAAAATGGATGTGCCCTTGACGCAGGAAAGAGGTGCACGACAGAAGGTGTCGACACGAAAATGGATGTGCCCTTGGCGTAGGTAGGAGAGTGTCGAAATGAAAAATTTTGTGCCTTAATGCACGTAAGGGCATGTCGACATGAATATGGATGTGCCTATGGTGCACCTTCAGGAGGCGCAACATTCTGAGCGCTGACAGGAAGTAGACCTTGACCCAGATATTCAGACGGCCGTAACTTTTCACAGGGAGCTCAGATTCACGCAAGGTTGGAATTTTTGGAAAGCTTACAAGGTCCTCTGTCTAACTACGACTAGATATATTTAATTAGGTGGGAACAAGTTCTTAAAAATGTAAAATACAGTTCGCCACTTTTTAAGTTTGCTAGGGGTTCTCACCTACCACCATAATGAGATAAATTAAATGCAACCTGGAGGTGGTTGGAGTAGATTTCGATTTCCTCTCTCTTCCCTCTCTCATTCTTCCTATAAATTTTAAGAATGGGATTCTTTCTAAAGGTTGGACATTCTTGTTTTGCCCCTCCCTTCTTCTCTTTGGCAGGTGAATTTGTGGAGTTCAAACCTCCCATTAAAAAACTGTAATGCAACTTTGCCTCTTGGCATTTTGTAGTGTGTTGTATCAATCTTTGGAGAAAATAATGCATGTCTGTGGATGATTCTCAACCCTCTCTATGTTCATTTGTATCCTCTTGATCTTTCACTGTAAATCTGGTTATCTATGCATGATCTTGCATTGCATTTTTAAGGTTTGTGTTTATTGGCAAGACAGGTGTTCTTCATTCCTCGGTGCATCACCTTTGTAGTTTAGGTTTTATTTTATGCATCTTCTTACCATGTCTCCTTGGCAAGTTAGTTTAGGTTTTGAGTAAAACCTCTGCATTTTTATGTGTGCATCTGAATAGAGGAATAGGAACCGGCCTTCATCCGGAGAGCTTTTCCATTTTCGCAAGGTCCCACACTTGGGAAAAGCTCCATGTTATGCAATCGCACTGAGAGTCTCAACCCATCAAGTTGTAGACATTCAAGGGTGCTGTGATTCGCCATCAACATTAACCAAGGTAAGAGAACCTATATTGTAGCTTCTATTTTGTGAAGAGGGTGAAGATATCCTTGTATTATGCATATTGTATGGAGATGGCCTTAATAAAAACTACTCAGTTTCCCATTATTCAAACTCAATAGAGTTGTCACTACTAAATGATGGAAATGCTTTGAAGACAAGGATGAGGCTACTAGAGACATTTGGAATCTTGATCCATTCTACATACTTTACCAAATGGATTTTTTTCTTTTGTGGATATACAGAGCAAGACAAGGCTAGTTCAGGGTAGGATTGGTTAGTTGAAATACTTTTTTGGTGGGAGATCAATAAGATAGATTGCACTTTTTCAGATCCTTTAGAAACTTCACAAAAAATGGAGAACCTAGTAATAGAAAGCTTCAAAATAGTTAAAACATTTCTTCAACCAGAAGGTGTGAATAAATGGAGGCCCAAAAATGCAGTTTTCACACAATCTTTGAGATTATAGTATGAAGGCTCGAGTTAGAAAACTCAATAAAACATCAAAATCTAAGATCAGTCACACCTGAGCTACACCCAAAGGCTTACAAAAAATCTCTGTCAATAGATGAAAGAAAAGTGATTTTAAATTTTTTATTTCATTCTCAAATGAAAGCTCTTCTGAAAAATGAAATTGCAGATGCCACCAAACTATCACAAGGATTAAGGTCTGTGTGAAATAAGAAAAACTACTTTCAGACATTCTGAAAGTGAAATAAACTCAAAAATTTCCAGATATTTAATATGAAATAACTCAAATTTTATCAGATTCATTGGCAAGGGAGAGTTATTTAAATAATCTCAGTGCTTGTTGATGGCTATACACTTGTAACTAACTCAACATGAATGAAAATATAACACAGAGGAAGTTAACCTGGTTTCTCAAAAAGTTTTCTCAGAGGATGAGATTTTCTCAAAATTTTCTCGTGAAAATGAACTCCCAACCATTTGCATGAGAAATTCATGCAATATATACCTTTTACTTACTCACTCACTTTTCCCCTCAAATCTTCCCTGCAAAAGTGGAATATTCAAAGCACTTCTACTTTGCAATATGTTTGGAAAATGACATTTAACAAACTCATAAAAATTTTCCATTTGTTCTCTCAAAAGGTGAATCATTACAAAAATTTCATCATTCTTCAGAGTGGAACCACATTTTTCATTTCCCACGCATGTAGATCCCTTTCATTTCATCATTTCAACTTTTACCTTCCCAATTTTTACTCTGTAAATTTGGATCTAATAATTCATGTTTTTCACAAACCAAAGTAAAAATTAATTTGAAAAATGCCTTAGATTCACAAATTGAACCACCAAATTGATTAATTTGGATCTTGCAGGCCAAAACAACACAAATTTGAAAAACAATCGATGAAGATTGATACAAAAATGCATCTCCAAACTTCCTGGAGCTCAAATGGTGGCTAAATTGGTGAAATGCATGGCTACCATCGATTTGTTCCTTAATTTAAAATTTGAGCCCTCCATGTGGTAGATCTGGGTAAAAATGGGCCTTAGGGTGCCTTTTTACTACTTTAGGAAACTTTGCACAATTTCTTTATTTCCCCCGCCAATGAGATTTGGGCCTGACACCTGGTGCAATATGACTAGATACAAAGTTGTGGCTGAATTGTACACATTTTGCATCTTTCTGGAAAAAGGAAAAATTTTCATTTTTCCTGCACAGCTCGGCCCTCCCACTGGACACATGTCCTCATATGATTGGCTTAGGGGCAACACTTCTCATTTCATATTTTAATCATATTTCACAAAGGATAAGTTTTAAAATTTCCTCCGATAGCCTACACATCCACTATTGAATTATCATATGAAGTTTGAATTTTTACCCTAGGGCTTGTGGGTTAGTTTGATACTTTGAGTCATTTAAATACAAGAGGAAAAATTTCCAAGTTGCCCCAAACAGTCTACCTCTTCACCTTTTGAATTTTCAAAACTGCCACGTGTCACTGCACACCTTCAGGCGGTCCCAAAAATTTTATACTTTGAATGAGAGCGGGCTCACCACATGTCCTATTCGGGTGAGATTTCTCTGAATACTTAAAGCTCAGTGGAAGTCACCATGTGTCATGCTTCGAGCTAGTCTCCTTTTGGCCATTAAAAAGTATAACTAAAAAATGCAAAACAAGCGAAGGCCTCCATGTGTCATCCTGGAGCTCCTTTAAGATGGTGCCCAAAGTGGAGACCCTGAATGAGTGTGAGCTAGCCACGTGTCCTGCTCTGCCAAACTGCTCCAACTGCATTAAAATTTGTCTAAGTCTAGGCCAATCAATGGAAGCCTCCATGTGTTCCCCTCTCACCAAGCCTCCACGTTTCCTTCTGGTGCTACTTCAAATCCAAACCAAAAAGTTGATTCCCAAACGAGTGTCACTGACCCACGTGGAAAGATTTATGAGTTGAGGCCTTTATAGAGTTGTTGAAGTATTTAGCTGAGCCGCGTCTAACCAGAAGGTGCCACATCCCCTGTAGATGCAAGGATGCAAATTTGACTGAGAGAAAATGAAATTTCTTTCAAACCATAAAATATAGAAACATGAGCGTTTGAGCCTAAAAATGAAGGTTTCTTTAATTACAGAGAGTTTAGACTGTTGGAAGGCTCAAAAATGATCCTTAGGGACTCATTAACACATTCTTCTTTAACTATTTTAAGGCAGAAATGACAAGAATGAAATTTTTTTACAGTGGCAATAGACGGAATGGGAGAACATGATTTTTTGAAAGAATTGAGCATGGGGGACTCAAAATACAAACCATTCTAGAGGAACAAAGAAACTAGGAGACAAATATGGACACATATATCATCTTTGACCCAGGGGTAGACTAAAAATGGCAGCAAAGACCAGCCAAGCACAACGTGGGGAAGGATAAAATAACAGAGGCCATAAATCAATAAATTTCCAAGGGCACAAATGGGGCAAGACAATTTTGAGCTTGTCTCCATTAAAAATGCTTTGATCAGATCCTCTAAAGATATAAAATGCATGGCGTGCACTTATTTACCTCGTTTATGTGCTCTACACACCATCTTGTAAAAATAGGTCTTCATTCTCAAAATCAGCCTAAGTACCGAAAGTTGAACTTGCCCTCCATGCACGGATTCTTCATGTCCCTTTGTGCCCAATATCCTGGTCTTCTCTCCCACGTGGACTTCTTATGTGATCTCTAATAAGTATTCTCTAATAAACACTTTCTCCCCCAAGATTCTTCATTCCTTATTCTTTCCCAAGTCATTTTAAGAATGGTCGATCTTTATTCTCTGAGGAAATGTTCCTATGGGTGGAGAACAGGTGAAGTGTGGGGTGATGTTGGGCCCATAAAATATCAGCTAAGTACAAAAAGCTGCATGGGTGCGCAAGTAGAAAGTGCGTAGGACGGGGTTTTATGAGGGTTTATTAGAACAAGTGGCGCACACGCAAGTCAGAACAAAGGTTTCAGGACTTAGCCATATTTGAAACATAAGGTAGAATACGAGAAAAGCGTGACCCGTCTGCACATGCGGAGTGGATAAGGTGTCATCCTGGAAACTTGAGGCCCACGAAAGGAATATACCTCACAATAGAAGATTCCAAAAGACCATCATTGCAAGGAGTGGAGAGCTCAGTCCTAAAGGAGCATTCTCGCATGGAGTACCACATTTGACACTTGGCAATAGATCTGAAGCTACAAAAAGGCAATTTGGTGATTCAAGATGCCTATATATACAAGTTCCTGTAGAGGAGAAGAACATGGCTATAGATAGAGATAGATTGGTAGAGAGTGGAGCTCTGTAGATATACTACAAGGAACCCTATATGGTTTGGTAGAGATCTATAGGAAAAGGATGTAATAAGGGGTTGGGATTGTAAATTTTCTCTTGAGAACTGAGGGGTATAAATCTAGCTATGATGTATGACTCTAGTCTACACAGTTGTGGTAGTTTGTAATGGATCTAATGTATGTGATGAGGTTACCAAACTTATTTGAATATGATTAATAATGATTTTGGTCCATATTTGTAGCTTACAGTTCTGCTTCATGAATGTTTATGGAATAAATAAAAATCCTTATGCATTTCCTTTCCGTTTTGGTTCCTATCTATAATCTATTAAGTACCATTCGGTCTGGGATTACTACATTTATCTAGAAATCGTTATGAGTTCTATGATTAATGTTATGTCTTGTTTCCACTCACTCTTTTTAAGTTCTTATCATAGATAATTTTTCCCACTTAATTCACATAAAAGAGAGACACGACACCCATGCATGCCTTGGGTGAGTGCCCAACGCCTGCTGGGTGATAGGCTGACGTGCATAGGATTCCCTTGTTCTCTGGTGGGTGTAAAAATGAGTGTAGGCATGTGGCACATCACTTAGCCTGAAATGAAAACTCACTCGAAGCATGCAAGGGGACCAGGTCCCTCTTTAGAGATGCTTGTACAAGATGTTAGCATGATTAAATGTATATATCAGATCCATAATAGATAATTAATTAAACCACATTGCATAAACCAGATATAGATCTTAATCTTACAAAGGAATAACTAAAATATTACTATAATCACATTTACCATACAAGATACATGCTCATTTACATCCAACATCATTATCTATCTAATAAGATCCATTATATTCAATACTAAAAAACACAAAAGCTTCATACATCATAATAATGTAGTCATGAGTCATGTGCGCATACAAACTAGCAACATCACTCTAAAAAAACATTGGATTGTCTAAACCATGAAAATCAATACATATTTATAGGGTTGGGGACTTTCCCTTCACCACCTATGCACCTTCAAAAGTAGGCTACAAACTAATAATAGTCAGGTGCCCTTACATGAGGATACAAAAGCATGCAAGTGCTAATAATAGATCATCTAATAATACAATTGTATTATAATCTTATTATTAGCTCTAAGACTCGGTATGGCTCTTGATCTCCTACTAGTCACAAAATAGCCTTTGTGTACTATCCAAGTCTTCGAAAAAACATGTTCTTCACTCCATGTCCAAAATTAGCTCTGATCTACAAAATGGCTAAGTCCTGATTTCAAATTGTTTTGGGTGTGCTTTGTTTCTCTGTATTTTTGTGCACTCCTACATGCCCTGTGTTTATGTGCCCAATCCTTCATTGCTTCTATTATCCATATTTCACCCCATCCCAAATATTGGATCAACCACGATCCCGCATCAAAAGGAAACATAGTTAAAAGGTGGACAGAAAAGGCTTCAAAATTGGCTAAGTATAAAGGTGTAAGCGGAGGATGCCAAGTGTCAGTGTGGCGTTGTTCCAAACGAAAAATTCAACATCTGGGCCCGAGTCAAAGCCAAGTGGGAATCGGAAGAACATAGTAAAAGATAGATTACAGACCTGTAGGACTGATTTTGTTCCAATTTGGCTATCATATGTCCGATATCAAAAGGGAACCCATTTTTTGAGATATTTTCCCACCCTTCTGTACAGACCCGATACAAACTTCAAAAAGGCATAACTTTTGGCTCAGGGCTCAAGATATTGTAAATATGATGTCGTTGGAAAGATCTTGGCCTCACCCATGCCATGGGGTCTGAAACTTTAATTTTTAGGAGGTTAGGTAAAGGAAATGGAGGAAACGTCTTCGGGCCTTCAGTGTAGAATCCATCTATCTTAACAACTAGATCAGATTCAATATATTTCCATTGTTTCCTCTTCCGTCAAGGTGCCAAACCAAGGATTGATGCATTAAAGATGGATTTGGGGAGAGATTTCATCAGAGGTATTAACATCGATGGTTGGACTTCAACCTATTTTTCCTGCTTCTCTCTCTTTTCTTCTTACAAGTTGAATGTATAAATACAGAGGCATGATTCATTATAAAGGGTTGGAAATTATTTGTTTTTTAGGCTCCCTCCTCCTTCTAATAAAGGGATTTGTGGGGTTCAAGCCTTCTACTAAAATTGTAATATGTTTCTTCCTCTTGGCTAATTTCTAATGGACAGTATCAATCTACAAAGCAATAAAACACGTCTGTGATCAATTTTAGACCCTCTCTTATCTCTTTTGCTTTCATCTGGTCTCCCATTACATATATGTTCTTGTTTATTGTATGCATTTTGTTGGTTTGTGTTTATTAGCAAAACAAGTGTTCATCATTCCTTTGGTGCATCACCTTGTAGTTTAGCTTTGTTTTAGTTTCTATATTCCTTCTATCTTTGTCTCCTTGGTAAATTTTAGATTAGGATTAATAACAGATCCTCTACAAGTTTCTACATATGCACCTAAACAAAGGAATAAGCAACCAACCTTTAATCTGGAGAGCTTTTCCATTTTGCAAGGTCCCACACCTTGGCGAAAGTTCAATGTTATGCAATCACACCAAATGAGTATGCCTTAGAAAAGTATATTTTTAGAACTCATTTGGGGGTGTTTTGATTTTGTATTAATAGATTTGGCACACCCAGTGGGAATAAGAAGTCTCCATCTTATTACAGTAGGGATTGATGTACACTTGTTGTGATTCTGGCTTTTAAGAAGTCATAAAATTATACATCTAGCGACTCCAAAAGAAAAAAATCTACTAGTTTCAGCAACCCAAGATTGGAAGATTCATGAGAAAAACCTAGTCTAGAGCAAGGAAAGAAGGTATATTTGAATACTTGTGTCTATCCCTAGGAAGAGAAAGGAGAGGAAGAAGAATTTAGAGGTCTCCATCTCCACCAATCAGAACCTTGTCAACACCTCCACCTGCAAGGCCTTCCTTTCAGTCTGCAAGGGTTCTTAGGCCAATCAGAATGGCACAACCAAATCCATATGTATACTTCACCAGTAGTAGTCCACTCACATTGATTGTACTAAACCTAGTTCAGATTGCAGTATTTAAGAGCATCCCATATTTCACTGGGGAAAATCAAACTTCTCCTGGTGATCATGTCCAAGATATTACAAATATCTATATAATCCATGAGATCCATGAGATGGAAATTACAGTCAAGTTTTTCACCTCTTCATTTAAAGGGAAAGCTTCACAATGGTTCAGGAGTCTTACAACAAGCTCTATCCAGAACTAGAACCAGCTGTGCATAGCTCTTCACAATCAGTTTGGGGAAAAAGGTGATAACTTATCTTTGTTGGAGCAACTAACAACAATAAAGAGAGCCCCAAACGAGCACCTCATAGACTTCAACCTCAAATTCCAGGGCACCTGGGATAGGATTCCAATAGCAGTAAATCCCACTAATGAAGGTTCCTTCTTATACTTTATTAGGGCTTTAAATTATGATATTTCTCTGATGATTCAATTGATGGGGGGAACTACATTACTTGCAGCCTATAACATCTCCATAGGGACTGAGAACCATTTGATTCAATCCAGAAAAACTGCTCCTAGGCCATCTATGCCTTTGTACCCTAAGTTAGGAACCCTGGATACTAGCCAAGAACCTACATTAGTGTTAGGGTTTGGAGCCTGTTTTTGGTCTTCTTGAATCAATGTTGAAGTGTTGGAGCTCGAACGGTTAATTTTGGAGACTTCAGGAGCATTCTACAGTCATTTTATATGACGTTGTTGTGCAGTCATTGTGCCGTTGTTGTTAATTGGTTGTTAACGTAGGGACTGTTTTCCAGCCGTGTGAAGTTGAAAGATCGTGACTTTCAAACTTATAGGGTCGACTTTAGGAATTCTTAAGAGGATTTTAATCCTATAAATAGAGGTGTTAGGATATCTTGAAGATATCTTGAGTGTTCAAGAGGTCTTGAGTCTTAATTATCAAGAGGTGATCAAGAGTGATCAAGGTTATGCAATTGGGTGTCAATTGTGGTTTAGATGTCGTTTATCATCTTTGGAATTCTGTTATGAGTTCATAACTGAGAGAAGATTGTGAGATTTATTTTACTCATGTTGATAATAAAATCTGATCAAGTTCTTAGTGGACGTAGCCCACATTAGGTGAACCACGTTAAATCTTGTCTTGTCTTCTTTTGTGCATTATTTATTTATGTTGTTATATTTCTGCAAGTATAATTCTGCTATATAGTTTCCTATGCTGTGGTTTGAGGAATTGTTTCTGCATATTTGTTCTCTAATTCCTAACAATTGGTATCAGAGATTTGGTGGTTTTTTGCTGAAGTTGTAAATCACAGGGAAAGTTAAGCTTGAGTGGGAGCTATGGCAGATGAGGATAGATCGAGGGTTGAGAAGTTCAATGGGCAGAACTTTGGTTTGTGGAAGATGCAAATGGAGGATTACTTATATCAAAATGACCTCCGTGTTCCTTTGGTTGGAAAAGCAAAGAAACCTACATCCATTTCGGATGAGGATTGGGATTTACTAGATAGAAAGGTACTCGGGACAATTTGTTTATGCCTTGCATCTTCGTTTGCTTTCAACATATCGTAGGAGAAGACCACGGAAGGTCTCATGAGTGCATTTGGGAGGTTATATGAAAAACCCTCTGCGTCTAATACAATATTTTTGATGAAAAAGTTATTTAATATGAAGATGTTTGAGAATGGTTCTATTACTGATCATTTGAATGAATTTAATATGGTTGTGAGTATGTTAAACTCAGTAAAAATTGACTTTGATGATGAGGTCAGGGCTTTGTTGATTTTGTGCTCCTTATCAGATAGTTGGGATAACTTGGTTATGACTTTCAGTAATTCAGTCTCTAATAACTCAAAGCTCAGGTTTGAGGATGTAATAGGCGTGATCCTAAGTGAGGAAATGCGAAGGAAGATCACTAGAGATTCTTCTACTTCTATAAATGCTTTGATAGTGGAGAGTAGAGGGAGACAAAAGAATAGAGGGAAAGGTAACCATGGGAAGTCAAATGATTGTGGAAGGTCAAAGTCTAAGAGTAAGTTAGAATGTTGGCACTGTGGGAAGGTTGGTCATGCTAAGAAAGATTGCTGGGCTCTTCGGGATAAGAACAAGAAGGAGGAAACTAAAGAGGTAAATTTGGTAGTAGGTGATGTTTGTCATGATGCATTAATTATTTCTTTAGATAATATTGTTGAATCTTGGGTATTAGATTCAGGGGCCTCTTTCCATGCCACCCTACATAGACATTACTTTATTTATTTTGTTCAAGGTGATTTTGGACATGTATATCTTGGTAATGATGAACCATGCAGCATAGTAGGGAAAGGTTGTGTTCAGGTGAAAATGTAGAATGGGAACACATGGCTACTTAAGGACGTTAGGCATGTGCCTAAGTTGAGGTAGAATTTGATATCAGTGGGACAACTGGGTAGTGATGGTTGTACAGTTAGTTTTACAGTGGATTCTTGGAAGGTTACCAAGGGAGCTCTTGTGGTTGTAAGAGGTAAGAAAAATGGTACTTTGTATTTAACCAGTAGTGCTGATTATTGCAATTTAGTTGTTGCAGATGGAGATGCAACTTTTTTGCACTAGAGACTCAGTCATATGAGTCATAAGGGCATTCTGATTATAAAGGACAGGTTGCATGGATTAAAGGAGTTAGATTTGGACTTCTCTGAGGACTGTGTTTATGGGAAAGAGAAGCGGGTGAGATTCCTCAAGGTATGACCTACCATGAAGGAGGGTAAGTTGGAGTTAGTGCATATAGATGTATGGGGGCTAGTTAAGGTAAACTCTATTGGTGCTTCATGTTATTACATCACTTTCATTGATGATGTAACTAGAAAATTTTGGGTATATTTCATTAGAAAGAAATATGATGTGTTTGAAACTTTTAAAAGATGGAAATACTTGGTTGAGAATGAAACAGGTCTCAAGTTGAAATTTCTCTGGTCAGATAATGGAGGGGAATATTGCAGCAATGAATTTCTTGATTAATATTCGGTAAATGGGATCTGCAGGCAAAGAATGGTTCCAAATACTCCACAGGAAAATGGAGTGTCAGAGAGAATGAACAAGACAATCATGGAGAGTGCTAGGTGCATGAGGTTACATGTGGGGATGCCACTCATGTTTTTGGTGGAAGCGGTAAGCACAACTATTTATCTGATTAATAGAGGACCCTCTATGGCCTTAGATGGAGGTATACTTGAGGAGGCTTGGTCTGGTAAGAAAATTGATTACTGATTTCTTAGAGAATTTGGATGTGAGGTATTTGTTCACATTGATAAAGATGATAGGACCAAGTTAGAGGCTAAGTCTAAGAAATGCACCTTTGTTGGATATGGTGAAGATTATTTTGGTTTCCATGTTTGGAGTCTTAAAGAAAAGAAAATATTTCAGTCTAGAGATATTGTCTTTAATGAAAAAATCATGTATAAAGATTAGTTGCATCAATAGAAAGAGAAATCGATGAAAGAATACATAGTGTTAGAGGACATTGCAGACAACAAGGTGTCCAAGGGGCCAGTTCAGGTTCAGCATGTTCCAGCACAGCTAGTTCAGGTACCTACTCACCAAGAACCCCAAACTCATGAGGTGATAAGGTCTTCTAGGGTATGAAGGGAACCTGAATGATTTACTCCATATTTGAATTATTTATTGCTCACTGAAAGTGGAGAGCCAGAGTGCTTTGAGGAAGCAGTGTAGGTGGATTCTAGGAAGAAGTGGGAGTAGGCCATGGATGAAGAACATAGATCTCTTATAGAAAACTAGACTTGGGATCTGGTAGAGCTACCTGAGGGAAAGAGAGCATTTCAGAACAAGTGGGTGTATAGAATCAAAGAGGAAGATAGAGGTAGAAACGATACAAGGCCCAGTTGGTGGTCAAAGGATTTGCATAGAAGAAAGGTATAGACTTTGATGAAATCTTTTCTCCGGTTGTTAGGACTATTCTTGGTTTAGTTGCAGTAGAAGACCTACACTTAGAACAATTGGATGTGAAGACCACATTCCTTCTTGGTGAGTTGGAAGAGGAATTGTACATGCAACAACTATAGGGTTATGACGTCAAAGGGAAGGAGAGGTTAGTGTGCAAATTCAAGAAGAGCTTGTATGGCCTGAAACAAGCTCCACAGCAGTGGTACATAAAGTTTGACAGTTTTATGCAATAGCAGGGTTACTCCAGGTGTCACTTAGACCATTGCATGTACATCAAAAAGTTTCTTTATGGTAGTTATATTATTCTATGTCTATATGTAGATGATATGCTTATTGCAGGGAAGAACATGCAGGAAATAAAGGTACTCAAGAAGTAGCTAGGTGACTCCTTTGCTATGACGGATTTAGGGGCAGAAAAACAAATACTTGGTATGAGAATAACTTGGAATAGGAAGGAGAGGAAGCTGGTATTATCTCAAGAAGATTACATAAAGGTGGTCTTGGAGAGGTTTAGTATGCAGGATGCTAAACCAGTTGGTACTCCTTTGGCAGGTCACTTTAAATTATCAAAGGAGCAGAGTCCCAAGACTGACGAGGATAGAATACAGATGTCTATGGTACCATACTCATCAATAGTTTGTAGCTTGATGTATGCTATGGTATGCACTAGGCCTAACATTTCCCATGCAGTGGGATCAGTGAGCAGGTTTATGAGTGATCCAAGTAGAGAGCACTAGCAGCTAGTAAAGTGGATCCTTTAGTATTTGAGAGGGACCATGGGAGCAGCATTTTGTTTCGGTGGATCAGAGACTACATTACATGGATATGTAGATTCGAACATGGCAGGAGATTTGGATAGCATGAGGAGCATGACAGTTTATGTATTTACGGTTGGTGATAAAACAATGAGTTGGATTTCATAGTTACAAAAGGTTATGGCTTTGTCAACCATAGAGGCTGAGTATGTTGCTACCACAGAGGCAAGAAAGGAAATGATTTGGCTATAGCAGTTTCTTGATGAGTTGGTTCACAAGCAGGAAGTTGGGAGACTACACAACAATAGTTAGAGCACTATTCATTTGGAAAAGAAATCCACTTTCCACTCTAGGACGAAGCACATTCAGCTGAGATATCATTTCATCAGGACAGCTTTGGAAGAAGGTAATTTGAAGCTAGAAAATATTCATACTAGTCAGAATCCTATGGATATGATGACCAAGGCATTCACAAGGGAGAATTTGAAGTTGTGTTCAACTTTGATTGGCCTTCATGGTTGATAATGAAGGGTTAAGAACTTTGCTCATTGGAAACAGTCTCCAAGGTGTGGAGCTTGTTTTTGGTCTTCTTGAATCAATGTTGAAGTGCTGGAGCTCAAACTGTTAAGTTTGGATACTTCAGGAGCATTCTATAGTTGTTTGTTATGACGTTTTGTGCAGCCACTATGCCATTACTATGACGTTGTTGTTAACATGTTGTTAATTGGCTGTTAACGTCGAGACTATTTTTCTAGCCATGGGAAGTTGAAAGATTGTGACTTTCAAACTTCTAGGGTCGGCTTTAGGACTTCTTAAGAGGATTTCAATCCTATAAATAGAGGTGTTAGGGTATCTTCAAGATATCTTGAGTGTTCAAGAGGTCTTGAGTATTAATGATCAAGAGGTGATCAAGAGTGATCAAGGTTATGCAATTAGGTTCAATTGTGGTTTAGATGTGGGTTAGCATCTTTGGAATTCTGTTGTGAGTTCATAACTGAGAGAATATTCTGAGAATTGTTTTACTGTTGTTGATAATAAAATTTGAGCAAGTTCTTGGTGGACATATCCCACATTGGGTGAACCACATTAAATCTTGTCTTGTCTTCTTTTGTGCATTATTTATTTATGTTGTTATATTTTTGCAAGTATAATTCTACTATATAGTTTCCTACTGTTGTGGTTTGAGGAATTGTTTCCGCATATTTGTTCTCTAATTCCTAACAATTAGCTCCTAAACCCACCCCCATGAGTCAAATCTCAGCCAAAGCTTCCACTTCATCATCTAATACCGATAAAGAGTTTCAGGAAGCGGTAATGAAGCAATTTCAAAACTTTGGGAATGAGCTAGTGACCATCAAAAGACAACAAGCTCAGAGTTTCAGGTCATTCCAGCCCAGGCTCAATATCAAGCTAGACCCTAGTATCAGTAAAATAGGCCACCACCTCAGACTGTAAACTAGAGCCAGAACCAAGGATAGCCCCAAGTTGTTAGACCTTTCAAGATGTATGATCCTAACACAGCTTCAACATCAAGGGCATTGGTTCCTACATAGAACAATATGGCACAGGAATATGATTGGTGTTTTCCATGCAGATAGCCACATAACCAATCAACGTGCTTTAATGGTGTTATAAATTAGGCCTTGATGGTGCAAACCAATATGGCACCACAAGAACTTGACCAAGAGGAAGATCAGCAACAAGGAGCTCAATAAGGTGGACCCCCAAATGAAACTATGTTAGTAAACTAGAAAGTCGAAGACTTCTATGGGATGAATTAGTTCCCTTCTCAAAGTGTAGCTACCAATACATGGTCTAAAAAGAGAAATATTGGAGAGGGCCAACCACTGAGTTCAAGTGACCCTCAACCTTCCATCGCTCCAAAAGGTCCTGGTGCTCTAAGTACAACTCCCAACATGCTGAACTAGGCCAGACCACCTCCCAAACCCAATCAAGCACCATTTGTAACAACCTATGTGCAAGAAAGAAATTCATCTGGGAAGGGGAAGAAAAAATGGCTCATTAAATATTATTGAGAAGATGAAAAGGACAAGTGTGAACATTTCACTATGGAAGTCACTGGTCATTCTAGGGAAAAGGGATCTGTTGTAGACTACCATGCAGAATTGGTCAAGTTCAAATCACCCCCCTAATCAGCAAGAAAGAGTGCTTGCTAATGTAGTTCAGCCTAGGAGGAACCATGGAGAACAAAAATATAAAAACATGAGACCTCCTCCCTTCTATGTCTCATTAATTATTGGAGACAAATTAGTACACAATTGTATGATTGATTCTAGGGCTAGTAGTTCTATGATGCCCAAGTAAATAGCTGATTAGTTGGGTCTCCAAGATGAGGTAATCTCTAGAGGAGTAGTTAAATTAGTTGGACAACAGTGACTACTATAGGAGTCATCAAGGATCTTAGTATCACTCTACATGCTTTCCCTAATGTGACTATTTTGTAAAACATGTCAATCATAGACTTGCCACCACATTTTTCTTTGTGTTTGTCCAGGGACTTCACTGCCAAAATTGGAGGCTACCTATCTACTGATTGGTCATATATGCTCTTTAGGAAAATTTATGGAGTGAAGGCCACAATCAGATCTGAACCTATCGTTGATTATCATATTGAATCCTATGTGCCTAGCCCCATTAATGCCAACTGCTTAGCTTTTGATCAAGAAGACCTCCTGAGAACTTTTGAAGCAGATACCAAGGTTAGATGTATCCTAGACTTGACTCTTGATGATTGGGCCAAAAAAATTCATGCTTTTGACCCCTATAGGGAGATGGAAGAATCTGAGTTAGTTCTCTACTGCTTATATGAAGGGAATTAACCTCTTCCTAACCTAATCAAGCTAGAATACAAGGATGAAAATGAGGTATGGAAATTGTTCTTTGATGGTTCGAGGAGTAAACAAGGAGCTAGAGGAGGAGCCATGATCGTGTACCCCAGAGGTATGAGATATTATTCAGCCTTCAGATTCCAATTCACTTGCTCAAATAACACTGCTGAATATGATGCTTTAGTCTAAGGTCTTCATTGGGCAAGGAAGTTGGGAATTAAGAACTTAGAAGTATTTGGTGACAGTGAAATGGTTGCCAATCAGGTCAGAGAACTTAATGCTGTCAAAAATGACCTTCTCAAAAACTACAAGAGTAGGGTATGGGATCTCATGGAGGATTTTGAGGCCTTCAATATTGTGTCCATACTCAGGAAGGAGAATGAAGCTATTAATAGACTTACAACAGTTGGAGCAACATTTGATGTGGTTCATAGCATCAAGAGGGACAAAGAATAGTCTCATATCCATGTGGTTGTGAGGCTAGCAGTATTAGACAATAATACATGCTGACAGGTGTTTGAGAATGATCAACAGATCATTAAATTTCTACAAGAAGAAGCTAAATTCTCAGCTATAAACTACAACAGACTAGAGGAGCAATACGGGAATCAGATAGTACAGCTACATACAAACAACCTTCCTAAAGGATTAGTGACACTGGAATCTATTTTCAATCCTAATGATCAGTTCAAAAAAGAGAAGGATAACATACAGATCAAAGGATAAGATTCTGAGTCAATCCTAGTTGGAGAAGAAAAAACACTTCAAATTGGTAAAGTGGTCACCAAACAAGAAAGGTATGAAATCAGACAACTTTGCCAAGAATTCCCTGATGTCTTTTCTTGGAGTTATTAGGACCTAAGAGGATTCAATCCAAAACTAGCAGAACACACAATCAAACAAGATCTAGCTTCTTGGCCCATTAGGTAGAAGAAGAGACTAGTCAACCCACATATTGAGCCTCCGATGAAGAAGGAGTTGAACAAGTTGATAGAGGAAAGAATCATATTTCCAATTAAACACTCAAGTTGGTTTGTAAATCTAGTACTAGTCAGGAAGAAAAAAGGAGAAATCAGGTTATGTGTTGACTTCAAGGATTTAAACAGAGCCTCCCTCAAAGACCACTACCCACTCCCTTCAATGGAGCAAAGATTGCAAGTAGTGTGTGGGTCAAAAAGGTTCTCCCTCCTAGATGGCTACTCAGGGTACAACCAGATCATGGTGAAAGAAGATGACCAATTCAAAACAGCTTTCACCACAAAATGGGGCCCCTATGCCTAAAAGAAAATGCCATTTGGATTATCCAACACTAGAGCCACTTTTCATAGGGAAATGGATATGGAATTCAAGGGATTAATTAACCAAATAGTGTTGATCTATTTGGATGACATTACTATTTTTTTCAAGAATTTAACAGATCATCTCTTCCATTTGAGGCAAGTTTTTTAGAGATGTAGGAGATTTGGGGTGTCACTGAACCCCAAAAAATGCGTATTCTTGGCTCATGAAGGTAAGCTTCTAGGCCATATCGTATCAAAATAAGGATTGAAAATTGACCCAGAAAGAGTTCAAGCAATAAGAGCATTACCATTGCCAAGTCACAAGAAGTCTCTTCAAAGATTCTTGGGAAAAATCTATTTTTTCCACAGGTTTGTTCCAAAATTTGGTGCCCTTGTTAAGCCAATAGCGTTGATTCTGAAGAAGAGCTTAGCATTCAGGTGGACAACTAAAGGAAAATAAATTTTTGAGGCTATCAAATAAGTCATATCACAAGCCCCAAATCTTGTGAACCCAAATTTTTCCAAAGAATTCATATTGTATACCTTTGGTGGCACCAACACAATTTCTGCAATCTTGGTGCAACAGAACAAAGAAAGTAAAAAATAGCCAATTAATTTCTTTAGTCAGAGTCTGGAACATTATGAGGTAAGGTACTCCTTCATTGAGAAGCAGTTCTTGGCGGTAATCAGAGGACTGAAGAAGTTTAAGCATTTGGTTTCAAACAACAAAATCCAACTATTGGTCTCCCATGTGAGAGTTAAAGAATTCCTTCTCAGCATGGACCTGAATGAGAAGCGTGCAGGATGGATCACTTGTGTCATGGAATATGACATTGAGATCAAGGTCACCAAGTTGGTCCGTGGGAAGGGGTTATGTGAACAACTAGCCTTAGGTCAGCAAGATGGACAGACAGTGAAAAGGAGGCTATTTTTGTTTTATAAGATGATCAAGAAGAAGGGAGACATGATGTACCTGCTACTTGTTGGACCTAAGACATGGTGCACTTCCTTTAAAAAACATGTGTCCTCATGGGATGAGTAAATAAAAAAGAAGGCATTTCCGGCTATTGGCCATCCCATATGTTCTGATTGGTGGTGTCTTGTTCAAGAGGGACATCAATGGCATTTTGTTGAGATGCATTTGGGTAGATCAAGTGGAGAGAGTGCTACAAGAATTCCATGTTGAAGCACCTGGAGGCCATTTATCTCTAAGAGTGATAGCACTCAAAATCATGAAAGCAAGATATTATTGGCCCAGAGTGTTTAGTGATTGCTACACATGGATCAAAAGGTGTAAGAATTGTGTATTCTTCGAAGGCAAGGAAAGGCTAGCAGCACTTCCATTGCACCCAATCTCAGTCGACCAATCTTTCATGCAATGGGGATTGGAATTCATTGGAGTCATCAATCCAAACTCAAGCCAAGGTCACAATCAGATCTTGATAGCGACAGATTATTTCACCAAATGGACTGAGGCAGTGGCACTCAAGGAAGCAAATGAGTCTAGTATCCTAGATTTCTATGAAGGGATAGTGACTAGATTTGGAGTGCCAGCCACCATCATATCAGAAAATGTATTAGCATTTATAGGTTCCAAGATAACAGGATGGGCCCTAAAGAATGGGACTTATTTGAGTACTTCATCAAACTATTACCCTCAAGGTAATGGCCAAGTTGAGTCCACAAACAAGAACCTGATAAATATCATTAGAAGAACTCTTAATGAGAATAAGAGGACCTAGCAACCAAAGATCAAAACAACCTTATGGGCTATTAGAATAACACCCAAGGTATCTATAGGAAGATCTCCATTCAAGATCATATATGGGAAAGAGGTATTGTTTCCTATATCACTTGAGGTGCTAGCATTGGAGCTTGTGAAGTAACTAGAGATGTCTTAATTTGGACCAATGGAGGCCAGATATGCGGAGTTGATGGAATTAGAGGAAACCAGAGAGAATTCTCTCCAAGAAATAGAGAAGAATCAGGATTCAATCAAGAAATGCTTTAATAAGAAGACAAAGGCAAGGACCTTCCAGGAAGGAGACCTGGTTTTGAAATGGGATGCAGATCGAGCAAAACTAGGTAGGCATTCCAAATTAGACACCATCTGGAGTGGCCCCTATATGATCACAAGATGCAAAAGTAGTAATTCTTTCCAATTGTCCACTAAATGGGATTTATCTTAAGCACTGCTACTAAAAGGGGAGTTCTCACCCTGTACATATTAGTTTAGTTTTCTCTTTCCTCTAAGTGCTTATCCACATTGTCTTGTTGTAGTGTAGATTGTTTTTATCCTATGTGCTTTGCATGATCCATTTGGAGCATGTATGATTTCTAATTTTGTATATAGTGTGGTATTGATTTTTTTCTCTCATGTAGTGTTTGGACTCGACATTTGGTCAAGATTAGTTTTAGTTCTAATGGGTTTCTAAGTGGCCTAGGGATCGGTTTTCAAAGTTTAGATCAGTAGCAGGATATCAGTCATGACTCCATGCCCAACGGATATGACAAGGCAATTGGTCTTTTCAGCTAGCAGATAGATACCCATGTGAGTCACCAAATTTTTATCCATATTTCCCCCTGTGCCAAATATTGGATCAACCATGATCCCACATCAAAAGGAAACAGAGTCAAAAGGTAGAAAGAAAAGACTTCAAAATCGGCTAAGTATAAAGGTGTAAGCAGAGCAATCCAAGTATCAGTATGGTGTTGTTCCAAAGGAAAAAGTCAGCATCTGGGCCCAAGTCAAAGCCAAGCGGGAATCGAAAGAAAGGGGAAAAGATAGATTTCTGACCCGTAGGCCCGATTTTGTTCCAATCTGGCTGCCGCATGTGTGATATCAAAATGGAACCCATTCTTTGAGATATTTTCCTGCCCTCCTATACAGACCTGATACAAACTTTGAAGGGGCATATCTTTCAAGTCAGGGCTCAAGATATTGCAAATCTGATGCCATTGGAAAAATCTCGGCCTCACCCATGCCATAGGGTCTGAAACTTTAATTTTGAGGAGGTTAGGTGAAGGAAATGGAAGAAACATCTTTAGGCCTTCAATGCAGAATCTATCTATCTCAACAACTAGATCAGATTCAATCTGTTTTTGTCATTTCCTCTTCCTTCAAGGTGCCAAACCAAGGATTGATGTAATAAAGACAGATTTGGGGAGAGATTTCATCAGAGGCATTAACAGCAGTGGTTGGACTTCAACATATTTTTCCTGCTTCTCTCTCTTTTCTTCTTACAAGTTGAATGTATAAATATGGAGGCATGATTCATTATAAAGGGATGGAAATTATTTGTTTTGTAGGCTCCCTCCTCCTTCTAGTAAAGGGATTTGTGGGGTTCAGGCCTTCCACTAAAATTGTAATATGTTTCTGCCTCTTGGCTACTTTGTAATGGACTGTATCAATCTACAGAGAAATAAAACACATTTGTGATCAATTTTAGATCCTCTCTTATCTGTTTTGCTTTCATCTGGTCTCCCATTACATATTTGGATATCTATGCTTATCTATTGTATGAATTTTTTTGGTTTGTGTTTATTAGCAAAACAAGTGTTCATCATTCCTTTGGTGCATCACCTTGTAGTTTAGCTTTGTTTTAATTTCTATATTCCTTCTATCCATGTTTCCTTGGTAAATTTTATATTAGGATTAACAAAAAATCCTCTACAAGTTTCTATGTATGCACCTAAATAGAGGAATAAGGAACCATCCTTTAATCTTGAGAAATTTTCCATTTTGCAAGGTCCCACAACTTGGGGAAAGTTCAATGTTATGCAATCATGCCAAGTGAGTCTACCTTAGAAAAGCATATTTTTAGAACTCATTTGGGGGTGTTGTGATTTTGCATTAACAACTTCCATACTTAAGTTCTATTTCCTTAGCTTAATAGACATGGCACGATAACAAAAAGGTCACCTAAGGGGAAATGAAGGATGTTTTATGCTGATCATCAATGGTGATGAGAATTTGATTATAACCAGAAAATCCATCCATAAGGTAGATAATTTCACATCTAGTTGTTAGATGAACAAGTTGGCCGATGTTTCGAAGAGTGAAATAATCTTTAGGAAAAGTGAGATTGAGATCATGGAAGTCAGTATAGATGCATAACTTACTCGAGACTTTGGTTATGGGTATGATGTTAGATACCCATTGCGGATAGTTAATGGGTATGATGAAATTAGCGGAAAGAAAGCATTGTAACTCTTCCTTGATGAGAAGCTCTATGCAAGGGTACATCCTATGGAATTTTTTTTTGACTATTTTGGTATTGGGATAGGTGGAAATATTGTGTACGATGATGTTAGGGTCGATACCTGGCATATCACTATATAACTAGGAAAAGGCTTGACTATACTTAGATAAGAAGGTTGTGAAATCATTTAATTCATGTGGATTAAGTGATTAACCCACTTTAACTATATGAGGTTCTTGAGGGGTCCCTATGTTAACGTAGATGGTGGATTCATTGAGAAGGATTAATGTGTCAGGTGCTAAGTATTTCTAAAGGAAATGGCCCTTTGCTCCCATATGGGAGACGATATCTTGATCGTCATGACATTAAATGATATTGATGGTGGGTGAATCTTCTTCAATCATTTCGTGCTTGATGAGAGGATGTGTTTTAGTGACGTGATTAGTTTTATAATTTAATGGACCTAAAGAGATAGTATTGACTTAAAAAAATTGGGTGGGATTTATATTGTGTCATCAGCATCCATGGGATCATCGTTTACTGTTGGGGATGATGGATTGGATTCTGTAATACGTAAGGATGTGATATGATAAGATGTTCTGATAGTGGGTATTTTATATCCTAGTATTTAATTTTTGTGATGTTTAAGGGAATGTTGGGAAATTAAATCTTGTATTCACTATTTGTATCATCCAAGTCCAAAGCCTATCCATTCATAGCAATGGAGGTACATTTGTGCAAAGGCCAGATTATAAAAACAATTGAAATCTTAAATGAATGCCATGGTGTGGTGTTGATGAACAGATTGTGAGAAAGGGTGATCAAACCCTCCATAGATAAGATTTGTTTTTAGATACACAAGGTCGTAGGAGATGACATCTCCAATGTTAGGTTCATACATAGGTTGTTTTTCTGGTCTTTCATATGTTTTGGGTGTAGGAAGTGAATTAAGCATAAGGAAATGGTACTCCCCCAGCGAAAGATGTTCCATAACGTCACCAAGGGAGGAATCATCTGGTAGTTTGTATGATGGGATGGGCATGCTAGTAGATGTTTTATTGGAGGATTATGATTTAGATTTAGGAATAAGAAGTTTTTTAAGATTATGTGTCATATTGCAGTCTACAAAGGGATTAGGATCCTCAGGGAGCGTGAATGTTTTTCTGTCATGTTCGTATTTAAGGCATCAGCGGAGCATCTAAGGGACACAACACATAGTGTGTATCCAAGGTCATCCTAACAACATGTTGTATTAGAATTCTCCCTCTATAATATAGAAGGTATCAAAAAGATTTTTGACGCTGACCTGTAGAGGTAGAATGACCGTACCCAAAGTGGGAGCGATTATATCATTAAAATCTCAAAGAAAAAATGGTGTTTGAGAGATGATGGTATTTGGTAGTAGAATTTGGTTGAAAGCGATAGATGATATGATTTTGATTGCAGCGCCACCATCAATCATGACTCTCTTGACAAGGACATCATTGATTTTTCCAGTGATGAAGAGAGGCAAGTCATGATCCTCTTAATGAAGTGATGGTATTTCAGATGAGTCAAAGGAGATGGCGGAGGATGTTTTGAGAGAACCTAAAATCTGTAAAATAACATGGGTCATTTGTAGGTACTGATATAGAATGAAGGTCTTCGATCATGGCTTGTTTATTTGAAGGTGATGTCTGAACCAACTCATAAAGTGACATTTTTATGGGAGCATGGTGTAATTTTTTAATAACATTTTTTTGTACTAAGGTGGAAGATGGTGGAGAAAACAGAATTGATACTTTTGTCTTAGGGTGTGGTATCTGATTAGATGTCTCAGGGGTGAGAGAAATGGAATCTTTAAATTTATCAATGGATGAGAAAGAGGTGAGTTATGGAGGCGAGGGGATGGTGACAAAGGTCTTAGATTTATTTTTTCTGAAGGATTAGGCTCATGGGAATGTGCTCAGGTAGTAATTTGGATGACATCAACTTAATGAGGAAGAACCTCACTTTAGTATTCTTTAATAGTGATAGGTGTGGGTGATGGTGTAGCTATGGTGATCACATATGTTGAGTGAGATTTATTTTATTTATGTAACTCTAAAGGAAGAAGGAATTTACTTTTAAGTTTTTTAATGGTTCTGTGAAATGATTTACAGTCTTCTATAGAGTATCCTGGCATTTGATGGTAATCATAGAAGGCTTCAAAATTATACCAAGAGGGATTCTATCCTCGAGAGCCAGATGGTTTAATATGAGGTAACTTTATGAGTGAGTGTTGGAGGATATTTTCTAGAATTATTGCATAGTGTGCCTTTGATGCCGATGTCGAATGTGATGATGTCTCATTTTTTTGGTGATTACAGGAGATTCAACCTTTTCTGTTTGTTTTTCCGTTGTTCATGGAAGACTATTTTTTAATTGTGTGATGTTAATAGGTGATTTAGATGAAGGATGTGGCCCTAGGATAGAGGGTTGATATTTTGATTTTTGTGTTGGAGTAGTTAGATGATTTCGGGATATGATTGTAATTTTTTTAAATGGGGTGGAAGAATATTTTTAAGGTTACATGGGAGATATTTAACCACATAATCATCATATGAGATATTCACAATTTAGAGAATGGTTTTGTTTTAGGCGTTTGTGAAGATTTCATAGATGAGTTGGGTGAATATGTGGTAGGCGTAGATGAAGAAGGATTGTTTTTTATAATGGGTTCTGGGGATATTTCTTATTGTTTATCAGATGTTGATTCATGGGTATTACTAGAGGAAGATGAAGGTGTAGATTCAATGATAGGAAGTGTCTTATTAATGGTGTTTATGGTATGATGGGCCTAAACATTGTTATCTTGTGGTTGACTAGTTAATGGAGAATTTGTTGGGAATGGTTTTTTAAATACATTGAGGTTTTGATTCTAAGGTGCATTAGGATTGTCCAAGTGTAGTTCACCCTTATAAATGAGATCTTGGAGAACATTGCAAAATGAACAACACCTTTTGATTTCATGACCTTTGACTCTATGGTACTTGTAGTAATCATTTTCCTTTTACCAAGAGGGTTTTGAAACAGAGGTGTCAATGGGATAGATAGGTGGAAGGGAAATCATGTTATCAGAGATGATTTTATCAAAAACTACACTGTAAATATCTCCAATGGGGGTATAATTACGTTAATTACTGGTGCGTTCGGTGGTTGAACGTTCCTTAGGAGAAGATTTGATGACTACGACATTAGCTGATGATTTGGATATATCTAGATTGGAGGATGGCTTGGATGAAAACTTGGGTTTTAGTTTCTTTGGTCTAAGTTTTTCTCTACCTTATTCAAGCGCACTAATTTTGAGCTTATGAGACATTGTAAAAGCTTCTACAAATAACTTAAAATATTGTATGTTAAGTGTGGAAGAGATGTGTTTAGCGTATGAATGGTAAAAAATAATTATATTAACTTCATTTGTGAGAGAGAGAATGACAGCTGATTAATAATACCCCTCTAACTGTCCATAAACTCTGCAATAGACTCATCTTCAAATTTTTTAATTGTATATAGGTCGGTAATGGTGATTTTAAAGGTGACGTTGATTAAAAATTGTTTAAGGAAGATTAAGGTGGGCTATGAAAATGATAAGAGGGAGTATTTTGGGATGTTGTTATACCATTCTAGGGAAGGGTTGGCTAAAGACATGGGAAATGTTCTAAGAATCAAATCTTGATCATGAGATATAACATAATAGGGGTGACAAAAAATCCTAGATGTGCTACAGAGGGTATTCCTTACTATAAAATTTAAGGAATTTAGGAAGCTCCCAATGATTAGAATAATCTTTGTACGACATAGATGGATGAATAGGCTCATTACATATTTTTTCATATAATAGTGTATTGTTAGGGCCCTTGGAAGCAACTTAGATACTCAATATCATTTTCATTAAATCCTGAAGGGGGTCACTTTGTGGTGGTTTCTATATATTGTACAAGGATGAGCTAGGTTGATTAAGTGAAAAATTATTAGGTTGTTGGTACGATTGATATTTTTCTGGAAAGGAATGTTTTGCTAAGGGATATTCATAAGGATGTTATAAGTGGGATGTGACACTAACGGTTGTGAAGGTTGGATGTATTGATACTAGATATGCATGGATGTGTTTATATGGGGTTGTGGTTATTGGGGTATCTGTTGGTAAGGAATAGATGTATTAATAAGAGGCTGTAAATATTTAGGTGTCTGTTGGAAAGGGATAAAATTTAGAACAAGGGGTTGTGATTGTTGTGGTATGTTCTGAACGAGAATAGAGGTATGGATAAGAGGCTACGATTTTTGTGGTATAAAATGAGAAGAAGCAATTTGTTGTGATGTTTAAGGTATGTGTTGTGAAATAAGTGGGGTTGAGGATTGTTGTGAAATTGGATGGGTACTAGAAATAACACTAGTGTTGATTAGAGGTATAGATGTAGGGATGGACATGGTAATGCTTTGGAGAGGTGGAGTGGTTTGTTGAGAGGGTAGTGGTTGAGACACACTGCTAGGAATAGAGGCATAACTTAATGGAGGTATATAGACGGTAGATAAATTTAGAGGGGTTTGTGTGGATGAGTAAATGTCTGTATTCTTTTAAAGTCATGTGGAACTAGTTTAAGGATCTGGTGAAGATGTGGGTTGTTGATTGGTTGTGTCTTGTGAAGATATTAGATTAAGATCAAAAGTGATAATAGGAGTTGAAGACACAACATTGGATGTTTCTAGTTGGTTTCTGGTAGGATAAGAATATCTTTATTGAATGAATGGTTCATGATTTAGATTTATGAGATGGGAAAAACCATGTGAAGGATCAGGCACATATGTTTGTGGTTTAGATATCGATAATTATATATGAACACCCTTGGAAGTAAGGTATGCATTGAGAGTGACGGGGTTTGAATCTAAGATTTTTGAAAAGATAAGATCCCCGCTATCAAATAAATTGGGACTAAAAGGATCAGGTATCTCAGATTAAGAAGATTTGCTACTAGGAGGATGTGGTTGTTATTGATTTAGAGGTTGTGAGGTCGATAGGAATGTTTCACGTTGATAGATGATTCATCGATAAACTTATATACGAGATTGATCATGTTGTAAGGTTTTTTGGGAATGATCCACAAATTATTGTAATTGGTCAATCATATCTTCAGAAGTTTGGATACGGGATTTTTTTCTTGTAAGCACCATGAAAATAAATAAAAAATCACCTAATAATGAAAAATAAAGCTAAATAAAAGATTACAAATAACAAGAAAATCACACAAAAAAATGTTTTTGATTATATTGGTTAATTCAAAAAGAAATTTGAAATGTGTAAAATGGGTGACAAGGTCCTAGGAAATGGCCTTTATGGATGGTTTCATGAATGTTTAAGGATGGATTCCTTGATATACCTAAAGGTACGTGAGGCATGAATATGTGTTGGAATCAGTATGGGACCTAGTATTGGGGCCTACCCCCTCACTTCATGGTTTTGTAGTGATAAGGATATTGGGTGCTTAGCCAATATATCGACAACCAGTTATTATATGCAGCAAGAACACTAAGTCATCTTCCCTATTGGGTGATGAAATGCCAATATTTTCACCTAGGTAGAAATGTTTTGATGTAATTTTTTGTTTAATGTGATTTGAGTGTGTGCAAGGGAGATTAAGTGGATGTAATTTGTTAACCTACTAATTAATCTATGTGATCACGTAGGATGAAAATTTCATTTTAAGCCCAAAAGAATGATTGATCTTGATGAAGAAAGACAACAAAATATGATGCTTAAAAATAAAAAGAAAAGAAGAGGACTCACTTGAGAAACACTTCCTTTTTAATTTTTAAAATTTTATTTTTTTAAGAAATGTAAGCAAGAAAAATCCCCCAGCGTAGAAACCTACAAGGGTTAGCAGAAAATTAGAAAATAAAAAAATAAATCAATGTTAGAGGTTGACTTACTGAGCAATCAAAAATAGTCACAGAGATCATCGGTAATTAACAGGAATCGCTGGTGGTTCACCCCAATCACTGGCTATTTTACTGAATCACTGGCGATTACAGAGTAGAAAACCTAAATGTGAATTTTAATTAAATTGAAATGAAATAAAAGGGAAAAGGTCCCACCGGGCATACCAGAATATTCAGAGAATTTTTTACTTTCTTACTTTAAATTAATGAAGTGAAACAACAACAAAAAAACCAATCTCAAAAGACAACAGGGTTTACTGATACCCACGTGGATGAATGTGGATGGTGATGGTTGATTGAATTTGTTGAGTGTGAGTGCATGTAATAGTCCTCCTATCTTGAAAAGGACTCTGCAATCAAAGACACTAAATAGAAATGATTAGAAAAATGGATATGTTTCACTATTCTCTTTGTGGATTTGACAAAACAGATAAGGTTATGGGCCAAGGAGGAATACATGTTGTGATGGTCGGTTTAAAGGTGGTCCACACGTTCTGACTTCTTGATCCAATGTTGATTGCGTGAGCTTCCTTTTGGCTAGGAGGAACTACCTGAAATACAAAACAAGACCACAAAAGAGAGTTAAATAATATATGTCAGTGGGATTACCTAGCGTGTGCTAGATCTAGGAAGTGTGGTACTTCCTTAATGGCAGTCAACCCACTATTTAATATAATTTGACGTAATAAATAATGTAAATAAATAAAATCTTACTGTATTTGATATGATTTAGGTATCTCATCCAAATACAATAAAAAATATTAATATAATAGGCTAGGTTATGATCAGATCTGGAGTGAGGGTAGTAGTCAAGGTGTTGGGACTAGGTCAGGGTCAAGTTCTGGGTAGCTTGGGTTACTTGAATGTACGGTTATTAGGTTTTTTTATTGGCAGGATTACCAAATACAGAGACCGATGTCAGTGAGGTGTGACCGATGATGGTTTAGAAAGAAGAGACGGAACCAACGGCAGTTAAGGCGAGATGGTAGAAATTCAATAAACTGGGTTTTGGGGGTTTTTCTGAGATTGAACAGAGATGGTAAGGGGAATAGTTAGGTCTGTGGAGGTGTACAG
Organism: Taxus chinensis; assembly: GCA_019776745.2. NCBI lineage: Eukaryota > Viridiplantae > Streptophyta > Pinopsida > Cupressales > Taxaceae > Taxus > Taxus chinensis. The sequence continues at coordinate 83,779,408 of CM034147.1, read as the reverse complement.
ATTACTCAGAGGTATTTAGGAATCAAGTATAGGTGATTAAATTATTTTGGGTGATGGAATGGTTAGGTTCACAGGAAGGTAATAAAAGTGGGATAAAAAATGCAAATAGATGTTGATAAATAGAGATGAAGAAACCTTTTAATCTAGACAAGTATGAAATGATGCAGGTTATAAGATACACTTACTAGTGTTTGCAGATTTGATGGCTGGATGATGATGATGGTTGATCTGTGGAATGGTTCTCATTGCTACGGAAGTGCTTCCCAGAATGCTACTGTGAATGCAAATGCCTTCAGATCCATTTTGGTGTTGGCTATGGTTGTCTAAATGTGTGAAAGGGCTATTGTTCTTGCTTGCATGCAGATCTCCTTCATTTTAAAAACTGAAGAATGTGGCCAACTTCCCAAACAAGGTTACCAAAATGAATATATGGTAACTGATGATGGCTAGGGTGACTGATGTCTGTTTCGGGTTAACCAACGTCGGTTAGGGTGGGAAATCCTAGGTTTACTAAAAATGATAGATCTTGGCAATCTCTTGACTAGTTCTATCTATTTTTGCATATCAAAACGGGATTGTTGCACTTAGATAAGAGGGAATGTGGTTAGAGGAAGAATAGCCATGTGATTTTAGGGTTGAACTAAGTCTTAGTTCATTAAGGTAGGTAGGACTAAGTCTTGTTAGTCTATGGTGAGTGAATATTGAGTCCTAGTAAAATAGGAAAACATAGGTATGATGAGGTTTCTAGGTGAGGTGGTGGGGCTAGGTGAGGTGGAAATTATTTTTAATTAAGGTAATTAAATAATGAATATTGTGAGCATGGGTATTACTTTAATTATAAATAATTAAACTAATATTAATGTGGGGTAAAAGGGTCATGGTTAGGTGAATATGTTTAAGTTGGTTATTTGAAAAGGGACCAAGGGGAGTGTGACCCAATTTTGGTGTCTAAATTTTTCCCCTTTTTGTTGTGTAGCTTGTATTGGTAAGAGACGTTGACAAAAATAGGAAGTGATTGTCCCCATGTGTGGGTGAAGGTGATCCCCCTCAAACCAAACACTGATGAGGTGTGATACAGAATCGGTGAGTGGTTTGATAAATTTATAGTTGGTTAAGATAGGTGGGGAAGGGTATGAGTATTGTGGGAATGGGGGATGGTCAACTCAGGTAATAGGTAATAGGCCAGGGTCAAAATCGAGTAATGGGTAATGAAAATCAAATGCACACACACATATAGATTGCAATACGGTACTAGGTTGAAGAGCTTGCAAAATCTACATTATCTAAGGTCGATAGGTTTATCCAAATAAGGGTGAAGTGATTCAGGTATCCAAGGTATAGGATATGGTCTGGAAAACACAACTGTAGGTCAGGTGCAGGAATGTTTAGGTATGTTCTAGTACACCAAAGGTTTGGTTGGGATAAACATCACGACAATAGGCAAGGTATGGTTGTTTGGTTAAAAAAACATAGGTAGCCACATCACAAGGGATAGCAAGTACATGAGGTCAATAGTCACACCAAGTAGGCTGGTTTCAGGAAAATAGGTCATGGCACGGGTAAGGCCAAGGTATAGGTAAAATAACAACTCCTAAGACAAAACTTAAGGAAATTGAAGGGTGGTTTGGGCTTGTGGGTATGGTTCAATAGGTGTCTCGACTAAGGAAAGGGGTCTGGATACTAATGGTTGTAGGTAAAAGGGGGCTTAACAAGTCCAAATAGTTGTAAGGGTTGACTGATGCCGGTTATAGGGTGACCGATGTTGGTTCTCTAGGGCACAAATATAATCGGCATCGGTAAGCTCGGGTTGGGTTTAAAAAAGAAAAATTCCACTTTTTACAGAATCATATGTCATTTTCCAATTGTATAAAATGATAGAAGAGAGGTGGAAAGTTAGAAAGCGACAGAAAGAGATGGAGAGCTGAGTTGGTGAGGTTCATAGTGGGTGATTGGCATTCGGTTGGAGGGTCCACGAGATCAAGTTGAGTGATTAGATTGGCTAGTTAGAGGTGAGGATTGGATTTTGGCATGGCAGAGGTAGGAGAGGGTTCAGGTGGGCCACTGGTGTAGTGGCCAGAAATACCACCATGCCGATGGCACCGTGATGAGGTAGGATTTGATCCCGATTTGTCATTTTTTGTTAAAATAGGTTGGTAAAATTGGTGTTGGGTAAAACCGTGTCAGGTGGGGGGTATAATTTTGAATTTGTGGTTAAAATGTTGTAATGAGGGAGGGGAGAGGTCCTAGGTAGGGTAAATAGGGGTGGGGAGGGGTTTAGGTTAGGTTTGGGTAAGGTAGGATAGGGTTCTAGGTTAGATTTGAGAATTTTGGGAGAAATAGAGGGATTTTTCATATTTGATCGCTACGACAGTGACCGATGCCGGTCTAGATTTAGCTGACGTTGGTTGGCATTGGCCAACATCAGTCAAGTATCAGGTGACTGATACCAGTCATGATGGACCAATGTCAGTTAGAAGTGATCGATGCCGGTCGTATTTTGGGAAAAATAGATTAAGAAATAAGGTAGGGAGGGAGAAAAAGATAGGCAATTAGGTGGAAAGGCAAGTTTATTAAGAATGAGTAAGGTAATAGGTATAAATGGTATAAGTGGATGGGTGTAAAAAAGGGGTAATCTGTAGGGTTGGGATACAATAAGCAATAAGGTTTTGGGAATAGGTTTTTTGGGTAAGATATGTGTTGGGTATGACAAAGTTTTAACAATGGTATGATTTATTGGGTGTAAGCTAGGGACCAGTTACAAATGAGAGATAGAGTACCACCTCTGTTACTAGTGGTACAAGGGAGTGTGATTGTGGAGAAGTGGCATCATGTTACATATGTCAGACTTATTGGGGTCAGACGATACAGGTACATAGTTCAGGAGCCAAGCTTGATGGTCGCACTCATCGACAGATGGGATTCAGTGACCAACACATTTCATCTGCCAATGGGTGAGATCACAGTCACCCTAGAGGATGTGTACAGGATATTGCAATTGTCAATAGTGGGGATGCAGATTTACTCCATTTCTTTAGAAGCATAAGAGGAGCTGATGTTGACAGTGTTTGGAGAGGGGATGGCAGAGATGAGGTTCCATAGTGCGATCCTGATCTATAGAGAGATGTACACAACCAATCCTGAGGAGATGAGGCTAGTGGTCCTGATCATGGAGGTATTGTGTTGCTTTACACTGTCAGATGCGGAGGGTTAGATATTCCCATGGGAACTAATGGGGGTTCTACATGACATGATGGAGGATATGAACCACTTTTCTTGGGCACCAACATACTTGGTGCAATTATAGAGGAAGATATGGGCCTACAGGTGGTTACAGAGGTTCATTTTATGGTGTACCTTTATTCTTCACTACTAGGCATATGAGCACATCGTATGTGTGCATCCATTTGGTATGCCCCAACTGGATGTATTCGAGGCGGGATTTTTTTGAGTTGGCTATAGGCTTTGGGTGCCTGTTGTTGGAGAGCATAGGGATGTCAGGGCTACACACGATGTGGCATATTATAGGCTAGTATTGGAGGGGTTATTTGTAGTGGACATCATTTAGAGTCCATATGTTGGCTTCCCTTCATATAGGAAGATGGCGGCTGAGATGGATGAGTTATAGCTACTGAGGTGGATAGAGGGGCATCGTGTCCGAGAGCACAAGATGATACCCATAGATAGTGTCAGGAACTAGTTTAGGCTGCTTTAGGATGTGCCACCATCATTCCCTCAGTACATGAGGGATGACGTGGAGAGGCCTATGCCTCTACCACAGCCAACAGTGGTGACTAGGTAGGACGAGAGAGCAGTGGACCAACAGATTGATGATATCGGGCTTACAGATAGGTATATGTAGTGGTGGGCAGTCCAACTATGAGAAGAACCATGTAGCCTAGGGCATTCAGACTTAGCTACCCTTACAGTTCAGAGGGATACTTTAGAGGGGTAGGTTTCCACCTTACAGGCCCAAATTATAGGTTTATAGGGGTAGTTGACAGGGTCTGAGGCACAGGTGGCCACATTATAGGCACAGTATGTAGCTTTACAGGTCCAGATTGCCCAGGGACAGCCACCCACACAGGGTGGAGATGGAGATGGGGGAAATGTAGCCACCCTATAGGCATATGTATACAGGTTATAGGGCCAGTTGGCCACTACACAGGCCCAGATTGTGGCCCTACAGGCCCCAGGTCACAACATAAGCACCCGTACAGGCACCGACCTAGGATCAGGGATAGGGTCCCATGGTACAGGAATCAGCGGGGGATGGTCCCATGGTACAGGTACAGGGTCCAAGACCAATGGCACCACCACAAACAATATCAATGGCCAGGTTCAAGGATTCCTTGAAAAAGGTGCATTATTATCAGGACCATCTGAATACCGTGGGGATAGATGTCCTCTCATATGTAGAGTACAGAGCACAGCAGGCCTTGAGTAAGAAGACCAAATCTTGCACACATCGTGCAAAGAGTACAGGGGGTCTTGAGCCCAGAGATAGGGTCAGGGCAAGGTGACGAGCTCATGGAGGATGGACCCAGCTGCAGGCTAGGTAGAGGTGAGGGCAAGACCCATACGAGGTAGAGAGATGACAGTGGGGCACCACACTGGGGTGGAGGAGGAGGAGATAGATGAGACTGGCATGAACATCAGGTGGGGTGATGATTAGTCACCCTATATGTTTAGGATATAGATTTTTGTATATTTTAATTTATACCAGTCCTCGTGCCGAAGATAGCGAGGATGTACATGAGAGTTTTTGATATTTTGATAATTACACCGGCCTATGTGCCTAAGATGTTGAGATTATATATGAGAGGCAAATGTGTATTGATTTTCCTTCTATGCACATATGTATGGACACATAGATTCTGATGATTTTTATAGAGATGGTGATATTTATGGTATGATGTTAGGCTTATGTGTGGAATTTCTAGTGTTATTGTTTATGTGATGGAAACTAGGTGGATTAGGTATGATTGAGTCAAGGTCATAGGCATGATTGAGTTAGGTCACTTAGGCATGGTGGAGTCAGGTTTGTTTAGGCATGATGGAGTCAGGTCACTTAGGCATGGTGGATTCAGGTTGGTTTAGGCATGGTGGAGGTAGGTCAGTTAGGCATGGTGGAGTTAGGTATAGGCATGATGGATTCAGGTCATGTGAATGGTTGAGTCAGGTTAATTAGGCATGGTGGAGTTAGGTCTATTTAGGAACAATGGAGTGGGGTCACTTAGGCATGGTTGAATCATGGTTTATGGTTTGTATTTAAGTTCCAAGTTATTTGTAACATGGGAGATAAATGGTGATGTTTATGCATGTTATGGTTTAAATTTCCAAATATTTTCTATGGTGGAAATATAAAAATGATAAATGAATGATTTGATGAAGTGGTAAAAATGGTTGTTAATTCATGCTTGTTTGGTTTAAGTTCCAATTGTTGATATAAAATTGAAACTAACTGAGGTGGAATATGAATAGGAAAATGAAGTGGAAATTGGTTAGGGTAAAGGGTGGCCAAGATAACCTCTAAGGGCCCCATGCCCTCGGATTACTGCCTACATAGCCCCGGTGAAAAGGGGCCTCAGGCCAATGTAGTTCTCCCATAAGCTAGGGAAGAATGTGATGAGGTAAAGGAATGGGTTGGTAGGTTTTAGGTATGATTGAGTGTAGGTCATAGGCATGGTTGAGTCTTAGGTGATAGGCATGGCCGAGTCTTAGGTGATAGGCATGGCTGAGTCTTTTAAATGTCAGTGTCGATGGTCTGGTCCTGTAAAGGATAATCAATAAGTAATGAGGAATGTCAATGGTAAGAGGTGGTAAAAGAGTTACTTAATTGATAAGAACCCTAATGAGTCTACCATACCAAAGATGGGCTTATGAACGTAAGACCCTAAAGGCGTTGCATAACGGACTATTTTAAGGGTGAAGAATGTCACGTGATCAAAAAATGTCCCAGATGCGGAAAGTCCCTTGAGCAGAGATAAAATTAGGGTGAAATGGAAATGAGGTGAAAGTGGGTGGTTTAGCATAACTTAGTGTATGATGGCATGTTTACCTAGTAAGAAACCCATGATCAAAAACAAGCAAGTCCATGACGAAAAATTTATCATTTTCTTTGTTCGCTTTGGTTTTTGATAGACTGATCGATGCAAGAATTCTATATGGGATGAGTATATTATCTCCTTGAGGTATTCGTGAAGCCGATCAATGCGGGAAGCTTCTTAATATTTTATTGTCTTTTTACAATGACTTTATATAGTTTTCCTTCAAAGGAGTAGTCTATTTCTAGCGGCGAGATAGAGAGAAGAGATGTCCTTTTTGAGGGAGTCATCTATTTTCATGAAGTTTGACTCAAGGATTTGAATCCCATTTTATTTTTGGATGTTTAAGTCATGGAAAAGACTATAGAGGAATATTAGGTTCTTGTTTAGAATACAAAACCATAGTACATAGAGGCTAACTATGAAAGAGATGGTTTCAAGTGACGAATGACTATGGGATTCCATCTTTGAAAAAGATGAAAATTATCCATGAGAATCATGCTATGAGCAGAGCCATGATACTCATATTTATGATAACGCTGACAGGTGATAGGTAATCACATGATTCTTGTTTATTTGTTGATCCTCAAAATGGGTAACATAGAAGGTGAACGACGCTCAAGGGATGAGTAGTCAATAGATAGAAGGTGATATAGCACTTGATGTCAACAATAAAATGGTCTAAGATGTAAGGCATTGAGGGGATCAAGTTTAGGTTTACCTTCGAGTGAATACAAATGATAAGCACCTAATCCATATGCATGAGTAAAAATATAGGGTCCAAGCCAATTAGGATTAAATTTACCCCGTTTACTTTTCTCTTATTTAGTGACATGTTGATTTTCCTTTAGGATGCATTCACTAACATAAAATGTTTTTTCATGGACACATTTGTCATGGGAATGCTTGATACATTTTTGGTTGATTTGGAAATGGTCAAGAGCATTGATACGATGTTCATCTAATAACTCAAGTTATGTCAAACAATCCTAGCAAAATTCATCATCATTGAGCATGTCTTGTAGTGATATGTGTAGAGATGGGATCTGTACTTCAAGAGGCAAGACCACCTCAATACCATAGACCAGAGAGAATGGTGTGGTAGTAGTTAAAGTGCGAATACTAGTGTGGTAATCCCACAAGGTGAAAAGAATGTGTTTATGCCAATCCTTCCTAGTATCGTCAACTACTTTCATAAGAATTTTGTTCAAATGTTAATTGGTTGATTCTTCTTGGCCATTTATTTATGGGTAATAAGGTGACAAGAAATTGAGTTGAATGCCAAAATCGTCACACAACTTTCATAGGGTTTTGTTTTTGAATTTTTTTCCATTATCAGTGATGAGATGGTGAGGGACACCAAAGAGACAAATGATGTGATGGTTGACGAATTCACATATTTTATCAGCTTTTTTAAAAATGAGGGGAATGGATTCTACCCATGTAGTGTAATATTTAGTAGCGGTTATAATCCATTGATGGCATTGTGAAAAATGAGGATTGATCTCTCTGAAGAGATCCAAACCCCATTGAGATAAATGTCAAAGGTATCATGTGACCTGTAAGGCTTGACTAGGTGTGTGATGACGATTAGCATGTTGCTGGAATTTCACACAATGTTTTTCATAGTCACAACAATCGTGGTTTAGGGTTGGCAAGTAGTATCCAAGGTGAAGAATGAATTTAGCGATATCTAAACCACTAAAGTGGCCTCCACAAATTCCATCGTGAACTTCCTTGATGGTGTAGGGAATTTCAGAATGTGTAAGGCATCATAAAAGAATATCGTCGAAGCTACATTTATAAAGAAGACCACCCATGATGACATAGAGAGAGAGAGAGACTTTTAAGAAATGACACGTTGTCCATTATGAGTGAGATCATGAGGTAGAATGGAAAGGGAAAGGTAGTCTGTGAAATGTTTATACCAAAGATCATGTGGGTCAGAGTGCAACGGTTCCAACGGAGTGGACCTCACGAGGGTAAATAAGAGGGTGATTGTAACCTTTATATTGTGACAAATATTTTAGATTCGGTCAGGCGAAGTGGGTATCTGAGAAGCCAAGCAGGCCATGGTATCCATAAATTTATTAGTAGAACGTGGGGGTGTTGTTTGAAGTTCATAATGGTCAAAGGTAATCAAAAGTATGTCTATATGACTGCTTGTAACTTTTGCAGTATTTCATTATGGAAATGGTATATACCATTGACTTGGTTTACAACCATCTAGGAATCACCAAATATATTGATTGACTTAACATATAAGGCATAATTATCCTAGAGACCCAACACGAGTGCTTTGTATTTGGAGATATTATTCATATAATCAAAATCCAATTTGAAAGATAAAGGCATGGGTTCACCGCTAAGAGGAATGAGGATAACACATGTACCACCCCCACGCTGACATTTGGAACCATCAAAGAAGAGGGTCATTTGGTAAGTGGTATCATCAAAGGAGAGGGTACTAATGGATTTGTCAGGGAAATCGAAGTTAGAGGGTTGATTTCTAGAAAGAGGTGCATTTGTTAGTTGGTCAGCGATGGCTTGGCCTTTGATGGATTTTTTATGGATGAATTCAAGGTTGAGGTCTGTAAGAAGCATGAGCCAATGTGTAGCACATTGATGTTCATAGGGTTTGGTGTACATATAATGTAGACGGTCAGTGTTAGTGACAATAAAAGTTTTGTGGTTGAGTAGGTAATGATGCATTTTAGTGGCAACAAAAACTAATGCTAAGAAAAAAATTTCAATATGGGTGTACCTAGTTTCATAATCCAAAAGGGTATGGCTTATGTAATAAAGAATTTCTCTTTGTGTTTCTCGTCGCAATGAGCAAGCATGGCACCCACGAAATGATCAGTAGCGTAAATGTACAAGTAAAATGGTTGGTCATCCTTAGGGGGAATGAGCACTAGTGGTTGAAGAAGGTATTGTTTTAAGGCGTCAAAGGATTTGTGGCATTCATCATCCCATTTAAATGAGACATCCTTTTTTAGGAGATGATGAAATGATTGGTAGCAGTCAGAAATCTGTGAGATATAACAACGAATAGATTGTAACTTAACTTGCAAACTTAGAAGTTGACAGAGACTAGTAGGTGGAGGATTTTTAAGAATATCCTTCACTTTAGTAAGATAAAATTCTATGCCATGAAAAGAGATGATGAAACCAAGGAGTTTCCCTGAAAGTACCACAAAGATACACTTCTTAGGTTGAAGGCAAACACAATACTTGATGAGGCGGTCAAATATGACCTTAAGGACTGTCAAGTGTTTAGCCCGATGTTTTAATTTGGAAAGAAGGTCATCTACGTAATCTTCTAATATGTGATGCATGGTGTCATGGAAGATATAAGTCATGGCTCATTGATATGTGGCACTAGCATTTTTAAGTCCAAAAGGCATGACTCAATCGTAGAAGGTCACGTAAGGAGTGATGAAGGAATTTTTTTTGATATTCTGGAGTGAGTAATATTTGATTATAACCTGAGAAACTATCCCTGAGTGATAGCATCTCATGGCTAGCAGTGAGATCAACTAGTTGGTCAATGCTTGGTAGAGGAAAATTGTCTTTAGGGAAAGTGAGGTTGAGGTCACAGAAATCTATGCAAATGTAGAGTCCCCCTGTCACTTTTGTGACAGGACCAATGTTAGAAATCCATTGGGGATATTCAATGGGTAGGATGAAGGAAACTGAGTGAAGGCATTGAAGTTCTTATTTGACCAGAAGAGCAATGCGAGGATGCATTTTATATGGCTTTTGTTTTATGGGTTTGGCATCATGAATGGTTACGATATTGTGGACCATAATGTTTGGGTCAATACCAGGCATATCAGTAGAGGACCAAGTAAAAGCATTGCTATGGTCTTAGAAGAAATAATTAAAAGCTTCTTGTTCAATAGCATCTAAAGATTGTCCTATCTTTAGAATGTGTGGGTCGTTCTGAGTGTTAATGTTGATTTTTATAGTCGATTTATTCAACATGTTTTACGTCTCAGAAGGTAATGACTGATGAATATAAGAATCTTCCACACCAAGGTAGGTGAGGATAGACTCATCATCCTGACATTGAATGACGTTAATAGAAGGCATATCGTCATCGATCATACAGGAAGGAAAGAGAAGAGGTAGCTTCTCCATCGCGTATATAGGTTAGAGGTCCTAGGGAAATTGTGTTTACAAAAAAAAAAGTTAGGAGGAATAGATTAAGGATCTATGGAATCCGTGGGTGAAGGTGGTGATGTTGGTGAATGGGATGGAGATGTTTTGTCTTCCTCAATGAGGTCGACGAGAGCCTTCTTGGAAGGTGGTGTGGAAGATTCAATGCCACTACGGTCGTTGTGCTTACGGGTGGTACAATAAATGATGGTATGGCGGCCTTGTTCATAAAAACCAAATCCAATTCCTTTCCATGCACAATGATGTAGGAAAGTGTGAGTGAAGTGGAGATTAGTAAGTGATTAGAGGTTAGATAAAAATGGTCATGTTTCAGAGGGAGGTTCAGGTGAATATGTAGCAGTGTCAAGTCCCCCATATGTCACGTTGTTGATGTAGGTTTCCATACTCTTGCGGAGTGAGGAATGTGTCAATATTGTATAGGCAGTACTCCCCCAGAGTGAAGTGTTTAAAAACACCTTCTAAGGTATCATTAGTAGATATGCGGGTAGCGGAGATAGATGATTCACCAAATGATTGTACAGGAGGGGAATTGGTTAGTTGGGAAGTAGAGTGGTCAGTTATAGAGGTTGTGGCAGCATTGGTGGATGGGCTCATGGATGAAGAATAAGTGGGGGTAGTGGCAGATGCCTTGACCGGAACAAGTATGTCATTGGGTCGGTATAACATGTTACAAGTTTTGAATGGTGATGGGTCGGCAGGGATGGTATAGTTATGTCCTTCATGTTCAAATTATACAAATTGGTGCAAAGTTGAAGGGACATAACCCATGACATGAATAAAAGGTCTGCCTAGAAATAGATTATATTGGAACTCTCCCTCTAAGACATAGAATAGTTCCAGGATAGTGCGAGGGCCTACACAAATGTGAAGGATAATGGTGCCAAGGGTGAAGGTGATGCCATCGTTAAATAATCACAACATAACTGGGTTATTATGCATATAATTAGAAGGGATGTGCATTTGATTGTATGCATGGTAGGAGATGATGTTAATGATAGCACCATCATCAATCATAATGCGTTGTATGCATATGTTATCAATATAGATGGAAATGAAAAGGGCTGGATCAGGTTCATCTGAATGGAGAGGTACAATCTCCTCATTAGAGAAACTAAGGGTGGTGATTTGAGGAGTAGGTATGGGGGTAGAAGAAGGAGCTGATTTGGTAAGCGAGTCTACATGATGAGGGGTAATAATGGAGGCCACTTGTGTGGGGTCATTGGGTAAAACTTTGATGGATTTCAAAACCTCAATAAGGGCTTCTCTATGAGATTCAGAAGTTTGGATGAGATCATAAAAAGACATTTTTAGAGGAGATTGGTGTAATTTTTTTTATCATTGTGTGATGGATGACTCCATCAGAGATAGCGTATGTAGGTCCATGGATGCTGATTTTGGTTGTGGGTGCAGATGGTATATTAGGAACATGGTTGGTTGATGGGTTAGTTGATTTTTCATTGCATTTATCTTTCTAAGCACGGATGGAAATGTGAACCATGTTAATCTGAGGGGAGGGGGAAAATGGAGAAGTTTTAGGATGAGTGGTGTAATGGCATGATGGGCAAAAACCTACCAGGGAGGAAAAGCCTTGTGAAGTGAGCTGGGCGTAATAGAATTTTGGTGGTAATTTGGCTAATTCTCTAATACGGACCATGTTGATCTCAAATTTTGGAGGACGATAAAATGGTTGTGGGGGTGGAGATAATAATCATTGAATGGGTAAAGTATGATGATGTGTGGTGACAGGTGAAGGAGAAACATGGTCCTCATCAAGAAGGTCATCATCATCAAAATTTATTTTAGGAGGACAAAGTTGGAGAAGAATAGTCTTTAGAGCCTTACAATTTTCTACCTCATGTCTTGACACACAATGATAGGCACAAATCTTGGTTTCATCAAACCCTTTTAGTTTGTGTTTGAGAGGATCGTAAGGTCAAAGCGGTGGTAATGTGACGACAGAATTATCTAAGAGATTAGTTAAAATGTTTGTGTAGGACCCCGCTAATGGATCATAATGGGAAGTGAGTGTGGGTTTAGGTAGAGGTGTGGATGATCGTGAGGGAAGAGGCTTTATAGGAGGGGAATTGGGTTGGTCCATTGGTTTGATAAGTGGTATGGTCTTATGTTTTATTGGCATCTGCTTGGGTAAAGGTGGGGTAGAAGAGCTTGCGACGGAAGGTTTTGTTAGTTTGACTACCTTATTGGAGGGTAGTGGATTCTTATCTTTGGGTTGTACCTTCTTGGGTAAAGGTGACACGGGAGTATAGGATGCAGAAGGGAAAGCATATGGTGGAAGAGGATGAGTTACCAATGGGGGCAACTGAGTTATGGTGGAGGTGGTTGGTAGAGGTTGGATAGATGGCATGATTTGAAGTCGTATTGGTAAAGTTCAGGGGATACTAACTGGTGGAGGTATAGGTGGTAAAACATTCATGGGTGAGCATGAGGGTGTTTAGTTTTTGGGTAAATGAGGTGTAACGAGGGCTCGTGATGCAGTAGTAGGTTGTTTTACTTTTTAATGGCCTTGGGTAGGAGACAGTTTGATCAAGGTAGATGGATGGGGCCCTATGATAGATGGAAAGGGGGAAGGTGAAAAAAATTTGGTAGGTGAGACCAGTGTATGCAGCCTAGAAGGTTGGGTTTTCCTTTTAGGTAGAGGAATAATGGTGATGTGGGCTTGGGAAGATGTGGCTAAGTCTAATTCTGACAGGTGGGTGAGTAAGGCTTGATGTCGGCATGACACCCAAAGTAGTGATGGGTCTAGATACAAGTGAGGAGATAGGTGTGGGTAGTTTTTTAGGTTTGGGAGTGGTTTTAGTTGTGGGTAGAGGTTTGGATGTAGATATGGATGATGAAGAAGAATCCATTTTAATAGGCATGGTCAGTGTTAATTCAGTTACTGAAAATACCTTTGGGTAAATCATGGAAGTATCCTCAGGAAATATTTACATTTGTGTTAAAAAGGGGAGTTGAAGACATCCCCAGAGCATGGAATTATCAATGTAATCCAAGTGATCAGACAGCTGTGAAAATAGGACTACTGAAGAAGAGGATGGAATTTTTTTGGTGGCGATCCCTGTAAAATACATCTGTGAGACAGGGAATTGGCTAGCCTTAGACTCTATAGGTAACAGAGCTGAGATCATGTCAATGGGATCCTGGGATTTTGGGGGAGAACTGCTGCCAATAGGTAGTGGTATGTCTAACGAGCCTCCCATGGGTAGGATATATAATAGGTTAGGCAAGGTATACTTCTCCCTTTGTGGAGGAGAAGACGATGATGATTCTCCTGTGGATGGGAGAATTAAAAGTGTTGAATTTTTGGTAGGTTATGAGATAGATGGTGAAATGGTATCGGATGAAAGTGTGGGCTCCTTTGTGAGAGCAGGGGGAGATGAGGGGGACTCCTTTGTGGGTGAAGGAGTAGAAGATTTATGCTCCTCTGTGGGTAGAGGATCTCGTGCCAAAATTTCCTCAATAGATGAAATAGGTGGGATTTGAGGAATGGCTAGTACAATATCAAATACTATATGGACTACATGGACATTGTTGTCGCTGCATGAAGGTTCACTATTTTGATTAGATGAAAATTTATGGTTAGGGAATGGATATTTAAATATTTACAAATTTTTATTTTCCAGCGCATTTAATTTGTCCATGACAAGGTCTCCATTATCTATCATCTCTTGGAAAATATTTTAAAAAGTTATGCAGTTACCAACACTATGTCCTTTGACACGGTGGTAATTATAGTGGTCATGTTCTTTATACCACGCAGGCATAGGATAGATAAGATCGAAACCTGTATGAGGTTTTATCGGAGGAAGTGTAATGGCTCCAGCCTTAAGAAGATTTTCCAAGACTGAAGAATAGGGCTCCCCAATTGAATTATACTTATGTTGCTCCCATATGAGTTGAAAGGCCTAGACAAGGGAAATATTGGAAGAAGGTTGGGCTTGATTAGAAGGGTGAGATGGACCCGCCTTGAGGAATACCACGTTGGTAGATCCTTTGGCCTTTGAATAATTATTTTACGGTTTTGAAGATGAAGAAGAGTCATTTTTTTAATGGTACGTTCTTGTTTCATAATTGGATTTTCTTTTCTTCAATGACACGAATTTCCAGCTTTCATGTCATGGTGAATGCCTCATCAAAGGTTTTGAAGGTTTGTACTTATAGAGTTGATGAGATGTGTCTGGAACAAGCTCTAGTGAACAACTCAATAAGCTTAGTCTGAGGTAGCTAGAATGTCAATTGGTTGATAAGACTCTACCAACGGGAAACAAAATCTATAATAGATTTGTCTTCACACTTTCGTGTTGAATAGAGATTAGTTGTGGTGACTTTCTTGGTAACATTGATTGAAAAATGGTCTAAGAAAGCTTGGGATACTTGATTAAAGGAATAAATGGAATGTCTAGGTACTCCACTATACCAATCAAATGCTAGTCATGCGAAGGACATTGAGAAGGTTCGTAGGAGCAAAGTGTCATTGTGGGCGATTAGGTAGCACCCATGTTTGAACGACCGCAAGTGTTGTTACAGGTCTTCTTTACTGTTGAAGCAATTGAATTTAGGCATTTCCCAATGCACAGGGTAGGGACGAATGGGAATAGATGGATGGATAGGCTCATTATAGATTTCATCATAAGTTAAAGAATTACGGGAGCCAGAAATAGATGCTTCTAAGGTCTGCATATTTTCCATCATCATTTTAATGAGGTCATTGGTAGGTTGTGATGAATGGGTGCCCCCTGCAGAAAAAGGGGATTGATGTTGTATGTATGAGGTGGGTGGTATGCTAGTGTATTATGGTGTTGAGTATGAGAACTATGTAGGAGGAATAGATGTAGGTGGCACATAGCTAGAATAAGCGATAGATGGGGTCAGGGGTTGTTGGTAGTATGTGTAAGTGGGTGGGGTAGTCGTAACAACTCTAGTGGTGATTGGGGGTAAGGACTGCGGGATAGAAAGAATGAGGTTCTGGAAAGGGGTGTAAGTTGTCGACAACAGAGGTGGTTGCAATGTAATAGGTATATGTGAGGCGACGGGTGCAGATGGGGTTATACTTAAGGAGGCTATCGGAGGAACAACTGACGTCGCAGGTGCGATAGATGACATAGATGCTATAGTTATAGCGGCTGTGGGATCTAGTTGAGACACCACAGGTGGTAAAGTGGATGATGGTAGTGACGAGCTGGTGCTAGCTGATGCAGAGGTGGGTGCGAGAGCAAGAGGGATAGATACGGGCATGTCGTATATTAATTGTCGTGAGGAATCCCGGGTGGAGGAATGGGCAAGGTAGTACTATGAGGGCCAGTGGGATTCTGGTCGAGGAGTCTCGTGAACTCCTCGTCGTCGGTAGCAATGGGGATAAGTGGAGTCAGATCCATAGGTGATAGGATGGATGGCGGTGATGGACTAGGTGGGAGTGGCTGATAGCTGGTGTGAAATACAAGGGCGTTAGTTTGGCTACGAGTCAACACCATGTGAATAAGTGTTGACCTGGTAAGACTGTATTCTGTAAATGACAAAAAACATAGTAGGGATGGAAAATAATTGATTATGAGAGGTGAATTGACAGGTGTTTTGATTAAAAATCAAAATAGAAGTACCGATGCCGGTTAGTAAGTGACCGATGACGGTCACAGTAATGGTTATTGCGGGAAATTAACAGTTTGAGTAAGTGAGATAGAAACTGGGGAAAGTCAACTGTGGAAGCTATATTTAGTCAATAATATCATAATGTAGAGGATATGGTGATATGCAGAGATTTAAAATAGAGAAGAAGATGAGATGAGTGCTCTTTGGGTAAACTGACCAAAAGCATAGGGAACCAACACCGGTCAGATGAATCAATGACGGCTAGACGTAAACCGATGTCGGTTACTATGAAATCTGTAGAATGAAGAAAATTTTGCTTTTTGTGAATTAAAGTTGAATGAAACACCAACCGAGAAGTTTGAGTATGGTAAAAATGAGTCTTGACACACTTAGAAACAGTTGGAATACACCAACTATGATTATGGAGTGTGAAAGGAAAGAAAAATGGAGAATACAACCTCACACCTCAAAACGCAAGTCAAGCACAAAGCTAAGAAAAACACGTAATCCTATAAGTGAATTTAGTGTGTTTAGCTTATGTTATTTAAAGATTGACTCGTGAATTTAGAACAGATTTTTTGGTTGGGAAGGCTTCCTATGAAGAAGGAAATTCTAAAGGTGAGGTTTCAGGTTATGTTTTGGTGGGGGTGGGTCATTCTCTGATGGGTGACCTGACAAAGATAACTAGCTCGGTTCCCACTATCAATCCTCTGATCGTGTGATCATTGACAACTTCTTTCGGGTGGGATGTTGTTTAAGAAGATGTATATATTCCAATTTTGTGTAGTTTTGTAAAGAGAGAGAGAAGAGAGAATGTGTTTTCCTACGATTCATTTATGTCAACCATCAGCTGGTCATGACTTCCAGTGTATAGGTTGCCCTCAATTATAATGTGAGATATAATGCAAAAAATCAGAATGTTATGCAAGTGTTTTAAACCCAAATCAAAATGTGATATTCAATGTAGCAAGTGATGAACAAGAAGAGGGATGCTCTTTCACTAATGCAATACTAATGAAAGAAAGAAGTATTATTTTTAAAGCACCAAAAACACAATTGGTTTTAGACAATAGAAAGAGGGGAAGATTCCAGAGAAGAAAATTAATGTGGAATATTTTCAAAAGGGAAACAAAAGACAACTTTCACCTAGGAATGAATAAAATGCAAAAGAACCCCTAATGGGTCCCAGCGGGTGTTCCAAAATGTTTCACCGTTCTCTTTGTGGATTTGATGAAAGCAGATAAGGTATAAGGGCCAAGGAGGAATACCTGTTGTGATGGTTAGTTGGAGGTTAGTGCACGCATTCTGACTTCTTGATCCAATGACCACTATGATTCTGATGTGAGCTTCCTTTTGGCTAGGAGGAACTACCTGAAATACAAAACAAGACCACAAAAGAGAGTTAAACAATATATGTCAGTGGGCTGCCTAGCGTGTGCTAGATCCAGGAAGTGTGGCACTTCCTTAATGGCAGTCAACCCATTGTTTAATACAATTTAATGTAAAAAATAATGTAAATAAATAAAATCCTACTGTAGTTGATATGATTTGGGTATCTCATCCAAATATAATAAGAAAATCTAATATAATAGGCTAGGTTATGATCAGATCTGGATGTAGAGTAGGTAGTCAAGATGCTGGAACAGGTCAGGGTCAAGTTTTGGGTAGCTTGGGTT
Source organism: Taxus chinensis (assembly GCA_019776745.2). Taxonomy (NCBI): domain Eukaryota; kingdom Viridiplantae; phylum Streptophyta; class Pinopsida; order Cupressales; family Taxaceae; genus Taxus; species Taxus chinensis. The sequence continues at coordinate 83,761,902 of CM034147.1, read as the reverse complement.
ACTTGAATGTAGGTTATTAGGTTTATGTTATTGGCAGGATTACCAAATCTAGAGACCAACGTTGGTGAGGTGTGACTGACGAACGGTTAAGAGGGAACTGACGACGGTTAAGGCGGGATGGTAGAAATTCAATAAACTAGGTTTTGGGGGTTTGTTTGAGATTTAAACAGAGATGGTAAGGGGAATAGTTAGGTATGTGGAGGTGTTGGGAGTACTCAGAGGTATTCAGGAATCAAGTATAGGTGATTAAATGATTATGGGTGATGGAATGGTTGGGTTCACAGGAAGGTAACAAGGGTGGGATGAAAAATGCAAATAGATGCCGATAAACAGAGATGAAGAAACTTTGTAATCTAGACAAGTATGAAATGATGCAGGTTAGAGATACACTTACTGGTGTTTTCAGATTTGATGGCTGGATGATGGTGATGGTTGATCTGTGGAATGGTGCTCATTGCTACGGTAGTGCTTCCCAGAATGCTACCATGAATGTAAATACCTTCGGATCCATCTTAGTGTTGGCTATGGTTGTTTGGATATGCAAAAGGGATCTAGTTCTTGCTTGCATGTAGATCTCCTTCGTTCCAAAAACTCAAGAATCTGGCCAATTTCCCAAACAAGGTTACCAAAATGAATATATAGTAACCGATGAAGGTTTAGGGTGACCGGCCTCGGTTTAGGGTTGACTGACATCGCTTTAGGCAGGAAATCCTAGGTTTACTAAAAATGATAGATCTTGACAATCTTTTGAGGCTAGATTTGTCTATTCTCACAGATCAAAACGGAATGTTATGTTTTAATAAGCGGGAATGTGGTTAGAGTGTGAATAGTGTGATTTTAGGGTTGTATTAAGTCTTAGTTCATTAAGGTAGGTAGGACTATGTCTTAGTTAGTTATGGTGAGTGAATGTTGAGTCCTAGAAAAGGGAAATATGCTAAGAATAGGTTTGTGATGAGTTGTCAAGGTGAGGTGGTGGGGTGAGGTGTCTAGGTGAGGTGGAAATTAGTTTTAATTAAGGTAATTAAATAATGAATATTGTGAGCATGGGTATTAATTTAATTATAAATAATTAAACTAATATTAATGTGGGGTAAAAGGGGTCATGGTTAGGTAAATATGTTTAAGTTGGTTATTTGAAAAGGGACCAAGGGGAGTGTGACCCAATTTTTGTGTCTACAAGATAAACAAGTTATTCGACAAAGGTTGATTCCAGGAATCCAAAGGGACTTCCTTAGAGGATGTCATCTTGTTTTGTAACAATTAAGTGCATTGATAAAGATATTGATGGCAATAGATAACAATAGATAGATAATTGATGCAAATCTATAAAACTCAAGGTTGAAAGGAAGGTCATATGTGGCTTTGAAGATGGCCCAAGAGAGGGTGGATGCAATCAAGATAGGCTCGAAGTATTTGTACCAAAAATATTTGGTCTCTCACTCAATCTTGTGAAGGAATTCAATTTGATCTTTGATTTCTTCTATGTTAATGGAAAATTGTATTGTGCATAAGGTCAACTCATGAAGAATATTGTATTACTCCCATAAAAGAGGTGTTGGACTATAGGAAGGTTGTAAAATCTTGTGACTGGATGATAAGGGCCAGGAATCGCCATACTTAGAAACAAAATGTTAAATACAGAGAGATTGATAAAATGATGTAAAGATGATAAATTAATAAAACGATAAAATTTGACAGGAATCACCGACGATTTAGGCCAATTGTTGGTGATTAGGGTGAATCGCTAGCAATTACTGTGAAATTGAAATTTTTACTAAAAACGAGGATTAAAAGTCTAAAATTATGTTTTTGATTACTTCTAATGTTTCTTATGAATTGTAAATGATAAAAAAAGATGCAGGAATACCATTGGATTGATGAGGAGCCAAAATATGCCTCAAATCTTTAGTGGGAATGATTAGTGTTGTTGTGTTGTCTTCTCACACTTTTTGGAAGCTGAGTGATGAAAATTAATGTAAAGATGTTGTTTTAAATGATTGATATTGATGCATGTTGATGTTTGAATATGTATTGGACTCTGTAATATCAAAAAACAAGTTTCAGACTCGAACAAAAGGTCCCAGATTGAATATTGAAGGTCTTTGAGAGAGACCACAAAGGTGTTATTTATAATCTCTTAAGATTAGGTAGAATCGTTGGTGATCCGTTTTTTTTAGGGAAAGTGCTTAGAAAATGGTTCAACCCACTTCTAAACAATTTTTTGGTTTGTAATGTGGGTAAATGGTTAAGGGGAGGTTGGGGACGAGGTGTAGAGGTTATGATGTAATAATAAAATAGGTTTGAATGGTTTTAAAATGGTTAAGGTTTATTTAGGGTGGTTAGGTGGTTTTTAGGAGGGTGAAAATAATATTTTACAGTTGTACAATAGAATTCATAGAGTGGAGTAAATATTGTGAATAATTTTAGACTTAGGATAAATGGTTCATGGATTAAATAATGTGATTAGATGGCTTGTTTTTATTGAATATTATTCCGAAGATAGTGTATGTGGTCAAATAAATTAGTGATCTTTATTTTAGGTGTCTATAGATTTCACCAAAATGATTAAGCTAAATGTGAATTATATGCCTAATCTATATGTTATAGCAGCAGTAAATGAATAATAATTAAGTACAACAATAAATACTCAATAAACTAAGTAATAAATAATGAAAACCAAAGTCTAAAGAGAGGGTAAAAAGCCTTAGCTGATTCATAGAGATATAGAAGATGCACAGAGTTGGAAGACTGGAAAATAAAAAGCACTAACCATTGCACTAGATCCCAAAATAATGTAGATCTAGAGAAACATGGTGGACTGGGGAACCTGGAGAGGGACAAGGGCACCTGTGGGTGCCCTAGACCTATTTTAGGGACCTGGGTATACAGAAATGTTCAGAAAACTTCCTCTTAGGTGTTGCAATTTTTTCACCTTTAGTCTCTTTTAATCACCTTGAGGTCGCACCAAGATCACCAAGGTCACTATAAACCTACAATGAAGAATGAACTTACAAAACCCTCAAATAGACATCAAATCCTAAAAATTAAAGATGTGAAATGAGGGGTCAGACTATCCTCATTTGTCGCAATGGTGAACTTACGACTAATTATTTCAATACATATCAAACCCAATGTAATTATGTGTGTATGTGTGTGTGTATAATTATGCCCTAGGTTTCTCGTGTGCATGTCACGCTTAGATAGTGAGAATGTAGCTAGATATAGAATGTAATAAATGTGTGCATGGAATAGAATGAACTTCCCTCCTATGAAGTGTGATGCAAAAAACTAACCCTTATGTCCCTTGTGATGGCATTAGATAGATGCAATGGAGATCTTATATGCCTTGATGGATGCAACCTTAGGTGGTGATAGCTAATGCTTAGTGCTTGGTCCTTTATTATGATCACATAAATTTATATTTATATGATTCCTTCACTTGAATTTCATAATTAACACCGAAAAGGATGACTACCAAAAAGTGTAAGTAAAGTACAAAGGGGACAAGGGAACCTAGAGGGGATGAGGGCATCTAGTGTTGGCATCCTAGTTGGGTGCTAGTGTCGAGGATGAAAAATTCTGAAGAGTAAAAAGGAATACTAAGCAAGTAAGGGTCGAAGAATGAAAGTAGTAACAAAAAATAAAGAAATGTGGCCAAAGACATGGGTTGATTAGTAATTTTCTTACTTAGGAATCATATGAATAGTACTATGTAATCAATACTAGATAATAACCCAAACTATGTGATTTATTGTCTACAAGAAGATAGTTTTTCATATTCTAATACGATCAATAGATTTGTATTTTTTCAGGATTTCATCATTCAGCCTAAAGCTTTTAGGGTTTAAATTTTATAATTGATATCTATGTTGGGGAATAATATAATCATTGTTTAGGTTTTTGGGCCTTCTTGATTGGTTATTGATATGATGTCATCTAAAATATATAGTATGCAAAATTGAAACTTTGAGCATGAAAACTAAGCCTATGATTGAAAATCATGTTTCCCTATTATTGTGAATCCTTTCTCTAGCTAGATTGCCCTTAGTTCAACCATCACCCTGGCTTAGAGGAAAGTCTTAATAATGTTTTCAAGTTTGTTTTATTTTGCATGGATGATCACCCAAGATGGTTGATGAATTCATTGTGACTCGATGAAAGACTACTTCCTTTGGAGGCCCAAAAAGGCCATTTTTTGCCATTCTACAACCACTAAACATCCTTCAAGAGCATTTAGGGAAAATCCAAAGCATATAACGGTGACGTTAGAGAGTATTGAATATGTATTAGGTATTTGAGGAAATTTTAGGAAATAAAATTTGATTTAGGGACAATGATTCAAAGCTCTATATGTAGCCAATGTACTCAACAAGTTATTATCGACAAGTAACTCCAAGACTGCCCTTATACATTGAAAATAAATCCAATTATCAATCTTGAATAGACAACAACATGCAAAATTTTAGTCTTTATGACATTTTTTTATACTTATCTAGCAATGTCCTCTATTCTTAAGATCAATTAAATACTATTTAATGGCCTTTGTAATGATTAAAAACAAAATAAATTACCAAACCTTGTTGTCTCTTTCATAAATTGTATTCTTGGCATACTCGATGCTAGCCTAAATGTATTAATATCTAGCACATTTTTAGTTCAATCCTTAAGTGACACCTCAATTCAATGAAACCTATTCGATACCCCTGATCATAGAAAAATAAATCAGCAAAATGATTCCAATCAAAGTAAAACCCTAAACTTTCTTTCTTTACCAAAAATTCCCTTGTATGCTTCTTAAGAGAAATGTTGATGGATGAAATTGGTTGGTAGTAACTCACAAAGCCCCAAGACAAATTAAAACCTTATTTGGGCACCCATTAGACACCTTGAGTTTTGTACCAAATATTTTCCTCCGACTCCCAATTTAAGTCCCTTTTCAATACTCTTACATCCCCTTTGTGCCCTAGTGGACAAATGGGACATAAGAGAAACCAAGTTGTTACCTTATCCTCCTCCCCAAGTCGCATTTTGAACACCTTATTTTTCCAATGTCCCCACTGTCTCCTATGTCCCCCTATTGCAAGGGGGATAAGAGGGACCTCATCCTGATTTTAGTAGAAGGGAGTCATATTGGTTAACTCCATTTATGAAAAGTGACATCATGGGGAACACTATGTGACAAATAACAATTTAGGGTGTCAATGTGTGTAAAATATCGTCACTTGGACAAAGGGTGCAATCAGGAGATTCATGGGGTATGTGAAGGATCTCAAACATCAAGAACCTCATTGAAATTGAATTCATCAAGGGAATGATCATCATTGTAGTTCCCACTTTCCTTGGACACTATTCAGATAGTGATCTTGACACTATTGGTCACATTTTGGATATTATAATGTTTTTATGTAGTATGATGTATCAGGGACTATTATGGACATTATTATGTTTTGATTAGTATGATGGTTAGATGTTAGATCCTGGATTAATATTGATCTGGATTCAGATATTTTTCTTGATGATCATTGAGACATTAGTATTATTATGTGGATGATGACATGCTGGTTGACATGGACAGGTTATTGCTTTTGATTTTAGACATGTGACATTGATATTATGAATAGCTATAGTATAGAGATCTATTAGATGATGATATAGTTGTAGTTGAATTTAAATGATAAATGTTAAATTCTTGATAATGTTGTGATTTGGATTTAAAAATTGTATGTTTCTTATATCATTTGGATGTTCTGATATGGCCACGAGGCCGAAGGGGTATATTGCATTTTGTAAGTTAAAAATCACAACAATGTCGGGGGACTAGAGACTAACCATATTGGAATTCGGTGTGAAATCAACAAGGTCACCATGGTAACTGTTTCTGAGTTGCATGTTGTGTTTTGTTAGGATTTCCCATGGGGGGGATTTCCATTATTGTGACCATGGGGTATATGTGTGCTTTATTTGTTGTGTGCCTTTTTAAAATTATTGTTGTATGTATTTTATTTGTAATGTGCTCTTTATTTTAATTATTTTAATGTGATAGTATAATGTGAGAGTCTTTTAGTTAAATTTCAATTATATTAATTGGGATGTGGAAGATAAATTAAATGTTATTGTCTTGGTTGAAAATAAAATTTATTTATATATTTTATAACCATATGGTAATTTAATATATGGTTGTGTCTAAATTTTGTAATAAATAAATGTCATAGAGATAAATGCATTTTAAAAGAGTGTGTAAGTTACCAAGTATGGGTTGTGTAAGTGAAGTGATAGATTGTGTATGAAATTGTAAGAGGTTGTAAGAAGATTTTAGAAGGTCAAACACTCCATCTCTCTCTTGAAATTCTAATTTGAGCTTGGAGGACAAATTTGGAGGCTTGTGGGACAAGTTAAACTTGTCCCACACCTCTCAAAATCCTCCAACAACCATGTTTATTAATTTAGAGTCAAAATCAATTTATTTTATTGCATTTTGACATGATTTATTGTAAGATTTGTTTGCACTTGTCTTACAAACTTTAAATGCATTCTTTTTTTTAGGATGGGCAAAAAAAAATGAAGTGTGTAAGTGGTTTGTCATTCACATTTATTGTGATTTTATTGTTTTCATGTTGATTGCTTTTTGGATGAGGAAAAATGATGTGGCATCCCACTTGGAATCCACATCATCCTCTTCCACCCTCTCCCTTTAAAAATGGGAATTGCTTCCTCATTTGAGGTTGTTGAAAGTTTGTTATTGCTTCTTGGGGTGGAATTTTCTCTTGCATTGGAATCTTGTTCTTGTGGAAGGAGCCTGGACTGTTTTACATGCTCTGCATTTGCTGTTTGGGACTGGTTTTTGTGCAACAAAGAACCTGTTATTTTGGAAACAAGTCTCCATTATGGAGAGGTAGGCTCCCACTCTTTTAAAATTGTTGTATTTTCCTCTTTTAGCATGAATTTGAATGTGTTATGTTTGTAATTTTTTTTAGGGATGGGTAGAATGCTTAGGGCATGGTGTGGAGAGAAGACTATGAGGTTATCAGAGGAGGGATAAGGGATTTTCCATTGTTATTTATTCTTGGGAGGGAATGTTGGTTTGGGATCCACCTAGGAAAGGAAATTTCTTGCATTTCCTACTTTGGGGGAGGTATAAGGGATAAATTTGGAGGAGGGATAAGGAGGGTTGAGGAGGGATAAGGTTTATGGGATTACTATGATCTTGGCAGTTTTCTCTTAGTGGATGCCCAAAATTCGACTTGGGAGGCATAAGGAGACCTCCATAGTTCTTGCTCTTATTTGGCTTGCTTTTTCAAGCCTATGTGTTTTTTGAATAAATTCAAAAGTAGTTGAGAACTGTTTTCTTGTTTTAAATCATGCTTTTAATTGTTATTTTTGTAATGTGAAAAGAATGTGGTTTGTTGTGAAAGAAGCCTTGTTGCCATGTGTTGGATTATCATGCTCCATTTCAATATGGTTGGGGCTCGGGGGGCCAATGGGGAAAGATGGCTTCTCTTTTCCCATTGGATGTCTTGGTTGGGTGGAGAGCGTTGCCTTTCCCCCTTCCTTGTTGTGATCCAAAGAAGAAATAAGATGAATCAAGCATGTTGTTGTTTGGAGAGTTTTACAGTTTGATAGTCACCCTTTTTATAATTTTAAATGAAATCCTTCCCACTCCAAGTGGATGAATGTAATTGATATTGAGATGTGAAATGCATACCTTGTAATTAGAAGTTGTAAACCAATTTGAGAAATGTTAAGAAGAATCATGCTTATCTGTTTTATTCGGAAAAGAAAAGGTGAATGAATTTCTGTACCTTGCATGTGAATTGTGAAAACCAAATTAGTAGGAAAGAATTTCAGTTGAAAGTTTACTTGAATTATCAATCAAGGATAGCATTGATCCCTTTAAATTTGTATTGTTGTCAATGAAAAAAGATCTGTTGAAAAGGAATAAGAATCTCTGTTTTGGAATGTAAAAGAAGATACTTATTGAATGAAATTTAACGTTATTTTCTTTACAAACTGTCATGTTAAAATTGAAAATTAGAGATGCATTTTAATTAGAGTTGAATGTTTGAAATTGTGAAGCAATGATATGGATTAATTCATAATCTTATGCTCACCTAGAAGACAAATCACCATACCAGTAAACTCACTATTTTAAAGTTAAAATTGGTAATGTGCATTGGATTAAATGAGCCATTCGACTTTATACTCAACAATAAATTAAAAAACTTGAAATTTACACTTAGGAAGACTTGAGGAATCCAAATTCACTAAAACAGTCAAGAATAAATCTCCAAAACTCAAAGAATTTCAATTCAGAGCTTGCATGGTCGTTTTTCCCGTCAACTATCAGAAAATTGAAAACTTGTATAAATTGGTCAAATTGACATACTTAAAACATTCTAATTATTCCCTAATTTGATCCTCCATATCTGTTTGACATGTTGAGTGGAAGAAGAGTTCAAATTTTATCAAATTGAACAAATCTTACAAGTAGGAAAAATTGCCAGTTTTAAAATTATAATCCCTGCAGATAGATTTTCTAAAATTGACCCTCAAAACATCACAAAATTTCAAAATTGATGATTACTATGCAAAGAGGACTTTGAGATATTTCCAGAAAGTCCTTGTTTTCCTAAAATGGAGCTTCTTATCAAAAGTTATGGCCATTTGAAGTTTTACTTCAAAATGGCCATCCCAAACAAAAGAAAAAGAAATAAATAATTCGACCTTAGAAAAATTTAAATTTTGAACTTTGCAAAAATTTCCATGGCCCCACCAACCTCTCATCCTATCAGAAGTTACCACATGGCACCTTGGAGGGGCGGGCACTTAATGAAAAAAAACTTAACTTTTTGAAAATTTTGCCTTGGGAAAATTTTCCCAAATTTCCCCGCAACCCCGCGACCCCCAACCAATCACTTGCTGACACATGGCAGGGGGTGTACGGATCAAAACGGAAAACTTAACTTTTTTTTCTTTAGGAAAATTTTCACTTTTCTCCCCGCAACCCCGCAGACCCGCACCAATCATGTGTTGACACATGGTAGGGAGGGCCCGTGGATTTAGAAATGAAAACTTAACTTTTTGCCCTTTTGGAAAAATTTCACTTTTTCCTCCGCTGACCCTCATCCCTGTAGCTAATAGAATGTTGACACGTGTCCCCATGGGTGCATGGGTCCATGCAATTCTTTTAACCTTTTAACCCATGGGCGAAAAAATTCCAAATTTCCTCCATCGACCCGCGGCCAATCACAAAGCGCCACATGGCCATTTGAGCAAGTGCAGAGGCACGGAGGAAAAATTTCCTTTGGAAAATTGAGACTTTGGCTTTGGGAAAAATTTCAAATTTTTCTCTGTGACCCGCTCTCCCACACCAATCATGTGATGACACGTGGCATTTGGGAAAATTTTCCCAATTTTCTGCCCAACCCTGCAGACCTCCAAGGGAAAATTTTCCCCTAAAACACCACCCGGCCATAACTTGAGTTTTACAAGGAGTTAGGAGGACTTATTTATATGGTTGGAAAGGTAAGAAAATTTCCTATCCAATGATTCTAGTTTAGGAAATTTTTGATAACTCTAAGTATGTAAAAAATCTAGTTGAAGTTCAGGTCTTAATAGAGAGCAGGCCTGGCGATAAATTTCTCCCTGAACCTTAGTAAAACTTGTAACCTCAAAAATGGAACCTTGTAAAATTATTATAAGATAAAGATGGAAATATTGTGTTTGGTTAATCAAAATCTATTCCAGAACCTATTTAGTTTCAAACTAGTATCTTGCTACTTGTTTGTAGACCCTTCTTACAAAAAAAAATTATTTCATAATTTTCCTAGTTTATTTCTTGGTCTCAAGTGGTAGTTGAATCAGGCATTACAATCATGAGCATGATGAGAAATGATCACAATAATTGGTGATGGTATTCATCTTGAGCTCATAAAAAATTCATATATCTTGAAAGTGTTTATAAAATATTAAACAATACTTGTTGATGTGCTCAAATGTTGAAAGTTAGGGAGTGGATTTCACAGTGCGTTAATGCATTTAGAGTTTAATAAGATGGAACTCACCCTCAAAAATTACTTCAAGTCTCACTCAAGGATCAATCCTTCCATCTATACAAAGAAACCTATTTTGATGAGGAGAAATTGAGAAAAGAGGTGACCAGATAGTATAAACATGTTTCCACTCATGTGACATCTTGGTCAGGGAAGTGAATTCTGAAGTTAAAGGTTTCATCATGTTCAAATGTGAAATTGGAAGCTCGTGGAGTAAGTTAAGGATCATCGTATCTTGACTCTACTATCATTTTTAAACCTCTACAAAGAACAAGCCAATATTATCTATTCAAGCTACCAAGGCATTCAGGACCATTATGTGTGAAGGATCAAGACATCGTCTATCTCCATGAGAGGCATTTGAGAAAACAGTTATATGATCATTCTACATTTGATTAGATCTAAGGATAATTTAAGATCCAAGAGAGGTAAGAGGATTATATTCATATAGAGCACCATGTATGTAAAACTGAGAAATTGTCTAAGTCTCACTTGGTAGTGTTCTTAAACACTCATTCAAACCTTGCAATGTGATCACACTTCAAAGGAGGAAGGACATTGCAATCACCTAATTTCTTTCCAATAGGTGATAATATGACAATAATTCCATTTAGTGATAAATCCTTCCATCTATATGGTTAATACCTATTTCATTAAGTGATAAATAATCACAAAATGGTTTGAGCATCATGGAGTTGATTTGTGATCACTAGGGTGAGTTGTGGAGGCCTAGAAAAGTAAGAGTGATCCTTGATCTTGCCCTAATTTTTAGAATAATGATCACTGAAAATAGGTTGATCCCATAGTTGATTATGCTCTAATTTCATCTCACACATACATCAAACCCTCGTCAACATCTTAGTTAGGGAAGTGAATTGTGAAGTCAAAAAAGGTGCCATCATGTTCAAAGGTGAAATGGGAAGCTTAAGGAGTAATTTGAGGATCATCATATCTTGACTCTACCATCATGTTCAAACCTCTTCAAGGAACAATCCAAGATGATCTAGCAAATCTACCGATGTATTCAGGACCATCATGTGTGAAGGATCAAGACATATTCTATCTCCATGAGAGGCATATGAGAAAAGAGGTGTGAGGTTTGGACATTATACCATGTTCCTTGTAAGAAAGCACTGGAATTTAATTTTGTGAAGGAATATTGTGCATTGTATCTCTAACTCTTGTTTATGGAAGTGTACACACAAAATCATACAATTTGGGTATCTATCTAGTCCTGATCACATACAAATATTCATATGATTCCTAAGTAAGAAAATTACTAACTAACCCATGTCTTTAGCCACATTTTCTTGCTTTTTGTTTCCCCTTTTGTTCTTACACACTGTGTTCATGAATAAATTAGATAAACTATGGAAATGAAGCTAAAACATGTAACCTAAAAGCATAAACCTAATCTACACTAAACCATCATGATAAGAGCTAAACAAGATTAAAATCTATCATTGTATGAACTAGATTAAATCTAACCTAACATGATATATGTTACTCTCTACTCTTTAGATTAATAATTAAGAAATTAAACCTAAAAAGATCAACTTAGCAATCAAAGGGGTGATTTAGATGTTTAAGGTTTTCAAGCTTTTAAGAATGGAGTCTAACACTTAATGGATTCAAGGCCAATGGTTCTCTTCATATTACTCAAAACTTGGTTTAAGGATGAAAATGGAGGTGTTAGCTCAAGTTCAATGGAGGAGGTAAGCTTAAGATCAAATTTCTAATTATCTTAAAGCTAATACAAATGAAATCTAAAAGCTTTCTTAGGCTTGTTTTGCTTTTGTGTTATGTAAAGTTGAAAGGTTGAATGGGTAGGCTTAGCCTTGTATTTATAGTTTTCTAAATGGAAGAGTTTGAAATTTGTGTGCATGTGGGACTAAAGTCTAAAAATCACTTTAGGGTTAAGAGATAAGTAAATATGTTTAGACTAGTTAAGATAGGATTAGGCTAGTTAAACTTGATTAGTAAGTGATTCGAGACTCATTAAGAGTTGGGAGGGGTCTGGTTAATCAATTGTGACTGATAGATAGCCTAGGAAGCCAATAGAAGTGATCCAAAGGGGAATAGGAAGATTCTGAATGGTCAAAAGGAGGAATTTTTATCTAATAAGAGAGATATTATCTCAATTATCTGATTATAGGAGGAATACAACCAAGAAGGTGTCGTAAATGGGCGTCCGAGAATGGAGCAAAGAGTGGGAAATTAATGAAGTGTTGTTAATCAGTTGAATTGGAGGAAATTCTAGGTGTAAGCATATTTTAAGTCTCTACACACATGTTCTTTCTAAGTATGACCTCCAACCCTTCAGTTTCTATGAGTATAAACACTAGTGTTAGCCAGGACGTCAGTGCCAGGCACCCCCTTCCCCTCTGGGTGCCCTTGACCTATTTGTACTTTACTCACATAATTTGGGTCCCTTCAAGATGTTTGGGCATCTTATCTTTTTGGTATTCAGCCTTTTCAGGGTTAATTACAAAATTCAAGTAAGGGAATCATATAAATATAAACTATGTGATCATAATAAAGGACCAAACACTAAGCATTAGTTATCACCACCTTAGGTTGCATCCAAAGGCTATTCAAGAGCATTCTAGCATCCATTCAAGGGAAAGGGACTACATTCTTCTACATACACTTCATAGGAGGGTTAGTTTATTTTATTCCATGCACACATCTGCTAACATCTTTTACATCTAGATATTTTCTCACTATCAAGTACGACATGCACAAGAGCCATATAGGGCATGATTCTTCACACACGCATCTAGAACTACATTGGGTCTGAAATGTAGTACAATTCTCAATCATAAGTTCACTTATTTAACATCCAAGGACATGTTTTATCCCTTATTTGCATTATTTTATTTTTATGATTTGATGCAATCTTGAGGGTTTTACAGGTCATTTCTTTATTTTAGGTTATCAGTGACATTGGTGATCATTGTGTGATATACTGGCGATAATAAGTGAAGGACAGGGAACATCTTGCAACCCTAAAAATGAGGTTTCTTGAGGGTTTGAGAAATCACATGTGTCCAGAGATAGTTTTTGGCACTCATAGGTGCCCCTGACCCATTCCAAGCACCCCAGTCTAGGCAGTTATTCCAGTCGCACATTTTTTTAAGGCTCTATGTGAAACTACTCCCTCTCTGTTCATCACCTCATCACTCCAACATAGTCAAGATTTGATTGCAAACCAGCTAAGTCTTCTTTCCTCCTCTTTATAACTATGGTTTCATACTTTCTAGCTTAAATTGCTTGGGTCTCTTTTGTACTTAATTGTTTATTCATTTACTACTACATTATAATCAGATTCAAGCACCTAGTTACTCAATATTTTCTTAATCATGAAGAATGAATATTTTTATGTAGGGCAGAGTAGTTGTGGAACATCAATAAACATGTAATGAGGAATATCATATTATGGGTTGATAAAACTATGAACTGTTATTAGAAATGTCCTCTACCAATTAGTGACTGTGATAGTGCATCCACGAGTAGGACAATAGAGAAACTAAGAAAAGCAAGGTTTTTACATGATTCCAAGAACCATTGGTAAGTTATTTAGGAAATTAATGTTGATAAAAACCTCTAATACTAATTTTTTTGTCTTGAAAGGGAACTGGAATCATTTTATAGTCTTTTCTTCATTCTCGGGCTTGCATAGTGTGAAGCTTGGATTTCTAGGGAAAAACTCAAATATCTCTAGATTGCACCATTGAAATTGGTTGAATCTTTGAATGAATAAATATTAGGATTTGGTTTAAGTATTTGAGAAGGATTTGTGTCAAAGGGAACTATTTCATGTGAAATATTCAAGACAGTTGTCAAAATGACAGTGTAAGCACAGTGGTAGACCTAGTTTAGAGAGCCATTTTACAAAGCAAGTGGCCTTTAGGCTTGGAGTTAACCGTTGTAGTTTTAGAGAAAGTACCAATGGCTTAATGGGTACTTAAAAAAATCATTCCATGTACCTTGAAACCTTATGATGGTGAAGATATGTTTGATAGTTGAGTGAGATAGGGCTAGTAGGAGCATTGTGATCTGGAAGTGAAAAAGTGAGATATAAGGAGTTGTAGAAGGATTTAAATTCCCAGATTTTTTAGGCACCTTAGGAATGATGAAATTAAACTAATTAGGTTTGTAATATTCCTTGGATAGCTCTATGTAGTGCTCATTTAAACAACCGCTTGAGACCTAAGAAACAACCTAGGGTTGGCTAGAAAATTATCAAATAATTTTTTTTATTGGAAGTATCTACATTCAGGTTGCCAAACGTCAGTTTTCACTGACAAGTTCCAGAACAAATTCTATTACCAAAACAAAAGTTTCCTTTATTGACTTATATCAAATTCACAAGGTTCAAAACTTAGAGTTATATGTTTTAGTCAGGTTCAGGGAGTAATTTACCCCGTGCCTACTCTCTAATAGGATAAAAGTTTCAACTAGATTTTTCTATTACTTAAAAATTCTAAAATTTCCCTAAACCATTCCCAATGGATAGGAAATTTTCTTACCTTTCCGGTGATATAAGGAAGACCTCCTAACTCCTTGTAGAACTCAAAATATGAGTGGGTGAAGTTTCTAGGGAAAATTTTCCCTTAGAGGACACGTGGCAAGAGGAGGGGGAATGCGCCTTGGGTGGTTTGGCGGGTCGCGGGGCGGTGTAGGGAAATTTTCCCATCACAAAGCTCAAGGGCACAAAACACTCCACACCCTTGCGGATCCCTAGGGACACATGTCAAATCCTAGCACCAAGCAGAAAAGGAGAAGGGAAGGGCAAAGCGGTGAGTGGATTTAGTGCCTTGCACCCAACGAAGGAGGAAAGGAAGAAAAAGGTGCGCAGGTCCGCACACCCGCGGAAGAACAAAGTCCGAGGGGAAGGTAGAGAAGCGGGCCATGGGAGAAATTTTAGAATTTTTTTCCAAGGGCCAAAAACTAAAGAAACAAAGGGGTTCCGCCCTACCCCTTGTCACCCCAAAAGTGCCACGTGGCACTTTCTCATTGGCTACGGGCCGCGGGGCTAAAATGGAAAATTTTCCCCAAAATTTTTTCAAAAGGATAAAAATTTAAAATTAATCGCACCTCTGCCTCAGCCCCCTAGAGGACATGTGTCGCCCTCTGATTGGTTGCGGGTTGGTGGAGGGAAAATGAAAATTTTTCCCGAGTAAAATTTTCAAAAGCATAAGTTTCAATTTTAGAAAAGAGTTCGCCCTTCCACCGTGCCACATGGCAGCGTATGATTGGTTGCGGGCTGGCGGGGTGGCTGGGTAAAATGGCAAAGTTTTCCCAAGGAATTTTTTTTTAAAGGGATAAGTTTTTAAATTTGGTCTGCCCCTCCCAGGGTGCCACGTGGCAGGCCCCGATTAGTTGCGCGAAGGCAGGGGCCGTGGACCTTTTTGGGAAATTTTTCCAAAGTTAAAATTTAATTTTTTCTATAGTTAGATTAAATCTTATTATATTTTTTTTTGAATGCCAAATTGAAGTAAAACTTCAAATGGCCATAACTTGAGCTAGAAAGCTTGGTTTTGGGAAAACAAGGAATTTTCATAAAGCTATCAATGCTCTTTTTGCACAGGAATCATCAATTTTTGAAATTGATGAAGTTTAAGTGGTCAATTTTTAGAAATAAATCTGCATGGTTCTAATTAGTGAACTGGTAGTTTTCAAATTCTAAATTTGGTTAAGTTAGATCTCCTCCTTCACTCAACGTGTCAAATAGACATGGAGGATTAGTATAGGGAGGGTTTATAGTGTTTTAGGGAATTCAATTTGTTCAATTAATTTCAAATTTTATTTCTCTGATAATAGATAGAAAACACAGACTCACCAAGTCTGAACTATTTCTTAAATGTTAAGGTAAATTCGAATTCCTTAGGACTTATCAAGTCTGAATTTTAATGTTTCTTATCTTAATTTTTGGTATAAGATTGAACTACTCATTTTTATTAAAATGTGAATTGCCAGAATGAAGTGTATGGCAAGGAATTGTTTCTTTTAAATTGGTTTATCAATTTATCATTTGAATGAGCATATAATTCCTAAAATATTCCAATCCATTTGCTTGATTAAAACAATCATTCATTTCTAAGTTAGATTGCAGTTCAAATTTCAATTCTAATGCACAATTCAAATGAGAACAATACAATTTATCTTTCTCATACGTATTTTATTTCCATTGCAATAAAACACAGACTTAATCACTATTTGATATTCCCATTTCAATTAAAACAATGTGAATAAGAATGAGCTTGCAATTTCTTTATTGAATTCAAACAGATAACATCTTTACAACTTATCTCTTTCTTTTAACTTTGAAATACAATAAACCATACATATACATTCTTCTCATTTCCTTACAAACAGAGACTGGAATATATCTCTTTACATTTCTAAATTCAAATTCAAACTTCCATTATCAATACAAATGGTTTCACATTACAAACATTATACAACTCATCCACTTGAGGTGGGAAAGGTTACAATGAATTTCTCAAAAGAATGGGACTGTCAACACTGTATATCTTCTTGTTCCAAACAGTAGCATGCTAGATTCTCCATATTTTCATCTTTGATCACAACAAGGAAGGGGGAAAGGCAACACTCTCCACCCAACCAAGAAATCCAATGGGAAAGAAGAATCCATCTTTCCCCATTGGCCCCCAAGCCCCAACCATATTGAAATGGAGCATGATTATCAACAAAAGGAAACAAGGGCTTCTATCACATACAAGCAACATTCACATTGCATACAATCAACAGAATGCACAATTAAAAATAAGACAATAGTTCCCAACTACATTTGAAACAATTCATACAACACATATGCTTGATCAAGCAAGCCAACAAGAGCAAGGAATATGGGGAAAATTCTTATGCCTCCCAATTTGGAATTGGGTATCCACATAAATGCATACTGCCAATAATCATATCAAACCCATAAACCTTATATCTCCCAACCCCTCCTTATGCCCCCCCATAGTAATAAATTCAAGAAGTTTCTTTTCCAAGGTGGATCCCAAACCAAAACTCCCTCCACAATAAAACTGTGCCATTGAAAATTCTCTTATGCCCCCTATATGAAATACCCATAGCCTTCTCCTACACCATGCCCTAAGAATTCTACCCAGCCAGCCAAGAATTCAAACACAAACACCATTTAAGCATGCATGCAAGAGAAGGAAAGACAATTAAATATAGCTCCAGATCCTACCTCTCCATAGTGAAGTTTGTTACAAGCTCACAAGATTTCCAAAATGTATAAGTGTAGTCCAAAACCAACAAGTATAAGAAAACAACAAGCCTCCAAGATCTGCCTCAAAAAAACTCCAAAAGAAATAGCAAAAAACTATGCCCCCAAGAGGAAATAACCATGTTTCAACAACCTCCAAATGAGCAAGAAGCTTCAATTTTATAAGAAAGGAAAGAGAGAGGATGATGTGGATCCAAGTGGGATGCCACATTAGTTTTCTTCATCCCCAAGAGGAAATCAACATAAAAAACAAATCACAATAAATTAAACATGACAAAATCACTTACATATTCCAATTCAACCCATACTCCAAAAAGGATTGCATTAAAAATATGTAAGGGAAGTGCAATTAAAACTTACAAATTTCATTTCAAAATGCATTATAAATGCCTAAATTCACTCTCCAAACCATAGGCATGGTTGGTGGATTATTTTAACAGGTGTGGGACAAGTCTAACTTGTCCCACAAGCCTCCAAACTTGGCCTCCAAGGTCAAATTCGTATTTCATAAAAGATGGAGTGTTTGACCTTCCAAAATCTTCCTTACATACTCTTACATATCTCTTACACATCCTTACAACATTAACTTACACACTCTTCCAACATTAATATTTAAAATCAACCACTTTATTAATTACATTCCACATCCCAATTAAATTTAAATAAAGTTTAACTATATGACTCTCACATTAAATCCATCACATTTAAATTAATTAAAAAAAATAACACATTACAAATAAAAATACATACAACAATAATAAAAAGGGACACATAAATAAAACACAAATCCCATTGTCACATATAATGGAAATCCCCCCCATGAGAATTGCTAACATAACACAACACACAAACACATGACATAGTTGCCATGGTGACCTTGTAGATTTCACCTGATAATTTCAATATGGTTAGTCTCCAGTCTCGTGACATTGTTGTGATTTTTAACCTACAAAATGCAAATACCTCCTTTGGCCTCATGGCCGTATCAGACATCAAAAATGATATAAAAAATATTTCAAAATCTTCTAAACACACAAATCACAACAATATCATTAATTCAACATTATCACTTTTAATTAAATAAATCAACTATATCATCATCAGTAATATTCCAACTAAGTCTACTCAACCATCCAATGTCATAAGTCCAAACCAACATCCATAATATATCCATGTCAAAAGTATATCTTCAACCACATATAAACATGTCTCTAGTAATCATCAAGCATAATAACTAAATCTAGATCAATAATAATCCATGATCTAACATCTAACCATCATACTAAAGCAAACATAATAGTGTCCATAATATGATCAATAGTATCAAAATCAGTATCTAAAAAGTGTCAAAGCGAAGTGGGCACTACAAAGCCAAGGGTCTTAGGGGAACTTAATGAATGTGAATATTTTGATGTAGAAGGTGATGAAATGTGAGAAGGATCTGATTGACGGACATGGTGAACATGGGAGTCGGATGATATGGTAGGTGGTGGAGGAATGGATATAAGTGGTAAGGAGGGATGATGACCAAAATGTACATTTTCAAGGCATTGTGTCAGGTGCATGGCCTCATCAAATGTGCATAATTATTGAATTTGTAATTTTTGGGCAATAAAAAGTTTAGAAAAGATGTCAATAAGTTCATATTGTGGAAGTGGAAATGAAATATGATGAAAAATTTCACACCAACACATAACAAATTCCATCATGGACTCATTATGGGATTTATAAAGTATGTGAAGGTCAACAAATGTGTCTTTGGGTGTAATATGGATGGTGAAGATAGATAAAAATGATTTTTTTAGTTATCTAAAAGTGTAAAGGCTATGTTGCGGAAGGCATGAATACAAATCAAGTGCACAGTCAGCGAGTGAAATTGAGAAAGTTTGTAGGGGAAGAGCATCATCATGTTATATAAGGGGGGAAGCGTAGCGAAGAGTTGCAAGTTTGTTCAGAATTCTTTATGCCATCAAATTTTTCAAAATTTGTAAATTTAAAATGTGATGGATAGAGATGATGTGGTATCATGGGGTGAATAAGATCATTGTAAATGGAATGATAAGTAGGTGTCAGCAACAGTTCCCCAAATGTTGGGACTTAAGCTTAAACATGCGGTCAAGAAGGTTTTGATAAATAAAATCAAAGTTTGGATGATCATGTAAATGACTAAAATCCATGGGGAATGATAATGAATAAGACTTGGAAACATGAGTGGGAAAATACAACAAGATGGTAAGACCAGAAAATTGTAGGCCAATCACATTTGTGACTGATTCTAGCATAAATCAAGAATCAAAACATAATATAGAATGGATGAGTTGGAAGGAGATAGGTCAATTGTAGTTGTAATTAGCTCTGGGAAAAATAGGGGTGGAAAAATGATAACATAGTCACAGTTGCGATAATGACTGGGAAAATTAGGACTTAGAACAGATGACAAAAATAGGTATGACAGTGTAAGAAGGATATGTGAGGAACATAAACAGTTGTAGGGGTGACTCAGAAATAGCGTTGTGATGTTTTTTTCTCAAAGTAGAATAAAGGGGATCTTTCTGGATGTATTCTATAAAAATGATCTCTTCCTAAATACCAAGATTTATCCAAATGAGTGTGGTATACTAGAAAGATTCTAGTCTATTTCCTTACTTTACCCCCTTAATCAACCATGTTTTATTTTACTCTTCTGAATCATTGAAATTGGGGCCATCACTAAGGATAATCTTGGCTTTAATCCTCACATGCGTACTAGTCAAGTAGGTGGGGGCACCCATTTCATTGTCTAGTTCCCTCATTGTGCAAACTACTTTGGGGTTCTTCTAGTACTCATCATAATGACTTTTAGGGCTTATTCCCAAGAACTTCCCATAGTGCTTTAGATTGATATTGTAGACACCTAAAAATTGTATACATATATATTCCCAACTTGTTTACAGTTTATCCCAGTTCATACCCCATTATGAATCATTAATCAAATTAATTAATTCATACACATTCTATTACACCTTTTGTGATTAATTAAATTAGTTCTTAAAACACCTTAGATAAACCTATTTAAAATTTATTAAATAAATGGTTAATTAATTATCTCACATTTTGTATCTAATTAAATTAGTTACTTAATTGTATAATACACATATTTTCCTTGTCAACTTCCACTTGTACTCCACTTCTATAATCCTAGAAAGGTGAGGGAAATTAAATTTCATGTATAACCACCTTTCTGAGTGCAACTTCTGCCAACTGAATTTATTTAATTCCATTCAAACGGGAATAAATTCACCCAAACTATTTAACCTCCCTCAAATGTTATTTTTAGCATGTGTATTCAACCACCTGCAACTACTCACATACCACTACTTAGCCTCTATAAAATATCAAGCTTATCCTTTACAAACCCTCTTAGATTGAAGCAAGAAAACTCTGTTATTTTTTATCCCAGTTCATACTTGTGTTCATAGAATTTTCACTCCCTTATTTTGAGATCACATTTAATAGTACCCAAAATCCATTATTTACAAGGTTCCACAATCTTGAAGCTTCTACAACCTTATCACTAGGGTTTGAAAGGAAGATCTAGAGAAGGTTTTCTAATTTTCTTATATTTTCATTTATGCATTAGTTTTCTATGCTCACATTTGTGACATTTGCAGTGGGAATTACCCATACTTCATTCATCTTTATTTCATGTGTTGTTATTTTAGTGCAGTTATTTGTCTAATTTTTTATTTGGTTAGCATTTATGTTTGCAATATTTTAACATTATTATTTTTTTGTACTCATGTTGTCCCTAATAAGAGATAATAACTTTATTTTATTTATAGGATTTATCCGATTCAAATATGTTTTTATAGGTGTATTCTATAATTCAAAAGAATCAGAAAGAGAAATCACATTTTTAACAAAAAATTACAATGAGAGGATTTCCATCTAAATGTAGTAGACCTCTTAGTTACAGCTAAATTTAGTTGTATGTGCCAAATTTGGAGGTTGGTAAGTTGGGTTAGATTTTTTTATTAGAGAGAACTTTGCATTGACTGAGTTACACCTCTTTCCTTTTCGAGATGCCTCCAACACCCCACATCGAGTTCAACTATGCTTGATAAGAGTCTAGTTAAACTATTCCTTATATATTTATAGCCCTGCCTTCAATACAAGGTGAGATCCTTTTCTCTTACAACTATGGAAAAAACACTCGAGTAAAAAAAAATCCAAAATTATCTCATGAAGGAATTTAAAAATCCTTTCCCCAAGAAATAACCACATAGGAATTGCATGTTCCCATGTGTCCTGGTGATCTGTAAGCCTCTACTTTAGAAATTTACAAAACCAAAGGAATATTGTTCCTACTTTCAAATTAATTGAAAATGATAGTTTTGAAGTTAGTCAATGAATTCTAGCACTTAGAACCAATTTTTAGTAATTAAAAAAAGAACAATTCAATACAAAAACACAATATTTTTATCTTGAAAACCCCAAATTTGAGGGAAAAAAATTTGGGTAGGTAAATTTATCTTTCTTCTGAGTTATATATTTGACAATTGAAATGAATATAGATTACAAGAATATGAATGAAGAAAAAAATGTTACTTCCACCCTCTCTACTTACTTTTTCTTTTCATATACCTTGCTTCTATAATTCAACTCCAGCACCAAAGTCTTCTTAGTCCCTTCTCCCATGAATTGATGATAAATTTCATGTGTGCTTATTGATTTTATATTTACTTGGGCCACACTCCAACTGCTTCTCCTATTTTTATCTTGTATGTGTAAAATTAGATAATTATTGGGACTTGTCTTTCTCGGGCATGTTCCTTCCGCGTGCCACTTTTATGTAACATACGCACATTCATGTGTCCCACTTATGGGCCTCAATATTCCACACACCTTCTTGATAATTAGTAAATTTTTCCAACTCAACATTACCTCACACTAATGACATTGCCACCTCCATGTACAATCAATAAAGAATGAAAGAATAAGGAATGAATATGCAAGATCAAATATAAATAATGGAAAATATTTCAAGGCACCTCGATGCCCTTCTCCTCTGCTAGTACTAAGATCTTAGGGTACTCCTGATTGAGATCATCCTCTAACTCGTTCCACTCTCATAAACCATTCTTCTACTTATTTGGGAAATCACCAAGTACCCTCCCCATTTCATCTAGAGTCATATCTTCCCCTTTATCTTTAACTTCTCTTATGAATCCCACTAGGCCTGAGATCATGCCTTCTATAAAATCCATCCTTCAAACTATCAAGGAACCAAAATCCTTTATTATTCCCTCATGTGGTTCCCTTGTAGCCTTTAGCGTGTTATGATTTTTCACAACTATGACCAGCTTTTATTCTCTACTCAAATACTCATGCTTTTTGGCCTCTAGGGATTCATTATCTTCCTATACCATATATGCCTTAAGGATCTATTCAGGATCCTCACAGTTTTCCAACACCCAATTTTTCTTCTTAAATTCATCTTTCAGTGTTTGAAATGTGGCATCATACTTTGTAATTTGATGGGCTATGATCTTATTAGTATTTTCTTTCTCATACTTCACTTTTTCTTCAGTTTTTTCTCATGTAGCCATATTTTCCTTGAGAATAATATGGACACAATATTGCAAAAAAATGCAAGGATGAGGGGTAATTCTTCTGCATCTTTTCATCAAATTCTGGACACGCCTCTAAAATTTCACCTCTAATCTTGGCAGAAAAGTCCAGAATCTCATTCTTTTGTTTCTCATCCCTCTTGTGTGGATTATTCCGTTGCTCAATTTAATTTTTCTTCTTCTAATTATCCTCAAGAAACATCATGAGTGCAATTGTTTTATCTAAGTTCCTTCATGCCACATTTTCCACCATATTTTTCAAGGCATTGATAGCCTACTCATCCATGAACTCATCCACCTTTATCATCATATGGGGTGTCTACAGTGGTTTCTTCATCCTACACTTCATGTAATATTCCTCAATGTTGAATAATGTTTGTCCATGTGTATTTACATGCTCCAGGAAAGTTGATTTCTAGTGTGCATATTTGCACCCTTGGAATCTATAAACTCACAACCATATAATTTCTTAGTTGCAAGGGTACTCTAAAACATTGCGTGGATGATCTTTAAAGGATCATTGACATACCCCAAGTCATGTTTATTCAAAATTTCTTCTCCCTTACTCCCACCAGACCCTTTTCCCTTGGGAATATGTGTCTCTGAACCCTATATTGGGCCTTCACCTATTGCACCCCCATGCCCCCCAAAAGGCTTGCCTGATGGTTCACCAGAACTCTCTTCTCTTCTTCATCTCCCTTAGTGGGGCCTTCCTCCTCATGATCACCATGCACATATGTGTCATTCTGGGATTCTTCTTCTCTAAGATCCTTTCCTCCTTCCACTTCAATTTCTGGTGTTGCCTCCATGGTGTGTGAAACCTCTTCTTAAATTTCATTTTCACTTTCATTCATGGGCACATAATTGCACCTTCTCTTTGTTTTATCCTTTGGTCTTGGTTTTATAGGAGATATCCTTGGTGACCTCCTTAATAGCCAAGCTTTGTGTCCTAGTTCTTCTCAACACTCTCCTAAATCCTTGATCTATTGCGCTACCTTCCTTTTTCTGTATCCCCTCGGCATCAGTCTCACTTTTTACTTCCTTTTCTTCTTCCTTCCTGGGAGGAGTACTCTCGCAAAGCCTCCTATTACATGTAGTTGGTTGCCTCCTCATTCCATGATCTAGCATGCCACTATCTTGCATATCCTCCTCATCCTGAAGTTCTTCCTCTTCTGTTTTAGGAAGAGTGGGCTCATTCTCTTGCATGGTGCCAACTGTCTGTTTTCCCTTAAGCACCTTAGGGAATTTGAGCTCATCTTCAATGTACTTCCCCTTTACCAATCTAGGCCTAAGGTTAATATATACCTTATGTTAGGAAATAAGGGATAAAATATGTAGAAAAATCCCTCACATAAGCACAACAGTAGAAACTAATATGTAAAAAATATTACAGATCTCAAATAAAAGTACAAAATAAAATAACACAATACAAAGAGACAATATTTAACATGGTTCACCCAATTTGGGCTATGTCCACCAAGAATCACTTGCTCATATTTTATTACAAGCCATTGCTCTCTCAATACAATATCTAGATCTGTTTGGAGCTATGCTCAACAAACTCTACAGAATTCACACCTGAATTCAAACATATCTCTCTTGTTACATTATTCCTACCACATGCACAAAACCACATAAGTAGACAACTGCTTAAGAAGTTTTACAAAATTATGGGTATCAAAACAATGGGCCAAAACTATCCCATAAACCTATGGGTAAAAAATCCTGCCCATATGAGAAAGAGCACATTTCCCGGTATATCGGGCACGTTTTGTTTTGAAGCAAAAAACAATTTTGGGGGCTGAGCCTCCGAACTCTGCTATCAGGGGTTACCACCCCCGACCTAGCCCTAAACCCCAGTGAGACAACTGTGGAAAGTGTACAGTACTCTTAGTGTACAGTCTTCAACACTTTCACACATGAAAATAGGCTCCACAACCTAACACCTTAGTCGCCCCCACTTTTCCATTTTCCAAAGTCATTCAATTGATAATCATATCATCTGATATTATGGTCTAAATATAAGAAGACTTACCTGGATACACATAGGTTTTTTGAAGAGTATAGTAGTCACAATCAACTTTTTCAACATCAAACCTTAACTTTTGTACATCAGAGAACATGTTCACAAAATCCTGAAAGTAGTGCACTATAAATGCATAAGGAATATTACACCATGGAATCCATTTACCTGTCTTCATCTAAAATATTCCAACACACTAGTGTTGGAATACTGCAAACTCGGCCTCTCCATCAACCACTAAAGGTAATTATTTTGGTATGCTCCACTCATGTTAAAATGCCTCACACATCCTTCGGTACCACAAATTCAATCTAATCTTATATACATCGCTCGTGGTTCCATCACATGTATATTTTACAAATCTCTCAGCAAGTGAATTATTTTCTTCCAAGTACTAAAAAATGTTATCCCTTGGACCATCCAGAACCCTAATTTATGTGAACACAATATAAATAAGGATAGCACCCCAGCTAATTTTATCTCCCTTGTGTAGTTCCTCAAGTATACTTTCTACTATGAATGCAAATAAGTTGTAAACAACCATCTCCACCATTTTCTTTGCAATGTGGAGCCATTTCTTGTTCACCTAGCCCCAACGCTTTTGGCCATTGAACTTTGTCACAAGATGTGCATTAATTTTCACAACAAGATTGATTACCTTGGATATATGCATAGCACACCCTTCTTTCTAGTAATTCATGTCAACATCAGTAGCTTCCACACCTACTTCATCATCTAAATCATTGGAAATCTCAGTACCCAAGCTTCACAAACCTGTAAGTCTCCTGATCAAAGGTGTGGTGATGTGCACTCACCTACCTACAATACAAAATAAGTCCCCATGGAATCTGGACATAAACCATTGATATATCCCCTTTGGTTTTCCAAATTATGAAAACTCATATATTTGCAAGACCCCAACTTTCTCCAAATTCTTTTTTCCTTTATGATTGGAAATGGGATTATCGTCTTCAATATGTAAACTTTTATTTTTCACCAACTCCTCTATCTAGTTTGTGTTCATGTTGGTGCGATGGTTATAATCATTTATTTTTCTCTTTCTAACATGGGATTCCCAATCATGCCCCATGATAACTCTCTCAGGATACTACATCTCATATAATCTTCCTTCTGATGTGTATTTGACCTCTATTTCTGGTTTTTTCTTCTTATTTCCTCTTGTGGTTGCTCTAGGTGATCTCTTGGGTTCCATTCCAACCTTTCACTAACTTTCCCTTCCATTCTTCCACTTCTGAAACCCTTAACTCATGTGCCCTAGACGTAATTCAAACCACAACTCGTCGAACCCTATTCTCCACATGCCTCTTCCTTGTTCTCAAAATACTTATGCAGAAGCTTCACTATGGGTGTGAACAAATTCTGTTGGTTTGATTCTCTTTTCGATTACAATCACACTTCACACTCGTTCACACTTCAATTCTCTCTTCCAAGGCTTGAAAACTCAAACATGTAAGGTAAGAATGAACTCGTATGCACCCCTTTTATATATTTTTCCAAATAATTCCTACATTAATTACTCCTCACCTACCACCATACTCAGCTTTAATTACGCTTTTTTACTTTTTCCACATTTTTTTTTGCTTTCTTCTACGCCCCATTCATATCCTTCTGGCATGACTACTACTTCTTGACCACATACCTCCTTATACACGCCTTCATGTGTTGAAGTACATAACCCTCTTCACCTCATACTAATTAGTTTCTCATGTTGTTTCCTACCTTGCTTTACACTGTGTGATCATCCACCTATTTGTGGTCTTCAATTTGAAAAACATTCCTTAAAAACACCTTCATCCCGAGCACCTATAACACTTTTCTTCTATGCGCACCATCTCTTCCGAGAACATTCTTATTCCAGCCCATATATACATGTGTTCCAACTAGCACTTAAATCTTATTACATGTAGATTCCTTTTTCATGTATTTGTTCCACCCCACACTAAAAGTATGTGTGGTCCCGTGCACATGAACTCAATAAATAGTAATAAACTTCCTACGCACAAGTGCGCTTATTACAACAAAACACAAAACTAAATTGAAAAATCATAACAAAAATGAAATGAAACACATAAAATGGAAATATAATATAAATGGAAACATTGTCTTATTACAAACACTAATAAGAATTATTTATAGTAGGGCTTTAGCCTACTCCCATTGAAGTAACTAGGAAATATTCATCCAGCACCTACAAATGAAAAATTCCTAATTCAAGTATATTTGTTACCACAAAAGGTCCCCATCAATGCACTTTCAATTTCCTTGGGTGGTACAAAAAACTTGGAATCATATAGAAGAATCATCTTTCCAACCTCAAAAGTTGTGTTCCTAATGTGCTTATCATGTCAGGCCTTCTACCTCACCTTCTCAATATTCTGGCTCCAATGTGTAATGGCACACCGCTCATCTAGCTGCATAACTTTTTCAATGTGCTCTTCAACTACTTTCTCATCAGCTATTCCACATGCGCGTGCAATGCATAGGGAGGATTTCAACAGGAAATATAAACTCTATGCTAAACACCAATTAAAAAGGTGTGGCCTTATTCAACCTCTTGTATGTGGTCCTAAATGCCCAAAGTACAGTAGATACTTTATCATCCCAATATTTTCTCCCAACATCACAAATTTTTGTCAATGTCTGTCCTAGAATCTTGTTGAAAGCTTCAGCAGTACCATTAGCCTGTGGGTGATAAGGAGTAATCTTATGGTGTGCCACCATAAACTCTGCTAATAAAATTATGATTGTCTCATTAAGGAAATGATTTCCTCTATCACTTATCAATCTTAATGGACATCCATACCTTCTAATAATGTTATCACATAATAATCTTGTTGTTGTTTCCACTGTTCAATCCTTTGTATGTGTTGCCTCTTCTAATCATGTAAAATAATTTCTACATGTAATAATAGATCATGCACAAGTCCTACATGTGGGTGGTGAAATAGGGCCTAAAAATTCAATATCCCACTTCTCAAAAGGTTTCGTACTTGTAATAGGCCGCAAAGGCATCTTATCTTTGGTTCCAAGATTCCCAAGGCGATGACAATGATCACACACCTTGACATATTATTTAATATCCTTGTACAAGGTTTCCCACCAAATTCCACCATCATAATCTTGTGCGTTGTAACATCACCAACGTAATTCCCTTCTACAATCCCACCATTAATTTATTCCACAATAGCCTCATGCTCATGTTCCAAAACACAATGTCACAAGACTTCATCACAGCCTAGCTTGTACAAATATCCATCTATCAACTGATAAGGTGTTGTGTGTATTGCGATTTGCTTCTTCTCTAATGTCTTCATTCCTTTAGGTGCCTGCCTAGTGCGCAAAAATATTTAAGTATCCTTTAAATCTACGGGTGCACAATTTAACCTAAAAATTTGTGCATCTAAAATTTTGTCCTCAATTCTCTATGTTTCCTCGCCAAAATTGATCCATGATAAAGGATTATGCCCTGAATTTCTCTTTCCTTGTTTCACAACAATTGTGAACTCAAATTGCTTAAATAGAAGTATCCATGTATAAATGTGCCCTTACAAAACAGGCTTGTTGACAAAATACTTAAGCGCCATATATTTGTAAAGAAAACAAATGGATTTTCTAACAAGTACTATCTGAACTTGTGCAGCGAGTAGATCATGGACAAAGCCTCATTGTGAATGGTTGTGTAATTTTTCTCATCAGGTATCAAATTCCTACTTATAAAGAAAATGGGATTATTTATAATTCCTTCTCTTATTTGTGCCAATACTATGTAAATTTCCATGCCAAAGGCATCAATATGAACATGAAATGGTTTTTCCCATGAAGGAAACCATAAAATAGGTGCAGTAGTGAGCTTCTCCTTCAGTGTTTCAAATGCCAAATGTTGCGCATCATCCCAATATAATTTTCCCTTATCCTTAAATAATTCCTCTAAGTTCATGAAAATATTTGCATAACCTTTAATGAATTTCCTGTAATACCCTATATGTCCTAGAAATATGTGTACATCACTCTAATTATTATGATCTTCAAAACCCAAGATCGCAACTATTTTGGTCGAGTCTACCAAGAATCCTTCCTTACAAATTATTTGTCCAAGTAAAGTGTAAAAGGTGTTGCAAAGATGCACTTCTTAATGTTCAGAGAGATGTTCAACTACATGCACCTCTCAAACATGAGCCTCAAATTCTCACAATGATCCTTAACTAAGCCATACACTATCTAGTCATCTAGATATACCTGTAAGAACTTACGAATAAAGTCTTAAAAGACCTACACAACAATGCGCAAGAACATTGTTGGTGCATTCTTCAAGCAAAAAGGCATAACTGTATACGCAAAAATTCCCCACTCAATAGTGAAAGTTTTATTTTCCTTTTATTTATTTTGTGATGCACGTTTGATGATAACCTAAAAATCCATCTATAAAAGAATATATCTTGCACCCACCAACTCCCTCAAGAATTTCCTCTGTGAATGGGGTAGGAAAAGGATCAATAACACATGAAGCTTTAAGTTCTCTATAGTCCACACAAATCCTTTTCTGCTCATCCTTCTTAATGTTTATAACCATGGGGCTAACCCATTTAGATTCTTCAATAGGCTCAATGATTCCAGTCTTGAGCATTTTATCAATTTATTCCTTTACCTTCATGTGCAGATTAGGATTCATCCTGTAAGGTCTCTTCCTAACTAGGTGCATGCCTTCTTTAATCTTGATTTTCATCTTACCTAAATAAGGGTGTACTCCATTTAACTCATGATATCCCCGCAGTGTTAGAATATAATATTAAGTGTATCATAATATTTAGTTGATATTTAAATAATATAAAATAATCTATATTATTATTATTTAAATATAAAATATATATTAAGTGGTTTGTTAATTTAATTAAGTAATTAAATCGAGGTGTTCCCCATCACTTAATAAGGTCATAACCCTTTGGGTTATTTAAATATGACCATAGGTCATATTCAGGATATCGAATCAATCGATCATAGATCAAATAATAATATTCAAATGTGAATATGAAGGTAAATCCGGGTAAAAACAGGGGATTAAAGTGAGGAGGGAGTTACTCGACTGGTGGATGTAAAGCTTTCTCACTTAGTAGATTTATTCTCCTTGGTTTTTACCTATTTAGGGTTTTTCTATGTTATATGCAGTGTCTTTGTGTTTTATGTGTTATTTACTTTTATTTATGTTGTGTACAGTTACATTAACATTTATTCATAATGTTAAACTTCACATTTAATTAAGTTGATTAATATATTTTCCACCCCTCGTCCTAACACACATAAATAAGTCCTGGAAGTTGCACAAGAGTGAAATAATATTTTACACTTCTTTCTCTAACTAGTAATCACCAATAATGGCCTCCTTATGCTCTGCCTTTGTACCAATGTTAACTTTCTTTGTCTTCATAGGAGCATGATACACTTTCCTTCTCATCTGATGTATCCATCACCTCACATGTACCTTCAGTGTGGTTAACATATAGGTTATCACCTTCATCATCATCATATATCACACACACCAGTTTACCCTTTTATTTATCCTTCCAGGTGTGGGTCATATATTCTTCTTCTGTTTCCTCAAGAACTAGGTGCGCCTCTAAATAAAGCTCTCTAAACATTTCTAGAAAAAATTCCTCAACCTTTTCACTATCCCCCAAATTAAGGTGCTTCATAATCTGTAGTTCTTCGTTGACTAGAGGCTTACTAGAAAAATAATCAAAAGTATGAATCATACCTAAGGTCATCTCTTTCCAATTAGTTGTTTCCCTCTTCAACTCAGCATGGACATACCATACGCACATGCAACCATGTAAGGTGGAGTAAAACTTATGCACCCATAGTGATGGTGATAAGGCCTCATGTCCCTCCATTCAAAGTCTCTCAAAATTATGAACATGATGTGAGGCAAGGTAATTCCCACGAAATTTGCATATTTGAGAATCTACATTACTCCAAGTGAACCTAATGGAAAAGGTTATGCTCATTTCTTTCCTTTCCAAAAGGCCATCTCTATGTGTTACCCACTATTGTGTGGTTTCCCGCATAGAGTATAGACCAGCATGTTTCTTTTATCTCATTTATTCTACCACTGAGTCTCCATGGCACACAAAAATGTGTCAGGATTTCCTTCACCAGTTTACCTTGGTACCCGGTTATTTCCTAGGTGCCTAACCATTTGTGGCTTAATCATGTGAGTAAATTTTTTATTTATTTCTCACCCAACTACTTCATACGTGTCATGTACCCCATTTTCATAATAAATACTTGTGATGTCATTAATTGAATTAACATCATCCAACTGTATCACTCCTTTAGATGTCTCAGTTACCTCAAGATCTCTTATTGTGCGTGTATAAATCCTGTTAAATTCATATTCACTCAAGGGATCAACATACATAGCATCCTTTGCATCAGTCAAAGGTATAATGACACATTCATCCTTGTTCTTGAAGCTAATTTACCCCTTGTTGAAGTGCATATCTTCATTATTGGCATAACACCAGGGTCGCACAAGTAATCCTAGGAAGTTATCTACTTCAGCAAGATCTAATATTTCAAATTCCCTAGTGAACTTGGCTCCCTGAATTGTAATAGATGCATCCTTTAGCACTCTAATAGGAATAACCCTAGTTTTTTCTTCCATATACAAAACATTCAAAGAAGGCTACAATTGTGGTCTTCCCATCTGATTCCATGCATCCAAAGTGAGTACATTAACCTCCACACATGTATCTATTAGAATTTTTCTCAGAATCCATCCATCTATGACTGCATTTAGTGTAATTTCCTTGTCAAATTCATGATTATGTGGGGGTAGATTTGTTTGGAGTATCTTCCTCTTGTGCTCAAAAATAATGTATGGTACCTTTTCTTGCAACCATTCTCATAACAAATTGATGATGTTCTCTTGGCGCAACATTTGACATACCTCCTTTAGGTCATCTACATCCTTCTGTAGGAGTTTAACCTTCTTTTCTCATTCCATAACATGTGCCTGATTCTTCAAGCACTGAATCTCTCTCTGTAAATCCCTAATGAAATCCATAGTATTTTTATAAACCTCTCTCTAATATGTAGCATATGGATACTTGTAATTTATCACTTATTTCTTTGTTATAGTTCTCTTATACTTCATAATTTCACGTGTGCATGTAGCCTTAAGGTGTTTTGTAACTAAAATGGGTTGTAATTTAGGATTAGGTGTTATCTTTAGCATCTATTTATCTTAAACTCTACATTGTACCTTAATCATTCCCGCACCCTTTTCATGTTTGTGATGTTTTCTCATGTGCTCATATAAATCAAGACATTCTTTAAACTTATGCTACTTTCCACACCATGAGAAAACCAAATTTTTGGGACACTCATGCTAATAATGATCAGGAGATCCACAAGTATAAAAATTTCCTTGAGGAAATCCTCCTATGCCACCGCCGCGACCTTGGCCTCTATATCCTCCACAAAAAAACTCTATTCCTATTGTCCCCATTAGTCTGCCCTTCATTATGTTATTCTCCTTAACCATCCTTAGATATTTTATCACTATTACTGTGAGGTGACTAGTCTCAATGGCTTCATGAATATGATAATCAATCTATAGTCAGAGGTTATCATGGGTATGGGTCTTGAAAATATTACAGATACATAATCCACATTCTTCCGGCTCTTCATTGTAAAACATGGAGCTTTACTTGCATCATGGTTAAATGATAGATCTCATAATCCAGCAATATGGCACCTTCACCAATTTGAATAAAACACTTATTATCCTTAGTATGCCCTTTAACCTCACAATCTATGCACCATATGCCACTGTGTGTCTCATATGTTGAATTGGAAGAGATATTTTCAACATCCCATCAAATATGGCTAGAGATAACAATAACTTATAAGAATGGAAGGAAGTGACTCTTTGTATCCACTACTTCTAACTACCTTAATGTGTAGAGATGCTTCCAAGGCCTCACACAGATCCACAAAAGTCTTATGAAATAACACCCATATAAAAGGGGTCAACAATCCCCTAACAAACCACATTTTCTGCAAATGACTTACATGAACACCATAAGAAAGGGGACCGCAAGAGGGAATTAATAAGAGAGGGTCATATTTCCTTACAAGGTCTCATAGATCAACCCTTCCATATGTCACATAAGTAATTTTGTTAATCTATATTCATTAAACTTCATTGTTTATGACCATAATTAAGAGTAAAATACATATGATCATTCCTTAAATACATGCATAGTTTCCTACATTTAATAAAATGAATGATCACCAATTTTTGTACTAGCTATTTTATTTTTAATTTTTTATATGATTATAGTAGGAACTTTAGTTATTTTTTCTCCATTTAAGGTTGCATTTAATGTTTACACCATAATCATCTCAAAAAAAGTTCTGCATTACCCTTGCTCCATACTACATCTTCATATGCCCCTATACTTTGATAAGTGGATGTTAGCATCTCTTAATAGAACTTTATGTGGACCATGGGGGTCATATAACATTTTTCACTTTATCTTAGGAACTAAATATTTCACCAGGAGTGTGATCTCTACGTCCAGAACCACCAAATTACTTGTTTTATTTGTACCCCCCTGATAATTTAAGTATTAATTACATATTATAGGTGAAGTCACATTCAATTGAATGTCTAAATGACATTACTACAACCTTCTAAGGGATTTCTACTCTCTACAAATTGGGTAAGCATATATCAAGATTGTCTTTCACCAATAATCTTCATAAGACATCACACTGATTATCTTAATTTCATTAATACCTAAAGGGCTCTACGCTCCTACTATGAGGACCCCAAAACAAATATGTCATGTAATGTTGCCATAGGTGTATGTGTTGTCTATGTGCTTATAAACTTTACTACACAACCCATAGGTATTTCAATACTCTATTTCTAAGACAACACTATCTTATTTCTTGAGGAGTGAAATAATTCTGGAACTGGAAGATTTTATGTGCATAGGGATAAACCAACACTTAGAATGGGACTTACATAATTTAGATGCTCTCAACGAGATAAAATTTTAATGAATCCACCCCATACGTGATCTCTTACGAAGGAAGGGGATTTTCCTATTAGGGTTCCATAAGAGTGGTAAATGCATGATGCTCTGAATACAACGTCTAGCAAATGAAATAATTAAACCTATGCCATCAAGAATGAGCCATCTCATACTCCACATCTGATTAACTCCTAAACATTTCAATGCTTCTTCGTATAATTCTAATTCTATAAGAGCATTAATTGTAACTTGAATGAAAGAATTTCATCTCTCTACCTTTTTTCCACTAGGTCTTTCATATTTCACCACACCTTCTCTTACCCCTTTGCATAGTGGAGGGTTTAGCTAGCCATAGGTAGTTGCTCCAAACTTAATATCACCATCAAAATCTTATTTTCCTAAGGGATAGCACAAAAATAAGACCCTCTGGGATCATGCAAGAACTCAAACTCAACAACTTTTGGACATAAATATGTAGAGATAGCGTACTCCAAAGTGTAACTATGTAATTCAGTGAGATCTAGGTGCCCTAGTCTACGGAAATGACCAGAAAAACTCCTCTGAGGTGTCACTGAGTGTTCACTTGTGTTCTCTTCCTATCACATGAATGTCACTATATGATCACCATGGCATTGGTAAATTTGCAATATAAGAATCACCTACAAAACCCCAAGCATAACATCAAAACCCTAAAAAAATAAAGATGCGTTTGAAAGGGTCAGACTGTCAGCTACCAAATTGATGGACTTATCACTGAGCACTACACTACATCTTAGACCTAATGTAGTTCTATGTGTGTGTGTAATTATTCTCTAGGTTTCTCTTGTGTCAGTCACACTTTGTGAAATAGCGAGAAAGTAACTACATGTAGAATGTAATAAATGTGTACATGGAAATAATAGACTCCCCTCCTATGAAGTTTCATTTAGATGAACTGACCTTGTGTGCTTTGTTATGGAGCTAAATTACTGCAAATGTAACTATAAATTTCTTTGATGGATGCAACCTTAGGTGGAGATAGGTAGTGCTTAGTGCTTGGTCCCTCATTATGGTCACATAGATTTATATCTATATGGTTCTCTTGTTTTAATTTTTTAATTAACCTCAAAAATGTTGACCACCAAAAATATAAGAAACTCAAACGGCTATAAAGTACCCAAAAGGTGAGAGTAAAGTGCAAAGAGGATCAGGGTACCCTAGAGGGGACCAAGACATGTGGGGTGCCCTAGTCTTGGCTAGGTGACCCAATCAACAATAGGGAAAATGTAGTATGAAAATATAGACTGGGAAAGTATAGGTGTAAGATCGAAAGTAACAACATAAAGCAAAGTCAAATGGCCAAAGACATCAGTTAATTATTAATTTTTTCACTTGATAAACATATGAATAGTAATATGAGACCAGGACCAAATAATGACTCAAAGTGCGTGATTTTGTGTCTACATTTACCCCCACTTTATGTTGGTGACAAGAATTATTTGTAACATAAAGTATATAGAGATGTGTACCTGATATACATGTAGAGTGATGTAGAATGTGTGCTGAAGGACTAGAAAAAAGTGTGGAGTGATAAAAACATGGAGCATCGAGACTAAAGATGTAAAAGTGTAAAAAGTGATGAGAGTGAACCTAGGGTGAAAATGTTTGTGTAGATGCCAAATGTGTGTGGTGTACCTACATGGTTAGTATTGTATGTATGATGTACATGTTATGTGTGTGATGTTTACTTCTTGCTTCCCATACAGAAAAACCTATAAAAGAGAAGACAATCAAATAGTGAAATACACATGTATATGTGTAATGTGTAAAAATGCATATATATAGGAAAAAATCATGTAAATAAAATACAAAAATGAAAAAGGAACATGTGCACTTGATCAGTGATGATAAAAAGGGTGTAGAAGGGATCCTGTAAATGTCAATGAAGTGCAATATTTTTGGGTGATCTCACGCCACTAGAAAAAGAAGTGTAGGGAGAAAGATGTGTTATTCTCCATCATGTAACTAATTCTCGAGAGTGTGAAGAGATCTTTGTACTACCTATTTTTTCGGTCGATCTTACGCCACTAGTTGAAGAATTGTAAGGATGAAATTCCAATGTTACTCCAACCTATAACTGCTCTCGAGAATGCTAAGTAAAAATTTCCCTATAAAATCCATTGTGTATGGAGTTCTGTATACTAGTTTGAACCCGGTCATTGTATAACCCATTGTGTCATGGAATAAAAATTGAGTAATTAAACTATACCAGTACTATGTTATGTAGTGTGTATAAACCCAAATGATTCCCCCCTCTTTGGGGGCACATGAGGTGTCACGGATAGGAGAATGCTACCCCAAAAGAGGACTGGCCACAGAAACTTAAACTCTTCCCTGTAGGGGGAAGGGAATATGCTTGGTAGAAACCAAGGCACATACAAAAAAGTGGCTAGAGACAAGTGTTAGTATAAACAAAGACAAGTATGCATGTATAAAACAAGTGTAAGCTACATAGACAATGTGGAAGGTAGAATGTGAGTAAACACACCAAAATCCAATAATAGAAATTGAAAAGTGGGTTAAAAACATGGTACATCACTCACGATGTCGCAATACATGCAAGGCCATAGTGGTCATAAAAAAACAAACAAGTTTGGACACCAAACAAAGGGCAAGGCCCGCATGCAATAGAAAACAATGAAAATAAAGAATAACCAATAGATAATCATGGTAGTAAGTAATTTTACAAAATAATTGTTGTACATGAAGCACCCGTTATCATTTTAGAAAGTTAGCAAGTATTTAAAAGCATGTATAATTGATAAAATAGAGTGCTAAGTACAAAATGAAACAATAGCACCTTTAGTATACAAAGATGGATGCCCACAGGAGCTGTTGTGGGACTGGTAGTGTTCTAAGTATCCATGTTGCATGTAGAAGCTTTGTATCTGCAATCACAACTAGAAAAGGACATGAACGTGCATGTGTCTATGGTAAAGATAATGGCATACAAGAAACCTATCTAGCATTTGTAATAAGACTAACATGTGCAATAAAATGTAAGAAAAAGTAAATGCGACCAAGATATGCATCATGTTGTGGATCGATGGAATGGAATGCATAATGGATGATAGGAGCCATGTTCTCCCTGAGTGAATAGAGTTTTATGTAGTTATGTTCATTTGTATGTGCCCCCTCAACAATCAAGAATGAACTATAAACGAGAGTATGTCATCGGGAAATGGCCAAACTATGTGTTGTGTGTAGCGTATTGTGTTGAATGTATATGTGTGGTGATGATATGCGATCTAGAGATTAAGATGTGTGATGATTTAACCTAAACTATATATCATGAGGAGAGAATTGAAAAAGGTATCGTTGTAGCCTATGGTGTATACCACTACAAGATGAGAGGATATGTGATGATTTATCCTATAATGTATGTCACTAAAGGATGAGTAGAAACAATGATGATGATGCTAGATTAAGTGATTATGTATCCTACGACGTATATCACTACAAAATGAGGAGAAGAAAGTGGCATTATATCCTAAAGCATATACCACTAAGTGATTCAATAAAATTTTAATTATTTTATTAAAATCAGAAATATACAACTATTATAAATGACACACAAATGGAATATAAATGTGAAGCAATTTATTTGATATTTCAAATGGAATAAAATGAAAGGAGATGGTACTTACATGAATTGGACTTACCTCACAGTGATCTGGGACTAAACAAAGTGATTGAATGGTGGAACAGAGGGTCGCAATGATCTTCATAACATTGTAGCAGAACCTGTGGGTGACCTGATCTCAAATATGAGCACCCTTGTCTAAGAAACATCTTAGAATCTGAT
This sequence comes from Taxus chinensis, assembly GCA_019776745.2. Lineage (NCBI taxonomy): Eukaryota > Viridiplantae > Streptophyta > Pinopsida > Cupressales > Taxaceae > Taxus > Taxus chinensis. The sequence goes on along the minus strand of CM034147.1, from coordinate 83,724,048 downwards.
CATCATATATCGTCATTAGGTCTTCGCAGTACTTCTCCTTTGGTCATGTAAATGTCGTACTTGGTTTTTCGATGTCATCATAAACCTGCAATGAAGAATCACCTACAAAACCCCACACAAAGCATCAAACCCTAAAAATAAAGATGCAAATGAAGGGGTTAGATTGTCCTCAGTTGCCAAATGGATGGACTTATGACTGAGTCTTGCACTACATCTTAGACCCAATATAGTTCTATGTTATTGTGTTTGTAATAATGTTCTTAGGTTTCCTTAGTGCCCATAATGTGGAGATATCAGGAAGTAGCTAGATAAAATGCAAGATGTGTGGTATGGAAACAATATACTCCCCTTCCTATGCAGTGTGTGATGTGAAATAATGCCCAAATGCAGTCCCTTTCTCTATGTATATAGTCGTCCCTTGATATAAATAGTCCACCCATAAGGTAGTATGTATGTTGTGTTTATATAAGGATATCTTACTCAAATTTTGACAATAATGACTTGACATGCCACTAGTACCTAGGGAGATGAGAGGAAAAATTGAAAAAACTGACCTCGAATGTCTAAAATAAAAACAAGTTTGATGGGGACCAGGGCACCTAGAAAAGAATACCAGGTCACCCTAAGTTCTCTAATCCCTCTCTAGGTGCCTTAGTCAGAGACTAGTGATGACAACTGAGTGAGTACTCAAAAATAGATATCCATGAGTCTTGACTAGAACTGTGCAAGTGAGTGACAAATGTGTAATACAAACAACAACAAATACCAACAAGACATACGACTAGACTATGGAATGGGTCATCATTGGATATTTTTCTTATACAAGATCCATATATAAAACAACATACTTGGTGGTATAATAATAGTAGTAAGTGCATGATTTTGTGACTACATTTTCCCCCACTTTATGTTGGTGAGAGAAAGCTTGGTAACATAAAGTAGTTAGAGATGCGCACCTGAGAAAAATCTAGAGAATCTCATGTTGTAGAATAATGCGCATATGTGGTATAAGAGCATGCCAAATGAGAACATATAGTGTGATGAACCATGGATGAGCGTGTTGATCCTTGCAGCATATCGAGAGATGTAAAACCGTGATGAAATGTACTAAACAAGAGTGATGATTTTAATGTTGAATGTTGACTATTTTTTAATGTTGTATGATGATGATGTGATGGAGTAGGGACTGATTAGTTCCCAACCTGATTTCATACGTATGCAAAACTGGGGGATTTGGGAATCCTACCTCCAAAGGAACAGAGTAGGGAGAAAGGTGTGTTATTCTCCAACCTTTAACTACATCCTCAAAAGATTTAGCCACTATAGACAAAAACAGATCAAATTTTCAGTGATTTTCGATCCAAATTTTTCGATTAAAACAAGTTGACCCATATAGGAGTAGTATAGGAAAGGAAATGACATCTCATTTCCCCCACTCCAAGGGTTTCACTGTAAAGTTTGTGATGGCTTCCAAGTTAGGTCATTTGGAAGAAAATGTGAAATGTAGAATAACTTCCCATGTTAGGTGATCTGGGAAAGTAATGATGTAGCTCCCAAATTAGGTCATCTGGGAGGCCTAAATGTTTTATATTGATTAAATGGTGTGATTTCTCCTTTTAGAGACTTGAATGTGTTTAATTGGTTGAATGATTGTTTTTTTTTTTTTTTTACTCATAGAGATATTATACACTTGTTGCTCCCAGGTTAGGCTATTAGGGAGAATCAATATAAAATGATGAATTAGAAGTGTTGAACAACTGTGAAGTGGTGTAAGGGGAGTTATAGGATGACCGTAATTACATGCCCCCTTTCAGTGAAAGGGGAAGTGATAATGAGAATGAATGTTGAGCTGAAAGTAAGCACCTTAATAGATAGCGTATGATTGATATAACAAAAATATGTGGAGATTGAGTGAAATAAAATGTCAAGGATAATTAGCATGTGTATCATGTGTATGATACGGTGGTAGGTGGAATTATAAATAGAATGTCACAAACGAGATAGAAATCAGAGTAAAAACACTCAAGATATTATAAAAATTGTGTAACATGTATTAGTTGAGTAGTGAATGTGAAGTATGACCATAGTAGAGTGAATATTGAAAAGTGAATATAAATAGTAAAGTGAAAAAGTGATTAGTCAAATCCTTTGTCTTTTTCATGAGTGTGAGAGTGAGCTTTGAGTGTGTAAGACTAGCACAAGTTAGAGCATCGCGAATGATTCGATTTGAGATGGTAGAAACCTTCGTGGCATCATGGATGATAGCGGAGTTGGTAAGTGCGATATTTTTTTAAAAAAATACATATGTGGTAGTCATTTTGGGTGAATTTTTATGAAACTTTTATTTGTGTTTTTCTCAACATTTTGGTCCTGGATAAGAACCGTAAAGGCACTAGAGGTCTTCGGGATAGGAGAACCCAAATATGGGTGTTACTTTATTGTTCTTGGGTGTCCCAGTCCTACTTCTAGGCACCCATGTCCAAAAATTCTGATTTTTTTCTAGTATGATGTAAGAGTGAAATTTGATGTGTAGTGATGTCGTAAGTGGTTATTTTTGCATATGTATAGTGTTCTAGTGTGTTTTTTTTTGTTGTATTTTGTTGTGTAGAGGGATATCCATTCGAGGGAGTTTCATGGTGGTCATCACTTGAGTACATTTCTTGGGTTGGGTTTATACAATGAGGATTGGGAGGTTATGGACCGTGCCATCCTGTGACACATAGCAAGGATGGGAGATGTGCCCCATAATATGCCTATGTTAACATCATTGTACAAGATATGGTGCGCGAACACTTGAATGTGTTGGTTACCTACAGGTGAGATGGCAGTCACACTAGAGGATGTATTTCACATATTGCGATTACCGATTATTGGTGAGAGGGTATATGTCATGGTTGTGGAGAATATGGAGAGATATCTGACGGACATTAGGAGGTATTTTGTGTGGAGGCCTATATTATCTTGAATTTGATCTTGAGGGAAAGGGTTCCACGCTTGCAAAAGTTTATATCTGTGGTTATTGCATCATCAATTGCAGTGGAGGGAATTGGTATGGGCATCTTATATATTATGCATGATATTTACCACCGGATATAGGAGGAGAGTACTATGTATGCATGGGAACAATGTGTATTGGCCCACTTGTATAGTGATCTTTACATATTTACATAGGAGGAGCATAGAGGTGGGATTGGAGCTACTACTTTGTTGCATGTATGGGCCTACAAGCATATAGTAAATATGAGGCCATTTGGTGGTCCACGAGCGGATTGGGCTAGGATAGACATATTTTCTAGGAGATGGATTTGTGTGCATGGGTGAAATATGGATACTGACACCTATAGATCATTGATAGATCAGATGGGACCAGAGGAAGAAATATGGAGGCCATACATGGACTATGGAGGATTTCCAGAGGATTTAGTAGAGCTATAATGCATACAAAGGATGATGTGGTTGGAGGATTGATTTCTAGGGTGTCTGAATTATTCTAGGTGGAGCGGGTATATCGAAATTTTGGTATGGCCAAGGATGTGCCCTTAAATCCATATGTATGGGTTATTATTTTTAGATCAGGGAAGAGGGTCAGAGATAGACCAGGTCCCACAAGAGAGTAACTAGAACCTCTAGGCCAGACAAGGCTGATGTGGCGATAGAATCGATAGATGCAAATGATGTGGGGTGTATGGAGGCATATCATGCATGGTGGGCAGTACATCGATGGGTGTTTTGTTTCCAATGTTTGTGTATGTAGTGAGATTACCATAGGGAGGAAGAGGGGAAGGGAAAGCACATGCCCCCAACAACATAACGGCCACGATAACGAAGCATGTGTATTTGTATAGGTATGTTATATGATTGGTTACTTATTTATGTGATGGTTATGGTTGTCTAATGCATTGTATTATTAGTTGTAGGTGATGCGAATTGGAACTTGATTGTGGACACATTTATTCACACATTAACATGGAATGTTCCCACTGACATAATTTTGGGTGGAGGGATGTTATAGCAAGTGGACGACATTATGGGTGAGCATGCCCATTTTTTTGAGCTAGTTGATATGTAATAGCGACGTGTATTTTATTGCTAAGAGAGAGAGAAAGATGAGACACTCGAGGAGACACGACAAGCTAGAGAGGTGGCAGGTGTCAGTCCATTAGCATAGGATGTGTTTGCATAATTCATCACGTTACATAGTCACTTTGCAAATAAATGTACTAAGAACAAACTAGTACGGAGACATGTGGAGATATATCAAGGTCATAATCAACGACGTAGAGTTAAGGGTGAGGCATCAAGTTATAGAACACTTGTAGTACAAGATAGTGACATCGGTGTTGAGATATGATTTGTATTGATGTATTCAATGTAGGGGATTTTCCCCCCAGTGATGATATGTTTTATAACTATGGCGGTAATTGATATATAGAGACGGATTTATGGGCATATGATGATTGTATTCGATGTGTATTGATGTTATGATGTGATGTGATTTATGTTTCTATATATGATGTTTGATGTGTTTTAATATTGTTTGCATTTGTTGAATGGACTTGTAATATGATGTAGATGATGATAGAAAAAATGTGTAATGTGATTACAAAAATAAAAGCATGATGAATAATTGATGATGTGTGCTAGGATGACGTGGTCATAATAGTATAATGAAACATATGTTAGTATGATGAGGATAGGGGGAGAAAATTAGCGATGCCCCCCATCATATAGATGATGAGGTTCATTTAGATAAGGCCCCTCAGCAGTGTATAAGGAACCACCTAAAACAAGAGTTCGTCATCAGGAAATGATTTGATAGAGTGTGCTAGATGAATCGATGAAACATTGAAGAGAGGTTATTATTATATGAGATCCCTCAACATTCATGTAAGAACCATAAGGATATGACTGCATCATTCAGGGGTAGGGTGATAGTAATCACCTACCAAATACCGAGGTAGTGCAAAGCGATGGAAGCATATGGACTGAAATCAGCATGAGTGTGTGAATCAAACTAAATGTCATGTGGATTGTTGCTAAGAAGTAAAAATATCGAGGGTTTTGGAATCAATTATGAAGCAATAGCATGATGTGATTTGTGAGATGGATGAGGTGGATTAGGTGGATGAGATGTTACAGCGATGGATGGATGCAATGGATATTTCACATGAATGAAAAACTGTGGTGATGGACAAATAATGACCTTAGCACTAGACGAGGGAGATAACTTAATCAGAGCAGTAGCTCATGGATGAGGGAGAGGAGATATGTACCACTCACATGAATGAGATCCAAAGGAGATGATTCCCTTATCCTCTAATTTTTGCAATCGATCATGAAGGGTGAAGTAATCATTATCCCTATGACCATTAATACGGTGATAGTTACAATAGGGTTGATCACACTGACATTGTAAGTGATGTTGTGGATAATGTTTATTAGAATGTAAGTGAATTAAACACTCATCAAGTAAATCACACAACACATCATGTGGTCGAGCATGATGAGATAAATGCAATGGCTTACATGAAACAGGTGTATAAGATTGAGGTGTAGCCTTCCACGGAGTATGACAAGAAGGAAACTTTTGTGATGTAGTAGGTTAAAATTTCTTGCGAAGAGGAGATGGATATCTTATAGGAAGCTTAATAGATGGAAATGGAGATGAACTAGATGATGTAGTGGCAGTAAAAATAGGTGGAGGATCTATAACACATGTAGTAATGAGGTCTTGTTCTAGATCAATGAGTCTATAGTATAGAAGTGTGAATGATTCACATGTGTCATATTGTAATCTTTGTTTTAGTGTAGGAATCATACCACGATAAAAGATAAATTGATTTTCAAGATTGATGGGTTGAAATAAAAATTGGTACATACAAGAATTGAAGTGTAAGATGTAATCCATGGTAGGTTTTTTTTCCCCTGATGTAAAGTAGGTAGATGATCATAGGTAACTCTAGGGCCATTGTTGATGATAAAGCGACAGAGAAAATATTATTCCATCTCATGATAAGTACTAATAGATTCAAATGGTAGATGAGTATACCATTGTAAAGTGTCATCGGTAAGACTATGTTTAAAGGCTTTAAGAAATAATCGATCATTAGAATATGATTCCATAGCCATATGATAATGTTTGATATGTAAGTAGGGGTTTCTGGTACCATCGAAACATGAAAAGGTAGGCATGATAAAATCCTTAGGAAATGTTGAATTATGAATATTCTTAGGAATAGGGTTTCCATGTAATGAATTATTATCAATGGAAACATAATAGGCCTTTCTTTCTAATGTGAGTGATTGAAACTAAGACTGTAAATGATGAACAATATGTATGAGAGACAAGATATCCTGTGAAGAAATAGTAGAGGATGGAAATAATGTGTTAAGTAGTTGTAACTTGGCATTTTGAGTAATAATAGGGATTTCAAGAGGATATGTAGTAGAGGCTGATGCCAAGGTTACACTAAGTGTAGGTGATGAAGGATATGAAACATCCATAGAAGTGATAGTACTAGCATCGAAAACACCCTTAGGAGATGGAGTGTCATATGGAGATGCAATGATAGGAGGAAACAAACTAAGAGATGGATATGAGTCATGCATATTATTAGATATAACCTCATAAAAATATGAAAATGGAGTAGGAAATTCATACTCAGCAGTATGTAAAGTAGTAGACTTGTGACTATCAATTGTTTCGTCAAGATCAAAGAGAAACATAGATATGAAAATGTCATTAAGTGTATCATAAATTGGATCATCGATATAGGGTGACTGAGTATGTGAACTCGTAGGCGATGGATCATGAGAAGTAGTATTAGAAATAGGAGAGCCACGAGATGTAACTATAGTAGTGGTCTAACTAGGAGGATAATCAGTATGCACATGTGTACTATTGTCAAGACCAACCATGAAATCAATAAGGGAGTCATCTAGAATTTCCTTTAAAATGTCAGAAGGAGAATCATGGCTAATAGTATATCAAGGTTGAAAACCAGAAAAGCTATCCGAATCTGAAATGATGCTAAAGGAAGAATTTTCAAATATAGTAGGTATATTGCATTCGTTAGCTAAGATTTTTTGTTGAATATCATCTTACATAGTAACATCACAATATAGATTTGTAAGCTTAGTTATAGTTGCCTCACCATAAATGGGATTGATACTAACATGATGCATGATGAACCGAGAAGGAGAAGAGCTTTCCTTAGCCATTAGGGTTTGATCTAATCCTAGGGGAAAATGCTCTAAGCTACGGGCTCACCAAAATGAATCAATAAAATCTGAATTATTTTATTAAATTCATAAATGTACAGCTATAATAAATGACACACAAATGGAATATAAATGCTAAGTAATTTATTTGATATTTTAAATGGAATAAAATGAAAGAGGAAGGTACTTACCTAAATTGGAATTACCTCATAGTGATATGGGACTGAATAGAGTGATGGAATGGTGGAATAGAGCGTTGCAACAATCTTCAAAAAATTGTAGCAGAAATAGATTTGACCAGACTGGGGTTCCTAGAGACGGATAGGGACGCATATGGGTTCCTTGGTCTAAGATATGGGCACCATGGTATATGAAATAACTCAGAATATAATATTGGTATGGTCTTTAGGTCTTCACAATACTTCTCCTTTGGTCACATAAATGTCACACTTGGTTCATTGATGTCATTGTAAACCTGTAATGAAGAATCACCTGCAAAAACCCACACAAAGACTCAAACCCTAAAAAATAAATATGCAAATGAAGTGGTCAGACTATCCTCATGTTGGGCCCCTAAAATATTGGTTAAGTATAAGAAGGTGCATGGGCACGTAAGGCCTATTTGAAGAAGGGCACGTAAGAAGAAAGCACGCAGGACAGGGTTTTACGAGGGTTTAGTAGAACCAGTGGCACGCGCACAAGGTAGAGAAAATGTTTTGGGACTTATCCATATTTAGCATATCGGGAAAAACATGAGGAAAGCATGACCTGACTGTGCATGCAGAGTGGATAAGGTACCATCCTGACAACTTGGTGCCCACAAAAGGAACATACCTTGCAATAGAAGATTCCAGAAGGTCATCATGGCAAAGAATGGAGATCTAGTGTCTGTAAGAGCATGCCCCATGGAGGACCACTTGGAAACTTGGAAATTGATCTAAAACTATAGAAAGGCATGTCAGTGCTTGTTGAGGCTATAAATATAAGCGTCCAATAGAGAAAGATATACCAAAATAGAAGGGAAAAGGAGCGAAGCTATGCAGAAATACTGGGAGAGTTTTATGGGTTGGGTTTAGAGGATCTGTAGGAGTATGATGTATCAAAGGGATGGGTCTAAACATTTTTCTTTGTACTATGAGGGGCTTAAGTCTAGTTCTGATGCATGACTTTGGTTTGCACTATTATATGGATATGCAATAGCCTCAATGAATGTAATGTGATTACCAAATGTATTTAATATGGATATATGTGGCTCCATTTTTACTTATATCTGTATGGATCGGTTTTATATATATTTCATATGAGTGGTTGTAAACACCTGTGCATTTCCTTTCTGTTATGTTTCAAATCTATGTTCTGTAATGTTTTTTTATATGAATGAATACATTGGTCTAGAAGCCCATTCTAAGCTCTAAGATGAATGTATGGTTCATTTCCATTCTCTTCACTTAAGTTTCTATCGTAAATAATGTATTCTCACAAAAATCAAATAAAGGAGAGACTCAACACCCGCACATCCCTTGAGTGAGCGCCCTACACCCACTGGGTGATAGGCCGACATGCATGGGATTTTCCTATTCTGTGAAGGGTATAAAAATGAGTACATTTTAGTTCCATTGCCGAGACCTCTTTTCAAAAATTTTTGTGAGAAATGGCATGCATATTTGTCCTTGTGATGTGTGATGACGGAGTGCCTGACCTTAGAAAGTGTTGAAACATGGTTCAAGAGCACATAAGATGAGTTTTCTCAAAGATTCGGCACTGGATATGAGTTCAATGCACGTAGATGGGTAGAAGAATCTATACCATGAGCTGTATCATAATTTCTTTTGTTACTTCCCAGTATAACTATATGAATAGATTTCAGGCTATGCATCCATATCAAGTTGGTACTATAGATCACACGCGTGAGCCCAAGATGACTATCAGAGGTTGTAAGATGTAGATCTAACTTGGAAACATGCTATTGATCACTGGTAGAAGGGAGTGCTAGCCAGTTACTCTTTAGAATATGTTATTTCAACGTATTTTTGCCCATAAGCTATTGAGTTTGAGTTTCTGAGGAAGCCTAGAGGATCTTTTTTTAGTGTTATTCCTCTGGCTATGAAGATCTTGGTCATTACTTTGAGTTTAGAAGCATTTCTCATAGCCATCTAAACTTCTCTAAGTGCTGGGAGAGGAAGCTAGGGCAGAGGAAGATGACAGACATTGCGACTGAAAAGAAAAGGGAGGAGATATGACTCAAGTATATTAAATCTCTTGAAATGGAGATGAATACACAACACGAGGTTGTAAGTGTGGTGGATCTATGGAGGCAAACATTGCGAGAGGGTGTTGAAGTTCACGCAGAGGATGTTAAGCCTAAGTATTCTATGCTACACCATCTTTGCAAGTGTGGGATAGAGGCCCCTTCAGCTTCTGATGAGATTTCATTGCATGGAGAAAGAAGATCCATTGGCGTGCATTTGAACCCACCTGGCGACCAATCCCTGGTGCTTGGTTTTCCAGATCAAGGGAAGAGTATTGTTAACCCAGTTGGTATCATTGCAAGTGATCGATCGGCACCCAAGAGATATAACTTTTCATTTAGGACATCCATGTCTGTAGAATCCTTTCCTGTATTTGGAGGAATCTTTGGGCAAGGTGAAAACACAAAAGATTTTGGTATCACGTCTGGGAGTGGCACGTGGCACCCTACTAGTAGTGAGACATTATCACAAACCATTAGCACACAATTCAATGGGACATTGGGAACCTTTGGCGCAACCACTTCAAGACCTTTTCCGACTACATGAGGTGGATCTAGTGGGTTGGGAGGAATATGACCTGGTGGATCCAGTAGATCTGGTGGAGGGAACACCATGGAGGGGAACACCGGAGGGAATTAGGGCTCTGGATTAGGAGGACAAAGACCCCAGCCACTTCCCCAAGTGTTTTTCAAGATGTCTTTTCACTTACCAAACTATAGGGGTGTTAAATATGTTGCAGAGCATGTGCACAAGTGTGAGTTACTATGGTGCATGAAGGGGATCACTACCCCAGAGTGAAAGGTAAGCCAATTTGTAACTACATTATAAGGGCATGTACATATTTTGTATAGAAAGTATGACCCTCATCAGATGGTGGTGGACTACGCCGCATTGAATAATTGCTTTCCTCGCAGAGTTCCATATTCTAAAGTTTGAGCAGAAGAGCATCTACGCTCTGAAGGAGATCTAGTAGGGAATGTAAGAGAGTGTGTAAGAGTATGATGCATGGTTTAAAACTCTCTTATCAAAATTGTCATATGACATTCACCCTTCATAGCATGCTCAATGGTTTTTTGGAGGGTTGATCACTCCATTTATGAGGGTATTGTCACATAAAACATTCACTGACCCATGCGAGGATTTAGAGGCTGCCTTACGCACTGAAGCTTTTGGGAGTGTGAATACTAGTCTTAGTCCATTTTTGGATGCCCAAATCACTGCAATGGCCAAGTAGTTGGAGAAGCTATCTACAACTCAACGTATGAGATTCATAGTGGGAATTAGTGTATAGAATGTGAAGTGGAGGGACATGTAAAAGATAGTTTCCCTCAAAATTTCGATGTGCACTTCGGCAATAGCCTGTGAGATCTACCACAGGGATCATGATGCAAGTAGATACCCTATACTCCATAGCGTGCAATCCATAATAATGTTGCTTGCTACTCCAAGATATACACCTCTACAACCCATTGATACCAAGGATTTCATACAGATTGATCAGATCCATGATGTTATTAATCTGGGTGTGCCACCAGACTAGCCTTGCTAGCAGTTCTAAGGATGATGACCGTCGTTATTAAGGGCACGCAGATGAAGGGGCACATGGAAGAGGTTTTTGTGAATGATTTAGTGGTGGTAGTAACTGCGGAAGAGGATGAAGTGAGTTCCCATGAGGAACATGTTATAATTTTGGGTCTACAGAACATTATAAATGTGAGTGTCCTAATCTGTTATAATGCTCATAGTGCAGAAAGAAGAAAAATTATGAAGAGTGTTCAAAAATCTATGAGCATATGATTTAGTAGCACTAGAAAGATAAGGGCGATGCTATGATGAGTGTCAAGAAGGTCGATTCACAATGGATGCCAAGAGTGGCGTGTGAGTTAGAGCTAGAACCTATACTAGTGATGACGTGGGAAGAGGCCGCGCATGCCAGGGAGATACCAATACCAAGGACACTAGTTATCAAATAGGAGGTAGCACATGGAAAGTACCTAGACCCTACCCATGAGAAATAAGTGTACCAAGAGACTATGGACGTGATTCAAAGTTTACAAGGGGAGACCTAATGTCTCAAGGAGAAATTGAGGTAGGTAGAGGAATGGAAGGATAACAAGGTTCCAAGGAATGACCTGGATGTGGTCAAGGAAGTATGTAAAATGCTTAAGGCAAGAGAATATTATTCCCTTGCTAGGAGAATGGTTGACGGATAAGGTACCACGTACCGGACTAGACCATGAAAGATAGGTTTTGCATGAAAACCTTCCTCCTCAAAGCCTTGAATATGACAAGGATATTACTTTGAATGTGTTTTTTGATGAATGAATTCTAAGCACTATCCTCGTCAACACGGAAGCAGAGGTGAATGTTCTTACCTTAGAATGTTTGGCATCAGATGGGGAAGGCCCATGTTGTAGAAATCTTCAAATGTGTTGTATATGGCGAACAAGTATAAGGCAATTCCCATTGGACTCTTGGAGGATACAGTTATCACCATTCAGGGGGCCAAGTTCACTGAAGATTTCAAATTCTTAGCGCTCAGCCGAGCCAGACAATTTTCTAAAATTTCTTGGGCACCCATGGTGCTATAAGAACAATGCTGACCTAAGGTTCAACAAAGGATATATCATTTTGGATAACAAGGAGGAAAGGGTGGTCATTCCTTTAATGGATGGGAAGTCGGCACCCTTCACAGAGTAATTAGGAGAATAATTCCTTTATAGAATCTATGTGCGCTCCATCACATATCCTAAGGTAATTCACCCCACGGAGGGAGTCATCCAATTTGAAGACACTCAATCCATGAGTGATACCACTAGTATGGCATGTGACAATTGGTTGCATGGAACCTAAGAGTTAATTGGGTGAAAATTAAAAGGACCTATAACAAGGGTGACAAAGGCACACTCAATCAAGTGCCTAGGAGGAAAGAAGTTTCTTAGTTACTTTAGAGGGGCATACCCATAAATTTTCCTAAAGGAAATGAAATCTCAGTGGATAAATGAGGACAAAAGAAGAGGTATTCTTTGTTATAACCTACTCGGGAATTCATTACATTAGTGGGCTATGCATCGGGAGAACCTCCTGGAGTGGCACGAGGTTAGAATCATGTTCTTAGTAAGGTTATCTAGGAGCAACGTGCCCATGGTTATACAAGACTACCATGCAAAAGAGACCACTACATTTCATATCCAAACGTGTTAGGAGGCCTAGATGGGAAGTGCAGAAGCATTGTCACCTTCGTTGTGGGTACACAATTTGTATTCCACCTTACAAGGTTGTGCGTGTGCTTGGTATGTTCATTCAGAGATACTTCGTGAAATGGGTAATTGGAAAGAGTTAGCGGATGATCTCATTCAAGCATTCGAATATAGGAGTACTAAGCCATCAGTGGATAAGTCATTGCAAAAAAACAAGTGCCTTACAATTGGAGATAGTGCCATGGCATAGGATAGGCTACTAGAATTTCTAGGAGAGCCTTATTTGGAGATGTGCCTCAATGAGGAAGAATCAGAGGGAGTATATTTTGAGCTCGCATGTATGGAAAACTAAAAGGGAAAAATGGTCTATGTAATAGACAGAGAAGAGATGGAGACGTTGGATGTTAGTCATTCAAAGGGTATGCGTGAGGTCATAGAAAGTGCTGATGAGTAAGTACATGCCTACCATGAGCCCTTGAAGATGAAGAAGGTTAACATTGGGACAAAGGCAGAACCTAAGGAGGCTATCATTGACAACTATTGGTTGGAAAAGGAAGTTTCTAAGATCATTGATCTGTTACACGAGTTCCAAGATTTGTTCCCTCGCAGGTACCATGAACTCAAAGGCATCCACCATTCCTTGGGGGAAATGAAGATCAAGTTGAAAAAATGTTTGCATCCAATTCAGAATATGCCTTATCAAATGAATCCAAATTTACACATATGGGTTAAGGAAGAGATAGACAAAATGATAGCATCTGGTATCATCGAGGTAGTGGAAGATTTGGAATGGATAAGCCCAATGGTTATCAGTATTAAGAAGGATGGTAGGATAATAATTTGTGTTGACTACAGGAATATAAATGCAGTGTGTATCATCGATCCCTTTCCAACCCCCTTTACTGAAGAAATTCGAGAGGGAGTAGCCAAACATGAAGTCTACTCTTTCATGAATGGGTTCTCAGGGTACCACTAGCTGAGGATTACAAAGGAAGACCAGAGAAAGAAAACTTTTTCCACTAAATAGGGAATATTTGCCTATACGGTCATGTCTTTTAGGTTGAAAAATGTGCCTGTTGTGTTCTTGTGTATTGTGGTACAGGTTTTCTAGGACTTCATCAATAAGCTCCTTCAAGTTTATCTAGATGACTCAAGTTTGTATGGACTGGTGAAGGACCATTGTGACAGCTTAAGACTGATATTTGAGAGATGTCAGCAATTGAGTATATCCCTCAACATTAAAAAATGTTTCCTTTCCACTCCATTTGGAACCCTGTTAGGACACATTATATGCAAAGACAGCTTACTAGTGGCTCCCACTAAAGTTGCAGTTATTGTAGGATTAGGGGAGCCCACTAGTCAAAGCGCAATGTGTTTATTCCTTAGACACATGGGATAATTACAAGAAGTTCATCAAGGGTTATGCCAAGATCACCGCTCCCTTAGAAGAATTATTGAAACACAAAAGTGCCTTTCCTTGGGGAGAGGCGCAATAGAAGGCATTTGAAACTTTAAAGGAAAGGCTTTTCACGGTGCCCATATTATGTTTTCCTTCTTGGGATAATCCTTTCCATGTGCATGTGGATGCCTCAAGGATAGCTATGGGAGAAGTGCTAGCACAACCTGGTGAGGGAATTGTTGATCATCTATTGAGATTTGCAAGTAATAAATTGACACCAGTAGATCAGAATTACACAACTACTGAGCACAAAGCACTATCCATGATCTACGTGCTGCATAAGTTTAGGAAATATCTACTAGCAACACCATTTGTATTCTACATAGACCACATGACACTAAAATACTTGGTAAACAAGCCCATTTTGTAAGGGCACATATATCGATGGGTCCTGCTATTCCATGTTATTTGAGTTCATAGTTGTTTTCAATCCAGGAAAGAGTAATTTTGGACCCAATCACTTTGTCTAGGATTGACTCATGAGAGGATGTACAAAGCATTGAGGATACCATGCCAAACACAGAACTGTTTAGGTTACGGTGCATGCCCTTAGACTTAGAGGATATTGTGGTGTTTCTAAAAATGGGTGTGGTGCCAGAAGGGATGAAATTATTAGAGAGAAATTAGTTATCCATATGCGTCTCACCCTAAATGCTGGTTAGTGTTGATTTCTACAAGCTAGGACATGATGAAGTGTTGCGCCAGTGCATGATAGAACATGATTACCTGGCTATTATGGAGGAGGCACATGGAGGAAGTGTAGGTGGAAACTATGCGAGGGACGCCATTGCGTGCAAGATATTGTAAGTTGGGTTATGGTGGGAGACTGTACGTACCTGAAATTGTAGGGTAATACACCATTGGAACGATGTTACACATGCCCCAATGATGATACGGGTCTCCTTACAAGGTGTTCAGAATCCAAAAAGGCTCGCCAAGTATACACTTATATCCTGCATGCCTCGCTCAGCCTCCGCATGCTTTGTTTTACCATTTTTCCCCTTTCTTCTTAAATTTTTGTTTTCATTGATGAAACTGCCACCCTTCCTGGGCAATTGTCCCATGACCGCCACCCAGGACAGGGCGGAGGTCTTGTACGCATTTTCCAGATCCTTCCAACAATCGTTTCAAATGTAAATCTTCAATTTTACACACTTTCTTCAACCACTTTGGCTAGCATTAATGTTTTTGATCCCCTGGTAATAGTGTTTTTCCTTTGTTTATAGTAAAAGAGTTCTAATGGAAGTTACCCTCTAGTAAATACATTGGCTATAAATAGCTAGCTTGTTTTCAAGCAAATGGCCCCTCATCTTCTCAATTCTCTTATTCAATCTTTCAATTTCTTTCTTAGAATTATGTTAGTTTCATGTTTTGCTTCCATTGTTGGTATTTTAGAGGTCATATGATCTTCTTGTTTCAATCTTGTTCCATTGCTACTACATACAATCAGCTTAACATAGAATAGTTTCATTTCTAGACTAGAGTCCATTAAAGTTGCAGGTTTTGTTTTTTCATAAGGATAGTTTCTAAAAATATCAGTACACTTGCATTATATTCCCACAATAAATCCCGCTAGGAATTACATAGTCAAGCTCTGTTCACTTGTGTTATCTCTCTCCTACTCGCATTATATTCGGTCTATATCCAAAGTTGCCATTGTTCAAATACCATCCTCTATTGATACAATCATATACATACTTTCTGGATTCACGATGACATGAAGGAACAAGGAGATCACACTAAGGGGATAAAATCACACACAACTAGACTTACCACTATTCTGTAAATGCCAAGTTTGAGCTATCAAAGTTCTAGTTACGATATATCAAATAGAGTAGTGAATCATTTCATTTTAGTTAAAAATTTTACTCTCGATATCACTAGGGAAGCTGTGGGGATTGATAGTTTCTGAGAAACTATGATTCATTCCTCACTTCTGAGGTAGGATTGAGAGTCTTTTCAATTCAAAATATATAGTTGCTTAGATATTTAGGATAAGATCACAACTGCATAGGCAAATAGCCATACTAGGCTACGTTGCTTGTTTTTATTATGTTACTAGATTAGTTGTTCATTTTATAAATATACTAGAGTAGCTGCTCTTTAATTTCATTGAAATACGTCATTGAAAATACAAAAATAGAATAATGTTTACATAGTGTAAATACTTCTTTTGTAATCAGTTTATTAAATGTTAGTTAAAATTTTAATCATTTTGTATGACAATCACATGACCTATAGAGCCTAGAGAGTATATATTTGAACCCGTAGTGCCTTAGCCAAATCTACCCACAACATTAGCTGATATAGATCAGGACCTCAAGATACAGGTCTTTCGAGCAACAAAAAATTTACAAGCAATTAGTGAGCAACTAAGAGGATTAAACATCAAAGATGACAAAGCTTACACATTCTGGTCAAATCACCCTAATTATAGACTACCTTGATAGAACACATGGATGACCGTACAAGGGTTCGAAAGAGAACAGACATTTGGTTGCGATCCTTGCTTGACGCAGGAGACCTCCTCATTGATATAGATACTAGCCTACACATTCAAGTTGCCAGAACACCTATTAGGTACTCTGAGAAAATCATGCAACTTCTATGTTCTAAACGTAGAGGCTGAAAAGGCATACGATTACTGGATAGTTGGGAGAAGGGATTGATACTTCACATGACCATAACAGGTCCACAACAACCATGAACCCATGGTTTTGATCCCCAAGTCCCACAACCCAACGGGCCTACAAATCAGTTAAGTATTGACACCAGCTTACGAATGCTGGTATTTAGATCCTCACCACTCCCGCCAAATATTATAGTACAATTCTCCATATTAAATATAGAAGCCAATCAATCTAATATTTTCTGGGCTAGACCAGAAAACCACCCATAGTTAACTATAAACCCACTAAATCACCCATCGCCATTTTATGACCTTGTCTGGAGATATATACGAAGCTCCCACATGTCACTTCCCACGTATCCGAAAACCAAGAAACAGGATCTTAGTAGAGCTCGACATTGATTGGAGCCTCTGAGAAGCCATTATATCATAACAGACCATTACACCAGTATAGGCTAGGAGGGCCTTCTTCACCTTAGATTTGCAGATTCCATTCTTGTGTATTGAGGATATAAGACTACCTAATTAGCTTGTCTATTCACATTCAACATTCATCAGCTATCTCAACACGACCTCAGGAGGTCGGGTATGAGGAATAGGTACCTGTAGATTCCCATGCTCACATGTCACTTTTCCATCATACAAAATTGGTGAACCCGACGTGAAAAAACAGTTCTTCCTTTTATTATTCTTCATTTCTCTCATCCACCTTTTTTCTTTCCAATTATTCTACAAGTATTCATATACCCCCCGAATATGTTGGGATACGATGCATATGGTAGACCTCTCTCAAGTCTGGAAGCAAACTATAGCCAAACAAATAGACAACCATCACCCTCACTTTCTGCATGGGCAGATAACTATTCAAGTAACTACTTGTCTTCTCAAACTCCCCCTCAAAGAACTATCTCAAGTTCTTCATTTCGAATTGAGGAGCTTGATCAGTTTGCACAAACACACCAGCAAGAGCCATCAGGCTCTAACAATATGAAATTTATTGGAGAGTCCACTTCATCTCTTTGGGTCTTGTTCAAACCACAGATCAGTAGAAAATCAGATCTACTCCCCTTTTTGGATGAGGAATACTTGGCACACTTCGCTAAAATTGAACAACATTTCCAAAACATGTATCCACCAATAGGAATTTTGCAAATATAGCCTGATACCCTATTCCAAGAAAACACCCCCATTCCTCCACCTATGGGAAATACCATCGGTGAAGCTTAGTAGGGTAACAATAAATTCATAGCAGGGTATCATACCCCTTTACAACCTCAAGCTATACAACAAACACCCTTAAGGAAAAGTGTTGTGTCTTCACCAATGGAGGTCATTTCAGCCTTAGCTGAAAAGGTTAGAGGGCTTGAACTTGCTCAAGTAAACCAAAATTCACATTTTGGGCAAGCAGAAATCCCTAACCCTCTGCATCATCCTAGTTAGGTCGACCTCCTTACAGGAACAGGCATGTTAGGCATGCCTCCTCAAAATCCTTATAGTTACCCACAGCAAACACCAGCTAGGACCACATTTTCAAATGCCATTCCAATTGAAAACATGACACCTCCCGGCTTGGCACCAAACAACCCGTACCGGAACAATGCTCCTCCTTACTTAAACATTTATTCAAAGTCACCACAAGGAGATGTGTTCTCTACTCTTGGGATGTTTGTTCAACTGCAAGGATTCCCTTATGTCCCTACAAACGCATATGCTATGTCATATCAATAACCCATTCCACCTCCACCCCCTCAGCAAGCCCTATCAATGGTCGAGGCCTACACAGTAGGGACTTATTCAGAATATATAAAAGATCCCCTAGACTTCACCATACAAATTTTTATGCTTCCAAGGCCTCTTCCTGATTTACCCAAATACAAAGGGGAAGGAGACCCAAATGCACACATTAAGGCCTATGCCACAGCCATACGGGAGTTACTCCCTTGGGACAGGGTTGTCGCTAAAATATTCCCTAAGACCTTGGAAGGTATTGCCCTTGATTGGTATTACAAAATACCTAAAGCTTTGATACACTCATTTAAATAACTCGTGTCAAAATTCATCAAAGCTTTCGACATGAACAAATTGTTAAGAACGAGAATCGGGGAATTCTTGCATATTAAGCAAGAACATAATGAATCAGCTGCTCATTTTATTCAAAGATGGCGTACGGTTCTCTACTCATCAACAAGTTCTCCAAACATGGATCAAATGGAACTATGTGATTTATTCCTTAATTATCCCAATATAGAGATAAAGGAAGAAGTCCAGAAGTTCCCACTAAGAGCTTACGATGAAGTACTCGAGATTTCTCTTCAAATTGACCAAGCAGTGATAGATAGTGGTCCCAAGACATATGGGACAAATGGGAAATTAACCACTCCTAATCAAAACACCACGGCCTATTCTAATACAGGGAAAGAAAATCAAGGGCCTAAAATCCTTAACAAGAACCGCGGAGTTACAATAGATGGAGTGACTGACCAAGTTAAAAGGGAAAACGTTGTAAACATTTTTCCACCTGTCAATAATCAATGAAATAACAATTTTACTCCAATGGTCAACATGGTGGATTTTAATCGTCCACCACGGCAACAACAACAACAACAACAATGAAAATCCAAACAAAAAATACAAATCGAAACCCAAATACATATCAGAGTCAAAACCAAAGGCAGTCACCTCAAAATTTTAATTCTAACAACCAGCAACCTTATCAAAGTTTTGGGCCACAACAGGTTTTAAATCAACAGCCTCAAAATTACAATCCCAATCTATATTGTCACTTCCATAAGATTCAAGGCCACAATACTAGGACTTTTCATGAATACAATAAATTCATGCAGCATTTTCCAGAAGATCAAAAGAAACTCTTCATAGATATGTTTTTAGCAAATTCTGTAGTACCCATGCCAAACACTTATGCAGGGGCAGTTTCCCCTCAAAATGCACCCCTCAATATCTTTAATGATCCACTCCCAAATTGACCCAACAATAGCAAGATAGATCCTAATGGAACAAACAAAGGTTTTGTAACAGGAAACAATGATCATGAAGCTTAAACTTCATTAAATCCACCAGTCGCACCCCAATTAGGAACTCGACCTCAAATTAAGATAGTTGGTTTAGTAGAGTTAGACATCGAGCTACCCGTAGAAACCGTAACAAGTACATGGGATTATTCATCCCAACCTATTCCAAGCTATCCATTGGAACTAGACAAAAGTCAACAAATGTTGGTAAAACCCATAGGCACCTATGATTTAATTAATGATTTAACTAAAACCTTCTCGCACATCTCCTTTTTCAATTTGTTAAAGAATTCTCCTGCCCATAGGGCTGCTCTCTTAGAAGCGTTAGGCCTTGGTCATTTAATCAACATCACTTCTTCCGTGGAAATGCAAGTAAACCATGTGGACTTTGACGTTTATCCTCTGAGATAGCCAAATAGGGATATGGAATTTATATTCGATATAATCCAAATGCCAACAAACACTGAAATTGCATGAAGAGGTGACCCGGCTTTACATTTACAAGTTTGGGTCTACAATAATTATGTTAAACGTGCAATGGTTGATGATGGGGAAGCAGTTAATATAGTCCCCTTCACTTTTCTTCAAAAGTTAGGATATGGAGAGACGAACTGTTCCACAATGTGAAATACGTTAAGAGGTTATGATAGCCTTAAAGCCACTTCTATTGGAACCATAGTTTTATAGTCACTTTAGGGCCCAAGACGGTCCTCACCGAGTTTTATATTATAGATCAGGAAACCAATTATAATATGATCCTTGGTTGGCCATGGATACACTGCATGAAGGTAATCCCTTCCACGCTATTCCAAGAAATAAGATTTCTACACTTAGGGAAAATATTTGTGGCACAAGGTGACCCAAAACCCTTTGATATACACCTAGCCGATTTAAATAAAATACTGGGCGTTCACTCCGAGTTTGAACTCCCAACAAATCAACTCATTAAACCAATTAATTCCGAACCAAAAGAAGAATTGATACCCACCACGGAGTTGGAGATTACAAATCCAGCCGAGGACATTATGGCACTCAAAAATGAGACCAATGTTATAAAAATGGTGTCACTAGGGACTACCACCAAAATTGTCGAATTACTGGAGAAAGACTTACCTATTCTCCTACCATTTGATTCCATGGGTATGGGACACACCCTGGGAATTGCTTCTCTTCCATCAGACAAATTTTTTATGGTAGAAGTAACTGAAACAAAAGAAATAGATATAACAGATATCTCAACATCCATTTTCCCAAACAAATTTTGGACTCTCCACATCGATGGAGCTAGATGTCACTTTGAAGCTGGAGTGGGAGTGATATTTACTTCACCTGATGGAAATATCCTACCTTTCGCCTTTAAATTAAACTTTGAATGTACAAAAAATGGGGCTAAGTACAAAGCTCTCCTCCTTGGCCTCATTCTAGCTAAAAGAATGGGTGTCAACAACATTAGAGTACTAGGAGACTCGTAATTGGTTGTAAACCAAGTCTCTGAGGTATATGAAACTAGAGCTGAGCATTTACAACTCTATAAAATGGTAGTATTAGATCTAAGTAAGGGATTTAGCTTCATATCAATTGAAGCAATCCCACGAGAGAAAAACCTTCTTGCAGACTTGATAGCAACCTCAGCTTCCTATTTCACCTCTAATAGTGAGTTGAAGGATACAAATTTCATGGTATCACTTCGTACTGAGCCATTAGTGCGCAAAATACTAAAAAAATCACTCCTAACTCAAGGAGAGGCTAAGGATGATTTTTCCAACGTAGATCGCTTTAAAGATGATAGAGTCACTCTCAAATATATAAATGCCTATGTGGAGCTACACCCTACTCACCATATAGTTGATATTTCCTTAATACCACATTCCTCTTCCTATTTTGGAAATCCCATGCTAGAATATCCTCCACAGAAGGATCTTGAGATCTATGAGATAGAAGATGGAGAAAGCGTGGAATTACCTCCAGCCCCACCTGAATTATAAGAAGGTAATGCTTCTTTAATAGAAGAAACCATTGACATAAACATTGGAACAGAGGAAGAACCAAATATTTTGAAGTTGGGATCCTTGTTAACTCTGGAGGAGATACGAATACACACCTAAATCCTCAAAGAACATCAAAAGGCTTTTGCATTTAATTATAAAGAAATGATGGGCATTGCACCACAAGTCGTGGTACATAATCTTGTCACTAAGCTAGATGCGAAGCCAATTGAACAGAATTCAAGACCAATGAAGCCAAAAGTGGCTCTCATGGTAAAAGAGGAAGTAATAAAACTTCTCCAAGTAGGATTAATCAAGCCTATTGACTATTCACAATGGGTGTCTAATATTGTCCCTGTCCTCAAAAAGAATGGGAAGATACGCATTTGCATAGAGTTTTGGGATATTAACAAAGCTTGTCCCAAGGATGACTTCCCGTTACCATCCATTGATGTCATCGTTGATGCAACAGCTAGATTTGAACTATTGTCCCTCATGGATGGGTTCTTAGGGTACAATCAGATTAAAATATCTGAACAAGATCAAGCCAAAATTACATTCATAACTCCCTCGGGAACTTATTGCTACGTTGTCATGCCATTTGGTCTTAAGAACGTCGGCGCTACGTATCAACGGGAAATGACATATATATATTTCATGATCTTATCCATAAAATTGTGGAATCATATGTGGATGACTTGTTGGCCAAGGCCAAGAAACGCTGTGATCATCCAGAAGTGCTCTATATCATCCTCTCACGATTAATTGAATATGGTGTCACATTAAATCCAGAGAATTACGTGTTTGGTGTGACAGGAGGAAAAATTTTAGGCTACATTATATCTTCACGAGGGATTGATGTTAATGCAACAAAAATACGGGTTGTTCTCGAAATCATCCCACCATCGAATGAGTTTGGAATCAGGTCATTTCTTGGGAAACTCAGTGCAATCCGCAGGTTCATCCCAGATCTAAGTTTTACCATTCATCCAATCAATAATCTATTAAATAAATATTATAGCATTGATTGGACTAAAGAATGCAACGAGGCTTTCGAAGTAGTTAAACGCTTCTTGTTGTCCCCACCCATGCTAATGCCTCCCAAACCAAATCGTCCTTTGATCCTATACTTGTGAGCCACTCATGTCTTGCTAGCCTGCATGCTGGCTCAAGAAGACAATGATAAACGGGAATGTGTGGTCTATTTCATCAGTCGAACATTGCTCGATTATGAGACATGCTACACACATGAAGAGAGAGAATGCCTTACCATAGTCTTTGTAACAAAATGTTTAAGACATTACATGTTAAACCAAGAAACGAGGGTCATTGTAAAAATTGATCATTAACGAACATTCCTTACGCAAGGGTCTTTATCTAAAAAGGCTAGACGCTTCATAACCTTAATGGGAAAATTCTAGTTGACATTCGTAAACCAAAAATCCATTAAGGGACAAATCATTACAGATTGGTTGGCTGACAATCCACTAGATGGAGGTAATCTGGTGAATCTAGACTTTCCTGATGAGTGTATATACTTAATCGAAACTAGGCCTCCCATCTCCACATGTCCCTGGTATACTGATACCATCAATTTCATCATAGACCATACATACCTGGAAGGTGCCACTTCACAACAAAGAAGGCGGTTACGCATTATTACCACTAAGTATGTTGTCTTAGAACATGTACTCTATCATAAAGCCTTCAATGGCATGCTTTTAAGATACATCAATACAGAAGAATCCAAGAAGATTCTTCATGAATCCCACAGCAGGATATGTGGAGGCCACTTCGGTGGTCACGCCACCACTCGTAAAATACATCAGATGGGCTATTTTTGGCCGACTCTTGAGCATGACGTTGTGGAATTTGTACGTAAGTGCCACAAATGCCAAGAATTGTCTGATGAGATTCACATGCCAGTACAATCCCTGTAACCAATAGCAACTTCATGGCCCTTCTCCACATGGGGCCTGGACTTGATAGGGAAGTTCTCTCCCTCATCAACTGATGGCCATAATTTTATAATTACAACCATGGAAGATTTTACCAAATGGGTTAAGGCCATGCCTCTCACCACTGTACCAGGTTCAGTAATTGCCAAATTCATTCTAAACCAAATTATCTATACGTATGGTGTCCCACAAGTCATTATCTCAGATAATGGCACATCCTTTAAAAACAACAAAGTCCATGAGTTATGTAGCAAGTTCAAGATAAACCATCATACGACCTCTCTTTACTACCCTCAAGCCAATGGGCAGGCCGAAGCAACAAACAAAACGTTGAAAGCTATCCTCCTCAAAAAAGTCAAGGAGAATAAGCGAGATTGGCATCTAAAACTATATCCGGCCTTGTGGGCCCATCGAACATCAGTAAGAACACCAATAGGAGCAACTCCTTTCTCACTAGTATTTGGGGTAGAAGTAGTTCTCCCGCTTGACGTTGAAATACCCAGTCTCTGCATCTCATTACAAGGGATTCTGGATGAAGAAGCTTATAGGGAGGCACACCTCTTTCAACTAGAAAGCCTTGATGAGGTTAGGCTAAATGCTGAACAAAGGCATAGAGCCTATGTTGACCAGATGTGTCGGTAATACAACAAAAAAGTCTATGAGAGAGAAATATATGAAGGAGATCTAGTTCTAAGACTAGATAGCTAGATTGATAAGAAAACCGACAAAGGAAGAAAGTTTCAGCCCAAATGGTTGGGCCCATACCGAGTCATGAAAGACTATGGAAACGGTGCGTATCTCTTGTGTACACTAGAAGGTGAGGAATTCAGTGAAACTGTCAATTCCTTGCATCTTAAACAGTTTTACGCATAAAACATCAAAATCACCACTTGTACAGTATAGTTACCAACATTGCATTAGTCTTTTAGCCACTTCATTCTATCCATTTCATAAAAGTGGTAGTCCAGGAACTTGCTCTTAAACAATCTGCTATAAATTTCTAAACCTGTTGGTAAAAGCATTCAAAACACATCTCTTCAAGCATTATCAAGTGTTTTCAAATCTTCTCATCAAGTTTGACAGACAAACATTGACGAAAACCATACCAAGACCTGTATACTTGGCTTTGCTCTTTCAACCTACTAGGTGAAGTTTTCTTTGCCTACAGTCTGTTTGAGAAGCTTCTTGGTGTCACATCTATCTCTCTTAAATCTCTTTGAATGAAAGGATATCCCAAATTCATGGATCAGAAATGTCAAAATCAAATGAAATCAAAAGCACCAAGCAAACAAAATATTTTATTTTACACACTTCTTTGCCCCATCAACCTTCGGTGATAAGCCCACATCTTTTATTGGTGGTGTGAGGTTGGGAAAGGAAAGAAGTTCCCTTACTCGCCTATATCCTTCCTTTAGTGGCAAACCTGTGCTTCTTACTAGTGGCATGAGGTAGGGTGTGGGGGGTCCAGTCACACAAATTAACAAATCTTGGTATGCTAAAAACACAAATCAAATTCTATTAAGAGAAAGAAAATATCCAAATTCCAAAGAGATCATATCCTCAAAACTAGATTTTGTCAACCACCAGGTTGCCATTTATGAATCTAAGTCTAGATAAACTAGAAAGTAAGTGTCCTTCTAAGCGTGGTAGTAGTTCTGAGTAGGGTAGGTGTGTAGGTCCAAATTTGGTTCTTGTTACCGGTTTGTCTATCTCTCATCATTCCATTCAATCAAACTCATACAACTTGTGCCCTTCCTAACTCTTGGTGTTGAGCCCTCGCGTCTTACTAGTTGTATGGATTTGGGATTGGGGAAAGTTCATCTATTTATCCCTATGCATTCATCATGTTTTTCCAACATAAGAAGAAATTACAAACATTACCCAAAGAGTTCAAAAGTTCAGTACTACCATATGTTAGTATCATCTCATATCAGCATTACAAAAACATACAAAGTAAAACATTTTGTTTACTATCATTTTTTATCCATTGCATACATTCTGAAAACATGAAAACAAATATTCTAAAAATATCTAAGTATGCATGTGGAAACAAGTCACGAAATTCTAGATGCCAAGAGTCTAGATCCCAAAAGATATATATATATATATATATCAAGTTTCATATACAATATCATCATGCACTAGGCATGGTCAAAATGCTCAATGAGCTCTGAAAGTACGAAAACACTCGTATAGACATCTAACAAAATGCTTCAAAAATAGTCTCTCAATCCCCCTCAGAGGGTGCACAGTCATGCCTAGGACTCTGGCTACATTGGCGCTCCGAATGTACTTAGGGCTTGTGGTCATGACCAGTAGCTTTCATCTCACTACGAGAATGACTCTCCTTATCAAGCGCTCGGCTGTCCTATATCCGGCTACCTCCATGCAAAGAGAAGTCATTATCTTTGCTGCATGCTAGACAGAGGCAAAAACATCAGTATGCCTACCAGCTACTGAAGGCTCCCCCACATCCACAAAAATCTCAACACAAGTCTTCTCTGAGAGGAGAAGCAAGGTATCAGTACACACTCGGTGAATCGAATCTCGCCACTCATCAGCAGTCACTATAAACAAAGGAGAAAACAAGTTAGAAAATCATCAAAAGATAAAACCAAGAGTAAGTAAAATAAAAAGAAACAACAAACTAGGACAACTCTAACTAAAAAAAATGTCAAGAGAAGAGAGACAACTCACTCGGATCTCCATGCCTCAAGGAAGGATCTCTAGGATCCGCGCCCGCCACTGACGCCGCCACTAATTGGTGCCCCTCGCCCATGTCTGGGGCAATGTGACATCCTACAACATACTCGCCATCTCCACCTAAATCTTGAGAGAGCAACTCCTCTGAAACTAGAGTCACCCTCTCTGCGCTTTGCTCTACCCTCTCGGCATGTAGGATCTCCTAAGTATTATGCCACTTGGGATCACTATCATCCCCCCAACCCATCTCATTGATCTCCATTTCCTCTATCTCGTCCTCAGTCTCTCCCCTAGTGAACTCCTCAGACTCAGAGTCCACATCAATGGGCTCATCACTACTATGGGCAGGATCGGCAGCAATCCGAAGTAAGGGTGCCTGAGGAGCAACGACTCTCCCTCGTGCACGTACCACCCTCCTAGCCACAATAGGAACACCGGGCATAACAAGAGTCCAACCCCAGCCTCTGGGACCTCCCCAAGCCTCACGAATGGATCTATACACTGGAACCACCGGAGGAAGCATGTCACTATAGGGGAGGCCGAAATGTTGTGGTACTCTATCAAAGGATTGAATATCCAGCTTCCCCACCCTATCTATTAACAGACTAGTAGTCTGACAGGAAATCAGTGTAATGGTCTCCTCCCCCCATACCCCTGCCATGGCCTGATAAGGAGTGGCCTCCATGTCTGCAATGGTCAGAGAGGCCACTAGCTGGTGGGGTGATCTAAGAACTATCATCCCCATCCACCTTGCTGCCTTGACAACCTCGGGATCCTCCACCTCTACACCTCTCCCATATGGGATAATGTGCTCATACACCTAACTCATGACAAGATTCAGGTGGCTCAGTGATTGTCCCTGTAAACGGACTACCCTTTATAAGTCATGGTAGGTAGTCCCAAGGATATCTACTCCCCAAGCATAGACACGTCCATGGCACTCAATCTGTGTAATAACGGGGGCCCAGTAATATAAGAGGGTGTCCCCTCCCTTGTCCCCAATCAGTCTAGATGCAAGGATGCCCATGATGGCCTTGCAGAGCAAGGGAATGTCTAAATCAATAATAGAGTGCATCTTCATGCCCTTCTTCGATCCCATCGATATAACTTCATCTCCCATGTAGGTGGCCCACTGAACCACCTATGATCTAGATATTGTTGTCTTAAGAGACAGCTGCCGCGTAAGGATTAGAACCCCCAGTAAATGGTAAACATCCTCCAAGGTGATGGACCACTCACCCCTAACTCCTGGCATTCGGTAGGTGTTCCGATTTTTGTCCCAGTATGAAGATAAGTCACACAGTATGTGACTGGCAGGTGCAACGTGAGGGACCTGGGCAATCCTCTAAATACCAGCCCTTTGGAGAGTATCCCGCTCTGCCTGGGAGAGTGCCTCTAACACTACTGGGATCCAATCACACTCCCTCTCTCAGCTCCATCTAATATACTCCTCCTTCTTCTATATACACCAAAAAAAATAAAAAAGGAGTAAGTTAGTACTGAAATCTGGTTGGAAAAACTAGTAAAAACACGTAAAAATTCTATACATGCAAAAATAAGATAAACTTTGTATTGTTTTGGTCCTTTGTCACGGACCGCCACCCTGTGTAGAGTGATGGTTCCATAACCACCACCTTCTAAGGTAGTGGTCTCGTAACCTCCGCCCTGCACAGGGCAGTGGTCCTGTCCCGCAAAGTCGAATGGGTCATAAGCCCTAAAAAATGCTTAAAAACAAGCAAATACATCATTTTTGCTAAAATGAAAACCTACCCTATGGGCACCCCCCCCTAAAGACATGTTTAAAACTAACATTTTCAAAAAATGACCCCCCCAAGAAAAAGATTTCATCATTTTCACACTTTAGGTCTAAAAACAATAAATCGAGAAGAACTAACCTGAGACTTCGCGGGTCGATGTTCCACTCTCTGAGGCATGATCACTATCTCACCACGAAAATTTTGACTATACTCTCGTTGGAAACCCTCACTGTGGGTCCCAGAGCTCAAAAATCTATCAAATCAATCCATGTAAATGAATAGTAAAATGACTTTGTTTTATAAATAGTCCCCTTAATTTGATTTTGAATGTCTTTCGCAGGGCCAGAGCGCTAACGGAGCTAAGTTATAAACCTCGCATAGATGGTAAGTCCGCATTTTCTTATCAATTTAGCCTTATCTCTCAAATTGTTTTATCTATCTGCACTTGAGTCCCTTGTTTTTTTTGGCAGATAACGGGACTTTGAATGGCGGCTTTCCAACACACGGGTGTGTCAGGTATAACTCCTAACTCCCAATTTCAGGACCGCAATACTTGGATCCACCGTTTTACGCCTCTTCATGGCTAAGACACTTCTCCGAGGGGGTAATATGTATGTACCCAAAATTATAGGGTACTACACCACTGGAATGATGTTACACATGCCCCAATGATGATACGGGTCTCCTTGCAAGGTGTTCGAAATCTAGAAAGGCTCGCCAAGTATACACTTGTATCCCGCATGGCCCGCTCAGCCTTCGCATGCTTTTTTTTTCCCTTTTTCCCCTTTCTTCTTACGTTTTTGTCTTCAGTGACGAAACCACCGCCCTGCCTGGGCGGCGGTCCCGTGACCACTGCCCAGGACATGGCAGTGGTACCATAACCACCACCCTACACAGGGTGGCAGTCCTATACGTATTTTTCAGATCCTTCCGACGATCGCGTCAAATATAAATCTTCAATTTTACACACTTTCTTCAACCACTTTGGTTGGCATTAATGTTTTTGGTCCCTTGGTAATAGTGTTTTTCCTTTGTTTATAGTAAAAGAGTTCTAATGGGAGTTACCCTCTGGTAAATGCATTGGTTATAAATATCCAGCTTGTTTTCAAGCAAATGGCCCCTCATCTTCTCAATTATCTTATTCAGTCTTTTAATTTCTTGCTTAGAATTCTGTTAGTTTCATGTTTTGCTTCCATTGTTGGTATTTTAGAGGTCATATGATCTTCTTGTTTAAGTCTTGTTCCATTGTTGTTGCATATAATCAGTTTAACATAGAATAGTTTCATTTCTATACTAGAATCCATTAAAGTTGCAGGTTTTGTTTTTTCATAAGGATAGTTTTCGAAACTCTCGGTACACTTGTGTTGTATTCCCGTAGTAAATACCGCTAGGAATTGCATAGTCAATCTTTATTCACTTACGCTATATCTCTCCTACTCGCATTGTATTCGGTCTATATCCAAAGCTTCCATTGTTCAAATACCATCCTCTGTTGATACAATCTTATACATACTTTCTGGATTCACGAGGACACGAAGGAATAAGGAGATCACACTGAGGGGACAAAATCACACACAACTAGATTTACCACTATTCTGTAAACACCAGGTTTGAGCTATCAAATTTCTAGTTACAACATATCAAATAGAGTAGTGAATCATTTCATTTCAGTTAAAAATTTTGCTCTTGATATCACCAGGGAAGCTATGGGGATTCATAGTTTCTAAGAAACTGTGATTCATTCCTCACTTCTGAGGTAGGATCGAGAGTCTTTTCAATTCAAAATATATAGCTGCTTAGATATTTAGGATAAGATCACAACTGCATAGGTAAATAGCCATACCAGGCTATGTTGCTTATTTTTATTCTGTTACTAGATTAGTTATTCATTTTATAAATATACTAGAGTAGCTGCTCTTTAATTTCATTGAAATATATCATTGAAAATACAAAAATAGAAGAATGTTTGCATAGTGTAAATACTTCTTTTGTAATCGGTTTATTAAATGTTAGTTAAAAGTTTAATCATTTTGTATGACAATCACAGGACCTAGAGATCCTAGAGAGTATATATTTGAACCCATAGTGCCTTAGCCAAATCTACCCACAACATTAGCTGATATAGATCAGGACCTCAAGATACATGTATTTTGAGCAACAGCAAATTTACAAGCAATTAGTGAGAAACTAAGAGGATTAAACGTCGAAGATGACAAAGCTTACACGTTCTAGTCAAATCACCCTAATTATAGACTACCTTAATAGAACTCCCGGATGACCGTACAAGTGTTTGTAAGCGAAAAAACATTTGGTTGCGATCCTTACCTGATGCAGGAGACCTCCTCATTGACATAGATACTAGCCTACGCATTCAAGTTGCCAGAACACCTGTTAGGTGCTCTGAGAAAATCATGCAACTTCTATGTTCTAAACATAGAGGCTAAAAAGGCATATGATTACTGGATAGTTGGGAGAAGGGATTGATTCTTCACATGACCATAACAAGTCCACAACAACCACAAACTCACGGTTGTGATCCCCAAGTCCCATAACCCAATAGGCCTACAAACTAGTTAAGTATTGACACCAGCTTACGAACGTTGGTATTTAGATCCTCACCACTCCGACCAGATATTATAGTACAATTCTCCGTATTAAATATAGAAGCCAATCAATCTAATATTTTTTGGGCTAGACCAGAAAATCACCCATAGTTAACTGTAAACCCACTAAATTGCCCATCACCATTTTATGACCTTCTCTAGAGATATATACGAAGCTCCCACAAGTCACTTCCCACGTATCCGACAACCAAGAAATAGGATCTCGGCAGAGCTCAACATTGATTAGAGCCTCCAAGTAGATATTATATCTAAATGGATCATTACACCAGTACAGGTTAGGAGGGCCTTCTTCACCTTAGATTCGCATATTCCATTATTGCGTATTGAGGATATAAGACTACCTGATTAGCTTGTCTATTCACATTAAACATTCACCAGTTGTCTCAACACGACCTCTAGAGGTCGGGTATGAGGAAGAGGTACCTATAGATTCCCATGCTTGCATGTCACTTTTCCATCATACAGATATCCTATATCAAAATTGTAAAGAATATTGCATTGTATGTGATCATTTTCAGCACCTTGGAAAACTAGGGTGGAGGGATGAAATGCCTTTGCACCCTATTCCAAGTACAGAGCCATTTGAAAATTAGGCCATAGATTTTTTTACGCCCTATTTCGCCAGTCACGCATAGGATGGGATCACACTATGTAATCACTTGCATGGATTATTTGACAAGATGGGAAGAAGCAGCACCTACCAAGGATTGTACAGTTTCTACAGCAGCTAGGTTTCTATGGGAAAATATTATTACAAGGTATGGATGCCCGTTGAGCTTAACTAGTGATAGGGGTACACATTTCCTAAATGAGACTGTCAGGATCCTGTTAGCAGAGTTCATGATTTCTCACCATAAGACTACCCCTTACCATCCACAAGTAAATGGGACTGCAGAGGCATTTAATAAAATACTGAGTCATACCCTGACCAAAATTTGTGATTTTGGTAGACAAGATTGGGATGACAAAGTATCAGCAGTTCTATGGGCGTATTGGACAACCTACAAGAGGTTGAATAAATCCACACCATTTTAATTGGTGTTTTGTGTGGAGGTTGTCCTACCCATTGAATTCATGTTACCTTCTCTATGTATAACACGTGTAGGAGGATTGGCCGACGAACAAGCATTGGAGGAAAGGATTGACAAATTGATGAAATTGGACGAGAGACGATCATTGGCCAAGTGGATTCAAAAGGTTGAAAAGGATAAAAAAAATTCATGGCATGATCACCACATCAAAAACAAATAATTTGAGTTTGGGAAGATGGTATTATTATATGATTCCAAGTTTCTGAGTCATCCCAAGAAGTTGAAAGTCCATTGGTTGGGGCTCTATTTCATCTCAGACATCCTTAATTCACACGCATGTTAGTTGAGAGTGCTGAATGGGATGAGATTGCCAGACCATTTCAATGGGAGTAGGCTAAAGCCCTATTATAAATAAGTCTTCTTGGTGTTTTTAATAAGGCAGTATTTCTAGTTAGGTTAGAATTTCCCTTTATGTAATTTTTTTTCTTGTGTTTCCCTTTCTCGTCATTTTTTCTATTGTTTGTTTTGCGCCTTGAGCACCGGTAACTACATTAATTTCTTAAGGTTTTATATGTGCAGAGTACCATGCATCATTTTAGTGTGGGGTGGAGTGATGCAAAGTATAGGCCCGTAATACAAGTTGAACTGGAAAAATAAGTTGTGGTGAATGGCCCAGTGGAAGGAAGCGCGTGGGAATTAAGGAAGCACATGGAATAAGGGTGGATGAAAAAGGTTGGTGTCAGCATAAGACTTCATAGAAACCATGTACAGAGGAGGAAGAAGCACAAAAACAACACAAGGTAGGCGAGATAAAAAATAATAATTGAAGGACAGAAGAAGTGCCTTCGATATTGTTGACATGCACGTAAGAGTCTTTTGTCAAGACGGATTGTTTTCACGCCAGAAGGTTGTAGAATTTTTCACATAAGTTTGGGTGCATAAGCAAAGGCGTGTAAGGCCGGATTGGTGGAAAAATCCACATTTAATGTTAATTATGGTGGTAGGTAAAATATTAGTTAATGCTAGAAAAAAGAAAAAGCTATAAATAAGAAGTTGGGCACTTCATTATTTTTCCTTGTGATTATGATTTGCCAACCAGCTCTAAATGATGAACTAGGGCATCCAAAATTATTTCTATGCATCTAATAACTTTTGGAACTCATCATAGATTGTACATGACTAGAGTAGATCCGGATTGTAGTCGGCAAAGAGTACTTCAAGTCATGGAGGAAGTTATTGAGAAGCGTCCGAATATAATGGAAGATTTAGTTTTGTACTTAGGGTTTGACGGCTAGTGCACGGTGTCTTCAAGGGTTTCTTTGTAGGATTGAGTGTAAAGACATCAGATATAATTCTTGAGAAGATTTTCGAGATGACATTTTACGTGTAATCTTTATCGAGAAACAATGGCACTTTCCAAGAAAGTCACCATCTCACCTAAAGAAGTTCATCCTCAACACCTAAGCATTTAATGGATGCACGTCATAAGCAAAAATGAAGAGTGGTATGCAGAGATGCAATACCTGTATGGGGTATTGTTAGGAAAATAATGGGAGTCTCATTTGCATAAAATGACTCTGAGTGACTATAATCATCACACCAAACCCTGATAGAGAATTTTAATACCTTTCAACTGAATTATATATTGGTTCTATCCAAAAAAACATGTTTAGGATCAGTCCGGAGGACCATACCCATTATTTGACAATGGGGAAGCTAATTGCTTCCTTTAAAGAATGCAGGGTTACTATCAAAGTTATCTTGAATTACTCAACTTTGAAATATAACTGAGTGCTTCTTATTATCATTGAAAATGTTGTGCATTCACGGCTGATCACTTTCAAGGATTCTTGGGCCGCAAGTATGCATCATAACTCCCCAGTTGACTTTCCATAGTTCACCTTTTTTAATATGTGTAGGTGGCTAATCTAGTGATAGTAGTGACGGAACCGTTACTGCTAGAGCAATCAAGGATCTGGTAGATTTTTATCCCTTGGAACAAGAAATTATGGACGATAGGATGCAAAGTCATAGTGATGGCTAGACAACACTGATGAGGATGGCCACGTGTAGGTATCTTAGCTTTTCCATTTTTTACTTGGTATATGGACCCTTATTTTATTTAGGCAATGAGCTCAACATATCCCTATTCTTTGAGTAGTTTTACTACTTTCTTTCTGGCTTGTTCCACCTTCCTACGCGGATAAAGCTTCATATTTTGCATCTATGTATTAGTATTTTCGAGAACATTAATATTGTAGGAGTATGTCCTCCTCAACCTTTCCTTATGGAGATATCAGAGTACAAAATGGGCTGGACACGTGATTCAAGAGAGAAACTAGACTGCCATCAAACGTCT
The DNA here is from genome assembly GCA_019776745.2 of Taxus chinensis. Lineage (NCBI taxonomy): Eukaryota > Viridiplantae > Streptophyta > Pinopsida > Cupressales > Taxaceae > Taxus > Taxus chinensis. The sequence goes on along the minus strand of CM034147.1, from coordinate 83,689,844 downwards.
AGAGACCAAGATCTTCTCAAAATATACTTTTGAGTTCATCCTAGTCCACTCATTATCCATGCTTAGAGAATCTTTGTCTAATTCTAAGTACATGAGGGACCCCATAATCTAGTTTTTGCTAAGATAAGATGAGATCTTGGATCTTTATATTTAACTGCACTCATGTATTTTGACTTAGAGTTTGTAGGTATACTAGCACTTCTACATTGGTAGATCCAAATTGATTGGAATATGAGAACAATGAACCAATGGTGCAAACTTCACTTCTCCCCCAACTCTTTGTAGATAGTTTCTAGCGGGGTTGAACAGGTATCCTATAGGAGGCCATGAATGTCTAAGGTTTGACCTAAGTGAATTGTCATCTTTAGTCTTTTATCAGGGAGGGATGCATAGAAATAGCCTCTGAGCATCCTTAATTTTTGCGTACGATCAAAGGGACTATGTCTCTCCATCGAGATACACATAATGAAGCCTATAACATTTCCAGTCAATGTGAAGCCCAAGTAGCATCTGGATATACCTTTGGATGAGGATGAGATTATTAGAAGGGTGCATACTTGAATCCAACATGCAATGTACTTAATCCCTGAAGACGCATTAGGAAGGATGAAGGTACGTGCATAAGAAGAGGTTCAACTCTTTTAGAAGATGTGCAGAAAGCACCAAGTAGTTGCAGTATTGTTCATGGGGTAGGAGTGTTCCCGGGGTTAGCGAAAATGCCTTTTGTACTGTAAGCATTGGGTGCATTATTTGACCCTATTTCTCTGAACATACCTTACTAGACCTAGGTCAATTGGTTAGAAAGGAGATGCCACATGCTCAAGGGGATTTATCTTCTGGAGGACAATTCATGAGATTTTGAGTTTTCTTAATATGAATCAATGATATCAAGAAGAATGTGATATATGCATTTGGATTGGCTTCAGAGAATCGATGAGAGCAATTGATATTCCTATCAAGGGTAAGAAGAGATAAATTGCATGACTTATCTCTTATAGCTAGATGTAACCAGGTATAGGAATACCATCTTTTAACAATGGTAACTTACATGACATGGAGAATGTCATTCTCCTTTCTTTTTTCGTTAGAAGAAAATGAATCACCAACTTTGTTGATGATTGGAGATATTGATAAACACTACAAGGAGTATGACCTGGATAGAGGGGTCATCTTTAAGAAGTTTCATCATAACAAATGACCCCAAGCCTCATAAAGTAATAGGTAGCCAATGTTGGCCGCGGACCATTAGAGGTCTACAAAATAATTATCCTTTAGACCTGGATTATAGTCAACTTCTTGATCTTTTGCATTCATTTCACGGACATTGTTTCTTGGGGAAGCTTCAAGTGTAAATCTTTGAGGAACAACAATAATGGCAGTTCATGGGAGGAGATCCTGGTTTTGATTATTGAAATTATGTCCTAAGGATCACGTCCATAGTAGGAGAAACATTATTACCCTTGAAGTCATTTTCAAGGTTTAGGGGATTGCACCATATCATTTTATAATCTCTATAACAATGGATCAGAAGTGCCGTAGCTTTCAGAATAATATTTAACCTTAGACAGTTGTAAATCTTGATTTTAGCAGCCATTTGATGAGGATCAGGTCCTCTACCCTCGAACAAGGAAATATTCTTGAGCTTGGGACAATAATTTAGTCCCACATCAATGCTCTACGTAGCTTGAAGTAACCTAACTGGTCAATAATGAAGGTACCAGAGTCATTAATGAGACACAATAATTTGGATAATTCTTAGAAGGACTAAGATGAAGCAATAAGATGCAATGCGCTGATACAAGGTATCCTTTGAAATTAGAAGCAATGAAATCTTCAGGATGTGTTCAAAAGGGTTATTTTCCTAAGTTGGGATAACTGGAGTAATTAATCTACTTGAAGAGCTTCTATGAAACTTGAACTGAGGGCTTCAAGAAATAAGAAATCATCATGGTGGTCCAACTAAGGCATGAGTTATCAAGATGCCAGAACGGTAAGGGTGCATGAGGTTCTCCAACTAATTCATGTAGATTTTATCATGAAGAGACTAACACACATGTCTTCATGCATCAAAAACAAGTACTCCAGCAGGATATAGAAGTAATGCAACCACCCCTGAGTGCATCTGGATTTTTATTTGACCTATCATCCGTAAAAATTGGTGAAGATGACTTTCTAGACACTTTTGCAAAATCTATGGAAGAGACATCAGTGTTACAATTTAGAAGGTCAAGAAAACCCATGACCCCATGGTTGATAGGCAAGTTATTTCTTAGTACAATAAATTCTTAAAGAGATATGAAGTCTGACTGATTAACTTGCTGATGGATAATCCCAACTGTTGAATTACATCGATAGCAACTAGAGTGGTAAGTAGTATGTTTTCCACTCTTCACATAGGATCTCAGAGGTTTTCTCTACGAGTTATGTTCAAGAGGAAGATGAGTTGAAATTGACAGATTTCTCTTACAAGGTCTGAAGAAATGGTAAATTCTACCATGAGCTATTGAGACCTTACTTGTGCTAAATGGAAGAACCTGTCAGGATTGAGGAACTTGTAATAAATAGATGGCTTGAACTTAAGCACGTGCTTTTATTTATGGGAAAACACTTTTAGCTAAATGGTGAGCAACAATCCAATACATGAAAAATAATCTTCAACTTAGGATTCAGTGCTAACATGTAAGACAACTCCTAGTTCTAGTAGGTAACTCTGTAAATAAGGCATAGAATGCGATGTCAATACTTAGCGTTTGAGTTTGTATGCAATATTTTAGTTTGAAATGGGATTTCCCTCTAGGCCAACAATTACAGTTAGTAATCATAGTCTCACATCACTATAGTTTAAGAAATTGATCCAAATACCTCATTTATTTATTATTGAATTCCAAGACTGAGAGGGAAGACACAGGTCAACGCTAATCTTGGAGTAAAATAAAACATTTTTTTAGCAAATATTTGTTCATTCCCCAGGGTGGATTTACTAGAATCTATTAGCTATGGGGGTAATTCTTGGATACACACAAGAACCTAGGTTTTCTTGGGATGAATACCATTCATTTAATGGTGAAGCTCTCGTGTAAGATGTCCAGGCCTACTCTGAACTAGGGTGCACACTAGTAATTTATAGCAATTAATGTACTAGGTCTTCCAGGATGGTATTACTTTAGATCATAAAGCTGGCATGCACGTGCATAGCTAGAGTAAAGGTTTTGGGACTTAGTAATAAGTTTTGTTTGGGAGTATCATGTGCAGAACATGAGGAAGAGAATGACTAAAATGCGCATAGAAGAAGTGGACTAACATGTGACGCTAGCAACTTGAGAATATACTTTACAAGGAAGCATACCTTGTGATAGAAGAATCTATTGTAGTCGTACATCAATAGCATAAGACATTTGAGAAATTTCATAATCTTTAAGCAGCATGAAAAAATAAATAAATATAGATTGGAGATTTGAGATAACACCATTTATAACTTCATAAATCCTCATAGAAGTGCATTTTTGAGGCTACAAATACTGATAGGAAATAAGAGATAAAATATGCAGAATAATCCCTTACAGAATCGCAACAGTAGAAACTAATATGCAGAAAATATTACAGATCTCAAATAAAAGTGTAAAATAAATAACACAACACAAAGAGACAGTATTTAATGTGGTTCACCCAATTTGGGCTACGTCCACCAAGAATCACTTGCTCAAATTTTATTACAAGCCTCCACTCTCTCAATACAATACCCAGATCCATTTGGAGCTATGCTCAACAAACTCTACAGAATTCACACCTGAATTCAAAGCACATTTGCAATGCATTTGCTTGTATATGTATCATATGCATAAGACCATATAAATAGACAATTGCTTAAGCAGTTTGATACAAAACCGTGGGTATCAAAACCATGGGCAAAAATAAAACTGGGTATCAAAACCATGGGTAAAAAACCGTGGTTATCAAAACAATGGGTACCGAAAAACCATGGGCCCAAAAATAGCCCATAACAGTTACCCATTACCCATGGGTTAATGAACCACCCATGAAAATTTACCCATTACCCATGGCTTAATAAACCACCCATGAAAATTTGCTTTCAGGGGCTTCACCCCCCTGAACCCCCTTGACCCCACTCACCGGCGAGCGGGCCCGCCGTAAAAATACCCAAGTGTAACACATAGAAGGTGTACCACACTCTAACATGAAAATAGGCTCCACAAACATAACAATCTCCCACTTGGAGACTGATTTCCACTGAGCAAGCTTCTCAACCCTTCATTGTCATCCGTGAAGGCCAACCAAAGCTGAACATAGCTTTAGTTTATCCCTTGTGACCACCTTGGTCATCATGTCTGCAGGATTCTGACTGGTATGAATCTTCTCCAACTTCAACTTATCTTCCTCCAAAGCTGTCCTGATGAAGTGATATCTCAACTGTATATGCTTTGTCCTGGAGTGGAAAGCAGAGTTCTTAGCTAGGTGTATAGCACTCTGACTATCACTATGCAGCTTACATTCCTCCTGCTTATGCCCCAACTCCTCAAGCAATTGTTGTAACCAAATCATCTCTTTGCTTGCCTCTGTGGCAGCAACATACTCAGCCTCCGTGGTTGACAAAGCCACCAGCTTCTGTAGTCATGAAATCCAGCTTACTGTTGTCCCACCTACAGTGTAAATATAACCTGTCATGCTCCTCCTGCTGTCTACATCTCCAGCCATGTCTGAATCTACATAACCACGTAAAGTGGTGTTTGATCCACTGTAGCATAAAACTGTCCCCATGGTCCCTCTCAAATACCGAAGGATCCACTTTACTGCTTGCCAATGCTCTTTACCTGGATCACTCATAAATCTACTCACAGCTCCTACTGCATGGGCAATATCAGGCCTAGTGCATACCATAGCATACATCAAACTACCAACCACTGATGAGTAAGGTACCTTGGACATATGGTTTCTTTCCTACTCTGTCTTGGGACACTACTCCTTTGATAACTTAAAATGGCCTGCCAAAGGAGTCCCAACCGGTTTAGCATCCTGCATGTTAAACCTATCCAATACCTTCTTAATGTACTCTTCTTGAGATAAAGTCAGCTTTCGTTCCTTCCTATCCCAAGTTATCCTCATACCAAGGATTTGTCTGGCAGCCCCCAAATCCTTCATATCAAAGGATTCACTTAGTTGTTTCTTGAGTACTTTTATTTCCTGCATGTTTTTACCTGCAACCAACATGTCATCAACATACAAACACAGGATAATATAACTTCCATCCTCAAATTTCTTTGTATACACGCAATGGTCAGAATGACATCTGATATAACCTTGCTCCATCATGAAGCTATCAAACTTCTTATACCATTGACGTGGAGCTTGTTTCAGGCCATACAAGCTCTTCTTCAGTTTACACACCATCTCCTCTTTACCTTTGACTTCATATCCTTCTGGTTGCTGCATATATAGCTCCTCCTCCAAATCACCATGGAGAAATGCAGTCTTTACATCTAACTGTTCTAAGTGCAAGTCTTCTGCTGCCACTATTCCAAGAATAGTTCTAATAGAAGTCATTTTTACTACAGGAGAAAATATCTCATCAAAATCTATACCTTGTTTCTGTGCAAACCCCTTGACCACCAACCAGGCCTTATATCTTTTCTTTCCTCCTTCTTCGTCTTTAACTCTGTACACCCACTTGTTCTATGCAATGCTCTTTTGCCTTCCGGTAGCTTCACCAAATCCCAAGTCTGGTTCTCCATGAGAGACTTATGCTCCTCATCCATGGCTTGCTCCCACTTCTTACTGGCATCTACCTGCATTGCTTCATCAAAGCTCTCTGGCTCTCCACTATCAGTGAGTAATAAATAATAAAGAGAAGGAGAAAAATGTTCAGGTTCTTTTCTTACCCTAGAAGACCTCCTCACTGTAGGAGTTTGGGGTTCCTGTTGAGTAGGTTCCTGAACTGATTCATGGGTCACTGTCCCATCCGGAAGATCCTCTACCACTGCATATTCTTTCTTGGATTCTTCCCTGTTTTCCTGCAACTGTTGCTTATACATGACTTTCTCATTAAAGACCACATCCCTAGACCGAATGATTTTCTTGTCCTTAATACTCCAACATTTAAATCCAAATTCATCACCACCATAACCAATAAAAGTACATTTTTCTGATTTAGCCTCTAGCTTGGTCCTATCATCCTTGTCAATATGAACAAACACCTCACATCCAAAGACTCTAAGAAATGAGTAATCAACTTTCTTACCATACCAAGCCTCCTCAGGTATGCCTCCATCCAAGGCACTTGAGGGTCCTCTGTTTATTAAGTACACAGTTGTGCTCACCGCTTCTACCCAAAAATAAAGAGGTAGTCCTGCATGTATCCTCATGCTCCTAGCACGTTCCATTATTGTTCTGTTCATCCTTTCTGACACCCCATTCTACTGCGGGGTTCCTGGAACCATCTTTTGCCTGTGGATTCCATTCTTAGAACAATAATCATCAAATTCATTGCTGCAATACTCCCCTCCATTATCTGACCTGAGACATTTTAACTTAAGACCTGTTTCATTCTCTACCAAGGCTTTCCATTTAACAAAAGTATCAAATACATCAGATTTGTTTCTAATACAATAAACCCAAACTTTCCTTGTTACATCATCAATAAAAGTAACATAATAACTTGAACCCCCAAGAGATGATACCTGAGCTGGCCCCCACACATCAGAATGTACCAGCTCTAACTTACTCTCTTTCTTCATAGGTCCAACCTTGAGAAACCTTACTCACTTCTGTTTCCCATATATGCAGTTCTCACAGAAATCCAAACCTATTTCTGTATATCTAGGAAAATTCTTCTTTATGATGTCCATGCCCTTATGGCTCATATGACCGAGCCTATAGTGCCATAATGTTGTATCTGCATCTGAAGCCACAAGATTACAATCATTAGTACTATCAGTGGATAAATACAAGGTTCCAACCTTCTTACCTCTTGCCACCACAAGAGCACCCTTGGTAACCTTCCAAGAGTTAGCTGTAAATATCACAGTACAACCATCACTTCCTAATTGCCCCGTTGATATCAAATTTCTCCTTAATGTAGGCACATGTCTGACATCCTTCAATAGCCATGTATTCCCATTTTGCATCTTAACCTGAACAGAACCTTTTCCAACTATACTGCAAGGCTCATCATCACCAAGAAAAACATGCCCAAAATCCCCTTGAACATAATCAACAAAATAATGCCTATGTGGAGTAGCATGAAAAGAAGCCCCTGAATCTAAAACCCAAGATTCAGTAATATTATGCAAAGAAAGAATCAAAGCATCCTGGCATACATTACCCGATGCCACATTTGCCTCCTTGTTTTCTTCCTGTTGTTTCTTCTTGTCCCAAAGCTCCCAACAGTCCTTCTTTGCATGCCCAGACTTTCCACAGTTCCAACATACAATCTTGCTCTTGGATTTTGACCTTGCCCGATCTTTCGATTTTCCACGGTTTCCTCTATTCTTCTGTCTCCCTCTAGTTTCCACTGTCAAAGCATTCCCTGAAGTAGAAGATTCCCCAGAGCTTTTTCTTCACATTTCCTCGCTTAGAATCACCCCTACAACATCCTCAAACTTCAACTTCGAGTTAGCTGGAACCGAGTTGCTTACCGCCATTACCAGGCTATTCCAACTTTCAGGTAAAGAGCACATAATTAATAAAGCCCTAACTTCTTCATCAAATTCTATTGTAACCAAAGCTAGCATATTCACAACCGTATTGAAATCATTTAAATGATCTGCTACTGAACTATTCTCAGACATCTTCATATTAAACAACTTTTTCATTAAAAATATCTTGTTAGAGGTAGAGGGTTTTTCATACAACTTCCCTAATGCATCCATTAGATATTTTGTAGTCTTTTCCTTTGAAACATTAAATAATACCGAAGATGCAAGACACAGCCAAATCATTCCAAGTGCCTTTTGATCCAACAAATCCCATTCCGCATCTGTCATACTCGAGGGTTTGTTCACCTTCTCAGACAGCGGAGTATAAAGATCCTTCTGATAAAGGTAATCTTCCATCTGCATCTTCCAAAGACTGAAATTCTGCCCATTGAATTTATCAACCCTAGATCTTCCATCATCTACCATAGCTCCCACTCAAGATAAAACTTTCCCTGTGATTCAACACTTCAGCAAACCAAAACCAGGCTCTGATACCAATTGATAGGAAATAAGAGATAAAATATGCAGAATAATCCCTTACAGAATCGCAACAGTAGAAACTAATATGCAGAAAATATTATAGATCTCAAATAAAAGTGCAGAATAAATAACACAACACAGAGAGACAGTATTTAACGTGGTTCACCCAATTTGGGCTACGTCCACCAAGAATCACTTGCTCAGATTTTATTACAAGCCTCCACTCTCTCAATACAATACCCAGATCCGTTTGGAGCTATGCTCAACAAACTCTACAGAATTCACACCTGAATTCAAAGCACATCTGCAATGCATTTGCTTGTATATGTATCATATGCATAAGACCATATAAATAGACAATTTCTTAAGCAGTTTGATACAAAACCATGGGTATCAAAAACCATGGGCAAAAACCGTGGGTATCAAAACCATGGGGAAAAAACCGTGGGTATGAAAACCATGGGCAAAAAAAAACCGTGGGTATCAAAATAATGGGTATCGAAAAACCATGGGCCCAAAAATAGCCCATAACGGTTACCCATTACCCATGGGTTAATAAACCACCCATGAAAATTTGCTTCGGGGGCTTCACCCCCAAACCCTCCTGACCCGCTCACCGGCAAGTGGGACCACCGTAAAAATACCCGAGTGTAACACATATAAGGTGTACCACACTCTAACATGAAAATAGGCTCCATAAACATAACAAATACAAGCGCCTGACAGAGAAAGATATACCGGAATAGAAGGGAAAAGGGGCGAAGCTATGCAGAAACACTGGGAGAGTTCTATGGGTTGGGTTTAGAGGATCTATAGGAGTATGATGTATTAAAGGGGTGGGTCTGAACATTTTTATTTGTACTATGAGGGTCTTAAGTCTAGTTCTGATGAATGACTTTGGTCTGCACTATTATATGGATCTGTGATAGCCTCAATGAATGTAATGTGATTACCAAACGTATTTAATATGGATATATGTGGTTCCATTTTTACTTATATTGTTCTGGATCAGTTTTATATATATTCCATATGAGTGGGTGTAAATCCCTATGCATTTCCTTTCTATTATGTTTTAGATCTATGTTCAGTAATGCTTTTCTTATCTAAATGAATACATTGGTCTAAAAGCTCGTTTTGAGCTCTAAGATGAATTTATGGTTCGTTTCCATTCTGTTCAATTAATTTTCTATTGTAAATAATGCAATCTCACAAAACTTAGATAAAGGAGAGACTCGGTACCCACGCATGCCTCGAGTGAGCACCCAGTTCCTGCTGGGTGATAGGCCAACGTACATGGGATTTTCTTGTTCTGTGAAGGGTACAAAAATGACTACACCTCAGCTACCAAATGGATGGAATTATGACTGATAATTTTACTACATCTCATACCCAATGTAGTTCTATGTACTTATGTGTGCAATAATGTGCCTAGGTTTCCTTAGCGTTAATGATGCAAAGATATCAGGAAGTAGCTAGATAAAATGAAAGATATGTGGTATCGAAATAATAGACTCCCCTTCTTATTCAATGTGTGATGCAGAATAATTCCAAAATGCAGTATCTTGCTTTATATAGATAGTTATCCCTTTATATAAATAGTTTTCCCATAAGGTAGTATGTATGTTGTGTTTATATAGGGATCCCTTGCTCAAATTTTGACACTAATGACCCAACATACCAACTAGTACCTAGGGAGATGAGAGGGAAAACTGAAAAGACTGGCCTCGAATGTCTAAAATAAAAACAAGTGTGACGGGGAGTAGGGCTCCTAGAAATGAGGACTAGGGTGCCCTAGGTGCACTAATCAGAGACTAGTAATGAAAACTAAGTGTGTACTGACATATAGGGATCTCTGAGTCCTGAACAGAACTATGCAAGTGAGTGACAAATGTGCAAGGCAGAAAATAACAAATACCAACAAGATAGATGATTGGACTATGGAATGGGTCATCAGTGAATAATTTTCTTATACAAGATACTTAGAGGCATACTAATAGTATTAAGTGCATGATTTTTTTACCACACCATCAAAATATTAATTGGTAAAGGAATAACACATAAATAAGACCCTTTGGGCTTGCGGAAGAACTTAAACTTAGAAACTTCTGGACATGAATATGTAGAGATAGCGTACTCCAAAGTGTAACTACGCAATACACCAGCCCACTAATGATCTACATCACGAGTCCAAGCTTCATCTGCATCAAACAAATTCTGGTAATATTTTTGCATCCAAACCCTTGGCCTATATCCCTAGCCTTTCTTTGATGTGTATGATGACAACCACTCGTACAATTCTGTTGGGAAAATGCTCAAAAATGTCTCATAGAGCTCATGATAAATATGATCTTCCACCCACTTACATGCATTGAAATCAGGTCTAGAACCATATCTCCGTGAAAACTAATCTTATTTGTCTTCTACCCAACTTTCAATGCTCTCTAGAGTCAATCGGTACACCATCTATATGCAACATCCTAGAAAATAGTTTGAAAAAAGGTCCCACCAACGAAACCAAAATGTAGCCTTTTATTTCCACTCAATTCCCTAGGTGCCCTGGCACTTCATCCAGATAGATTTGAATGCTCTCCTGAAGAACACGAAGCTACCAAGTCCATCCTTATGAAATCTTGTCAAGATGTTAGCATGCATGTTCATATTTACCATTATCAAAGCATACATTCAGATGTAGATCATTACAAATATCATAAGGAAACACATGTAATAAAGAAACATAACATCTCAAACCATTACTAAGATCAATTTCATCATATCATCACTATACTCAAATACATCAACTACCATAATCGAACCACAATGATCCATTAATATCCAAAATATTACATAGCAGAAGTTGAATACATAATAAGAGTCACCAGAGAGTCGTGTGCGCAAGAACATCAAAGCAACATAATTCTATTACATCACAAGTTCTAATACATGGTGTCTAAAACTATGAAGATCAACTAATATATATAGGGGTGGCGACTTTCCCTTCATCACCCATGCATTTAAATATAGACTACATGCTCAAAATAGCCATATGTACACCAATAAAGTAGTTCATGTTTTCCTATCGATCGTAATAATAGGTTAATCTATAAATAAACTCTACTTTAATCATATTATTATCTCGAACTATGCATGACCTTTGATCTCCACTTTAGTCCAAAAATAGCTCTTGCTTAGCCATGAAGTCTTCTTACTTTTATCTTTACTTGGGCCGCACTCCAACCACTTCTCCTACTTTTAGCCCGTATGTACAAAATTGGCCGAGTCCTAAGACTTATCTTTCTTGGGCACATTCCTTCTGCGCGCCACTTTTCTGGACCCTACACGCATTCACATGCCCCACTTAAACACCTCAATATTTTGTGTACCTTCTTGATATTTATTCAATTTTTCCAACCCAACACTAGTGCATTTCAAATTTGTTATTTTAAATCAATTCAAAAGATGTCTTTCCTTCCAAATAAATACATGAAACGAAAAATCATATATTATTTATACATGCCAACTTAACTATGGGAGATATTTCAAATGTTGATGTGGTACCATTTAATTTTCATGCATTTTCTAATTTAAGTATCACAACTATTGGTTCCACTCCCGTAGATATTGAAAATTATGGAATAATATGTTTAAAACCCTAAACAATGGATAAAAGAAATGGGAAAAACAAAACAATAGCATCAATTTAAGAAGCACTAAAGATTTAATATATGTCAATTTCCATTACGCTATATGTGTTCCCTATTAGAATGGGGCTTGGATGATTCTGACACCACTCAGAATGTAGATGGTGAAGATTGCAAGTTGAGAGGATGTGTTGAAATTTGACGGTGACCAGCAGTACATCCATTTCAGACCTGTCATTTCCAACAACTCATCCATTTTAAACCTGTCATTTCCCATGCATAATAATACAAGCACTTTATTTTAGATATAGAGGCATTAACTACGCTAACCTAAGTACCTCCTCCATCTCAAAGTGATTCAAACCCAATACCTCCTCTGCCCCAGAAGGACGTGAACCATGCACCTTATCAATATGAGAAATGGAAGAGAAGGCCGCCATTTCCAATTCCTCCCCCTCCACCTCCCCCTCCACCTTTCCCTCCTCCTATATTGGAAACACATTTTTCTAAACCTAGGATTAGGGATGCCCCCGACGTTGATCCACACCATAGGTATGAAAAACCATAAAAGCCCAAAAAATCTAATAAGATTAAATCAAATAAAAGGGCTCCAAATAACCCTATTCATATGCCCCCCACTCCTCTTCCTCCTCCTCCTACTACCCCTCCCACTACCACTCCCACTCCCACTAAAATCCTGAAGAATGAATCTAGGGACAAACGTAGCAGAAGTAAGGATGATTCCAAGTAAAGAAGTAATAAACACAAGCACAACAGAAGTGCCAATGCATTTGGCCTACTTCTGTAGTCTAAGAAAAAGTATAAGAACACCTCAATACCATCCCAACATCCCCTCCCCTGCTTCCTTCAACGTTCCATAAATGGTTTCCATATAAGAGGGAATACAAGCATAAGAGTAAGGTTTCAGATCCTTCTCCTTGGCATCACTCTGAAAAATCAAGAAGGGAGGTGCATTCCTCCTCTTCTCCTCATCCACAACCACTACCACCACTGCCTCCCCCCTCTTCCCTCACTTATACTATTGATCTGATTTACCACAAGAAGAGAGCATCTAAAAAATGATTCACTAAAGCCTCTACTTTATTCCAATGATTCAAACTACCAAAGGAATTTTGTGACATCTAAAAAATTTGATAAACTAAAGCACCCCATTCATACCCCTAATTCACATTACCAAAGAGATGAAACCTCTGAGAAAAATGATACACCCAAAAAAATCCTCTGGAAAGAGGGATTCATCATATTACATGAAGGATAATGTGAATGTAGATGGAAAATTAGGGGAAAAGTTACTTGAAAGGAAATCTTGAATTCCTCTTCCCCAACCACCGCCATTCCCTATCCTCTGCCCCCACCACCTCCATTCCTAAAGGTTGAGAACCACTAATCTTTTTACGATGACCGAATACTCCAAAAAATAAAGGGCTCTTCTCCTACATATTCGGGTGAGTTTGAACATGTGTCTGAGCCTAAACCTGAGCTTGAACCTAAACCTGAACGTGGCTAGGAATTCATTTTTATAAAGTAGTTTGCACTGGATAATGTTGATTCATAGTTATGTGTCAGTCCCACCCCTGACAAGGTAAATAAGAAAGTAGGCACATTTATTGCTAGAATGCACCAACAATTGAGGCATCACAGAGTGCATGAAACAATGTTAGTACATTGTCCACATTGTATTATAGAAATTCCGTGTCATTTCATGGAATACATGGCACCATGAAACAACTGAAATTCGGCAACAAAAAGGAAAATAACCATATTAATGCAGCTTCTACTAACTCAGAAACCTGTTTTTTATGATGGAATTTCTACAATACAATGATAGTTTACATTCCAATCCCCAAACAAAGAGGTAGATATATGTTGAAAAAGGAGTGATATGCCTATCTCAGGTGGCCTGAACCTTGTTCAAGTCTATCTAAATTTTGTGGATATAGGATAAGTAAATACCGATGTGTACAAGATTTGTCAAATATTTAACAGAAATATCAGCACCGAGTGTAAATTTGATTTGAATTTGGAGAGACTCGTAATTTTCTCCATGCCTTCACGAAAAAAAAAAAATTAGGGTCCATTGACAATATCGTTTGGTGTGAGAAATAATTTGATTTTTGGTTATTGTATACAACATATGTTTCTCAAATTGTTCTTGAGTTATTTTAAATGATTTCCTTTTCTACCCTACAAGATAAATATAACAAAATTTAGCTACATCAAATGGATCAAATGATGTGTAAGTTGAATGCTCATCTACATTCAAAGTAATGTTCAGGAGGAATTATTTTCACCCTGTTTGATTAAAAGGAGTTCATTGTACTTGGATTTTTATGGGCTCAATGCCTCAAGTTGTGGAAGAAATAATCTTATTTTTATAGTTCATATTATGACACAATGAGTGAAATTTGTAATCAATAATACCCATAAATTAACAATTTACGTGTGACAGATTTTTTTTACTGATTGAAGATAACTGAAAGATACAATTGCAAAGATTTCACAAGGCCAATATTTACACTACAATGCCAATATTTGCACTAACTGCTAAAAACTATTCTACTTCAGTTATAACACTATGTAACTAGAAACATTACTCTTGATCTTATCTCTTGGAAGAGTGTTTCTGTCTTTAAATAATGATTAACATATTTTTATATCGTACTTGGAGATTGGAAGGCAAGAATATTTTATAACCATCCCATATGTTGATATGTACTTTAAGTTATTATAAAATTTGAGTGGAGGATTCCATGATTTTTTCAATCTCTGTCTGAAGAAAATCCTTAACTGATCTTATCCATGAATCTTGATCATCAATATAATATTCTGACTTTTACACAGAAAAGATATGCATTCCAGTAAAAGAAAGATTCTTGAACATGTATGATTTTTAGTTTGTATATGATGATAAATGTTGATCCCGATTCTGAGTTGTTCGGTATACATAAATTCTCTCTAACTGGAGAGAATATCGACGTGTGTTTTTCTGAATTCTCGAGTATATTTTTTGGGACTTCAAAATAAAATAATGCTAAAATTTTTGAGCCAGGTATGCAGCTAAGAAATCTCTGCCATCAAGGAGAGGACTGGATACAAACGACGTGTGATGACTCTGCAATCTAGAGGTTGAAGCCATGGAGATGTTATTAGATTTAAATTTACCCAATCCTGTTAGCATTAAGCGCACATTGATTTGTGTTTTTGTCTTTGATTTGAGTTTACATTAATGTGAAGTATATCACAAATACCAAATATTATTTGGGTGTTTCAATTTAAGCCATGGAAAAGGTTGGTGCATGAAGGTATTTAATTCTCAAGTTTTTATTTATGACTTTCCATTATTGTCTTCATCTTATATAACAAATATGACGTTGTCCAATCAAATATGTTTTAGTCATTCTCAATTGGGTTACACCCCTAGAGCCTATTGGATCTTCCCCATTTTTTATTTTTACCCCGTTTAACTACAAATTACACTCATGTGAATAACACATGCGACATTTAGATGATAAAGTGGAACACAGATAACGGATCTTATTTGGGTCTTACAATTTCAGCTCGATTGCCAAATTAATCCTACATGTCCCTCATATGACTAAAATTTTCAAGGGCTCTATTATCAATGAATTTTCATGTCTCACCTTTTTTCTCACAATTAATCATGCATTTAATCAAGGTTAAAACTATAAAAGTATGGTACTCGGTACTACAAAAAAATTGGAACTAGGTTACGGCCATGTAACCTATTCAATTTTCTCCATTTCTTATTTTGACCACTTCATCCTCAAATTATAATCACATAAATAATCAATCCTCAATCTAAAAAAAAATGTTAAACATTTACGATTTTCCTCAATTTTTTAGTTTGTCTCCTTTGAACATATATTGCACTCAAATAAATTATGCGATCAAGATAAAAAAATATTTAATGGAACACGACGCATTTCTCCTCCCTCATACCCCATATTATTTTCCACCCATCCTCTCCCTCTTATTTACTTCCATAAGTTTTAATTCTTCACTCTATCCCCTTCAGTGTCCATCGTAAATTTCATGTACGATTGCTGGCTTTAATTTCCAAACAAGTAAATAACACATTCATATAAAGAGATTGAATCATTTTCTTACAACTCACCTTTTCAATTTAATTATTATGCTGAAAGGCATTCCCCCTATGGGAAAGATCCTTCGTTTGTTCATGTCATGAGCTTGAATTTGATAGGTGTTTAGACATTTTTTTGTTTTTAATAGTTGTCACGTCATGAATGGAAATCGGAACCATCGGTTAAGAAGCATGAATGTCAATCTTAATCGATGCCCTAATTTTTATCCCCACCACGGACTAGGTATCTATGCTTTGTTTGTGCATTTTATCCAAAAAATGTAAATCACAAGCATCGTTCGCTCTGAAATTTGGAAAGATCTCATGTTTTGTGACTCTATGCTTGGAAATCATTTCAATTTTTGAATGGTTAGAAAGAGAGATTGTCGATTAACCTGTGTATGAATCAGGTTTTTGATCAACATTTTTGTGCACTTTTTTGTTATAGGGCTTAGCCTTTCTTTCACTGGATCAAAAGGTAATTTTTTTTGTTTATGTAATTTATTTATTTAAAATAGAGTTTCCTAGGTACACAATTGAAGCGATGGTCACTGGTCAAGATATTGTGAGCCTTCATCATTGATATTGTGCTTAGGGTTTATTAGTAAATGGAAATGTTTTTCCCGTGCCCTGAAAACAAGTTGTAACGTATCCTATTAATTACAAGCAAGGGTAAATATTGTGTAAAAAAATGCAATCCTCTAAAACTAAGGTCAAGGCCTGTTTTGGAGGCAAAACATGTCAAATTTCCATGTAAGAGGTCATAACAGAAGAGGATTGGCCATCCACTAGACACCTCTATGACCTTCCTATCATCGTGAAAATTCATGGTTAGCTGCAGTAGTGGTGGAAATGGTTTGAATCCCCACAAGAGATAAATTATTGTAGGGGTATTGTACATCTGGAGGTGAGTCAAGAAAATTCAGGAAACCAGAAGGGATATGCAAACAGAAAGAGGTGGTGTCATAAGCTAAGAAGATGATGTGGACAATGGAAATGAAATTTTATACATATGTCGATGTGGAAACGATTACAGGGGGATCTAGAGACAGATTAGGGATCAAAAATCCAATGATGGGAACATAGCCCTGAAGAATATCCGCACCCATGACATTCCTGAACAAACATCCCCATTCAGTAATTCTGGAAAAATAATCCACGTTCACCATCTTTGGGAAAAAATCCTCTTTCCATCTCTATTTAAGTTTTTACAGTCAATAGATCTATAGAGGGTTTGTAGATCTCATATTTTGAGAGGTTTCACAGATATCAGATCTAGATTGCCATCATCATTAACATCATATATGCTTTAGAATATCAATATTTATGGATAATTACATCCCAACATTTCCTCATCTTGGGCTTATATTAGGATTAAATTTATGCTTAAAATCAAGTACCCGTATGTATTTTCATTTCCCTAATATCTCAAAGGTACTTTTGAAGTCTACCAGTATTTTTAAACCAACAATCTTATTTTAAAATGGTATTAATTTTGATAGAAATATTTTCAAGTTCCATTTATTTTGACACTGCACATTATTTCAATCAGGTCATCCCTTGTTTATCCCTCTTCCAAGGCCACCAAAATTTAAATCACATAGAGGTTACAGAGAAAGATACAAAGGATCCCTACAATAAAATCGATAGCTAAATGACCACCTACAAGATATATTTTACCATTTGTATGCCTATAGACACTAAATCATGAACTGTGGATATTATTTAGTCCCGGTCTCATACTACTATTCATATGGTTTTTGATTGAATAAATTACTAATTAACCCTGTCTTTTGGCCATTTTACTTTTCTGAGTTTCTTTCTATTGTCACTGTTGACCTCTCGCACATACATGTCCAGTTTGCTTTTGTCATTTTGCATCATTTTAGCCTTGACAGTGGTTCACAAGCCAGTACTGGGGCACCCATAAGCACCCTGGTCCTGTTCACAGTGCCTTAATCCTTTTTCCACTTTATCTCCATCTTTTGGGCACTTTCTAGCCATTCAAGCATTCTATGTTTTTGGTAATCAGGCTCTTCGAGGTTAATTATGAAATTAGAATAAAGAATCATATAAATATAAAGTTATGAAACCATAATGAGGATCTTCTTGTAGTTTTCTTGTTCGATTCAAATTAATGAGTCAGCTACTAAAGAAAGTACACAAATCAAAATAAGGAGGGTTTAAGGTACCTCGAATGTGATGTGATGGATGCGGGTGCGAAGTGAATGATGGATCCTCATTATAGCTGATAATCTATAAATAAGATAAACTAAAACGGGATTGATTAGATAGATTTATGCGGGAATTTCCCAAACAATTCCATCTCCAAAAATTGATTAGCTTCCTTTCATGAATGTCAACCCCTGTGCATTTAAAAAGAGTGAAATAAAGAAAGAACAATAGATAACATGTAGAGATAGGAATTTACTGAATCTGATAAATGATTAAAATTGATCTAGAAGTTGATACGATTAGAATAATAGTAAATTAAAGGTTACCTAGTCTAGGTTGATGGAGACCCAGACTATGCACAGGTAGGTCAATGCAAACTGGATCTAATGAAAGGAACCTGTAAAAAACTTGCAAGCTCTTCTATGGATAGATCTGGATTTAGAAGATGGGTCAGGTCGACATCAATTGGACTAGATCGATACCGATTGGGAATGGGTCGATGCTGATTGGACCAGGTCGAAGTCGATCGGATTGGTTCTACACCGACTGGACCTGGGTTTATGCCAACTAGACTAGGTCTACACCGACTAGACTAGGTCTTAGCTGACTAGATCTAGGTTGGGTAAGGGTTAGGATGGTTGGATGAAAAAGGTGACCTATAAGTAAATAGACTAGAAAAGAAGGTTTCTGGAGAAGCTCTAAGTGTTACTAAAGCTGATCTAAACCTGCAAAAGAATAGACACAATCAATACAAAGATAATATAATAAAAAATTTAATAAAGAAACACAAAGATACTGATAAGTGTCACGAACAATGATCATAAGTGATGTAATCACGTTGAAATGATGTCTGGGACATCACATGTTGCAAGGGAGGTCAGATTTTCATATGCATCTAATGATTATGGAGAGAAAATACTTAGTTTTATAGGGTCGATGGTGACTGGGTAGGGTCAACACTGATTATGGGGAAATTTACCCAATGAGGTTTTTTTTGTGATTTGATTGGGATTTTAGATTTTTAAGGATAAGAAAAGATATTTAAAGCTTGTAGGTGGGATTGGGTTTTTCTTATGAGTCATGGGTAGTTAGCGCATAAGGATAGGTAGGATAAAAGGGTAGAAAGCAAGGGGATTTAGATATAGAATAAAATCATCTAAAATAAAAGGTTCATTAGGAATATGGATTAATTAATTAATGTGGATTACAAGTGATAGGATGAATGGGTATTTAAATAAATTAAATGGGTTTATTTAAATAAATATGTGCACACGGGAGATTAAGGATATAGATACCTGTTGGTCTGAAAATCTGTCACCTAGACAGATCTATGGATAGATGAGCCAACAGTGTGCAGGGCATAGCCCCTCTTTGAGTCAGCAAAGCGAAACTGGTTTATTGCTATTCTACCAGCAGGAATCTTGTGCAAATCTCACAGTATTCTGCCTTCGGGGGTTGGGATCTCATCCCAGTAGATTTATTTCCGGCTGCGAAGAGAAAGGAATGAAAGAGAGGAGGAAGAAAGAACAGGTCCGAAGGGAGAAAAGAAATGAATTCCAAAGCAGAAAGGTCAGAAGATTTATGTTTTGGGATTGGTAGTAAACAGAGCCAAACTTAATCACATAAACGAACAAAGCAATACTGATGAGCAAATGACAGAAAAGTAGATATGAATCTAACAGAATAAACACATACAGATCTAACATAAGAAAGTTCTGACACATAACACAGGTATTCAGCACAAAGTCTCAATATTTGTATTACTGTTTTCTTCTGTTACAAGAAAGCTCAAAGTCTTTCTCTCCTCACTTCTATTTTCATCTAAAAAATGTCCACACTTTTTGAATACAACAAGTATTCCAATATTTATAGAAGAGGAGAAGGAAAGAAGGCAAAAAGGAGCCAACCACCTATTTACAAAGATATTTACAAAATATCTAAAAGTCATGTTGACTTTTGACAACTTGATGGATGACATCATCCCATGATGCAACATGGATGATGTCATCATTTGTGCCAACATACTTTAGACATTTCCAACAAGAAAGTTGGAGAAGAGGGAGAAGAAGAAGAAGAAGAAGAAGAAGAGCTACTCGTCATCATCATCTTGCGGCCGAAAGGGGGTAGCCTGCTTTTGTTGCTGCTCAGGTGACGAAATATGGAACTGAGCGCGGTATTCCAAAAACTTGTTGATCATTGGCCCAAATTGATCCTGGGAAGGATCCTTGTGCCGCTCGCTGATCGCTTCACAAGTCTCCCGCTCATCTATGAGCTTTTCGGGGAGTTTGGAATAATCCTTTTCCGCCTCAATGAGGAACCCGATGAAGTCCCTACAGGCCAGCAGGTTGTTAATAGATTCTGTGTCAAATGTGACCTCTGGCCCCGTTCCTTGAGAAGCGATCTCCTTGAAGATCCGGATGGTTTCGTCAGCTTTCCTTAAAGTGAAGGAAGGAGTAAGTAGCCCTGGTGACATATTAAGAACAATTCGCTCCATTTGATGCATTGCATCCAGGGCCTCTTCCTTCACCTTGTCGATCTTTTCTAGAACAAATTCTAGCTGATCCACCCGGGTAGTCCAGAGTGGACATGGTTTTGTTGAGGGCCCTTGGATTGCCAAAGATGCCGAACTTGACCAGATCTTTGACTGAACAGTCAAACATTTGTTGAAAGGTCTCGTGCTGTAGTCTGGCATGTTCCAACTCTTCTGATATGGGCCCCGCTAACGCTTGGAGCTCCTTGTTCGCCTTACTGATATTCAAGTACAAGTCGGAGAACTCGGCGATCACTTTTTCGCTGTCTTTAAGGATTTGACTCCTCCAAGCGGAAACGGCCATTCCCTGCTCACCGATCTTTGCATACTCGTTGATTTTCTCCTGGCTGAGAAGCTCAGAAGTCTCGGCGGCAGTTGTGGGAGGCGCACTACCCATCTTCTGTAAGGCTTGGAGCAGATATTTGTTTTTCTCCTTCAGTTGCCTTTTCTCTTCTTTGGTCTCTTGAAGCATTTTACAGAGGGTGTCAACTGCGGAAAGAGCCTCCCCCAAAAGACTTTCAGAAGATGTCCCCATCGTGACTTGGGTCACAGTAAAATCTATCGGAGATAGATCCTTTTTCTCTTTGAGGGGATCAGGGTATGCTATTTCCATAATTCTCTCTCCTGCAGCACTTTTAGAGAAGCGTGTAACAGGCTTCTGCTTCTTCGCCCCCTTAGATGGGATCACTGAAAAGTCCATCGGAGCGATGGGAACTTTCCTCTTTTGCTGGCTTAGCTGCTGAGAGATCCAGGCTGGACCTATGGAAGAAGGACCAGAGACAGAGGAGGAGGCAGCTACAGTAGAAGAGGGGAAAAACGTGGAAACACGTGGCGGCGGCATTGAGAGAATAGCTGAAGAAGTGTCCACGGGAGGAAGGGAAACTGCAGCTGCGGAAGACATAGGAAGGGAAGGGAGCCCGGAGATGAGGGAAGAAATGGAGGAGGACAGATCAGCGAGGGAAGAGAAGATAGATGAAGAAGCGGGGGAAAGAGTAGAAGAAGGGACAGAAGACACGACCAAAGGGATGGTCATCTGAGTCACTCGAGGAGGGGAAGGAAGGGAAGAAGAAGGGATAGAAGGAACCTCTGTTGTTATAGCAATGCCGACATCCTGAGTGGATGGGCCTATGGGACTATCCTCTATTATTTCTTCCTCCAGAGTTATGACTTGTTCTGGCACCGTGGAAGGAGGACTTTCAGGGGCTTCTTCCTGAATGGTGCTGGATTCACCTTCTACACCTTTTCCTTTAAGCTGCTTTTTGGATCGTGAAGGTGCGTTGCCCAATGGGGAGGTTATGAAATCAACCCCGAGGTAGATTAGCCCGTTCATTCGGCACCAGTGCTCTGTCCTACGCAGAGTCTCCTTGACCCTCTCCTCAATTGTTTGAGGGGCTTTGGTTCTATCAATGGCTGGAAAGGGCCAATTGTCCCCATCTGTGTCAGTATATACTTTGTCTACTTCATCTTCCGTAGTTTGGAAGCCTTTGGGGACAATGGCTATCCCGTATTGGATGATTTCTGCCAATGCTAGGTGAGAATGATCCTTTCTCCTGAGTTCCACCTCATGGATGATGTCAATGTAAATGTCCTCAATTTGAGGGACGTGGATTGGATCAAGCTTTGCCCTTGGCAGACAACCCCTGGGGTCGAAGGTAGGCCTGGCTGGGAAATCATGTTTCAAATTAAGTAACTCCAGCTCTGCAAACATTTCCTTCGCCTTGTGGTGGGTAGAGCATGTATATCGGCCCACTGTGAGGGGGAAAGGAGTTCCACCCTTCTTTCTCTTAAGGCATTTTTCGTGGTATGTGACCAGCTGCCTTGATAGCTCCAGTAGAATCAGTTTAGGCCCAGCATACCTCGGTAGCCTGGTTGGCTCTCCCAAAAAGTTGGCAGCCCTTAGATAGGTAAATGTGGGAAACTGGGTGAACAGGGCCCCCCATTTCTCCGTGGCTGCCACTATGCTTTTGGTCGTACGACCATAAGTCATATTCGGCCTCAACAGGCAGATGACATGGTAAAAGAATGCATCGTTGATTTTGGTGAATTGGGAGATGCTATTCTCCAGCCTCAATTCTGGATAATACTCGTATATTTTGACCTGAGGCCAAACTCCACTCCGTGTCAGGCCTGGATAATCCCTCTCTGATGCTGCAGCGTAGACCACGTAGGAGTTCATATGGAATACCCCCATTGTGCTGAATTGTTGTAGCTGCTCGGAGATGGTGCTGCTTATAATTTCTCCCCAGCAAAAGCGTTGATCAGGCATATTCTTGTTCATCGTTTCCAAGTACCTCAGCATCCATTTATGGAAGTAATGGGCATCAGAAATCCCGAAGACCCTGCTCAGGAAGGTAATGGTATCGCTGAGCTCTTCTGAGAAGTCACTGCGGTGGATGATCTGGGGCCACCAGGTTACTACCTTCTTGTTTTTCAGATAGACTTCGTTCATTAGTTGCATACATTGATCCTCATTGTCATCCCAGGCCTTGATGCATTCTACTTGACTGACGGCCACAAAGTGCCGATGGTGAGGGATGCCGAGGATGATCTCGAAGTGACGGGTAGTGAGGTTAATGACTACCTTGCCCTTGCTGTTTTCGACACACCTTGTGTCTTTGTTGTAAGACTGGGAAACCACCATCATAAATTCATTGTTGACGGCGCTGACGGGGATTCCTCCAGTGAAATACAGGGCACTGCCGATCAGTTTGTCCATCCATGGACTCCTTGTAACTTTCTGAGTTCTAGCCCAGAATTCCTCCATATCGATATGCCCCAATTCTGAGTCTCTGACGTCCATGCTGCACTCGGCCTGGGACTCGAGCATTCTGACCCTCTGATATTTATATTTCATTTCTTCTTCTGTAAGCTTAGCCTTTCCTTTCGATTTGATAGGTCTCTTGCTGGATGTTGACATATGTTCTTCCAAGTTTATTTGCTGATCTGCATGAAGAAGAAGCGAAACCCAACGTAGAAAGGTTGTATCAGTCATTTGATTTCCCATTGAAGTGCTAACAGAAGAAAGAGTTAGTTATTTTTAGGCTCAGGGTGCAGGGCGCATGAAAATTACAGCTCACAGGGCTTAACAGGTAAGGCGCACAGGAAGAGGGTGTTGCAAGGGTAAAACTGGCACCAAAGGCGCATGACACATGCATACTGCAGAGTGGATTTTATAAAGGGCACATGAAAATTGCATGTTACATAGTGACAGGGTGCGCCCTTTGGCGCACAGATTTTTCATGTTGCATTGGGATTTTGTGCGCCCTTTGGCGCATGTATGGTTCATGTAACAGGAAATTTTTGTGCACCAAAGGGAACATGGCGCGGCGCACGAAGAGCTTACACAACATAATGTTTTTGTGATGAGGAAAGCGCCTGCGCCTTCAAAGCCTTGTACTTTAGAGTAGACAAAGTCTGTGTTTCATAGATGCTGGGTGCGCCATTGGCACATGGAAATGTGATGCAACAAGGAAGGTTGGTGCGCTAAAGGGGCGCAAGTTTAGCGCTTACAGCATATGAAGGAGGCGCGCCTTGAGGGCGCAAAAGTTTGTGATGCAGCAGTCAAAATGGGTGCGCCATTGGCGTGGATCTTAGTCATGTTGTAGGGGTGACAGATGTGCCAAAGGAAAAAGAGAGACAGTGAACTTAATCACCTTCAGAGGGGTCTTTACATGGTTTAGATTTCTTTTTATCCTCTTTTCCTATTTGAAATATTACTTGGGGTAAAATGGTTTAAACTGGAAGGGTTACAAACCATTGTTTAGGATAACATCTTCCTCCAGCAGATCTGGAAAGAGGAAGATAAGGAAAGACAGCACGGGGGGAAAAGCTAACTCAAAACATGCATTCAAAAACCAACCAGCAAGCACAAAGAACCAGAAAGCAAATCACATGGAAGAGACAAGAGCACTTACCTGGATAAATAGTGAAGAGATCTTGAAAACGGGTCCATAATGCTTTGAAAACGACGAGGCAGGGGCTGATAGGCTCAAAGAATAAGAAATCACGTGATTTGCGTCTGATGATAATGAAATTTGTGGGCGCGCAAATTTTATATATATAGGTGAGCCAATCATAAATGCACCACCAAATTTATAAAGGGCGCATGAAAACTGCTGTCGACATAGAAAAGCATGCGCCCTTTGGCGCATGAAAGAATTTTCCAGCATGAAATTAAGCACGCCCTTTGGCGCACCAAAAGCTATGTCGACATGAGATTATGTGCACCCTTTGGCGCACCAAAAGTTGTGTTAACATGAAGTTATGTGCGCCCTTTAGCGCACCAAAACAGTGGCACAACAAAAGTTGTGTTAACATGAAGGCACATGCGCCTTGGCGCACACAGAGAAGACTCAACATACTTTGGCGCACCAAAAGGCGTTTTGACACTGAAAAGTATGCGCCAAAGGCTTTAAAGGGGGGGCACTAAGAGTTGGTGTTACATAGTAATTCCATGCGCCCAGCCAAAAAGACTCAAAAGACTTAAGTTCGAAAAACCAGATTTCCCAGGAAGGGATTTTGCAACGTTTCGAACACAAGGGATCCCCTCCGAGGGATCGGAACAAAATTTCGGTATGGTTATCGGTAAAATTTCCCTTGTCAATTTTACAGGATAACAGCTGGCTCTTTCTGGGGACTATCCCTGAGCAAACTCGGGGGTAGAGAATCCCAGATCACTTGTGCCTATCCATTGGGTAACAGAGTCAAAAACAAGGGGGACCGGAGGGAGAACAAAGGAAACACACAACAAACCGAAAGAAAACACACGACAAAAAAAACCACACAACTAAAGCAAACTGTACAAAGAAGAGAGCAAGCTCTACTTCCTGAAGATCTTCAGATGCTGCCCGCTATAGGGAAGCGGGAGCTCAGTTCCATCCAGATATGAGAGATAGAAACTATTCTCTCTGTTGAGCTTGCTTGATCTTGAAGGGCCCTCTCCACAGGGAATCCAACTTTCTCGTGCATGCCCTTTGGCTCTCTTCGCTTGTCCCACAAAAGGACGAGGTCTCCCACTTGAAAATCCCTCTGCTTGGCTTTCTTATCGAACAGTCTCTTGACTTGATTCTGATGCTCGGTGATCCTTTCGACCACCCTTACTCTCTTTTCTTCAAGTTATGCCAGATACATGATCCTCTTTTCTAGAGAATTCTGGAAAGTTTCGTCTTCAAGGGCTCGTGCCAAGCGCAGAGCAGGGAGTTCAACAGAAATGGGAAGCTCGGCATCAGTGCCATATAACACTTGAAAAGGTGACATACCGAGAGACCTCTTGGGAGTAATGCGGTCCGCCCACAAAGCGTCGTATAAGGACTTGTGCCACATTCGTTGATTTGCTTCCACCAGTTTTCGTATGATGGTCACCAAGTTCTTGTTGCTGGATTCTGCCTGACCATTTCCTTGAGGGTAATAATCTGAGGCATGAGCCAAAGTTATTCCATATTCATAGCAAAAACTAATAACTTCTCGAGAAGAGAAGTTAGAAGCATTATCGGCAACAATCTTGTTGGGGACGCCGAACCTGACAATAATATTTTCTTTAATGAAATTGCAAACAACCTCAGAAGTGGCATGTTTGACAGGTATGGCTTCCACCCATTTAGTGAAGTAATCTGTTGCTGTCAGGACATAACTATGTCCGGCACTCGATTGGGGATTGAGTGCACCAATAAAATCAATTCCCCACTGCCTGAATGGTTCGTTGACAATAACCGGCCTTAGGGGAAGGGCAGCCAACTTGGGCTTGCCGACGAACTGTTGGCAAGGTTCACACTTTGCTACCCAGGTGGATGTATCTTGGAAGAGTGTCGGCCAATAGTACCTAGCTTGAATGATCTTGTGTGCAGTCACGTAGGAAGAGAAATGGACTCCACACGTTGAATTGTGAAAACTTTCGAGTAATTTTACCTGTTGTGGTCTGTCGACACATTGCAAGAAGACACCATCTATCCCGTGCTTGTATAAACCGTCATCCCAGATGACATACTTGGCCGCCCTGAGTTTTGTAGTGCACTTCTCCTTTGCGGTTAGGTGAGTTGGACATTCACCGTAGGTGAGGAAGAAAGCAATATCTGAATACCATTCATCGCTGGTTGCAACGAATAGGACCAGAGGCAGAGAATGGGTTTCCTCCAGAGGGCTTTGCGCTTCATTGGTACAGTCATCTTTTTCCTTAGGGCTTTCTAAAACTTTGTTTTCAGCCATAAGCTGACATAGGCCCTTGCCTCTCACCAGCTTGGTTGGTTTTATATCCAGATCATACTCCTGGACCTTTGCAATCCAATTTCCTTGCAAGCTCCCTAACTCCTGTTGAGTTAGGATTGACTTCACTGCCATGTCGGGAACCAATACTACTATATGAGAATTTAAAATATAGTACCTGAAACTCTTAACTGTTTTGACAACGGCAAAGGCATGCTTTTCCAGTTGAGTCATTTTTAGCTCGTGAGGCTTGAGAGGAGAACTCATGAACGCAATCGGGGATTCAACGTCTTCTGAATTCTTTTGCATTAATATTGCAGACACAGTATGCTCAGATGCATAACTATACATGATAAAATCTTTGGAGAAATCGGGACATACCAGGACCGGTGCATGAGCAACCGAAGCTTTTATTTCTTCAAACGACCTTTTCCCTTCCTCGCTCCATCTGAAAGTTGGTGACCCCTTCATCATGTTCAATATGTGACGAGTCTTCTCAGCAAAGTCGGGAACAAAACGCCTAAGAAAGTTCACCTTTCCAAAGAAAGAATGAACGCCAGTCTTGCTTGTAGGCAGAGTAAGGCTCTGAATAGCCTTAACTCTTTCAGTATCTATCCTTGTTCCTTCTTTGCTAACGACATGCCCTAGAAGCTTTCCCTCAGTGACCCCAAAAATAGACTTTTTTGGGTTTAGAGAAATCCCATGCTCTCGGCATCTGGCCAATACTTTTTCCAAATGATCACAATGATCACTTCGTTTTTTAGAGAACACAGTTAAGTCATCTAGATAAACCACAATGACCTTCCCCATCATACCTTTGAATGCCAGGTCCATGGCCCGCTGAAAAGTGGCACCGGCGTTGGTCAGGCCAAAAGGCATTCTGCTGTAAGCGAATGTACCCCAGGGAGTTGTGAATGCTATTTTGAATTGATCTTCCGGTGAGACTCTCAATCTGATTATAGCCTGAAAAACCATCAAGCATGGACAGCATCTCTGATCCAGTTACTGCTTGCAGAACTTGATCCATTATAGGAAGTGGGTAGTTGTCTTTTAAGGATGCCTGATTCAAATTTCGAAAATCTACGCATATGCGTATTTCACCGTTCTTCTTGCGTACTGGCACAATATTCGCTACCCAAGTACTGTGATGGATCGGGAAGATGATCCTCGCATCCAGCATTTTCTGAATTTCAGCCTGGATAGTGCCCGAGATCTTAGGATTATAGTGCCTCTGCTTCTGGCGAAAGGCTTTGACGTCTTCTTTCAACGGGATGTCATGCTGAACGTCCTTTGGCTTGAAGGACTTTAAATCGGCATAGGACCATGCCAATACATCCATGTATTTCTTCAGCAACTTGACAAATTTCTACTTTTCTTCCGGCGTGCAACATTTCCCAATGCTCACAAATTGTGGATGTGTCTCCGAACCTATATTTACCGGTTCGGTTTCTGGGGATGAGTCAGGATCATCTCGCCTCCTCTTTTTCATAAAACGGTCATGCCTGTCGAACAACCGTTCGAGAGAAACCAGGCCCTTCGGGATTTTATTTCCTTTGAGCTGACATATGCCGTCGTTCTCTTTTGATTCATGGTTTTGACCGGTGATTGATTCACGGCATGTAGAAGTGGATCCTTCAAAATGCAATCCCTCAAAATTTTCTGATTTTTCCAGAAAGGCAATGAGTTGATTATCATCATTGAATACTTGCCAATGCTGGGAATTGTCTGGCACGCTCGGGCGGAAAACCACCTCAATGGTGTATTTGTCTATTTTCAAACCTAGGTGAGGGAGCATGAGAGATGCTGAAACGGCCAATGAATCGGCCATGTCATTTTGAGCTCTTGGAATTGCCTCTATTGAAAAAGCATCAAATTCTTCGATGCTGTCCCATACTGCATTACGGTAGTGCCTGAGCCTCTCGTTTTTTACTTGATAAATCCTTTTGACTTGGTTTACAACCAACTCTGCATCACCTTGTACTTCCAGATTTTTGATTCCTCTTTCTTTTGCAGTTTGCATACCGAGTAACAAAGATTCATACTCAGCAGTATTATTAGTGTTGAAAAACTGTAATTTGAAAGAGAGAGGAATTACCTCCTCTTCGAGAGATATCAGCACAGCCCCGGCGCCACATCCACTAGTTGCACAGCTGCCATCAAACTGCAAGGTCCAGATCTTATTAAGATCTTTTTCCTAAACAAGAACACCCATTTTGTCTGTCTCAGTAGACAAGAAATAGTTCCCCATCCCTGATGATTCAAAAAGGATTTGAGCTTTGGGGTCTTCGGAGCTAGTAACCAAGTATTTCTTTTGTGATTCTGGCTCCAACATCTGCATTACACCTTTGACGGGAATTCTAGCTTTAGACCAGTCCATGTGAATTTCCCCACCGACCTCGCTGCAGAAACTTCTTCCCAGCAAAATTCCATAGGCTGCTGGAATGTCAGCGACAAGGACGGTCATCTTTACCCTCTTATCAGGGAATGCCGCAAATGCAAATTGCACGTCTTTGATTTGACCGATCAACAGTACCTGCTTGGTTTCCAAGGAATAACATCGGCCAAAAGGCTTGGTAAGGGTGAGGCCCAAAGCATGGGTGACTTTTGCCGGCATGACATTATCCAAAGCTCCAGAATCAATGATGCAGTTACTCAACTTGTGGCCATTGATTAGGAGGGAGAGATAGAAAGGCTCTATCTTGCCTGATGCAGATGTTGAAGAAACATTTATGCGGGATTCAGGGGGAGTGGAAAGGATTCCTTTTGGGGAAACCTGCTTAGATATAACAGCTTGACTTTGAATATACTTGGTCAATCTTACAAGTTGTTCGGGATTTGACTGAAGGTACTCAGCTTCAGACATTTGGATCTTGGTCTTTTTAGCATGATCTATGATATCAAATGCGGCCAAGGGTTGCGTTGGTGAAGGAATGAGTCCCTCACTTCGCGATGGTGGAATAGGATTACTGGTCTTAATAGGAATATGAGAGGGTTGATTTGGAGGAGAGACGGGGGGAAAAGATTTCCTTGTAAAAGACTTAACAGGGAGTTGAGTAGGAAGAGGATTACCTCTTTTAGCAATGGTCGGAGGCACGTTTAACACGGTCTTCTCCTTCTGCACATGGGCAGCAACCTCTGCTTCTTTTCCTTACGAACGGGTAAAAACAACATACGATTGTCCGCTTACATAGCCCTGAGTACTCTCTTCTTCGTCAGATTATTCCTCATCAAATTCCATATATCCAATAGTAGATTCACCAGTCAGCTCACCAACATCTTGATCATCTTCGCCTTGAGATGAAGGTTCTTCATAGTACTGTTCTTCTTCTTCGATTTCGGCCAGGGCATTGAACAGAGGAGCTTCAAGCGCCAACCGTGGAGCAGTCGTAGGTAAACGCGGCCTTTGTGAAACATTGTTGGGAATGAAACTCCTTCGTGGAATATCCCGGTATGAGGGACTAGAAGCCTGGGCCAACTGATTCTTTAATGCAAGCAAATCGTTCGCCATATTTTGGAATGATGGATCAGATGAAGTAGTAGGCGAAGGGTCTGAAGATTTAGACTTGGATGATTCTTTTTTCAACTCGCCGGATATTATCAAATTATCTTCTATTCGAATGGCAGCGGCCTGAGTGAGAACTAAGGTAGTGACTCGCTCTTGAAGGAGCAAGAAGCTAACTTTTGAGCTCATGGCGTTCACGAAGAAACACTTCTGATTCTCTGGTGTTGGAAGCATGGCAACAGGGACACGGTTGATCAACGCATTGAACCTGGTGATAAAATCGTGCATGGTCTCATTGGCCTCCTTCTTCAGGTGAGTGATTCGTGATAATAATGCAAATGCATCTTCTGAAGGCTTGTATCTGTCTTCAAAAGCATCCCGCAAGGTGGCCCAACTGGTGATAGATCCGGCCGGCAAATGCTGAAACCATTCTGCTGCAGGTCCTTGCAAAGTTTCCAAAAATAGGCGAACCAACACATCTTCGTGAGTCACATCCAAAATACTGCATGACATAATGAATGCAGATATGTGGGAATCCATGCTTTGGATTCCGCTTCCGTCGAATTTGGGAAAATTCTTTCGATTTCCGTGAGGGAGCGCATGAACTAGATGCGGCAGCGCGAGAGGACCCATAGCATTTCCCCATGGTACCGCCATTTAAAGGGCTAGAAAGAGAACACGGGTTGGAAGGGTGGTTTCACTGAGTAACAAGGCACTACAAAGGGATGTGGATGCCCCCTGTGAAAAATTATTCCTTCGCGGAGGTGAAACACTCCTGGATGACCGGTCGGCCGAGCTTAGTGTTGAAAAATGTGTCGGTGTTACGCTGAAATTGTGCCTTTGAAGCAGATCGAAAGTAGGATCAGTTTCTCCACGAGCTCTCCTGCTGCGCATAAAAGGTTCACCCGCCAGTGTACCTTCCTGATCTGTGATATGTAGCGCAGATTTTAAAATTTCTTTTTGGGCGCACTTGCTGATTTTCTGGTTTTTCTGTCAAAAACCAGCAGCAGGCACTTTTCTAAATATTTAAAAACTATCCTCTTCAGAAAACCGATTGCGGTTAATGACAAATAACAGCGAGGATAAAATGACAGAGAAGATTAGCAAGCTGATTTTCGGATCTGGTTTTGACTTTTTCAGAGGGTTTCAAACTTTTGGTAAACAATCAAAAATTCAGATCTACGGAAAATTACTGATTTTTATAAAAACTCAGCGAACTAAAGATCTTTAACTAGGCCCGATCTATGGATCTCAGAAGAAAATTTTCGATTTGGAGTATTTTTGCAAAACTTTGGATTTTTATCAAAAAGTTCAAGTTTGCAAACAGGTAGTGATTTTTCTAATTTTCTATCCTACCACCTTCGTAGATCTGATAGATCCGTTCGATCCCCAGCAGAGTCACCAAAAACTGTTGGTCCGAAAATCTATCGCCTAGACAGATCTATGGATAGACGAGCCAACAGTGTGCAGGGCATAGCCCCTCTTTGAGTCAGCAAAGTGAAACTGGTTTATTGCTATTCTACCAGCAGGAATCTTGTGCAAATCTCACAGTATTCTGCCTTCGGGGGTTTGGGATCTCATCCCAGTAGAGTTATTTCAGACTGTGAAAAGAAAGGAATGAAAGAGAGGAGGAGAGAAAGAGCAGGTCTGAAGGAAGAAAAGAAATGAATTCCAAAGCAGAAAGGTCAAAAGATTTTATGTTTTGGGCTCGGTAGTAAACAGAGCCAAACCTACTTGCATAAACGAACAAAGCAATACTGATGAGCAAATGACAAAAAAAGTAGATATGAATCTAACAGAATAAACACATGCAGATCTAACGTAAGAAAGGTCTGATGCATAACATAGGTATTCAGCACAAAGTCTCAATATTTGTATTACTATTTTCTTCTGTTACAAGAAAGCTCAAAGTCTTTCTCCTCACTTCTATTTTCATCTAAAAAATTTTCCTCCCTGAATACAAGTATTCCAGTATATATTGAAGAGGAGAAGGAAAGAAGGCAAAAAGGAGCCAACCACCTATTTACAAAGATATTTACAAAATATCTAAAAGTCATGTTGACTTTTGACAACTTGATGCATGACATCATCCCATGATGCAACATGGATGATGTCATCATTTGTGCCAACATACTTTAGACATTTCCAACAAGAAAGTCGGAGAAGAGAGAGAAGAAGAAGAAGAAGAAGAAGAAGAAGAAGAAGCTACTCGTCGTCATCATCTTGCGGCCGAAAGGGGGTAGCCTACTTTTGTTGCTGCTTAGGTGATGAGATATGGAACTGGGCGCGGTATTCCAAAAACTTGTTGATCATTGGCCCAAATTGATCCTGGGAAGGATCCTTATGCCGCTCGCTGATCACCTCACAAGTCTCCCGCTCATCTATGAGTTTTTCAGGGAGTTTGGAATAATCCTTTTCCGCCTCAATGAGGAACCCGATGAAGTCCCTACAGGCCAACAGGTTGTTGATAGATTCAGTGTCAAATGTGACCTCTGGCCCCATTCCTTGAGAAGCGATCTCCTTGAAGATCTGGATGGTTTCATCAGCTGACCTTATGGTAAAGGAAGGAGTGAGAAACCCTGGAGACATGTTGAGAACAATTCACTCCATTTGATGCATTGCATCCAGGGCCTGTTCCTTTAACTTGTCGATTTTTTCCAGAACAAATTCAAGCTGATCCACCTGGTAGTCTAGAGTGGACATGATTTTGTTGAGGGCCCTTAGATGGCCGAAGACACCGAACTTGACTAGATCTTCGACTGAACAGTCGAACATTTGTTGAAAGGTCTCGTGCTGCAGTCTGGCATGTTCCAACTCTTCTGATATGGGCCCCGCTAACGCTTGGAGCTCATTGTTCGCCTTTCCGATGTTCAAGATACAAGCCGGAGAACTCAGTGATCACTTTTTCGTTGTCTTTAAGGATTTGACTCCTCCAAGCGGAAACGACCATTCCCTGCTCATCGATCTTTGCATACTGGTTGATTTTCTCCTAGCTGAGAAGCTCAGAAGTCTCGTGGTGGCAGTTGTGGGAGGTGCACTACGCATCTTTTGTAAGGCTTGGAGAAGATATTTGTTTTGCTCCTTCAGTAGCCTTTTCTCTTCTTTTGTCTCTTGAAGCTTTTTACAGAGGGCGTCAACTGCGGAAAGAGCCTCCCCCTGAAGACTTTCAGAAGATGTCCCCATTGTGACTTGGGTCACAATAAAATATGTCGGAGACAGATCCTTTTTCTCTTTGAGGGGATTGGGGTATGCAATTTCCATGACTCTCTCACCTGCAGCACTTTTAGAGAAGCGTGTAATAGGCTTGTACTTCTTCGCCCCCTTAGATGGGATCATGGAAAAATCCATCGGAGTGATGGGAAATTTCCTCTTTTGTTGGCTTAGCGGCTGAGAGATCCAGGTTGGACCTATGGAAGAAGAATCACAAACAGAGGAGGAGGAAGCTACAGTAGAAGAGGGGAAAAACGTTGAAACAGGCGGTGGGGGCATTGAGAGAATAGACGAAGAAATTTCCACGGGAGGAAGGGAAACTGCAGCTGCGGAAGACATAGGAATGGAAGGGAGCCCGGAGATGAGGGAAGAAATGGAGGAGGACAGATAAGTGAGGGAAGATAAGATAGACAAAGAGGCGGGGGAAAGAGTAGAAGGAGAGACAGAGGACACGACCAAAGGGATGGTTGCTTGAGTCACTCGAGGAGGGGAAGGAAGAGAAGAAGAAGGGACAGAAGGGACCTCTGTTGTTATAAAAAATGCCGACATCCTGAGTGGATGGGCCTATGGGACTATCCTCTGTTATTTCTTCCTCCAGATTTATAACTTGTTCTGGCACCATGGAAGGAGGACTTTCAGGGGATTCTTCCTGAATGGTGTTGGATTCACCTTCTACACCTTTTCCTTTACCTTTAGGCTGTTTCTCTGGATCGTGGAGGTGTGTTGCCCAATGGGGAGGTTGTGAAATCTACCATGAGGTAGATTATCCCGTTCATTTGGCACCAATGCTCTGTCCTGCGTAGAGTTTCCTTGACCCTCTCCTCAATTGTCTGAGGAGCTTTTGTTCGATCAATGGCCGGGAAGGGCCAATTGTCCCCATCTGTATCAGTGTATACTTTGTCTACTTCATCTTCCGTAGTTTGGAAGCCTTTGGGGACGATGGCTATCCCGTATTGGATGATTTCTACCAATGCTAGGCGAGAATGATCCTTTCTTTTGAGTTCCACCTCATGGATGATGTCGATGTAAATGTCCTCAATTTGAGGGACGTGGATTGGATCAAGCTCTGCCCTTGGCAGACAACCCCTGGGGTCGAAGGTAGGCCTGACTGGGAAATCATGTTTCAAATTAAGTAACTCCAGCTCTACAAACATTTCCTTCGTCTTGTGGTGGGTAGAGCATGTATATCGGCCCACTGTGAGGGGGAAAGGAGTTCCACCCTTCTTGCTTTTAAGGCATTTTTCGTGGTATGTGACCAGCTACCTTGACAGCTCCAGCAGGATCAGCTTAGGCCCAGCATACCTCGGTAGCCTTGTTGGCACTCCCAAAAAGTTGGCAGCCCTTAGATAGGTGAATGTGGGAAACTGGGTGAACAGGGCCCCCCATTTCTCCGTGGCTGCCACTATGCTTTTGGTCGTACAACCATAAGTCATATTTGGCCTCAACAGGCAGATGACATGGTAAAAGAATGCATCGTTGATTTTTGTGAATTGGGCGATGCTATTCTCTAGCCTCAATTCTGGATAATACTCATATATTTTGACCTGAGGCCAAACTCCACTCCGTGTTAGCCCTGGATAATCCCTCTCTGATGCTGTAGCGTAGACCACGTAGGAGTTCATATGGAATACCCCTGTTATGCTGAATTGTTGTAGCTGCTCGGAGATGGTGCTGCTTATAATTTCCGCACCAGCAAAAGTGCTGATCCGACATATTCTTATTCATCGTTTTCAAGTACCTCAGCATCCATTTATGGAAGTAATGGGCGTCAGAAACCCCGAAGACCCTGCTCAAGAAGGTAATGGTATCGCTAAGCTCTTCTAAGAAGTCACTGCGGTGGATGATTTGGGGCCACCGGGTTACTCACCTTTTTGTTCTTCAAATATACTTCATTCATTAGCTGCATACATTTATCTTCGTTGTCATCCCTAGGCCTTAATGCACTCTTCTTGGCTGACGGCCAGAAAGTGCCGGTGGTGAGGGATGTCGAGTATGATCTCAAAATGACAGGCGGTGATGTTAATGACTACCTTGCCCTTGCTGTTTTCGACACACCTTGTGTCTTTGTTGTAAGACTGGGCAATCACCATCATAGAATTCATTATTGACGGTGTTAATGGGTATTCCTTCGGCGAAGTGCAGGGCACTGCCTATTAGTTTGTCCATCAATGGACTCCTTGTAACCTTCTGAGTTCTAGCCCAGAATTCATCCATGTCGATATGTCCCAATTCTGAGTCTCTGACGTCCATGCTACACTTGGCCTGGGACTCGGGCATTCTGACCCTACTGATATTTATATTTCATTTCTTCCTCTGTAAGCTTAGCCTTTCCTTTCGATTTGACAGGTCTCTTGCTAGATGTTGACATATGTTCTTCTAAGTTTATTTGCTGATCTGCATGAAGAAGAAGTGAAACCCAACGTAGAAAGGTTGTATCAGTCATTTGATTTCCCATTGAAGTGCCAACAGAAGAAAGAGTTAGTTATTTTTAGGCTCAGGGCACAGGGCGCATGAAAACTGCAGCTTACAGGGCTAAATAGGTAAGGCGCACAGGAAAGGGTTGTTACAAGGGTTAAACTGGCACCAAAGGCGCATCGCGCATGCATACTTTAGATTGCATTTTTCAAAGGGCGCATGAAAACTTCGTGTTACATAGTGACAGGATGCGCCCTTTGGCGCATAGATTTTTCATGTTGCATTGGGATTTGGTGCGCCCTTTGGCGCATGGAAATTTTGTGTAACGGGAACTTTTTGTGCACCAAAGGGAATATGGCGCGGCACAAGAAAGGTTTACATAACATGATGTTTCTGTAAGGAGGGATGCGCATGCGCCTTCAAAGACTCATACTTGGCACAGATAAATCCAGTGTTGCATTGATGCTGGGTGTGCCCTTGGGCACATGGAAATGTGATGCAGCAAGGAAGGTTGGTGTGCCAAAGGGGCACAAGTTTAGCGCTTGGAGCATGTGATGGAGGCGCGCTTTTAAGGGCGCAGAGGTTCTTGATGCAACAAGCATGATGGGTGCGCCATTGGCGTGGGTTTTGTTTATGTTGCAAGGTGGTCAGATGCGCCAAAAGGAAAAAATAGAGTTTTTACATGGTTCAACCCTTCTTTCATCCTTTCATTTCCAAGATTGTTTTGGGAGATATAATGGTTCAATCCAAAGGGATTCAGACCATGCTTTTAGACAACTCCCTCTACCAACAGTTCTGGAA
This sequence comes from Taxus chinensis, assembly GCA_019776745.2. Taxonomy (NCBI): domain Eukaryota; kingdom Viridiplantae; phylum Streptophyta; class Pinopsida; order Cupressales; family Taxaceae; genus Taxus; species Taxus chinensis. The sequence goes on along the minus strand of CM034147.1, from coordinate 83,653,063 downwards.
AGAGGAGGAAAAATGGAAAGACAGACAGCAAAAAGAACAGGGGGGAAGGGAACCAGATCAATATTTCAATATTTCAAACCAAAACCAGGCCACCAAGCACAACAAGAACCAAAAACGTAAAATGCACGAGAGAGGTAAGAACATCTTACCCGGATAAGTAGTAAGAGACGTGTAATGGGTCCACAAAGCGTTGAAAACGACGAGGCAGGGGCTGACAGGATCTGATAAAAGAAATCACATGATTTTCGTCTGATGATAATGACATCTGTGGGTGTGCAAATTTTTATATATAGGTGAGTCAGTCATAAATGTGCCACCAACTTTATAAAGGGCGCATGAAAAATGCTGTCGACATGAAAAAGCATGCGCCCTTTGGCGCACGAAAGTGTTTGGCAGCATGAAATTATGTGCGCCCTTTGGCGCACCAAAAGCTATGTTGACATGAGATTATGTGCGCCCTTTGGCGCACCAAAAGTTGTGTTAAGATGAAGTTATGTGCACCCTTTGGCGCACCAAAACATGGCGCAAAAAAAGTTGCGTTAACACAAAGGCGCATGCGCCTTGGCGCACGCAGAGAAGAATCAACATACTTTGGCACACCAAAAGGCGTGTCGACACTGAGAAGTATGCGCCAAAGGCTTTAAAGGGGGCGCACCAAAAGTTGATGTTACATAGCAATTTCATGCGCCCAGCCAAAAAAGACCCAAAAGACTAAGTTCGAAAAACCAGATTTCCCGGGAAGGGTTTTTGCAACGTTTCGAACACAAGGGATCCCCTACGAGGGATCGAAACAAAATTTCGGTATGGTTATCGGTAAAATTGCCCTTGTCAATTTTACGGGATAACAATACCAAATTTAGGTCTCTACATTTTGCCTCTTTTTGTTGAGTGGTTTGTGCTAGCAAGCTACGAGATAAAAATGATGAGAGATAAATTGTGAATGACGATTGATGAAAGGTGGATGATGAGCTCCCCCTCAAACGAGGGACCGATGATGCCAAGGGGAATCGGTGACTTGTTTGAAAAAAGGTAGATGATAAAGTGTGGGTGGATGAAGAAAAATATGTAAAATGATTACCAAGGAAAGATGCCCTAAGCAAAAAGGAATCATAATAACGACATAACTATGGTGGTGACTCCAATATCACATTGGTAGAGGAAAATTGTGGTCTCAATGGAGATGGGCTACAAAGTTATACGAGCTAGTGAGTGGGTGAAGATCACTACAGTATGGATGTAAATCGTGATGACCAATGGGTGATAGGAAAACATCAAAGTATGTGCAACTTAAATACGAAAGGTATGTAAAATCCTTCGTATATAAGGAATTGAGTGAAAAGGTATGCACCCGCAAGGGACGAGGATGAAAGGCATGGTGCCCCAGCACAAGACACGAAAAATAGACAAGAAGGCAAAGTGAAAAAGTGGGTGGTGAAATAATATTCCCCAAGGGGGAATAAGTATGGCCATCAAGTGGACTTTGTGAATGGATTAGAATAATTATGCCCAAAGGAGGAGTAAATATGTCCTAGTGGGACTTTGAATGTATAAATTAAGGATTTTAATGTAGAATTAAAATTCCTAGAGGGAAAATAAATATGGCCACAAATGTGGACTTAGAGATGAGATAGACTGGATGAGATTAGGTGAGATTTGGATGAGATGTGACTTAACAATGGATACCTATGGGTATGAGTGACACTACATCATTGAGAAACGTGAGAGGAAAGGATGCCTCCAAATGAATTTGAGGTAAACAAGAGGAAGATCCAGGTAAGGCAAGGCACATGTGACCAAAACATAATGTTAGCATATAACAAACGATAATTAGTTATACCAAAGATCATGAGAGAACGACAGATGGGATGGACTCATAGACCTAATGTCGACATGAAAAATGAGTTAGAGATACAACTTGTACATGGGAAGAGGGTTCTCCATTAGTGGTGTTCCCTAAAACTATGCCCCAGATCTGAGAAGGTGAAAGAGTAATGTTAAAATAAATTTGATCAATACGGGAAACTTTCTTAGGATGCTAATAAAATGGAAGGTTGATCAATGTGGGAATCCTTCAATGCCATAAGAGATTAGCCATACTTCAAGGGTATGGTCTATTTTATACAAAATATAGATGTTAAGAATAATATATACGATAGCCTTCCTTCGAGGGATCGGTCTATTTATTTTTATTTTAACTTTGATTTTTTATTTTCATGTTTTTTTTGCATGAATAGTTGTCCTTTAAGGGATCAATCTGGAGCATCCTTTGATTTTGATTTTACATAGAGGAGAGTTGGGACTAGCTAAGTAGACCACTTAAGAGGGGGTAAGGATGTACATGAGACACCCTTGGACCCTTTACATGGTTCAAATAGGTGAATGAGATGCTAATGGATGTAATGATCACGGAGTTCTCACCAAGATGGGGGAACCTATCCATAAGGAAAATGCTATGGTAATAACTGTGGTTCCCATATTTAAGGTCATGTTTAGGAAAGTAACGGAAGACCACATAACTCCAAATCATTAAAATTAAATATGGACGAGGCTAATGATGGAGGGATGATCTTAGGATATGACTAATATCTCATTGTAAGACATGCTAACAGTATACTGGTCACAAATGTAAAGCGTTAAGAGGTTCCACTTCTTATTTACCCTTAAGGGAAGGAAAAATTTCCATGCAATGTCTTGATTAAAGTTGGGTTCGAGATAGAATGAAAACTTGATAAGTTGGGATATGATGAGATAGATGAACAAATATAAAATTATGTGTTACCCTTAAGGAATTGAAAAGGTGTGTCCGTAATGAGACAGATAAATGGTCCCCCAAGAGAGGGACGAATATGACCACAACGGTGGATTTTAGATGAGAATAAATGGTCCCCCAAGAGAAGGAAAAATATGGCCACAAATGTGGACTTTGAAATGAAAATATGGTTCCCCAAGAGAGGCATAAGTATGGCCACAAAGGTGGACTTTAAAATGAGATGAGGACTCAGACAAGATTAATTTGGATTTAAGATTGGATGAGATTAAATAAAACGATATCAAAAGTGAAGTCCCCCAGTATCAAGGGAGTTGTAAGGATGGATAAGAGATGAATCAATCCGAAATAGATGCTCAAGGAAGAGGGGAAGATGTCCTCCTAGTGAGGGAGATTATATCACTATGGATAAATTAGATGTAGATGTCGAAGGAGTTTAGATAGGATCATTTTGGATTTGGATTGGATAAACAGTCATAGACCATAGGGGTGATCGGAAAGACAAAAAATATTGATGAATAAGGGAGGACCCTATGTAGGAGGAACAATATGTGAAGGGGCAGATGAAGGAGGATGCTTAATAATTTTGATGGATGGGGATGTAGGAATAGGAGTTCGATTGGTCACGGTGGATGGATAAGAATGGCTTTTCTGAATGAGGAATTCATCTTTCTCAATAAGATCAAGGACAATGGTTTGAAAGGCCTTACAATTCTCAATTTCATGACCTAAGGTATGATGATAGGCACAAATGCAATTAGGATTTAAACATGATGGCTTCTTACGATGGGGATCAAAAGATATAATGGGAGGAAGTAGGATGATAGATATTTAAATTAAATGTCTAAGGATGTCTACGTAAGATCCAATAGAGGTATTGTTATGTTTTTGGAGCCTATTTGCATGTTAGAATGTGGTACACCTTCTATGTGTTACACTTAGGTATTTTTACGGTGGTCCCGCTCGCCGGTGAGCGGGTCAGGGGGGTTCAGGGGCGAAGCCCCCTAAGCAAATTTTCATGGGTGGTTTATCAACCCATGGGTAGTGGGTAACCGTTATGGGCTGTTTTTGGGCCCATGGTTTTTTTGGTTTTTGCCCATTGTTTTGATACCCACAGTTTTTGCCCTTGGTTTTGATACCCACGATTTTGTATCAAACTACTTAAGAAATTGTCTATTTATATGGTCTTATGCAAATGATAGAGGCACAAGAAAAATTTTTGCAGATGTGTTTTGAATTCGGGTGTGAATTCTGTAGAGTTTGTTGAGCATAGCTTCAAATGGATCTGGGTATTGTATTAAGAGAGTGGAGGCTTGTAATAAAATCTAAGCAAGTGATTCTTAGTGGACGTAGCCCAAATTGGGTGAACCACGTTAAATCTTGTCTCTCTCTGTTGTGTTATTTATTCTGCACTTTTATTTGAGATCTGTAATATTTTCTGCATATTAGTTTCTACTATTGCGATTCTATAAGGGATTATTCCGCATATTTTATCTCTTATTTTCTAATAATTGGTATCAGAGCCTGGTTTGGTTTGCTGAAGTGTTGAATTGTAGGGAAAGTTTTTAGCTTGAGTTGGAGCTATGGTAGATGAAGGAAGATCTAGGGTTGATAAATTCAACGGGTAGAATTTCAGTCTTTGGAAGATGCAGATGGAAGATTACCTTTATCAAAAGGATATTTATACTCCGTTGTCTAAGAAGGTGAACAAACCCTCGAGTATGATAGATGCAGAATGGGATTTGTTGGATAGGAAGGCACTTGGGACAATCTGGCTGTGTCTTGCATCTTCAGTATTATTTAATGTTTCAAATGAAAATACTACAAAAGATCTAATGGATGCATTAGGGAAGTTGTATGAAAAACCCTCTACCTCTAACAAGATATTTTTAATGAAAAAGTTGTTTAATAGGAAGCTGTCTGAGAATAGTTCAGTAGCAGATCATTTAAATGATTTCAATACGGTTGTGAATATGCTAGCTTTGGTTACAATAGAATTTGATGAAGAAGTTAGGGCTTTATTAATTCTGTGCTCTTTACCTGAGAGTTGGAATAGCCTGGTAATGGCGGTAAGTAACTCGGTTCTAGCTAACTCGAAGTTGAAGTTTGAGGATGTTGTAGGGGTGATTCTAAGCAAGGAAATGTGAAGAAAAAGCTCCAGGGAATCTTCTACTTCAGGGAATGCTTTGACAGTGGAAACTAGAGGGAGACAGAAGAATAGAGGAAACTGTGGAAAATCAAAAGATCGGGCAAGGTCAAAATCCAAGAACAAGATTGTATGCTGGAATTGTGGAAAGCTTGGGCATACAAAAAAGGACTGTTAGGAGCTTCAGGATAAGAAGAAACAATAGGAAGAAAACAAGGAGGCAAATGTGGCATTGGGTAATGTATGTCAGGATGCTTTGATTCTTTCTTTGCATAATATTACTGAATCTTGGGTTTTAGATTCAGGGGCTTCTTTTCATGCTAGTCCACATAGGCATTATTTTGTTGATTATGTTCAAGGGGATTTTGGGCATGTTTTTCTTGGTGATGATGAGCCTTGCAGTATAGTTGGAAAAGGTTCTATTCAGGTTAAGATGTAGAATGGGAATATATGGCTATTGAAGGATGTCAGACATGTGCCTTCATTAAGGAGAAATTTGATATCGGCAGGGCAATTGAGAAGTAATGGTTGTACTGTGATATTTACAGCTAACTCTTGGAAGGTTACTAAGGGTACTCTTGTGGTGGTAAGAGGTAAGTAGGTTGGAACCTTGTATTTAACCACTAATAGTACTAATGATTGTAATCTTGTGGCTTCAGATGCAGATACAACATTATGGCACTATAGGTTCGGTCATATGAGTCATAAGGGCATGGACATCATAAAGAAGAATTTACCTGGATATACAAAAATAGGTTTGGAGTTTTGTGAGGACTGTATATATGGGAAACAGAAGCGAGTAAGGTTTCTCAAGGTTAGACCTACAAAGAAAGAGAGTAAGTTAGAGCTGGTGCATTCTGATGTGTGGGGGCCAGCTCAGGTATCATCTCTTGGGGGTTCAAGTTATTATGTTACTTTTATTGATGATGTAACAAGGAAAGTTTGGGTTTATTGTATTAGAAACAAATCTGATGTATTTGACACTTTTGTTAAATGGAAAGCCTTGGTAGAGAATGAAACAGGTCTTAAGCTAAAATGTCTCAGGTCAGATAATGGAGGGGAGTATTACAGCAATGAATTTAATGATTACTGTTCTAAGAATGGAATCCACAAGAAAAAGATGGTTCCAGGAACTCTGCAGTATAATGGGGTATCAGAAAGGATGAACAAAACAATAATGGAACGTGCTAGGAGCATGAGGTTACATGCAGGACTACCTCTTTCTTTTTGGGCAGAAGCGGTGAGCACAGCGGTGTACTTGATAAATAGAGGACCCTCAAGTGCCTTGGATGGAGGCATACCTAAGGAGGCTTGGTATGGTAAGAAAGTTGATTACACATTTCTTAGAGTCTTTGGATGTGAGGTTTTTGTTCATAGTGACAAGGATGATAGGACCAAGCTAGAGGCTAAATCAGAAAAATATACTTTCATCGGTTATCGTGGTGATGACTTTGGATATAAATGTTGGAGTATTAAGGACAAGAAATTCATTCGATCTAGGGATGTGGTATTTAATGAGAAAGTCATGTATAAGCAGTAGTTGGAGGAAAATAGGGAAGAATCCAAGAAAGAATATGCAGTGGTAGAGGATCTTCCAGATGGGAAAGTGACACAGAATCAATTCAAGAACCCCCTCAATAGGAACCCCAAACTCCTATATTAAGGAGGTCTTCTAGGGTAAGAAGAGAACCTGAATGTTTTTCTCCTTCTCTTTATTATTTATTACTCACTGATAGTGGAGAGCCAGAGATCTTTGATGAAGCAATGCAGGTAGATGCCAGGAAGAGTGGGAGCAAGCCATGGATGAGGAGCATCAGGCTCTCATAGAGAACTAGACATGGGATTTGGTGAAGCTACCCGAAGGAAAAAGAGCATTACAGAACAAGTGGGTGTTCAGATTCAAAAATGAAGAAGGAGGAAAGAAAAGATATAAGTCCTGGTTGGTGGTCAAGGGGTTTGCATAGAAACAAGGTATAGATTTTGATGATATTTTTTCTCGTGTAGTAAAAATGACTTCTATTAGAACTGTTCTAGGAATAGTTGTAGTAGAAGACTTGCACTTAGAACAGCTTGATGTAAAGACTGCATTTCTCCATGGTGATTTGGAGGAGGAACTATATATGCAGCAACCAGAGGGTTATGAGGTCAAAGGTAAAGAGGAGATGGTTTGCAAACTGAAGAAAAGCTTGTATGGCCTAAAAAAGCTCCACGTCAATGGTATAAGAATTTTGATAGCTTCATGATGGAGCAAGGTTATATTAGATGCCATTCTGACCATTGTGTGTATACAAAGAAATTTGAGGATGGAAGTTATATTATCCTGTGTTTGTATGTTGATGACATGCTGGTTGTAGGTAAAAACATGCAAGAAATAAAAGTACTCAAGAAGCAGCTAAGTGAATCCTTTGCTATGAAGGATTTGGGTGCAGCCAAACAAATCCTTGGTATGAGGATATCTCAGGATAGGAAAGAACGGAAGCTGACTTTATCTCAAGAAGAGTACATGAAGAAGGTCTTGGAGAGGTTTAATATGCAGGATGCTAAACTGGTTGGGAATCCTTTGGCAGGCCACTTCAAGTTATCAAAGGAGCAATGTCCCAAGAAAGAGCAGGAAAGAAACCAGATGTCAAAGGTACCTTACTCATCAGCAGTTGGAAGTTTGATGTATGCTATGGTGTGCACTAGGCCTGATATTGCCCATACAGTGGGAGCTGTGAGTAGATATATGAGTGATCCAGGTAAAGAGCATTGGCAACCAGTAAAGTGGATCCTTCGGTATTTGAGAGGGACCATGGGGACAGTTTTGTGCTACATTGGATCAGACATGGCTGGAGATGTAGACAGTAAGAGGAGCACAACAGGTTATATTTACACTGTAGGTGGGACAGCAGTGAGCTGGATTTCACGACTACAGAAACTAGTGGCTTTGTCAACCATGGAGGCTGAGTATGTTACTGTCACAGAGGAAAGCAAAGAGATGATTTGGTTACAAAAATTGCTTGAGGAGTTGGGGCATAAGCAGGGGGAATGTAAGCTATATAGTGATATTCAGAGTGTTATACACCTAGCTAAGAACTCTACTTTCCACTCCAGGATGAATCATATACAGTTGATATATCACTTCATCAGGACAGCTTTGGAGGAAGATAAGTTGAAGTTGGAGAAGATTCATACCAGTCAGAATCTTGCAGACATGATGACCAAGGTGGTCGTAAGGGATAAACTAAAGCTATGTTCAGCTTTGGTTGGCCTTCGTAGATGACAGTGAAGGGTTGAGAAGCTTGCTCAATGGAAATCAGTCTCCAAGTGGGAGATTGTTATGTTTGTGGTGACTATTTGCATGTTAGAATGTGGTACACCTTCTATGTGTTACACTCAGGTATTTTTACAGCGGTCCCACTCGCCGGTGAGCGGGTCAGGGGGTTTCAGGGGTGAAGCCCCCTAGGCAAATTTTCATGGGTGGTTTATTAACCCATGGGTAATGGGTAACCGTTATGGGCTGTTTTTGGGCCCATGGTTTTTTCAGTTTTTTCCCATTGTTTTGATACCCATGGTTTTTGCCCTTGGTTTTGATACCCACGATTTTGTATCAAACCACTTAAGAAATTGTCTATTTATATGGTCTTATGCAAATGATAGAGGCACAAGAAAATGTATTGCATATGTGTTTTGAATTCGGGTGTGAATTCTGTAGAGTTTGTTGAGCATAGCTCCAAACGGATCTAGGTATTGTATTGAGAGAGTGGAGGCTTGTAATAAAATCTGAGCAAGTGATTCTTGGTGGACATAGCCCAAATTGGGTGAACCACATTAAATCTTGTCTCTCTGTGTTGTTTTACTTATTCTGCACTTTTATTTGAGATTTGTAATATTTTCTGCATATTATTTTCTACTATTGCGATTCTATAAGGGATTATTCTGCATATTTTATCTCTTATTTCCTAACAGGTATTAGAAGGAAGATTAGCTTTTGTAGGTTTTGATAGGATATCTTCACTTTGATTTAGTTTAGATGGGTGTGGATGAAGATTAGATGGGTGGATTAGGTGTATGGGAGGACGAACTAGTTTTGTGAGGAGAGTTAGATTGTTTGGATTTGGATTTAGGTTGGATGGGTATAGATGTAAATTGGATGGATGAATTAGGAATATTGAAATATGAATCAGTTTTGGGAGGACATTTAGATTTCTTAGATTGGATTTTATTATTACGTAACATCTTAGGTGAAGGGACTGGCCCTAAAATAGATGACTGTGTGTCTAGGATGGATTTTATAATGTTGAATTGCTGAGAAGAGCAAAGGTATAACATCTTACGAGGATTCCTATGATACCTTTGGGAATGTGTATCACTGGTCTTAGATTTAAATCAATAATTCTTACCCTCAGCATGGGTAACTATACTCTCAACTAGTGGATTTAAATATTGTGGTGTAGATTTGGGATTGGTTGATGTAGAAATGGTCTGTTTTGAAAAGGGAGAATGACTCCTCCTTGTGTTTTTTTTAGATGGAGGTGTTTGCTTCATGAACGTTGTAAGGGGCATCATTGATATATTCACAAATCGAGATGATGTGACTAGTGCGGTAGGGGATATAGGTGGTGATATAGGAATGGATGTTGGAGAAGGTGTGGGAGTAAATATTGGGCATAAAATATTGGGATGGAATGGACGATGTAGTCATGTGTAAAGATGTAGGTGCATGCGTCGAGATAGACATTGGGATAGTTGTAAGTAGGGTTAAAGGAGTATGTGTGATATTTAGGATTGATGTGGAAATGAGTGGTGTAGATGTAGTAATAGGTGTGTTTGAGGGTGAAGGAATAGATGTGAGATTTGTAGGAATAGGTGTGGATATCAACAAGATTGAAATAGGTGTTAAATATGAATCTTATGTAATAGATTGGGGCATGATTGAAGTGGATGGAGTATGGGGTATATTCAAAGTTGATGTGGATGTGGCAAGGGTAGAAGTAGGTATAGGTATAAGGAAAGTAGTAAATTTTGATATAAGTGTGATAGTTGTGGATATGATAGGTTGTGAATAGGGGGTGGGAGTAATGTCTAAGGTAGAAGCATCTGGAGTCATTGATGAGATGATATCTTCATTAATGGTGTTAATGGTATGAGCATTTCGTAATTGAGATGTAAAAGGGGTGGTTTGATTTTTTGGTGGTTGACTAGGTGAAGTGGTAGAGTTATCTATTTGGATATCCCCTTGATCTATAAGTTGTTGAATATGATCTTTGAAGGAACGAAACTTCTCAGTTTCATGACCTTTGACTTGATGATATTTACAATAGTTTCATTCGTGATACCACATAGGTTTGGGTCTGAATCATCCATGGGTCGTATGAGAGGAATTTGGATGGAGTGTACTGCCACCAACTTATTAAATATGGAGCTATAGGATTCCCCCAAGGGGGTCTAGTTAGGAGATGGTCTAAAAAATATTTGTGAAGACTCTGTGTGAGAGGGAGATGTGGATGGGGATCGAACCGATATGGTATTGGTGGTAGTTTTAGACTTATCGTTATGTATAGTGGGTTTGATGAACTCAGTCTTGGGCTTGTTTGATTTAAGTTTGAGTTGGACTTTCTCAAGGGTGTGAGTTTTAAGTTTTCGAGCCATGGTGAAGGCTTCTTCAAATGTTTGGAAATATTGGATTTGTAATGTAGAATAAATAAGCTTCATACATGAGCATGAGAAGAGTTCGATGAGTTGAACTTGTGGAAGATTAAATGACAGTTGGTTTATGATGCCACACCACTGAGAAAATAAATCTATGATACACTCATCATCAAACTATTTAATGTCGTATAAGTTATTGATAGTGATTTTAGGTGCAATATTAATCAAAAAATTCTCTAGGAACAATTGTGTGAGCTAGGTAAAGGAGAATAAGGAATGTTGAGGAATCCCATTGTACCAATCTAGTGTTGGACCGTCCAAGGACATAGGGAAGGTGTGAAGCATAAGTTCCTGATCATATGCGATAAGGTAACATGTGTGTTTAAAAGCACGGAGATTTTGTTGGGGATCTTCCTTATTGTTAAATTTGATAAACTTGGAAATCTCCCAATGAGGAGGGTAGGTTTAATTGGAACTTATGGATGAATTGGCTCATTACATATTTTTTCGTAAGATAATGTAACCTTGGGTCCCAAGGTAGAAACCTCTAGACTAGCCAACCTATTCATTAGGGCATGGATAGGGTCATTTGATGTGATGATAGGTTGGGATTGGATTGGTTGTGTGGCATGAAATGTAGCTTGATAAGGCGGTTGATAAGTTTGTGGATGTGTGGGTGTTTGGGTAATCATTTGATAAGGATTAATATATGTCATGGGTTGAGATTGGATAAATTGTAGTAATTGTTGATGTTGAGAAATAGGGACGTGGTATGATTGTTAAGATTGAGCAAGTTATTATGGTGAATGATAAGTGGGGATATAAGTGTTAAGAGTTTGAGATTGTTGGATACACATACTAGTGACAGTAGTGGATGGAATAGGGACAGAGTTAATATAAAGTGATGTGGGTGGAATGGGATCCAATGGTTGAGTGGGTTTATATGATTGAGATATTTGGATGCGTCTATGACATAGGAAGTCATAAATAGGGCCAGAGGGAGGTCCAATAGTTTCTAAAGGAGTTGGAGAGGGGATTGTAGTTGGTCTAGAAAGGTTGGATTGATGAGAGACATGAGGATTAGTTCCAAGGTGGGGGAAATTTTGGATGACACAGTCCTAATGAAGTGAGACCATGGAGATAAGGTGTTGGGTAACCGAAGGTATGGTCTCAAGTTTATAATCTTGTTGGGAGAGATCATTAGAGGAAGAAATGTCATTAGATGAAGTGGATTGTTGTGTTTCTTCAACTTGAGAAAGGGTAATAATATGCATGAAATAGATTAACATTTTTTTATGTAATTTGTTAAAAAATAAATCAAGCAACAAGTTTCTTATCATCATGATTAATTTAAAGATGTGAAAAGAAAAAATTGGATAACAAAGGTGCCTAAGAAAAGGTAGTCTATGTCTGGTTTCAGTTTTGTTTTGGCTAGGGAAGTATCGGGTGGATTTCTGTTGGGTGATGAAATCCCAATCAGTCAACCAGGTAAGGAGATGTTTTGATGTGTTATTTAGATGCATGTGTTTTAGGTCGTGTGTGATAAGATGTGAGATGCAACAATTTAAACCCCTAATTAATCTATGTGAGCAAGCAGGATGTAGAAAAGGAAGGTTATTTTTAAACCAAATTGAAATGTGATCTTTCAATGAGGACACACATAGGAAAAGGAAGTACGATACAGAAAATAGTAAATAAGGAAAAAGAGGAAAACCTAGATAAAGCTTTTCCTTTTTATCTGAACTTTAGCAAAGAGAAGTCCAGCAGCCAAACCAACACAAGCAAACAAGAAAGAGGACCTCACGCTACAATGTTAGTAGAAGACAAAAGAAATATAAAATATAAAAGAAAAGGATCACCTAAAGGGTGGTCCCACCGAGTGTGCCAGAATGTTTTTGTAGTTTTCTCATTTGATTCAAATTAATGAGTTAGCTACTAAAGAAAGTACATAACTCAAAACAAGGAGGGTTTAATGTACCTCAAATGCAATGTGATGGATGCAGGCACAAAGTGAATGGTGGATCCTCATTGTAGCTGATAACCTACAAATAAGATAAATTGAAACAGGGTTAATTAGATAGATTTATGTGGGGGTTTCCCAAAACATGTTGGCTCTAATAAGTGATTAGCTTCCTTTCATGGATGTCAACCCTCGTGCATTTAGAAAGAGTGAAATAAATCAAGAATAACATATAGCATGTAGAGACATCAATATACTGAATCTGAGAAATGATTAAAATTGATATCGAATATGATATGATTGGAATAGTAGTAAATTAAAGGTTACCTTGTCTAGGTCGATGATGACCCAGAATGTGCACAGATAGGTCAACACCAACTGGACCTAATGAAAGGAACCTGTAAACTCTTTTATGGTTGGATTTAGATTTAGAAGATGGGTCGGGTCGATGTCAATTGGACTGGATCGACACTGATTGGGAATGGGTCGACGTTGATTAGACTGGGTCGATGCCAATCAGACCTGGTTTTATGCCAACTGGACTAGGTCTACGCCAACTAGACTAGGTCTATACCGACTAGATCTGGGTTGGGTAAGGTTGAGGATGGATGGATGAAAAAGGTGACCTATAAGAAAATAGACTAGAAAAGAAGGTTTTTGGAGAAGCTCTGAGTGTTATTGAAGTTGATCTAAAGTTGAAAAATATTAGACACAACCAATACAATGATAATCCAATTAAAAGATAAATAAATCAACACAAAGATATTGATAAGTCTCACGAATGATGATCATGAGCAATGCAATCACATTGAAATGATGTCTACATATTTGTATTGTTGTAAAGAATGCTCAGGTCAAGAGATAAAGTCTTAGGTCACAAGGGAGGTCCACATGTTTGCACCCATCTAGATGATTGAGGAGAGAAAATGTCACACATTTTGATAGGGTGCACAGTGACTTAAGGCATGGTCGCCACTAATTACGGGGAAAGTTTCCCTAATGGGGCTGCTTTTGTGATTTGATCAATTTGGTATTTTAAGTATTTAGAAAATTAATGTTTCTTTAAAATCATAATGTAGGTAGGATTGGGGTATTTGTATGAAATAATGGTAGTTAGGGGATAAGGTTTATAGGTAGAATAAAAACATAGAATGAAATGGAAAGACTTATAGAATAAAATGCATCTCAAATAAAAATTGAAGCCATACATTGAATAGAATATTGAACATAATTTAATTAATGTTTATTAATAAAGTGTAGAAATGACAAACTGATAGGATGTAATTTTATATGGTAGTTACACATTACTAACTTATGTATTTAAAGTTCAAATGCATGTTTTAACTTGCGGTGTTTTTCGCTAAGCATGTATACATATAGATGATTTATGTGTGTAGCCTATGTGTGGGAGGTCCAAATTACTATTGTTAACATCATAAGCTAGTGAAAAATTAACTTCAAAATTAGAATTCCAAGTTATCTTATAAATCCGAAGAATGACAAGTCATTTTGTGTCGAAGATAACTAGATCAAACATTACAAGGTTGGTTCATCTACATCACACTTGTTGATAGGAGGGATCTAGTTTATTTTATTCCATGCAATCATCTTATTTTACATTTTCTACACTATTATTATTCGCTACTTTCACAAAGTGTGAGCTGACACAAGAGAACCTAGTGGCACGATATTCACACAGTATTCACACACACTAGAACTACATTTAGGTCTGAAATGTAGTGCAGTGCTTGGTTGGTAATCTCCACCATTGTGCAATCATTGAGGATAGTCTAACCCAAATCATATGCATCTTTCTTTTTTATGGGTTTTGATGCTTGGTTTGGGGAATTTACAGGTGCTATGATTCCATCTCTAATTATCATTAACATATTGCATAATCTAAAAAAGCTTGAGATTCAACATGACAGTGAACACTGAGGTGTATCATTTAGTACTCCTCAAAATTGGTTTACAAGACCTACACTACATAGACACACTAGGCACCTATATCTCATGAGTATAGGCACCCAATGTTTTGTATACCTATCTCTAGGTGCCCCAGTCTAATCTCAGATTAATGAATTAAATAATAACATAACACATTTTCTAAAAGTCAAAATAGTCAGTTTCCTCATCATTAGTATTTTATCCAGTCATCTAACTACCTTACATTATCTTCGTAATGCTCATCAATTGTAGATCAGCTAAATAATGCACTCTAACATCTTCTTTTTCACATCTAGGGTTTCACATATCTATTTATGGTTATTTGTTTGGGTCAATTATTTCCCCCATTTATTTAGCTATTCATTTACTTTGCTTTTTGTGCATAACGACCTTAGATTAACATAGAATTAGGCCCCCATTTTGTCATTTTAGTTTCTATCATTTTGGTGAACCCATGATCTCTATCTTCATGCCTATAGGATCCTGGTCTCATTTATTATCATCCTAGATCCTCTATTCACCATGAATTTCTCAATCACTGATTATTTTCTTGTGCAAATCTTGATCTAAGGCATTTGAGAATTCCAACATCTTCTTGCTACTACCCTCATTTGTGTTGATATGTATCTTGAATACAAGTTTATCAAATAATTTGTGAGACACATTTTCTCAACACTTATCACTTCAAATCTACTATCATCCCTAAGGTTGATCCATTAAAGGCACTTTACGATAATGAGCTCCACCTTTGCATATCATGGTTCATCTACATTCACTATATGGGTATTAAGTGCACTTTAATTGATAATGGATCTGAACTTAATTTATGTCAGTTATGTCATTCCTTGACAAAGCTAGGTCTTTTTGCTTGTGCATGTTAGGCCATGATGTGCTTTCACTGTCGTGCATATGATAGTTTCATTCGTCCATGTAGTGTTGGTCACATTACATTACCTATCGTGGTCGCTGATAGACCTAAAACTGACCCCTTCAACACTGATGTTCTTTTCCATTTGATTTCCCAATCTCGGGCAATTATTTACTTGGTAGATCATGGCTCCATGCTATGATTTCACTTGACTATCACATATCCATCATTGTGTCAAATTCGAACATACATATCACTTAGGGACATTGAATATATTAGCTTTTTCACAGACCGTGCATCCATTCCAATATTGTGACTGAGATCCTAAGGCTACCCCTGTACCTATACCAGGCACTGATACTATATGATCCTTAACCTATGGACAAACTACACATTTGCCACCACTTGAAGGTTTTATTTGTGTGATATATGTTCTATTCCTCCTATCACCACGACTACCCTTGCTACTACTACTATGTATGATTCTTTATCAAGGAGATCTTCCAGACTATAGACATTTCACTCTATCACCTACACCTTCATAGTTGCTTGTCACCTCCATTAGCATTTATCCACCATTTACTTGCACACTTTTCATGAATAAAATCCCTATTGGTAACATATTCCATTTGATCCTACATGAATGCGATGACACTATATTGCTCACATGATGGTCTAGCTCGACTTGGATTTCACTTTTGAGGACCTCTATCCTCCTACTCATGATCCTCATCTATATTATGGCTTCATCACTATTACTATTGCTTATGGCTTGTGTGTCTTTCATATTATAGTCTATCTATCACACATTCCTCACTCTTAATTCACTCACATTAGGGGATTCTTGGCTTAACTTATATAGGGGGAACATTGGATCCTGATAATATTGATATCTCATTTCCTATGCCCTTTGGCCACATATTCATTTACAATAGTTCCTTTCTTGGCTATACATAAAATCTCACTTTTTGGTATGCACATGGTTGTCAACTTCCCCCATTTATTGATGAGGAATATGCTATGGGTATGTACAATTTGTGCCTCACGGATCATTAACAGTAATCAACCAGACACTATTGCTTATCAAGTAACCAATGCTTATCCATATGAATTTGACCCTAAAACTAACAATCTCTTAGATGATATTACATGATCTATTCTTCATCTTCAACATTCAGGGGGCATAGCATCAAACACATTCCCCCCCTACATGTTAGCATTAACGCATCTCTCATTCTTTGCATTATCATCCATCACTCTCATTTCATAGGAACATTATCATCTACATATTAGCATGGACCATTACCTGATGACACACTCTTGTGCTTCAGTTCACACTTGATTATAGATGACACACTATATATGAACCCCACACATTGCATAATATAAATTACACACCATGACACATTTATACATCTCGCATCATATATTTTACATCTTACACTCTATATCTGGTCTACATCATTTCGACCATTGCACATTTACACATTTTGCATACTCTATACACCATACTAGTATTCATTCTATGTATCACAATCCTATTGTCTGCGAGTCTATCATTCATCTCTCATCCTACATACTACATACGTATGCACTCCCACATTATTAATCTATCTACACATCTTGCATTGCACACTATACACTATTAACTATATTATACACATTATACACATCACATGGTCGTCTCTTATCATAACACATACTACATTGTACTCTACGCATTGTGCTCACTACCCTATGATGCACTTTAGTTCCTCAATATATACTTGAATTCTGAGGACAATCAAATTTCATCATTCTCACATTATCATCATTCATATCTCTATCATGTGACATTATTAGGTTAGTGACAAACACTATAGGATAAATGGTCACCTATTCGTTCATCTTGTAGTGGTATATGCTTTAGGCTACATCACCACCCCCTATATTCATCTTGTAGTGATATACTCTTTAGGATAAATCATCACCCCTCATCATCATGATATATGCTTTAGGCTACAGGCGTCATGCATGTGCATTCATCTCTAGGGCATATATCATCATCACTATGCATACGTATTCATCACAGTGCGTTAGACACAATACACACTTCAGACCATTTCTTGATGACGATACTCTCGTTTATGGTTCAATCTTGACTGCTGAGGTGGAAAACTAAATGAACCTCATTGCATATAAATCCATTCACTTGGGGGGCACACGGCTCCTATCATCCATCTTGCATTATATTCCATCCATCCACGACATGTTGCATATCTTGGTTGTTTTTACTCTTTCTTTCATTTTCTTTTATATGATCAGTTTATCACACATGCTAGCTAGATCTCTTGTATGTCGTTATATTTACCATACACACATGTGCGCTCATGCCCTTGTCTAGTGTGATCGCAGATATATGTCTCTTACATGCAGTATGGATGCTCAGCTTCCTACTACTCCTACAGTGGTCGTTGGGGCCATCCACATTCATATACTTACAAGTGTTATTGTTTCATTTTTTACTTAGCACTCTACATTACTTGATTATACACACTTTTAACATACATGGGTTATCTTTCTAACATGCTAATGGTTGCTCCATGTGTGAATTTTTTTTTGTATTATTATTTGCTTTCATGGTTATCTATTGTTTGTACTTGTTTGTACTTGTTTTCTATTATATGTGGGTCTTGCACTTTGTTTGGTGTACACACTTGTTTTTTGTATGCATTCATTATGGCCTTGTGTCTTGCAACATCGTGAGTGATGTCCCATGTTTGAAACCACTTTTGGTAGTCTATGATTGTCTTTTTGGGTGTTTAATTACATTCTAGCTTATACAATTTTGCTTAGTGTATACTTGTCTTTTACATGCATGTTTGTTCATACTAACACTTGTTTTCTAGTCACTTGTTTGTGTGTGCCTTGGTTTTTACCAAATGCATTCCCTTCCCCCTATAGGGCACAACTTATATACATCTTCTGGCTCTGAGCTCTTCATTGCAAGGTTGCGTGCACTCAAGATTCAGTTGGCACATTCCCTTGGTTGCATTTCCTCGTGCACTTCCCCTTCTCCCCTTTCATTTTTCTTTCTTCTTTGTTCCATCCCTCCCTTGTGTGCATCTCCTACACGTCCGCCTTTTTCCTAACAACTTTTCACCCTACGTGCACGCCCCACATATTACATTGTAATAGTTCCACCTTGACCATGCATTCTATGTTCACCAATTTTCCTCATTTCCTCGTGCGCATTGCACACACTTTCCTTTTTTCTTCCTCCCGCACCTCATTCTTCCGTGTGCATATATTTACACCCTCCTTTGTGCCCTTTCATGCCATGTCATTTTGACATACTTGAGTGTGCCACACACAACTAGTTAAAGCACGCCAATAGGGCGTCAGATCCTTACAACAAATCAATGAGTGACAGGTGGCATAAACAACAAAACATTTGCACAATTGGTTGTCCTTTTAGCTGTACCACATATTTTACATACGCTGACGACTCTGAAAAAATTCTAATAGCCGTATATTTTGCTACAGAGCTATGTTCAGCGCACACTTAGACTTGTCACATAGCTGCTGACATAGGCTACAATGCTAGACATTCAAATTCAAATTCTTGGTGGATCTGGTAGGTGAGAAATGGGAAAATTTCTTTATGAGCATTGAAGAGCAGAGCTAATTACTCTAACCAACCAATTTGATATGATCTGCCCTCCTTCCTTCTCCTAGGGAAGTGCATTTGACATATTTGTAGGTGGATTTGTAGGCATTGAATGCTTCTTGTTGGTAGTTGCATTTCAAATTCAGATTTTCCCTCCTTCTCTTCTTCTTTCATGGATTCATCTATAAATGTAAGAGTTGGGCTTATTATTAATGTTGGACATTTTGGATCCTTACGCACTTTGCTAAGGACTTCATATTTTCTGTATTTTGAGTTGCATACCTCTAGATCTGGCTCTTGCATGTGGATATTGGCCTCTTTCACCATTGTAATAGCTCTGTACATTTTTGGAAGTAATAAAAGCATTATTTTGTGACTATTCTTTGTCCTAACATGTTTTCATTCCTTCTTCTTGCCTTTTTCTTTTGCATTGTGTGCATGTTGTGCCATTTCGCGTCCCTTGCAGCTCCTTACTTAGTTGTATTCCATGGAACTGATCTGGTAAATATGTGCTACACATGCCTAGACTTCTTTTACACATTTCACTTCATTTTCACTCATAATAGATAGTTTTCATCCCTCTTTTATGGTGTTATCACCTTTTAGTGTAGTTTATTTCATGTTATCCTTCTATCCCTGGTCCCTTGGCATTATTAGCTTAGTTTCCCTTTCAGCACTAACAGTAGCAGTAACAATAAAACTAGATAGAGGAACCGACCTTCTCTGAAGATCCGTCCCAAATGTGCAAGGTCCCACAACTTAGGGACGGTTCCATTGTTGTCACAAACAACTCGGTTCTTCTAGATCTGAGACGTGGGTTCAAGTTTGATGACCAATAGTTTTTGGCATGCCCGGTGGGACCAACATTGAAAGCTAATATTTCATATTGCTAAGTTCTGGTGTGTGGACTTAGCATTTCAGCCTTTGGAAGCTCATTTCAACACATATGGTGACTCCCAATACTTGCAAATCTTTATTTTAGCAGCCTTGAGTGTCCTTCATGAGAAGAGTGCATACAAGAAGAAGTGCAGTAACTGAAGAATCTTTTTAATACCTTAAGCTATCCCCAAGAAGAGTTTGTTCCAGAAATCCCACACGTGCATCTCCATCTCTAGTGCACCGCACCCATTCAACTCCTCACAGCAGACAACAAGAACACCCTGCAATGACACATCAACCACCTCATCCACTAAGGAACTTTGCTAATTTCAGTGGAGGAAATCCCCTAGTTCTTTCTATGTAACATAATATGCTAAACGATGCACTCAAAAGTATTCCCTACTTTACTAGTGAGAATCAAGTCACCCCTTAGGAGCATATCTAGGATGTAGCAAATGCATGTTCACTCTATTTGATCACACATGACGACGTAGCAATTAGGCTACTTGTGGCCTCTTTCAAAGGAAAAGTGCTTCAGTGGTACCGAGGCTTGAGACTTGGATCTATTTCCACCTAGGATGAGTTGGGAATAGATATTTGCAATTATTTTGAAGATAAGTCAGATCACCTATCTTTGGTGGAGCAACTAACAATGACAAGGAGGCCGCCGAACGAGCAAATGACTGATTTCAACATCAGATTTTAGAAGACTTGGGACAAAATTCCTCTTGTGGTAAGACTTACAACCCAACATGCTTTTATGTATTATCTAAAGGCGTTGAACAACGATATATCAGTCATGATTCAATCTATGGGAGGAAGGACTTTACCAGCTACTTATAATATTGTAGTAAGGGCATAAAATAGCCTTATTCAGGTAGGATTGATAGCTCCTAGACCACATATGCCCTTACTCTTAGAAATGTCACAAAAACCCCAACCTTCTTTGGCCCCTTTCTTGTTCTTCAGAAAAATGCACAACATGTTGCATCAACATCCTACCCTCCAGTGTTGTAGACAGAAGATGAAGAATTAAAGACCCTGATTAGAAATTTATCAAATAAATTCATATCATTAGAGAAACAACTTGTGCAAGCCTATAGAGGAAGTTCTAGTCAGGTGCATAGCCAAATCAATCAACCTTGGTGAAATCATTATGGAAACCAAAGGTACGCGCCCAACTAGCAGAATGATAGATGACATGCTAGTGCACATCTACCCTTGCAAGTTGTTCCTCCCACGCCCTCTCTTCCAGCACCCAGTGCAAGTCGGGCGCTTGTTCCAGTTCAAAAAAATTTGGTGCAGAAGTCAGAGTGGTGTTTCCCTTGCAACATTCCTCATAGTCAACATCAGTATGCCAATGATGCGTGCACCCAAGCCTACATGATCCAGAATGATTCAACCTATGAGCCTTCAACAAGTGCCCCTGAAGTAGAAAACCAAGAAAGGCCAAAAGATCTTCCTGACTCTAATCTGATGTTCTTTAGTGTTGAAGAATTCTATGCAATCAACCAAGCTACATAGGACTCAAGTAGACTGCGTGCCCAAGTTGCAGACAACACAAGATACAAGAAGAAAATGTTAGAGTCTAGTGCGCAAATCATAATCCCAACAACAAAAATGGACCAGAAAAAGCAAATAGATGCAGCCAGGGCATCCAGTACTAAAAAATACTCAAATGCCTATACCTAAGGCTCCACGTAAAGCTCCTTCATAAGTGGCGTGCACCCCTCCTTTGGTAGGCCAAGCCTCAACTTCAGCCAAAGCTCCTATTTCCGTGCCTGAGTAGTTTAGAAAGAATGTCATTGTGCCCCAAATGCACAAGTCATTCGGTCTTCCATTTAGCATTATGGACCAGATGAATAAGACAAATATAAATGTCACGATGTGGGATGCTCTAACCATTCCATCTCAACACGACCTGTTGCATGAAGCTCTGGCACAACTCCTACACATTGATCCAACTGTTCAGAAGCCGCGCACTACTATCAACATTTTCCAAGAAGAGGAGAAGCAAGTGAGTAACGTTGTTAAAACCCCACCCTTCTATATGTCCTTGATCATAGGAAAACACCTAGTGCATAACTGCATGATTGACTCAGGCACTAGTACTTCTGTCATGCCTAAGAAGATAGTTGATGTTTTAGGACTCAAGTATAGCCCTTTGACAAAAGGAGTCCTACAACTTGATGGTTCAATTGTTACTACCTTAGGAATCATCAAGGATCTTGATTTGACCCTTCATGCATGTCCAAGCCTCACCATAACTCAAGATGTATCTATCATTGACTTACCTCCTTTGTTTTCCCTATGTCTATCAAGAGAATTTACTACAAAAGTGGGTGGTTACTTATCTTCTGACTAGTCTCATATGTTACTCAAGACAAGGTATGGTACCTGGTTTACCATAGAAGCTAAGCCAATATTTTTCTATCATGTAGAGTCATATGTCCCATCCCCTCTCCAAGCCAACTGTTTAATCCAAGAACAAGCTTCATTTCCTGAAGAGCATCCTCTTCCACCTTCTATTCCTTATCTAGTACTTGATGAATGGGTGGAGAGGAACCATAAATTTGACCCATATGCTGAAGAACTAGAAGCCTATGAAATTGGGCTTGGTACTTACTACATTCTTGAAGAAGAAGTTGTGTTGCCGCATGTGCTCAAGAAAGACCAAGTTGAGCTTGGCCTATGGAAGTTATACTTTGATGGTTCCAGAAGTAGAAATGGCGCGGGAGTAGGATTTTTTCTCAATTCTCCTAAGGATGAGAAATTCTTCTTCGCGCATAGGTTGCAGTTTACATGTTCTAACAATGCAACATAATATGAAGTGCTAATCCATGGCTTGCTTATTACTGAAAAGAAAAAAATTAAAGCGCTGCAGATCTTTGGGGACACAGAATTGTTCATCCACTAGGTCACTAATAAATTTTAGACAAAGAATAAGCTTCTTAAAGCTTATAAACATAGATTTTTGGACCTACTTGAGAGATTTGATGCCCTTAATCTACAGGTAGTCCTACGCAGAATGAACAAAGAGGCTGACTAAATGGTTGCGCTTGGTTCACAGTTTTCTCCTGCTGAGGAATTTTTCAAAGGAAACACTCAGCACATTAAGATGGTAATCAAACCATCCATTCTAGACAATAACACCAGTTGACAAGTGTTCGACAGTGACAAATAGATCATCCAATTTATCCATAATGAAGCTAAATTTTTATCAAGTATGCAAGTTGACTTGCATGACAGCTATGGTGACCAAGTAATACAGTTAAAGACAAATAAGTTGCGTAAAGGGCTGGTCACCTTAAAGCAAATGTTCAGCCCTAATGATGAATTCAAGGGTGAAGAAAGATACATGCACGTCGCGCAAGAAGACTTCTCTCCCATTACTATTACACACAGAAAACAGTTGTTGCTCAGCAGGACTTGTGTGCATGAAGAAAAACAGACATTCATCTCTCTTCCAAAAATATAGTGACATTTTCTCATGGGAGTATGTAGACCTCATTGCGGAGTATAGTAAGGTGCTTACTAATATAAGGGCCACTTCCTGGATTGCTAAGGCCATGTACGACAATTGCGCGGATAGAGACAAAGTGACAAGCACCCTGGTCTCCACTCATGAAGTAGAAATCAAGGAGTTCCAGGAGAAAAACAAGGGGAATAGGGTGGAAAGAGAAAAAATCCTTACCGAGGTTGAGAATAAATATGAGGCCATTGAAACCTTGAGGGCTTAAATCAATAACTACTTGAAGGAGCTATATCCACGTATCACACAAAGAATGGACGCGTTGGAGGATATATGCAAGGAATTAGAGAAAATCACATATACTATGAGCGCACAAGGAGATGGACTAAATTTTAGGGAGGTGAGTGCCCTAGTCAACAACCTCTATCAACTCACGCAGGACAAAATTGATGCCTAGAATAAATTGGAGGCCGACTTACAAAAGGATTTTCCCAGTTTGTTGCAGTAATTATTTCACTCTCCCATTCTTTCATCCTCTCTTTTTTTCCTAGGTGTAAGCCTATTTGTATTCTTTCTCTCACTAAGAGGAGTGTTCTCTGCGGACGGAGAATAGGCATAGTGTGGGGTGATGTTGGGCCCCTAGAATATTACCTAAGGACAAAAGCACGCAAGGCAGGGTTTTAGAAAAGGGTTTAAGGAAGCCCATGGCGCGTGCAACACGCGCAGACACAACCAAGGGTTCGGGACTTAGACAAATTAGACGTTTGAGGAAGAACACATGAAAATCATGACCCAGTTACGCATGGATAAGGTGCCAGTCTAGAAACAGGTTGGCCCGGGAAGGAGCATGCCTGCGATAGAAGCTTCTAGAAGCACATCATGGTATAAAATGGAAGGCTCATGCCTGGAGAAGCATGCTCGCATGGAGGACCACATTTAGACACTTGGCATCAGATCTGAGGGCATTGGAGGATGAGTTTGGTAGTCCATAGAAAGGCTATAAATACAAGCACCTACAGAGTAATTAGATGGACTTAGCGTGTGGACGAAGCTCTGTAGAAGTGCTGCAATAACTTTGTTAGTGGGTAATTGCATTTTGGAAAGGATGTATTGGGCATGGGGATGGTAATTTTTATTTTTGGTAGCTTAGTTACAGTGGTCTAGTTGCAATGTATGATTGTGGTCTACTTCTCTGTGACACTCTGTAATGGCTCCATGGATGTAATGAGGTTACCTGTTATATATACATGAATATCAATTATTCTGATGCATACATCTCTCTCTTGAGTTCTCTTTCATTTTATGCTAAGTATGAATGCTTGTATGATTCTTTCTGTTATGATACAAGTTATATAATATGTTAAGTACTCTGTCTAGGATGACTGTAAGGATCTAGATGTTGTTCTGAGCTCTATGGTTCTCATATGTCTTAAATCCTTTAGAAATATCTTAAACACAAATCATAGATGATGTTTCCCACTAAACTCACATAAAAGAGAGACTCGGTACCCACACGTGCCTCGGGTGAGTTCCCAGCTTCCACTGGGTGATAGGCCAGCATGCATGGGGTTACTTTATTTTGTGTTAAGGGAAAAAATGACTACAACTTAGTTCTATTTTCGAGACCTCTTTTTGAAGTTGTAGTGGGAGATAGCATTCATCATGATCTTTGTAATGAGTAATGACAGAGCGGTTAACATTGGAAAGTGTTGAATCATGGTTCAAGAACACAAAGGATTAATTTTCTCAGAGATTCAGCACTAGACCTAAGTTCGATGCACTTAAATGGTTGGAAGAAAAACTCTACCATGATCTGTATGAAACTTTTTTATGTTGCTTCCTAGTGGAACTGTATGAATGGCTCTTAGTCTATGCATCTAGATTGAGATGGCGTTATGGATCATATCTATGTACACAAGAATAATATCAGAGGATGCAGGATGTAGATCTGACATGGACCCATGATGTGGATCATTGGTTGAAAGGAGTATTGGCTAGCTACACTCTGGAGTATGCCATTTCCACATATTCTTGTCTGGAGGTTGCTGAGTTTGAGTTTCTGTGGGAGCCCAGAGGATCATTTCTACAATATTTCCCTATGCTTATGAATATTTGGATGGTTACCATGAGTTTAGAGGCATTCCCAATGGTTGGCTAAACCATTTTGAGTGCTGGGTGAGGAAGCTAGGGTGGAGGAAGATGGTAGATGTTGTGGTGGAGAAAAAGAGGGAGGACAGACAACTCAAGTATGGTGAAGCACATGAAAGGGATATTTCTAGACAATGCAAGGTTGTAGGTGTGATGGATATATGGTGACAGAAATTGCAAGAAGAATTTGAGGTTCACACAGAGGACATGGAACCTGAGTAGTCTGTGCGACCCCATCTTGGCAAGTGCGTAAGAGAGACCCCTTCGGCTTCTGATGAGATTTTTTCATGCGGAGAGATAAGAACCGTTAGAACACATCTAAGCCCACCTAGTGATTAGAACCTAGTGCTTGGGTTTCCAGATCAAGGGGAAAATATTGCTGGTCTAGCTGGTTACATTGGAAGTGATCAGTCTACACCTAGAAGGTATAATTTCTCGTTTGGGACTTCTATGGCTGCAAACACTAGCCCAGTGTTAGGAATTTTTGGGTAAGGTATAAACACACAAGCTTTTGGTCTCATGTCTAGGAGTGGCACAAGGTATACTATTGACAGTGGGGCATTTTCGTAGACCATAGGCACACATCTCAGTGGAATTGTGGGGACCCTTAGCACGACCACTTTAGGACCTGGTGGGTCTGGTGGATCTGGTGGTTCAGGACCTGGTGGACCTGGTGGATCTGGTGGTTCAAGAGGAATATGAGCTGGTGGGTCTAGTGGTTCAGGACCTGGTGGGCCTGGTGGATCTGGTGGTTTAGGACATGGTGGACCTGATGGATCAGGCGGGGATGGAGGAAACACAGACATAAAACAAGGCTCTGGCTCAAGAGGATTCAGGCCCCAACCACCCCCACAAGTTTTCTTTGAAATGTCTCTACATTTACCAGACTATAGAGGTATTGAGGATGTTGTAGAACATGTTCACAAGTGTGAACTGCTATGGCGCGCAAATGGTACCACAACCCCAGAGTGGAAGGCTAATTAGTTTGTAACCACGTTGCAAGGGCACACACATAGCTGGTATAGGAAGTATGACCCTCATTAAACAATGGTGAACTATACTACTTTAAAAAATTCATTCTTAGCAGAATTCCACATTCTTGAGTTTGAGCATAAAAGCATCAGCGCGTTAAAGGAGATTCAGCAAAGAATGGCAGAGAGTTTGAGGGAGTATGATGCGTGCTTTAAAAATCTCTTGTATAAATTATCATATGATATTCACCCTTCACAACATGCTCAGTGGTTTTTTGGAGGATTGATCACTCCTTTTAGAAGGGCCTTGTCTCATAAAACTTTTACAGACCCGCATGAGGCATTGGAAGCTACTCTACACACCAAGGCTATTGGTAGTGTTGATACTGGTGTTAGCCTGTTCCTGGAAGTTTAGATTTTTGTTATGGACAATCAGTTGGAAAATTTGTCTGGGAACTTAGCTTATGAGACTCGCAGTGGTTTGTGGTGCATAGATTGTGAAGTAGAGGGGCACGTTAAGGATAATTTCCCCCAGAGGATAGTACATGCCGTGGCAGTAGATTGTAAAAATTTTCATGGGGACCATGATGCAAGTAGATGCCCCTTACTATAGCATGCCATCCGGAAGAATGTGTCGTGTTACTACAAGATTTACACCTCTACAACCCATGATACTAAGGAATGTAGGCTCATTAATCAAATCCATGAGGCCATTGATCATGGGTGTGCCATACCAACATTGCCAGTAGTTCTAAGGGTGATTATCACTATTTTGAGGAGCGTGTAGATGGAGGCGTGCGTGGAAGAGGTTTTCGAGGAGGGTTCTGTGGTCATGGTAACCGCGGAGGAGGAAGGAGTGAGTTCCCATGTGGAACTTGTTTCAATTGTGGATCTACGGAGCATTACAAAAGAGAGTGCCTAGACCCGTTGCAGTGCTCATGGTGTGGGAAGAAGCATAAGTACAAGGAGTGCCCGGAGTTGTTTGAGCACATGAATCAGTAGCACTGAAAAGATAAAGGCACTATAATGGTTAGCACTAAGAAGGCATACATACAGTGGATGCCTTGGGTAACATGGGATGCAGGTTTGGATCCTATCTTGGTAACAAAAAGAGTAGAAGCCACACCCGTAAGAGACGAACCAAGACATAAGAACCTGGTTTCGAGGGAGGAAGTAGTTCATGGAAAGTACCCAGACCTCACGCATCAAAAGGAGGTGTACCAAGACACTATGGATGTCATTCAGAGTTTACAAGGGGAATTTTTGTGTCTAAAGGAGCAATCCACGAGGGAGGAACAAGGAAGGAGAGTCGAGGTGCCAAAGGATGACATGGATGAGGTCAAGGAGGTGTGTAAAATTCTGAGGCAAGAGAATATCATTCCCTTGATAGGATCATGGTTGAGAGAGAAGGTACCATGTGCTAGAGGGGAGCACGAGAGGTAGGTCTTGCATGCAAACCTTCCCCCTCATAGCCTTGACTATGACAAGAAGATCACGTTGAATGCAGTTCTAGATGGATGGCTCCTTAGCAACATCCTCGTTGACACTAGCGCGGAGGTTAATGTTCTAACTTTGGATGCATGGCATCAGATGGGAAGACCTTCTTTACAGCCATCTTCAAATGTGTTGTATATGGAAAATAAGACTAAGGTGATGCCCATCGGTTTTTTAAAGGATACAGTTATTACTATCTAGGGAGCCAAGTTTACTGGGGACTTCTAAGTCTTAGCTCTCATTGAGGCAGACAATTTTCCAGCGCTACTTGGGCACCCATGGTGTTACAAGAACAATGTGGACCTTTAGTTCAACAAAGGGTACATCAACTTTGAAAAAAAGGAGGAGTGGGTCATTATACCCTTGGCTGATGGGAATTCGACACCCTATATTAAATTTTTAGCGGAAGAAGTTCTGGACAAGATATATGTGTGCTCAATCAGGGGCCCAGAGATACTACATCCTACCGATAGAGTTATCCAGTTTGGGGGATGCTCAATCAGTAAGTGATACCACCAGTCTAGCATGTGATAATTGGGTGCGTGGAACTTATTAATTGTTGGGATGGCATTTGAGAGTGTCGGTGACCAAGGTAACAACGGTGTGTATAGTTCAGCGCCTGGGAGGGAAAGAGCTACCCAAGTATTCAGGAGGAGCCTTCCTGAGATCTTTCTATAGGAGGTGGAAGCTCAGTGGAAGAATGAGAAGGAATGAAGAGGGATGATAAGTTATGTCCTGCTCAGCACAGTGGCACAGTGGTGGGCTACACATCGGGAGAGCCTTTTGGAATGGCGTGAAGTAAGAATTTCTCTCTCTGTCAGATTCTCTAGGAGTAACGTGCCCACCACCATCAAGGACTACCATGTGAAGGAGCCCACCTCTTTCCATATCTAATAGTGTGAAAGGATCTGGAGAGAAGGTGTAGAATCTTTGCCACCATCCCTCTGGGTGCACAAGTTGTATTCTACACTGCAGGGTTACGTGCACATGGTACATTCATTCGGAGACATGCCGCCAGAAAGGGAATTGGCAAGAGCTCATGGCTGACCTTATTCAAACCTTTGAGTATCAGAGTACCAAGCCATTAGTTGATAAGGCCTTACAGGGTATCAAGTGCCTTACCATGGGGGATAGTGCCATGGCAGAAGATAGGCTGTTGGAGTTACTAGGTGGAACAAGTTTGGAGGCACGCTTTGAAGAAGAAGTAGAGGAACCAAAAGAGTTATAGCTTGAGTGCACGTGTTTGGAAAAGGAGAAAGGAAATTTGGTGTATGTGATTGATGGAGAGGAATCGGAAAGCTTGGATGTTAGCCATTCTATAGGGACATGCAAGGTAGTGGACAGTGTTGATACTCGCACATGCACCTACCATGAGCCCTTAAAGACAAAGAAGGTTAACATCGGTTCAGGAGAAGAACCTAAGGAAGCTATTATTGGAGATTACTGGTCAGAGAAGGAAGTCTCTAAGATCATTGATCTGTTGCATGAATTTGAGGATTTATTCCCGCACGGGTACCATGAGCTCAAAGGCGTTCACCATTCCTTGGGGGAGATGAAGATAAAACTAAAGGATGGTGCACACCCATTTAGAAAGAGGCCCTACCAGATGAATCCCAAGTTACGCGTAAAGATTAAGGAGGAGATAGAAAAAATGATAGCTTCTAGGATCATTGAAGCCA
Organism: Taxus chinensis; assembly: GCA_019776745.2. Taxonomy (NCBI): domain Eukaryota; kingdom Viridiplantae; phylum Streptophyta; class Pinopsida; order Cupressales; family Taxaceae; genus Taxus; species Taxus chinensis. The sequence goes on along the minus strand of CM034147.1, from coordinate 83,623,452 downwards.
GTGGAGGAATCGAAATGGATAAGTCCGATGGTAATCAACATCAAGAAGGATGGGCAGATTAGAATCTGCATGGATTATAGGCAGCTAAATGTAGTTTGTGTCATTGATCCTTTTCCAACCACCTTCACTGAAGAAATTTTGGAAGGAGTCACTGTGTGCAAAATCTATTCCTTTACGGATGGATTTTTAGGGTACCACCAAGTCTGAATTGCAAAGAAGGACCAGGAGAAGACAAAGTTTGCCACTGAGTGGGGAATTTTTGCATATATGGTCATGCCCTTTGGGTTGAAGAATGCGCCTATTGTTTTTTCATGCATAGTGGTGCAAGCATTCTAGGACTTCATCCATAAGCTTCTTCAGGTCTATTTGGATGATTGGATAGTGTATGGTCTAGTTAAAGACCATTGTGACAATTTAAGGTTAATGTTTGAGAGGTGTAGGCAGTTGAGGATATCCCTCAACATTAAGAAGTGTGTGTTTGCTACACCCTTTGGGACTTTATTGGGGCATATCATATGTAAGGAGGGATTTCTGGTAGATCTCACTAAAGTTGCAGTTATTGTGGGGTTAGGGGAGCCTACTAGCCAGAGCGTAGTGCACGGATTCCTTGGGCATATAGGTTATTATAGGAAATTCATCAAAGGGTATGCCAAGATCACTCACACCTTTAGAGGAACTGCTCAGACATAAAAGTGCCTTCCATTGGGGAGAGGCGTAGCAGAGGGTGTTTGATACATTAAAGGATAGGCTTGTTACTGCGCTTATATTACGTTTTCAATCTTGGGATAAGCCCTTTCATGTCCATGTAGATGCCTCAGGGACCACTAGTGGAGCAGTGCTTGCATAACTAGGTGAAGGAATTATTGATCATCCTCTGTGTTTTACAAGCAGGAAGTTGACACCAAGAGCAGAACTACACCACAACTGAGCGCAAGGCATTGCCAATGATCTATGCACTTTTCAAGTTTAGATAGTATCTATTGGCAACACCCTTTGTGTTTTACACCAACCACATGGCATTAAAGTATTTGGTGAATAAGCCCATTCTACAAGGGCGCATATGTCGGTGGGTGTTGTTGTTTCAATAATTTGAGTTCACTGTAGTAGTGAAGCCTGGGAAAAGCAATTGTGGACCTGATCATCTATCAAGAATTGACTCAGGGGAGGACGCGTAGAGTATTGAGGAGACAATGCTAGACGCGCAACTATTTAGGTTATGGTGTGCGCCCTCAGATTTGGAGGAGATTGCGGTATTTTTAAAGGAAGGTGTGGCACCCGAAGGAATGAAGGAATTAGAGAAGAAATAGCTAGCCATACCCACCACACCCTACATGTTGATCAGTGGGGACTTATACAAGTTGGGACATGATGAAGTTTTGCACAGGTGTGTATTAGAGTATGAGCATCTTGCCATCATGGAGGAAGCACACAGAGGAAGTGCGGGTGGACATTATGCAGGTGATGCCACCACACGTAAGATATTAATGGCAAGTTTGTGGTGGGAAACCCTATACAAGGATTGTAAAGACTATTGTAAAGCATGTGACCATTGTCAGCACATTGGTAAGCCAAGAAGGAGAGATGAAATGCCTTTGCACCCTATCCCTAGCGTAGAGCCTTTTGAAAAGTGGGCAATAGACTTTGTAGGCCCTATTACACCAGCGGCATGTAGGACTAGGTCACGCTATGTCATCACTTGCATGGATTATCTGACAAGGTGGGTAGAGGCAGCCCTAACTAAAGATTTCACAGCAGCCATAATGGCAAGGTTCTTATGGGAGAACATTATCACAAGGTATGGATGTCCATTGAGTTCAACCAATGATAGGGGTACACATTTCTTGAATGATACCATGAGGATCTTGCTAGCAGAATTCATGGTGGCTCATCACAAGACTATGCCCTATCACCCACAAGCAAATGGAACTATGGAAGCATTCAACAAAATACTGAGTCATACCCTGACCAAAATTTGTGATGTCGGAAGACAAGATTGGGATGACAAATTATCAACAGTATTATGGGCTTACAGGACAACTTATAAAAGGCTGAACAAAGCCACACCATTTTCAATTGGTGTTTGGTGAGGAGGTTGTTATACCAGTGGAATTCATGTTACCTTCTCTGTGAATAGCATGTACAGGAAGGTTAGCTAATGAGACAAGTGCTAGAAGAAAGAATTGATGAGTTAATGAAGTTGGATGAGAAATGATCACTCACCAGGTGGAGCCAAACAGCACAGAGAAAGCAAAGTAGAATGCTTGGCATGATCGCCACATAAGAAACAAGAAGTTTGAGGTTGGGCAGATGGTCTTACTTTATGATTCTAAATTTCTATGCCATCCTGGAAAGTTGAAAGTCCATTGGTTGGGTCCTTACACAATCTCGTACATCCTTGATTCGGGCGCGTGCCAGTTATAAGCGCTAGATGGGACGAAGTTTCCTAGACACTTCAATGGCAGTAGGCTAAAGCCCTACTATAAATAAGTCTTCTTGGTGTTTGTAAATAAGGTAGTTTTTCCAGTTAGTTTATAATTTTCCTTTATGCATTTCTTTTCTTGTGTTTCCCTTTCGCGTTGTTGTTTTGTTTTTCGCCTTGGGCATCGGTAACCTTATTGCTACTTTTTGAGAATCTGTGAGTTCTCAGAGGACCATGCATCATTTTAGTGTGGGGTGGAGTAATGTGAAGGAGTGCATGGTTAAAGTTCCAAGGAATTTTGTGTTAAAAATCCTAGTTGAATGGCCCAGTTGAAAGAGGTGTATGGAGAGAAAAGATGGAAGAAGGATGGTTGGTGCCAAGATAAAGCTACTTATAGATCCCACGTACAAAGGAGGAGAAAGCACATCAAGCAACACGAGGTAGGTGAGAGCAAAAATCAGGATAGAAGAAGTGCCTTCGGCGTTGGTTACACACGCGCAAGAGTCTCTTGTCATGTTGGATTGGTTGTACACCAGAAGGTTGGAGGATTGTTCGCACAGGTTGGGTGCGTGAGGGAAAGTGCTTAAGTTGGGCTTTGTTTGAAAAATCCACATTAAATGAAAAAAGTATGGTGGTATATGCAGTAGAACTTAATGCTCAAAAAAGGGAAAAACTATAAATAAGTGGATCAGGACACTTCATTTTTCACTTTGTGTATAATAGAACGAAGTGCTTTTTGCACCTTTGCAAACTAGGGCTTCCAAAAAAAACTGATTCGTGTGAAGAAAATTTGAAAGGATTGAAGCATGAGTAGCTAGTTCAGATTTACAAACCAGAAGGAAGGGATTTCACGAGCGTGGGAGGAATGTGTGAGAAGACACCATCTTGTGAAGGGAGTATCCCAGTTAGGTTTGAAGAACTAGGGCATGGGTTTAAGTAATTTTCTTCACAAGTTCGAGATCTAGGGTTGGAGAGAGCAGAAGAACAAAGTAACAAAAGTGATTGAAGTGGGTAGAAGACCTAGAAAATGGCACCCAAGAAACCAGCTAGTACACCCAAGAAGGGCAAAGGGAAAGGGTAAGGGCAAGCAAAAAGAAATTGAAGCAAGCACAAATGAGGAGTGGTATGCAGAAATGTAGTACCCAGATGGAGTGTTGTTGGGGAAGGAGTGGGATTCCCATCTTAGGGACATGTCTGTAAATGATTATAATCATCAGACAAGCACAATTGAAAAGGAGTTGGCACTGGAATTAGTGTGCCCAACAAACAAGAGGACACCAGAAGGTTTTCCCATATATAATGATGATGTGAAGGTCAAATTGGAGAAGGCAAGGTTACTACAACTCTTTGAGTTGCCCTACTTCAAGAAACCTGAGCGACTATATCAGTGGTTGATGTCTCGCGTGCATGAGGACTATTTCCACTTTGTGGGGCATAAGATGTGCATAACCCCTCAGCTCATTTCACATTTCACAGGCCTCATCTGTGAAGGAGATAAGTTGGAAGATGATTTGACAAACAAGGAAGTGATTAAGGAAACTATCGCCACTTTTGATTGCAAAAATGGGTCAAGGTATTATGATGCCACAGATATTAAGGATTTAGTAATGAAGATGGCTGCGCACCTAGTGTCAAAGCTAAATGGCTAGGAGAGATGGACTCAAGTCAGTAAGCCATGGTTAAAATTTTGCAGAAATATTTCAGAGGGCACCATCTATAATTTTTCTGCATTCATCGCAAATGAAATTATCAACTGCGTGAAGGAAGGTGACAGGATCCTTTTTGGAAATGTGTTGTTGACCATCGTGTTCTCAGAGATAGGGGTACCAGATGCATCAGATAAGTTCATATGGGAGTACCCTGATGAAGACCCCTCACCCACCAAAATATTTGAGAAGTACGCTTGTGACACTATGACAACTGTGCACAAGGCGTGCTTGGAAAAGTGGTACACATGCACCTAAGGAACACGTTCGGGGTAGAATGGAGAATTCCCGAACAACTGCCAGCGGCCACTAGGGGAGAAGTGGAATTTGTTGTGTACCAACATTACTACTTGGGTAGATTCAATTTGATAGATGACTCATGGAGCCCAAGGTGGAAGCTCCCCTTTTCCTTCACAGCTTAGTACTTCCAAGTGGGAGTAAACAGGTTCAAGGAGTCCAAAACATTTAAGTTAGACCTTGGTAGTCATGACCATAACCATAGGGAAATGCACAAAGGGTTGGTCTACCCTGGCAAGTACACGTACATAGAGTGGTATGTGTCACATGAAGTATAAATGACAAGGCACATGACTCTGCCCATTGTAGAAGGATCTACGGCGCACGTATACGTTTGCATAAGACCAAAGGTGGAGAAGGGCACATATCTGGAGAATGAGGTATCTATACCTCAGGATCCAACTGGGAGGAAAATACCCATGCCAAAACAGGAGGGAAAGGAACCAGAAAAGAAGATCCCAAGTGTGGTGGAAACACAGGCAATAGGCTTCCCTAGGACAAGCGCCAGAACCAGCATATATGCGCGCAAGAAAAATCCCATAGTAAAAGAGAATACTCCAGAGCTAAAAGAGCCATCAGATAAGGAGTCATCAAAAGAAGGAAACAGAGTCACCTACACCGGAATCTCCAGTTAGGAAAAAGCAAAGGGTAGAAGAGGAGACTACCTCGGAAGAAGCTGGAAGTATGGGCAAGTACATAGGGGAGAAGGATGGTATTGAAGAAGAAGTAAGTGGGGAAGAGGACCCCGGGAAAGACCAAGGGCCACCTATTTTCAATATACATGATTCAAAGGAGGAAGGCAGAGAAGAAGAACAAGGGTTTCATTTTTGTGCGGCACAAGGATAGCTAGGTAGGAGGAAGCACCTAGGACATGGGAAAAGATGAAGAGGCTAGCACGCAGAAGCAAGATGTTCCAATCTTGGCACAAGAACAAATAGCCAAGGTGGCAGAAAAAGAGGAGACAAGGGACATTGAGACCCTAGCGGAGGACAAAGTGGAACACAGCACTGAGCCAGTATTAAGCAAAGAGAAGGAGAGCGTGGAAGAGGAACATAGCAGCACTAGAGGCCCAGTCTTAACTGTAAGTATACCCAAAGGTATGTGCATGGGAGGAAGGCGTGCAAAAGGGGGGAGGCCAGAGATGGGTTATATTGATGACCCCACGAAGGTGTTTCGCATGCAGTTCCAGAGTACACTTCCGGCGGAGGAGCTTGTATGCATGTCATCTTTTGACAAGGAGGCTGCCTACCCACGGACAAGGAAGATGATCTCTTGGGAAATTGAGTCCCACCTTGATGAACTAGAGTTTGAGGTAAGCCAAGGGGAAATAGTAACATTTCCAGGACCAGGAGAAGATAACCCAATGGTGGATACCTAGTAGCTCTCAGATGAACAACTATGCAACGCTCTTAACAAAGTCTTCGTTGAGTTAGAGGCTAGACTCTTTAGGTGAAATGATAGGATCAGGGATCTAGAAGGGGAGCTGAAGGAGAAAGAGGAAGAGCTAGCCACATTAACCAAGGAGATGAGCCAAGAAAATTTAATCAACACCCAGTGGCAGCATGAATTGAAGGATGAAAATGCCAAGGTGAGCACTGTGTACAAGAAAGTAGAATCCATCAACGGGGCCATACTATTAAAGCATCCGGACCTAGCATCACCCGCGTAGAAGTATGGATCTACTTTGGGATGCCTGGAGGATTTAACAAGGGTCCTCACCATGGAAAGACAACCGCTAGCCTTGGATTCTGCAGAGGAAGTGGTCGCGCGCCTAGGGAAGGAAGACAAGTTGAATATCGTAGCACTTGTCACATAGTACAGCAAGGTGCTTGGTGATGTAAGGGATGCTTCCCAGACTACTGAAGCCATGTACGACAGTTGTGTGGATAGAGACAAAGTGGCAGGCACCCTGGTCTCCACTCATGAAGTAGAACTCAAGGAGTTCCAGGAGAAAAACAAGGGGAATAGGGTGGAAAGAGACAAAATCCTTGCCGAGGTTAAGAAGAAATCAGAGGCCATTGAAACCTTAAGGGCTTCAATCAAAAACCGGTTGAAGGAGCTATATCCACGTATCACATGAATAATGGACATGTTGGAGGATATATGCAAGGAATTGGACAAAATCATGGATATTATGAGCACGTAAGGAGATGGACTAAATTTTGGGGAGGTGAGCACCCTGGTCGGTGATCTCTATCAACGCACGCAGGACAAATTTGATGCTTGGAATAAATTGGAGGCTGACTTACAAAAGGATTTTCCTAATATGTTGCAGTGATTCTTTCACTCTCCCATTCTTTCTTCTTTCCCCATTCTTTCATCCCCTTATTCTTTTTCCTAGGCGTAATCCTATTGTATTCTTTCTCTCACTAAGAGGAGTGTTCCTACGGATGGAGAACAGGCATAGTGTGGGGTGATGTTGGGCCCCTAGAATATTGACTAAGTACAAAAGGTGCAAGGCATGGTTTAAGAAAAGGGTTTAAGGAAGCCCATGGCGCACGTGATGCATGCAGATAGAACCAAGGGTTCAGGACTTAGATAAATTGGACGTTCGGGGTAGAACACGTGAAAAGCATGACCTGACTACGCATGGATAAGGTGCCAGCCTGGCAACAGGTTGGCCCAGAAAGGAGCATGCCTGCAGTAGAATCTTCTAGAAGCACATCATGGGATAAAGTGGGAAGCTCAGGCCTAGAGGAGCATGCTCGCATGGAGGACCACATTCAGACACTTGGCATCGGATCTGAGGGCATTAGAGGATGAGTTGGCAGTCCAGAAAAGCTATAAATACAAGCGCATGCAGAGTAAAACGATATAGAGACTTAGAGTGAGGGCGGAGCTCTGTAGAAATACTGCAAGAACTCTGCTAGTGGGTAATTGTATTGGGGAAGGGATGTATGAGGCAAGGGGATTGTAATTTTTCTTTTTGGTAGCTTAGTTACATTGGTCCAGTTACAATGCATGAATGCAGTCTGCTTCTCTGTGACACTCTGTAATGGCTCCATGGATGTAATGAGGTTACCTGTTATATATACATGAATATCAATGATTTTGATGCATACATCTCTCTCATGAGTTCTCTTTCATTTTATGCTAAGTATGGATGCTTGTATGCTTCTTTCTATTATAATACAAGTTATATAATCTGTTAAGTACTCTGTCTGAAATGACTGCAAGGATCTAGAGGCCGTTCTAAGTTCTATGGTTCTTGTATGTCCTAAATCCATTTGAAAGTTGTTTAAAAACAAATCATAGATGATGTTTCCCACTAAACTCACATAAAATAGAGACTCGGTACCCATTCGTGCCTCGAGTGAGTGCCCAGCTTTCACTGGGTGATAGGTCTATGTGCATGGGGTTCCTTTCTTTTGTGATAGGGGTAAAAATGACTACAAACAGCAAAAGGAAGAGAAAGCTTCAACAAGATCAAAAATGAGATTTCTTGTGCACCAACACTCATCAACCCAAATTACTCAAAGGATTTCATCCTTTATGCTTATGGTGTTAATGCAAGCATTGTTGCTATCATGACACAGGAAAATGAACAAGCGCTAGAATATCCAATGGCCTTCTTCAGCCAAACGCTGAAGGATTATGAATCAAAATAATGTCACACGGAGAAGTGGGTCTTCACCATTATGTGCGTGCTCAAGAAATTCAAGAGCATGCTCACCACAAATCATATCAAGGTGTTAGTCTCCCACTCATCTTTCAAAGACTTCATCATGGGAGCAGAAATTAGTGAGAAGAGAGCGCGATGGGTGACAAAAATCATGGAATATGATGTGACTATTAAGGCCACAAAGCTGGTAAGAGGTAGTACACTCTGCAGGAAGATTGTTGAGGATGTACAGAGTGAACCTGAGACTTCATTATTTCTGGATGAAGACCTCCCGCATGTAGAACATGAACAAGATATAGACCCTAGCACGCGTGAATGGATGAAGGACATGACCACATTCCTTTCCAAGGGCACGTACCCTCCTAGTTTGAACAAAGCAAAGAGAAGGCATTTGAGGTTGCAATCCATCCCTTATGTTTTGATTCATGGACTTCTCTTCAAAATAAATATAGATGGTGTGTTGTTAAGATGTAACAACGGCACGCAGATTGAAAAAGTGTTAGCATAATTTCACGATGGATTTTTTGGTGGACACTTCTCTACCAAAACTACAACAATAAAGATCATAATGTCAGGTATCTTTTGGCCTACCCTATTTACAGATGCACATAGGTCCGTCACAAAATGCAAGGAATGTGCTTTCTTTGTAGGAAAGAAAAATTGGCAGTGCTTCACCTCTGACCAATCCAAGCCAATCATCCTTTTGCATAATGGGGTCTCGACTTGTAGGCATGATCAATCCACCTTCAAGAACTGGACATAAATGGGTGATGATAGCTACATATTACTTCACCAGATGGACAGAAGTTGTCACACTTAAGGAATCGAATGAGGTGGTCATCCTTGACTTTCTCAAAGGTTTAGTCACAAGGTTTTGCATTCCTCAAACCATTATCTCTGATAATGTAAAGGCCTTCCTTGGTACTAAAATCACTGATTGGGATATAAGTCTGGGAATTTACCTGAAAACCTCTTCCAACTATTACTCTCAGGGAAATGGTCTGGTAGAATCAACAAATAAGAACCTAATCAGAATCATGAAGCGCGCAATGAACATCAGCCAAAGACAGTGGCATACAAAGGTCTTGTGTGCACTCTGGGTAGATAGAATCACAGTCAAAAAGGTAATAGGAACTTCACCTTACAAGCTTGTCTATGGCAAGGAGGCTACCCTTCCTTCGACACTAGAACTAAATTCATTAGTGCTTTCATAGAAGCTAGAATTCAAGGGCGCGGATCAAAGAGAAATCAAGATGGCAGAGTTGGTTAATCTTGAAGATCTTAGAAAATCTATCATGATCAAGCTAGAATAGCATCAACAAGCAACAAAGAAATGGTTTGACAGAAAGGCTACACCTCAAGCTTTTAAATTTGGGGACCTGGTTCTAAAATGGGATGCTGACAGAGCTAAATCAGGGCACCATTCAAAGTTTGATGCACTTTGGAGTGGTCCATACATCATCAAGTCCTAAAAAGAAGCTAATTCTTTTGAGTTAACTCATCTGGATGGAAGCGCACTGTAAATCCTAGTAAATGGGATCTATCTCAAACCCTTCCATTAGGTTTGTTGCATCATGTTGTATATATTAACGTAGTTTCAATTCCTCTAAGTTGTTGGTCTGAAAATCTGTCACATGGACAGATCTATGGATAGACGAGCCAATAGTGTGCAAGGCATAGCCCCTCTTTGAGACAGCAAAGTGAAACTGGTTTATTGCTATTCTACAAGCAAGAATCTGTGTAAGTCCTATAGTATTCTGCCTTCAGGGGGGTTTTGGGATCTCATCTTGGTATAGTTAGTTCTGAGAAAGAACAGAAAGGAATGAAGGAAGGAATAGAAGAGAGATGGATCTGAAGGGAGGATGGGTCCGAAGGGAGAAAAGAAATGAATTCCAAAGTAGAAAGGTCAGAGGGTTTATGTTTTGGGCTGGTAGTAAATAGAGCCAAACTTACTCACATAAACAAACAAAGAAATACTGATAAAAAAAATGACAAAAGCATATATGAATCTAACAGAATAAACACATAGATCTGACGTAAGAAATATCTAATGCATATAACACATGTATTCATCACAAATTCTCAATATTTGTATTAATGTTCTCTTCTGTTACAAGAAAGATCAAAGTCTTTCTCTCCTCACTTCTATTTTTCATACAAATTTGCTCACCCTTTGAATACAACAAATATTCAAGTATTTATAGAAGGAGGAGAAGAGAGAAGCCAAAAAGAAACCAATAACTAATTACAAAAATTTACAAAATATCTAAAATTCAACTGTTGACTTTGGGCAACTTTGTGGATGACAACATCCCATGGTGCAACATAAATGATGTCATCATTTGTGCCAACATACTTTTAAATATTACAAAAGGAAAGCCAAGAGGAGGGAGCTATTCGTCGTCGTCTCGCGGCTGGAAGGGAGTATCCTACTTCTGCTCAGGAGAGGCAATATGGAATTAGGCCTGGTACTCCATGAATTTGTTGATCATCAGCTGGAGTTGATCTTGGGAAGGACCCTTGGTGTGAGTGCCGATGATTTCACAAGTCTCTCGTTCATCTCTAAGTTTTTCGGGGAGCTTGAAGTACTCATTACCTACCTCCATCAAGTATCCCACAAAGTCGCGGCAGGCCAGAAGGTTGTCGATGGATTCAGTGTCAAAAGTGGCTTCTGGATCTTACCCTTGCGAGATGATCTCTTTAAAGATTCGAATAGTTTCATCTGCCTTCCTCAAGGTGAATGAAGGAGTGAGCAAGCCCGAAGACATCCTTAGGAAAATTTGCTCCATTTGATGCATTACATCCAGGGCTTCCTCCTTGACCTTATCTATCTTCTCCAAGACAAATTCCATCTGATCGACCCGGTAGTCCAAAGCAGCAAGGACTTTGTTGGGTGCTCTAGGGTGATCGAAGATACCAAATTTAATTAAATCATCGACTGAGTAGTCGAGCATCTTCTAAAATGTCTCATGTTGCAACCTAGCATGGTCTAAATCTTCAAAGATAGGTCCTACAATCTCCTGGAGTTCCTCGTTCGCCTAACCAATGTTCTAATATAACTCGGTGAACTTGACGATTACTTCATCACTATCTTTGAGGATATGGTCTCTCCAGGAGGATACTGCCATGCCTTGTTCACCAATCTTGGCATATTCATTTATCTTATCCTGATTAAGGGCCTTAGGAGTCTCAGTGGTAGTTGTAGGAGGTGCACTGCCCATTTTCTGCAGGGCGTGGAGAAGATGTTTATTCTGCTCTTTCAGTAGCCTTTTCTCTTCCTTTGCTTCTTGAAGCTTCTTGCAAAGGGAATCCACCGCGGATAGGGCCTCTCCTTGAAGGCTTTCGAATGACATTCCCATTGTGACCTTTGTCACTGTATAATCAGTAGGGGACATGTCTTTTTTATCCTTTGTGGGATCGGGATACGCGATCCCCATTACTCTTTCACCTGAGGCGCTCTAAGAGAAGTGGGTTATTGACTTCTTCTTCTTAGCCCCTTTCATTGGGATGACAGAGAAGTCCATAGGTGCAATGTGGACTTTCCTTTTATGTTGACTCAAGTGCTGGGAGATCCATGTTGGACTTAAGGGAGAAGAAGGAATGGCAGAAGAAGAAGGAGCAACTACAGTGTACTCAGGGAAATGGGTTGAGACGCTTGGTGGTGGAATTGATAAAAAAGCTGAACTCCAAATGCTCACAGGGGTAGGAGCTACTATTGGAGAGGAAACTATGGGGGTGGAAGGGAGCTGAGAGATGAGGGAAGAAATATTTGGGGATAGCTCCGCGAGGGAAGAGAAGATAGAAGAAGAGAAAAGGGGAACAGTAGAAGATGGGGGAGAAGACACAACCAAAGGAATGGTTACTTGGGGGACGGGAGGAGGGGAAGGAGGAGTAGGAGAAGGGATGGTGGGAACCTCAATGGTTATAATAGTGGCAACATCCTGAGTGGATGTGTCTGTTGGAACACTCTCTGCTGCTTCTTTCTCCGAAGATACCAGGGTTACAACCTGTTCTTGTGCAGCAGATGGAGGGATCTCAGGAGCTTCTTTTTGAGTGGTGATTGATTCTCCCTCTTTATCTTTACCTTTTACCTTCGGAAAATGCTTCGGTCTGGCAGGTGCATTGCCCAAAGGGGACGTGGTGAAATCTACCCCAAGGTAGATGAGGTCGTTCATTCTGCACCAATGCTCTATGCACTGCAATGTGCCCTTAACCCTCTCCTCAATGGTCTAAGGTGCCCTTGTTCTGTCTATTTTGGTGAATGGCCAGTTGTCCCCGTCCATGTCTAAATATACCTGATCAACTTCTTGATCAGTCGTTTGGAAACCTTTCAGAACAATGGCCACGCCATATTGAATCATTTCTGCCAAGGTCAGATGGGAGTGATCCTTCCTCTTGAGTTCGACCTCGTGATACAGGTCGATGTAAATGTCCTCGATCTCTGGAACATGGATCGGATCGAGTTTTTCCTTTGGGAGGTAATTCCGTGTATCAAAGGTTGGCCTTGCCGGGAAATTGTGCTTTAGGTTAAGCAATTCCAGCTCCACAAAAATTTCCTAGGCCTTAGTGTGAGAAGTGCAGGTGTACCTACCCACTCTGAGGGGGAAAGGAGTTCCACCCTTCTTCCTTTTCAAGCACTTCTCATGATATGTTATGAGCTATTTGGATACCTCCAACAAGATCGACTAAGGGCCTGCATACCTTGGTAACTTAGTGGGCTCCCATAAGAAGTCAGTTGCTCTGAGCTAGGTAAAAGTGGGGAATTGCATAAACAATGCCCCCCACTTCTCCATTGCAGTTACTATGCTCTTGGTCGTCTGACCGTGAGTCATATTGGGCCTCAAAAGGCAGAAGATGCCATAGAAGAAGGTATCGTTGATCTTGGTGAACTGTGGAATGTTTTTTTCCTGTCTTAATTCTAGATAATATTCAAATATTTTTACCTGGGGCCATACCCCACATTGGCTCAGTGCTAGATAATATCTCTCAGAAGCAGTTGCGTAGACCACGTAGGAGTTCATGTAGAACCTCCCCATTGTTGTGAGTTGTTGAAGCTGCTCAGAGATGGTGTTGCTAATGATTTTTTCCCACTCAAAATGCTGATCAGGCACGTTCTTGTTCATGGTTTACAGGTACGTGAGCATCCATTTGTGGAAGTAATGGGCATCAGAAAGCCCAAACACCCTACCCATGAAGGTAATGGTGTCACTAAGTTCCTCAGAGAAGTCACTACGGTGAATAATTTGCAACCACCTGGTTATTACCTTCTTATTTTTCAAATACACTTCATTCATTAACTGCATGCATTTGTCTTCATTTTCTTCCCATGCCTTTACGTAGTCTTCCTGGCTTATAGCTACAAAATTCCGGTGGTGGGGAATACCTAGCATGATCTCGAAGTTTTGGGCAGTGATGTTGATTATGACCTCACCCTTTTCATTCTCAACACACCTTATGTCTTTGTTATAGCAGTGGGCCACCACCATCATGAACTCATTATTTACTGCACTAACGGGGATTCCCTTAGTGAAATGCAGACCACTGCCCACTAGTTTGTCCATCCAAGAACTGCCTGTGACCCTTTTGGTTCTAGCCCAAAAATATTCCATGTCTATATGGCTAAGTTTGGAATCTCATATGTCTAAGTCACATTCTGCATGGGACTCAGGCATTCAGACCCTTTGATACTTGTATTTCATTTCTTCCTCCGTGAGTTTGGCCTTACCTTTTGACTTGGTTGGCCTTTTGCTTGATGTAGACATATGTGAATCTAAGTTCAGTTGCTGATCTGTAAGAAGAAGGAGTGAAGTCCAACACAAAAGAGCCATGTTAGCTATTACATCATCCATCAAAGCTTTACAGAATGAGGAGTTAGCAATTTAAAATCTTCTGGGCGCAGGGCGCAAGAATATTGCAGGCTACAGGGTCAAAAGTATGGCACACTAAGCTGGAGTGTTGTACGGAAGAAAGCAGCGTCAAAGGGCGCGGGGCATAGGAAAATTACATACAACACTCTGTGTTGATGTAGACAAATTTGCGTCTGTGCCATTGTGTAAATTTTAAACTGGGCGCAAATAATTTTTGTGTTACATGGCAGTAGAGTGTGCCAATGGCACAGAGATGGAATGTGTTGCATAACATTTTGGTGCGCCAAGGGGCATAGCATTAAAGGGTGTATCGCTGACTTTATATGTGCCAAGGGGCCTTTGGCGCGGCACAAGAAGAGATTGCATAACAAAATTTGTTGTTGTAAGTAGGATTGCGCCTACATCGATGTAAGGATTTTCTTAGTTTTGTTCGGCACAGGAAGGATGCATGTTACAAGAAAGGACAGTGTGCCCTCTTGGTGTGACTATGTTTTATGCAACAAGGATGGCGGTTGTGCCAAAAGAAAACCGCGGCCTAGAACTGATAACTTTTAGGTTTTCTTTCTTCCTTATTGGTTTGCGGTTTTAGGTCTCTTTCGACATGGATTTTGACAGTGAAGGGGGACAAAGCGAAGAAGATCTTGGGTTCATTTTTGAGACAAAGCCCTCCAGGATAGCAGATCTGGAAGGAGGGTGAAATTGGCTTGGGAGGGAAGATTACAAAACGGGCTGGAGGGGTTTATGGTTTCTACAGATTCATTTTAGTATAATCCCACAAACAACCAAACCAAAATAAAAACCATAAGAAAAGCAAGGACCACTTACCCGGAATATATAGAATGAGAGAAACAAAGTGGGCCCCATGAACGCGACACGCAGATGGCAGAAGTGCTGACAGGTGTAGAGGAATAAATTTTCACGTGTTTTTCAATCGTGAAATGACAGGTCGGATGCGCCTATTTATAGCAAAAGGCATAGTAAATGTGCCACCAACTTTTTCAAAGGGCGCACCAAAAAGTATGTCGACATGAAAATATTTGCACCCTTTGGCGCGGTTATGCATCTGTCAGCAAGAAATTATCTGCGCCTTCGGCGCAAATTTAGGACAGTCAACATAATATTTTGAGCGCTTTGGCGTACCACTTAAGGGCGCAAAATTTTTACTCTTGACATGCTGGCGCATGCGCCTTGGCACAAGCAAGAAAGGCGCATCATAGGGAGGCATAACAATTGTTGTGTTAACACTCCAAAGGGTGCGCTAAAGGAATAGAAGGGGGTGTAAATAATGTTTGTGTTGCATGAACAAAACCTGCGCCTAGCCAAAAAGGACCAAAATGACTAAGTCCAAAAAACTAGATTTTTCAGAAAGTGATTTTATGCCCTTCCGAACGCTAAGGGATCTTAACGAGGAACCAGAACAAAATTTTGGTATGGTTACCTGCAAAATTGCCCTTGTCAATTTTACAGGATAACAGCTGGCTCTTTCTGGGGACTATCTTTAAGCAAAGCTGAAGGGTAGAGAATCCTAGATCAACATGTGCCTATCCATTGGGTTATAGAGAGTCAAAAACAAGGACGATCAAAAGGGAAGAAAGGGAACACACAACAAACATAAAGCAAACACATGACAAAAATAAACACACAACTAAAACAAAGTGTACAAAGTAGAGAGAAAGCTCTACTTCCTGAATATTTTGAGATGTTGCCCGCTATAGGGAAGCAGGAGCTCGGTTCCATCCAAATATGAGAGATAGAAGATATACTCTCTATTGAGCTGCTTGATCTTGAAAGGCCCTCTCCATAGAGAATCGAATTTTCCATGCATGCCTTTTGGCTCTCTTTGCTTGTCCCATAGAAGAATGATATCTCCCACCTGGAAATCCCTCTGCTTGGACTTTTTATCGAACAGCCTCTTGACTTGATTCTGATGTTTAGTGATCCTATCGACCACTCTTACTCTCTTTTCTTCAAGCTCTGCTAGATACATGATCCTCTTTTCAACAGAATTTTGGAAAGTTTCATCTTTAATTGCTCCTGCCAAGCGTAGAGCAGGAAGTTCCGTAGAAATGGGGAGCTCAGTGTTGATTCCATATAATACTTGAAAAGGCGACATACTGAGAGACCTCTTTGGAGTAATGTGGTCTACCCACAAAGCGTCATACAATGACTCGTGCCACGAGTGTTGATTCTCATCAACTAGCTTCTGTATAATGGTCACCAAGCTTTTATTACTAGATTCTGCCTGACCATTTCCCTGGGGGTATTAATATGAGGCTTGGGCCAAGGTTATCCTGTATTCATAGAAAAAACTGATAACTTCTCGTGAGGAGAAGTTGGAAGAATTATCAGTGATGATCTTGTTTGGAATGCCAAACCTTACAATGATATTTTCTTTGATGAAATTGTAAACAACTTCAAAGGTGGCATTCTTAACAGGTATGGCCTCCACCCATTTGGTGAAGTAATCTGTTGCCGTCAAGACATAACTATGTCTGGCACTTGATTGTGGGTGAGTTCTCTAATAAATTCGATCCCCCATTGCCTGAATGGTTCGTCGATAACGACCAGCCTGAGGGGAAAAGCAACCAATTTTGGTTTGCCAACAAACAGTTGCCAAAGCTCACATTTTTCTACCCAGGTGGTTGTATCCCAAAATAGCGTTGGCTAATAGTACTTGGCCTGGATGATCTTGTGTGCTGTCACGAAAGATGAAAAATGACCACCACAGGCTGAATCATGAAACTCTCAAGTAACCTTACCTGTTGTGGCTTGTCAGTACATCGTAAGAAGATGCCATCAATTCCATGTTTGTATAAACCGTCATCCTAGATGACATATCATGCCGCTCTGAGCTTTATAGTATGCTTCTCCTTTGAAGTTAGATGAGCTGGGAACTCATCGTAAGTGAGAAAGGAAGCGATATCATAATACCACTCATCGCTAGTTGTAACAAATAGAACCATGGGTAGAGAATCATCTTTCTCCAACTGGCCTTGTGTCCCATTAATGCAATCATCCTTTTCTTCAAGGTTTTTTGAATCTTTGTTTTCAGCCATAAGCTGGCATAGGCCCTTGCCACTTACCATCTTGGTCGGTTTTATGTCTAGATCATACTCTTGGACCTTTGCGATCCAATTCCCTCGCAAGCTTCCTAACTCCTGTTGAGTTAAGATTTACTTGACTACCGTGTCAGGGACCAGCACTACTGTAGGAGAGTTTAGGATGTAATACCAAAATTTCTTAACTGCTTTGACAATGGTGAAGGCGTGCTTTTCCAACTGAGACATCTTTAACTCATGAGGCTTCAGGGGAGAGCTCATGAACACGATTGGAGATTCAACATTTTCAGAATTCTTTTGCATTAAGATGGCTGATACGGTATGCTTAGATGCATAACTGTACATGATAAAATCCTTAGAAAAATCAGGACATACCAGGACTGGTGTATGAGCGACAGAGGTTTTTATATCGTCGAATGGCATCTTCCCTTCTTCACTCCATTGGAAAGTTTGTGACTCTTTCATCATATTTAATATGTGACAAGTCTTTTCAGCAAAGTTGGGAACAAAGTGCCTGAGAAAATTCACTTTTCTAAAGGAGTGAACGTCGGTGTTGCTTGTGGGTAGAGTAAGGCTCTGAATATTCCTAACCCTTTTGGCATCTATCTTTATTCCTTCCTTTCTAACAACATGTCCCAGTAACTTTCCTTCAGTGACCCCGAAAGTAGACTTTTTGGATTTAGGGAGATCCCGTGTTCTTGGCATCTATTCAATACTTGCTCCAAATGATCACAATGATCATTTCGCTATTTAGAGAACACAGTTAAGTCATCTAAATAGACTACGATAATCTTACCCATCACACCTTTGAACGTGAAGTCCATTTCCCACTGGAAGGTGGCACCAGCGTTGGTCAAACCAAAAGGCATTCTGCTATAGGAAAATGTGCCCCAGGGATTAGTGAATGCAATTTTGAATTGGTCTTCAGGCGAGACTTCAATCTAATTATAGCTCGAAAAACCTTCAAGCATGAATAGTATTTCTGAACCAGTTACTGCTTGTAGAACTTGATCCATTATGGGCAACGAGTAGTTGTCCTTCAAGGACGCCTGATTCAGATTGTGAAAATCTACACATATGTGTGTCTCACCATTCTTCTTTCATACTGGTACAATGTTTGCAACCCAGGTACTGTGATGGATAGGAAGAATGATCCTTGCATCCAGCATCTTCTATATTTCAGCCTGGATGGTACCTGAGATCTTGGGATTATAGTGCCTCTGTTTCTGGCGAAAGGGTTTGACATCTTCCTTCAATGGGATGTCATGTCAGACATCCTTCTGCTCGAAAGACTTTAGATCGGCATAAGACCATGCCAATACATCCATATATTTCTTTATCAATTTGAAAAAATTCCGCTTTTCTTTGGGTGCCCAACATTTTCTGATGTTCACAAACTGCAGATGCTCCAAAGAACCTAGATTGACCGGCTCAGTCTCTGGAGATGAGTAGGATTATCCTACCTTTTCTTCCTAACAAAACGATCATGTATATCGAACAAACATTCCAGAGAGACCAAACCTTTTGGAATTTTGTTTCCTTTGAGCTGACATATGCCATCACTTCCTTTTGATTCATTGTCTTGATCCGTAACAGATTCACGACATGCAGAAGTAGATCCTTTAAAATGAAGCTCACTGAAATTTTCTACCTTTTTCAAGAAGGTAATAAGTTGATTGTCATCGTTGAATACCTATCAGTGTTGAGAGTTGTCTGGCACACTTAGGCGGAAAACTACCTCAATGGTATATGTGTCTGTTTTCAACCCTGGGTGGGGGAGCATGAGGGATGCCGAGACGACCAATGAATCGGCCATGTTGTTCTGAGCTCTTGGAATGGATTTTATTGAGAAGACGTCAAATTCCTCAATGTTGTCCCATACTGCATTGTGGTAATGCCTGAGCCTTTCATTTTTTACTTGGTATATCCTCTTTACTTGATTTACGACCAGCTCAGCATCACCTTGTACTTTTAGTTTTTGATTCCCCTTTATTTTGCGGCTTGCATGCCAAGTAGCAAAGATTCATACTCAGCAGTATTATTTGTGTTGAAAAACTGCAACTTAAAAGAGAGAGGAAAAATCTCCTCTCTAGGGGATATTAACATAGCTCCAACATTGCATCCGCTAGTTGCACAACTGCCATCAAACTGCAGCATCCAAACCTTGTTGAGGTCCTCTTCCCAGATGAGAACGTCCATTTTGTCAGACTCGGTAGATAAGAAATAATTCCCCATCCCTGATGATTCGAAGAGAATTTGGGATTTGGGATCATCGGAGTTGGTGACCAAGTACTTATTTTTTGATTCAGGCTCTAATGTCTGCATTACACCCTTGACGGGGATTCTGGCCTTAGACCAATCCATATGAATCTCTCCACCAACTTCACTGCAAAAGCTCCTTCCTAGTAGAATTCCATATGCTGCTGGAATATCGGCAACAAGGATGGTCATCTTTACTCTATTTTCTGGGAATGTCGCAAACGTAAACTGCGCATCTTTGATTTGACCAATCAACGGAACCTGTTTAGTTTCCAAGGAGTAACATCTGCCAAAAGGTTTAGTAAGAGTGAGGCCCAAAGCATGGGTGAATTTTTCCGGCATGACATTATCGAAAGCCCCAGAATCAATTATACATTTTCTTAGCTTTTTACCATTGATCAGGAGGGAGAGATAGAAAGGTTCTATTTTTCCTGACACAAAAGTCGAGGCAACATTTATGCGAGATGCAGGAGGAGTGGAAAGGATTCCTTTCAGGGAAACCTGGGAATTTACAGCAGCTTGATTTTGGATATATTCGGTCAATCTTACAAGCTGCTCGGGGTTAGACTGAAGATATTCAACTTCATACATTTGAATCTTGGTCTTTTTAGCATGATTGATTATGTTGAATGTAGCCAGGGGTTGCGTTGATGAAGGAATGAGTCCCTCATTTCACGATGGTAGGGTAGGATTACCAGTATTTATGGGAATAGAAGAAGGCTGATTTGGAGGGGAAATAGGGGAAAAAGATCTCTTCGTAAAAGACTTAATAGGAGGTTGCGCAGAAAGAGGATTACCTCTTTTGGCAATGGTTAGAGGTGTGTTCGGCATAGCCTTCTCTTTTTGTATCTTGGCAGCAACTTCTGCTTCTTTTCCTTGTGAGCGGGTGAAAACAGCATATGACTGCCCACTTGCATATACTTGGGTACCCTCTTCTTCATCAGATTCCTCCTCGTCAAATTCCATATACCTGATAGTAGATTTGACAGTCAGTTCACCGAGATCTTGGTCATCTTCACCTTGAGATGAAGGTTCTTCATAATTTTTCTCCTCTTCTTCGATTTCAGCTAGAGCATTGACCGGAGGGGCCTCGAGAACCAACCATGGAGTAGTTGCAGGTAAATACGACTTTTGTGAGACGTTGTTGGAAGTGAAATTTCTTCGCGGGATATCCCTGTACGAAGATCTGGGGGAAGCTTGAGCTAGCTACTTCTTCAGTGTGAGTAAATCATTTGTCAATCTTTTGGAATGCCGGATCTGATGAAGTGGCTTGGAGAAGGAGTTTGCAGCTTTAGAACTTAGACGACTCTCATGTTTCAACTCGCCAGATATAAGTAAGTTATCTTCAATTCGAATGGCAACAGATTGGGAAAGAACTAGAGTAGTGACTTGTTCTTGAAAGAGTAAGAAACTTACTTTCAAGCTCATGGCATTCACGAAGAAACACTTCTGATTTTCTGGCATTGGCAGCATGGCAGGTGGCACACAGTTAATGAGTGAGTTGAAACAAGCGATGAAATCATGCATGGTTTTATTGACTTCCTTCTTTAGGTGAGTGATCTTTGACGAGTAACATGAACGAACATGTCCTCTGAAGGCTTATACCTTTCTTCAAATGCAGTCCATAATGTGGCCCAACTAGTGATAGATCTAACCAGCAAATGTTGAAACCATTCTGTCTGTGGGTCCTTGCAAGGTCTCCAGAAAGAGGTGAATTGACACATCTTCATGGGTCACATCCAGGATACTGCATGACATGATGAAAGTGCAGATATATATGAATCCATGCTTTGGTTTCTGCTTCTCATCAAATTTTGGGATTTTTTTTTGGTTTCCATGAGGGGGTGTGTGAACAGGATGTGGCAAAGCAAGAGGGCCCATAGCAGTTTCCCCACGGTATTGCCATTTGATAATTTGGGGAAAAAAGGAGCACGAGCCGGGAGCACGATCCCACTGAGAAAAAAAGTACTGTAGAGGAATGAGGATGCTCCTTGCGAAAAATGGTTCTTTTGTGGAGGTGAGACGCTTCCGGCTGATCGATCTAGCTAAAATCAGCAATGATAAGCATGCTGGTGTAATAATGAAGTTGTGCCTTTGAAGTATATTGAAAGATAGAATCAACTTCTCCATGAGCTCTCCTGTTACGACGTAAATGGTTCACTTGCCAGTGTATCTTTCAGATCTATAATGTTTTTGGAGCAGATTTAAAAACTCTTTTTGGTTGTACTTGCTGATTTTCTAATTTTTCTAACAAAAATCAGCAGCATGCACCTTTTCTAATTATTTAATTTTATCCTTCTTTTTTGAAAATCGATTGTGGTTTAATGACAAAGATTAATGAGGATAAAATTAATGGTTAACCTAGTAAGCTGATTTTCAGATCTTAGAGTTGAATTTTTGCAAGGGTTTTGAAATTTTTGTTAAAACAGTCAAAAACTCAGATCTACGGAAATATATGGGTTTTTGTAAAGACTCAGTGAACTAAAGATATCTATCTAGCCTAGATCTATGGATCTCTGAAGAAAATTTTCAGCTTTGGATCACTTTTGCAAAAATTTTGGATTTTAAGAAAAAAGTTATGATTTGCAAACAAGTAGTGATTTCTTTGTAGTTTTATCAATTTTCTTAGTTACTTTAGCAACTTTACAAGCTGTTAGTGTCCTTTAGCTGACATACCATTCACGTAGATCTAGTTCAACTCCCTACTAGAGTCGACCAAAAACTGTTGGTCCGAAAATCTGTCGAGAGGGTAGATCTATGGATAGACGAGCCCAACAGTGTGCAGGGCATAGCCCCCTCTTTGAGATAGCAAAGCGAAACTAGTTTATTGATATTCTACCAGCAGGAATCTGAGCAAGTCCTCACAGTATTCTGCCTTCAGGGGTTTGGGATCTCATCCCGGTAGAGGTAGTTTCCGACTAGGGAAAGAAAGGTAATGAAGGAGGGAAGAGAGACGGAGAAAGGATGGGGTCTGAAGGGAGAAAAGAAATGAATTCCAAAGTAGAAAGGTCAGAGGGTTTATGTTTTGGGATTGGTAGTAAACAGAGCCAAACCTACTTACATAAACGAACAAAGCAATACTGATGGAAAAATGACAAAAGCAGTAGAATAGATCCAACAGAATAAACTCACAGATCTTACATAAGAAAGATCAAATGCCTATAACACATATATTCAGCACAAAGTCTTAATATTTGTATTAATGTTTTCTTCTGTTACAAAAAGTACAAAGTCCTTTTTCTTCTCACTTCTATTTTTCATCTAAAAAATGTCCACCCTTTGAATACAAAAAATATTCAAGTATTTATAGAAGGAGAAGAAGAGAAGGCAAAAAGAAACCAACAACTAATTACAAAAATTTACAAAATATTTAAAAGTCAACTTTTGACTTTGGGCAACTTGGTGGATGACAACATCCCATGGTGCAACATGGATGATGTCATCATTTATGTCAACATACTTTTAAATATTACAAAAGGAAAGCCAAGAGGAGTGAGCTATTTGTCATCGTCATCTCGCAGCTGGAAGGGAGTATCCTGCTTCTGCTCAAGAGAGGCAATATGGAATTGGGCCCTGTACTCCATGAATTTGTTGATCATCGATTGGAGTTGATCCTAGGCAGGACCCTTGGTGTGAGCACCGATGACTTCACAAGTCTCCCATTCATCTCTGAGTTTTTTGGGGAGCTTGAAGTACTCATTACCTTCCTCCATCAGGTATACCACAAAGTCGCGGAAGGCCAGAAGGTTGTTGAAGGATTCAGTGTCGAAAGTAGCTTCTGGCTCTAACCCTTGCGAGACGATCTCTTTGAAGATTCAAATAGTTTCATCTACCTTCCTCAAGGTGAATGATGGAGTGAGCAAGCCCAGAGACATCCTTAGGAAAATTTTCTCCATTTGATGCATTGCATCCAGGGCTTCCTCCTTGACCTTATCTATCTTCTCCAGGACAAATTCCATCTAATCGACTCGGTAGTCCAAAGCAGCAAGGACTTTGTTGGGTGCTTTGCGGTGATCGAAGATGCCGAATTTAATTAAATCATCAACTGAGCAGTTGATCATCTTCTGGAATGTCTCATGTTGCAACCTAGCATGGTCCAACTCTTAAGAGATAGGTCCTGCAATCGCCTGGAGTTCCTTGTTTTCCTGACCAATGTTCTGATATAGCTCAGTGAACTTGACGATTTGCTTCCTCACTATCTTTGAGGATCTGGTCTCTCTAGGTGGGTACTGCCATGCCTTGTTCACCAATCTTGGCGTATTTGTTTATCTTATCCTGACTAAGGGCCTCAGGAGTCTTAGTGGCAGTTGTAGGAGGTGCACTGCCCATTTTCTGTAGGGCGTGGAGAAGATGTTTATTCTGCTCTTTTAGTAGCCTCTTCTCTTCCTTTGCTTCTTGAAGCTTCTTGCAAATGGCATCCACCATGGATAGGTCCTCTCCTTGAAGGCTTTCAGATGACATTCCCATTGTGACCTGCGTCACTGTATAATCTGTAGGGGACAGATCCTTTTTATCCTTTGTGGGATCGGGATACGTGATCTCCATTACTCTTTCACCTGAGGTGCTCTGAGAGAAGTGGGTTATTGGCTTCTACTTCTTAGCCCCTTTCGTTGGGATGACGGAGAAGTCCATAGGTGCAATGGGGACTTTCCTCTTATGCTGACTCAGGTGCTGGGAGATCCATGCTAGACTTAAGGGAGAAGAAGGAACGGTGGAAGAAGAAGGAGCAACTACAGTGTACTCAGGGAAATGGGTTGAGACACTTGGCGGTGGCATTGATAAAGAAGCCAAACTCCCAATGCTCACAGGGGTAGGAGCTACTATAGGAGAGGAAACTGTGGGGGTGGAAGGGAGTTGAGAGATGAGGGAAGAAATACTGGGGGACAGCTCCGTGAGGGAAGAGAAGATAGAAGAAGAGGAAAGGGGAACAATAGAAGATGGGGGAGAAGACACAACCAAAGGAATGGTTGCTTGGGTGATGGGAGGAGGGGAAGGAGGAGTGGGAGAAGGGACGGTGGGAACCTCAATGGTTGTAGTAGTGGCAACATCCTGAGTGGATGTGCCTGTTGGAACACTCTATGCTGCTTCTTTCTCCAGAGATACCAGGGTTATAACCTGTTCTTGTGCGGTGGAGGGAGGGCTCTCAGGAGCTTCTTCTTGAGTGGTGCTTGATTCTCCCTCTTTATCTTTACCTTTTCCCTTTGGCAAATGATTCAATCTAGCAGGTGCATTTCCCAAAGCGGACGTGGTGAAATCTACTCCAAGGTAGATGAGGTCGTTATATCTGCACCAATGCTCTGTGCACTGCAATGTGCCCTTAACCCTCTCCTCAATGGTCTGAGGTGCCCTTTCCTGTCTATTTCGGTGCAAATGGCTAGTTGTCCCCATCTGTATCTAGATATACCTGATCAACTTCTTGATCAGTTGTTTGGAAACCTTTTGGAACAATGGCCACGCCATATTGAATAATTTCTGCCAGGGCCAGGTGGGAGTGATCCTTTCTCCTGAGTTTGACCTCGTGATATAGGTCGATGTAGATGTCCTCGATCTGTGGAACATGGATCAGATTGAGTTTTTCCTTTGGGAGGCAATTCCGTGGATCAAAGGTTGGCCTTGTTGGGAAATTGTGCTTTAGGTTGAGTAGTTCCAGCTCCACGAACATTTCCCAGGCCTTGGTGTGAGAAGTGCAGGTGTACCTACCCATTGTGAGGGGGAATGGAGTTCCACCCTTCTTTCTTTTTAGGCACTTTTCGTGATATGTTATGAGCTGTCTAGATAGCTCCAATAAGATCAACTTAGGGCATGCATACCTTGGTAACTTGGTGGGTTCTCCCAAGAAGTTGGCTGCTCTGAGATAGGTAAAAGTGGGGAATTGTGTAAACAACACCCCCCACTTCTCCATTGCAATTACTATGCTTTTGGTCATCCGACCATGAGTCATATTAGGCCTCAATAGGCAGATGATGCCGTAGAAGAAGGCATCAATGATCTTACAGAACTATGGGATGTTGTTTTCCAGCTTCAACTCTGGATAATATAATATTTTTACCTGGGGCCACACCCCGCATCGGCTCAGCGCTGGATAGTCTCTCTCGGAAGAAATAATGTAGACTACGTGGGAGTTCATTTAGATCCTCCCTGTTGTTTTGAGTTGTTGAAGCTGCTCAGAGATGGTGCTACTGATGATTTCTGCCCACTCAAAATGTTGATCAGGCACGTTCTTGTTCATTGTTTCCAGGTACCTGAGCATCCATTTGTGGAAGTAATGGGCATCAGAAAGCCCAAACACCCTACTTAGGAAGGTAACGGTGTCGCTTAGTTCCTCAGAGAAGTCACTGCGGTGAATAACTTACGGCCACCTAGTTACTACCTTCTTATTTTTTAGATACACCTCATTCATTAACTGCATGCATTTATCTTCATTTTCTTCCCATGCCTTTATGCAGTCTTCCTAGCTTATAGCCACAAAATTCTGGTGGTGGGGAATACCCAGCATGATCTTAAAGTGCCGGGCAGTGAGGTTGATTATGACCTCACCCTTTTTGTTCTCGACACACCTTGTGTCTTTGTTATAGCAGCGGGCCACCACCATCATGAACTCATTATTTACTGCACTAATGGGGATTCCCCCAGCGAAATGCAGACCACTGCCCACCAGTTTGTCCATCCAAGGACTGTCTGTGACCCTTCTAGTTCTAGCCCAAAAATATTCCATGTCTATATGGCCAAGTTCAAAATATCTGATGTCTAAGTCACATTCTGCATGGGACTCGGGAATTCTAACCCTTTGATATTTGTATTTCATTTCTTCCTCTGTGAGTTTGGCCTTACCCTTTGACTTGGTTGGCCTTTTGCTTGATGTAGACATATGCGAATCTGAGTTCAGTTGCTGATCTGCAAGAAGAAGGAGCGAAGTCCAATGTAGAAGAGCCATGTTAGCTGTTAGATCATCCATCAAAGCTTTACAGAATGAGGAGTTAGCAATTTAAAAGCTTCTGGGCGCAGGCGTAGGAATATTGCAGGCTGCAGGGTCAAAAGTATGGCACACTAAGGTGGAGTGTTGCAAGAAAGAAATCAGCACCAAAGGGCGCGGGGCACAGGAAAATTACATACAACACTCTGTGTTGATGCAGAAAAAATTGTGCCTGCGCCATTGTGTAAAGTTTAAACTGGGCGCAAATAATTTTTGTGTTACATGGCAGTAAAATGCGCCAATGGCACAGAGATGGAACGTGTTGCATAAAATTTTGGTGCGCCAAGGGGCGTAGCATTAAAGGGTGTATCACTGACTTTATATGCGCCAAGGGGCCTTTGGCGCGGTGCAGGAAGAGATTGCATAACAAAATTTGTTGGTGTAAGCAGGATTACACCTGCGCCCGTGTAAGGATTTTCTTAGTTTTTTATCGGCACAGGAAGGATGCGTGTTGCAGGCAAGGACAGTGCGCCCTCTTGGCATGACTGTGTTTTATGCAACAAGGATGGCATTGTGCCAAAGGAAAACCGCGGCCCAGGAACTGATAACTTTTAGGTTTTCTTTCTTCCTGATTGGTTTGTGGTTTTTTAGGCCTCTTTCGACATGGATTTTGACAGTGAAGGGGAACAGAGCAAAGAGGATCTTGGGTTCATTTTTGAGACAAAGCCCTCCAGGCCAGCAGATCTGGAAGGAGGGTAAAACTGGTTTGGGAGGGAAGATTGCAAAATGGGCTGGAGGGGTTTATGGTTTCTTCAGATTCATTTTAGTATAATCCCACAAACAACCAAACCAAAACAAAAACCATAAGAAAAGCAAGGACCACTTACCCGGAATATATAGAATGAGAGAAATGAAGTGGGGCCCATGAATGCAACACGAGGATGACAGGAGTGCTAACAGGTGTAGAGGAATAAATTTTCATGTGTTTTTCAATCGTGAAAATGACAGGGCGGATGCGCCTATATATAGCAAAAGGCATAATAAATGTGCCACCAAATTTTTCAAAGGGCGCACCAAAACAGTATGTCGACATGAAAATATTTGCACCCTTTGGCACTGGTTATGCGTCTGTCAGCAAGAAATTATCTGCGCCTTGACGCAAATTTAGGACTGTCAACATGGGATTTTGAGCACTTTGGCGCACCACTTAAGGGTGCAACATTTTTGTTGTTGACAGGTCGGCGCATGCGCCTTGGCGCAAGCAAGAAAGGTGCATCACGGGGAGGCACAAAAATTGTTGTGTTAACACTCCAAAGGGTGCGCCAAAGGAATAGAAGGGGGCACAAATAATCTTTGTGTTACATGAACAAAATCTGCACCCAGCCAAAAAGGACCAAAATGACTAAGTCCGAAAAACCAGATTTTCTAGAAAGGGATTTTATGCCCTTCCGAATGCTGAGGGATCTTAACGAGGAACCAGAACAAAATTTTGGTATGGTTACCTGCAATATTACCCTTTTTAATTTTATAGGATAACACAAGTGTGCTCTGTACACATTGTTTTTTTGTACATAGTTCTTTCCTCTCACATGCTTCCTGCGCATGTTCTTTTGTTACTTCCATAATGCAAAGCTTCTTTTAGCAATTGTGAGATTCAAAGCAAAATGCAGAAATGATTCTCAAAGTGACCACAGGGGCATTTTCATGATTAAACAAGCTGACTCCATGCCCAATGGACTTCTAAGGCTATTGATCTCTTTCATCTAGCAGGAAGATGGCCCCAAAAGTCACCAAAACTATTATCCAATTAGCTCTCCTGGTGATTTGGATAACTTACATACACATTATGTCCCTAAGATATCTATTGAAGAATTACACATGTTCAAAATCACTTGGCACATTCCTTTGGTCACAGTTCACATGTGCCCTTGTTTCCTTTCTCCTTCCACTTTCCTCTTCCACCCACCTTTTACACATTCACCTTCTTCCAAGTCAGTTTCTTTCCACCCTACGCGCCTAAGTCCTTGACCCTTCGCATGCCACACCCATTACATTGTAATAATTGTGCCTTAACCATACATTCTCTGCTCACTGGTTTGATTCATCTCCCCATGCACATCAAGTGCGCCCCCTCTGCACTTTCCTCTATTTTCTCCACACACACTTCTATGGTAGATCATCTTTTGACACGCTTAAGTGTGTCACATGCAACTAGACAGGGCACCAAATTCTCGCAACAAATGAATGATTGACATGTGGCAGAAATGACAAATAGCTATAAATTTGACCATCATCTCAGCCAATCAGCACGTGCCACGTATCTTGTGTACGTCGATGAATCTAACATCTTCTGACAGTCATATCATAAGCTACAGAGCCCATATCGGTGAGCGCCTGGACTTGTTAGAAGCTGCTGACATAAGCTACAGTGCCAAAAATTCAAATTTCAAATTCTTGTAGATCTGGTAGGTGAGAAACAGGAAAACATCTCTCTGAACATTGATGAGAAAATCTGATTTCCCCAACCACCCAATTTGGTATGATCCACCCTCTTTTGTCTTCAACATGTCAAATAGGCATGGGGAAGCGTATTTCACAGATTTTCGAGCGGATTTATAGACATTGAATGATTTTTGTTGGTGGTTTTGTTTCAAATTCAAGTTTTCCCTCCTTCTCCCTCCTTCCTCCATGGATTCATCTATAAATGTAAGAACAAGGCTCATTTGTTATGTTGGACACTCTGGATCCTTACGCATGTTGCCAAGGACTCCACATTTTCTGTATTTTGAGTTGTAGACCTCCATGTTTGGCTCTTACATGTGGATATCGACCTCCTTATCATTCCAACAGTTATGTGCATTATTGGAAGTAATAGAAGCATCATTTCATGACTATTCTTCATCCTAACGTATTTGCATTCCTTCTTCTTGCCTCTTCTCTTGCATTGTGTATTGTTGTGCTACTTTAGGTCCCCTACAGCTACATATTTGGTTGTGTTCCATGAGAACGATTTGGTGAATGTGTGTTTTGTTGTGCTACTCGTGCCTAGCCTCCTTTCACACATTCCCTGTCATTCTTGCTCAGAATAGATAGTGTCCATCCCTCTTTTCTAGTGATATCACCTTTTAGTGTAATTTAATTCATGTTATCCTTTGTTCCCTGGTCCCTTGGCATTCTTAGTTTAGTTTCCCTTTCAGCACTAGGAGTAGCAGTAGCAGTAGAAATAGATAGAGGAACCGGCCTTCTCCGAAGATCCGTCCAAAGTTTGCAAGGTTCCACAACTTGGGGGACAGTTCCATTGTGGTATCAAACACCTCGGCCCCTTTTCAGAGATCCAAGACACAGGTTCATGTTTGAGAAACAAACAGCTTCTATAAAATGGTTCAATTTAGTTCAGTTTCCACCCTTGGAATTTTGGTTATATATTGAGTGGGTTCAGACCAGTCTACAAACCCCGTACACAATGGATTTTACAGGACATGGTTGTCCTTAACATTCTGGGGAGCAGTTGTAGGTTATTGTTATCCAATTTTATGCACATGGAAAAATTGGAAAATAGGGCCTTATTACGATCAAATCACGGCATTGGTCGCATGCAACCAGAACATCAGTATCAACACCAACGGTTCCTTGGGATCGCCCTGCGGAAGCTGTCGCAATCAACTCTCTCTGGAGGCCACTCATTTTCTGAGATAAGTTTACTTCTCTGCCCTGTAGCTGCTGCGTATAGCCAATTACTTCCTCACGGCACTTTCCTAGGAGAATTTCAGTTCTACGTTCAAAGCGGCCGAGCATTCGATGCACAAGCATGTTGCAGTATAGTAGAAGCCTTTTTTAGCACTTCCAGCAAGCAAGTCGTCCAACTATGTTTTTATCTGTTCAGCATCGAATGCATCCTCAAATTCGGGATTTTCCTTCAAGATATTTTTATGAAAATCGATTAAGTGACAGTAAGAGTGTTACCGAGAGACTTGATGAAATTTATTACAAAGATTCTCTATTGAGACCTTACTTGTTTTACGATGCAACTCATGGAAGCGAATCTCATAGAGGTGGAACTGTTTTATATCAGAATATTCATGAGGCACAATTTGCTTTGCAATTATATGAGCATCTTCAATGAGTCACTAGGTTGGCAGGCATAAAGGTTTATGTTGAAATTATCACACCTTACAAGCTACAGCTGAAATGTTTGCACTGAGAGTTTAATGTTATCCTCAAATCTGATGAAGGAAAACTTGGCAGGATCGGGAGCACGATCATGGCAGACCGAGTAGGTAATCCCACACATGGGAAATATTTTACTATCTTTCCAAGGTTGCGTGGTGAAGCTGAGGCCGAGGCCCGTGGATTAATTTGGCCAAGCTGTTATGAGGGGATTCGGAGCTGGAATGCCAAGTGGGTTTTCGTGGATGGCAAGCCAAAGAAGAAATCCCAGACGTGGGAAATAAGGCAAGCAATGCCAAGTGGGTTTTCGTGGATGGCAAGCCAAAGAAGAAATCCCGGATGTGGGAAATAAGGCAAGCAATGCCAAGTGGGTTTTCGTGGATGGCAAGCCAAAGAAGAAATTCCACGCGGGGGAGATTCGGGCAAGCACCGCCAAGTGGAAATTTTGGGATGGAAAACCATGATCAGACTTCCGCGAGTTGGAAAAATTGGATCAGATTGCCAAGTGGAAAAATTATGATGGCTATCCATCATGAGACTTCCGCATGGGCCATGTAAACAGAATTCCGCGCAGCTTGGAGTGGTCTGAGTCTTTGTGCAAGTCACTGGGAGGATTAATAGGACAGTTGTGAATCGGAGCAGGTCATGGGTTAAAAAATGTGACGTGATACCAATTTCAGTGGAGGCTACAGGCAGACCCAACCAAGGCGATATGTTAATCTCAGTCGTGGCTCATATGCGAAGAGTTTGACGGGAAAGCAATGCTGAAAACTCTTCCAGATGGAAAGGATGCATGTTGCATGGACTGTGGATTGGTTTCCATAGATCATACGAAGAAAGTGTCTCCTTTCATACAGATCCGCCCTTGTTAGGATTCCACTGAACTGTTCAGACTTTCAATCAGCTTTAATAGCTGCCACGACCTTCTCCTCATCCTCTGTACAATTCTGAGCATTCGGTGGTTACGAGACAAACTCACATGCATAGGCAGCAGGCATGTTGCAGTACAGTAGAGGCCTTTCTTTTGAGTGCTTCCAGCAAGCAGGTTGTCCAACTGTGTTGTTATCTGTTCAGTATCGAATGCATGCTTATCCTTATTCTGAACTCGGATTGAATAGCAGTTGCAGGAAACAAATATTCACTGCCGTGTACAATGGATTGGAGTCACACCATTCAAGGCTTCATAAAATTTGCCTGAATCTGGAGATGAAGGTTTATTACGGTACAGAATGAAACGATTCATATTGCTCAGCATTTCTTCTCCTAGAAATGAATTGAATGTGAAGGTCAACTCTGAAATACCTGTTCGGCCGTTTTGCATGCTACATCCTTGTCACTTGTAAATGGTCTCTTTGAGAAACTCTATGGACAGTAGGAAATATTTATACCCTTCCATTATGTACGTCCAATCAGACAATAAAAGTATTCTTTTACCAGGTTCAGAGAAACTGTGTTTTTTTTACAATGGACGATTATACTGCAGTTTCAAGCTAATTTTATCTAGCTTATTTCTATTAGCTTTGATCCATGACTAAGGAAGAATTCATATGGTTGTTACTATACATTTTTTCCAAGGTCCTCTTGGTTGCCCCAGTGGTTCAATGTATTTTTTTTGAAGGGTTCTTTGGCCAAAAATCAGTCTCAAGGGTGTCTATCGACATGTTATGGGCATGAGCCTGGGTCATCATCATGGCAGCATTAGGTCTTTATTGATAATGGCATTTTCTCATCATTTGGAGGGTACAAATTGTGCTTATTATGGAAAAACCAAAACATTCTTACTACAAGTGTTATATGATGAGGAAGAATCCTGAGCATTGTGGTAAAACCATTCTTTTTAGAAATATTGGGTTAAGCTTGGTATTCAAGTGAGTTTGAGCCTAGGAAAGGTAAGATCGTTTGCTGGATGAAGAGCTCGGTGACTTCGCAGGGAGCTCGTGGTGATTTTTCTATGAAGTTTGAACGTGGAATGCATAAATGGCCTCGAGTTAACAGAGGAAAATGATAAGAATCGAGTTTGATAGCTCACCATTCGAAGGACTCAATGCAAAAGAATCTGATTGCCAAAGCGAGGAAAGAGTTAGTGTGGGGTTCAAAATCGAGTGCAACACCGAGTTAGAGGATTCGAAACTCCTCGAGTTTGGCTATGTGCAGATTCTATCCACATGGACCCCCCTCCTCTTCAAGTCAAACAGGTCAACGGGGGGGTCCCGACATTATGTTAATTAAATTAATATTTTTATTTAAATATTTTAATAATAATATTTATTATTATTATTTAAATATTCTTTTAATTAATTGAGAAGACTAGGTCCATCAGGTAATTAATGACCCATGATGGAACCTTCTCAGGTGGTTCAACTAACTGTAATAAATACATCATGGGCCTTCAATTTAGGCATTTCCTCTTCTTTCTCACATATTCTTCTATAAATGTAAGTTGGAAGCTCATTTCAAAGGGTTTCCAACAGTTCAGACAAGTTGGACAGTTAGATATCTCAGGCGAGTGTATACTTTTCAAGAATCCTCTCTCTTCTGCAAGTTGCTCTTGTGTGTTGAGAGAACTTTCAAGCCTCCTCTTCAAGACTGTAATGGCAACTATTGCCTCTTCTAAATGTATGATGCATTGTGCATGTTATTGAAGTAATAAAAGTGTGTGTTTTGTGACTAATCTCGGTCCTTTCATCCTTCTGTGCTTCTTTGTGCCTTTCTCATACTTGTAGGTACATTGTGCAAGTTTAAGCTCTATTGCAGGTTCTTGGAGTTTTGTGCTTATCGAGTGGTGGATTATTGCATGTAGTTGAGTTGTGGTGTCTATTCACCCTTCTTGAGTTCATCCTTCTTCACTGGGAAACTAGTATATTTCTCGGTCTGATAAAGTTTAACAAAGGGAACGCGTGTCTCTTAGTTTGTGGTATCCTGTACCCTCTCTAAGTTGTAGTAGGTGAAGTTGACCTGTGGTGCACACACCCTCTTCAAATTAACCCTTCCTGAGTCTGGAAATACCCTTTATTTGGTGCATCACCATCCCTAGTATAGTTTCATTTCTGTAAATCTCTTTCCCTAAAACCCCATGAAATGTTAGCATAGGACTAGATAATCATTTTTGTTACACTAGGAGTAGTACAACACTTAGTTTAGGAAGAGGAAGCCGGCCTTCTCTGGAGGTTCACCTCGAGCCCAAGTCCCACATCTTGAGAGGTGATCCCATGTGTCCCAATCACACCGAACGTCCTATTCACATCCTGGCCATTCGGAGGGTGCAGTGATTTGGCGACAACAGTTATTGGCACGCCCGGTGGGAGATCACAGAAGTTAGAGTTCCATCTTTCAGAGGTGTCTCATTATCAAATAGGAAATCTTAAGCCACCGTGTGACCACACACAACAGTTTTTGGCACGCCTGGTGGGACAGAGTTGGTACTTCTCTTCTCACTTACACAAGTCAAAGTACCTGGCGACTCTATATCTCTGGATTCCAAATCTCAATGCGGTAACTTATGTGAAGAATTCATACAAGAGCTTCTTCAAAGAAAGGAAATTATCAGCATACCGAACTTTCCTTATCTCCTCTAAAGAGAAGAAGAAGAGGCATTTCCACATCCCCAGTTGCAGATTTACCTTGTAGGGGTCATTCAACTCCTCCTTACGGAAGGTTTCCTCCACCCAGGAACAATCAACCTTTCGTTGCTATGGCGAGGAACCAAGTTTTTCCCCCTTTCAATGAAATCAGTCCTCTTATGTTGGCTCAACATGACCCGATACCTGTTGCAGCACTCAAAAGTTTACCCTTCTACACGGGGGAAACTCACGTTACTCCAGTGGAGCATATCTTTGATGTAGCCAGCATCTGCGCAGTACATAATATCACCGAAGACAACGTTGCAGTTAGACTTCTTGCTACCCTTTTCAAGGGAAAAACACTTCAATGGTTTCGCGAGTTAGGTGTTGGCACTATAACCACTTGGGACGAGTTGGGAGAAAATCTATGTAAACAATTCGAAGACAAAAGTGATCACCTATCACTTTTGGAACAACTTACTACCATAAAGAGAGCTTCCCAAGAATACATGAGTGATTTCAACTTCCGATTCCATAGGACTTGGAATAGGATTCCGGGCGCTCGTAAAACCTTCTGCACATAATGCATTCTTGTACTATTTGTGAGCCTTAAATAGTGATGTAGCAGTTATGATCCAGTCCATGGGAGGGACTACACTTCCTGATGCTTACGAAGTTGCCATAAGTGCAGAGAATTCTTTGATTCAGGCTGGAAAGATAGCTCCACAACCACCAATGCCCTTTTCTCCAGATCTTACGAATCATCAGCATATCATTGCTCCTATTCCAGTAGACTCCAAGAAACCATCTCAATCTTCCCCTGCCTCTTCAAATGACCTGTTTGAAGTCAAGTCGCTACTGCAAAATTTTGGAAATGAGCTCGTTGCACTCAAAAGGCAACAATTTCAATACAATCGTCCGTATCAGCCACAAAATCAGCAGTATCAAGCTAACCGTTCTCCTTTTCAAGGGAACAATCAGCCTCGAAATCAAACTACAAGTCAAGTTACAAATGTCAGGCCCTTGAACTTTCAGAACCCTCTTGCAGCTAGCTCATCTAGAGCTATAGTACCTGTTCAAAATAATCTAGTTCAAGACTATGAATGGTGTTATCCTTGCTCTCAACCTCACAATCAAAATCTTTGTCCCAATGGGGGTTCTTAGCCAGGCCCTTATGGTTCAAAGTGTATCTACCCCTTCAGAGTTAACAAACAATTCATCTACATAAGAAGCAACAGATCAACCACAGGCACCTGAAGAATCCGCTTTGCTAAACTGGCAAGCAGAAGATTTTTGTGGGTTGAATACCGATTCTTCATTAGTGGCAGCAAACACTCGTTCCAAGAAAAGAGCAATGGAGCCTCAACCTCCCGAAGCTGATTCGGCATCCACTTCTCAAACTGGGTTACAAATGACAGTTGATAAAAATGCGGGGAAGAAATCATCAGAAACACCGGCTAGCCACGCCGCAGGGAAAGATGGTTCTCCAGGCATCATAGTACCCAACAAACATTTTCCAAAGGAGGACCCCAATGCCCAAAAAAGTGTCATCAAAGTTGGAGCGATTTCCTTTAGCATAGTAGAACAAATGAAGAAAACCAATCTGAGCGTTACCATGTGGGACGCACTCTCGATCCCTTCTCAAAGAAACCTATTGTGAGAAGCTCTGAACAGTTTTAGTACAACCAATGGATCACCAAGCCATGGAGTGACAAATGCTACAAGTTTGTGTCAACCGGAAGGGAAAATCATTCCTACGGCAAAAAAACCACCGCCATTCTACAATTCCCTGATCATTGGTGACCACCTGGTACATAATTGCATGATTGATTCTGGTGCCAGTAGCTCTGTCATGCCTAAACAAATTGCAGATGTACTAGGCATACAATATGCGCTAGTTGCAAGAGGGGTTGTTCAGCTGGATGGCACAGCTGTTAATACTGTTGGGGTTATCAAAAGACTTCAACTTACCATCCACGCATGCCCAAGCTTGTCATTCACCCAAGATATATCAGTCATTGATCTCCCTCCCCTCTCTGCCATCTGCCTATCACGGGATTTCACTGCCAAGATGGGTGGTTACCTATCAGCCGATTGGTCGCATATGATTCTCAGGACTCGATACAGAACCAAAGTAACTATAAGGGCAAAACCAATCTGCCATAATCATGTAGAACCCTACGCTACTAGTCCCATAAATGGAAATTACACCATCGGTGATCCAGAAGAGGAAAATGCCGATCATGAACCAACCACCCTTGTTAAAGAAGTCCCTGATACTTTGCTGGATGAAGTAAGTAGAGATCATCAGTATGATCCCTACGCTGATGTATTAGTAGAAGAAGAAGCTGGTTTGCTGGTCTTGGAAGAAACAGGATTAGGTACCTACTGTATCCATGAAGAAGATACAATCATACCACAACTTGTCAAAAACACCAAGTGATTCTAAAGGACTATGGAAATTGTTCTTCGATGGCTCAAGAAGTAAGAATGGATCCGGTGCTGGTGTTATGTTAATTTCTCCAGAAGGAGATAATTACTTCTCATCTTTCCGGTTGCAGTTCAGGTGCACTAACAATGTTGCTGAATACGAGGCTCTTGTGCAAGGAATTCAGCTAGCCCAAAGAAAGGGAATCAAGGCCCTGACTATTTTTGGAGATAGTGAGATAGTTGTTCATCAAGTTTTGGCACGTAGTGCATCCAAAAATGATATTTTAAGATCATACAAGAACTAAGTCTGGGACTGATTGAAGATTTCGAAGCTTTTGGGATCCATGCAATCCCTAGAGATCAAAATCAAGATGCAGATAGGCTTGCTACAATTGGTTCACAATACAACGTACCCGTTAACAACATGAAAGAAGGGCAGCAATTTGTTAAAATGGTGGTGTCAAAACAGTAGTCCCTGAAAAAGTGAGTAGTTGGCAAGATACCGTTTGACCTCGTGCAACCCAAATTGTTCGTGCGTTCACTACTTCTTGCACTCTGTTAGTGGTGCTACATAGAATCAAGACCTCAGTGTGCAAGAGTCATTTAGTGAGGCAATCATTCATTTGCATAGCAACAAGTCTACCTTCAAGGTTCTATTCACTCTATACGTAAATTTTTCTCCCCATTTTGTTCATTGTCCGCATGACCAAGCCACAAGAAAAATAAAAAATATGGTAGATCATGTATTGCAGTAATATTTGTTTGTGGAAGTTTCAAGTATGAAATGAAACAATTTCTTAGATCGGAATATTGTATTACCTCTGAAGATATATAAGCTTTCATTTAACTTTGTCAATAGTATCATGACATCTTTGCATGGAGTCTATCAATTCTTTGATTGGTTTAGATCCAGTTCTAGCACAACATGACCATCGAACTGGGTTCTTCTTCAAAACCATCTTCTCTTGATGGCATCACTGATCTCAGTATGCAATCCCTCCTATGGAGGCATCCATCTACATCTTTCAAATCAGCTAATGATGCTCATCAGATTGGCCTGTATAATTCATTTGGTTTCAAACACATTACCTCATGGATCGACATTCATTTGGTGCACAGATGATTTGAATACATTCACATTTATTCAAAATACACATGTTATGCACTTTTAAGAAGTTTAGAAGAATTTGACACCCAGCATCATTAGTATGACCATTATCCTCTTCCTATAAATGGAGCAGACCTCTGTTCAAACGGTGGCAGGATATGAAACATGTGGTCTTTGTTCGTTGGATACTTTAGATGAATCCATAAAATTCTTGTCCAAGAATCATGACCAATTCAAATTAGCTATTCACTATCAGCAGTGGGGCACGTATGAGCTATCATATTTTGATGCCATTCGGATTGTCTTTTTCATGTCCTACAATATTCCAAATATACCATGTATATGGCATTTTTTCATAGGGAGTAATTAATGATATTCTCCTAGTTAATACCTTGATGATAGGGAAGTGTCTACTCCTATAGCATTCATCACGATCACATCAGGCATGTAGGAGGTAACGCATGTTGATATTCCAGAAAAAGAAGGGAATTTGAAGTCTCACTGGAACCCCAAGAAATTGGATTTTCAGTTTGTGCACAAGGGAAAATTCTCGGGGCAGTATTGATTACATCTGTCGATTCAGGAATATCAATCGTTCCATCCATGGATTCATAAGCATTATGATCCTTCAACTCTGGAAAGTAACAATTTGGAAAGGACTCCAGATCTTTCTGGGAACAGATAACTTTAACATAGACTGGTGATGGTCATCCCTCAATTGCAGTAACATCATGGCTAAGACCATTTGACAGCCATGCTCAACAAACTCACATTTGGCAGCAAAATCCTAATGGACAAAGGAAGACTCCCTTTAATCTCATGCTCGGCATCAAAATAGCTATTTCCCAAGCTAATATATTAATTTTTAACCCCAGGTTTGACAAAGCTTTTATCATGTTGGATGGTTTTGCAAGGAACTCTAGAGAGCATCTACTATTGGTGGTTACTATATTTTTAACAAATACGTATCAACCTGATCGAGCAACCAGATCAGGTTTGTATCATCTCAAGCACCTTTAATTTTACGTAGTTGGTATACTCATACATTCAAAAGGGGGGGAAATCTTTTCGGTAATTCGAGCATTTAAAGAATATTTTTGAAAATGAGATATTTTGGTCCATATATTGTAGCGGGATTCATCTGATGGATGTATTAGCATTCAAACCTGACATCCAACAAGTTTTTGCATATTGAGAGAGGGAAATGATATAAAACAGCGTGGACATCAGTTAACTACAACGAACCTAGTGGAGTAGGAAATGCACATCAAGGTCGACTGCCACTATGTCAGACTCTAAAGCATTCTATGACCTCAACTGTGCACACTAAGGGGGGGATTATTATAAAGTAAATGAGGACGTGACACATCCTAAATACTGTTATGTTAGGATGTTTAGATTAAGCTAATAAGGGAAGTCCAGAAACTGTAGGGGTAGTTCAGTAGTCTCAGGAGCATACCCGGCAATCTAGGTGGTTGGAATAACCATCATAGATTAGTGTTAGTAGTTTGAGGAGTTGTTAGTAATCAAAATCCTATAAGTTTTGGTAGATAACATTCTCTTTCGAAAAGATTTGAATGGCGTTCTCCTTCAGTGCGTAGGACTGGAACAGGTAAGTAAGATACTAGAAGAATTTCATAATGGCCTATATGGAGGACATTATTCCGCATGAACAACAGCTACCAAGATCATGCGAGCCGGCTACTATTGGCTGGATTTATTCAAGGATGCCCATCTCTAGGTAAGGAAATGTAAGGAATGTGCCTTTTTCACAGGTAAGCAGAAGCTGCTGCGCAGCTCTTCCACTGCATCCAGTTCAATTGGATCAACCCTTTGTTCAATGGGGGTTGGACTTCATCAGAATGATTAATCCTCCATCCAGTGACGGACATAAGCCTTTGGGTCCTTACCGCAACACACATTTTACTCAATGGACAGAGGGCGGGGTAGCAATAAAAGAGAGCAATGAAAAGGCAGTTCTAGATTTTTTGGAAGGTATAATGACGAGGTTCGGTGTTCCGTTTACAGTCATTTCAGACAACGCGCTGGCTTTTCTTGGTATGAAATTG
The DNA here is from genome assembly GCA_019776745.2 of Taxus chinensis. NCBI lineage: Eukaryota > Viridiplantae > Streptophyta > Pinopsida > Cupressales > Taxaceae > Taxus > Taxus chinensis. The sequence goes on along the minus strand of CM034147.1, from coordinate 83,583,976 downwards.
AGTGAATGGGCTATTAAAAATGGGGTATACCTCAAAACTTCATCCAATTACTATCCGCAAGGAAACGGATTGGCTGAGTCTAGCAACAAAAACCTCATAAGGATTATTAAGCACACAATGGAGACTAATAAGAGGACTTGGCATACACAGCTTAAGACCGCCTTATGGGCAGATTGGATCAGACCTAAAAGGGCCATTGGAAATTCTCCTTTCATTTTGGTATATGGAAGAGAGGCAAAAATCCCACTCTCATTGGAGTTACCTTCTTTGGAGTTAGCTCATCAACTTGAAGTTATAGAGAGTGATCCTCTGACAATAAGGTTTGTTGAACTCATGGAGTTAGAGGAAGTACGAGACAAGGCTATGAAAACTTTGGAGCATCATCAGGCTCAAGTTAAGAAATATTTTGATAAGAAGGCATCCCAACAGGTGTTTTCAAGAGGGAGATTTAGTTCTCAAATGGGATGAAGATAGGGCCCAAACCGGAAGGCATGCCAAGTTTGACGCTCTCTGGAGTGGGCCCATACATCATCACAAGTTGCAAAGAGGTAAATTCATTTCGTCTATCTAGGCTCAATGGAGAAGAACTGCCCATTCATGTGAATGGGATACATCTCAAGGCTTGTTTTTGATAAGCGTTCCACCCCCTGTATAGTTAAATTAGGTGTTTTCCTCCAAGTGCTTATGCACATTGTTGTCTGTTGTTGTTTTGCTTTCCTTGTTGTTGTGTTTTGTGTTGTTCTGCACATTGTTTCATCATTGGAAGGTGTCAAGGAGAAGAAAGGTTCAAGGTTTCCATAACAGTTCAAAATCTGCTTCATTCAAATTTTTGCAGTGATCCATGGATGTCAAGCATTCAATAGATTCAATATACTTCATGCTTAGCATTCTAGGGAAGTCTAGGATATCAGCAATGCTCAAAGAGATTTCGGGATGTGTCAAAGAAAATCATACTACTTTCAGGATTCCAACATAGACTCCATGCCCAATGGATGACTTAAGGCTACTGGAATCATGCTTAGCAGGCAATCATCCTCGAGAGGTCGCCAAAAATGTTATCCAATTTTACGCACATGGAAAAATTGGAAAACAGGGCCTTATTACGATCAAATCACGACATTGGTCGCATGCAACCAGAACATCAGGATCAACACCAACGGTTCCTTGGGATCACCCTGCGGCAGCTATCGCAATCAACTCTCTCTGGAGGCCACTCATTTTCTGAGATAAGTTTACTTCTCTACCCTGTAGCTGCTGCGTATAGCCAATTACTTCCTCACGGCACTTTCCTAGGAGAATTTCAGTTCTACGTTCAAAGCAGCTGAGCATTCGATGCACAGGCATGTTGCAGTATAGTAGAAGCCTTTTTTAGCACTTCCAGCAAGCAAGTCATCCAACTATGTTTTTATCTTTTCAGCATCGAATGCACCCTCAAATTCGGGATTTTCCTTCAAGATATTTTTATGAAAATCGATTAAGTGACAGTAAGAGTGTTACCGGGAGACTTGATGAAATTTATTACAAAGATTCTCTATCGAGACCTTACTTGTTTTACGATGCAACTCATGGAAGCGAATCTCATAGAGGTGGAACTGTTTCATATAAGAATATTCATGAGGCACAATTTTCTTTGCAATTATATGAGCATCTTCAACGAGTCACTAGGTTAGCAAGCATAAAGGTTTCTGTTGAAATTATCACACCTTACAAGCTACAGCTGAAATGTTTGCACTGAGAGTTTAATGTTATCCTCAAATATGATGAAGGAAAACTCAGTAGGATCGGGAGCACGATCATGGCAGACTGAGTAGGTAATCCCGCGCATGGGAAATATTTTACTATCTTGCCAAGGTTGCGTGGTGAAGCTGAGGCCAGGGCCCGTGGATTAATTTGGCCAAGCTGTTATGAGGGGATTCGGAGTTGGAATGCCAAGTGGGTTTTTGTGGATGGCAAGCCAAAGAAGAAATCCCAGACGTGGGAAATAAGGTGAGCAATGCCAAGTGGGTTTTCGTGGATGGCAAGCCAAAGAAGAAATTCCACGCGGGGGAGATTCAGGCAAGCACCTCCAAGTGGAAATTTTGGGATGGAAAACCATGATCAGACTTCCGCGAGTTGGAAAAATTGGATCAGATTGCCAAGTGGAAAAATTACGATGGCTATCCATCATGAGACTTCCGCATGGGCCATGTAAACAGAATTCCGCGCAGCTTGGAGTGGTCCGAGTCTTTGTGCAAGTCACCGGGAGGATTAATAGGACAGTTGTGAATTGGAGCAGGTCATGGGTTAAAAAATGTGACGTGATACCAATTTCAGCGGAGGCTACAGGCAGACCCAACCAAGGCGATACGTTAATCTCAGTCGTGGCTCATATGCGAAGAGTTTGACGGGAAAGCAATGCTGAAAACTCGTCCAGATGGAAAGGATGCATGTTGCATGGACTGTGGATTGGTTTCCATAGATCATACGAAGAAAGTGTCTCCTTTCATACAGATCCGCCCTTGTTAGGATTCCACTGAACTGTTCAGACTTTCAATCGGCTTTAATAGCTACCACGACCTTCTCCTCGTCCTCTGTACAATTCTGAGCATTCGGTGGTCGCGAGAAAAACTCCCATGCACATGCAGCAGGCATGTTGCAGTACAATAGAGGCATTTCTTTTGAGCGCTTCCAGCAAGCAGGTTGTCCAACTATGTTGTTATCTATTCAGTATCGAATGCATGCTTATCCTTATTCTGAACTCAGATCGAATAGCAGCTGCAGGAAATAAATATTCACTGCCGTGTACAATGGATTGGAGTCACACCATTCAAGGCTTCATAAAATTTGCCTGAATCAGGAGATGAAGGTTTATTACGGTGCAGAATGAAGCGATTCATATTGCTCAGCATTTCTTCTCCTAGAAATGAATTGAATGTGAAGGTCAACTCTGAAATACCTGGTCGGCCGTTTTGCATGCTACATCCTTGTCACTTGTAAATGGTCTCTTTGAGAAACTCTGTGGGCAGTAGGCAATATTTATACCCTTCCATTATGTACGTCCAATCAGACAATAAAAGTATTCTTTTACCAGGTTCAGAGAAACTGTGGTTTTTTTATAATGGACAATTATACTGCAGTTTCAAGCTAATTTTATCTAGCTTATTTCTATTACCTTTGATCCACGATTAAGGAAGAATTCATATGGTTGTTACTATACATTTTTTCCAAGGTCCTCTTGGTTGCCCCAATGGTTCAATGTATTTTTTTGAAGGGTTCTTTGGCCAAAAATTAGTCTCAAGGGTGTCTATCGACATGTTATGGGCATGAGCCTGGGTCATCATCATGGCAGCATTAGGTCTTTATTGATAATGGCATTTTCTCATCGTTTGGAAGGTACAAATTGTGCTTATTATGGAAAAACCAAAACATTCTTACTACAAGTGTTATATGATGAGGAAGAATCCTGAGCATTGTGGTAAAACCATTCTTTTTAGAAATATTGGATTAAGCTCGGTATTCAAGTGAGTTTGAGCCTAGGAAAGGTAAGATCGTTTGTTGGATGAAGAGCTCGGTGACTTCGCAGGGAGCTCGTGGTGATGTTTCATGAAGTTTGAACGTGGAATGCATAAATGGCCTCGAGTTAACAGAGGAAAATGATAAGAATCGAGTTTGATAGCTCACCATTCGAAGGACTCAATGCAAAAGAATCCGATTGCCAAAGCGAGGAAAGAGTTAGTGTGGGGTTCAAAATCAAGTGCAACACTGAGTTAGAGGATTCGAAACTCCTCGAGTTTGGCTATGTGCAGATTCTATCCACATGGACCCCCCTCCTCTTCAAGTCAAACAGGTCAACGGGGGGGTCCCGACATTATGTTAATTAAATTAATATTTTTATTTAAATATTTTAATAATAATATTTATTATTATTATTTAAATATTCTTTTAATTAATTGAGAAGACTAGGTCATCAGGTAATTAATGACCCATGATGGAACCTTCTCAGGTGGTTCAACTAACTGTAATAAATACATCATGGGCCTTCAATTTAGGCATTTCCTCTTCTTTCTCACATATTCTTCTATAAATGTAAGTTGGAAGCTCATTTCAAAGGGTTCCAATAGTTCAGACAAGTTGGACAGTTAGATATCTCAGGCGAGTGTATACTTTTCAAGAATCCTCTCTCTTTTGCAAGTTGCTCTTGTGTGTTGAGAGAACTTTCAAGCCTCCTCTTCAAGACTGTAATGGCAACTATTGCCTCTTCTGAATGTATGATGCATTGTTGTTATTGAAGTAATAAAAGTGTGTGTTTTGTGACTAATCTCGGTCCTTTCATCCTTTTGTGCTTCTTTGTGCCTTTATCATACTTGTAGGTACACTGTGCAAGTTTAAGCTCTATTGCAGGTTCTTGGAGTTCTGTGCTTATCGAGTGGTGGAGTATTGCATGCAATTGAGTTTGTGGTGTCTATTCACCCTTCTTGAGTTCATCCTTCTTCACTGGAAAACTGGTATATTTCTCGGTCTGATAAAGTTTAACAAAGGGAATGTGTGTCTCTTAGTTTGTGGTATCCTATACCCTCTCTAAGTTGCAGTAGGTGAAGTTGACCTGTGGTGCACACACCCTCTTCAAATTAACCCTTCTTGAGTCTGGAAATACACTTTATTTGGTGCATCACCATCCCTAGTATATTTTTATTTCTGTAAATCTCTTTCCCTAAAACCCCATGAAATGTTAGCATAGGACTAGATAATCATTTTTGTTACACTAGGAGTAGTACAACACTTAGTTTAGGAAGAGGAAGCCGGCCTTCTCCGGAGGTTCACCTCGAGCCCAAGTCCCACAGCTTGAGAGGTGATCCCATGTGTCCCAATCACACCGAACGTCCTATTCACATCCTGGCCATTCGGAGGGTGTAGTGATTTGGCGACAAAAGTTATATGATACAACAGATTTCCTCTCTACACTACTTCATCTAGTGGCATCAAATCGCCCAAAAAAACCAGGTAGTACATAGATCTCTTCACACATGACTTTAGGGAAGAAGTTACAGGTTGGAGAAAAATATAGCTTTCTCCATACACTTCTTTGGACAGGGTGGCGTGAGATCACCCAAAAAACTTGCAGTACATAATATCCTCTCTACACCCTTTCCCTCATCACGGATTAGGTGCACATGTTCCTTTTACATTTTTCATTACCATTACATACTTTTTACTATATACATGTGTTTTTGACATATATACATGTGTATTTGACTACTTGATCGTCTTCTCCTTGCAAATTTGATCGTATGAGAAGCAAGCAGTCAACAAAAATAACAACAATGACATCAACAACAACATTTTGCGACAGCACACACACCATATTAACATGCAGGTACTGTTGGTGTGTGTTATTTTCCACATCATTAGGTGAGTCATCTCACTTAGGTGAGATCGTAGGTCCATGTGTCATTCAGGGGTCATTATGAGATTCTCTTATGCGTCAGTGCGTCAGCGTGTCAATGCATCAATGCGTCAGTGCGTCATATGCATCATTGGGAGTTACACTTCTATTCTGGGAATGTAACTCCCCCTCTCTACTCGAGTTGTCATGATTGCAGAACTGGGGGTTACTCAGCACCTCCTATATGTACACCCCATTTGATCTATGAGATAGAGGAGAGTTTTATGGCTTAACCAGGTTCTGCTCGTGTTTCAAATCTTTGCATCCACATTCGGTTGATGCTCGCTCCTCCCGAGATCTCTTCACACTATCGTTCGCACGTTCGTTGATGTGCACTTCATCCCTTGTGATCCTCGCTTGCGGGTTTTAAACCCTCTTTCATGGTATCAGAGCGGATCTTGTGGATTCGTGCACTCATTGGCATTTTTGTGCATGTTTTCCAACTTCCGGCATGATATACAAATTTTGTGCATGTGTCGTAATGGTTATTCCAACCATGCTCTACTTGCACTGATTTTGGGGCATTTATAACTCTGTTTGGGTTTTTCGTGGGTATCTTTGGAGTAATCATGGTTTTTCGGCCTTGCATGAGGGTTTTGAGAGGTTTTGCTACTTCAAATTGCAGGTTCGAGTTTTTTTTCTTGGTTCCTGCATTCGTGTTGCTCTGCCCAAGCCCTCTAGTCGTTGGCTTCTCCACTGGCTCGATTCAAGCTATGCTAAGGCTTCCAGCATGGAAACTCATTTTTTCTTTCCTTGGTGTGGAATCTAAACGTGGCTATTTTTGTGGTTGTTGGCTCGTGGTGTTTGAAGCCCTGTGTTCGCTGCTCGTGGTGTTTTATGTGTTCGTTGTTCATGAAATTTCTTGAAACAAGAATCTTTTGGATGCATAGCCAACCACACGTATCTGTTTGACTGCTCAGGCACGTAGGTGGTTCGATGTTTGAATGCTCTACACAACCATCATCTCTAGCGATCAGCTCATTTTTTTTTTGGTTCAAAAGCTCGGGTTTTCAATCTACAACTCATTTTTTTCTCCGGAGTGGTCATTTTTCCCTGGTTATCATGTTCTGTTGTTGTTCTACCTTCGTGTGTGTGGTTGCTGGCTCATTTTTTTGAATCCTTGGACATTTTTTAACCATGCGCACCCATCAACAATTGCACAACCATTTTTTTGGCTTTTCTGGCTTTTTTGGCCGTTTGGGATCTCTACTGCTCTCCCACGTGCCTGCGGCACCTCCAGCTCCCTATGCAACCTACTCTTGGCGCATCTCCAGGAATTTCCCTGCCACTTTCATCTCTGCAACAACTCCAACTTGCACAACAGTCCAAACTGTCAACAAAACTAGCACGTGGACTTGGCATTTTTGGTGGTTTGGGGTTCTACACGTGGAAAACTCTTGAGTGAAGCACTTCCAACGTGGCCCCCCTTCACCTTTTTAATGTTTTAAGGTGTAAAAAAAAAATTAAAAACATTCAGTTTGGCATTGTAATTTTTTAAAAATTTGGGTTTTTGGCTTGTATTTTTCTCCCTCCTACGAGTGTCGAAGACGGAGGGGGAGGTCCGGGGTTGGCAGGAGATTAATCCCCCCTCACAATCAAAAAAAAACTATGCCTAAAATTTGATGTCATTTCTAAGAGTAGTCACACGATACCCTTTGCACCCATCTTGTGCACTTTTTTAATGCATTTTGTAGCGTTTATTGTTTTTTCTCATCAGTTGCAGGAATTGTTTTTTGCTATAACTTTTGACTCGTTACTCGGATCTGAGCACTTCTTTAGTCAAAGTTGCATGTTTTTTTCGCAATCTATATGATGGGATTATCAGTTTTGTAAATGCACTACTTTTATAAAGTGCCGCATTCTGGGGGGTTGCTTGTACTCTTGGGTTTTTTGCACGCAGACGCATTATCGGCCGAGTCCAACGTCTTTCTTTTGTGCACCTTGCATCTTGCATTTTTCATCATGGAGAGTGCTCTTTCTAGACTTGAGCATCGTAGGATCACTTTACAGCCTCCACCACTTCTCACCGGGAGAGGGAACTACTCATCTTAGCATGCTTCCACGGAACGTTACTTCACCCACGAGAGTCTTTACCCTTCTTGCTTGGGCCAGTTCATGCACCCACTGATCATCGTCATATAGAGGATTTCCTTGACACTTATGACCATGTCTTTGGTCACATGATGATGGATGTCTCTCAATCTCTCTAGTTTCACGTGGCAGACTCAGATCCACCACAACGTGTCTGGAGCATTCTTCAGTCCTTCTATGGAGACCCTTCACATACTGCCGACGTTGTTGTTGATGATGATTCAGTTGTCTCCTCTTCTTTGTGTGATGACAATTCCACTGATACAAACTCGTTTGGTTCTACTTGTGATGACAAGGATTGTGCACCCAATTCTGATGTCAAGAGCATTACAGAGGACTTCTCTCCTCTTTTTGTCACTATTCCAAACAGTATTGTCACATCCCACATCTCATCAGATATCGAGCAGTCTCCTACTCAGTCTCACACCGTCATTACACTAGCCTCCTTTCCACCTTCAATGTGCGAGGCCCCTTTCACTCCTTTACCTTCATTGGATGACTCATACCTATCTAACATTGCTCTTCTGTTTGTTGAGCCCCCTCATTGGGACGAGTATCTGCCTGACCTTAATTGTCTTTTCATAGAGTCTACTTGTGATGCACTACAAGTTCCTCATCCATCTACAAGTGTTTCAAAGGAGTTCATTATCTCTATTGTTGGGAGTGCCCCTTCCGGGAATCATGTCACTTCCACATTTCCGAAGACCTTCATTGATCCACCCTCAGATGTGGATCCCTTTTCTGTTGTGGAGGATGTTTTGTTCCCTTCACATCACTTGGACATCCTTTCCACGGGTGTTCCTCTTTTATACTCTGATAGTTCTGCACTCGTGACATTACCTTCGGTTCCTTGGCACTCACTCACTAGACCTATGTCACACTTTCGTGCACCAGACTCAGAGTTCTTCGTGTTTCTGCCTTCAATTTCCTTTATGGAGTGGGTGGACTTCCAGCACATCATTTCTGTCCTTCCTAAGGGCAGGCACACAGTTCATTGCGGGTGGCTCTGCTTTAGTCCAGAGGTAGAGGATCTTGTCATCGACATTCTTCTGGGAGACCTCCTAGAGTTGTAGAGTTCAGATCCATCCATGGCATCTTCTGCATTCCTCTCATCTCCCTCTTCTTCTCTTTTCTTCTTCTTTCTGAGAGATTTCCTCTTTATACATGGGTACCTTTTCAGGCTCGTCTATGGCCAGGACCCATATTTGGCATCTTTCTTAGATTAGAGAGTGTGTTTTTCTCTTGTGGTGGATGTTTTTCCCACTAGGTTTTCCTTCACTACTTGGGACCTTTTTCTTGTGCATGGGTACCTGATCAGGCTTTGTATCGGGACCCATTTCTCGTTTCTCACTTTCCACCTCATCCTAAGTTACGATGAAGGGGGGGTGTTGGTGTGTGTTATTTTCCACATCATTAGGTGAGTCATCTCACTTAGGTGAGATCGTAGGTCCATGTGTCATTTAGGTGTCATTATGAAATTCTCTTATGCGTCAGTACGTCAGTGCGTCAGCGCATCAATGCGTCATATGCATCATTGGGAGTTACACTTCTATTCTGGGAATGTAACTCCCCCTCTCTACTTGAGTTGTCATGATTGCAGAATTGGGGGTTACTCAGCACCTCCTATATGTACACCCCATTTGATCTATGAGATAGAGGAGAATTTCATGGCTTAACCAGGTTCTGCCCGTGTTTCAAATCTTTGCATGCACATTCAGTTGATGCTCGCTACTCTCGAGATCTCTTCATGATGTCGTTCGCACGTCTGTTGATGTGCACGTTGTCCCTCGTGATCCTCGCTTGCGGGTTTTAAACCCTCTTTCATGGTATCACACACATCGGCAACTACAAACGCGTTTCCACCCTAGGTTCACTCTCATCACTTTTTTTTTCATCTTTAGTTTCCACGCTCCATCATATTTTTGTCACTCCACACTTTGTCTAGTCCTTCGGTGTGTTTCCTACATCACTCTACATGGACATCAAGTGTGCATCTCTATCTAATTTATGTTATTGATCGTTCTACTCACCACATAAAGTGGCGGAAAATGTGGACACAAAATCACACACTTTGGGTATTATTTAGTCTCAGTCTCATACTACTATTCATGTGGTTTTTGAGTGAAGAAAGTACTAATTTACCCCCATCTTTTAGAAATTTTACTTTACTTTCTATCATCACTTCCAACCTCTTGCACATACATGCCCAGTATGTTTTTGTTGTTTTGCATCATTTTAGCCTTGACTGGGGCACCCGTGCCAGTACTGGGGTTCCCACAAACGCCCTGGTTCCATTCGGGGAGCTCTGATCCTTTTTCCACTTTATCTCCATCTTTTGGGCACTTTCTAGCTATTTGAGCATTCTATGTTTTTGGTGGTCGGCCTCTTCGAGGTTAATTACAAAATTAGAACAAGAAAACCATATAAATATAATGTTATGAGACCATAATGAGGGACCAAGCACTGGGCACTACTATCATCACCTAAGGTTGAATTCCATCGAAGGCATCTAGAATTCATTTACATGCATTTAGCTACATCACAAGGGACAAGGCTGGTTCATCTGCATCACACTGCATAGGAGGGAAG